>CANTUQ010000092.1:14255000-16655000 GCA_947683425.1 Excoecaria cochinchinensis
GAGAAGGAAGTAAAGAATTGATGGTGGAATTGAGGTTAATTGAAGCTTAATTTGAAGAATTTGGCATTAATTTTGGTATGTGTTCATACAATTTCATTTTTTCCTAAATTTGTGTTTTATGTAAATTAGAATTCTTGATGGAAAATTGGAAATTTTTGAATTTGATGTTTAAAAATGTGTAATTGGGGACTAACTAAGGTGTATAATATGATTTATTTGATATGTAATTTGAAAATTTGTAGTTGTACATATATTATGTTTGAACTTAAGAATTTGATATGAAAATTATCATGAATAATTAATGAGATAAATATGTTTTGCATGTTATAAGAAATAATTAAGACATTTAATGAAAGAAAAATAGAACTTTAATAATTGCTTTTTGTCATGGCCATGTTAGGCCAAATTAGGGAGGATATAAAAAATTTTAATTTAGTTATTAATTCATGCATAATTGAGCTTATTAATGATTGCATGACATGGAATTTGAGATTTGATTATAAAGGAAAAGTTTTATCTTTGTAGGCCAAATAGGATTATACATGAAAATGACCTCATGATGCTTGTGAAATGATGAATATGATGTTAAAAGTTGAATTGATGATGATTAAGAGGAATGACATGAAATGAATTGATTATGAAGAAAAGATGGGAATTAAACTTGATTATATATGTGCTTAAGAGTTGTTAAGAGATTATGTTCTTAACTTAAAAATTGAAAATTTATTATATTTGCCCTTAATAAAACTAGATACGAGTTGGAAAAATGTGATGGAGTTGACACGCCAATTAGAGAATTAGCAGTACTGTATTGTGAGATGTGTTATCAGATTGAATGACTCCGAGAGCCCGGTTCTGGCGTATGATATTTGATTTGTATTATAGACTAAATCACTTTGAGAATTTGGTCCCAATATGTGAATATTGGAAATTGAGTAATGATGTGAAATATGTGAATGGACCGAATGGTTCTGAGAACTCAGTCCCGTATTTGAAATCCCGCTTATCCGGCTCGGTGCAATTCAATTGGATTTTACTTGGGGCAAATACATAAAAATAGATACATACATAATTAATAATTAATAAACTTCAATTGAAAGTAGTAATTAGTTGTAAGTTAAATTATAATATTTATTAAACATTATGTAACTTGATATGAATTAGTATAATTATTTAAATGCTTAAATTACATAAATTAATTTTAATGCTAATTTGTGCTTAGAAATTAATAAAGATATTTATATTGAAAATATATTATATATTAAACATGTTATGTTTTAATGAATTGAATTGGTTGAGAATTTGAATTGCTTAAACACCACTAAGCATATAGATTAGCGCGTGGTTTCTTTTCAAACGTAGGTTTTGAAGAAATTAGAAGAGGAGTTGTGGTGGATCTACTACAAAATCTAGAGTCATGAAAGGATTGTGAAAGACTTTTAATTGGATGCAGTAAAGAACTATATTTTGTTTTTGGTCATGTCATGTACACATATACAAGTGAAGAAATTTGTGGAATTATATTGTAAATTATATATTAAAGTTATGTATGTAAATTTATAAATCAGATATATGAGAATCTTTAAATTTAAAAGAACTAAATTCATATATATATATATATATATATATATATATATATATATATATATACTGCAAGAAAATCATACATTAGCGACGAAAATTTTTCCATCATTAAATTCAGTGACGAATTCCATCGCTAATTTGTGGGACAGAGAAACATTTTCATTGCTAATTTTGCGACGGAAACTGATTTTCCTTCGCAAATTTAGCGACGAAAACGTTTATTTCGTCGCCAAATTAGCGACGGAATTAAAGTTTCCATCGCTAATTTTATGGAATTTTTTTTAGTTTTTATTTTAATTTATTTTTTTAATTTTTAAGTGATAGAATATCAATAGTATAAAAATTATAATTGACAAAAATAATATAATTTAAAATGTATTTATTAAAATAAAAAAAAAATGAAACAATAATGTATTATAAACTAAATGTACTACAAATAGTAAATTTTTTTAAAAAATCTAAGTAAGCAGTTGGTGAAAATCAGACTGCTGCAGTTATAAAAATGAGGTCGTACACCCTTCTTATGTATGTGGCTCAGAAAGTCCCTATAACGTGCACGGGCTATAATTTTCTCACTCAGCTCCAAATATCACATACACAAGAACAATCCAGAGATAGGAATTAGAAAAAAAAAAAAATAAATTCAAATGATAATAGAAAATTATGCATGCCTCAGAGAAATGGAATTTGTCATTAACAAATAACCAACTACTGAAGGCTCAAAACAACAAAATAAAATGCAAATATACTCCGCATTTTTCCCATTACACAAGAAATTAGTTGACGTAAATTCAATTAAATGTCAATAATCGAAATCCTCAAGATCGATGTTCAAACCTGGAGACCAACATTAAGGGTGAGTAGGAACTAGTGAGGTCAGGAGTTAGCAAATATAAGAAGATAGTGTATAATAGAACCAAGAAAGCCTACTATTAAGAAAGAATTAAGGCTAGGATAACATCAAGCATTGAGATATTGTAAACCTAATTCAAAGAAGATGAGATGTGGAAGAATTCATGGACAAGAATAAGCTTGAATATTTAGGATATGAACCACAGGTAGCTCTTAAGAAGACATCCTTATTTGAACTCGGATCAAACAAAAGTAGAATAGAAAAAACAGATCAAAAAGTCATATCAAAACCTTAAAACTCAAGACTTTAAAAAGTAAAATTAAATTAAAAATGGTTCAAGTAGTGGCCCCATATCCTTTCAAATTCTATTAGTAGGAAATTTCTCATTTACTTAGCGTTGCACTAATACAATTCTTACATGCGAACAAGGAATATATTCAATTTCTAGATTCAAAATAAACTAGTGGCAACAAACAAAACCAATTACCAGAAGATTCCAATCATCCTTGCTCAGCTCATTTCCCAAATGTCGAGAAATATTATGATCTACTTGTATTGTCTCTTTAACCAGCAACGTGAAAAAAAAAAAAAAAAGAATTGAAATAGAAGTGAAAAATGTGTTATCAACAAATCATACCAAAACAATTCCCAAAATAAGAAAGGAAGCCCACGTATAATATTTTATTCATTGACATGAGATTTCCACCACCTACCCAAGGCTGGGTTGATTTCACCCATGGTCACTCAACTTATCACTTATCGCGCAAAAATAACCGACTTTTTTTTTCTTACTTAAATGTCACTGAACTTTTAACATTATTACACAAAAGTCATGTTGACCGGAATCCGGCGACGACTTTTGCCGGATTGATAAGTTCAACAAATGCTACATTTAAATTAATTTCACTCACGGTCACTACACTTATTATTTATCTCGTAAAAATAATTAGCTTTTTTTTTTCAACTTAAATGTTACTGAATTTTTAATATTTTTGCAAAAAAGTCATCAATCCGGCAAGAGTCGTCGCCGGATTCCGGTCAACATGACTTTTGTGCAATAATGTTAAAAGTTCAGTGACATTTAAGTAAGAAAAAAAAAGTCGGTTACTTTTGCGCGATAAGTGATAAGTTGTGTGATCATGAGTGAAATTGACCCACCCAAGGCCATAAATGTCAGGTAAGAGTGATCTTAGCGGACATGGAACCAAACAAACCATTCTTGTGATTTCGACAAGTAGGAATACAATCTCAATGTGTAAGCTTTTAGAAGTACACCAATGATAGAAGAGTGAGAGAGAGGAAAATTTTATATGAAAAGCATTTATGTTCATTTGAAGGAAACCGGAATGACTGACTCGGTTTTTATTAATAAAATTTCTATCAATTTTATATAAAAAATACTTTACATTATTAAGAAAAAATATTTAATTTAAGTGGAAATTTTATGGTAAAATCTAGGATATTGGTCCAACTTTATTAATAAATATTTAATTTAATAAAAATATTTTGTGTGGTGATTTTTTTTAATGCGGTTGAAAATCTTTATTATTACAGAACTCAAACGGAATAAAAGAAAATGAAAAAAAAAAAAGTACATTCCCAAATAAGCAAATAAAAATTAAATGAATTGAAGGTCTTCAATGTAAATTCCACCATTTGCTTCGTCCAATTCGGTGACGTGCAAGATATTCCTGATAACATATCCACAAGGAAATTATGGCAGTTAATATTGAGACAAATTAATTATATGAAAATAAGAAATAAAAGATTAATAGAAAATTAAATACTTAAATTAGCTGAAATAATAAATAAATAATCAATTTAAATAATATTTTTGACAAGCAATAAAATGCATAATGCAGTCCGAAATTTATACAGCATGCATAAACATGCATATGTTAAAGTAGTAAATAAATAAAGATATAAGTAAAATAAAAGAAATTAACGAAAATTAATAATAATAATAATAATAATAATAATAATAATAATAATAATAATAATAATAATAAATGATTATATGATAATAAATGAACAAAATAAAATGAAATAAATAAAACAGAAAAATTAATAATAATAATAATAATAATAATAATAATAATAATAATAATAATATACAATAATATGATATATATTATATACATATAATAATATACCATGCAATATATAGATAATAATATAACACATATATATAATAATAATGAAAATAATATGAGATAATAATTAAATAAACAAATTTAACAAACAAATAAATAAAATGGATGGGGTGTGATGAGGAAAAAATAAAAGATGGCATGTGCATGCAAAGAACCATGCAAAAAAAAAAAAAAAAAAAAAGGAAAAAGAAACACAAAAGAAGACAAAAGAGGAGGCCTGCGCATCCCAGCTGCAGAACGATGCCTCACGCATGGCAGCCGACCTAATTCGGCTCCCCAACTTCTCGAAACAACATTTGTGCATGTTTTGTGTCTAAAATCATCAAAAATTCATATTTATACAAATTAAACTTGATTTAAATGACAAATGAAAAAAATCACAAAAACTTAGTTTTAGAGAGAGAAAAACAAGGGATGAAGAAGACGATGAACAGTAAATCTAGTTTTGTTGTCTTTAGCTCTTTTAATTCATGAAAGCTATCACAAACATTAATTAAACCAAAGACAAGATAAAATAAATGATTATTACACAATATTATCAACAAAAACTCAAGATTAAATAAATCAAAGATTAAATCAAAACATGAATATTTACAAATTTAAATCCGATTTTTACACCGTCTCAGAGGTTCAAACTTTTTATATTACCTTCAGTTTTGTAACCTCTCTACTTTTGATATGGTTTCCTACTTTTGGTTTGGTTTCCTACTTTTGGTTTTTCTGCTCTCTATTCTCTCTATCTTTTTCTTTCTCTCTTCTTTTCTTCGTTCACCTTCCAAAAAGCCACCCCCACTCTCTCTAGGTGAGTCACTTTCCCTTTTATAAAAAACCATCATGAGCTTTAAATGCTCCAAGATAAGAGTTGGAAAAAATCTCTAAAAGCAAGAAAAATATGCTCTCTATTTTATCCTCTATTTCTCATGATAACAATATCTAAGAAACAGAGGAAGAAAACCCAGTCACTCCTATAACTTAGTGAGTTATGGGAGTGGCTGAGAAAAAAGGAATAACGGGTCCAAAATGCCCTTCTAGGGCATTCTAGGGTGTGTCACGGTCTTGGTCGTGATGCAGGCCGAGTCACGCCCAAGACCGTGACTCAGCTTAAAAAATATTTTTTTTTTAACTTAAGAGGAATTTTCGTGACCCCTTTTGGTTTGATTTAATATTTTGCATATTTATCTATTTAGCTTTAATTTGCTTTATTTATTTTTTTAGTTTAATTTGTGTTAAAATAGCTTTTTTATGCTCGTTTTAATAAAAATCACAAAAATGTTTACGTTAAGTAAAATTGGGCTTTTTCTAATAAAATAGAATCCATGTCCTAAATTTCAACCAACAAAATGTCACATTAAAAAGAGGAGTCGGTTTTATCCAAATGGGATGATTTATCCCAGTTTTCTTTAAATAACATTAAATAATTTTTCATTTTTTAAGTGTGCATGGGGGAACCAATGTTCCCAAAGAAAATAATGCCTCGTTTTATGTTTGTATTTTACTTTTTTAATTTGTTGTTATTGGGGGATTGCATTTTTGTCTCATTCTTTTGTAATTTATTTTATTTGTTTATCGCTATCTTTACCGCTATTCTCGTTGCTTGGGGTGCGCTTTATTTCAAATGCATGACTGTGTGAGATAAGAGATGAAAATTTAATAATTAAAAACTCTTTTATAATTAACCAAGACATAAATAAGAGTGATGTCCCGAATCACTCTCTGGTTTAGACCTTCGAGGTCAGACAAACTTTCCCAATATTTTATTAGGTGGCGACTCCAAAATACTTCAAGGTGCCCAATGGTTTTGTGAGATTAGATGAATTTTCCCAATATTCTATTGGGTAAGGATTCCAAAATATCTCATAATGCTCAAAATAGATGCGAACCCTCTCAGACCCTAAAAATGGGCCTCCGGGAACACAGGTGGGTTTAGTGCGTGTCACAATTGCAACTCTACTGGGGACTTTGAGACTTTGCTTTGAAAGTGTCTTGGTTAATAAATATAATTGAGCTTTTAAAATTAAAATTCTATCTCTTTTCAAAAAATTGCATTGCATTCAACTAGAGCCTTAGAATTATGTTAGTTGGTCCTTCTATTACCCTAGTACATTCCCAAAACACGACCCTATGTTCAGTCAATGTAGGAAAGTGTTAAGGATAATATAAGCCCAAGCCTCGTGCCATCATGGTATATTTATTAGAGACCCGATTGGTCATTATGCTCGTAATGAGTTAGACCCATTGGAAAGGACCACGCTTGGGTAGCCCTAAAGTATCATCACTCGACCAAAGCTCATGTAATGACAATAGATACTTTCCCTAGGTGATATGTTCCATAATACTATGCTTCTTATGTGAGCTGTCATATATTGAACAAAAACAAATAAATTAGATGGTTTTTTTCATCAAAGGCTTTCATGCCCCGATGGGCCCATTCCTAATTTAATTGAGGTGTTTGAATACATAATGGCCAAAACCCATGCGCATGTGATTTAAATAAGATGTGTTATGTTGTCGGTTTTTCACTGTGCACTATACGTGTTCAATGGGTTCCCTATTAACTCTTGGATCAAGCCCACCTAGGAAAGAGACCGCACTACCTCTTGTGTTGGAGTGATAAGGTTGGAAGGATCTACTTGCTTGTATGTGGTTGTGGATGTTGCACAACACGATTATGCATCATATATGTCATTCATGTATCATTCTAATAAGGTAAGTTTTGCAACCATCATAGAATCGTCTAAGTGGTCTAGGGGATTTGACGGTTTGTTGATAAAAAATCCATTATTTGGGTTGGCAGAGAGAGTACCTAGGTTGGATTCAGAGTCGACCTCAGTTGGCAGCATCTCAGATTTTCTTTCAAAGTCATCCTTAGAATCATTAATGGCAGAAGAGACCGGAGCTTTAACTACACAGGATCTTGTAAGAAGGTTAGAGGACTTCGAGAGAAGGGTGTTAGAAATAATGGGCACCATGGCCGAAAGGATTGCACACCCTCTTGTAGTGGTTCCACGGCTGCTGGTAGCTCCTATTTTAGGGCAATTTGAACCGCCTGCTGGAAGGAAGGCTCCTTTTATAGGTGATGCTGCCCACCAACCTATTAATGAGCCTAGAGTAGTTATGCCTATTGAGCCAAAAAAGGCAAGGGTCCCTAATCTCGATAAGGATTTTGTGATTGAAGATGAAGATGAAAAGCCAATAATCTCTCAAGCCATGAGAGGTAAGAGCACCTAGGGTGAAGGATAAGGCAATGAGAGAGATAAAATAACAGATTGAGGCACTCACCTGCTTGTTGTCAGCTGCAAAGGGGATTAGCCCGTAGGATAGATATTTGGGTGATGAAGAGCTACTGCCCCAAAGGTTCAAGATGTCAAAGTTACTGAAGTTCGATGGTACCTCGGACCCATCTACACATAATAAACAGTGTACCCTGGTAATGAAAGGCACAGGTTGACCAAGAAGCAAAAAGCAAAATATTTCTACCTTAGTTTGGTGGGTCCGACAGTAGGTTGGTATCATGGGTTGGATAGAAAGCCCAAGGATGATTGGGATCTCCTGACAGAGGAGTTTATGAAACAGTATGACTGTAGCACCCGAATGGAAGTCACGTTGAAAGACCTTGAGCTCCTATAATAGAGGAATGATGAATCTTTCCACGAGTACCTGACTTGATGGAGGAATAGGGCCATGAAGATGAAGAGGAAGCCTAACACCGCATATCAAATTAGGTTGAGTGGTAAGCTGTGACCATTGCACCTTGGCTAGCCAAAAATTATGGACAACCAGGGCACCGGAGGGATGAATATTGTGCCTATCATCAGCATACCGAACATTTAATCGACCATTGCCGGATATTTAAAAATAAGATCCAAGATCTCATCGACACTAAGCAAATCGCAGATCCTAAAAAGAGAGAAAAGAAGAAGAAGTCTGGCAATAATATCATTCCCTCGCCTGTGTATATGATCGGGGTCTAGTCTACCCGAGGTATGTTCTCCAAGACTTGTATAGGAATGAGTACGTCATTATCACATGCCGTGAACATAAGGCGAGTGAAGAAAGGATGCCCTTAGCGACGATTGACTATTGGTCCACTAGTGAGAGTGGAGAAAAAGATAAAGAAGAAGACGAAGAGCCTGCTGATCCTTAGGATTTAGAGTAAGAGAAGAAGAAGAAGAAAGTTGGGGTCGTAACCCGAAGTGGAAGGGTGAGTCCAGAGGTGGAGAAATTGCAGGACCCGGTGCTTACACCTACAGAGAAAGAGCCGGAGGATAATTCAATAATGAAATAACTGAAGAAGACAACATCTCAAATATCTATTTGGGACCTGCTAAGACAATCACCCTCGCACAGGCAGAAGCTAGTTGAGGCCTTGTTTGAATCCACTGTTGCCACCACTATTTTACCCTTTGAGTTGCTGGACTTGGTTAAAGGGAGTTTCGAGGAGAATTTAGTATACTCCGAGGCCAACTTACAGACTGAAGTTCGTAATCATAACTGCGCATTGTACATCAAGGCACATATCAATGGCAAGCACACTGCTTGCATAATGGTTGACAATGGGTCTTCCATTAATGTTTGCCCTTTGGTGGCAATTCAGGCTTTTGGATTAGATGAAAGTATGCTTAGTAAGTCTGACCTCACTATTATGGCCTATGATAATTTTAGAAGGCAAGCCTTAGGAACTTTCAAAGCAATAGTGAAAATTGGGCCTATTGAGATGGAGGCAGAGTTCGTGGTCCTTCCTATCCCTGCTAACTTTGCAGCTCTGCTTGGGAGACCATGGTTTTACAAGCTGGGAGGAGTACCATCCAACTTGCATCAAATGATCAAGATACCACATAAAGGGGAAGTGGTAACTATCAGGGCTGCAAGAGAAAACTAGGTTTCCACTTTGGAGATCTCTAACTAGCTATTCAACGGCTTTCATGTTTCTATAATCAATAAAGAAGGGGATCCAGTGGATAATCCCCAGGTAGTGAACATGATAAAATGGATGCACTTTCTCCCAGGAGCTGGTTTGGGTAAGAACTCTCAAGGGCCACATTCGGCCATTAAAGTGAAGACTCAAAAGGATTGAAAAGGCCTGTGCTATAAAGTCACGAGTGCCAAAAGCAAAAAGGAGTCGGTGGGAATTCCTCACATTTTGGAGAGTTTTGTGCCAACAGCATCAACTTGTGCTTACTGTGGTGAGGCTGAACCTTAATGGGTCAAGGGGAAGATCATACCTGGATTTGAAGTCTTCAATGATGTGTTCGATTGGTATGATGGGACCATTAAGTCTGTAGAAGATATTTGGGATGAAGAGGTCATGACTCAGAGCACAACCTAGGACCGAGATGAACTAGAAGAGATTGTTACCAATGATTTGCTAGCCACAAGAGTAAAGGGGAAAGAGAAGATGGTAACTGAAGCATCAGTTCAAGAACTAAAGGTGAAAGACCAGAGTATTTCATCGGAGGTAGTTGAAAAACCTCTAAAGAGCTAAGACAACCCTAAACCATTGGCTGTAGCATCTGCGTTGTTAGGAGAGGAAGACAAAAGCTTTAAAGATGTTGTTTTTATTCTAGAACTTTTTGATAATGATACTAATTACAATGCTAATTTCTTTAATAAGATAAACAACTTTACTTATTTGTGTGATATTTCTTACGATTTCATTTCACATGATCCTGAACATGATGCATTCGTTTTTGATATTAATTCAACTAATACAACTCCATTTAATCTCGAAACTTTGGAAAACCAAAAAGAAATCTTGATAGCATCGGATATAACTCCTAAGGAGAGGTTAAAATTTGAAAGAATCTTAAAAAAGTATGAAAAACTCTTTTCTTGGACCTATGAAGACATGCCGGGAATTGACTGAGATGTCACCAAGCATGCCATCCTAACCTACCCAGAGTGTAAGCCAGTCAAATAGAAACTTAAAAGGCTCAGACCAGAATGGGCATAAAAGGTAAAAGAAGAAATGCACAAGTAAATTGAGGCTAAATTCCTAGTGGAGGTTTAGTACTCGACATGGTTAGCCAATGTAGTTCCCATAGCTAAAAAGGATGAAAAAGTTCGTGTATGTATGGACTATCGGGATTTGAACAAGGCTTGCCCGAAGATGACTTTCCTTTCCGTCACATCGATGTTTTAGTTGACAATGCTGCTGCTTGTAAGATGTACAACTTTATGGATCGGGTTAAGACAGCCTTCATCACTGAATAGGGTAAATTTGCTTATAGAGTCATGCTATTTGGATTGAAGAATGTAGGCATGACCTATCAGAGAATGGCCAATAAAATCCTCGATGACTTGATTCACAAGGAGGTAAAGGTGTATGTCGACAATATGATGATCAAGTCAGCTACTAGAGAAGGTCATTTCGATGCTTTCAAAAAGTTCTTTTAGAGGATTGATAAGTACAATTTTAACCGCAAGAAATATATTTTTGGAGTTACCTCAAGTAAGATGTTAGGTCATATGGTAAGCCAGAGGGGAATTGAGATAGATCCTAACAAGGTTAATGCTATCAAAGAGATGTCGGTGCCTCAGAGGGAGAAAAAAGTCAGAAGTTTCTAAGGAAAGCTCCAGTACATTAGTCGATTTACTGCCAATCTAGCTTTAGTTTGCGAGCAAATCTTCAAGCTTTTCAGGAAGAGTCAGCCGGTCAAGTGGAATGATGATTGTCAAGAGGCCTTTGATAAGGATTATCTTCTCAACCCACCTTTCCTAAGACCACCTCATCTTGTTAAACCTTTAATCCTTTACCTAGCAATAGAGGACGGCTCCGTAGGTGCCATAATGGCTCAAGAGGATGAATTCAGAGTGGAGTTTGCAGTCTATTACCTTAGTAAGAAGTTTCTTCCTTATGAAGTCAAGTATGCCAAGGTCAAGAAGATTTGCTTAGCGGTAATTTGGGCTTCTAAGAAATTAAGGCATTACTTTCATTCTTATAAGGTACAGGCTGTTGCCAAGCAAAATCCTTTTAGGTATCTCCAGGAAGTGCCTTTTTTGTTAGGAAAAGTGGGGAGATGGTTGATACTACTACAAGAGTTTGATATAGAGTACATCACGCAGAAAACCATCAAGGGATGAGCTGTAGCAGAAGTCTTGGCTGAGCACCCCATTGAAGGGGACCGGGTTGAGTATAGCTTTCTGGATAAAGATGTCATGGCCATTGTAGTACAAGATTAGCAGTTGTATTTCGACAGAGTGGTTAACAACAAGGGTATAAGAGCGAGAATTATTCGTACAACCCCAGATGGTGAAAAGCTCCCGTTAGCCAAGAAGTTGAGGTACAGGGCCACTAGTAACGAAGCTGAGTACGAAACATGTGTCTTCGGGGTTGGAAGCACTATTAGCTTTGGGGGAAAAACTGTAGAGGTTTTTAAGGATTCATCATTGGTAATCCATCAGATCTGAGGTGAATGGTTTGTTAAGGAAGAGCGGCTATTGCCATATGTGAAACATCTAAAGATGTTGAGTAGTTAGTTCGAGACTTGCACCTTTCATTTTGTTCCTAGAGATGAGAACTAGTTGGTGGATGCACTTGCAACCCTGGTATCCATGTGGGATAACCCTAGAGGAGTCGGCATGAAGCCTATTTTGATTTCAAGTTCCGAGAGGCTTTGCCTTGAAACCAAGCAGATAATGGACATTGAGGTAGCTGATGAGAATCCCTAATACTATGATATTCTGAATTATTTGGAGAAGTCAGTATTCCTAGAAGAAGCCACTAAAAAAGATCAGAGGATGATCCGAAAGATGTCTGCTCAGTTCATCAGTATAGATGGTGTGCTATATAAACGACAAGCCAATAGCATTCAATTAAGATGCCTAAATGAGAATAAAGCTAAGAAGGTTATTGAGGAAACTTATGCCGAGGTTTGCAGAGCTCATATGAATGGTCTAACCTTAGCTAAGAAGATTATACGACAGGGATTCTTTTGGCTCATAATGGATACGGACTGTTCCAAGTACATGAAGCAATACCAATTATGCCAACCGTATACAGATTTGTGATATGTACCGATTTCGAAATTGTGCAACCTTATGTCTCCTTGGCCATTCGCATCTTTGGGGAATATATATCATAGGTGAGGTACATCCTATAGCTTCCAATTGGCACAGATACATTGTTGTGGCTATCAAATATTTCACTAAGTGGGTAGAGGCCGAATCCTTCAGAAAATTGGGATCTCAAGAAATGGTCAGGTTCATCGAGCAGAATCTGATATGTAGATATGGTCTTCTACACCATATCGTATCTGATAATGGGTCTCATTTTGAAGTCGAAACCAAGCAAATGCTCAGGAAGTATAGGGTTTAACATCACAAGTCTTCTCTCTATAGACCATAAGCCAATGGGGCAATTGAGGCGACAAATAAGAACGTTAAAAGGATACTAGCTAAAATGGTCTAGAATTACAAAGACTGGGTAGAGAAGCTGCCTTTTGCACTCTAGGGTTACAAAACCCCTGTCAAAACATCAATGGGAGCCACACTATTTTCCTTGGTATATGGAACAGAAGCTGTGTTACTAATAAAAGTGGAACTATAGTCTTTAAGGGTAGCCTTGGAAGCCAAGATTCTAGAGGTAGAATGGGCACAATAGAGATTATTGTAACTGAACCTGCTAGATGAGGATAAAATGTGAGCTTACTACAACAATCAGGTCTATTAGAAAAGGTTGGCTTGATCGTTCGGGAAAAAGGTCAGAACGCATCCACTAAAATAAGGAGATCTAGTCTTCAAACAGATGAGACTTGGAATGTCGGACATTCGAGGAAAGTTTAGACCAACTTGGGAAGGTCCTTTTGTGTTAAAGAAATTGTTATCAAAAGGGGTAGTGATTCTAAAAGACAGTGATGGAAACGAGTTCAAAGAGCCGGTCAATATTGATAGATTGAAAAGGTTCCATGGTTAAAGACCAAAAATAAAAAGAAGAGAATAAATGCTCCGCTGGTCGAAAGCTGAAAAAAGGCGGCCTTGCTAAAATTGGGAGCCCCGCCAGGGTGAAAACATAAAAAAGATACTTTGGGCAAAAATTAGGGGCTGAGTGAAAACGTTCAATGATGAAAATCCGAGAGGGTTGATTGATAATAAGAGTTGATGCTTATGAGATCTATCCAGAGATTAGATGTAGTCTTGTGTTTCTGAGTTCTCTATCAATTGATGATCATGTATTGTAACAACCCGATTTGGGTTGTAGTGGAATTGCAGAGTTTTGTTCAGTAATTTAGAAGTTTATATGTAGAAGAAAGTGTATTTGAAAATGATGGTATATTGATCTAAGATAATTTTTATTAGTGGAAGATGTTTGCCTTGTGTTGGGCTGAGTTGGGGATCTGTCGCGAGCTCAACAGAACACCCATGCGACAGTCTTCAGGAAGCTGGACTTTTGGATTTACTTGATGGGTTATTGACACATGGCAGCCTGGGAGTTTGACACCTATATTTTATACATGTGCTTAGTGAAGAATTTAAAGAGGTGAGAAGTATTAAATGAAGTGGTTTGGCATTCATTGGGTTTAGGAGGCATTTATTGTGAGGGATTGGTTTTGGATGAGGGCTGACCGTCTGCCTTTGCTTTCTTTTTCTTTCCTTTTCATTTTGTTTTTCTTTTAGCTTTTATTCTTCTTTCTTTTCCTTTGGTTTTGTCGTGCTCCCTTTGCTTTTCCATTTCTTTTTCTTTTCTTCTTCATTTGGTTTACTCCTTAAGTGGATCAGTTGGATTGGTTTGAAGAGAGTGTTGTGGAGGTTGAGTTGGATTCTTGAGAAGGTAAGTTTGGTTAGTTCTTCGATCTGACCTCCTTTTTCTTCCTGTTTTTGATTTAAACTGAGATGAGGATTGATTCAAATGTTATTTGAATGATTCTGTTGAAGCTGATGACAAGAGGTTGGACAAAGGCAAGGAGAAGGTTGGGATTGAGTAGAGAGCAGTGATTGAGCTACCTAGAGGTTGGGATTGTGTGTGTTTTCAGTTATTTTGCACGTGTTTTAGTAATTTGTGCTTGAATAGAAATGTGGATGAGTAGTGATACATGTTGTGTTTTGACAAGTTTAATTGCTCTTTTAGTATGTATTCATTTTGATTGCTTGAAATGTCCAAATGGTCGTAGATGATTAGTATGTACTTTTGAAGTAAAT
This sequence comes from Excoecaria cochinchinensis, assembly GCA_947683425.1. Classification (NCBI taxonomy): domain Eukaryota; kingdom Viridiplantae; phylum Streptophyta; class Magnoliopsida; order Malpighiales; family Euphorbiaceae; genus Excoecaria; species Excoecaria cochinchinensis. The sequence continues at coordinate 14,269,725 of CANTUQ010000092.1, forward strand.
GAGCATGTGTCGTGGATAAATTTTTTGGTATGTGTGCGATTGTGTTAATCTTGAGATGTTGCATGTAGTTGTGTAATTTGAATTGTTATTGTTATAAGCCTATTCCGATTGCCTCGGAGGTAAGTTTTGTATGATTTCACATGTTACATGATATTGGGTAAAGTTTAGTTTGATTTTGGAAAGCTCTATTTTTCTGCATTTTCCTGAGAATTGGAAATCACGATTCTGTCGCAAGCGTGACAAGCATCGTGAGTGTGACAGAATGAGGTCTTCCATTTTTTTCGGCGTTGTTTGGCATTTTGCACAACACGTGAACCTCTTCATGAGTTGTGAAGTTCTTCACGAGTCGTGAAGATTGGCCGGCACGAATCGGAGAAAGATGTGTTGCTGTGCACAAACTGTGCGCAAGATGCACGAGTCGTGCGCATGAGCACGAGACATACATATTCCTTTTCATGCAGAGCGAATTTGGCTTCTGTCGCAAGTGCAACTTCATGGTAAACCTCTTCTTTGCCCTGCTCTACTTCCAAAAATGATTTCTTTTTTTTTTCTTGCTGTGCCTATTTTTGTCCCTAGAGCATGGTTTATGTTTGCTTATACCTCGTTTATATTATAATCAGCGTTTTGGTATTGATAATTTTAGACGTGTTAATGTTTCGATTTGCGTTTGCAGTAGTGCCAAATGCTATGTTTCAAGTGTGTGAGTTGAGCCTGAAGTATCATAGTAATGGATAGATAAGCATGCTTATAAAGGGATAGAGTGCAGCTGCTACAGTGACCTTAATTGTGTCTATTGGCGAATACCTAGTGTATTCAATTTGTGTTAGGTCTCTAAAGTTTGATACTATTTATCAGTATTTAAAGTACTCGTATCCACCATTGTTGATAATTCAGGCTACTGTATGGTTTGTAGTATACAAGAGGTGTAGTAAAGACTTGTATATGTATATGAACATAGTATGACATGATATCGATATTGTTTGGCATATTTGGATTTTTGCACATGGAACAAGTTAGAGTGTGACGTTATTTGTTTACAAGGCTGTGTATATATGGTTATTTGTAAGTGACATGACTCTTGATATGTATTTGATATATTTGTGACTTCGTTCGAAGTCTACTGCTTCTGTTTATCCCCACTAAGCGTTATCACTTAGCACGGACATTTGTTTTCGTGTAGGTTTGCAGGATGGGATTAGAGAGTTTGCATCTGCAGGTCATGGCCACTAGGAGCTTGAATGAAGATCTTTTTATATAAGATAGAGTTTCTTATGTTTTGAGTAACATCATTATGTATATAGAAAAGTATAGTAATAAAGTGTAAATGTTAATAGTATTCTATATGTACTGAAGATGAATATGTATTAAGTACGAAATATTTTTGTAATATGTACAGTTTATATATTTATACGAGTAGTATGTTTGGCCCTAGAGTTATTCTTAATGTTATTTCTGTTACTGCTTTCGCTTTTAAATATGTATGCGTTTGTGTGTGTGTAGCGCTCCGATATTCCTTCCTAGGGGTATCGGGGTGTTGCAATTTTTGGTATCAAAGCTTAGGTAGATAGTTCAGGACTATAAGATGTAGAGTATAGGTTAATTGTCAGAGTTTATCTAGTGCCGTGGCCTAATGCAGATGTTATTTGTTTTGTAGAGTATAGATAGAGTCTGACTCGAGTGAGAACGTCGGAGAGACGACTGGTAGTGTGAATTCGGTTCGTGTGGATCCACATATGCATGAGCAAGAGGGAGAGGAAAGAGCTGATCCTGTTCAGGAAGGGTTGGTACAGATTTTAGATAGATTAACGACTCCGAAGGCTGCAACGGACATGTTAAGAAAGAGAGGACCCGAGGAATTTAGTGGAACCTCCTTGGATCAGTCTGACATAGTAGAATTTTGGCTTGAAAGAATAGGAAGAATTTTGCAAGAAATTAATTGCCCACAGAATCAGAGAGTAGCTTGTGCAGTGTCATTGCTGCAGGGTGCAGCATATGACTGGTGGAAGTTAGTACTGAGAAACCCTCAGGGGCTAGTAGAGTTGACATGGGCTTTCTTTGTCCACGAGTTCAAGGAGAAGTACGTGACTAAAGCATATCGAGAAGCAAAGTGGAAGGAGTTCATGGCCCGTAAGCAACAGATTATGACTGCCGGAGAGTACAAGAAAGAGTTCAGTCGTTTGAGTAAGTATGTGCCCGATGTTCTTTTAACTGAGGATTTTAAGTGCTGACAGTTTGAGGATGGGCTAAGAGAAAGCATCAGAGGCCCTCTATCTGCTATGGTTGCTCTGCAACTAGTGAGCTATTACAGATTGGTTTTGGTAGCCATGAGATTAGAGGACTCCAAGTTATTGAGACAAAAGAGAGAGCAAAAGAGAAGGTTCCCGAGAGGAGATGAGAGTACTGGTAGGAGAGCTAGAGAAGTAAAAAGAGGAAGAGATGAACAATAGTCAGTGCAAGTACCAACTTCGGTTGGGAGTGTCGTGCCACCTGCCAGTAGAGAAAGTGTAGCACCAAAGTGTACTCATTGTGAGAGGCACCATTGGGGTGAGTGTAGGAAACTCACCGGAGCCTATTTCAGGTGTGGCAACATGGAGCACATGCTTGCCAAGTGTCCCAAGACAAGAGAGAATGTAGCCTCACAAGCAAGCAAGGACAAAAGGGAATGTGTCTGGAGCTGTTGGGAGTGGAAGAGAAAGAAGTAGAGTTAATCGAGTGCCATCTGAGATAGTTGAGAAGCCTTTTCTTTTCGAAGGTCAGGCTAGAGCGTATGCAATGATTGGAGAAGCGGTAGATGCACCTACTGGTTCTTCTGGTAAGTTCCTGTAGTATTTGAGTTGTTTTATTTGGTTTATACAGAGTATAAGATAAACTGTGTTTATGTTTGTTACCGGGAAAATTTCGAGGACGAAATTTCTTAAGGGGGAGAGAATTGTAACAACCCAATTTGGACCCCAGTGGAATTGTAGAGTTTTGTTCAGTAATTTAGAAGTTTATGCGTAGAAGAAAGTGTATTTGAAAATGATGGTATATTGATGTAAGATAGTTTTTGTTAGTGGAAGATGTTTGCCTTATGTTGGAGAGGGATTGGCTAGTTTGGGATCGCGACAGAACACCCATGAGGCAGTCCTCAGGAAGCTGGACTTTTGGATTTACTTGATGGGTTATTGATACATGGCAGCCTGGGAGTTTGACACCTGTATTTTATACATGTGCTTAGTGAAGAATTTAATGAGGTGAGAAGTATTAAATGAAGTGGTTTGGCATTAATTGGGTTTAGGTGGCATTTATTATGAGGGATTGGTTTTGGATGAGGGTTGACCGTCTACCTTTGCTTTCTTTTTCTTTTTTTTTTCATTTTGTTTTGCTTTTAGCTTTTATTCTTCTTTCTTTTCCTTTGGTTTTGCCGTGCTCCCTTTGCTTTTCCATTTCTTTTTCTTTTCTTCTTCATTTGGTTTACTCCTTAAGTGGATCACTTGGATTGGTTTGAAGAGAGTGTTGTGGGGGTTGAGTTGGATTCTTGAGAAGGTAAGTTTGGTTAGTTCTTCGATCTGACCTCCTTTTTCTTCCTGTTTTTGATTTAAAGTGAGATGAGGATTGATTCAAATGTTATTTGAATGATTTTGTTGAAGCTGATGACAAGAGGTTGGACAAAGGCAAGGAGAAGGTCGAGATTGAGTAGAGAGCAGTGATTAAGCTACCTAGAGGTTGGGATCGTGTGTGTTTTCAGTTATTTTGCACGTGTTTTAGTAACTTGTGCTTGAATAGAAATGTGGATGAGTAGTGATACAGGTTGTGTTTTGACTAGTTCAATTGCTCTTTTAGTATGTATTCATTTTGATTTCTTGCAATGTCCAAATGGTTGTAGATGATTAGTATGTACTTTTGAAGTAAATGAGCATGTGTCGTGGATAAAGTTTTGGGTATGTGTGTGATTGTGTTAATCTCGAGATGTTGCATGTAGTTGTGTAATTTGAAATGTTATTGTTATAAGCCTGTTTTGATTGCCTCGGAGGTAAGTTTTGTATGATTTTACATGTTACATGATATTGGGTAAAGTTTGGTTTGATTTTGGAAAGCTCTGTTTTTCTGCGTTTTCCTGAGAATTGGAAATCACGATTCTATCGCGAGCACGATAGAATCAGGTCTTCCATTTATTTTCAGCGAGTTGTTTGGAATTTTGCATGACACATGAACCTCTTCACGAGTCATGAAGCTCTTTAGAGTTGTGAAGTTCTTCACGAGTCGTGAAGATTGGCCAGTTCGAATCGGAGAAAGATGTGTTGCTGTGCACGAACCGTGCGCAAGATGCACTAGTCGTGGTCAGGAGCACGAGTCGTGCGTATGAGCACAAGACGTGCATCTTCCTTTTCCTGCAGAGCGAATTTAGCTTCTATCGCGATCGCGACAGTAAACCTCTTTTCTGCCCTGCTCTACTTTGGAAAATGATTTTTTCTTGTCTTGCTGTGGCTGTTTTCTCCCTAGAGCATGGTTTATGTTTGCTTTTACCTTGTTTATATTATAATCAGCATTTTGGTATTGATAATTTTAGACGTGTTAACGTTTTGATTTGCGTTTTCAGTAGTGCCAAGTGTTATGTTTCAAGTGAGTAAGTTGAGCCTGAAGTATCATAGTAGTGGGTAGATAAGCATGCTTATAAAGGGATAGAGTGCGGCTGCTACAGTGACCTTAATTGTGTCTATTGGTGAATACCTAGTGTATTCAAATTGAGTTAGGTCTCTAAAGTTTGTTACTGTTTATTAGTATTTAAAGTACCCGTATCCACCATTGTTGAGAATTCATGCTACTGTATGGTTTGTAGTATACAAGAGGTGTAGTAGAGACTTGTATATGTATATGAACATAGTATGACATGATATCGATATTGTTTGCCATATTTGGATTTTTGCACATGGAACAGGTTAGAGTGTGACGTTATTTGTTTATAAGGCTGTGTATATATGGTTATTTATAAGTGACATGACTCTTGATATGCATTTGATATATTTACGACTTCGTTCGAAGTTTATTGCTTTTGTTTATCCCCACTAAGCATTATCGCTTAGCACGGACGTTTGTTTCCGTGTAGGTTTGCAGGATGGGATTAGAGAGTTTGCATCTACAGGTCATGGCCACTAAGAGCTTGAATGAAGATCTTTTTGTATAAGATAGAGTTTCTTATGTTTTGAGTAACATCATTATGTATATAGAAAAGTATAGTAATGAAGTGTAAATGTTAATTGTATTCTATATGTACCGAAGATGAATATGTATTAAGTATGAAATATTTTTGTAATATCTACAATTTATATATTCATACGAGTAGTATGTTTGGCCCTAGAGTTATTCTTAGTGTTATTTCCGTTAATGCTTCCGCTTTTGAATATGTATGCGTTTGTGTGTGTGTGGCGCTCCGATATTCCTTCACAAGGGTATCGGGGTGTTACATTTATGATGAAATTATAATAAAATGTACACAACTGTTGCAATAAAATCATTCAGTTTGCCTTTTCATAATTTTCTAGTTCTACTATAAAAAGAAATACATTGTTCTTTATTGAATCTACGTAATCTAATGGCCATTCTCTGCTGCTCTCGCCAGCCAGGTGCTTAAGCCAGTTGGTCCTATTGTCAACTATCGGGCTAATCACACATCTCTTGTACTCAAGTGAAGTAGAGAAATCATAGTCCTCAATCTTCGGGATGTTTGTCTTCATGGGCAGCTGTGCCCAAAGGCCATGATAACCAAAAGTGAATGCTAAAAATAGAACGTCACCCTAGAAAGATAGCGGAGATCTCACAATATCTTGGTGCCCTCCGAATTGTCGAGTGCAGTGGCCAATGATGTAGAAGGTGGCCCTATGAAGCCCACACAATGGAATGTGTAATGGCCCAAAATCATAATTTTCATGAATAGTAATTTTCTGTCCTGGATTAGTGACAACGGGGTGAATGGTACCTTTCGGAGTCGAAAAATATTTTATTAGACTATTGTATAGAGCATGTAAGCAAAAATCTGAATATGAAATTTGGGATCAAACGGAGGTCAAATAGGCCTTGGAAAGGCAAAAATAAGAAGGACAGGCATCCCTGGTGAGGGACAGCGATCTGTCGACTCTCATAGGCAAAAATCAGTCCGATTTGACTAGTTTTGACCAAGTTTGATGGGCCATAACTTGAGTTACAGATTTTAGAAAAATAGTCCAAAAATATGTACTCGATCATGTGAATGAGTATAAACTAATGGTAATGAAAAATTAATTTTATAGTGAAAATAGAAATTCTGCTATCGGACAGGTAAATAATTATCGAACCGGAAAACAGTCTTCAATTGATTCGAAAATATTCGTGGAGCCTAATGAATATATTTTGAGAATTATGGGAGCATTCTTGTGAGGATTGGAGCTTGGGAAGTGAGAAAAATTAATTTTGGGCAAATAATGGCTAATTAATGGATTTGGGTTTAAGTTTGGGTTGGCCTATTTGGAAGGCATTAGAATGGCCAATTGGAGGGTGTGACGCGCGTCGAATCCCGGAGGCCCCAAAAACTTGCTTTTAGGGTATTCGAAAGAGGTTCATAAGACTTGTAAGGATTACAAGGGTGTCTACTTTGGGCAACAAGAGGTGTTTTGGAGTCGCCACCAAATAAAATATTGGGAAAATTCATCTAGCCTCATTGAGCCTAAGACAGTGCGTATGTGTCTGTTTTAGACAACAAGAGATATTTTGGAATCCCCATTCCAATAGAACACTGGAAAGGTTCATCTAACCTCATAAAGCCTAAGACAATACATATGAGTCTATTTTGGGCAGCAGGAGATATTTTGGAATTCTTTTCTCAATAGAACATTGGAAATTTTCATCTAACCTCGTGAATCCTAAGACCAGAGATATTTCGGAACTCCACTCTCATTCATACCTTGGTCAAAGTTACAATCGAGTTTTGAATTTAAAATTTCATTCATTTTCTCATACAATGCAATAATTAAAGAGCAAATCAATCACATAATGAAAGCAGTAAATAAAAGTCAATGAAGCATAAAGTAGATAAAGTACAATAATTTACAATAAAACTAGGGGCGGAATACGACCCCCAATAAAAAGAAAATGTAAATCATACATAAAATGGGATATTTGTAATGGCCTTATTACTGGATTAGTAGTATTCAGTGAATTCTATAGAGTATGTAATGTGATTCCGGTATAGAGTGATGGCTTGAGTATCTCTTATTACAGTAGAATTAAAATGTTAAGTATGCTAGAGGCATAGCAATCCCGGGATGGGTTACCTCGGGACAGCTATACAGTCAAAATTGACAATAGTTATGGAAACATTTCTAATTAGTAATATTGATATGTGGACTGTTAGGAGTCTAGTAGCAAAATTTGGTTCAAAATGAGGTCAAATAGGTCCCTGAAAGTCAAGCTGAAGTTTACCTCTAGTTCGGTTCAATTAAACCAGGATTTGACTAAACTTTGACTGAATTTTTTAAAATAGTAAATGAGGTTAAAAAAGTATACTGTGGGAAGTGTAAAGGCTCATAATAATTTTTAGAAATTTTTGACAGCATTAGATTTGTATTTTATGGCAGAATCAAACAGTATTGAACCGGACTGATTTAGGTAAATCGGGCCCCAAATAGATTCTGATTGAGCTAAAATTTTGCGTGAAGGCTATATTTAGTATTATAAGAATGATGGAATTTATTGGGAGTGAGAATGAGTTGTGGAACACATAGTTACCCTAAAACAGTGAAAAATGACCCGAAAACAAAAAATCGACCCAAATCGGTTCGACCACTTCGACTGGGCCAGGTCCGATTCAATTTTACCCATATAAATACATCACTTTGGCTGGATTTCTCTAGGTTTTTCCATTTGGTAGCCGCCTCACCCCCACCTCCCTTGGCTGAATTGTATCTTCTCACTTCTTCTCCATTTTTCTTCCAATTTCTCTCCATCTCTCCATAAATCCTAGCCTCCCAAACATATTTCAGCTCCTCTATAATCTATTGGTGATCTCAAAAGTTCATTTGAAATGGAATAAGTGGGAGAAAATAAGTAAAAAAGTTTATGTGTCAAATTGAGGTATGTAAAGTTGATATTTTTAAATTTGTTTAAAGGTTCAAATAGGTATTTTAGGATGTCTAAAGTATGTTTATGTAATTATATAGCATAAAGGAAGCAACTTTATAGTAATTTCTTAAATGATTGTATTCGGCCACTTAAGGAAGATATAGGAGATGATGGTATTTCAAGGAGCTAAGGTAAGGAATGGTTGCTCAAGAGGTCTAGAACAAGAAAATGAGGTTAGTTGATACAATATCCTCCTTTTTTCATGTTAAAAGTATGATTTTTAGTTATGTTTAAACATAAAGTATGTGAAATATGCATGTTTAATTGTATCAAACCATATATTCACGCTTAAGAAGGTTAAAAATGAGATTATGAATTATTAAAATGACAAAAAAAAATTTGGGTGATGATTTACTATGTAGGCCGAATGGTATTCCATAGGTTTTCAATAATATATGATGATGTTTATGACATATAAATGTTGTAAACATGATGTTTGGCATGTGATCTAATTAATAGAATGGATTAGAGCATGAAAAGTTAACACGATGGATGTTAAACACATAGGTCGAATGGTACAAGTATATAAAAATGTGATTTTGATGTGTTTTGATGTGAAATAATGGCATGGCTATGTTATGTTACATGTAAATCACCTAAATAAATGTTAAAGGTGATGAAAAGATTTAATGGTAAAAAATTGATATGATGGCCGAATGAGATACATGTATGTATCCATGTGTACTTTGATGGTTTAATGAGTTTTATGGTATGAAATGGCATATGAATGGAAATTAAAATCTATAATCCATGCTTTGGATGGAAAAAAATGGAATAGTATAACGAAATTCCATGAAATGTATGAATGGTAACTTGAAAAAGTGAAAAGTGGAATTATGATGCTCTATGTAGTAATCTGGTAGTCAAATTTAGTTCAGGATATAGTGGCTAGCCATAGGGATACATGACCGCGAGTGTGAGCATGACGTCTCACTTATTGTAGGCCAATGACAGTCCTACTCTGTATCGTTCTGTCTTAATACAATATTGATATGTATTTCTATTATCTGTATCATAGAGGTGGCCCATGGGGTCCCTCTATTCTGTATTGAACCTATAGGGTCCACATTTCGTTTATCACGTTCATAGATTTCTGCCAGTTTTATACTGGGGCAAATTGGAAAAAATGAGCTTAAAATGGTTAATTTGTATTTAAAATGATATTTGTGTAAAAAATCAACTTAATTGGAATAAATAAAAGTTTTAAGGGCATAATGGTAATTTTGACGATGAAAAGGTTAATAATGTAATAATGAAAAAATGAATAATTAAATGTGTATACATGTAATTAAGTAATAAGATAAAGATAAGGATAAGGATAAGGATAAAGATAAGGATAAGGATAAAAGATAAGATAAGATAAAGATAAAGATAAAGATAAGAATTAAAATAAAATTTGAATTGAAATAGTACTTTAAGGGCTAAATGGTAATTATGTAAAAAATGGAGACAATATGATAAAAATGAAATTAAAATGATAAATTTGAAATTTAGATGGAAATTGAAGTGAAAAAGGACTTAATTAAAAGAAATAAAAAGTTTAAGGGTAAAATGACAATTTAAGCCTAAATGGTTAAACAGGGCTTAATAAAGATAAAAAATGTAATTTAATGGCTCATTTGGTGAATTAGTTATTATTTAAAGACTAAAATATAATTTGGCATGAAAATGGTAGTTTAAGGACCAAAATGTAATTTGGATGTTAAATAATTATTAAAAAGGTAAAAAGAATGAACTGATGGCATTTTTGTAATTTTGGTAAAGTTTAAGGATTAAATTATAATTTTGCCATGTAAAGGGACTGAATTATAGTTATGGACATTTATATGTGCTTAGTAGGAATATGCCTTTAAATAAGTGATTTAATGGTAATTTACTTGTTAAATAATGAATTAAATAATTGATAAGTTAACTTGGTGGCAGAATTGTAAATATGAGAAAGTTAGGGGTAAAATTATAATTTGACGATAGTTAAAGGAGCTAAATGTAAATATGATATAGTTGAAGGACCTAGATGTAAATATGATATAATTAGAGGACATAAATAAAAATATGACATAATATAAGGACCTAATTGAAATTTTATCATAGTTAAGGGACCTAAATGCAAATATACAATTTTATGTGTATTAATTACATATATGTCCTTAAATGAGTGATTCAATTGAAAATAAGAATATTATTGCATTTTGGATAATGAAATAAGTATAACAATAAGTTAATTAATGGCATTATGGTAAATAAGTGAAAAGTAAAGGGTAAAACGGTAAATTGATGGGAGTCTGGGAACTTAAATGTAAATTTGTCAATAACGAGGTAAATGAGGGATTTTAAAGATAATTGATAGGTAATTTGAATGTTAAATGTATAACTAATTGGCAACAGAGAAAACAATGATATTTATGTCAATATTAATAGAAATATTACAGTTAATGCTAATATCATGGAAATGGCAATAGGATTAAATGTAAGAAAAATAGATGAGTAGTATTAGCATTAATAAAAGAATGAAATGTCTTTAGTCTATTAAAGGATTATTATTACTGATTAGGAATAACCGATGTGCAGATTTAAATCCGTCAAATGTAATTGAAGATATGATAAAATAAATAAGATAAATAATAATGTGTCAGGTAAATTTAATTGAATACTGTGAATTTCATAATTATGTCACAATGAATTAAGAGTGCGTAATATAATATGTAAAAGATATTGTTGTAAAACTGATATAAGTATTAAAGATTGAGTTAATTATCTAAAGTATAAAATATGATAATTAATATTTTTATAATATTGTACATGCAGAATTAAGTAATGGGGTCACCTAAAAAGGTTAGTAATGGAACTAAAGACATGAAAGAGAGAGTAGAACTGTCATTAAATGTCAAGAGTTAATAGTGAAATAATGATTACTGAAATAATGATAAATAAACAATATGAGTAATTTAGGTATTAGTATACTAGTAGTACTGTTAGTCACAATAATAAGGAAATTAAATGTAAAATAGCATCGATAGATATTTAATGAAATAATGTTAATATAAGTTATATGTAAAGTTAAGAGAAGATTGATGTTAAGCCTGCAAATAAGTTAGTGGATTAAGTAATAGCATTGACAATTTAAGTATATAATATGAAATATAACTGAGTAAAATTAAGTAGGAGAATAGGATAAATGTATTATGCTTATAGTTTCAAAATAGTATTGTAAAAGAAATATCAAGTATATAAAGTGTAACGCCCCATAGTCATACGTAGGTAGTTCATCCTTAGAGGGAGTGAACGCCTGTATGGATAAGGGTGTCACTAAAACAAATCACAACTAAGCATAGATACAAACATACATATGGATAGCTGAAGAAATTAAAACATAACTTCAAAATTCTTTCATTGATAAAACCAAGAGTTCATTACAAAAATTTTGCCAATACAAAGATGCTTCTACAATAATTACAAGTTTCCTAAAATTTCATAGCTAAAGGAGTACAATAAGAATGATACAGAATAATATCCAAAAGATTACAAAAGATCTACAAAAAGGTATACAAAAACAAAAGTTATTCTTCCCAAAACTGCACTCCTACTACGTTGGCCTGGCCTGCGGAGATACTCCCAAAAACTCCACTACTTTCGCACCTACACAGGTAAACTCCACTACTTTCGCACCTGCACGGATGAAATACCCGTGCTAAGTAATAACGCTTAGTGGGGAAAATACAAATATGGATGGCCATTCACAATGGTCGTCAAAGAAAACACATGCATATGCCACAAGCAATCATAATATACCGAAAGCATAATAATATAAATCATGCATAGCATTAAATGAAAGTTCAAAATATATACATATATATATATATATATACATATATATATATATATATATATATATACATATATACATACACACACACACACATAGATACACATACATATATATGTACACATACATATATATGTATGTATACATACATATATATGTGTGTGTGTGTGTGTATATATATATATATACATATGTATGTATGTATGTATGTATGTATATCGATTATTAAGCCAATCAATTCCACAACAAATAAGAATCACATAAACGCTTGCAAACTCATAATAGCGGATAGCGAGTAAACACATTAGTACCCATAGGTACGGTCAAAAATAATTTTTTTATTTTCATCCAAAAACATTTTCACATTGAGGATTTTAAACATATCCGAACACATTAAGGATCATGAGGACCCAAACGGGGATGTGATCAGGGTTCAGAACACACTGGGGCTGCAGCTAACAGAACTTTTTAGGCATGCCTAATTATCCACTAATTTGACACTTGTAAGCTATGCATATCACATTTTATAATCGAAGCATATAATCAATATATTTTGATAAAGCAAGATACAATTCAATATCATTTACTAGATGAGATGCCACTAAGTAAAGATTGAAAGCAAAAATAAGTTCAAAAGGGACAAAAACATACAGAAATCAAAAGTTCCATTTCTCAAAAGAGAGAGCATTTACACAACGGTATGACAAATCCTTACCGTCGTGTAAGACATTCCACACGGTGGTAAGGAAAAACCATACCATCGTGTGGCTTGTCGAGCCAAAGCTCCCCAGAAAACATAATGCATTTACAAGGCGGCATTACCCAAGCCTTACCACAGTGTAAAATGCACAATAGAACTCCTTCAAAACAGAATGACTTTACACGGCGGTATGATGATCTCTTACCACCGTGTAAAATCACGGACAAGCAAACTCACACAGAATACGATCACACGGTGGTATGCCCTTTTCATACCGCCGTGTGGATCTTGCAAAAGCCAGAAATTCAAGTGAGAACAAACCTAAAATCACACCCAACTTCACCCTACTACCAAATGACAAAAACACTTCAACAATACAACTCATAATACCACTAAATACATGCTCAATTACATTTATACACTCAACTTCTAACATAACAAACATAATTTCATAAATCAAAGGAAAAGCACAATTGCAAACATTCCTAAACCTTGATCTCCTTTGCTCCACAAAGTCAAGGGGCTACACTCTCACTTGCTATCTCTTTCCCTTTGGGCTCCCTAGCAGGATACTCTGCTTAAAACAACCAAAACCAAACCAAAAACTCAAAACCTAAACTCAAACCCATCAAAGGAAAACAAGAGGAAAAGAGAAGAAAAGATGATGAAGAAGAAGAAGAATAATTACTTACCCAAAGCTGGAAATTTGACAAAATTAACTCAAAATCCACAAGTTTGCAAAGAGGATCACACGATCAAAATGTAAGAAGAAGAGAAGAAGAAGAGGAAGGCAAAGAAGAAGAGAGGCAGAACGTGAGGAGGAGCAGCTATCCCTCACGTGTCTCTCTCGCTTTTCTCTTTTCTTCTCAACACAATCACATAACTCACATAGAATAATATCATGCAATTGACTCCAACATTAACATAACACATGCAAAAATACAAACACCAACAAAGCTCAAAATTACTAGGGTGGGTAACGGGGTGTTACAACTCTCCCCTCCTAATAAGAATTTCGTCCTTAAAATTCTCACCTGTTCTGAACAATTGCGGATACTGAGATCTCATAACTGACTCTGGCTCCCAAGTAGCTTCTTCAACCCTATGGTGCTGCCATAATAGGAGCTAAATTGAAGTATAATTATGTATTTATTTTGTGTGTATTTATGTAAATTAATTATGCTATTGTGTGTAAATTTGATTTGATGTGTTAGTTTATGATTATTTGTATTAGATTGCATGTTTGTGTTTACTGTTGTTTTTAGGTGAAAATTGAAGAGAAGAACCAGATATAGAGTGGGAAGTCACAAGAAGAGGAGCAGATCACGTCTCACATAAGAGGTCACGCCGTGACCAGGAGTCACGTGACGTGACTTACTAAGAAGAATGAAGAGGAAGGAGGAAAAGAAGAGAAGGAGCTGCAAGAGGCGAGTCACGCCGTGAGCTAAGGTCACGCGACGTGACGAGAAGCCAGGAAAGAAAGGAGAGAAAAGAGAAGAGAAGAGAAAGGAGAGGAGGACGCGAGACGTGAGCGCCAGTCACGCCACACGCACACGCGAAGACACGCCGTGAGAGGGAGTAACGTCTCGTGACTGGCGAGGGAGAGAAGAGAAAACCGAGAGAAAGAAAGAAAGAAGAAAAGAAGGAGCGCGTTCTGTCGCGATCGCGACAACGTTGCGATCGCGACAGAGACGACCGTTGGGGCAGTTTTGAGCCAAAAGACACATGAAAAGTTGTCTTCTTTCACCAAACTTTGCAACCATTCTCAAGGGACACAATTCTTAGATTAATATCTATAAATATGTAGTTTAACTGTAATTTTAGAAGGATGAATTTTTAGTTAAGTAATTTTTCTGTATTTTGTAAGAGAGATTTTTCTTAGTTAAATTTCTATTTAGTTTTATGGTTTGAAGAAGAAGATCAAGGAGAAGGAAATTTATTTTCAAGAGATTGAGAAAAGGGTTGAAAGGCTTCTATCTTATTCTCTTATTTTTAATTCTTCTCCAATATTTCTATGAATATCATTTTAATGAATTTGCATATTATAATTCTTTCTATTTCTATCTACTTTCATAGTCTTTCATTGTAGATTCTATATTAATATCTTTTGCATGATCTTTACAAGTTAAAGTAATTCGAGAGTTTGCTTTATCTGACATTTAATAGAGATTCATTATCAAGATATATTTTGAGAAATCGGTATATTGAGATAATTGCTATAGGTTAGTGTCTATTCTTAAAATATGTAATTAGAAACCTCTAATTCATTAATGAAAATTGTGAGTTAGAATTTTAATTGTATGTTTTAGGCATTTTAATTCATATCGAGAGAGTGAGTTAAAAATTTATTCTAACTTGGCTTGCATGAAAGATGAATAAATGTAAATCAAAATGATGGATCAAATTCATTATGTTTAATTCTTCATTCATATACTATTTATCTTCTTCTGATAAACATAAATTAGGTTTAAATTAAGTAGTTCTAATTCAACCATCAAATTTATTATCATTGTAAACAAGATTAAAATCAATTAGTAATAGTGTGTAAACACGTTCCTCGTGGGATCGACATCTTAAGTACTATTGCAGTACACCGTATACTTGCGGTATAATTAGCATATATAGAAAATGCTCAACATGCTACAAAACCTTAACCAAAGGAACTTGCTTATTTCTGAGTTGTCTCACTTCCTGAGCTAAAATGGCTTTCGGCTCTTCGTCAAATGAATAATCCGGTTAAATTCTTACATCTTGAACTAACAATATATGTGATGGATCTGATCAGTAGCGACGAAGCATGGACACATGGAATACATCGTGCAGCTTAGCCAATTCCAAAGGTAAGGCCAACTTATAGGCAACTGGTCCGATCTTTTCCAAAATCTCAAAGGGTCCTATAAACCGGAGACTCAGTTTACCCTTTTTACCAAAACGCAATACTTTTCACCAAGGAGATACTTTAAGAAACACCTTGTCTTCGACCTCAAACAGAATGTCTTTTCGCTTCAAATTTTGCATAGGATCTCTGTCTATCCTTGGCTACCTTCAAATTCCATTGTACCACTTGAATCTTCTCTTCGGTATCTCTAACCAATTCTAGCCCAATAAAAGAACGCTCAGTTAACTCGATCCAACAGACTGGAGTCCTACACTTTCATCCATATAGAGTTTCATATGGTGACATTCCAATACTTGCTTGATGACTATTATTATAGGCAAATTCCATGAGCAACACATATTTATCCCAACTTCTCGACAATTCTAATGCACAACCCCAAAGCATATCCTCCAGAATCTGAATAACTCGTTCTGATTGCCCGTCAGACTGAGGATGAAAAGTACTACTGAAGTTTAATGGAGTACCTAAAGCTACTTGCAACTCTTTCCAAAATTTTGACGTAAACCTCGAATCTCGATCTGACACAATCGATAAAGAAATGCCATGCAGTCTTACTACTTCATTCACATAAATATCAGCTAAATTATCCATAGAATAACTCATCCTAACTGGCAGAAAATGTGCTCACTTGGTGAGTCAATCAGCAATAACCCATACCACATCATGCTTCCGCTGAGTCAAAGGCAAACCCACTACACCTTCCATGGTAATATCATCCCACTTCCACTGAGGAATGGGTAAAAGATTGAGCAATCCCGAAGGAACTTGATGCTCAGCCTTTACCTGCTGACAGGTTAGACACTTGGACACAAATTCCACAATGTCTCTCTTCATCCCTTGCCACCAAAAGAACTGCTTCAAATCTCGGTACATCTTCTCACTACCGGGATGCATGGTAAAAACCGTAGTGTGTGCCTCAAGCAAAAGCTTCTTCTTTAACTCATTATCACTCGGCACACACAAATAATTTCTACACATAAGCACCCCATCCAAAATTAAAAACTCAGATTGCTTACCATTCTGAACCTCTCGCAAAACTTGCTGCAACTTCTGATCATCTTTCTGAGCATCCACTATTGACTGTCTTAAAGAAGGCTTAACTTTTAACTGAGCAACCAAAGCTCCTTCCGAATCAAACCTCCATTGATAATGCTGCAGTACTAAAGTCGACATTGATTTCCTACTCAAGCCATTGGCAATAACATTTGCTTTACTTGGATGGTAATCCAAAATGCAATCATAATCTTTAAACAACTCTAACCAACGACGTTGCCTTAAATTCAACTCTTTCTGTGTGAGGAGATACTTCAAACTCTTGTGGTCAGTAAAAATCCTACACGTCTCCCCATATAGATAATGCCGCCAAATCTTAAGAGGAAAGATCACAGTAGCCAATTATAGGTCATGCGTCGGATGATTCTTCTCATAAGGCTTCAATTAATGGGATGCATGGGCCGCAACTTTCCCCTCTTACATCAGGACATAGCCAAGTCCCACTCCTGAAGCATCGCTGTACATCACATACTCCTTACCCGAGACGGGTTGAGTAAGTATAGGAGCCTCAATCTATAAACTCTTCAATTGCTCAAAACATGCCTAACACTTATTGGACCATTCACATTTCACCCCTTTTTGAAGAAGGCTTGTCATAGGTACTGTAATAACTGAAAACCCTTAACAAACTGTCGGTAATACCCAGCCAAACCCAGAAAGCTTCTCACTTCAGGTACATTCCTAGGCACTTTCTAATTCACAATAGCCTCAATCTTCACCAGATCAACTTGGATTCCCTCTACAGAAATGATATGGCCCAAGAAGGACACCTCTTTAAGCCAAAAATTGCACTTACTAAGCTTCGCAAACAAATGGTGATCCTTCAAAACCTGAAGCACTATCCGAAGATGCTCTTCGTGCTCACTCTCATTCTTCGAGTAAACCAAGATATCGTTAATAAATACCACTATGAATCGGTTGAGATATCGTCTAAACACCCTGTTTATTAAGTCCATAAAAGCCACAGGTGCATTGGTCAAACCAAACAGCATCACAAGAAACTCATAGTGACTATATCGCGTCCAAAAAGCAGTCTTAACCACATCTGCATCCTTAACCCAAAGCTGATAATATCTAGACCGAAGATCAATCTTGGAAAAGATTCCAGCTCCTCTAAGCTGATCAAACAGGTCCTCAACCCTAGGCAACGGATACTTATTCTTCAGAGTAACCTTATTTGTAACACCCCTCACTTGTACGTAGTAAACCGTATCGTGAACCGGTGGTCTACAACGACGGTCAAGGGCATTACCAAAGTAAACATGTGAAACTTATAAATCTTTAGACTGAAATATGAGTTATAAAATTTCTTTCATTTTAAAAAAAAAACACATTATTGTTAACCATAAATTCATTACACATTCACATTATAAAATAAACTTCTTCAGAATTCGCTATAGATAGATCATTTACATAACCAATATCACTTTTACAAACTCATAGTTTAAAATTACAAAACTTGCGTACATTCTGAAGACTATATAAATCCTATTCTAATATCTCTTCTTAAACTTGCATTGGCCTGGACTGCTGCGGAAAGACTCTCGAACGATCCGAGTAATATTACCTACACGGATTAAAAGAAAATCCGTGCTAAGCATAAAGCTTAGTGGGAAACACATATAAATATGGATAACCACTAAGACTGGCCGTCAATTAAGTTTAAAGAAAAACATAATATAGAAAATATAATTATATCAAGAATAACAAATTAGATATTTTCAAGGAGAGTGTCAAAATAGTCACTTACTTTGTATATCAATGTTAGGAAATCAATTATACATTTACACACCTTTTTCACATCGTGTACATGTCACCTGTACACTTATTCACTTTCCTCTCGGTTTCCACAATTCATGTCACACATCTTGCCTAGCAGTTGCATTATCAGGTAATTTATTCCATCAACAAGGCATTTAGATTACAATAATAAAATACACACTTTCATACAAGTCTTCAAATAGACTCATCCCTTTATAATTTACTGTTTGATTCACATACTCTTATTCATTTAATGCCTGCTAAGTCAAAGGGGTGGATAACGAGTAACACATAGATACCCGAAGGTATAAGCATTATTCTCATAACACATAGATACCCGAAGGTATCAACACTATCTTTTCAGTACACAGGGATCACGAAGATCCAGTCGGGGGACCTGATCGGGGTCCAAATCATACATTAGCTGCAGCAACACTAACTCTATTAGGCATGCCTAACTATCCACGACTCGACTAATGCAGGCTAACACCTATTGGTTTCTTTTAATGATGTACATATTATATTTTCATATTTTTCATAAATACATACACTTATTATAGTCATATAACAATCTTACATATCATTCATACATAAACTAAAGCAATGGCTCATATAAAATATAACCAACCATAAGCTTTAATTATAATCATAATTTAATTATTTAACGGCTTAATAATTTATTTCAACTATAGCTTACATGGTATATCATATTTTAACTGAAACAATATGTCATATGTAAATTACAGTCAAGACTCATGTTCAAAAGCTCAAACGACATACATTTATAACATAGGAAGGAGTCGCGCTCGCGACCTTAGTCGCGATCACGACAGGAAACTAAATGTCCTCTGTCGCGCTCGCGACAGAAACAAGCGTCCCACTCTTGTTATTCTTAATTAAATGAACTTTACATAAAACATATTTATTCTTATAATGTCTCTAAATAATTTCATAAACATTACTCTCCCAATGTCATGCATTAAAATTGAGAATTTCAATATAAGTGTCTCAGACTATTCAAGTTATTTAGAATCATTCATTATTTAGACAGGTATATAAGTACCGTTTGAGATACGAAAGATTCATTTCATTTTCAGTTTATGACGCACCCAAAACAATCATTTACTTCAAACTTAATGTCATATACCAATTTTAAACCATAAATAAGCCTACACGAGACTTAAATCATTAATAGCTCAATAACGTTTATAAATCTTCTCATACATGCCACATATAATTCTAACAAGCACCAAGACATTAACCGAATTCAGCTGATACATTATCTTTTATGTCTGAATAAATTTCTATGCTTTGGTTCGGACTTGGAAGGATATTCCAAGCTTCCTACGTATCCCCAAAGAATTGGGAATCAGAACCCCTCAAAGTACAGATTGTAGAATTTCGCTTCAAATCTTCTAATATACTATAATTATGTCAATGTTGGACAAATTCGAAAGTGTTCGACTCATTAAACCTTTAAATATCTTAGTCCAAATTCTTATTCAAAACCCTAGTCATTTGTATTCCTACGTTGTAACAATTTAATTATGCTTTACAAAACTCTAAACATGTGTCAGATAAGTTCCAAAAAGTTCCAGTGAAGTTCGGGTGCGTTTCAGAAGGAAAAACACCCAAAACATGCAAAACAGGGGAGGGTCACGGTGGCAACCACTTGGTTGTGATTGTGACGTCCAAAATTAAGCATTCTGCCCTCTCTAGACATTGGTCATGGTGGTAACCAATTTGGTTGCCACCGTGACATACGAAAAATGGCAAAACAGAAGCACAGAGTCAGGACTGCTTTCCACTTCAAAATTAAACAGCCTAAACCGACCTCTAAACCTCCTTTTTAGGCCAAACATCCTTCTCAACAAATGATCCTTAGGATGTAAGATTTAATATAGAACAAATCCCGTGTCATTTGGACACATAAATAATCAGATATGATCAAAACAACCTATACTGCGCCCCTGAACCCGGCCAGAGGAGATACCTCTAATTTATGACCATTTTCGGGACACTTAGAGATGGAATTAGCTCAAGACTATTTCTAAGACATTTGTAGTAATATGTCTTAAATTTCAAACGGAACTAGTCTCATATCAATTGGAGTTCTAAAACTCACAATGCAGCTTAATAACTGAAGAAGGGTCAAGTGTATTCTACCACAGTTTTCACCCAAAATCCTATTCACATGCACGGTCTAGCAATTTAAACCAACACTCACTACCATAATCATATATCATCATCAAAACATTCAAATAACTCATACAATACATAAACATATACAAATTCATATATATAATGAAAGAGTTTCCAAACCTCTTTTCCTTTGCTCCAAAATTGCTCAAATGACTGCTTAATCCCCTTTGCTCTCTTACTCCCTCTTTAGCTTATCTTGTTCCCTCCAAACAAAATAACCAAAACTCAAAGTTACACATACCCTTATCTATCTTTAAGGAGAAGAGGAGAGGAAGAGGGAAAAACCAACCACTTACCTTTTTCCTAACCCAAATCTTGCATCTAATTTCTTAGAGTTTGAACAAATCCATCAAGGGCTTGAATTACTTGAATTAGCGTGAGAAAGGAGGAGGTTAGGCTTTTTCCCTTTCTTTTCCCTTTCATTTCCCGTCCAAGAATGGCCCTAGGGACAGCCAAAGGGCTGACTTAAGGCCATAAGTCCATCCTTATCCTCATTTGCCACATGTCACCTTTTTATTAGTCCCCAAAAGATTTTTATGTGTCTAACCTATCTTTTAGTCCTTAATCTTACTTCTTTTCCTCCAATTGGCATTCAACTTTTCCATTACATACATTGGCCCACATAACTTAACTTATTCATTCAATTTAATCCATATTTATAAAATGACCAAAATACCCCTACCTTATACAAATAAAACTAGTCACATTTTTTTACTACGATTAATCACTTTCATCATCCAATTACACATTTTTAGTCACCATAATATTTCTTTTCACGTCATTTAGGGTGCGATGATATAACTGTCCAATTTATCGAAACTTACCAAAACTTTCAAATTAATGACAGTTGTGTCCTTTTTAACACTTCCGTCCCTAGTTCAACCACATTCGGTTTTCGTTCACCCTAAACTTACCCTAATCCGACTAGGGCAAATTCGGGGTGTTATATTATTGATCTGTCGATAATCGATATCCATCCTTAACGTCACATCCTTTTTCTTCACAAATAGAACCGGAGCACCCCACGGAGATATGCTGGTTCTAATAAAGCTTTAATCCAATAGCTCCTGTAATTAAGTTTTAAGTTCCCTCAATTCCATAAGAGCCATTCGATAAGGTGCTTTAGAAATAGGAGTGGTACCCGGCAATATCTCTATGGACAACTCCACCTCTCTCTCTGGAGGTAACCTAGGCAACTCACTAGGAAACACATTCTCAAATTCTCTAACAACTGGAATGTCCTTAATATTAACTTGATTGCGCTTATAATCCAACACTAAGGACAAAAATGCCTCACAAACCTTTCCTTATAAATTGCTTAGCTTGCATAGCTGAAATCACATTGCCCACAGAACCAGAGCCCGGACCTCTGACCACAACTGAAGACTGATCTCTATTTCGAAGCACTACAGTCTTTTTTTGGCAATCTACTATGTCCCGATGCTTAAATAACCAATCTATTCCCAAGATCAAATCAAACTCCTGAAAAGGCAAATCAATCAAGTTTGCAGAAAATTCTATTCCTTGAACCAAGAGGGGGCAATTCCTAAACACTCTACTCATATTAATACTATGCCCTAAAGGACTGGTCACACAAATCTCATAATCTAACTGATCGACTTCATGCAACTTATCATATAACTTATCAGAACACAAAAATGAGTGTGTGGACCTAGGGTCTATTAGAGCATACAATTTAGTGTCATAGAGTAGAAACTTACCCGCAATCACACCAAGCGCATCTTGCTCTTCCCGAGCTCTCATGGCATAGGCCCTTGCTAGCGCCATCTGAGGACGGTCCACTGACTCCGATGGAGCTCCTTCTCTTGGCTGACCATCGTGACCTCTACCTCTGCCCCTACCCCGACTAGCTTGAGGGGTATTAGATCTCGATCGGCTGGCCTCTTGCTGATCTTGAGTGTTCTCATTCAACTTGGGACAATTTGCTAAGAAATGATCCGTGCTTCCACAATGGAAACACCCTCCAGTGAGCCAACGACACTCGCCCTTGTGGCGCTTACTACAGTGAGAACACTCAAGCACAACCTCACTTCTTTCATAAACACTACCTTTACCTGCACCAGATACGTTTGAAGATCCTTGTCTTCTACCCCTTATAGCCGGACTAGCGGAGGACTCATCCCAAGGATTAACATGTGGGTTCCTCGATCTCTTACCCGAAGATGAACCTCCACGAGGGGGATTTCTTCTCTGAACTCTATCCCTTAACACTGATTTAGATCTCTCAACCTGCAAAACTGGTTGGATAATCTGATAATATCTAACTGCAGGGGCGCTCATCAAAGATATCAACATGGCCCTCAGAGACTCATTCAACCCCGCTTCGAAATGTTGACACCGGAAATTTTATGTCAAAATACCCGGAGAAGCATACTTATCGAGCTAGTTAAATTCATTCTCATACTCAGTTGCTAATATCGCTTTCTGCTAAAGACTTAAGAATTGAGCCCACTTAGCCTCCTTATAAGCTTTGGTCACATACTTATTAGTGAACTCTCTCTCAAAGAACTCCTATGTGACCGGGTCTGGCAACTGAGGATGCCTATGAACCAACTTCCACCAGTCATAAGCCGAACCTTGAAGCAACGCTAGCGCACATTCCACTTGCCTATCCAGAGGGCAACAAATCTCTTCAAGAACTCTCTCAACCTTCTCAATCCATTTCTCTGCCAACTCCGATTCATCCAAACACATCCCATAAAAATCTTCCGCCCCAGCTTTCCTCATACTCTCTATCGAGGCTCTTAGAGCAGTAAACCTCTCTAAGACCCGAGCCATGTCTTGAGATATCTTGAACGTCGCCTTGAAAGGCATGGCTGGGGCCTCAAGTTGCACCCTAGCTGGCTAAGCCGGACCAGACACCGATGGATCTTGCTCTTGGGGATTAGCACTATTAGCTGACCCCTCGAGGGACCCACGCGCAAACTCCATCTACCACAAATATAAAGACATCTGCATTATGCCAACATAGTCCTAAACATATATCTATATCCTACAATCTCCTAGAAATGCCTAAACCTAGGCTCTGATACAAAAAATTATAACACCCCATACCCATACGTAAGGAGTTCATCCTTGGAGGGAGTGAATGCCTGTATGGATAAGGGTGTCACCAAAACAAATCACAACTAAGCATAGATATAAACATACATATTAATAGCTGAAGAAATTAAAACATAACTTTAAAATTCTTTCATTAATAAAACCAAGAGTTCATTACAAAAAGTTTGCCAATACAAAGATGCCTTTACAATAATTACAAGTTTCCCAAAATTTCATAGCTAAAGGAGTACAATAAGAAAGATACAGAATAATATCCAAAAGATTACAAAAGATCCACAAAAAGGTATACAAAAAAAAAAGCTATTCTTCCCAAAACTGCACTCCTACTGCATTGACTTGGCCTGCGGAGACACTCCCAAAAACTCCACTACTTTCGTACCTGCAAGGATAAAACATCCGTGCTAAGCAATAATACCTAGTGGGGAAAACACAAATATGGACGACCATTCACAATGGTTGTCAAAGAAAACACATGCATATGCCACTTCTACTTTAAATACCTCTCCCTTTTCTCTTTCTTCCACTTGTCAAATTTTAAGAGGTGATAATGGCAAAGTTCACTTCTATCCCTTCTTCTTTTCTACTCAACATAATCACATAACTCACACAGAATAATATCATGCAATTGACTCCAACATTAACATAACACATGCAAAAATACACACACCAACATAGCTCAAAATTACTAGGGTGGGTAATGGGGTGTTACATAAATGAAATGATAACGGTTAATCAGTACTATAAATAACAACAATTGTAACTGATATAAATAAGTTATAACAAATGAATACATTAATAAGATAATTACAAATATTGTTAATATAACTGTTCTAACAAATAATTTAGTAACTGATACTGTACCTAAATATGACTGAATTTTAAATGGTGGACTGAACATAAAAGTATTAATGTTAAGGATAATAGTGCAGTCAAAAGTAATACTAATCTCTGAAATGTAAACAAATGTTAAGGTATAATTACAGAATGATATCAAAAGACATAACGATAAATGACTGAAGCAAAATATTTAATAAGAAATTAAATGAAGGTATAAGTTAAGAAAAAGATTAAAGGACTAATGTTCATATAGCTTAAATGTAGAAAATACTTGTGTGCTCATGCATGTCTATATTTAATTAGTCATGGTAAATTTAGGATATGTATCCACCATTAAGCATTTCAATGCTCAGCGCGTAGTATTGTTACTGTGTACAGGTTATACGAAGAAAAAAAGTGGTAGTGGCTGATGTTACTGATGATTGAAAGAATTTTTGACAGCAAGGATAAAGTTATAGGCATGGCATATGGATGAACTCGAGATTGTACAAGATAAGTATATGAATGGTGTGTTAGTGTAACCGTTATGTTATTATATATGTATGAATGTGATTGTAGAAAAAAAAAATTCACTGAATCTGATAAGTGCATTACAGTGTAGTGTGGTGACATCCGATATCCATACCATTTGCAGGTATAGGGTGTTACAATTTTTATCAAGGATGAGGACATTGGTACTCGTATGCATACTTAAGAGAAAAATATTAAAGGTAACAGTTTATTTGGATGGAAAAACTAGGACATTGGTCCTATTTTATTAGAAAAAAACTCAATTTATTAATAAAAATATTTTTTATAATTTTCTTTTAAATGTGTATAAAATAAATAATTTTATTACAAATTACGTTGAAAAAATAAATAAAAAGCCAAAATAAAGAAAATAATATAAATAATAAAAATAATAAGTTAAAGTCAAATGAGTCTCCTAGATCTCTCCATTTACTCACGAAAATGCCCAAACAAGGAAAACAAATATTAAAATAAAAAACAAACACAAATAAAACTAATATTAATAATTAAATAAAGAAAATCAATTAAACACATAAAATAATAAATAATAAATTAAAATAAATACAAAATGCATTATGAATGACAAATAAATTAAATATAAATCAATTAACACTTAAAAACATCAAATAATAATAATAATAATAATAATAATAATAATAATAATAATAATAATAATAATAATAATAATAATAATAATAATAATAATAATAATAATAATAATAATAATAATAATAATAGAAGAATGAACAATCAAATAAATAAAAAAGAAATAAAAAAACGTTAAAAAATGTTAAATCTATATCTAAGGTCACATAAAATAAACAAATAAATACAAAATAGATCTAAAGATCTACATGTTGATTAAATGCTTGTGAATAAATAAATAAATAAAAGAAAATAAAAGAAATATAGGATTGGGCACGGAATGTTTACCCTCAGAATTCGAATTCGATGGAGGGAAAAAATATGATTAATTTTCTTGTTTTGTTCCACAAAATTAGAATTAAAAATAATAAAAATTGGAGTTTTATACGAAAAAGAAAATTTGCTTAAAAAAATAATGAAAGAAAATAAAAATTCTCAAGAACAAAAAATTATTTTTTTTATCTCAAAAAATATTATTGATTAAGAATTAATTTTTAAAATCTTATGAAATTTCTTTTAAGAATAAGAACTCAAAAGATGTCGAAGAAACTCTCTTGAAGAAGAAGAGAAAAGAAAAGAAAATAAAATTTATAACCTAAAAAAGTCTCCCCCTTTTCTCTTTCTTTATTTTTCTATTTATATGAGTTTTAGCGAAAACCTAATTAATTAAGAAAAAGAGATTGTATTTTTATCCAATTCTAACTTATCTATATTTAAAAAATAAGAATTATCCTTGAAAATTTTGGAAAAAATGATAAAAAATCAAATTTTATCGAAAAAATAGCATTTTGGGTGAAAAAACTTGTTTGCGGCAGACTGGGGGTGACCGACGCCCGTCGCAGGCGAATGATGAGCGTGCTGGTGAGCGATGTCCGCACGCACCACAAGCGGGGCACTCTCCCCACTGCCAACGCGCTGGCACGAGCCCTGCAGGCGTGAGAGGGAGGCTTGCCGCCGCGCACTGGCGGCAGAAAGTGTCCAATTTGTTTTAAATAACAATTTATACTAAGACACTATAATTTCCAAACTGCTTTTTTTATTTTTATTTTTATTTTTTATAATTTATATTTTATATTTATAAAAAGCAAATTTGATAAATAAATCATCACTTTCACCCTTTTTTCCTGTGAATAGGCGTTAATTTCATCATTGGGTAACCCTGATTCGAGCTGTCTCGGGATCCGGTGTCTATAGTTGCCCCCAATTTTGGGGAAACTAGTGCACTAGTATTGAAATGAGCCAAAATTCAGAGAAAATGGGAAAAAGCACGTACCTGAGGCAGTCCTTACCTTTTTGTTGTATTGAAGATCGTGGCTTGTCATCGCTGAGTTGTAGCGTATTCTACTACGACCCATTTGATCTATTGCATTTGTTTTGCTGACTACCATCGGGTCCGCATAGAACATGCTTGCTAACCACCATTCGGTTTGCATGCCATATGATCGCTATCATTGAGCTGTAAGCGTATTCTACCACAACTCGTTTGATATACTGTATTTGTCTTGCTGATTACCTTCGGGCCTACACGGCATATGATTGTGATTGAGTTGTAGCCTATTCTACTATGACTCATTTGATATACAACATTTGTCTTTCTGACCACCTCCGGGCCTGCGCGTCATATGATCGTCGTTGAGTTGTAGCGTATTCTACTACGACTCTTTTGATATACCGCATTTGTCTTGCTAACAACCGCTAAGCCTACATGTTATATGATCGTCGTTGAGTTGTAGCATATTCTACTACGACTCATTTGATATATTGCATTTGTCTTACTGACCACCTCCGGGCCTGCACAGCATATGATTGTCGTCTTTGCTGGTGCTCATCCTGAACCTCTTTTCCTACAAAAATGGGCAAAACAAATGTGCAGGGCATAGGAAAGAGATGCGTACTTGTGGCTGTATGTACCTATTGGGGTCAATGTCAGACGGGTGTCCCCTGAAGGACAGTTGGTTGTTCCTTGGAGAACAGTTTATGGAATATGAATATCATCCTCTTGGATTGCACCGAGTCATTTTCTAGGCTTCCAAAGTGCGGATATCCTCCTCTTGATTACACCGAGTCATTTTCTAGACTTCCAAAGTGCGGATATCATCCTCTTGATTGCACCGAGTCATTTTTTAGACTTTCCAAAATGCATATATCATCCTCTTGGATTGCACTGAGTATTTTCTAGACTTCTAAAGTGTGGATATCATCCTCTTGCATTGCACCGAGTCATTTCTAGACTTATGAAGTGCGGATATCATCTTCTTGCAAAGTGCGAATATCATCCTCTTGGAGATCCCTTACCGACTGTGATATACCAGATACCAATCCCTCTATCATGTCCTACCGGAGCCTCCTTGTTGAAAAAAACCTGTATGCCTCTTCTGAGGGCTTTGTGCTCGCAGGGAAACTTTGAAAATTTATGCTCACTGAGAGACTTAGATGCTCACTGAGAGGCTTAGATTCTCATTAAGAGGCTTAGATTGCTCACTGAGAGGCTTAGATGCTCACTGAGAGACTTAGATTGCTCATTGAGAGACTTAGATGCTTACTGACAGACTTAAATGCTCACTGATAAACTTAGATTTTGAGCCTCCTGAGAGAAAATTAGATTTGAGCCTCCTTAGAGGAAAATAGATTTAGCATTTCAATGCTTGCATGTAGGCGGATAATTATAGAATTTTCAGTGTTTCTTAAAAGGATTTTGGTCCTGATTTTTTTGTGATTTTTTTTTTTAAAAAGTCTCAGATTTTTTTTTTTAATATTTACAACTGAGATATTTTTTCATGTGAATTTACACCTCAGATGCATTTTGTATTTTTGCAATTTTTGGATGGATCTTGAATCTGCACTTGGGTGAACCTTACATTTTAAGTGTTTTTTCCAACCTTTACATTTTATGATAAAGAAACTTCCTTGATTGCCCCCAACAAAGTATGCTTGAATAGGCTTGCTCTTTTAAATGTCCTCTTTAGCATGAGTCCACGGGATTCCTTTTCCGTGAGGACTTCATCTTGATCTGATTGTCCAGCATGGAAGAGCACCGATGTTGAGCTTAAGTTGTACTTAATTATCGGCAACCAAGGTACGTGTGGGCAGTCCAACTTCTCGAAAGGTCTTCTTTTCTATAGATTTGTATGATTCTTGATTGCCCTCACTATGGTGTGCCCGAATAGGCTTGTTCTTCTTGGTGTCCCTCCTCTGTACAGACCCATTTGATTTTATGCCGAATATAGTAGTTGACAATGTTGAGCTGAATCCATCTCTTGGATCATCTTTGCGCATGAGGTCTATTTGGACCTTTCCCTCAGAGTTATTTACACAACAATGTATACAAAAGATTGTGTGCGCGTATGGAATTATGTGTGTGAAATATACACACAAATCTATATGCACGCAATATATACCAAGGATTAACGTACAAAAATTGTGTGAACACAACTATACATGTAAAGGATTAAATGCATGTGATATGTGCTTGCGATATGCATGCTAAACATGTGTAAAGAATTATGTGTTACATGTATGCAAAAATTATGTACACGAAATGTGCGCAGAGAATTGCATATGCAAGATATATACAAAGCTTAAGCATGGTGAATGCATGTTAGGCATCGTTAAAGGTTAGGCACATGTAAAGTTGTGCAAAGAGATATGCAAAAGATTGTACATGCGAGATGCACATGAGATGCAAAAAGGGATAGACCACATCTTAGGTGGTTAAGGGATTCGTTGAGGGTACTGCTCATACTGTCTAATGCTCCTAATGATCTAGAAGAGTATCATCCTAGCTTAGGAACTCTGACCCATAAGCTTTTTAGAAAGAACGGTCTGGTATGCATCTTTGCCCCCTGGTCAACGAGCATGTGCCTTTTGCTATGACCTGTACAACATTTTACCCCTAGGACTCTGACTCGTGTTCTGCATTATGCACTATTTGCCTGAAGGAAGGTTATTTGGACCATCTTATCACTTCGAGTATTGGAAGTCATTTATTGAAGGTAGTGCGTCCCTTGTGGATTTTCACACTAGCTTTTCTTTGCGGGAAATGCGTCCCTTTGGGGATTTTCACATAACCCTATTGTAGACACCGGGTCCTGAGGCAGTCAAGACCGAAGTTACCCAATGATGAAAATGATGCCTGTTCACGGGCTAGAAGCAAATAGAAGTGATGGCTTCCTCGGAAAAGAATATTTTTCGTTTCTTTATTAAAAAAAAAATATAGTTTTTGGGCTTGGGCAGTGAGACCCATCGCACTAACGTGAGATGGGGGCCTCATGTTAGTGAGGCCCATCTCACTTACGTAAGGCCAAGCCTCACGTTAGTGAGGAGCCTCACTCACCTACCCGTCTCTCTCCCGCAGCTTCTCATTTTCCATGATTTTGGGAGAGTTGGTTTTGAAAGGTATGGGTTTTTGGCTGGTTTGGTGGGAAACAACCAAATCGTGTCTGGGATATTAAAAGAAAAGGTTGAACAACTGAAAAGAGGGGAGAGGACATTATTAAGAACAAAAAAACACAGAAGAAGGGAGCAGAGAAAAGAGAGAGAAGGTTTTGAGAGCAAGAAGGATTTTGATTTTCCAAAAAACGTTGAAAATTTCTTCCTGAATCCAAGAAGCCAGCATTTCATAATTTGCACATCGAACGTCAAATTCTGAGGGTAAATACTGGGATCTTAGCTTCTTATTTCTTTCTTTTATTTTTTCTTTGCTTTCTTTTTCTCATCTAATTTCATCAGTAGATTTTGTGCACTGTACATATTGTATATATTTGTTATATGATTTATTTAATCTGGTCATCGCATGTATATTGTTGTTATGATTAAATGAATGTGTATATTGCTTCATAATGCATGTTTGATCACATGATTATGTGTTTGTTGGTCTGTTCAACTTCCTCTGTTCACCTCTGTTTTCCTTTTTGAGTTGGATAGTTTTTTTTGATTGCCGATCTGATTTTGTTCTTGTTTTTGCTTGAATCGTGTGTCCCGATTGGATTTTATTCTCTCCGATCAAATTGCATCATCATTTCTCCTCTCTTTCGGTCAGACATGTCAGAAAAACCAATTCACCGATCGGACTGCACGACTCGAAAATACGTTCACGAGCCGTGAATGTCGTGCGCGACTCGTGCACGATATTCACGAGTCGTGAGTGGCGTTCACGACTCGTGAAGTTTGTTCACGAGTCGTGAACGTTTGTCCCTCTTCCCATCTTCACATTTCACTCTTTTTACATTGTATTTCCATTTGCATTTCCATCACTTTGGGCCACTTTTTGTCTTATATGTCTACCCATTCTCACGTGATTTGCTTTTTATTCACTTTAACTCTAATTCTTTAATTCCATTATTTAATTCACGTGGTTCTTTAATTCCATTCTTTATGTTATTTTATCCTCTTTTGTTTTATTATTTTATTTTATTTCAATTTACTATTATTATTTATCCAGCCTAATTATTATTAACATTTCATATTAATAGGTTTTAAATATTATTATTATTATTATTATTATTATTATGTATATAATATATTTCTTAGTGTTGTTGACATCTTTCTTATTATTATTTGATTAATTTATTAATCACTTTAATTAGTTATTTTATAAGCTAATTTTAGTTAATTAATTAATTTATTTTTATTATATCAATTATTTAATTTACTTTATTAACATTTTACTTCGTTTATTTGTTTTATGGCTTAAATGCTTGTATGATTGTGCGAGTTACATGCGTACTTGGATCGGGGATTAGGAAATCGAAGGCCATCCAAATTTTAGAGTTTGCATTTTTAGTTTTGTATTTTTCTTTTATTATATTACTTTTACGTTTTGTATGTAAAATATATTTTAATTATCCGCATTATAGAAAATCATGTTTTTTAGATAATTAATAATTTGAGATTTTTTATTAATAAAATGGACCAATGTCCTATTTTAACCAATAAAATTACACTTTCAAATGGAGAACTAGTTTTCATAAAATGGGATTACTCATTCTTATTTTCTCAATCAATATCCTAAAAATAGTTCTCCAATTTTTCTAATAAATAAAAAAGGAACCAATGTTCCTAAAATTTAATGAATAACCCGATTTATTTATGTTGCATTTTAATTCCCTTTATGTGTTTATTTATTTGTTTATCTTATTTATTTTGGGGATTGTTTTGCCCCATTTCTTTTTATTTATTATTTATTTTGGGGAATTGTTCTATCCCATTTTTATTTTTGTAATTTATTTACTGCTTTATTAATCGCTTTCCTATGTGAATGAATGTGCTTTAATTTAATGCATAATTGCATGAGATGAGAGATGGAATTTTGATTTCTTAAAAACTCATTTATTAACTTAAGTCATTAATAAGAGTGAAGTTCCGGACACCATCGCTGGTTTAGACCAATAGAGGTTAGAGACCTTTTCCCAGTTTCTTGTAAACTGGGTGGCGACTCCAAAATACCTCAAAGGTGCCTAAAGGCGTTGTGGGTCTAGATCCTCCTTTCCAATGTTCTATTGAAAAGGAGGCATCCAAGATGACTCATGGTGCCCAAGATAAAAAAGACGCGAACCAATCCCTCGAGCCCCAAAAGGCAGGCTCAGCGAGGACCTTGCTGGTTCCGGCGCGCGTCACAGCGGCGACTCCACTGGGAACAATCGAAACTTCACTTCGAAAGTGACTTAAGTTAAAATTATAATTGAGTTATTAAGAATCAAAAATTCTATTTCTAATCGAAATTGCATTACATACATTAGAGCCTTAGAATATGTTAGTTGGTCCCCTATCTACCCCGGTGCCTTCCTAAAACACGACCCTACTTTCACTCATTGTAGGGAAGTGTTTGGGATAATCATCAACCCAAGCCTTGTACCATCAAATGCTATATCAAATGGAGACTCGATCGGTCGCTATGCTCGTGATAAGCTAAACCCATTGGCAGGGACCATGCTTGGGTAGACCTGAAGTAACACCACCTTTTGACCAAAACCCATGTAATGGCAATAGAAACTCCCACTAGGTGAAATGTACCATAATACAGTGCTTGCTATTTGGGCTGTCATATATTGAACAAAATCAATTAAATTAAATTGTCTTCAATAAAGGCTTTCATGCTCCGTCTTCATTAAAGGCTTTCATACCCCGGTGGGCCCATCCTAATTTAGTTAAATTATTTAAATACATAATGGCCAAACACCCATGTGTATGTACATTAGGCAAGAGATGTTATGCTGCCGGTTCTTTTCACCGTGCACTATACCTGTACAATGGGTTCCCTGTTAATCCTTGGATAAAGCCCACCTATGAAAGAGACCGCATGACCCCGTGTGTGGAAGAAATAAGGTTGGAAGGATCTATCTGCTTGCATGTGGTTGTGAATACTGCATAGCATGCTTGTGCATCACATGTCATTCATGCATGTCAAAAAAATAAAATAAACAAATATATATACATACATATATATATATATATATATATATATATATATATATATATATATATATGTATGTATATGTATATATATATATATATGTATATATATATATATATATATATATATGTATATATATATAATATGTGTTCTCTCATGTTGCGTGTGTACATATCTTTTCATCTGCATATTATTTTTCACATGTACATATCATCTTGCGTGTAATTTCTTCCATACATCACATTGTATCATTGTAATCTTTCACTCATAGAGGACCATTTGCATAGACCATTTGTCCAAGTGGTTTTGGGGTTTTGACAATCACCGTTGGAGGACCTTTTGTCTTGGGTTAGGATTAGGATCAGGATCAAGGGCAGTAATAGGGATTTAAAATTTTCAAGAATGGCCAATTCTTCACGACAGATTGAAGAGACTCGTGCCTTAATTGCCCAAGAGATAGATTGAAGGCTTGAGGAGCTTGAAAAGAGATTGTTGGCCACAATTAAGGAAAGGATGGATGCTATGGCTCTAGTTCTTCAGGCTCAACTTATGGCAATTACCCTTAATCAAGTTGGGCCGGCCACTGTCGAGAAGGCCTATACAGTGATGATCGCGGCATCTCCTTTTACTTCCAAGCCTAGAGATAAGGTTACACTTGTTTCACCAGTCGAGCCAAGAGGAGATATGGGGTCTAATCTAGAATGGGACATTATGCTTCAAGAGAGTGGAGATATAGTGAGGATGCATGCTCTGAAAAATGAAAGCCCGGATATCCGCAACAACAGTAAGGGCAATGTTAAGAGGATGGGAGTGCCAACCACGAGAATGAATCAAAGGCACTATTCTGATTTAGGCAGATCCTTGTCATGGGTTTTTAAGAAGCTGATGAAGGAGGGGATATTACAGCCATTGTCTCCTAAGCCTGCCAAAAGCCAGGGGTGTCCCAGTCACAGGGCAGATTAGTATTGCGCCTTCCACCAACACACAGGGCAACTGGCAGACTATTGTCGGACTTTAAGGGTCAGGTACAAGACCTCATTGATAGCAAGCAGATCTCTGACCCAGAAGAGCGGAGGAAGGAGAGGAAGACAAATTGAGTACCTAGGTGGGGAAGATGGTTCTCATGAATGATAATGGACCATTGACTATAGCACCTGTGCAAAAGACTATATTTTAGATGCTTTGTTCTTTCTTTCTAAGAACTTCTTATAACAACCTCTGCAATTTCAATAAAATGAACAATCTTGCATATTTGTATAGTGTCTCTAATGATTTCATTTCTCATGATCATGATGCATGCATTCTTTATATTAATTTAATTAATACTACTGTATTTAATCTCAAAACTTTGGAAAATCCAAACAAAATCTCAATAGCATCTAATATGACTCTTGAAGAGAGAAAAATTATGAGAGTTGAAAATAAAAATAGAAAAACTAGATGCAATTAGGGGATTGGATGAAAACTCACTAAGAGCACAAGAACCTTTCTGATTACCCATCAAAGCAATCCTTGGATAAGACGGAACCTAAAAAATAATTTAGGCAATCATTTCTTTGTATAGCTCTCTAAATGACCATTTCCTACCCTTACATTGCAATTGCTTGCTAGCCCATTGAGCCTTTATACTGGTATGCTAAATGCATACCGATTTTGTTGTTGCACATGTTGAAACTACCTTTTGCCTAAAATAATTTTTACGTCCCCTTAGAAAAATGGCCGCTCTAGTAAGAATGGATGTACATAATTGACAATTCTTTGGGTTATCAAAAAAAATTGCCCTGGTAAGGATAAGTTTACATTTCGGGAAGAGGGTTTTAGCCATGAACAAAAGACATGAGCTAAAAAAAAAAAGAAAAAGAAAAGAAGCAAGCTCAAGATAGTAACCACTTGACAAGTTTTGACGATTATCTTTTCAATTATTATTCTGATCTGGATGAGCTAAAATGTTACCGAGCCTAAATTCAAGAATACCTTTTGTATATGCAACTCAGTTGAGAATGGTTCACTAATTAGTCGAGTAGATATTGCGGCTATTTTTCTCTAGCGACCTGATACTTCTTTGACAGCCATCTACCTAAGCCTAACATTACAACCAAAGTAAGACCTCTTGATTCTTGGTTCAGTTTTATCTAATTAGCGGAGATGACCTTCTAATAAGGTTTGGTACATAGAAAGAGGCATATGGTATTTCTTGAGCTTCGAGCGAGAAGCCATGAGTGCATTTATGCATTCAAGTTGAGTCTCGTCCCCAACATTACATCTAGAATCCGCATTCAAAGAATAAAATAATAACTGAGAGAAAATATTCAATCATGAAAATCAAAGAGGGCTGATTGATAACAGGAGTTTAATTCTTTAAAGATCCATCTCGAGATTAGGTGAGGTTCTGTATTTTTTGAGATTAATGCCAAATAATGATCATGTGTTATGAAATCAAATTTAAATATGTGCATTTATGCAATGATATTGATGTAACCAGAGTAGTTCATCTTGTATACTCAAAGCTACTGTCTATCCTCTGCTACTCTCACCACTCAAGCATTTCAGTCTACTCATCCTGATATCAACTGTGAAGCCAATCCTATAGTATCTTCATGATAAGAACCAAGTTCAAGCAACCATGATCTAAGACGTAAGTGCATGCAGATTATGCCTGAAAGATCTTTGACGACAATTTTGGCTTCTGAAAAATAAAACAAGAAAAAAAAAGGCCGTTAGAGATGAAAACCATGACTGTCGCTCTAAGAAAAAGTTAGGCCAAAGGGCAGGGTGAAAACCTGGGAACAGGCAATCTATCCTATAAAAAATAAATATATAAAAGCCACTTGATTGGGTTGGGTCCATTCTAGGCAAAAAATAAGGCACAGGGTTATGTGAAAATCCGAAAGGACGCATTTCCCGCTAAGAAAAGCTAGTGTGAAAATCCACAAGGGACATGCTACCTTAAAATAATGACTACAGGTATTAGAGGAGAACCTCATAATCCCCAAAGGCATGAAATTCAAAAGCAATTCCAGAGGGCACCGATCCTGCTGCAAATGGTGACCAAACCGGCTATCGTGCGCCGAACCCCGTGGGCTCCCGAAAGCCCGCTTTAGGGCGATCAGGAGAGGTTCATAAAACTTGTAAGGTATTTACAAGTGCGTCTATTTTGGGCAACAAGGAGGTTTCATGGAGTCGCCACCCAATAGAACATTGGGAAAGTTTCTCTCGCCTCGGAGAGCCTAAGACTGCGCTTTTATCCATTTTGGGCCAACCAAAGGGGTCTTAGAGGGTAAACCTCTCTCCCTAAGGAGCCTAGGATTAACGTCTAAATCTCGTGACACAAGAGGTGTCTTGGAGGTCCAGTTCCAATGAGTGATCGGACGGACCTCTCGCCTCGTTGAGCCCAAAGACCAGAGATGGTTCGGGACTTCCCATTTATTCATACCTTGGCTAAGTTTATAATCGAATTTTGAATTTAGTATTTCATGCCTTTTCTCATTCAATTTTAATGCAATTTAATTAAACGCATATCAATCATATAATAAAAGCGATAAATAAAGTAAATGAAAGCAAAATAAATTACAACAAAACTAGGGGCGGAATACAACCCCCATTTGTAAATAAAATGCAAATCATACATAAATCGGGTTATTTATTAAAAAAATGAGGACGTTTGGTCCTCTCATGCATAATTAAAGAAAATAACTTTAAAGTGACAATTTATTTTGGATGAGAAAAACTAGGATATTGGTCCCATTTTTATTAAATAAAACCCAATTTAGTTTAATAGAAATATTTTTGTTATTTTTTAATTAACGTGCATAAAAATAATTTATTACAACAAATTACATAATAATAATAAAATAAACCCAAATGAAAGCAAAATAATGAAAAACAATAAAAAATAACAAATTAACTCCCAAATGGATCTTTAAGTCTTCATGGGCTCCCACTTGGTATGGAAAAGGCTCACATATAAAAATAAATATTAAAAATAAAAGAAAAAACAAATAAAATTGAAGTTAGTAAAAAATTAATTAAACATATAACATGAAAACAATTAAATTAAGGCAATCAAAATTGCATCATGTATGACAAGCCAATTAAAATGACATAATAAAAATATGCAATCTAATTAATTAACAATTTCAACATGCTAAAAAATATAAAATAGTGTTAATAAAATTTAACATGCATAAAAAGCATAAAATAATGATGATAGAATTTAATATGCATAAAAATACAAAATAACATCAATAACATCCAATCATGCATAAAAAGAAAAAGAAATAATAAAAAAAACAGCATGCATAAAACATAAATAATAATAGTAATAATAAAATTAACAAGAATAAGGATAATAATAATGATACTAATGATGGCAATAACTACAATAATAATAATAACACAATAATAACAAAGAATATGAACAATCAAATGCAATAATAATAATAATAATAACAACAACAACAACAACAACAACAACAACAACAACAACAACAATAATAATAATAATAATAGTAACATCAAAGAAAATGAAAAATCATATAAACATGCATGATAATAATAATATCAATAATAATATGGACAATCACATAAGCACATGGTAATAGTAATAATAATAATAATAATAATAATAATAATAATAATAATAATAATAATAATAATAATAATAATAATAATAATAATAATATATGAACAATTCAATTAAATATGGAAGAATAAAATGAAAAAATAAGATAAGTCAATTATGCTAAAACATGTTAAATGATAATACTAATAAAATATGTGAACAAAAATGATGACAATAATATGAACATGAACAATTAAATAAAAAATAAGAATAAGAAACAATAATATGAACAATTAAATAATAGATCTAAAAGAATTTACATGATAATTAATTAAATAAAAACAAAAGAATAAGGAAATAAGAAGAAAATGATAGAAGTAAAAGAATTTACATGTTAACTAATTAATTGGAAAAAAAAAATGAAATTAAAATTAAAATAAGAAATTGAGCCAAAAATAATTACCCTCAAATTTATCTTGAAGAAATGAAAGTAGATGATCCAATTCCTTGTCTTGATTTTAAGAATATGATTAGAAAAATAAAATATTGAAAGATGAATTTTACTCAAGAACAAACAATTAATTTATTTGTCTTAAAGTAAAAATTGTCAATTGAAGATAAGAAAATTCTCAAGAACAAAAATTGTTATTTTTTGTCTCAAGAATTGCTGAAAATTCCTTTAGAAATTGAGAGAATTTGTTCTTTAAAAGAAAAAAGAAGAAGAAAAATATTTTCTAAAGAAAATCCCCCTCAATTCTCACTAAAAAACTCTTTTTATTTCCCTTCAAAATTCAGATTTTTTAATTAAGAAATTAAATTAATTTAATTCCCATAACTACAAAAAATAACTGAATTTGGAGGGTTGGAAGATAAAAGGCTTTTTGAATTAAATTATGCAAAAAAAAAAGAGTTAAAAAGCATTAAAAATGAAGAAAATATGACCAAAAACGCCATTGGGGCGAAATGGGGCGTCAGGGGGCGCACTGCACGCACAAGCACAGCTGTGCTTCTGAGAAAAGCACGGCTGTACTTTCGCGCGCGCTCATGCAGTGCAGAGCAAAGCACAGCTGTGCTTTCAAAGAAGCACAGCCGTGCTCGAAGAAGCACAGTCGTGCTTTCAAAGAAGCACAGCCGTGCTTTTCAGGCAGAATTTTTTTTTTAATTTCTATAAAAATACAATAATTTAAAAACTAACTTTTTATCCCAAAATAATTTTTTTTAAAACATTTTTAAAATATTTTTTAAAATACATTTTTCTTCATTCTTAACAAATCAAAACGACAAGGAAATTATCACTTCCAACTTTCATTCTTTTTGCCTATAAATCGGCACACTTAAGTTCATCATTGGGTAATCCTGATCAAGGCTACTCGGCACCCGGTGTCTACAGTATCCAAATCCACTCAGATGAATTCTTACCCTGCATTCATGCATGGCTCATGCATTTCACTTGCATGCTCACCAATTTTTCCAGCATATTCATTTTTCCAATTTTGCAGTAAGAAAGATTCGATGCGGACACCAACAAAAGGCGAGTGATGACATCAATCCAAACATCAAATCCAAACAATCAACCAAAGACCTCCCAGGGGGCAATCAACCAAAGGGCTCATAGACAGCACCACTTCAGAAGAGTTTGCACGACGGCGGCACTACCATTCTACAGAAGGTTTGCACGATCACGGTACTACTGGTTCGAACTTCAGAAGAGTTTACACGATAGTGGCACTACCATTCTACAGAAGGTTTGCACGACCACGATACTACTGCTTCGAACTTCAGAAGAGTTTGCATGATGGCGGTACTACCATTCTATGGAAGGTTTGCACGACCACGGTACTACTGCTTCGAACTTCAGAAAAGTTTGCACGATGGCGGCACTACCATTCTATGAAAGGTTTGCACGACCACGGTACTACTGCCTCGAACTTTAAAAGAGTTTGCACGATGGCAGTACTACCATTCTATGGAAGGTTTGCACGACCACGGTACTACTGCTTCGAACTTCAGAAGAGTTTGCACGATGGTGGCACTACCATTCTACGGAAGGTTTGCACGACCACGATACTACTACTTCGAACTTCAGAAGAGTTAGCACGATGGCGGCACTACCATTCTACGAAACTACTGCTTCAAACTTCAGAAGAGTTTGCACTATGGCGGCACTACCATTTTACGGATGGTTTGCACGACCACGGTACTACTGCTTCGAACTTCAGAAGAGTTTGCACGATAGCAGCACTACCATTCTACGGATGGTTTGCACGACCACGGTACTACTGCTTCGAACTTCAGAAGAGTTTGCACGATGGCGGCACTACCATTCTACGGAAGGTTTGCACGACCACGGTACTACTGCTGTGAACTTCAGAAGAGTTTGAACGACTGCAGCACTACCATTCTACGGAAGGTTTGCACGACCATGGTACTACCACTTCAGAAAGGTTTGCACAATGACGGCGCTACCGCTCCACGGAGGGTTTGCACGATCATGGCACTACCGCATTAACAAAGCATAACACGCCGACAACATGGCGACAACCGCAACAACAACATCACCAAGTTCAAGAAGACAGTTGCCTCAGGTACGCGTCTCTTCTTTTTTCTTTGAGTTTTGGCTCACCTAGGCACCCAGGCACTACGTTCTCCAAATCTGGGGGCAACTGTAGACACCGGGTCCTGAGGTAGTCCAGACCAAAGTTACCCAATGATGAAAATGATGCTTGTTCGCGGGCTAGAAGCAAATAGAAGTGATGGCTTCCTCGAAAAATAATGTTTTTCGTTTCTTTATTAAAAAAAAAAATAGTTTTGGGCTTGGGCAGTGAGACCCATCTCACTAACGTGAGATAACGTGAGGCCCATCTCACTTACATGAGGCCCAGCCTCATGTTAGTGAGGAGCCTCACTCACCTGCCCATCTCTCTCCCCCAGCTTCTCCTTTTCCATGATTTAGAGAGAGTTGGTTTTGAAAGGTATGGGTTTTTGGCTGGTGTAAGCACCGTGTCCCAGAGCGGTCCGGATCAGAGGTTACCCTATGATGAAATCAGTGTCCAAGCCTGTATGGTAGGTTGGATTTAGAGGTTTTAGCCCCGCGTTCCATGAGAAGTGAGGTTTTTATCATTCCTGGGCCGAAGGAGAGAAAAACAGAGGTTTTTTTCGAGTCAAAGGGCTTTTTGTCCTCCACAGACGGCCAGCCCGTCTGTCGAGCCGGCCCGTCGCTCCGAGTCACCGACGGCTCTGGGTATTTTCTGACGCCCGTTGGAAAATCACCGCCCCTGTCAGATTGCCGCCTGGTTTCCCGGAGCACGCAACCCTTCTGACGCCCGTCGGTGGATGTGGCAGGGCCGTCGGACTAATCCTTGTGTCAGAAGGATTCTTCCGACGCCCGCCTCTATACACCGACGCCCGTCGGCCGTGTCTGGCTATAAAAGCTCCGGATTTTCATTTGAAAAGGGTGGGAAAAATTTTCAGAAGGGGAAACTCTGCCCAATTTGAAGCACATTTTCTCTCTCTTCCAAAAATACTTTTTCTAAAGAAGTCTATTGAATCAAGGATCAAATCAATCAAAGGGAACTAAAAGCTAATTAGTTTTCTTTAGATTTTGACTCAAAAATCGATTTTCTGAAGGATTGAAGGTGAAATATCTCATTTTCTCTCTTTAATCTTTCATCTTTGCTTCTCGTGGAACGCACGGGGCTCTAACCGACACCAGAATCTCACCTGAAGCGATTATCTGAGGGTAAATATTTCGGATCCTTTCTCCATTTCATCTCATATTTAATTTTTTATTTATTCTGTGAAATTTTTGAATATCTGTCATTACTTTCTTTTATTTTGACTCTCTTATCTCCTTTTGGGATAAAACCCGCTTTTTGACTTTGAAAGGTTTCTTTTTTCCTTTATGTTTTTCGGAGACAGAGGTGACCGACGAGTCATCTTCATGACCGA
Source organism: Excoecaria cochinchinensis (assembly GCA_947683425.1). Lineage (NCBI taxonomy): Eukaryota > Viridiplantae > Streptophyta > Magnoliopsida > Malpighiales > Euphorbiaceae > Excoecaria > Excoecaria cochinchinensis. The sequence goes on from CANTUQ010000092.1 coordinate 14,311,292, forward strand.
CGCCCGTCGGTCACCCACCTACAGACGCCTATTCTTGAGTGACAAATGGGCATATCGGATAACCGAACCGACGCCCGTCGGTCAACCAAGAAAGGCCATCGGTGGGTTCTGTCTCCATCTTTTTAAATCATTTTTCATCTCTATCCAGTCTCTTTGATTTCTTATATGTTAATTTTATGTATATTAACATCTCTTAACTTTTTGTGAGTGTACATCGGTGCTCCTGGATTATCTCGAGCTTGAGCGGCTATCTACCATGTTTGGAGGATCTCAACCGGTTTAGTTTCCTAATCCTCTTGTTTCATTTCTTTTATTGATTATCTTATGTATATGGATGTACTCCTTTCATATCCCGTTGATGTATAAAAATGACTCAATGGTTTTATATTTAATAAAATGAGGTTTACACAAAACTGGACCAATGTCCTATTTTATCCAATAAAATCATCACAAACAAAAATCTCAAATTTTAATAATGATGCATGCGAGGACCAAAGTCCTCAGAATAAGCAATGTCCCGATTTATGCATGATTCGCACATTTACAAAAGGGAGCTGTATTCCGCTCCTTGTATTATTGTAATCTATTGCTTTTATTGTCTATTTGATCATTTATCGCTTTCAAGATGTGAATAAATGCGCCTTTTAATCAAACTGCATAGTGTGGAGAGAGAGCGAATTAATGACATTAAAATTTGATCATAAACTAATTGAGGTAGAAATAGATGAGAAATCCCGGACCCAGCTCTGGTCTTTGGGCTCAAGAGGTTAGAGGTTATCCTCCAAAACACTTCTTGGGTCACGAGATTTTAGCGCTGATCCTAGGCTCTTTAGGGTGAGAAGTTCACCTTCCATGATCCCTCTAGCTGGCCCAAAATGGATACCAAGCGCAGTCTTAGGCTCTCCGAGGTGAGAGAAAATTTCCCAATGTTTTATTGGGTGGCGACTCCATGATACCTCCTTGTTGCCCAACATAGACGCACTTGCGATTCATCGCAAGCTGCCAACGGACCCGCAAATGCCCCGATCGCCCACGTGCAGGCGGTCCGAAAGGGGCGGCGCATCGGGATCCGGCGCGCGTCATAGTGGCGACTCCACTGGGGACGTTTATGGTTCGAGATTTCAATTTGAAAATACCTCGTTCAACATTTATGATTAAAATTTAATTCATAAATTCGCTTTCACTCAAAATTGCATTTGCATATCATTAGAGCCTTAGAATACGCTAGTTTGGTCCCTCTTATTAGCCCCGGTGCGTTCCTAAAGCACCTCCTCATTTTCACTCAATTTGGGGAAGTGTTAAGGATAATCACCAGCCCAAGCCACGTACCTCAATGGTATATCAAAATGGTGACCCGATCGGTCGCTACGCTCGTGATGAGCTAGACCCGTCAGCAGGGATCATGCTTGGGTAGCCTCAAAGAAACATCTCCCTTGTCCAAAGCTCATGTAATGGCTGTAGTCACTTTCCACAGGTGAAATGAACCGTAATCTCATGCTTGCTGTATGGATCCTCATGTATTGGATGAGTCCAAATGTCTCGCTTGGTAACCTAGCCAAAGGCTATCATGCCCCGGTAGGGCCATGTCGAAATTTATGGAGCGTCCGAATACGTGACGATCATTGTCCATCCGCTTGTACATTAGCATAGGAGTGTTATGCTGCCGGTTTTCCGCCGCGCACCATACGCGTCCATCGGGTCCCTCGTTGACCCTTGGGCTAATCCCACCTAGGAAAGAGACTACACGACCACGTGTGTGGGAGAAATAAGGGTGGAAGGACCTACTTGCTTGCTTGTGCTCTGTAAGTGTTGCATATCACGATCATGCATTATACCTACATTTCATGCATCATTCTAACTTTTGTCCCTGCAGCCATCATAGATCTGCCCAGGTGGACTAGAACACCAACCGGGCGACTGATCCGAGTTCTTACTCCTGAGCTGTCAGATAGAGAGGGCCTACCGGAGATCTTATCAGAAATCAATGGTACAATATCTCAGATGGAAAACTCGCCTAGGGGGGAAGACGCCACCAGGGCCATGATTGCGGAAGAAGTGGGCCACCGTTTTGAGGAATTCGAGGGCAGGATGATGAATATGTTGACCGCCTTGGCACAGCAGAACGCTCAGCAGAATGCTCCACAGAATCCTCCTCCTCCTCCAATGAGACAGAATGAGCCTGAAGAAGAAAGGGTTGAAAGGCGAGAAGAGCCCGTTAGGCCGCCGCCGGTAGAGTTAAGATCAGTGGCTTCGGGAGAGTTGAGAAGAAGGCCAGTGTTGAGAATTGATGATGATAGAGATATCGAGGATGATAGGTTGAGCATGGCATCTGAGAAGGGGAAGGCGCCTCAAGCGGATGACTTTATTTTAAAGAAGATGGAAGAGAGGTTCGAGGCTATGGCTCGTATGATAGGCAGAGCTCAGGGGATGAATCCGGAGGATAGGGAGTGGACGGAGAGGACCCGATCCCTTATAATTTCAAAATGCCGGATGTGCCGAAGTTTGATGGTACTTCTGACCCCACCGCACATGTGAAGCAATATTCTCTGGTCATGAAGGGGACCGCATTGTCCAAGAAGCAGAAAGTGGAATACTTTTGTCTGAGTCTGACCTCTCATGCCATAGACTGGTATCATGGCTTGGACCGTCGCACTAAAGAAGATTGGGATCTGCTCACTGAGGAGTTTCTGTAGCAGTATGACTGTAATACCAGAATGGAGGTGACTCTGAAAGATCTTGAGTTACTTCAGCAGAAGACCGGGGAGTCTTTCCATGATTATCTTACCCGATGGCGGAACCGAGTAATGGAGATGCGCCGAAAGCCTGACACCCAGGATCAGATTCGTCTATTCATTAAGAACGCAAGCCCGTACTTAAAGGAGGGATTGAGGATGAAGGGGTTGAAGGACTGGGAGTCTCTCAAAGATATAGCCATCGAAGCAGAGGGAGAGTTCTTAACCCGAAAAGCTAACAATGACAATTTCGCCAAAAGGGCTAACCCCGGTCAAGGAACCAGCAGGCCGGCGGGTCCCAGTAACAGCACTAGAAGAATGGGTGAAGTGTCTGCTACTGAGGTAACCACCCAGAGGAAGTTTTCGAACTTGGGAAGACCATTATCCTGGGTCCTGAGGAGGTTGATGAAGGAGGGAAAATTGCGCCCTCTGACTCCTAGGCCAGCTTTGACACAAGGGAAACCGGGACATAAGGATAACGAATTCTGTGCATTCCACCAGCACTCAGGCCATATCACTGATAAATGCAAGGCGCTCCGGCACTCTATCCAAGACTTGATTGATAGCAAGCAGATCTCTGACCCTGAGAAGAGAGAAACTGAGAAGAAGCCCGGTTACAATGCCGTACCACCACCCGTGTTTATGATCCAATCTAGCCTGCCGGAGTGGTACGTGCTGCAAGATCTGTATGAGAGTGAGAAGTCCGCTGCTGGTAATTCCGAGGATAGGAAGGAGAAAGCAGTTGTGGCGACCCTTGATTGCTGGTCTAGCAGTGAAAGCGGTGGAGAAGCCGAGGATGAAGAAGGGTTGAACCTTGATTTGTGGGGCTCCGATGGAGACGAGGGAGAGATAAGCGCTGTCATGAGAAGTGGAAGGGTGATCCCCGAGATTACAAAGCTACCTGAGCCGGTACAGCCATCAGCAGAGAAAGAGCCAGAGGAGGGGCAGATTGTTAGGCAGTTGAAGAAGACCGTGGCTCAGATATCCATTTGGGATCTGTTGAGGCAATCCCCCTCTCATAGGCAGAAGGTAGTAGAAGATTTGGTTGAGGCCACAGTCGCCACCACTATTTCCCCGTCAGAGCTTTTGGGTTTAATTAAGGGAGGATCCGAGGAGAGATTGGTCTTTTCTGACGCCGACCTACCTGTTGAAGGGCGCAACCACAACCGACCCTTGTACATTAAAGCACAGATTAACGGTAAGCACACTGCTTGCGTTATGGTGGACGACGGGTCTTCTATCAACGTGTGCCCTTTGATAGCTTTACAAGCTTTTGGTTTAAGCGAGGATATGCTCAGCGGATCAGATCTGACTATCACAGCCTACGATAACTCGAGGAGGCAAGCCTCGGGAACCTTCAAGACTTTGGTCAAGACAGGACCTATCGAAGTGGAGGTTGAATTTGTAGTTCTGCCCATCCCTGCTAACTTCTCAGCTTTGCTTGGGAGACCCTGGTTTCATAAATTAGGAGGAGTGCCATCCACACTGCATCAGATGATAAAGTTCCCACACGAAGGGGAGGTGGTGACTATCAAAGTGGCCAGGGAAAACCAGGTCTCGGCGCTGGAAATTGCCAATCAGCCATTCAGCGGCTTCCATGTGTCTATGATAAGGGAAGAGCGCGGGTCAGTGGATAGCCCAGCTGTGGTTAATATGATGAAGAAGATGCATTATCTCCCCGGGGCTGGATTGGGTAGAAACTCCCAAGGGTTGCAGACCGCGATCACCACTCGAGGGCAGAAGAACCGGAAAGGCCTGGGGTATAGAGGTGGCTTCGGCAAGAAGAGGGTGACAGATAAGATCCCCCACATTTCAGAGAGCTTTGCGCCAGCATCCTCAGTTTGTGCGTATACTGGTGAAGATGAGCCACAATGGGTAGATGGGAGGATTGTCCCTGGCTTTGAGATCTTTAATGATGTGTATGACTGGCACGTCGGGTTCGTCAAGACTGCTGAAGACTTTTGGGATGAGGAAGTCATGACTCAGGGTATCACTTGGGACAAGTGCGAGCTTGAGGAGGTCGTTACTGAAAAGATGGTAACTGCCAGGCTAAAAGGGAAGGAGAAGATAGCAGAATTAGAGCTGAAAGTTGAAGACTTGATGATCTCCCCCGACGCGCCTGAGGGGCCTCTGCTAAATCAGAAAGTTAGTGAGCAAGCTGCAACAGCATCAACCTCGGGAGTGGCGGAAGAAGACTCTAGCCTAGATTGTCTTTTTATTTCGGAACCCTTTTATGATGTAAATGATAACTATAATATTATTAATAAGATAAACAATTTCACTTATTTGTGCGATGTTTCTAATGATTTCAACATGCATGAACATGATCATATTCCATCAATTTTTGACATTGACTCCACTGGCACAACGCCTTTTAATCTTGGAACCTCGAAAAATCCGAGAGAAATTCTAATAGCATCAAACATAACTCCTGAGGAGAGAAAAAATTTTGAGAGAATAATAAGAAAACATGAAAAAGTCTTTGCCTGGACCTATGAGGACATGCCGGGGATTGACCGGGACGTGGCGGAGCATGCCATCCCGACTTACCCAGATTGCAAGCCTGTGAAGCAGAAGTTAAGAAGGCTAAGACCAGAATGGGCTGATAAGGTTAAGGAGGAAATTCGACAGCAGATTGAAGCCAAGTTCCTCGTGGAAGTCCAGTATCCTACATGGTTGGCAAATGTGGTCCCTGTAGCAAAGAATAACGGAAAGGTCAGGGTGTGTGTGGATTATCGAGATCTTAACAAAGCCTGCCCTAAAGATGATTTTCCACTGCCCCATATTGATGTATTGATAGACAGTGCCGCCAACTGCGCGATGTACAGTTTTGGGGACGGTTATGTGGGCTACAACCAGATCCTGAACAAGATAGCTGATCGGGTTAAAACTGCTTTCATCATGGAGTGGGGCACCTATGCCTATCGGGTCATGCCTTTCGGCCTGAAGAATGCAGGGGCCACGTACCAGAGGATGGCGACTAAGATCTTAAGTGACCTGATTCATAAAGAAGTGGAGGTGTATGTCGATGACATGATGGTCAAGTCAGCCACCCGAGAGGGACACTTTGAAGCTCTAGAGAAGTTCTTCACCAGGATCGATAAGTATAATCTGCGACTTAACCCCAAGAAGAGCATTTTCGGAGTGACTTCAGGAAAGCTGTTGGGACATGTCGTCAGCCAGAGGGGGATAGAAATCGACCCAGACAAGGTGAAAGCTATCAGAGAGATGCCTGTGCCACAAAAAGAGAAGGATGTAAGGAGTTTCCTGGGCAAGCTGCAGTATGTTAGCCGGTTTATTGCCAAGCTCACTTCGATATGCGAACCTGTTTTCAAGCTGCTTAGAAAGAATCAGCCCGTAGTCTGGAACGAAGACTGCCAAAGAGCCTTTGATAATATCAGGGAATATCTGTTAAATTCGCCAGTGCTAAGGCCTCCGCAACCTGTCAAACCGCTTATTCTGTACCTGGCAGTAGAAGACGGTTCAGTGGGCGCCATGATAGCTCAAGAGGATGAATTTGGGGTGGAGTTTGCAATTTACTACCTCAGTAAGAAGTTCTTGCCTTATGAAATAAAATATGCTGAAGTGGAGAAGATCTGCCTCGCAGTGATTTGGGCATCAAAGAAGCTGAGACATTACTTCCACTCATACAAAGTTCAGGCAGTAGCCAAGCAAAATCCATTAAGATATTTGCAGGAGGCACCGTCTTTGCTTGGAAAGACGGGGAGGTGGCTGCTCTTGCTACAAGAGTTCGATGTGCAATACATCACCCGCAAGACTATTAAGGGGCGAGCTGTAGCCGAATTTCTTGCTGAACATCCTATCCAAGGGGACACCCCCGAGTTTACCTTTCCTGACGAGAGCATAGGCACGATTTCTGTTCAAGGATGGCAGTTGCACTTTGACGGGGCAGTGAATAACAGGGGAGCCGGAGTCGGAATCATCTTGACAACCCCAGATAATGAAAAACTTCCTCTTGCTAAGAAGCTGAGATACAAAGCAACCAACAATAAAGCTGAATACGAAGAGTGCACCTTCGGGTTAGAAGCTCTAGCTGTGTTGGGGGCAAGGAACGTAGAGGTATTTGGTAACTCGTCCTTGGTAATAAACCAGATCCGAGGTGAGTGGGCTGTTAAAGAAGAACGACTAGTCCCCTATGTTCAATATCTAAAAGGGATGTGTGGGCAGTTTGAGACTTGCACTTTCCACTTTGTGCCCAGAGATGAGAACCGTCTGGCTGATGCGTTGGCAACCTTAGTGTCAATGTGGGATAACCCTGAAGGAGTGGCCATGAAACCGGTGCTAATTTCAAGCTCTGATAAGGCTAGTTTTGAAACCGAGCCAGTAATGGAGGTAGAGGCATCAGATGGGAAGCCATGGTACTTTGATATCATGAATTACTTGAAAAACGATAAATTTCCAGAAGAAGCCACTGAAAAAGACCAGAGGATGATACGTAAGTTATCTACTCAGTTCATATCCTTAGAAGGGGTGTTGTACAAAAGACGGTCAGATGGGATCCAGCTCAGGTGCTTGAATGAAAGAGAAGCACGCAAGATAATGGAAGAAACCCATGCAGGGGTCTGTGGGACCCACATGAATGGTTTGACCTTGGCCAAGAAGATCATGAGACAAGGCTTTTATTGGCTTACGATAGACACTGATTGCTCGAAGTATGTCAAACAATGTCAGTTGTGCCAACAGTACGCGGACCTGAGACACCTGCCGGTATCAGAACTACATAACCTGACATCACCTTGGCCGTTTGCTGCTTGGGGAATAGATATCATTGGAGAGATTCGCCCTACGGCGTCCAATGGGCACAGATACATCATAGTCGCGATCGACTATTTCACCAAATGGGTCGAGGCAGAATCCTTCAAGAAAATAGACGCAAGGGACATGGCCAAGTTCATAGAGAGGAATTTGATCTGCAGATATGGCCTCCCTCATCACATAGTGTCTGATAATGGGGTGCAGTTCATGGGAGAAACCAGAAAACTTCTCGAGAAATATGGTGTTGAACATCATAAATCCTCTCCCTACCGACCGCAAGCGAATGGAGCAGTAGAAGCTGCCAATAAGAATGTGAAGAAGATCCTATCCAAAATGGTCCAAACCTACAAGGACTGGGCTGAAAAGTTACCCTTTGCCCTGTGGGGATACAGAACGACGGTAAGATCATCTACAGGCGCTACACCATTTTCCCTGGTATACGGAACAGAAGCAGTATTGCCAGTAGAGATAGAACTTAAATCACTAAGGGTGGTCATGGAGGCCCAAATCCCGGAAGCCGAATGGGCGCAGCAGAGGTTGCAGCACTTGAACTTACTGGATGAGAGTAGGCTGAAAGCTTATTATCATAATCAGATATACCAGAAGAGATTAGCGAGAACTTTCGGAAAGAAAGTGAGGAAGCACCCGCTGAAAGAAGGGGACTTGGTGTTCAAACAGATGAGGCCAGGGATACCAGACATCAGGGGGAAATTCAGACCTACCTGGGAAGGGCCGTATATCCTTAAGAAGCTGCTGTCCAAAGGGGCTGCAATCTTGTCAGATAGTGACGGGAATGAATTCAAAGAATCGATCAATGTCGACAGACTCAAAAGGTTCCATGGCTAAAGACCAAAATAAAAAGAAGAGAATAAAATGCCCCGCGAGTCGAAAACCGAAAAAAGGTGGCTATGCTAAAATTGGGCGCCTCGACAGGGTGAAAACCGAAAAAAGGCATCCTGTGCAAAAATTAGAGGCATGAGAGAAAATATCCGATCGTGAAAACCCGAGAGGGCCGATTGGTATCAGGAGTTGATGCTGTTAAAATTTGGTTTCATGTATTGAAGGCGCGTAAGCAGCTGAGTAAATGCCAAAACTGATCATGTATGCTGAAATTATATGGAAATGTACACAAAACTCGTGAAAAAGGATGAATATTATTCTTTTCACTTTCGTCATTTTCTAGTTCTGAATTAAAAAGAAATGTAGCACCAAAAGAAATACACATATAGGCTAGGCTAAGTCCTACTGCTGCTCTCGCCGATCAAATGCTTGAGCCCTCGGGTCCTGTTATCAGAGGCTGGACTAAGGATCCACTTCTTGTACTCGCTAGTCGAAGATGCAGAATGATTGCCAAACCTCGGGATAACGGTCTTCATGGGTAGTCTACCCCACAGCTCATGATACCGAGAAGCAAACGCGGCTGAGAGATCTCCTCCTCAGAAGGACAGGGGAACCCTCACTATATCCTGGGTCATCCCGAGCTGTCGTTTACATCGAGAGGTGATGCAGAAGGTGGCCTGACGGAGGCCGCAGAGGGGAACACAACTCGATGGTCCATCGGTGACCGCATGAGACAGCGGGAGCCAGGCGGATGTAAAACTGATATCGTCATCTGACAGCTCGCCAAATCTGGTAATGCCTTCACCAGCAGTGACACACCCATGCAGTCGTCGACGAGGCAAGAAATGGCTCGGCGAGTACTGGTGAGTAACGCGAGGGGGTGGTTCAGACTGCATCTTCAGTTTTTCCTGTAGCCAGATCTGGAAAAAAAAAATAAAAAAATAAAAAATAAAAGGCCGCTGGGGTAAGTAGGGTTTACTTCAGGCAAAAATAAGGCACAGGGTTGTGTGAAAATCCGAAAGGACGCACCTCCCGCTAAGAAAAGCTAGTGTGAAAATCCGTGAGGGACGCACTACCTTTAAAATAATGACGTACCTGGAGTAATAAGGGGCTGCCGGCAAAGGTTGTAGTGGACCCAGAGCTCACAGTGTCCAAACCCAGGATAGTTTCAGCCAGGACAAGCGGTAGGGGTGACAGTCCCAGATGAAAGTCGCTCAGGACTCCGAACAGACGAGAGTCACCGGTCAAACCTCCCGGAGCAACAGTAAGGAAGTTCACAATGCAGAATAAGAATGTGATGCTTACCCGATATGTGGGGATGTCAGTGAACCGATCCAGAGCCTCGATCAGTGGCTCCAAAGAAAAGGAAGAGCTTAGAGGAATCAGCCGGTTGGCCTCCGAAGAAGATATGCCCAGAGCCAGGGCTACGTCCCGGGTCTGGAATAGGCCACAGCGGGGGACGCAAGGCAGAGCGCTAGGAGGGAACCGTGCTCCCAGAATGGAAGCTAACTCTTCAGGCAAAGGGCACAGTTCCTGATAGGTGAATTGGAAAACGTGGAACCAGGGGTTCCAGAAGTGGGTCGCTGCCAGGAGGAGGTTCTGGTCGATTTTCACCCGGCACAGATATTTCAGCCCGGACAAAGAGGAAAGGGCGCCTTCCCCCCAAGTGTGTTTGTCATCTAAAATACGGTGCATCCTTTGGGCAAGAGGAGAGGACATTTTGAGAAAAATGAAGGACTCAAGATGTGGGAAAATGAAGAGACAAAAATTTTACAAGATTTTATAGGCAAGCGTCACCGACGGCCTGCCCGTCTCTTTACAGGGACGGCCTAACCGCCTTTACACAGGGACGGCCTGCCCGTCTCTTTACAGGGATGGCCTAACCGCCTTTACAAAGGGACGGCCTGCCCGCCTCCCCACAGAGACGGCCTGACCGTCAGTATAGATCCACCTGGCAGACGCATACGTCAGCATTGCATTCATCACGCGCATTAACTAGCATTTATTGCATGACAGACGGTTTAGGGTACAGACGCCCTGCCCGTCGGTCAGGAATTTCTATATAAGGGCGAGTGACAGACGGTTTAAACGTTGCTGTCCCTTTCTTCTCCTTCTCTCAAATGGTTTCTTAGCATTTTTTAGCGGTTTTTACAGCTTTTCTCCTTATTTTTTCGCGATTTCTTCATATTTTCGCATTTTCTACCCACCGGGCACTTTGATATTCATATTTTCTCCAGTTTCTACACTTCCCGCGACTACAAGTAAGTAAATAACTACTTTTTTTTGAATTTTATTCAATTTATCTCTTCATTTCTTTTCCTTTTGACTTTAGGATGCCTTAGATGCCTTAGGAATTTAGGGAGAATGCTGCCCAATTTTCTGTATTATTATTTTTGTAATTAAGTCCGAACTTTTTGCATGATCACATAGAAGTAGAATCTTTCCATAATCTTGGTGCTTTAGAATTGCATCCTTTTAGCGCACCATTCTGTGCATGTTTTGCTTTTGCGGCCTGAGGCCATTGTTTTGTGTTGTTGGGGGCACACTCTTGCCGTGGTGCGTCCCATTTACATGTGTACACTATTGTTGAGGCATGAGGCCTATGTTTTTGCCTTTTCATGCAGGAGGTTGGGCAAACCCCTGCCGGGGTGCTGCCCAAATTTTTATTCAAGAATTGAATATTTTCATGAAAAATGCATGCCCTGGGACCTAGAAGGCCCATTCTTATTCACTTTAATTATTTCCATGCTGATTGCATATTTACTTTTGCCATGATGCATGCGAGGCACTTTAAGCTATTTCCTTAGACAGGATGTTTGCTCTTTTCGTTCTTTTTATCATTTCTTTATCTTGTTTGGGCCGCTATTGCCCCGATGAGGCCTAAATCGGCCTTCACCTCGGAAATGAGTTTAAAAATATTTATTTTGCCAAAATTTCGATGTTTAATCTCTTCCCTTTTGCAGGATGCCTCCCAGACGTAGAGCACCGCAGGCCCAGCCCGAGCTTGTAGCTCCGGATTGGATGGATGATGAGTCGGCTCAGAGGTATAGAGCGCTGGCTCAGGTAGAGTTTCGGGCCAGCCGTTTTGTATCTCGCCCATTGCTAGAGGCCCTAGGATTGGCCCCAGAGTTCGATCAACTTGCCGAGGGTGCTGGGTGGATGGAGTTTCTTGAGCCCTCCTTTCAGACATTTCCAGAGGCTACCCGCCAGGTCCTGGCCACTCTCCGCTACACTGGCTTTCAGAGTGCAGATACTGACCCAGGGGTGATTCAGTTTTGGTTCGACGGCGACCATTTCAGCATCACTAGGCAGAGGTTTGCTCAGGCCATGGGGCTCCCTAGAGAGGAGGGGGTCGAGATCCCGCGGCGAGCGGTGAGACGCGCCCATTGGGCGGCCATTGCTATACCAGGAGTGCTGTACGATCACGATACAGCGAAGAGCACCGTACTGGTGTCTCAGGCACTCCGGTATTTGCACAGAGTGCTTTCCAGTTCGTACCTCGGTCGAGCTGGTAATCCAGGGTCGCTTAACGCGGCCGAAATCTGGAGTCTCTGGGCTATGGTGGCAGGCCAGCGTCTCAACATTAGCCACGAGATCTTGGCCAACTTGACCAGAGTCAGCAGAGGGATGACGCCGGTGGTGATGGTAGGAGGAGTCATCACCCATTTGCTTTTGGGACTGGGGGTTAACCCCGAGAGGTTGAGAGGACCCTTGCCTGAGGGGATCCATGTCGACGCCGCGGCGGCAATGCAGATGGGGATGATCTCCCCGATATCTGGCCAGGCAGAGGCCTACAGGGTTTTGACCATCCATAAGACCCGGCAGTTGTTCAACCTTCCACCCTTGGGGGCAGATCCTGATCACCCGGGGCACCAGGAGGAGCAGCCTCCACAGCCCGAGCCTCAGCCAGAGCCTCAACCACAGCCCCAGCCTCAGCCACAGCCCCAGCCTCAGCCGGAGCACCAGCCTCCTAAGCCTCCTCAGCCGCGGACGGTGCCTCCACCACAACAGCAGGAGCCACCTAGGACCCCCTCAGATTTTGATTTTGAGATCACGATGGACGACCTCTTTGACGCTTCACCGGCATCCAGAGCGCCGACTCCAGTCCCATCACCGAGCGCCAGGGTACAGAGGTGTATCCATGGGCCCTCCAAGAGATACCATCCATACTTTCGAGGCGACCCAGGGGCATCCACCTCCTCGGCACCACCACCAGAGCCAGCACCGCAGCAGCCTGTGCAGCCTGACTTCTCTCAGCTCCTCACCTCCATGTTCACAGCCTTGGAGCGGCGACAGGATGAGAGAGACAGGGCTATCCACGAGAGGTTAGATCGCCAGCAGGCTGCCATTTTGGAGCAGTCCCAGTCGGTGGAGCGTTTGGCTCGGGAGCAGGCCGGCTACATCGAGCACACGACTCGGGAGCAGACTCGGGCCATGGATGCCTTTAGGGATGAGCAGACTCGGGTCCTGGAGGCTTTCAGAGGAGAGCAAATGAGGCTGATTGAGCAGATTGCTCAGGGTCAGAGGGAGTTGAGGCAGCAGCTCGCTCATGATTTGAGGACGTCACAGGACCAGGCGTCTCAGAGGGTCGATATGACCCTACAGATGATTGATGAGTCACTTGACTCTCTGAGATCCCACGTCCAGGCGATGGAGGGGATTCTCCCCCCTCTTTCTCAGACCATGAGGGAGTTTAGGGAGCAGACGGAGCAGAGCCTGGAGCAGAGGAGAAAGGCCGCCAGCGAGCAGACCATTCAGTTGAGCCAAGCCTTCAAGAAGTTGGGAGAGAAGGTTTCTGAGACCTTAGGGTTTATGAGCACCTGCACCCAGCCCTTCTTGGACGGTTACGCTCAGATCCGGTTCAGGCAGGCCCATGATCATGAGGCAGGACCCTCCACAGCTCCGCCGCCACCTCCGGCACGTCCACCTCCACCTCCGCCAGGGACCGTGCATATATCGGATGACGAGGATCCCGATGAGCCCTCAGACTACACACCTCTCTGATCTTCAGGGAGTTATTTTGTATCTTTTGTATATTTTATATTTTGTATATGCACTGTACAAAAATGACATTTCTAGTGGAAAACTTTTGGTTCCTTATTGCATGATCATTCGATTGTTAATTTCTTAATCACATCACAGAAAGTGTATGTTCTCATATCTACTTACATGTCGATAAAAATGACAATATAAAAAAAATACAAAACAAAAACAAACAACAAAAATGATAATCGATAACAGCTCAATAAGAAAAATGAATAAAAGATGAAACATGGCATAGCCAATAAAGCAAGGTCACGCCATCAATAGACAGGTCAAAAGATGACCACTCAAACGTGAACTAACAAAATCTTTTATCTCACAGGTACAGAGGAATACTAGTCCGAACATAGATATCGATTAAAAGGATCTCTTTCGGAACGAGGAACCCGGTGGTGTTTCCTCATCTTCACCAGATCGAGATTGTAGCCAGAGAGTGCTGCATCTCACCGATCGAAGCTGTGGTCAGAGAGTGCCGCACTTCACCAGATCGAGGTTGTAGCCAGAGAGTGCTACATCTCACAGATCGAAGCTGCAGTTGAAGAAACACTGCTCTTCACCAGATCGAGGTTATAGCCAGAGAGTGCTGCATCTCACCAGATCGAAGCCATGGTCTAAGCATACACCGCTTCACCAGATTGAGACTGTAGCCAGAGCGTGCTGCATCTCACCGGATCGAGGTTGCAGCCAGAGCGTGCTGTATCTCCATGAGTACCTACCGGTCGAGATAAGGCCGATGGAAATATCTTTGCATCGCCGAGCGGATCGAGACAAGGTCCACCCGGCAGAAGGCACGGAGGGTGAAAAGCCGTCGCAGGTACGCTTCCTTTCTGACCTTTCTCTGAGTTTTGACTTATCTAGGCGCTTATGCACTAGTTTCCCCAAAACTGGGGGCAACTGTAAGCACCGTGTCCCGGAGCGGTCCGGATCAGAGGTTACCCTATGATGAAATCAGTGTCCAAGCCTGTATGGTAGGTTGGATTTAGAGGTTTTAGCCCCGCGTTCCATAAGAAGTGAGGTTTTTATCATTCCTGGGCCGAAGGAGAGAAAAACAGAGGTTTTTTTCGAGTCAAAGGGCTTTTTGTCCTCCACAGACGGCCAGCCCGTCTGTCGAGCCGGCCCGTCGCTCCGAGTCACCGATGGCTCTGGGTATTTTCCGACGCCCGTTGGAAAATCACCGCCCCTGTCAGATTGCCGCCTGGTTTCCCGGAGCACGCAACCCTTCCGACGCCCGTCGGTGGATGTGGCAGGGCCGTCGGACTAATCCTTGTGTCAGAAGGATTCTTCCGACGCCCGTCGGTCGTGTCTGGCTATAAAAGCTCCGGATTTTCATTTGAAAAGGGTGGGAAAAATTTTCAGAAGGGGAAACTCTGCCCAATTTCAAGCACATTTTCTCTCTCTTCCAAAAACACTTTTTCTAAAGAAGTCTATTGAATCAAGGATCAAATCAATCAAAGGGAACTAAAAGCTAATTTGATCACGTGATTATGTGTTTGTTGGTCTGTTGAACTTCCTCTGTTCACCTCTGTTTTCTTAGGTTTTTGAGTTGAATAGTTTTTTTTGATTGCCGATCTGATTTTGTTCTTGTTTTTGCTTGAATCGTGTGTCCGGATCGGATTTCAATCTCTTCGATCAGATTGCATCATCATTTCTCTTCTTTTTCAGTCGGACACGTCAGAAAAACCAGTTCCCCGATTGGACTGCACGACTTGAAAATACATTCACAAGTCGTGAATGCACTGCACGAGCATTCACGAGCCGTGCATGTCGTGTGTGACTCGTGCACGACATTCACGAGTCGTGAGTGGCGTTCACGACTTGTGAAGTTCGTTCACGAGTCGTGAACGTTTGTCCCTCTTCCCATCCTCACATTTCATTCTTTTTACATTGTATTTCCATTTGCATTTCCATCACTTTGGGCCACTTTTTGTCTTTAATGTCTACCCACTCTCACGTGATTTTCTTTTTATTCACTTTAACGCTCATTCTTTAATTCCATTCTTTAATTCACGTGGTTCTTTAATTCCATTCTTTATGTTATTTTGTCCTCTTTTGTTTTATTATTTTATTTTATTTCAATTTACTATTATTATTTATCTAACCTAATTATTATTAACATTTCATATTAATAGGTTTTAAATATTATTATTATTATTATTATTATTATTATTATGTATTTAATATATTTCTTAGTGTTATTGACATCTTTCTTATTATTATTTGATTACTTTATTAATCACTTCAATTAGTTATTTTGTTAAGCTAATTTTAGTTAATTAATTAATTTATTTTTATTATATCAATTATTTAATTTACATTATTAACATTTTACTTCGTTAATTTGTTTTATGGCTTAAATGCTTGTATGATTGTGCGAGTTACACGCGTGCTTGGATCGGGGATTAGGAAATCGAAGGCCATCCAAATTTTAGGGTTTGCATTTTTAGTTTTGTATTTTTCTTTTATTATATTACTTTTACGTTTTGTATGTAAAATATATTTTAATTATCCGCATTATATAAAATCATGTTTTTTAGATAATTAATAATTTGAGATTTTTTATTAATAAAATGGACCAATGTCCTATTTTAACCAATAAGATTACACTTTCAAATGGAGAACTAGTTTTCATAAAATGGGATCACTCATCTCGATTTTCTCAGTCAATATCCTAAAAATAGTTCTCAAATTTTTCTAATAAATAAAAAAGGAACCAATGTTCCTAAAATTTAATGAATAACCCGATTTATGTATGTTGCATTTTAATTCCCTTTATGTGTTTATTTATTTGTTTATCTTATTTATTTACTTATTTATTTGGGGGATTGTTCTGTCCCATTTCTTTTTATTTATTATTTATTTTGGGGATTGTTCTGTCCCATTTTTATTTTTGTAATTTATTTACTGCTTTATTTATCGCTTTCCTATGTGAATGAATGCGCTTTAATTTAATGCATAATTGCGTGAGATGAGAGATGAAATTTTGATTGCTTAAAAATTCATTTATTAACTTAAGTCATTAATAAGAGTGAAGTTCCGGACACCATCTCTGGTTTAGACCAATAGAGGTTAGAGACCTTTCCATGTTTCTTGTAAACTGGGTGGCGACTCCAAAATACCTCAAAGGTGCTTAAAGGTATTGTGGGTCTAGATCCTCCTTTCCAATGTTCTATTGAAAAGGAGGTATCCAAGATGACTCATGATGCCCAAGATAAAAAAGACGCGCACTAATCCCTCGAGCCCCAAAAGGCGGGCTCAGCGAGGCCTTGCTGGTTCCGGCGCGCGTCACACCTGTGCCTAATTTTTTGCCTGAAATGGACCCAACCCACTCCAATGGCTTTTATTCATTTCATTTTTTTTGTAGAACAGGCTGCCCTTTTTTAGGTTTTTACCCTCCCCTTTGGCCTAACTTTTGCTTAGGGAGCCAGTTACGGTTTTCATCTCTAACGGCCCCCTTTTTTGTTTTTTTTTAAATCTCCTCTATCTTCCAGGTGTGGCTACAAGAGAAACTGAAGCTACTATCGGAGCCCCCTCCTAAAGGGATCGGCAATTATTCACTAAGGCACTTTTTTCCTAGACATCAATTGTATTCATTTGCATCTTCCGACGAAGGTTTTGCTAGATTAGCTGAGGTGGCGGATAAAGACATCAGTTTTATGTGCCCCTCGCTTTCCCTTTCTGCTGTGACCCTGGACGGTCCTTCAAGGTGCATTCATTTATGCAGATTTCGTGAGGCTACCTTTTATATTACTGCTTGCTGTGCTCGATGGTTTCGAGGGATTCAAGATGTTGTGAGGCACCCTCTATCCTTTCAAGGTGGCACTTTATCGTCAGCTTTCACCTCCAGATATCATAGCCTTTGGGCACAGCTGCCGGTAAAGGCTGTTATACCATCTATTAGGGATTGTTCCTCTGTTTCCACTAGTGTATACAAGAGATGGGTGATTAGTCCTACAATTGATAATAGGACCCATCGACTTAGGCATATGGCTGGCGAAAGTAGTAGCAGAGCATAGCTATTAGATTGCATCTATTCAATAAAGAACAATGCTTTTCTTTTTATAAAAGAACTAGAAGATAATGAACACATGAGCTGAATTGTCTTTGTTTTATATATTTTGCAAAGATTGTGTACATTTCAGTATAATTCCTCTATACATGATCATTATCTAACATAGATTCAAAGTGCAAAACTACATCTAATCACAGAGTAGATCTTGTAAGCATCAAACTCCTATTTCCAATCAGCCCTATTGAATTTTCTTGATTGGACATTTTCTCTCAAGCCTCAAATTTCTGCCTAGGTTGCCTTTTTTCGGTTTTCACCCCGACGTAAGGTCACCTTTTTTTAATTTTTGACCCTCGGGGCTTCCATTCTCTTCTTTTGATTTTTTTGGTTTTTAGCCATGGAACTTTTTGAACCTGTCGATGTTGATCGGTTCTTTGAACTCGTTACCATCGCTGTCTATCAGAATCGTTGCTCCTTTGGATAACAATCTCTTAAGAATAAATGCACCTTCCAATGTTGGCCTGAAATTACCCCGTATGTCCGGAACACCTGGTCTCATTTGCTTAAATACCAAATTCCCCTCATTCAGCGGATGCCTTCTCACCTTCTTACCGAATGACCTAGCAAGCCTTTTTTGATAGATTTGGTTGTGATAATAAGCTCGCAACCTGTTCTCATCTAACATATTCAACTGTTACAATCGCTGCTGTACCCAAGCAGTTTTTGGAATTTGGGCTTCCATGACTACCCTCAACGACTTCAGCTCTACTTCAATTGGCAAGACTGCTTCTGTCCCATACACTAAATAATAAGGCATAGCTCTTATAGAGGTTCTGACAGTGGTTTTATAGCCCCAGAGTTCAAAAGGCAACTTCTCCGCCCAATCCTTGTAGTTCTGAATCATTTTGGCCAAGATTTTCTTGACATTTTTACTAGCCGCTTCAACTTCCCCATTGGCCTATGGGAGGTATGGAGAAGACTTATGATGCTCGATGCTATATTTCTAGAGTAACTTCTTAGTTTTGGCCACAAACTATACCGCGTTATTACACGCAATGTGATGTGGGAGACAATATCCGCATATCAAATTCTTTTCATTGAACTTGGCCATATCTTGGGCATCAAATTTCTTGAAGGATTCAGCCTCTACCCACTTAGTGAAGTGATCAATGGCGACTATGATGAATATATGTCCATTGGAGGCTATAGGGTGTATCTCTCCTATAATGTCTACATGCCAAGCTGTAAATGGTCAAGGTGATGTCAAGCTGAGGCGGTCTACATACTGTTGGCACAATTGACACTGCTTCATATATTTCAAGCAATCTGTATTCTTCATATATTTCAAGCAATCTGTATTCATTGTGAGCCAGTAGAACCCTTGTCTCATAATCTTCGAATTTCTTGAAAGATTCAGCCTCTACCCACTTAGTGAAGTGATCATTGGCAACTATGATGAATATATGTCCATTGGAGGCTGTAGGGTGTATCTCTCCTATAATGTCTATATGCCAAGCTGTAAATGGTCAAGGTGATGTTAAGCTGAGGCAGTCTACAAACTGTTGGCACAATTGACACTGCTTCATATAATTTAAGCAATCTGTATTCATTGTGAGCCAGTAGAACCCTTGTCTTATAATCTTCTTTGCCAGCATTAAACTGTTCATATGGGCTCCACAGACTCCAGCATGAGTTTCTTCCATGACCTTCTCTGCCTTTTTTTTGTCCAAGCATTTTAGTTGAATGCCATCGACTTGCCGCTTGTATAGCACCCCATCTATAGAGATAAACTGAATAGACAGTTGACAGATCAATCTTTGGTCCTTTTCAGTGGCTTCTTCTGGGAATACCATCCTTTCTAGGTAATTTTAAATGTCATAGTACCATGGCTTCTTGTCAACAGGTTCAATTTCTACAATTTGACCAGACTTAAAATTGGGACTCTGAGAACTTGAGATCAAGATGGGCTTCATGACCACCCCTTCCAGATTATCCCATATCGACACCAAAGTTGTGAGCTCATCGGCTAACTGATTCTCATCCCTAGGAACAAAATGAAAGGTGTATATTTCCAACTGACTGCTCAACATCTTCAAGTATTTCATATATGGTATCAACCGCTCTTCCTTTATAACCCATTCACCTCGAATCTAGTGGATTACCAGTGATGAATCCCCAAACACCTCTGCATTTTTTGCCCCTAAGGGTAACAAAGCTTCTAATTCAAAAATGCAGGCTTCATTTCATGTTTGATCCCTAGCATGTGTTCGTAGGTGTAATGGCCGAAATTATACCTTGGTAGTAATTGGTTTAATTGAGGAAGTATGTGTGACCTAATTTGATTTGTGGGACTAAATTGAACTTTAGAGAAGGACTCAATTGAATTAATGAAATAAGATAAGTGTCTTAATTGTGAAAGTATTAGTGGTGGATTAATTATGAGTTAATTAAACTTGATTAAGCTAATTGAGTTTGAAGGATTATAGTGGGATCCATGTGTCTGGCTGTGGCATTGCCAACCTAACCTATTTTATGCAATATATATCTCGTTGAGGAAAGAGGAAATCCACTCCTTTGTATGTGCAATTCTGGACTATCTTTCCTTCTTCACACTCATCTTCTTATCTTCATTTCAGAAGCTATTACTTAAGCGATCTCCATAAGAATTCTATTGAAGATAAATGATGTATTGGTTGCTAAGTTCAGTTTTAGTAAGGTAAGTGATCTAGTAATTAATTCCTCATCTTCTTCTACTCCTTTTCTTGTTTTTGGGTTGTGATGAGTTGGTAATTAATCCTTGTTCCAATCCTGGATTTGATGATAGCTGAAGTTGAGGAGGTTAAGGGAATCAAAGGAAAGGGGAAGGAGATTGATCAAGATGCTAAGTGACTTCTAGGGAACAAAGGAGAAGAGGTTTGGGAACCAATTGTGATATATGTGTATAATTTTATTGATTGTGTGAGAAATTTTTGTGTTATGCTATGAGATGATTGTATTAAAGGAATGATTGCATTGGAGTGTGTTGATTGCTATGAGTTTGTTGAACCCTAAATTTAGATATATGTATTTGAATGTAAATTGAGAGAAAGTGGATTATATAAGTTTATTTGATAGGTGAATTCTCGAATTGAAATTGGTATGTGAACTTGACATGGAAATATAAATAGTTTGAACAAGTGTAAGATTTTAAAATGGTTTTCTTAGGTTAACCAAAATGTACATATGAGTCATTTGGAGCATGTTATAATCATTTTAACATAAATCCTTGAGTTATCATCTAATTGTGTTGAAATCGACATTGTTAGAAAGTTAATAAGTAAGATAACGTATGCTTAGAAGGATGATTTGGCTAATAATGACATTTGAATTGAGTTATGAGGACTTGAAGTTTGTTATAAGATTTGGGTGAGAAAAGCACAGCTGTGCATTGGTAAAACATAGCTGTGTTTTGGAAAATTTGCATAGGTCACGGTGACAACCAAATTGATTATCACCGTGAGGTATGCAAGTTTTGCATTCTATTTGGGTGCATTTGGTATGTCACGGTGACAACCAAATTGATTGTCACCGTGAGATACCATGAGTTGCATTCTGCTCAAAAGATATTTGCATGTCACGGTGACAACCAAATTGATTGTCATCGTGAGCTATTTGTGATTGTATTCTGTTCTGAAACCTTGGTATGTCACGGTTTCAATCAAATTGATTGTCACCGTGAGGTACCTCTGTTTTGCATATTGAACAATAAGACTTGACCAAATGTTATATACATGCAAGATCAATAATCCAATCAAATTTAATATCTTTTAATGAAGATTATTATGTGCTAAACATTATGGTTAAATGAGATGAAATGTATGAGACAAGTGAATGTGGGCTTGCTTGTTAAGTCATGTATATGAGTAATTCTTTACAGAATATTGTGTAATAATATATAATGATATGGAATGGTTCTCATATTAGTATATCAACATTATTAAGACCTATGATATGATTATGAGTTATATGAATGTGTATGATTAAATGAGATTGCATATAAAGAGAATGTGAACTTAATTATATACTTGCAAGAGTATGTGATCTATTATGTGCAAGTTGAACCACATACGATTATGTGAATAATGTAAACAATAATTGAATTACAGATAACTGGAATAATAATTAGCCTGCGGGTCAAATAGTGGATAGGTAGGCATGCTTATAGGGGTCTAAAAGTGCGGCCGATAGCATTTGTTTCCTTCGGGAAATCTTTGAATTGTCTGAATCCTTATCAGGTTCATTGTATTATACTGAATATTCCTGTACCTACGGGTACCAATTGCGAGTGTGTATCTTCGAATATAAAATGATTGTGGTACTTTTGAGTACTGATTGCGATACCCGTTATCCGCATCTTTGAGTTGCAGGCAAGGCTAATGTTAATAATCTGATCATATAACGACTGTTATAAAATGAGAATGTGAATGAGATGTGTTAAGATTTGTCATGTGATGCGATTATACGAATGTGATTCTTTAGTATGAGTATAAATCAAGATGTGTAGATGTTCTAACAATATTATGTGGATGCTGATGTATGATAAAAAGGCATGACTGTAGAAACTCGATTTAAGTGTATATCTGTTAAGTACAGCGAAACAATGATGCATATAAAAACATGAATATATGTATATACTAAACTTGAAGCTTGGAAATTAATATGTGCCACAAACTAGTTACATGCTGTGTAATATAAGTATATGTATATTGTATTGTTCCCCACTAAGCATTATCGCTTAGCATGGGTTTTTCCTAATCCGTACAGGTTCTGAAGCGAGGTGATTCGAAGGACAGTTCAGCATTGGCAAGGGTCAACACACTAGGGTTGCTGATAGCGTAGGTTTTGGGGTGGATTTGCGTTTTGTGTTATATAATTACTATTTTGGATAGCATAAAGTATGTAATATATTAATTAACCAGGCCTGTAATACCTGACTTGTATAAGTGTGTGTATGCACGAATGCATGAGCAAGCGTATGATGAGTATTAATAATTGCCTGCATGTGAATGAGATGGAAACAAAAATTTAATTGTACAGATTTTCTATATGCGTTTGGACTATGTATGTGTATGAGGAAGTGATTGCCGTGTAACAACCGTTCTCAACTGCATTAGCTGGGCTAACTTGGTAATCGGGAATGGGCGTCACAAGTAGTGGTATCAGAGTTAAGGTTTAGTCATTTCTGGGAATTGGGTAGAAAAAGATGTGTATAGTTGTGTTGACCTAATGCGGACGTCCTTGTTTATGTTTTAGGTCGATGGATCCTTCTCATAATTCTAGAGAGGCGACTGCAGAAAGTGTTAATCCTCATGAACCTGAGGTAATGGGTTCCGATCAGCCAAGGCCCGCTAATGAGAATCATGATGTGCCAATGGTACCGGTGGAAGCCTTACTCAAAATGTCTCAAGACATGACGAGGGTGTTAGATCGAATGACAACACCAAAGGCTCCACTAGAGTCCATGAGAAAGCATGGAGTGGAGGAGTTCCACGGAGCTAGACTTGATGAGTCGGACAAGGCTGAGTATTGGATTGAGAAAGTTCAGAGGGTACTTGGGGAAATAAGGTGCCCTCCTGATCAGCAAGTAGAATGTGTGCTATCGCTACTTCAGGGTGTTGCTTATGATTAGTGGAAGCTAGTCTTAAGGCATCCAATGCTGCCAACTCCAGTTACGTGGGGATTTTTCGAGCAAGAGTTCCGTAATAAGTATGTTACTAGGGCATATCGAGAGGTAAATTGGAAATAATTCCTGAATTTGAGGCAAAGAGGTATATCTGTAGCTGAGTATAAAAAAAATTCTGTAGACTTGGTAAGTATGCGCCGGTTGGCATACTAACTGAGGAATTTAGATGTTAGCAATTTGAAGAGGGACTGAAGGAGCAAATCAAAGTACTATTGATCTCTATGACTACATCTCAAACTGTGAGTTACTATCAGATAGTACAGGCAGCTATGAGGGTGGAAAGATCATTAGAGATTCAGGAAGAGAGCATCCAAAGGAAGAATCCTAACCGAGGAGGTTCATACCTAGGTAAGAGATCAAGAGATTCTCACATGACTTCTCCAACAGAGTCAGCTAATAGTCAAGCTATCAAGAGCAGGAGACAAGAATCCTCTTATGTATCTGGAACTGGGAGGGGTATATCAGGTAATAAGAGTGAAGTGCCAGAGTGTCCCCACTGTGGTAGGCGCCATAGAAGTGAATGTTGGAGGTTGACCGGAGCATTCCTTAGATGTGGCAGCAAAGAACACTTTCGAAGGCGTATCGAGAGGCAAATTGGAAATAATTCCTGAATTTGAAGCAAAGAGGTATATCTGTAGCTGAGTATGAAGAAGAATTATGTAGACTGAGTAAGTATGCGCCGATTGGCGTGCTAACTGAGGAATATAGATGTCAGCAATTCGAAGAGGGACTGAAGGAGCAAATCAAAGTACTATTGATCTCTATGACTACATCTCAAAAAGTGAGTTACTATTAGATAGTACAGGCAGCTATGAGGGTGGAAAGATCATTAGAGATTCAGGAAGAGAGCATCCAAAGGAAGAATCCTAACCGAGGAGGTTCATACCCAGGTAAGAGATCAAGAGGTTCTCATATGACTTCTCCAGCAGAGTCAGCTAATAGTCAAGCTATCAAGAGCAGGAAACAAGAATCCTCTTATGTATCTGGAACTAAGAGGGGTATATTAGGTAACAAGAGTGAAGTGCCAGAGTGTCCCCACTGTGGTAAGCGCCATAGAAGTGAATGTTGGAAGTTGATTGGAGCATGCCTTAGATGTGGCAGCAAAGAACACTTTCTTGCTAACTGTGCTACATTATATGAAGCGATGAGAAATCAACAGGATATGAGTGGAGATGGATCTAACTTACCTCCTATTAATCGAAGAGGAGGTAGAGGACATGGTCGTAGTGGCCAGTCCAGAGGTGGTACAGTGTCAGAGTCTGTTACTCGACCGACTGCAGTACTAGTAGGAGCTCATGCGAAGAAGGCTCGTGAGGAGCAAGATGCGCCTGAGATCATGGTGGGTATATTTCTACTCATTAATATAGAAATGTACACATTAATTGACTCTTGATTTATGCATTCACATGGTTATTATAAGAAGTTATGTGATGAAATATATGCTGCTGAATGTTTAGATTATGCAGTATGTGTATTTAGTGTTTAAGGGAATAGTGTGAATGTGAACAAAGTATTTGAGAATATCTTTTGAGCGGTAATTAAAGATTCGTTTTGATGGTACTTTAAATGGTATAAATAAAACAAAACCTATTCAAGCTGCAATCGATTTTGCAATCAATTGGAAGTAGAGGCAAGACTGACTATTCAGTGAATAAAAATGCAATACTATACTCCTAACAACAGTTATGTTCTGCCAATGCTATGGAAACTAGAAAAGACCGATGCATGAAGAGTGTAATACCTTAGGCGTACAGGCGATAGTACAATGTATGAGAACTTGGAACTGATCTATTGGTGATCTGGAGGCGTATCATGTTCCAAAGTGTTTGACCACTGCTAAGTGGAAGCGGAACGCTAGATTCCATATAGTTTGGAACATCGCGAGATTGAAAAGAAGCGATACAAAAACCCGAAGCAGCTATGTGAGAGTTGTACCCTCAGCTATATTGGTTCCAATATGAATTTCGCGGACGAAATTCTTTTTAGGAAGGGAGAGTTGTAATGGCCGGAATTGTACCTTGGTAGTAATTGGTTTAATTGAGGAAGTATGTGTGACCTAATTTGATTTGTGGGACTGAATTGAACTTTAGAGAAGGACTCAATTGAATAAATGAAATAAGATAAGTGGCTTAATTGTGAAAATATTAGTGGTGGATTAATTATGAGTTAATTAAACTTGATTAAGTTAATTGACTTTGAAGGATTATAGTGGGATCCATGTGTCCGGCTGTGGCATTGCCAACCTAACCTATTTCATGCAATATATATCTTGTTGAGGAAAGAGGAAATCCATTCCTTTGTATGTGCAATTCTGGACTATCTTTCCTTCTTCACACTCATCTTTTTCTCTTCATTTCGGAAGCTATTACTTAAGTGATCTCCATAAGAATTCTATTGAAGATAAATGATGTATTGGTTGTTAAATTCTATTTTAGTAAGGTAAGTGATTTAGTAATTGATTTCTCATCTTCTTCTACTCCTTTTCTTATTATTGGGCTGTGATGAGTTGGTAATTAATCCTTGTTCCAATCTTGGATTTGATGATAGCTGAAGTTGAGGAGGTTAAGGGAATCAAAGGAAAGGGGAAGGTGATTAATCAAGAGGCTAAGTGACTTCTAGGGAGCTAAGGAGAAGAGGTTTGGGAACCAATTGTGATATATGTGTATAATTTTATTGATTGTGTGAGAAATTGTTGTGTTATGCTATGAGATGATTGTTGTTCGGTGCTCAGCAAGTGTACTGAATCGACAAGTAATATAGCAAGTATAATTAAAGACCCACGAATATCGAACCCAAGGGAAAAAGGATTGTCACATTAAATATCTATGGTTGAGTGAATTTGAGATATCCCCAATTTGTTTGGTGGAAAATTCTAAAATAAGCAAGAAAATAAAATTATAAATTAACGATTAAATATAAAATTGTTCATCAAGAAATTACTCTAAGGATGAAATTAAATGCTTAGGAAATTCTATCCTCATAAATGTAATTGAAAATGGATAAAACAATACAAACATGAATTTTTGGACAATCCAACTAAACCCAAGCGTCCCATTTAGGAGCAAGCTATTCTAATCATGAAATGTCCCATCCTGGAGCAAGTCTCATGATTATCATGAGCACGGGTCTAAAGTCCTAGGTATGACTTAATTTCCCATTCCGGAGCCAATTAATCCAATACTCATCTATTCCTCACATTTCTAAATTTTATAAAACTAACATCTAAAAATCAAGCGTCCCATTCCAGAGCAAGCAAAACCGATAGATGCAGAAAAATAAGAACAGAGCATATATAAATAACAACAATAATCAAATTTAAAATCAATCATCATTCCGAATTAAATCAAAATCAAACCCAATAATCATTATAAATGCAAAAAATATAACAAGAGAAATAAAAGAAATCATGAAAATATTAATTAAATCCATTAATCCAAATACAAAGTATGATTCAAGAACTCCTAAGAATGAATAACTACTCTAACACCAAGAATATAAACATAAAAATGAAAAATTCAAGTTTAGAATACACCTTTGATGAGAGAGAAAATAGATCTTGAAGCTTTTTTCTTCAACCTTGGAATTCCTTGAATCCCCAAAAATGTAAATTTAAAATAAATTAATTTAAATTATTTAAGAACAAAATTAAAATTTTCAAAATTAAATCTAAGCTAAAACAGTATTTTAAAATGAAAATTAAAACCTAAAACAAATATAAAAGGCTTTATTGGAAATAAAATTAAAACCTAAGTCTCCCCTTAAGATGAAGCGGCGTTTTATTTTTAAAGTCTGATGAAAAGCACAGATGTGCTTTGTGAAGCACAACTATGTTTTTGAACACATTATGTTGCTTAGTGTGCGCGCAATCAGATGGAAAATGGCACAACACGGCTGTGTTTTTTGCGAAAGCACAGCTAGGCTTTTGGCGTGATCGCTCGCGTTGCTGCCTTCTCCGCGCGCGCCTCTTATTGCATAACACAGCTATGTTTTGCGTGAAAACACAGCTGTGCCTTTGGTGATTCTTCCTAGTGCGGGACTGGATAAAAACGCAGCTGTGTTTTATTTAAAACACGGCTGTGCTTTCTGGGCAGCTATGCTCTCCTTTACCAATTGCTACTAAAATTAACCTTGAGTCTCCAATTTAGCTCCGGATTAAAATAAAACGCCTGAAAATATCCAAAAACTAATTAAAAATTATAAAAATATTATAAACTAATAAAATGACAAAAACAAGCTAATTAAGATTATAAATAAATAAATAAAACACAAATTATGCCAAGAAATAATCTAAAATATTAATATAATTGTAACTTATCAACTACCCCAAACTCAAACCTTTACTCGTCCTCGAGTAAAATGAATGAACCACATTTTCAACCATTTCAATCTCAACAAAAGAAAATAAGGAGTCATTCTCAATTAAGGAACAAGAAAATAGGCTTGCAAATACCAATGCTCACAAAATAACAAATAAACACAAGAACATACCAAACAATTTCTGTGTGTGTGTGGAAAAGGCCAAAATAGAATTTTTATCATTTAAAAAAAACAAAACTTCTAGATACAACGTTGGGAAGAAATATCAACTCGAATGCATGAATGCACTCATGGCTTTTCACTCAAAGCTCAAGAAACACCATATGCCTCTTCTTACGTACCAAACCTTAGTAGAAGGTCATCTTCGCTAAATTGGACAAGACAACATAAAGAATCAAGAGGACTTACATTTTGATTGTAACGTTAGCCTTAGGTAAATTAGCTAACAAAGAAAGATCAAGTCACTAAAGAACAATGGCCACTACCTAAACAAAACTACAATCACCCAACTAGACTAGTGAATATTCCCAACCCAATTACATACCATCAAAACAAATTTGGTCTTAAAGACACCTTAATTCATCAAACTTAGCTCAAAATAATAAATGCCACATAATATTCAACAATGATCATTACAAGGCACTAGTTCAAGTTTTATTAACTTTTGTACCCCAAACTCACATTTTGCTTAGTTAGCTAGGAAAAACTTGCAATACTTCTTCTTTTTCAATTTTTTTTAAAGAAGCATAAAAACCAACTAGCCATTAACAATTAATGAAGTCCTTAATTAATCCAAAAATCTCAATGAGAACTTAAATTGAGCTCTAATTTTCAAAAGACCAATAAACAACTTAAATCACATTCCCCTTTGTCAACCCCAAACTCATTTCTTTAAATGGGCTCAACTCTCCATTACACACACCAATCAATTTTCAAACAGAAATTTACACCAAAAATTGACAAAAACTAAACTCCCTTTTACCCAAAATACAAACCCATCCTCACTAGAGTGGCCACTCTCTAAAGGGGAGGCAAAAATCATTTAAGGCTAAAGGTAGTTTTAATATGTGTAACAATAAAACAAGCACGCATTTAGCATACTAAAATAATAGGCTTAACGGGCTAACAAGAGACTTTGAAATTGAGGTAGGAAAAGTCATTTACAGTAGCTATTCAAAAAAGGGTTGCCTAAATTATTTTCTAAGTTATGCCTCATCTAGGGGTTGCTTCGATGGGTAATCAGAAAGGTTCTAGTGTTCTTAGTGAGTTTTCATCTAATCCCCTAATTGTATCTAGATTTTTTCACAATTTTTAAAAATAAGCCCAAAGTGCTCAGAATTTAGAAATTGCAATGTATAATCAAGGTTTACATGCAATCTAGCAAATAAAGATACAAACAGGACTATTTCTCACTCAACTTAAAATTAAATGAAACACAAATTTCTAAAATTGAGTTCAAAATTATTCACAATTGAGAACTACTAGGATGAAATAAAAATTTAAATCAAGGTTAAATCAATAAGAACAACCATAATAATATCCAGATAAAAACTTGGCATAAACACACCACAAACAAAACAAAAACAATTAAAAACTACTAAAAATTTAAAAAGTTACTCTAAAGATATGAAAAGACTCAACAAACTAAAAAGACATAACCAAATGAAACTGAATTTGGTTTGCGAAAATAGAAATGGTACTCCACCCCAAACTCAAAATGTTGCACTGTCCTCAATTCAAGAAAGTGAAGCACATAAAGATATTTCTCAAAAAATTTCCCCCATGCTGCGCAAAAGCTCATTGCAATTTAAAATTTATTATAATTATCTCAAAAATGGCAAACATAAAACAATTACTGTGCAAAACTAAAAACAAAGCAAAATTCCTGCATGCCACCTGTGCAAAATGAAGAAAACTCAAAACCTGTGCAAAATTACAATAATCACTGTGAAAAATGAAATACTCTAAATTCTGTGAAATTCATAGCCAACACAAATAATATGTCTATCCTATCACACGGCATTGGCTCAGCCACACAATTCCAAAATACAACAAAGTAAATAAAATTATACATTGCCTGACTACATCAATTTTATTAATTATAAAAATAAATAAATACAAAATCTGTTGTGTAAGAATCACTTCTTGAAAGATATACAATATATCACTGTGGTGGTCATCTCAGATGTGGGGGAAATACAGTGGAAAAAGGAGTAAAGAATCCACGAATCTCACTGCTCAACCTGTCCAACCGTGAAAAAATCCTTTGCTGATAGGCTCCTAAGAATGTGTCTCTTCGCTCGGCTCCCAGGACCATCTCTCTGCACACCTGCTCCATCTGAGTCTCTATGGAAGACAATCGCTCCCAAGCTCGCTGCATTGATAGGTCCATGCTAGAGATCAGCTGGTCACTCTGAGAGGTAGCTGACCTAACCTCTGCCAATTCTCTGCTCAACACATCCAGTCTCTCCCAAACCCTCTCCTAGAAGACTGCCTGCTCCCTCCTTGACTAACTAAAAGAATCCTGAAGCATGCTAACTGAGGTCTCAAATCGTGTCATTGTAGCAGTTATAGACCGCATCTCAGATATCAAAGTCTGGACCACCGAAGCATCTAAATATGGAGCTGAGGGTGGAGGGGCTGTGGAAGAAGATGACTCATCATGCCCCTAAGCATAGTGACTCATATCTGGAGGGAAGAATGGAATGTCACTCCTCTGTCTCACCCTCCTACTGGAAGTAGTAGTTGTCGCTCTTTATGGCGGAGGTGGTGGTGGAGCATCAATATTGTCATCAACTGGTTGGTGGGCACCATCATTAGAATCGCCCTCCCTATCATCACCAGAGTCATGGGCATCTATCTCCTCCACTCTCCTCAGTCTATATCCGAACTCGGAAGAAGGATCCTCTATAGCAATCCTACACCTAAGCACTACCTCCTCATCAAGTAAGTATGATGACCTCAAAGGTCGTCCCATGTCAGGAGTAGGTAGATATAAGGCTCTCATAATCAAGGTGATCAATCCACCAATCCCGATCCTCTTCCCTGAAGTAGCTGTAGCTCTCTTCAGTTACTTACACAATCAAGGTACGATATTAACTCGAATGCCGGTCTCCATAGCATAAAGAAAAAATAGGTCCGGTGTGGTCACATTGCTAGGACACCCTGGTTGCATGAACACTGAGGAGGTCATCACTCTATGCAAGTACTGATAGACAGGAGAGCAAAGCTTCGTTGACTTGGTATTACTCGCATTGAAGTGCGTATTAGGCTTCCCGATGATAGCCCACTGTGCAGCTGAATTACCCACAATGTGTACCTCTCCATCCACTGGTAGTCTCAAGTATCTACCCAGGTCTAAAATCGATAGAAAATAAAGAGTATTGCTCACTCTAAACTGAATGGTATTCACATCATCCTTAGATAACCTTGGAGAGTACTTAAAAGTACTAACAAACTCCAATGTTATCGTAGGATGAGTTGGACCATTCAGAGAAAAGAACTCCTCCCATCCAATATTCCTCAGCAAAGATAATACTCTCTTGAATTCCCAGTTCTATGAGTGTCTTCATACTCGTGAACCTACTAGAAATAATAATTTTGGCAGCCAGTTTGTTGAACAACGTGCGTTGTGCCGGAGTCAACCAATCAGGAGGCAAAATGGGCGCTGATGGTTGCTCCTCTCTATTTCGAACCATGGTTCCTGAAAAGAAAGTATAAACTTTATCCAAAAATTCTTAGTTTCATTAAGTGCAAACCACATATATGTCTAGATTGAAAGAATAATAACAAAACTCACCACAACTTCAAAACAGAAATGTGCAAAATAAATAAAATTTTCTAGCTAATGAAGATGCAATATATGCAAAATTAAGCTTAAGGAATAAGTATAAACAATTGAAGTACAAAATCAATGCACAAACATAGTCAAAATTGGAAGATTGCACAAATTAGAATTTAAAGAAATTAAAAATGAAAAGTACAAGGTGACAAATAAAAATAGGCACAAGTAATTAATCCCTAAAGTGTATATGCCAAAAAATAATATAAATGCAATTTAATAGAAAATAAGAGAGAGAAATGCAAAGTTTGCTTGATCAATGCTTTATTCGTAGCAAAAATATGTAGGATAAATTCAAAGTTGCATGTAAATAAGAATTTGAAAATTTGGCATCCATTGCAACTCATCCTAATGCCATCAATTCGGGAGCTAGCAAACATGCATTTGTCTCGATACAATCAAGCACAATTATCAATTGCATCTAAATTAAAAACTAAAGCAACAACAAATACTTCTAAAATAAAATAATGCCAAGCAAAATCTCAAGCAATTTGAATTTAACTTGCAAAATTTTCTTTCCATATTCATACTATGCATAATGCCCCAATTATCTCAAAATAATTCAGGTCAGAATTCTGAAGCTCAAAATCCCAATTTAGCAAGCTACTTTTCAAGACAGAACACAAGAACATATCCCATCTAACACAATGATCATTAAGTTCAAATTCAATTCTAATGGCACCCATCAACTCAACACTGCTATAAGAGCAAATAAGCACAAACACATATATAAAATTAGGCTCAAAATATGATTGTTCAGTGTACAATATGTTCAAATAAATTCCAGTCATTAAAAGTTCCAAATCAGCAGTGAGCATGCCAATAGTGACCTATTTGCATGTTCCAGCAACCTGATTCATGCCAACTAAATATGAACATTACCTCAACATATCATGTTAACAGAGTTGGGAAGAATAAATTAACAAATATGTTGCATTTTCACGTTATAATTCCCAAAATTGACATGAATTTCTCAATTAGGCATTTCATCAAGCACCTGATGAGCAGGATTATAAACTAAATTTCTTTTTAGCACAACTTTCTCATCCTACACACCCATTAATAAGAGAAGAAACACATCTCAATTAACAATGTCAAAAACAATATAATTTCTTGATTGAAGTTTAGTGCACAGTTGAATCAGTAAAAGAACGAAAAAAAATATTTGAATGAACAGAGTTGGAATAATGCGTACCTGGAATCTATGGAAATTAGCTAACTGACTTAAAATTTTAGAAGAGAAATAATGGGAGAGAGCTCTTAATTCTTAACCCCTAAAATCTGGATTTTTTGCAAAATTTAGGGAGAAATCAGTATCGGGCATAAAAGGAGAGAAATGCAGAAATACGATGAAAAGAATTCCATTTAAGCTCTATAAAAATGCATAAAATAAAAATTACCTGAGATGAGCTTGGGTTGTCAATGAAGATCGAAGAGAAAATTGAGAGAAAATTTTTGAATTGAAGAACAGGGGGGAACAGGTGAGAAGAAAAGAGAAAAGAACAGCGAGAAATGAACACAACGTTTTAAAACAGGTTCAGAATAAAAGCACAACTGTGCTTTTGAAAGAAGCACAGCTATGTTTTGCTCAGCGCTTCGTATCAGCATTTTTTTTTAATGAAAGCATAGTTGTGTTTTCGCGCTTAACCTGACGCTACTGGCCTGTTAAAATATATGTCATAGTGACAATAAATTTAATTGTAACCGTGAAATACCTGTAAAATGCTACTGCTCCACTGCACAATTTTTTTGAATTCCAAGTTATTCTCCCCGTTAAATTCCAAAACAATAAAACAAACCAAAACCAATTAAATCAAAATTAAAAACCAACAAATTA
Source organism: Excoecaria cochinchinensis (assembly GCA_947683425.1). Taxonomy (NCBI): domain Eukaryota; kingdom Viridiplantae; phylum Streptophyta; class Magnoliopsida; order Malpighiales; family Euphorbiaceae; genus Excoecaria; species Excoecaria cochinchinensis. Next base: position 14,344,406 of record CANTUQ010000092.1, read on the forward strand.
AACATTAAAATAACAAATTAACATTCTAACACTACCAAAACCAACAAAATAAAAAATTTAAGAAATATTAATTAATTAATTTATTTTATTTATTTTTTAATACAAAAAATTGAAACTAAATAACTAAAAATTAAAACATAAAACACAAAAACACAGATAAATGACAGAAAATTAAGTAGGAATCACTACAAGAATTTTGTTAAATAGCAACGGAAAAATAGCAACGGAATTTTTTCCGTTGCTAAATAGCAACGGAAATTGATTTCCGTTGCTATTTAGCAACGGAAAATTAATTCCGTTGCTATTTTCGGTTACGTTTCACACATATAACAACGGAAATTTTTTTCGATATTTTCCGTCGCTAAAAGAGGAGGGAAAGTTTGGCGCGTAAATTTAGCAACGGTTATTAGCAACGGAATGTAAATACCGTTGCTAAATATCGCGCGAACAAAATGCAAAAAATATTTGGAGCGAAAAATAGCAACGGAAATTGTTTTCCGTTGCTAATTTAGCAACGGAAATATAGTCCCGTTGCTAATTTAGCAACGGAAATTCGATTCCGTTGCTATTAATTTCTAAATATATAGGTTGGAAAAATCGGGTTCAAAAATAGCAACGGAATATTTTTTCCGTTGCTATTTAGCAACGGAAAATAAATTCCGTTGCTAAATAGCAACGGAAATCAGATTCCGTTGCTATCAATTTCTAAATATGTGGAGGGAAAAAATCGAATTCTAACATAGCAACGGAAAATATTTTCCGTTGCTAAATAGCAACGGAATTAATTTCCGTTGCTATCAATTTCTAAATATGTAGAGCGGAAAAATCGAATTCTAAAATAGCAACGGAAAATGAATTCCGTTGCTATTTAGCAACGGAATATATTTTCCGTTGCTATTTAGCAACGCAATTTAAGTTCCGTTGCTAAATTCAAGCTTAATTTGATTTTTAATTCATTTTCCTTTCTTCTTTTCTTACCCTAAACCACACATAATCAATTTTCTACTCCTCTGCCTCACGCGTCCCCGCCCCCCTGTCCCTCGAGAGCCACCAGGAGCCAGATCTGGCGTTGCCCCCCATCCCGTTGCCGTCAGCTCCTTCGCCGCCGCTGGCCCCCACCCTGCCGCCGCAAATCCAGTCTCGCAACTACCGCCGCAAAAGTCGATCCGATCTGCTGTCTTTTTCTTTTTGGCCATGAGCTCCAGTACTTCCTCCTCCTCCGCCGGCGATCTGCTGTCAACGCCCAGGATCGTTGGAAGAATACGGTATCTCTTGTCGTTTTATATATGCGCTTTGAACAATGCGGTTTGTGATTTGATTCTACTAGTTCCTGATTAAGAATTCTGATTCTTATTTCTTAAAGAAATGCTTGATTACCTGGTTTATTGTCTGTAATTGTTGGCGGTTGTCCTTTTTTGGAGGTTTCTTACTGGATTATTTTATATCTTTTGTTTGATTTCGCTACAACCTAATTATCTATGGCAAATATTTCGAAGATGGTAGTTTCAGGTAGCCTATTCTGATGTTATCCATTATGGTCGCCACTGTACCATCTTTTTCGAATTATTAACTGTAAAACGTTGTAGATATTTCCTGTTGTGCAATTGCGTTTCTTAATGTTTATTGTTCTCTTAGCTGAATTATTCACAGTAAGTGTTCAACATAATTGATCATATAGATTCTTGCAAATTACAAGCGGAATTTAATGTTTTATTTCTCTCTTGTTATTGGAATTGGAATCGTTCAACTGGAAGTTTAGAATTTGTTAATTGGTGTGAATAATGTGTATTGGTATCCTTTTCTGCGGGTTACTTCTAGGCAATCTGCTAATTGGGACTTCCTTCTTTTTAAAAGTGATTATGAAGATCATGATTTGTATTGAAGCCTTCATTTTTTGACATATCTATTCATCAGGAACACAATTTGGTTGGTGACTGGATTCCAATCCTTGTAATCTCTGGTGTCATGGTAATCTAATTTACACCAGAAACTATCAAATTGCTTCTCTTAATCTCCACAATACTAAAAGTGTTATTTTGCTTTTGTTGATTTCAGCTTTTTATAGCCTCTTTTTCCATTGGAATGGGAGCAATTCCTTGGGTTCTAATCTAATGTCTGAGGTAACATCAAAATCTACAATTAATAGTTTGTAAACAAAATCAAGTAAACAGATTGTGTCTAATATGAAATCTTGCATTGCTTGAATGGCAGCTATTCCCACTGCATCTTAAGATTGGGGGGATTGGTTAATTTCTTGGGGATTTTGTGTATGTTCTAAAAATTTTAAAAATTGTATTTTAATATCAATAAATTTTAGTTTATTAATTTGTAATGAATTTCTTGTTCGGATCTGCAAACTTTTCTTGATTCTAAATTCCCTCGACTGCAAGTTGAAGTTGATGTCTGATATCCAGAGCCACTCATTAATTACTGGCAATTCTGCAAACAGAGGTATGTGGTACTGTCATATAAATATATATAATTATTTTTTATTTTGAAGATCAGTATCTGCAGAAATTAATAAACATTTTTTTTTTCAATATCATTTTACTCTATTATTTAATAGAGATATCATTAATTAATAAAAAAAATCTACGAAGAATATTCCTACGAAGGCTAACAATTAAAAAGTAGTTTAGTTCTCTTTTATGTAGAAATTGATCTCTCTATGTTTATTTAGTACAAGCAAAGCGGGAGAGAATTTATGGTAAAATTTGTAATTATAATACAAGAAAAATAATTTGGTGTTGAGAATTAATAGAAATTTTTAGCAAGTTGATGTCTCTGTTTGATCTTTGTACATGCACTTCATATTTTTCTGTGCAGTTTTGTCCAAAATGTTATTTCTCCAATGTTGTTTTTCTTGCAATTTGTATATAAACCCGTGAACCACTGAACTCTTATATTTAAGTCACACCTGAAAGTAGAAACACTTTAACTGAAAGAAAATATTATAAACAAAGTCTTTTAGTAATATTATAATTCTCCTGGATTTGTCATCTTATTAGGAAAATGTCAAAATTTTTCTTGGAAACTTCAAAGGTTCTTCTCTAATACCTTGATTAGTACATTAAACAAAGGGTTTATATTTCTATTATAGTATAAAAACTACAAATTGAATTTTGAAGTGATAAACACTTGTTCCTTTTGATAATGAATTGAATCCCTTCACTGATTTCTTTGTGTTTGCATTTTTTTTATGGCTTATTTGATATTTCTCAAATATCAAATACCAAATTAGATCTACATAATACGTAAATTATTTTTATGTATCTATTCATGTTGTCTTGTCATTAAACTATTTTCCAGTCAATTTAAGAATCGATTTGTTTATATGTTATTGTCTCTTATATTATACATATTAAGAATTAAGAAGATAATTCTGATGTTAAATTTCTATGCCTGCTTTTTAATCATGTAGTTAATTTCATAACGTTTTGCTCTTGCAGATGGTTAAGAAGAACGGTTTTAACGATGATGTCCTTGTAGATAATGAGTTTGGTATGCGAGTGAACGAAGAACTGACCCTTGTAGCATTTGTAATATGTCGTTATTTGTATTGAATTTATATTGTGTTTGTGACAGTTTCGTTGCTATCAATTTACAGTGATTTTATACTGAATTCACTTTTGTAATATTTTTTTGGATTTTTATTTTATAATATTATAATATATTTTCAGGATTTTAATTATTGTGTATTACAATTTTTATATGAGATTATATTATCGATAAGCATACATTATTAATATATACAGAATTTGAATTATATTAATTTAAAAAATAATTTATTTCATTGTTGTAAATAGCAACGGAACTATACTTTCCGTTGCTAAAAATAGCAACGGAATTGATATTCCGTTGCTATTTTTAGCAACGGAATTATTATTCCGTTGCTAATTTTATTATATTTATTTAAAAATATAATTCTTATACTGTTTAAAATAGCAACGGAAATACATTCCGTTGCTAAAAATAGCAACGGAATAAGTATTCCGTTGCTATTATTAGCAACGGAACTACTTTCCGTTGCTATTTTTACTATAATTATTTTAATAAAATACGGAAAATAGCAACGGAATACTTATTCCGTTGCTAAAAATAGCAACGGAATAAGTATTCCGTTGCTAGTTTTAGCAACGGAATGTTATTTCCGTTGCTATTTTTAGCAACGGAATAAGTATTCCGTTGCTAAATTTAGCAACGGAAGTCATTTCCGTTGCTAAATTTAGCAACGGAAGTCATTTCCGTTGCTAAATTTAGCGTCGGCCAAAATTACAACGGATTTTTCCGTTGCTATTTTCCGTTGCTAATTTTGATTAGCAACGGAAAATTAGCAAATTCCGTTGCTATTTTCCGTTGCTATTTTATAATTTTCTTGTAGTGAATGGTTAAGAAAAAGTTCTGGTTTATTGAGTCCCAGCTCGACTCATGTTACTCTCGGGTGGACGAGCTTGTGAACCAAATAATGGTCTTTCTGGTTTTTACTCCACATTTTCCCCCATCAAAAAGAGAAAATCATCGAAAGCCACCAATGTGGGAAATTCCATGTCTTCCATGAAGTATGACTCCACCTTAGGTTCAACATAAACGAACTCTACCGGCTCTTCTAGCCTAAATAGATCCTTCAAATGGACTGAATTCAGTGCTTCCATTTGAGAATCGCACAACTCTTACTCCTTTGGTGCAATATCCTGCACAGAAAAATTAACATCAGTTTCCAAACAAACACAATATTTGTCTTCAAAAATGATTGGCTCCTTTTTTTCTTCATGCAACCTGTGACGCGCGCCGGATCCCGAGCGCCGCCCGTTCGACCGCCCGCACGTGGGCGACCGGGGCATTTGCGGGTTCGTTGGCATCTTGCGATGAATCGCAAGTGCGTCTATGTTGAGCAACACGGAGGTTTCATGGAGTCGCCACCCAATAGAACATTGGGAAAGTTTCTCTCGCCTCGGAGAGCCTAAGACTGCGCTTTTTATCCATATTGAGCCATGAGGCCTAGGATTAGTGCTAAAGTCTCGTGACTCAAGAAGTATCTTGAAGGATAACCTCTAACCTCTCGAGCCCAAAGACCAGAGCTGGGTCCGGGATTTCTCATCTATTTCTACCTCAATTAGTTTATGATCAAATTTTAATGTCATTAGTTCGCTCTCTCTCCACACTATGCAGTTTAATTAAAAAGCGCATCTATTCACATTTGGAAAGCAGAAAAAAAAAAGGCAGAATAAATATCAAAGCGATAAATTACAATAATACAAGGAGCGGAATACAACTCCCTTTATAAATGTGCGATTCATACACAAATCGGGGCATTGTTTATTTTGAGGACTTTGGTCCTTGCATGCATTATTATCAAAAACGGGATATTTTATATGTGATGATCTTTATTTGGATGAAAATAGGGCGTTGGACCCTTTTGCATTTTATACAAAACTCACTTTTATTTAAGTACAAATTGTTGGCCTATTTTTACATTTAACAGGATAAAAAGAGCTTATTCATACATGTAAAATAATCAATGAATGAATAGGCGAGAGAAATAAATCAAGAGGTTTAAGAAAACTAAACCGGACGAAATCCACCATGCATGGTAGGCAGCCACTCAAGCTCAGAATTATCCAAGAGGACCAACATACACTCACAAAAAGTTAAGAGATGTTAACATTCATAAATTAACACATAAGAAATCGAAGAGACTGAATAGAGATGAAAAAGGATCAAAAAAAAGTGGAGACAGACCCACCGACGGCCTTTCCTGGTTGACCGACGGGCGTCGGTTTGGTTATTCGATATGCCCGTTTGTCACTCAAGAAGGGGCGTCTATAGGTGGGTGACCGACGGGCATCGGTCATAGAGATGACCCGTCGGTCACCTCTGTCTCCGGAAAACAGAAAGGAGAAAAGGGCCTTTTGAAATCAAAAAAAACAAGTTTTATCCAAGAAGGAGATGAGGGAGTCAAAATGAAGAAAAGTAATGACAGGTATTCAAAAATTTCACAGAGTGAATAAATAAATGATAAATAATTAAATACGAGATGAAAATGGAGAGAGAATCCGGAATATTTACCCTCAGATAGTTGCCTTGGGTAGAATTTTGATGTCGGTTAGATCCCCGCGCGTTCCACGAGAAAGTAAGAGAATGAAAGATTAGAGAGAGAAAATGAGCTATTTCACCTCCGATCCTTCAGAAAGTCGATTTAGGAGTCCAAATCTAAAGAAAACTAATTAGTTTTAGTTCCTTTGATCGATTTGATCCTTGATTAAATAAAGTTCTTTGGAAAATGTGTGTTTTTGGAAGAGAGAGAAAACGTGCTCGAATTTTGGCAGAGTTTCCTCTTCTGAAAAATTTTCCAACCCTTTTGAAGTGAAAATCCGGACCTTATATAGCCAGACACGACCGACGGGCGTCGGTGCGCAGGGGCGGGCGTCGGAAGAATCCTACTGACACAAGGACACTTCCGACGGCCCTGCCACATTCACCGACGGGCGTCGGAACGGTTGCGTGCTCCGGGAAACCAGGCGGCTCCTGACAGGGGCGGTGACTTTCCGACGGGCGTCGGAAAATACCCTGAGCCGTCGGTGACTCGAAGCGACGGGCTACCTCCACAGACGGGCTGGCCGTCTGTGGAGGACAAAAAACCTTTTTGACTCAGAAAACTCCCGTTTTCTCCCCCTCTGCCCCTGAAGTGTAGAAAAACCTCATTTCTCATGGAACGCGGGACTAAAACCTCCAACTTCAGCCTCCCGTACAGGCCTTGAACATTGATTTCGTCATAGGGTAACCTCCGATCCGGACCGCTCCAGGACACGGTGCTTACAGTTGCCCCCAGTTTTGGGGAAACTAGCGCACAAGCGCCTAGATAAGCCAAAACTCAGAGAAAGGTTGGAAAGAAAGCGTACCTTCGACGGCTTTTCGCCTTCCGTGCCTTTTGCTGGTTAGACCTCATCTCGATCTGTTGGGCCTGGTGAGATGCAGCATGCCTTGGCTACAATCTCGATCTGGTGAAGGGCAGTGTTTCTCCAACTGCTGCTTCGATCTGATGAAGAGCGGTGTTTCTTCAACCGCAGCTTCGGGGTGAAGAGCAGTGTTTCCTCAACTGCAGCTTCGATCTGATGAAGAGCGGTGTTTCTTCAACCGCAGCTTCGGGGTGAAGAGCAGTGTTTCCTCAACTGCAGCTTTGATCTGATGAAGAGCGGTGTTTCTTTAACTGCAGCTTCGGGGTGAAGAGCAGTGTTTCCTCAACTGCAGCTTCGATCTGATGAAGAGCGGTGTTTCTTCAACCGCAGCTTCGGGGTGAAGAGCACTGTTTCCTCAACTGCAGCTTCGATCTGATGAAGAGCGGTGTTTCTTCAACCGCAGCTTCGGGGTGCAGAGCAGTGTTTCCTCAACTGCAGCTTCGATCTGATGAAGAGCGGTGTTTCTTCAACCGCAGCTTCGGGGTGAAGAGCAGTGTTTCCTCAACTGCAGCTTCGATCTGATGAAGAGCGGTGTTTCTTCAACCGCAGCTTCGGGGTGAAGAGCAGTGTTTCTTCAACTGCAGCTTCGATCTGATGAAGAGCGGTGTTTCTTCAACCGCAGCTTCGGGGTGAAGAGCAGTGTTTCTTCAACTGCAGCTTCGATCTGATGAAGAGCGGTGTTTCTTCAACCGCAGCTTCGGGGTGAAGAGCAGTGTTTCTTCAACTGCAGCTTCGATCTGATGAAGAGCGGTGTTTCTTCAACCGCAGCTTCGGGGTGAAGAGCAGTGTTTCTTCAACTGCAGCTTCGATCTGGTGAAGGGCAGTGTTTCTTCAACTGCAGCTTCGATCTGGTGAAGGGCAGTGTTTCTTCAACTGCAGCTTCGATCTGGTTAGATGTGAGATGAGGAGACCCCGCCGGGTTCCTTGTCCCAAAAGGGATCTTTTTAATCGATGTCTGTGTTTAGATCGGTATTTCTCTATACCTGTGACGGCTTTTCATCCTCCGTGCCCTTTTGCCGGTTAGACCTCATCTCGATCTGTTCGGCGATGCGAAGGTACCCCCATCGGTCTCATCTCGACCTGTAGGGCTTGGTGAGATGCAGCATGCTTTGGCTACAATCTCGGTGTGAAGAGCAGTGTTCTTTAACTGCAATTTCGATCTATGAGATGCGGTATTCTCTGACCACAGCTTCAATTGGTGAGATGCAGCACTCTCTGGCTACAATCTCGATCTGGTGAAGTGCGGCACTCTCTGACCACAGCTTCGATTTTTGAGAAGCGATACTCTCTGACCACAGTCTCTGCTTGTTGGCATTCTCTGGCTAACCCCCCATCCGGCTAGTATAAAGTCTGATCTGCTAACCTCCATTTGGCTAGTATAAAGTCTCATCTGCTAACCTCCATTCGGCTGCAAGGTACGTAGCAGTCTCTGACTATTGCGTGAACTGCGGGATGTAGCACTCTCTGACTACAATCTTGGTGTGAAAAGCAGTGTTCTCTAACTGCAACTTCGTGAGATGCGGTGTTCTCTAACCACAGTCTCGAGGTGAAGAGCAGTGTTTTTCTAACCACAGCTTCGATCTGAGGAGCGGTACTTTCTGACCACAATCTCTAAGTGAAGAGCAGTGTTTTTCTAACCACAGCTTCGATCTGAAGTTCCCTTGCTAACCCCCGTCCGATCTGCAAGGTGCGTAGCACTCTCTGGCTGCCGCATGAACTGTGAGACAAGGTACTCTCTGACCGTGATCTTGATGTGAGGAGCAGTGTTCTCTAACTGCAACTTCGGTTTGTGAGATGCAGTGTTCTCTAACTGCAGTCCCGCCTTGTGAGGTACAGTGCTCTCTAACTGCAGTTCTGGTTGCGATCTGCTCTATCGCTGATATTTATCTTGAACTATCTTTTTTCTGCAAAAGGAAGACGCAAATCTGTAGGGTAAATTAAAAGGAGATATGTACCTGTAGCGGCACCTGCCTGTTGGAGTCGCTGTCAGTTGACGCTCACTGGGAGACTTGGATGCTCACCGAGAGGCTTTGACCGAGAGGCTTTGATGCTCACTGGGAGACTTTGATGCTCACTGGGAGGCTTTGATCAAGGGGCTTTGATGCTCACTGGGAGACTTTGATCGAGAGGCTTTGATATTCATTGGGAGGCTTTGATCGAGAGGCTTTGATATTCATTGGGAGGCTTTGATTTTCTGGAAATGAGAGATCGGTTGAAAGTTATGTTGCTTGCCCGGTTGTCCCCCGGCACGGCGTGTATGAACAGGCCCGCTTTTCTGGGTAGTGCCTGATAACGTTGGGCTGAACCCATCATTTGGGTCACTTTTAAGCATGGGTTCTATTTGGACCTTTCCCCTGAGTCACGTACATGGCAATATATACAAAATATTGTGTGTGTATGTGAGCATGTGTGTAAAATGTATATATACATTTGAATTCGGATTTTGTACACTTTGTGTGATGTGTGTGAGCGTACAACTTATGATAGAAAAAACTTACCTGCTTGCCCCCGGCATGGCATGCAGGAATAGGCTTGCTCTTTTGAGTGTTTTTAGGAGCGGGTCCACGAGATTCCATTCTCGTGAGGACTTCATCTTGATCTGCTTGTTTGGCGTGGCTGATGTAGAGCCGAAACCTCGGCCCGCTTTTGCATCTGCCTATGCATGGATAGTCTGCTTCTCAATGGATTCTCAATGGACCTTCTTTTCTGCATATTTGTGTGATTCCGGATTGTCCTGAGCACGGTGTGTCGGTAGACTTGTTCTTCCGTTGACTTCATGCTGGATACAATGGCCAATAGTGTCGAGCTAAACCCATTTCTTGGATATGAGGTCTATTCAGACTTTCCTTCTAAGTCATGTGCATAACAACATATACAACAGATTGTGTGTGCTTATGGACTCGTGTGTGAAATGTACATACATAAAGCTATATACACAAAACACGAGGATTAATGTACAAGAATTGTGTGCGCAAAACTATAAGTGTAAAGGATTAAACACATGAGATATGCAAGAAGACATGCAAAAGATCTATGCATGTGAGATGCATATGAGATGCAAAAATGGATAGGGCATTGGCTCGGCTACCCTGATGCCCCCTGAAAAATCTAGACCCGTGTGCATCTTTGCCCCCGGACTTGGGTTGACTTGAGAATCGCCTCTTCAGAGGACTTGAGAATTACCTCTTAAGAGGATTTGGAGAATTGCATCTTCAGAGGATTTAGGGTTTGCCTCGTCAGAGGGCTTGGACTTGGATATTTTGCCTCCTCAGAGGACTTTGAGATTTTTGCCTCCTCGGAGGACTTTGAGATTTTGCCTACCTAGAGAACTTGGATAATTTGCCTCCTCAGAGGACTTTGAGAATTTGCCTCCTCAGAGGACTTGAGGGATTCTTTTTCTTTTTATGCCTCTTCAGATGACTTTGAGAGGAGTGTCGAGCACCATATATGCATGGAATGCACGTGAAAAGCTATGCATGCAAATGTTCAAGCATGAGAAATGTATGCAGAGGGATAAGAATCGCCTCTTGAGAGGACTTAGAGAACTGATTGCCCCGTAGAGGACTTAAGTTGACTTGCCCCCGGAGAGAATTTTGGTTGATTAAGAATCGCCTTTTCAGAGGGCTTGAGAATTGCCTTTTAAGAAGGCTTTGGAAGTTCGCCTTTTCAGAGGACTTAAGCTTGTCTACATGGGACTGATGTATACTATCTAGTGTGCGTTGGACACCATGTATGCATGGAATGCATGTGAAAGGCTATGCATTTATGAAATGACATGCAAAGGACTATGATCCTGAAATGCTTATGCGCATGTCATATATGCCAATGGCTTATATTCATGTGGAAGATTATGGAACATGTGCTAAGAATCGTTATTCTAACGTGTTTGCAAATGATCATGAATGAGAAGGACATGCAAAAGTTCATGCATGATAAATATATACAAGGGATTATGTATGCAAACTATGTGCAAATGACCATGCATGCGGTAAAGAGTCATTCATCGGCATAGATGTAAAAAAATCATATGCAAAGACAGGTGGGATATGTTATATACATGAAAGCTATGTAAGGAATTGGGTATGTGCGATGTGTGTATATACAACTATGTGTATGAAACATGTGTAGGAAAAATCACATATATGTGTATTGAATGCATGCGAAAAATGTGGATGCAAGATGCTGGCAAAGGATATGCCCATAAAGAGCCACATGCGTTAACAGCACCTATGAAATGTATTCGCTAAAGCTCTTATGCCAAAAGACATGCACCAAGAATTGTACATGTAAAACTATTTATTGAGAATATTTGCTACAATTATGTGTAAAAACATTTGCAAAAAGTAGATGTACAAAGAATATTGCTGAGATACAAGCAAAGTATCATTTTTATGAGCAGTGATAGGAAATATCCCAAGATTGTAAAATGAGTGCAACCTATTAGGTACCTCAAACTCGAGTTTCTATCTGCCTTTGAGCATACTGAATGAACCACATTCTCAACTGATTCAATCTCATCAAAAGAATTCGGGAGTCATTCCCAATGAAGTGCAAGAAAGTAAACATGTAAGTATCGATGTTTACTAAATCAGCATGTGAATACGAGGCATACCATGCGATCTCCGTATGTATGTGCAAAAGGCCAAAACAAGAGTTTTTCATCACTTTTTCATCACTTGAAAGCAAATTCTAATTGCAACTTTGGAGACGAGACTCAACTCGAATGCAAATGCACTCGTGACTTCCCGCTTGAAGCTCAAGAGACACCATACGCCTCTTCCTACGTACCAAACCTTACTAGAAGGTCATCTCCGCTAGTTAGATAAGGCCAAACCAAGAATCAATAGGTCTTACTTTGGTTGTAATGTTAGGCTTGGGTAATTGGTTATCAAAGGAGGATCAGGTCGCTAAAGAAAAACGGCCGCAGCATTCATTCGGATGAATGAACCATTTTCAACCCCAATTGTATACTATTCTAGATACTCTTGAATTGGAATTCGGTAATACTTGATCTCATCAAGCTCAGCATAAAAATTAAGCTAAAAGATAGCTATTGAAACTCATCAAGGGGTATTATCTTGTGCCCTACCATTTTTCTTTCTTTTTTTTCTTCTATTTTTTCTTCAATTTTTTCAATTTCTCTTTTTTTTTTCAATTTCGATTTTTTTTTCGATTTTTTTTTTCTTTGTTTCTTTTTTTTTTTTGCTTCTTTTTTTTCGCAAGCTCATGTATCTAACTACACAAAAGGTTTATCGATGATTCAAACCCCTTTCCAAAAGTGTAGTCCAAAGATTATCGATGATTGAAAATTTTTCAAGGGGTAAACCCATCCTTATCAGGGTGATTTCTGGCAACCCAAAAAATTATCACTGACTGAGATTCTCTTTTTCAAAGTGCTCTCCTTCTTTATCAGGATGATATTGATAGCTCAAAGAAAATTGTCAAAGATTGAGATTCTTTTTCCCAAAGTGTAAATCCATTCTAATCAGGACGATTTTTGATGGTTCAAAGAATTGTCAACGATCAAACCTCAAAGATCATCAATGATTAAAAATCTCTTTCAGAAGCGTAAACCCACTTTCGTCGGGACAATTTTTTTTGATAGCTCAAGAGAATATCGTAAAGTGCATCCATCTTTACTAGAGCGACCATTCTTCTAAGGGGAAGCCAAAATCATTTTAGGTGAAAGGTAATTCTAATGTGTGAAACAACAAAACTGGCACGCATTTAGCATACCAAAATAAAGGCTCAAGGGGCTAGCAAGCGATTATAACACGAGGGTAGGAAATGGTCATTTAGAGAGCTATACAAAGAAATAGTGCCTAAATCATTTTCTAGATTCAGCCTTATCGACGAGTCGCTTTGACGGGTAATCGGAAAGGTTCTAGTGCTCTTAGTGAGTTTTCATCCAATCCCCTAGTTGCAACTAGTTTTTTTTTTTTTTTTAGTTTATTTTTAAAACGGGCCAAAAGTGCTCTGAACTTAGAAATGACATGGTATGATCAAATATCTTCATGTGATCTAGCTCTTAAAGACCAAACATATATACTCCTTGCTTAATTCAAAGTGGAATGAAACTCAGATTTCTAGAGTTAAGATCAAATCCATTCATAGTTGAGAACTACTTAGGCAGAGTCGAACTTTGAATCAGAGGTACCTTAATGAGGTGCAAACATGTCAGCGTTTTAGGATACAGCTTAACACAAAAATATTTTTAATTTATCAAAAATGTATATGTACAAAAATTGTGTAGGCACAAAGAATTTTTTTTTTCTCTTTTTTTTTTATAAAATATGCACAAACTATGCATTACAAATCATGTATATGGAATGGCATATGCAATAGCGTCATGTACATTAGCAATGCGTGTAAGAATCTGTATGTGCGAAACATTTGTAAAAACATTTGTATAAAAAATGTGTACATGAAATATGTGCAAAGGTGTGTGTAAAACACCTGCGAAAAATATGAGTGTGTAACACTGCATGATAAATGATGTGCATGCATAAATTTGCAATGTACATGTATACGATGAAAGCATGAGTACAACCTATGGCACAATATAGGGATGAATGTTCATGATATATGGTACATGTAAACATGACATGATCTAGACAAGATACGAATGCATGACGTAAGGTGAAGACGACCTAACATGGTAATATGCACCAATGAGTCGCGAGGAGTGGCAGAACTCACGTATATAGAAGTGCAAGGTATATACAAATAATGCACATGAGATGGGACACAACATAAGAATGGTTGTGTATAGTGAGCGGAGTATGCGTGCAATACGAGGCATGCAATGAAAGTGTCTGCACGAAACAAATAGTGTTCACAAAGTATGCGTATTTACATGGTATGAGCATACAAGACATGCATTGGTATATACAATGACTAACATGCATGATGAAGAAATTATATGTACATGACATAATTCACGTATGATAGTACATGTTCATGATATGGTGTACAATGTGAAAAATGCAAGGTATTTTCTGTGTTTGATGTCTAGTCTAATGAAGTATGCTAATGTGTGCACATTATGACATGAAGCAGTATATGTATGTTCCAGGGCACAATGTTAATGTACATGTGTAATGTGAGCATACGGATATGTACATGCTATGACACATGGTGAATGCATTTTTTGATTTGATTTTATTATCTTATACATGTCATGGTGGTAGTATGTCTGTGTGTGCTATGATGCATGCCAATATGTACCTTCAGGGATGTAGGCTATATGTACTGATTATGGTGCATGAATAATGCGCAATACATGGTCATGTTGTTCAACAATAATATATAACGTCTAACGGAAATTACAATGATACATTGAGATATGTGACAAACTATACGCAGGATAATATGTACATGTAATAGTTTTATGCACAGGAAAGTACGTATATAGAGGAAATAATAAAAAAATTATTTGTGCATGAATGATACATTGAAACTCAAGAAAAACTATACACAGGATGATGAACAATCCTTCAGCCATAGCGCCCATCACATCTAGCATCCTTCGTTCGAAATCTTCCAGCCTTCTGGCAAGATCTTGAGTAGTCAAAGTTCTAGACTCTCCTGACATAGTGGATGATTCACTGATTGTTGGGAGTGACTCCAAATCCCAACCAAGCACTATTTCTGGCAATCCAAAGGGCTAGTCCGTTCTTATTAGTCAACCGTCAGGACCTCTAATCCACTTAGATAAATTTATGATGGCTGAAATATTCAAATTGTTAGAATAATGCATGAATGATAATATACAATACGTGATTATAAACAATCACATGCGAGCAAGTAGGTCCTTCCACCCTTATTTCTCCCACACACGTGGTCGTGCAGTCTCTTTCCTAGGTGGGATTAGCCCAAGGGTCAACGAGGGACCCAATGGACGCGTATGGTGCGCGGCGAAGAAACCGGCAGCATAACACTCCTATGCTAATGTACAAGCAGATGGATAATGATCGTTACGTATTCGGACGGTCTATAAATTTCGACATGGTCCTACCGGGGCATGATAGCCTTTGGCTAGGTTACCGAGCGAGATATTTGGATTCGTCCAATACGTAAGGATCCATACAGCAAGCATGAGATTTAAGGTTCATTTTACCTGTGGAAAGTGACTACAGCCATTACATGAGCTTTGGACAAGGGAGATGTTTCTTTGAGGCTACCCAAGCATGATCCCTGCCGACGGGTCTAGCTCATCACGAGCGTAGCGACCGATCGGGTCACCATTTTAATATACCATTGAGGTACGTGGCTTGGGCTGGTGATTATCCTTAACACTTCCCCAAATTGAGTGAAAATGAGGAGGTGCTTCAGGAACGCACCGGGGCTAGAAGAGGGACCAAACTAGCGTATTCTAAGGCTCTAATGATATGCAAATGCAAATTTGAGAGAAAGCGAATTTATGAATTAAATTTTAATCATAAATGTTAAAAGAGGTATTTTCAAATCGAAATCTCGAACCATAAACGTCCCCAGTGGAGTCGCCACTGTGACGCGCGCCGGATCCCGAGCGCCGCCCGTTCGACCGCCCGCACGTGGGCGACCGGGGCATTTGCGGGTACGTTGGCATCTTGCGATGAATCGCAAGTGCGTCTATGTTGAGCAACACGGAGGTTTCATGGAGTCGCCACCCAATAGAACATTGGGAAAGTTTCTCTCGCCTCGGAGAGCCTAAGACTGCGCTTTTTATCCATATTGAGCCATGAGGCCTAGGATTAGCGCTAAAGTCTCGTGACTCAAGAAGTATCTTGAAGGATAACCTCTAACCTCTCGAGCCCAAAGACCAGAGCTGGGTCCGGGATTTCTCATCTATTTCTACCTCAATTAGTTTATGATCAAATTTTAATGTCATTAGTTCGCTCTCTCTCCACACTATGCAGTTTAATTAAAAAGCGCATCTATTCACATTCGGAAAGCAGAAAAAAAAAGGCAGAATAAATATCAAAGCGATAAATTACAATAATACAAGGAGCGGAATACAACTCCCTTTATAAATGTGCGATTCATACACAAATCGGGGCATTGTTTATTTTGAGGACTTTGGTCCTTGCATGCATTATTATCAAAAACGGGATATTTTATATGTGATGATCTTTATTTGGATGAAAATAGGGCGTTGGACCCTTTTGCATTTTATACAAAACTCACTTTTATTTAAGTACAAATTGTTGGCCTATTTTTACATTTAACAGGATAAAAAGAGCTTATTCATACATGTAAAATAATCAATGAATGAATAGGCGAGAGAAATAAATCAAGAGGTTTAAGAAAACTAAACCGGACGAAATCCACCATGCATGGTAGGCAGCCACTCAAGCTCGGAATTATCCAAGAGGACCAACATACACTCACAAAAAGTTAAGAGATGTTAACATTCATAAATTAACACATAAGAAATCGAAGAGACTGAATAGAGATGAAAAAGGATCAAAAAAAAGTGGAGACAGACCCACCGACGGCCTTTCCTGGTTGACCGACGGGCGTCGGTTTGGTTATTCGATATGCCCGTTTGTCACTCAAGAAGGGGCGTCTGTAGGTGGGTGACCGACGGGCGTCGGTCATAGAGATGACCCGTCGGTCACCTCTGTCTCCGGAAAACAGAAAGGAGAAAAGGGCCTTTTGAGATCAAAAAAAACAAGTTTTATCCAAGAAGGAGATGAGGGAGTCAAAATGAAGAAAAGTAATGACAGGTATTCAAAAATTTCACAGAGTGAATAAATAAATGATAAATAATTAAATACGAGATGAAAATGGAGAGAGAATCCAGAATATTTACCCTCAGATAGTTGCCTTGGGTAGAATTTTGATGTCGGTTAGATCCCCGCGCGTTCCACGAGAAAGTAAGAGAATGAAAGATTAGAGAGAGAAAATGAGCTATTTCACCTCCGATCCTTCAGAAAGTCGATTTAGGAGTCCAAATCTAAAGAAAACTAATTAGTTTTAGTTCCTTTGATCGATTTGATCCTTGATTAAATAAAGTTCTTTGGAAAATGTGTGTTTTTTGAAGAGAGAGAAAACGTGCTCGAATTTTGGCAGAGTTTCCTCTTCTGAAAAATTTTCCAACCCTTTTGAAGTGAAAATCCGGACCTTATATAGCCAGACACGACCGACGGGCGTCGGTGCGTAGGGGCGGGCGTCGGAAGAATCCTACTGACACAAGGACACTTCCGACGGCCCTGCCACATTCACCGACGGGCGTCGGAACGGTTGCGTGCTCCGGGAAACCAGGCGGCTCCTGACAGGGGCGGTGACTTTCCGACGGGCGTCGGAAAATACCCTGAGTCGTCGGTGACTCGAAGCGACGGGCTACCTCCACAGACGGGCTGGCCGTCTGTGGAGGACAAAAAACCTTTTTGACTCAGAAAACTCCCGTTTTCTCCCCCTCTGCCCCTGAAGTGTAGAAAAACCTCATTTCTCATGGAACGCGGGACTAAAACCTCCAACTTCAGCCTCCCGTACAGGCCTTGAACATTGATTTCGTCATAGGGTAACCTCCGATCCGGACCGCTCCAGGACACGGTGCTTACACAACCTATCCTCAAAAATTTCAAAATTCTCTATAGTATTTATAGGTGTATGACTCAATTCACCACCATCCCTTTCATCACCCAAAGGGACAATTAAAAGCTCCAACTTGGATTCCAAATTTTGGATCCCCAATGCTTGACTTCTCAATAGATTCTCTTGAGTTTTGATCCTCTCCTCTTGATAGTTGATTGTAGCCTGCCACTCCCCCTTTTTCGCATGAAATTGCTTCCCTTTGCAATATTTGTAGTCTAGAAGACGTTTGATTTGGGCAAAGTTAGACTCTTGTGATTTTCATGGAGAGTAAGGATCTTTAAAGGACAGTGAATAGGTGACTGGTGAAGGTGCACGCAATTGTCGTAACTCTTGAATCTGCCTCATCAAATCATTCATTTCAGCTCGCAAAAAGGCCAACTCATAGTCCTGAACACTATCTTGCATCATTTTGAAAATACCCCAAAATTTTCCTGCAAAGATAAACACTAAATTAAAACAAAGAAAAATAAAAATCTCAAACTAACTCAACTAAAGATATGAAATAAACAAGACCGTTTTTCCCCGGTAACGGTGCCAAAAACTTGTTCGGTGCTCAGCAAGTGTACTGAATCGATAAGTAATATAGCAAGTATAATTAAAGACCAGCGAATATCGAACCCAAGGGAAAAAGGATTGCCACATTAAATATCTATGGTTGAGTGAATTTGAGATATCCCCGATTTGTGTGGTGGAAAATTCTAAAATAAGCAAGAAAATAAAATTATAAATTAACGATGAAATATAAAATTGTTCATCAATAAATTACTCAAGGATGAAATTAAATGCTTAGGAAATTCTATCCTCATAAATATAATTGAAAATGGATAAAACAATACAAACATGAATTTCTGGACAACCCAACTAAACCCAAGCGTCCCATTCCGGAGAAAGCTATTCTAATCACGAAACGTCCCATTCCGGAGCAAGCCTCATGATTAGCATGAACACGGGTGTAAACTCCTAGGTATGACTTAATTTTCCATTCCGGAGCCAATTAATCCAATACTCATCTATTCCTCACATTTCTGAACTTTATAAAACTAACATCTAAAAATCAAGCGTCCCATTCCAGAGCAAGCAAAACCGATAGATGCAGAAAAATAAGAACAGAGCATATACAAATAACAATAATAATCAAATTTGAAATCAATCATCATTCCGAATTAAATCAAAATCAAACCCAATAATCATTATAAATGCAGAAAATATAACAAGTGAAATAAAAGAAATCATGAAAATATTAATTAAATCCATTAATCCAACTATAAAGTATGATTCAAGAACTCCTAAGCATGAATAACTACTCTAACATCAAGAATATAAACATAAAATATGAAAAATTCAAGTTTAGAATACACCCTTGATGAGAGAGAAAATAGATCTTGAAGCTTTTTTTCTTCAACCTTGGAATTCCTTGAATCCCCAAAAATATAAATTTAACTAAATTAATCTAAATTGTTTAAGAACAAAATTGAAATTTTTAAAATTAAATCTAAGCTAAAACAGTATTTTAAAATTAAAATTAAAACCTAAAACAAATATAAAAGGCTGCTACTGGAACTAAAATTAATACCTAAGTCTCCCACTAAGATGAAGCGGCATTTTCTATTTAAAGTCTGACGAAAAGCACAGCTGTGCTACAGCTGTGTTTTTTAACACATTAGGTTGTGTCAAGTGTGCGCAATCAAATGGGAAATAGCACAACATAGCTGTATTTTTTGCGAAAGCACAACTGTGCTTTTGGAGTGATAACGCGCGTTGCTGCCTTCTCTGCGCGCGTCTCTTGCTGCGTAACACAGCTGTTTTTGCGTGAAAACACAGTTGTGCCTTCGATGATTCTCGCTAGCACGGGACTGGATAAAAACACAGCTGTGTTTTATCTAAAACACGGCTGTGCTTTCTGGGCAACTATGCTCTCCTTTACTAATTGCTACTAAAATCAACCTTGAGTCTCCAATTTAGCTCCGAATTAAAATAAAATGCCTGAAAACATCCCAAAACTAATTAAAAATTATAAAAATATTATAAACTAATAAAATGACAAAAACTAACTAATTAAGATTAAAATCAAATAAATAAAACACAAATTATGCCAAGAAATAATCTAAAATAATAATATAATTGTAACTTATCAATTTTATTGAAGGAATGATTGCATTGGAGTGTGTTGATTGCTATGAGTTTGTTGAACCCTAAATTTGGATAAATGTGTTTGAATGTAAATTGAGAGAAAGTGGACTATATAAGTTTATTTCATAGGTGAATTCTCGAATTGAAATTGGTATGTGAACTTGACATGGAAATATAAATAGTTTGAACAAGTGTACGATTTTAAAATGGTTTTCTTAGGTTAACCAAAATGTGCATATGAGTCATTTGGAGCATGTTATAATCATTTGAACATAACTCCTTGAGTTGTCATCTAATTGTGTTGAAATTGACATTGTTAGAAAGTTAATAAGTAAGAGAACATATGCTTAGAAGGATGATTTGGCTAATAATGACATTTGAATTGAGTTATGGGTACTTGAAGTTTGTTATGAGATTTGGGTGCGAAAAGCACAGCTGTGCGTTGGTAAAACATAAATGTGTTTTGGCAAATTTGCATAGGTCACGGTGACAACCAAATTGATTGTCACCGTGAGGTATGCAAGTTTTTATGATTTTATTTTAAACATGCATAAAATAAATAATTTTATTACAAATTACATTGACAAAATAAATAAAATGCAAAAATAAATAAAATAATATAAATAATAAAAATAATAAGTCAAAGCCAAACGAGTCTCCTAGATCTCCCCATTTGCTAGCGAGAATGACTAAACAAGGAAAACAAATATTGGAATAAAAAACAAACACAAATAAAATTAATGTTAATAATTAAATCAAGAAAATCAATTAAACACATAAAATAATAAACAATAAGTTAAAATAAATAAAAAATGTATTATGAATGACAAATAAATTAAATGACATGATGAAACAAATAAATTAACATATTAATAAATTAATAATAATAACACCACCACCACCAACAACAACAATGATAATAATGATAACAAATAATAATAATAATAATAATAATAATAAATAAAAAGAATGAACAATCAAATAAATAAAAAAGAATAAAAAACGTTAAAAAATATTAAATCTATATCTAAGATATATAAAATAAATAAATACACAATATATCTAAAGATCTACATGTTGATTAAATGCTTGTGAATAAATAAATAAAAGAAAATCAAAGAAATATAGGATCAGACTCAGAATGTTTACTCTTAGAATTCGGATTCGATGGATGAGAAAAATATGATTGATTTTCTTGTTTCGATCCACAAAATTAGAATTAAAAATAATAGAAATTGGAGTTTTATTCGAAAATATAAATTTGCTTAAAAAAATAATGAAAGAAAATAAAAATTGTCAAGAACAAATAATTATTTTCTTTATTTCAAAAAAGATCATTAATTAAGAATTAATTTTTAAAACCTTAAGAAATTTCCAACCCTTTTGCCAATGAACAAGAGTTAATTTCATCATTAGATAACCCTAATTTGGTCTGCCTCAGGCCCCGGTGTTTACAGAGGGCCTATAAATAGGGCAAAATATATGCTTTATTGCAGATTTTTCAAATCAGCCTCTCTCTTCTCTTCTCTCTTTGACCGAATTCTTATGCATTCTTCTTCCTCTCCTCCAACAAATTCTTCTTCTTTTCTTCAATCTTCTCCTTGAATATAAGCCTTATAAATGAAATTTAGCCCCTTTAAGTGAGGGTTGATTTCACCCATGGTTACTCAACTTATCACTTATCGCGCAAAAGTAACCGACTTTTTTTTTCTTACTTAAATGTCACTGAACTTTTAACATTATTGCACAAAAGTCATGTTGACCGGAATCCGACAACGACTCTTGCTGGATTGATAAGTTCAACAAATACTACATTTAAATTAATTTCACTCACGGTCACTAGACTTATCATTTATCTCGCAAAAGTAATTAACTTTTTTTTTTCAACTTAAATGTTACTTAACTTTTAACATTTTTGCAAAAAAGTCATCAATCCGGTAAGGGTCGTCGCCGGATTCCGGTCAACATGACTTTTGTGCAATAATGTTAAAAGTTCAGTGACATTTAAGTAAGAAAAAAAAAGTCGGTTACTTTTGCGCGATAAGTGATAAGTTGAGTGACCATGAGTGAAATTGACCCCTTTAAGTGATTATTGTAGCCCCTAGCATTCATCTGTGGTGGATTTAATGGATGAAATCATGAGATTTAAAGTTGGGAAAAAATTCAAGGTAAGAGAAATGGGTGTTTTTAATTTAATTCAAAGGCTCAAATGATTATTTTAGGTGTATATAGTGTAGTTTTGTTATTAAATTAAATTATTGAAGCAATTTTTTAATGGGGTTTTCTTTTGAGGAATTTTGGCCTAGTATGGGATTTTGAGGGATGAAGTTTCTTTGAGGGAAAGATGGCTAGAATAAGGTGGTTTAAGTGGTGGAAGCAAGGAATTAAGGTTATTGGTTACAAAATTTAAAATTTTCCATGATTTATGTGCGATTTTAGGTTATGTTTGTAGTGAAATTATATGTTAAATGCATGATTAATTGAAATTGATAGTATAACTATGAAATTTGAGGTTTGAATTATTGATTTGAGTTGTTAAAAGTGAATTAATAAAATTGCAATGGAAACCCTAGGTTGGACCGAATTGGGGTTAAGGTAGAATTAGGGTTTATTTTGTAGTTTAATGTTAG
The DNA here is from genome assembly GCA_947683425.1 of Excoecaria cochinchinensis. Lineage (NCBI taxonomy): Eukaryota > Viridiplantae > Streptophyta > Magnoliopsida > Malpighiales > Euphorbiaceae > Excoecaria > Excoecaria cochinchinensis. The sequence goes on from CANTUQ010000092.1 coordinate 14,366,703, forward strand.
ATAATGGATAATTAAGGTAAATTAATATGTAATTGGGTAATAATTGGTAAATGGAAAGAAATTAATTATGGAAAAAAAAGAGAGAAAAAAAATAGAGAGAGAAATGGTGGCCGAATAGAATATAAAGATTTTAGGTTATGATTTTAAATGTTTAATGATGTATAATTGGGTAATTATGCTAATTGGCATGAAAGCAAGTATAATAAATAATAAATGAGATATAATGATATGTATGTATAATGTTTGTATGTTGGTCTAATGGACTATTGTATGTATGATTGATGAAATTGTGGTAGTTGAATGAAATAAATGTCATAATGTACAAATATCATTACTTTGGAATGCATAAGAATTTGTTTGAAAATATTAGAGTGTAATAATGTATTATGTATTTAATGAACCTTGTGGATTATGTTAAGATAAAATAAATTTATGGTATAGTTGTCTTAGACTAGAGTAATTAGTAAATTGGATTTAATAAAAAAAAAAGAGAGAAATTGGAGATGAAAATGCTACTTGGGACGAATGGTATGTATGAGTGTACTGATGGATATTTAGTAAAATGTCCAGTACAATAGTATAAATTGAATATAGAATAAAAATTATTTATATGTTAATTTATTTGGAATTTACTTGAATATAATCTAGTTGTGATTATATTACGCTTATGCTAAATTGTGGAATATATTATTCTAAAATGATAATTTATTTGAATATCTTATTATGTTCCAATTGAATATTGTAATATAATCAATATTGAAATTGGAGATTTATGGATTTTGAATGAATTTTATAGGAAAAGAATTAATGGTATGTGAAAATATGATGTTGGCCTAATAGTACCTTAAACAATATAATATTATGAATTGAGTTGATATTATGTATTTGATGGAATTGAATTGAGTGAATTTTATGGAAAAAAAAAAGAAATTTATTGTGGTGAAGTTACCTTGACGATTGAATTGTAACTTTAAGATGTTGATATTATGAATTAAATGTATGTTATATATTAAATGGATATTGAATGGAGGGGAAATTTATTTGCCCTTAGTAGTAATCTGGTGGTTAATATAGCTTAGGATATAGCTGGCTAGCCATAGAAACTCTATACCATGGTAGCGAGTCATGACAGCTCGTAATAGTAGGCCAATAACGGTCTACTAAAATGATTGAAATGTTGAAATGTCCTATGATCCTTCGGGATCATTCTATAAATGTTCTATGATCCTTCAGGATCATTCTGTAAATGTTTTATGTTCCTTTGGGAACATTCTGTATTATACTGGACCTAGGGGTTCTATGTTCCATGTATTCGGTTTGAAGATTCTACTGGGGTCTATACTAGGGGCAAAGTGGTAAAAATGATTAAAGTGATAAAAGTGAGCAAGTGATAAAAATGTTTATATAGTTAATCTTTGATCTAAATATAATTATGCGTTTGTATGTCTTATGGAAGACTAGCTTATGAATTACATGCTAGATAATGAAATAATGTGTTTATAATGTCTGTTAATGGTATTTTGGAGATATGTGAAATTGAATGGCAAAATTGTGATTAAGTGTATATTTAGAGATTATTTTGAATTTTGTCACTAATATGGTTAGTGAAGGATTGTTGTGTATTTTGGCTAGCTATAAGGTTTGTAATTGTATTATTATGAATGAATGAATTAAAGGATTGATACAGTATGTAATTTAAAGTTTGATAAAGACTAAAGTGAAACTATGTATAAAATGACAACTGAAGAATTAACTTGCAATTTTCTTCACATTTTAATTAATATGTATTTATAGAAATAAGATTAATGAAAGGTAATCTAAATAATGGTAAAATAGTAACTTAATGGACATTAAAGAGTAACAATGAAAAGTAGATAGTTATAGAGGTGAATAGAGATTTAAGTGAATTAAAAGGATTAATGAGAGATTATGCTCACATTAGAATTTTAAAATTAAAAGATAATTTCGTATGTCTTATAATAAATTAATTATGAATTATGAATAATTTGTGGTATAATATTAAATAAGATGAAATTAAAGGGTATGAATATAATTTGTGGATAATAAGGTTATTTGAGTGATTTTAAGGCAAGTGGATTAAGTATTTCATTAATTAATGAATGATAAGATTATTATGGATATAAAGAATAAATAGATATAGTAAACATAATAATAATGTTATTATGTGGATAATTTAAAAATATTGTTAATGTGAATTTAATTTATGTTAATATTAAGTGTGTGGATATTCTAGTGAAATGAATAAAGATGAATTAATTTAGAAAGTATGAATTAATAATAGTAAAATAAATAATTGTAATAAGTCATAAGTGCAAATTGATTAATGTAAATTAGATAAATGCATGAATTAAATATGGGTATGTATATATGCATATGAGAGAAAATGGTTGACAAGTGTGTCAGTACAGAGGAATGAATGTGATCTTGTATGATTTATCACAATTAAATTGAATGGAATGTGGATGTGTGTATGTATGTAATGAATTTGTAGAATTGAAATAGATTGTTAAATGGCATAAGTTTGACACTTTGGATTAATAAATGATATAAAAAAATTAATTAGAATTTAAATAATAATACAGTTAAATGTATAGATTTTATGTACTTTGTCATGCATGTTGTATGAATGAATGTTTTTGATTTCCTATTGACAAATACTAGTTATGAAGTAATTAATGTAAGTAATGGAAATTACAAAGATGGAAATTATGACAGAGAGAATAAGTGTCTATGGGTTTTTAATTAAAATTATAATAGCAAGGATAGTGTTAATTATAGCTTGGAGCTAGCGAAAGGCACAATGATTAGGATATTAAAATTGAAGTAGCAATGATTTATAATTAGTGGCATAATACATATATGTTGAACTAAGTGTATTGTAGTTATAATATTATTAAAGACTCACTAAGTGGGCAATGTTTGGCTAAATTTGTAATGTAATTATAGAGTGGAAGTTAAAGGTCATAGTTGGCAGTGTGATGGTATATTTATTTTAGAGTACATGGTATGCATGTGTGTTTTACAATCTTGGTTAGTGGAAATCTTTAGATTTATAAACACCACTGAGCGTATTTAATGCTCAGCACGTAATTTATATTAACTGCGTGTAGGTACCGATTGATGGTTGTTGGAGCAAGCGTATCTTAGGTTGGGAGTGGACTAGGTGAAGACTATTAAGATTATTTTTATATGTTAATCTAAAGTTATGTATTATGTTGAACTTTTGGACATGTTATATGACATGTCTATGGACTTTTATGGATATTGGAACATATTACTAGTCTATGATGTTTAGAGAAGTGAATATTAATTATTGGACTGAATGGTGAATGCTCAATGATATTTTAATATTGTGCCCTTGAATGGGTGGTAGATTGTTTGAATTGCAGAATGGGTAGGTCAAGATTATAGCTGTTATGCTGCAGAAATTTTGATGTATAGTAAGATAAGACAGTTATAGGTTTATCGGCATGTAATAAATTTGATTATTAAGTGAATAGTTTATACTTATAAAGTTTTATGGTTGGGTATTAAGCTATGTAACATTTGAAGTCTTAGTAATAAGTTATTATGCACGGAAAAAATACCTGTTTTTGACATTGACTAACTTTGAGAGAAGTCAATCAATCATTATAATTGTGGAAACTTAGTTTGTCCGGTTTGCATACGTACAGTATTATGTTATACGGGTGTTACAGAATGCATCCCGAGGGGCTATCCTGAGTCACAGAATGAAGGCTCACCTAGGGCCACATAAAACTAATGTCACCGTCCGCCAATGTGGCCAGCCATATGAAGCCTTTATGAGGAGAGTTAAAGTCATACAGATATTGTCTAGGAAGAAAGTGCTCAGAAAATATGTACTAATCATTCTGGGAGGAGTCTCCGACAATAGCCTCAACTTTTCCTGTAGCCATACCTAAAGAGAAAAAAAAGAGACCGTTAGAGATGAAAACAGTAATTGGCTCTCTAAACAAAAATTAGGTCGAAAGATAGGGTGAAAGCCTAGAAACAGGCAGTCTGTCTAAAAAAAAAAAAAGAAGAAGTAATTACCTATAGTAGTAAATGACTTCCAATCGAAAATGCAATAGGATCAATACAAAGCGCATCCAAGCAAATAATCATTTGAGCCAAGATTACTGGGAACGGGGTTAGCCTGTGGTGTATGCCATCTACGATACTAAACAACCGATAGTCACTAATCTGTTTGTTTGAAGTCACCATTCGGTTCGTCTAAAGTCACCATCATATATCTGGATAGGCAAACTAGCAGAATGACACTAGTATAGAAAGTGGACACATCTATGAAGTCTGGAAGTGTGTTAAGGTCTCCAAAGCAAAAGTCTAGGGGCACCAGTCGAGTGGCTGCCAAGGGTGAGATGCCCAGGACATATGCCACATCTCTTGCTTGATCCAGCGCAAAGTTTGGGACACAAGGTAAAGTACCAGGAGAAAACCTTGTGTCGATGATGGCAGCAAATTCCTCGGCCAAGGGCCATAATTCTTGGTGGGTGAATATGAAAACATGAAATCGAGTATCCTAGTAGCGAATAGCAGCCAATAAGAGGTTTCTATCAAGTTTTACCTGCCTCAAGAATCTCAAGTTGGAATAAGGAACCAAAACAGAATTTTCCCAAATTTTATGGTCATCCAAAAGCCTATGCAGTTTGTTAATCACAAGTGTCGACATATTTGGATTGACTGTGCAAAAAAGAAATAAAGTCGGGAATTGAATGAAAATAAAGTAGAAGAGATGAGAAAGGAGAAGAATACCTGACTAGGAGCTCTAACCCAGAAGCGAGGAAGAGGAGAAGCAAAAAAATCAAGGAGAAAAGGATCCTTTTCTAGGAGAAGCTTGAGGAACGGGTGTGCCTCAGCTGAGGAAAGGCCAGCCTGCTCCTTACCCAAGGCCACTCAGACAAATGTTATTTTTTGCATGACTCATGCATTTTCATGTGCATAATTTAGTCTTGTGCATATGTTTTTTTTTGCAGGGAAATTCGATACCGGAGTCATCCGAAAAAATCCGCACAGAAGGATTCAGGGAGTACCCTAAAAAAATGATGAAAATTAATTTAGTAATTCATACATCATTAACAAAAATCTTTTGAAAGCTCAGGTGAACAACCATATTGCCTAGCTACCACTTCAGCTAAGGGTTTACATGATCACAGTAATAAGTGTTTACACGATGATGGTAACTACCGCTTTAGTTAAGGGTTTACACGATCACAGTAACAAGTGTTTACACGATGACGATAACTACCACTTCAGCTAAAGCTTCACATGATCACGGTAACAAGTGTTTACACGATGATGGTAACTACCACTTCAGCTAAGGTTTTACATGATCACGGTAATAAGTGTTTACACGATGAAGGTAACTACCACTTTTGCTAAGTGTTTGCATGATCACAATAACAAGCATTTACAAGATAATGGTAACTACTACTTCAGTTAAGGGTTATACAATGACGGTAATTACCACTTCAATTAAGGGTTTACATGATCACGATAACAAGGGTTTACATGATAACGGTAACTACCACTTCAGTTAAGGGTTTATACCGATCACGATAATAAGGTTTTACACGATGACGGTAACTACCACTTTAACAAGGGTTTACACGATCACGGTAACAAGTGTTTACATGATGATGGTAACTACTACTTCAACAAGGGTTTAAATGATCATGGTAATTCCCTTCAATAAAGGTCAACACGCCGATAAGCTAGTGTTAAAGACCGCCTCAGATAAGGGGTTAACCCATTGATAAGCTGATGATAACTATCCTAACAACTTCTTTCAGACTGGAGGGATAGCTGCCTCAGGTACATGTTTCTTTCCTTCTCTTTGAATTTTTGCTCACCTAATCACCTATGCACTAGTTTTTCCCAAAATTGGGGGCAACTATAGACACCGGGTTCCGAGGCAGCCTAGATCAAGCTTAGTCAATGATGATTTTAATGCCTGTTCATAGGTGGAAAATAGAAAATGATGATTTTAGTCCTTGATTTTGCAAATTTTTGAAGACTTTTTGTGACCAAAACTCTTTTCACATTTTTTTTTTGAAATTTTTTCCATTTCAGGTAGTTTTTGTTGGGTTTCGGTGACAGATGCCTATCCCTCAAGGGAAGGGAGGTCGTTCACAATCCTTGGGTGAGGATGGCTTCCCACCCTCATCGCAGGGACATGCATTGTAGACACTGGGTCCCGAGCCAGCCTAGATCAGAGTTGCCTGATGAGGACACCAATTGTTGTTTCACAGGTGGAGGGTTGAAGTTATTGGTTACCACCCAAAATTCATGTCATCTTTGATCAGAAATCCTTTAGGGTCTTTTTTAACTTAGAAAAATGTTTTCAATTGCGAAATTATGAGTTTTGAGTAACCCAAGGCTGTCCCTCACAAGGGATGCCCGTCGGTCAAGGCTAAGGTGTGCCCTCCTATCGCATGAAGGATGCCTGCTCCTCGGGAGAGCGACGCCCGTCATTCATGCGAGGGACACCAGCTCCTCGGGCAACGGGAGCCCGCCTTACACGAGAGGGGCGCCCATCCCTCGTACATGAGGGATGCCCACCCCTCGTATGTGACGGACTGTAAGGGCCATTCATGGAATATTCGGGGTTTCTTTCGAGCGACGGCCATCCCTCGAGCGAGGGACTCCCATCTGTCTCGACCTGACATGAACTTCCTTCAATTTTAAATATATAATTTTTGTGTAAATCAAAAGCTTGATTTTGGGGATAAGTTTGAAGGATTTTAGGATTTTATCTTAAAAGATAAAATTAATTCTTAAGGATAAATTTATCTTTATCACTAAAGATAAATTTAAACCCTAAGGTTAAATTTATCTTTATCACTAAACATAAATCTAAAGATAAATTTATCTTTTTAAAAGCATTTGATGTTATCTTTAAATATAATACCTAAAAATTTTTAAATTTATCCTTAAATCATAACCTAGACTATAAATGAATGAAGGATTTCTATTTTAGAGGGTTGACGATTAGGGAGTTTTAGAGAGCAAAACAGGATTTTCAGGAATTAAAGTATTTTTTTCTTTCTAAAAATTGCTTTTAAATCTTCATTTCAAGAGTTTATTAAGGGAGAAAAACCAATTTTCTTTCCTTGATCACTCTTTTATTTTGAAAGATTTTAGAGAAAGGTTAGAGAGAGAAATTAATTTCTTGTTTTGAACTTTTATGGAATTCAAGGAAGGGATCTACCACTTTAACATTTTTCAGAATTCAATTTGCTGAGAGTAATGTACTGGGTTATGATCAAACTTTAATTGAGCATTTAATTTTATAATAGAATGTAATATGCACATTTTGGGTGAAAATATGGATTGATTAAATTATATTATTTCTATTGTTTTAGCGTCGTAAATCATGTTTATAAATGAATCTTGATTTGATTTTATTGAAAATGGGCTAAAAATACGTGGAGAAAGGTATAGGAGGAAGGTTTAAACGTGTATCTAAGGTTTTTTTTCTCATCTTTTGCATTATGGAGGTAACTGATGAGAAGGAGACCTGACCGACACCCCTTGCTCGAGCGAGCGACGGGTCATTGTGAAAATCTCTTCCTCCCGTATGTTTCTTCTTCGGATGGCCGTCGTTCGTCCCTCTTAGGCAGTCCTTGGTTGATTTTCTTCCCTTTAATTTCATTTCTTATTCACCTTTCCATGTCATGATTTGTGTGGTTAGTTTACATGTTTTGATACAATTAAGGCTATTTTGTTGCATTAAGATTTGATTTAATTTCAGTAGTACTTTTATTTTGTTATTTTAATTTTCCATTTGTGAAATTGCTAACAAGTTGTTTGCCTTTGTTTTCATTATTTATCTCTTGAGTTTCCTTTAATTGAGCATTAATGGTGAAAGAGACGCGATTAGTCAAGTGATCTAGGGACATAATCTCGGTTCTTTCTCTCCAACCTTTTTTTTATATCATTTAGCCTTTATTTCTGTCAACTTCCTAATGTTTATTTCTGGGCAGCTTTTATTTTATGGAAGTTTTATTTTAATTCATTTATTGGGATTGTATTTCGTGCTTTTCCCTTGTAAATTTATTTTACGGATTTTTTACCGCTTGCTTTGTATGATTGGACGTGTTTTAAATTCGATTGCATTAAATTATGTTAGAAAAGAAAATGGAATTTTAAGCTAAAAACTCAATTATAACTTTAACCAAGGTACAAGTAAGGGTGAAGTTCCGAATTCTCTCTAGTCTTAGGCTCTATGAAGTTAGATGACCCGTCCAATGTTCTATTAGAAGGAAATTCCAAAATACTCTATTGATTGCCCAAAATAGACATATATGCATTGTTTTAGGCTCAATGAGGCTAGATGGCCTTTCCCAATGTTTTATTGGGTGGCAACTCCAAAACACCTCCTGTTCCCAAAAATTGATGCCCTCGTGATTGATCATGAGTTTGATGAACCCCTGTCAGATCATAAAAGTGGGTCATCTAGGACATACACGGGTTCGGTGCGTATCACAGTGGTGACTCCACTGGGGAACTTTGAGGCTTCGCTCCTAATGTTCCTTGGATAAAAATATATAATTGAGTTTTTATATTTAAAATTCTATTTATTTTCAAAATTGTATTGCATTATAGAACCCCTAGAAGTTCGAGCCATGTTTGTGCATGTGCATTGTATGTGTTTTGGCATGTGATAAGGGTATTTTGGATATAATGCATGTTTGCGGGTTTTGCTAGTATGTGGGTGCATGTTCGGTACTAGGGTGTGAATTAGTTGGGTTGCATTTGGGTGTGTTGCTCACATGTTTGTAGGATGTGAGTGAGTGAGTTATGTTTGTGTGTTGTGCTCACACATTTGTAGGGTGTTATAAGTTGTGGTGACATTGTGTGTGTAGTGTATTTTTGTTGGGTGTGAGTGATTAGTTCCCACCACTAGAGAGAGGACACATGGCTAGATTAGGAAAAGAAAAGTAGAAGAAGAGAGAGAATTGGGAAAATCTGAATTCTTCACCTCCTTTCTCCTATTCCCCTCTTCTCTTTGTCTTTCTTTTCCTTTGCTCTCCATTTGTGTGCCCTAAGCTTGGATTCAAGTGTTCTTAGTGGGGATTGATCATTTCTCAACTCGTTTATGTAAGTTTGTTGTATTTCATCTTCATCTCCTTCTTCTTCTTCTTCTTCTTCTTCTTCTTCTTCATATTTTTGGTTTGGGGTTTTGATCTAGGGTTTATTGTTTGTGTGATTTGTGGGTTATTGTTTAGTTGAGCCTCCTCGTGATCCTAAAGGCAAGGAGAAGGCTGGTATTAGTAGCACCAAGTGATTTGGAGCTTAGGAGATTCAAGTTTGGGAACTTGCTTTGATTTGATGTTCATATGTGGGTTTTGAGATATGCATGAAATTCTGGAATTTTTGATGTGTAAATAGGCTTATATTGGTATATATGATATGGGTTTTGAGTTTTGATGAGTTATGTTGTATAATTATTGAATTATTGAATCAAATATGAAGTTGATTGAACTTTGCTACATAATTTTCTAGTTTTGTGATTTTTGAGATCTTGATTTGTGAATTGATGATTTATTTTGGAATTAATTGTGGAAATATGTTATTTGATGTTGGTTATGGTGTTTGGAAGGCCTAATTTGAGGTAAGATTGAGTTAGGAGTGATTTGGGTCAAAATGGTTTTGGTTTGCAGGAAAATTCTGGGTTCTGCGTTTTGCTGGGGACTGGAAATCCCGCTCCTGTCACGAGCGTGACATAAGAGGATTTCCAGCTCTCGCGTGTTTGCTTGAAGATTTGATGGTTGTTCGACTCATGCTGAGAAGCATGACTCGTGCTCCCTTCCGTGTGTGCGAGTTATGCATCTCAGCAGGGCGATGGCAGCAGGTGAGGATCAGCACGACTCGTGCTGATGAAGCATGACTCGTGCTTAAGCAGCACGACTCGTGCTCATTCAGCACGACTTGTACTGTTGTGGCTTCTTCTGCATGTCTTGCTTTAGAGCACAACTGGGATGAGGGACATCCGAAAATGAACTTCAAATGTCTTTTTCTTGCCTTTTTCCTACTGTATGTTATATGAAATTTTTTATATGACTATATTTATATGAATTATGCATGACAAATAACATGTTATCCATTAATAATTATATGCTATGTTTTGGAACATGATTTGGATTACGCATGACCTGCAAGAGTCAGTCTAGTGGATAGTTAGGCATGCCTAATAGAGTCTCTTTAGCTGCAGCACCTTTGGACGTTTGGACCCCGATCAGGTCCCCCGTTTTGTTCCTCGCGAACCCTTTTTATGTGTTTGGATCCTTGCGATCCTTTTCAATGTGTTTGGATCTTGTTTTCATTATCTATCTCTTGAGTTTCCTTTGATTAACCATTGATGGTGAAAGGAAACTTGATTAGTCAAGTGATATGGGGACATCATCTCGGTTTATTCTCTCTAACCTTTTTTATATCATTTAGCCTTTATTGTTGTCAACTTCCTAATGTTCATTTCTAGGTGAGTTTTATTTTATGGAAGATTTATTTTAATTCATTTGTTGGGGTTGTATTCTACCCTCTTCCCTTGTAAATTTATTTTACTACTTTTTTACTGCTTTCTTTGTATGATTGGACGTATTTTAAATTCGATTGTATTAAATTGTGTGAGAAAAGAAAATGGAATTTTAAGCTAAAAACTCAATTATAACTTTAACCAAGGCACAAGTAAGGGTGAAGTTCCAGATTCTATCTGGTCTAAGGTTTCATTAGATTCGATAACCCTTCCAATGTTCTATTGGTAGGAAATTTCAAAATACTCTCTTGATTGCCCAAAATAGACACATACGCATTATCTTAGGCTCAACAAAGGCTAGACGACCTTTTCGAATGGTTTATTAGGTGGCGACTCCAAAACACCTCTTATTGCCCAAAATAAATGCCCTTGTGATTGATCATGAGTTTGACGAACCCCTTTTGAACCCTAAAAGTGGGCATCTGTGTAACACCCCTTACCCATACGTAGGAGAATTCATCCGGTAGGGAGTGAGAACCCGTACGAGCAAGGGTGTCACCAAACAAAGCAATACAAAAGACACATCCACCATATACAAAAAACAACAGAAATAAAAACTTGAGAAATGAGAAATCATTCATTGATGCCAAAAGGAGTCATTACAAAATATTCTGTACAAGGGCTAATATTACAAAAATTTATCTCCCAGAATACATAGCAGAAGGAATACAAAAGAATAAATACAATGAGAGCCCAAAGATTAAAAAAAGAAACCTGATTACTACACTAAGTCCTAACACCTCAATCCTTCTGTGTTGGCTGGACCTGTGGAGACTCCCAAAAGCTCAAAACCTTCTGCACCTGCACGAATGAAACACCCGTGCTAAGCGATAATGCTTAGTAGGGAAAAGGCACAATAATATGAACGGCCATTCACAATGGTCGTTAGAACAAAACATATACAATATGGCATATGCTTATAATCCCATATATCTTAATCATAGCTTAATCACATTCAATTGAATTCAAAAGCTCATCATCAATTCATATATCAAACTGATTTAACATGCTTATAATCACAATAATACAAACAACGAAATGCCTGCTGACACACAATAGCGGATAACGAGTGAACACATTGGGGGTACCCGAGGGTACAATGGAAAAGCAACATCATTATTTTCTTATTCAAAATATTTTCACATTGGGGGATCTTAAACAAGATCCAAACACATTGAGGATCATGAGGATCCAAACGGGGGCCTGATCAGGGTCCGGAACACATTGGGGCTGCAGCTACTGAACTCTATTAGGCATGCCAACTATCCACTAATTTGACTCTTGCAGGCCATGCATAAATCATCCAATCATATTCATATTGTTCAATAAATTATCAATGCCTAATTCTAAAAGCATCACAAGTTCGAAAAATAAATATAGAAAACACAAAAGAAAACTCATTTTGAAAATGGAAGGTGTTGCGCTCGCGACGGTACGTAGGAGGATTCATCCTGCGTATGGGTAAGGAGTGTTATAGTTTTTGGTATCAGAGCACAAGTATGAGTGTGTGGAACTAGGATCTATTAGTGCATACATTTCATTGTCATGGAGTAGGAACTTACCTACAATTACATCCGGTGTATCTTGCTCATCCCGAGCCCTCATTGCATACGCCCTCGCTGGCACCATCTAAGGACGATCTACCGACTCTGATGGAGCATCCTCTCTAGGCCGACCACCTTGACCTCTACCTCTACCTCTACCTCGACTAGCTTGAGGAGCATTAGACCCCGACCGACTAGCCTTACGTTGATCTCCAAAATTCTCACTTGACTTCGGGCAATTGGCTAGAAAATGCTCGATGCTTCCACAACGGAAACATCCTCTAGTGAGCCAGCTACACTCGCCCTTGTGGCGCTTACTATAGTGAGAACACTCAGGTATCACTTCACCTCTGCCACCAAAACTACCTCTATCAACACTCGAACCAACTGTGGATCCCTGCCTCCTACCCCTCGAAGCAGGACTTATAGAGGACTCATCTTGCGAGTTCCTCGATCTCTTGCCTGAAGATTAACCTCCACGAGGGGGATTCCTTCTTTGAGCTCTTTCCCTTAAAATAGACTCCGACCTCTCTGCTTGCACAGCTGCTTGAACAATCTAATAATAACTGATAGCAGGAGTACTCATCAAAGATATGAGCATGGCTCTCAAGGACTCATTCAATCCAGTCTCAAAATGCTGACACCGAAAATCCTCTGTTAGAATACCTAGAGGAGCATACTTCCCAAGCCGATTAAACTCTTTTTCATACTCTGCAGCAGGCATTGCCCTCTGCTTCAGACTTAGAAATTGAGCCCACTTAGCTTCCTTATAGGCCTTGGTCATATACTTACTCGTAAATTCTTGCCCAAGGAACTCCCATGTGACTAGATCAGGCAACTGGGGATGCCTACGGACCAACTCCACTAGTCGTAGGCCGATCCTTGGAGATAAGTAACTACACACTCAACCTGCCTCTATGGAGGGCAACAAATCTCCTCAAGAACTCTCCCCACTTTCTCAATCCACTTCTCGGCTAATTTAGACTCATCAAGACTTGTCCCGTAGAAATATTTCACCCCAAATTTCCTCATACTCCCAATCGGTGCTCTTGGAGCAGTAACCCTTTCTAAGACTCGAGCCATCTCTTGAAAGATCTTTAACATAGCCTCGAAAGGCCTGGTTACTGCCTCAGGCTGCACCCTAACTGATTGAGCCGAACCAGACACTGTCGAATCTTGCTCTTAGGGATAAGCACTCTCAGCTGAACCCTCGAGTGATCCACGTACAGAATCCATCTATAACAAACATAAAGACATCCGCGTTAGCCAACACAGTCCTAAGCATATTTCTATACTCTACAAACACCAAAATGCATAAACCGGAGCTCTGATACCAAAAACTGTAATACCTCTTACCCATACGCAGGATGAATTCTCCTACGTATGGGTAAGGTGTGTTATACTCTGGGGACATATGCGGGTTCGGTGTGCATCACAGGCATCCTTCGCGTGAGGGACGCCCATCCCTCGTTATACAGCCCTTTCCTTGCAAGGGCAGGTTGTGAGGGATGCCTCTCGCTGCAAAGGGTGCATCCTATCTCGTCCATGTCTGGAGGAAGCTCTGTCCCATCCCATCGATGGGGCGGCAGTCCCTCATGCGAGGGGCGCCCGCCCCCTCGGCCCTTGTCATTTTTTTTTCTCCGTTTTAGCTTCTAAAATGGTAAATTTTGGTTTTTAAAATTTTTTTACATGCAAATTTTTGAGATTTAAAGAGAGGATTCCAAGATTTAATTTTTAAATTAGGTAGTTTTGGATTGAAATCTGATCTCTTGCCTAAAATCAAGGAGAAAATTAAGTTTTTCCTTTTTGATGGATATAAAAAGAAAGTTTTAGAGAGAGAATAGGGGGTCCATTCTTTTTTCTGCATACTAGGTTTTTAAAAAAGTTCTTTGAATAAAAACTTCTAGAGATTGCGAAACTAATTCTCTTTTCTTGAGAAGGTAGGATTCTGATCATTGTTTTGATATAAAAACAACCATTTGAGAGAAAGATGGAATAAAAAGTTATTTGAATAAAAACTTCTGGAGACTGGAAACATTAATTGTATTGTTGTGGCCATGTTGGCTTGTGTAGTTGTTGAACTTCCAGGAGGTTAGGGCTAGTGTATAGCCATTATGCTGTCAAATTTTATATCAACTGAATAGTAAGATGGAATAGTTATAAGTCAGATAGCAAATGGAAGTAAAGGAAAAAAAATAAAAAAAATTTACCCGTTTTTGGAATTGACTAGTATTGGATGTAATCATCCAGTCAAGGTAATTGCTGGCCCTAAGTTAACTCAACTTCCATACGTATAGTATAAAGTAATAAGGGTGTTATATAACCGATATGCCACTAGTCCAATTCTTTCAATCGCCTCATATATACCAATAAATCTTGGACTCAATTTTCCTTTCTTTCCAAACCATAACACATTCCTCCATGATGATACTTTCAGAAAGACTTTATCACCAACCTCATATTCTATGTCTTTCCTCTTCAAATCTGCATAAGATTTCTGTCGATCACTTGTACCCTTTAATCTTTGCTATAATTTTCATTTTTCGTACTATATCTTTTATCAAATCGGGCCAATCATTCTATGCTCATGCAATTCTATCCAGCATATAGGAGTCTGACATTTCCTACCATATAGACCTTCATATGGTGCCATACCAATGCTCACTTGATGGCTATTGTTGTACGCAAACACCATCAATGAGATATACTTGTCCCAACTCCTGGGGAAATCCAAAACACAACCCTGTAGCATATCTTTTAGCACTTGTATAACTCTCTTGGACTGTCCATCCATTTAAGGATGAAAGTTTGTGCTGAAGCTGAGTCAAGTACCTAAAGTAGACATAATCCTTTCCAAAATCTTAAAGTAAACCTCAGATTTCGATCAGACACGATAGATAGAGGAACACCGTGAAGCCAAACAATCTCATTCACGTACAATTCAGCTAAATGTTCCATAGAGCAATTAAGTCAAACCGGTATAAAATGAGCAAACTTTATGAGCCGGTCAACTATTACCCACACGAAATCTCGCCTCTTTTTTGTTATGGGAAGTCCAGTTACAAAATCCATGGTGATGTTGTCCCATTTCCATTGAGGAATTGGAATGGGATTTAGCAACCCTGATGGAACTTGATGCATTACTGGAAACTCATTTATTTAAAAGTGGTAAATTAATGAGTTTTTAATTTGAGAAATAATTGTATAATCTGAAATTGAGGACTAAATTGAATAAAGAAAATGAGATTGCATATAATTAGAAAATGGTGAGAAGTTTAGTAAGGGAATGAAGTGAGAATGACCAAGCATGTGTGTGTGTGTGTGTATATATATATATGTGTATGTATGTATGTATGTATGCATATGTATGTATGTATGTATGCATATGTATGTATGTATGTATGTATGTATGTATGAATGTATGTATGTATGTATCTATCTACATATATATATATATAACTCAGAAATCTGAGTTTTCTATTCTTCTACCTCTCTTCACTCTCATGATATTGGATTAAATAAAATCAGTAAGATTAATGGATATTTAGTTAAGAATTTGAATTCAAATCATTTTGGTAAGTTTGATTTCTTTTGCTACCAACTTCTACATTTTCTAATTTTGTAAAGGAATTTCTGAAAATTGTGGAAATTGCTAAAGTTAATGGAAATCCAGTATATGCATGTTAGTTGGAGAAGTTAATGAGTTTTTAATTTGAGATATAATTGTATAATCTGAAATTGAGGACTTAATTGAATAAAGAAAATGAGATTGCATGCAATTAGAAAATGGTGAGAAGTTCAGTAAGGGAATGAAGTGAGAATGACCAAGTGTGTGTGTGTGTATATATATATATGTATATGTACGTATGTATGTATGTATGTATGTATGTATGTATACATACATACATATATCTATATCTATATACATATATATATATATATATATATATATATATATATATATATATATATATATATATATATATATATATATATATATATATATATATATATATATATATATATATATATATATATATACATATATATATACATATATATATATATATATATATGCAAAATGCGAAGAAGACACATAGCAGTGAGGAGGCTGGTAAGGGAACCATTTTTGGTGTAAGACTCAGAAATCTGAGTTTTCTATTCTTCTACCTCTCCTCACTCTCATGATATTAGATTAAATAAAATCAGTAAGATTAAGGGATATTTAGTTAAGAATTTGAATTCAAATCAGTTTGGTAAGTTTGATTTCTTTTGCTATCAACTTCTATATTTTCTAATTTTTTAAAGGAATTTCTGAAAATTGTGAAAATTGTTGAAGTTAATAGAAATCCTATATATGCATATTAGTTGGAGAAGAAGAAGCTAATAAGAAGAGGAAAGGGAAGGAGAAAGCTATAGGTTGAAATCAAGTTTCAATTGGAGGTTTTGGTTTCAATACAGGTTTCGGATTTTGCTTATGTTTGTTAGTGTGTTTGCATATAAGTAAGAGATGATTAACAGTGGTTTTAAATGGTGAAAATGATGAGAAAGAATTGTAGTTTGAAGAATAAGTTGGAACTCTGTTATTGGTTTCTATTACTTGTGCATGATTGTTTAAATATAATTCAAGTTATAAAGCTTTAATGAGTTATTAGGTTGGTTAAGTTTTTAAATCATGTATTTGCAAATCATTAGGAGTTAGGGTAATTAAATTGAGCCTTTAAGTAAGCAAAATTGATATAGGAAGTTTGAATATGAGTTTATTGAAATTTCAATATTCTTATGATTTGTTCAATTAGCTTAGTTACTGCATTATGATGAATTTAGGGTAATTATGAGTAGTTGCTATGAGAACAATTAAACTTGGTTAGGCTGGTGTATAGAAATAACATGGTTAGTAGATTGGAAATGTGTTTCTGCATACTTGGATTTTTGCATTTTTTCTAGTTACACAGCGGTCAGGATTCTTTGATCATCGTGTAAACGTACTCTGAAAGTTTAAATTTGCTTATTTTTGGTTTTACATGGCGGTCAGGATTTTCTTACCATTCTGGACTAATAGTTTTGCATGCGAGTTGTCTCACACGGTGGTCAAGATTATTTGTCCACCGTGTGACACACCTGCCCGCCGTGTGAAATTTTCTTCCTGCCTTGTAAATAGCTTCTGTTTTGGATTTTAATTTTTCATGCTATTTACATAGTGGTCAGGAATCCCTGACCACAGTGTACCCCTATCATTTGCATTATGTATTCTCGATTTTTGCACAAATTTGCATCTCCTATCTTACCTAAAATTAAACATAACTTGTTTAATGAATATATTATAATGAAAAAGGACTGTATGACACGTGAGTGGAAGAAAAATTCATGATAAATAATTAATTAGCATGATGATTCACTATAATTAAAGATTTAAGCAATGCTTATTATATGACTAATGATCTAATGTTCAAGAATGAATATATACTTTGCTTCCACATGAATGTATTATCATTTTGATAAGATTATATGAAATCTGGTCTACTTGAAAGCCTGCCAGTTAATCTAGGTTGTAGATAGACAGGCATGCCAATAGAGGGTTCGAGCAGCGGCTACATGATTTCTTCCTTGCGAGTATGCGCAATTATTTATAGATATATGATCCATTCCTTCGGTAACAGCTTGTTTTTTCCCTTTAGGGATGCTGGTTTCTTCCCTCCAGGAATGCTTAATTTACTACCCATTATCCACACCCTTAGAAAGGCATGCAATGAGATTTTATGATAATGTTTTACTATGAACTAGTCTTGTTACTAGTATTTGTTTTGATCCTAAAAACAATTGAATATTGATAACATGTAATTAAAATTGAATAATTTACCTATTTTATGTTGTTATTTATTTATTCACTCAGTGTAAGCAATTATCCTTCTTCATAAGTTTATATTAATTTCAGTTTACATCTATGATTCTCAACTTAATTATGACATATGTATGGTTTGCATCGATGACTCATGGGAGGGGTCATCCTTTATCTTTTTTAAATCCCCACTAAGCTATATGCTTAGCACGGATTTTCTTTTAATCCGTGTAGGTTTTGGCAAAAGCTCTGCTCGTAAGGATTTTTTCACAAGGACATAAGGCAACATAGGCATAGGATCTAAGGAAGTTTTTTTTTGTTGATGTAGGTTTCTTTTTGGTTTGAAATTTTGTAATAATATGAGTTTTTTCGTATAAAAAGATGTATAAATTATGCTTATGTTATTGGTAATAACTTGTAATGTGTGGCCTATAAATATTTAACTAAGGGATTCAAACTTCTCTCTTGGAAATGCATGGTTTGACTTTTATTGTATGATCTTGTGAAAATAAAAATATATACTTTAATCTGTATGTTTCTATTTTATTTGATTTGTTAGAGTGACACCCTTTGATAGGATCTTTGTGGCTCTATTTATATTTGGTGGTATCGAAAAGTTGTTACATTTGGTGGTATCAGAACATAGGTTTAGTCAGTTCTTAACTATAGAAGTTTAGATGTTAGAATAGTGCCTGTGTTGACCTAATGCAGATGATTTTATTTTTCGTATAGATAATAGAGATGGATGAATCTCGAGAATCTATTGAGCAGTCAACTGAGAGTGTTAATCCTATGGAATAAGATAGGTCGGTACAAGGTCCTCCAGCATCTGTTGGGAATGAAATGCCTATACGATCGGTACCAATGGAAGCCTTGTTTAAAATGTCTCAAGATATTGCAAGAGTTCTGGATAGGTTAACTATACCTAAGGCGCTAATTGAAATGATTAGGAAACATGGTGCGGAGGAATTTTTAGGACCAACTATGGATGCATGTGAGAAAGCAGAGTTCTGGTTAGAAAAGATTCAGAGGATTCGTGAAGAGATTAGATGCTCACCTGAGCAAAGGGATATGTGTGTTTTTTCCTTACTTCAAGGAGCAGCATATAATTGGTGGAAATCAATGATAAAGCATCCATTATCTATTGAACTAGTGACTTGGGAATTTTTCTGTCAAGAGTTCCGGAGGAAGTATATAACTGATGCTTACAAGGAAGCTAGATGGAAGCAATTTTTGATTTTGAGACAGAGGAATCTAACTGTCACTGAATATGAGAAGGAATTTAGTTGTTTGAGTAAATATGCATCCAATAATGTGTTGACTGAATCATTTAGAATAAAGCATTTTAAAGAAGGGCTTGATAATTCTATTAAAGATCATTTGGTAGCTTTCTCTATACTGCAACAAGCAAGTTATTATTAGCTGGTGCAAGCTACCATTCGAGTTGAAAATTTTAAGTTAGCTAAGAGAGAAAGAGCTCAGAGAAAGGGAACCTTTAGAGGTGGAATGTCTTTAGGGAAAAGAACTCGAGAGTCTCAGGGTACACATCCAGCAGAATCTGTTAATAGTCCTGCCACCAGGGGTAGGCATTAGGGGCAGACAATAGTACTTAGTTCATGTAGAGGTTCTGTGGTAAGTTCGAATGCTGATGCACCAAAATGCACATATTGTCATAGGAATCATAGAGGAACATGCAGGAGGCTTACTGGAGCATGTTTCCAATGTAGAAACATGGATCACTTTCTTGTCAATTGTCCTCCAAGATCAAGACCAACCAGTACTGTGCAGAGTAGCAAAGAAGCATCAAATGCACCTCTAGCACTAAGAGGTAGAGGTAGAGGCAGAGGTCGAGGTGGATTTGGTCAGTCTAGAGGTAATCGAAGTAGAGCTTCTGAGATAGTGGAAAGATCTCCTATTGCTCCAACTTGAGCTTATGCAATGAAGGCCCATGAGGAGCAAGACGCCCCCCAAAGTTATAGCTGGTACTTTCTCTTTATTTAATTTTGATATGCATACTTTGATTGATTCGGGTTTCACACACTCATATGTTTGTACTGGGGGTTTGTCTAATAAGAGGTTATCTGTAGATCATTTATCTTATGATATACATGTGACTAGTCCCCTGTGGCAGAGTATTACTATGAATTGTATGTTTAGAGATTGGCCAATTATGATACACGGAAAAGAGTTTGTAGGTAATTTAATTGAGTTACCATTTCATGAGTTTGATATGATATTAGGTATGGACTAGCTATCTAAACACTAAGCTGTGGTTGATTATGGGTTAAAGACAATTGTGCTTAAGGGTTTTGATCAATCAGAAACAGTGATTCATGGCATGCAATCTGGTTCTTTGAAAAATATAATCTTTACTATGCAAGCTAGGCACCTTCTTCGAAAGGGTTGTGAGGTTTTCTTGGCTATGGTACTTGATTCTAAATAGGAATACGTTAATTTACAAGATATTCCTATAGTTAATGAATTTTCTAATGTATTCCCAGAAGAATTGCCAGGTTTACCACTTGAGAGAGAAGTAAAGTTGTCTATTGAAGTATTACTTAGGATAGCTCCTATATCAAAAGCACCATACAGAATGGCTCCAACATAATTGAAAGAATTGAAAGTGCAATTGCAAGATCTTTTGGAAAAAGGTTTTATACGACCTAATGTTTCACCCTAGGGAGCACCAGTCCTTTTTGTGAAGAGCAAGGATGGTACCTTGAGAATGTGCATTGACTATCGTCAGATCAACAAGGTTACTATAAAGAATACGTATCCTCTACCAAGGATGGAGGATTTGTTTGATCAATTTAAAGGTGCTGGGGTTTTCTCAAAGATTGATCTAAGATTTGGTTATTATCAGCTTTAGGGTTAAAGAAGTGGATGTTCCCAAAACAACATTTAGGACCCGATATGGTCATTATGAGTTTCTGGTTATGCCACTTGGGTTAACTAATGCACCTACAACCTTTATGGATGCCACTTGGGTTAACTAATGCACCTACAACCTTTATGGATTTGATGAATAGGGTGTTTCACCCTTATCTGGATCAATTTATTGTTGTGTTTATAGATGATATTTTGGTTTATTCCAAGAATGAATAGGAGCATGCTGATCATTTGAGAATTGTGTTGCAGATTTTGAGAGACGAGCAATTATTTGCTAAGTTGAGCAAATGCAATTTTTGGCTCAAGGAAGTGTCTTTTCTAGGACAAATTGTTTCTTCAAAAGGAATTCGGGTGGATCCAGTAAAAATTAAATCCATTGTTAATTGGAAATTGCCTAGAAATGTGATTGAAGTAAGAAGTTTTCTGGGTTTGGCTATGTATTATTGGAGATTTGTTAAGGGATTTTCTGTAATAGCTGCTCCACTAACAAAATTGTGTCGGAAGAATAACAAGTTTGAATGGAATGATAGATGTCAAGCTAGTTTTGATCAGTTGAAAAGGATGCTTACTGAAGCTCGAGTGTTAACTCAACCTACTTCAGGGAAGGAGCATGCTATGTATAGGATGCTTCCAGAATTGGTTTGGGCTGTGTTTTAATGAAAGATGGGAAAGTAGTGGCTTACACCTCATGGCAATTAAAACCACATGAATAGAACTATCCTACTCATGATGTAGAATTAGCTGCTATGGTATTTGCATTGAAGATATAGTGACATTATTTGTATGGTGAGAGATGTAGAATCTTTACTGATCATAAGAGTAGTAAGTATTTGCTTTCCCAGAAGGAACTTAACTTAAGATAGCGGCATTGGTTAGAATTATTTAAAGATTATCATTGCATAGTTGATTATCATCCGGGTAAAGCCAATGTGGTAGCAGATGCTTTGAGCAGGAAGACTATCACTACTTTATCATTACAACACAGTAAATGGAAATTTACAACAGAAGGAGCTTTGATAGCTAATTGAAAGCAAAGCCTGATTTGAAATTAGCAATAATAGATGCTTAGAGAAAAGATGATAAGTTGCAATAGGTTGTTCAAGCTATTAAAGATGGAAAATAGACTGACTATTCAGTGAAAGAAGATGGAAGCTTGTATTATAAGGATAGATTATGTGTGCCGGCAGTAAGTGAACTAAAGAAAAAGCTGTTACATAAGGCCCATAATACTATGTTTACTATGCATTCTAGAAGTAATAAAATGTATCAAGATCTGAAACAATTTTATTGGTGGCATGGTATGAAGAGAGATGTGGTGAACTATGTTTCTATATGTCTAACATGTCAGCAAGTGAAAGCTGAACATCAAGTCCCATCTGGTTTATTGAATCCTATTCCAATCCCATAGTGGAAGTAGTATAATATTACTATGGACTTCGTTATTGGTTTGCCACTCATACAGAAAAAGCATGATTCTGTTTGGATAATAGTTGATCAACTTACCAAATCTGCTCATTTTATACCTGTTAGACTAGATTACCTGATGGATAGACTTACCGAATTTTATGTATCTGAGATTGTTCGATTGCATAGAGTACCATTGTTTATTATATCTGATTGAGATTCTCATTTCACTTTTAGGTTTTGGAAAAGTTTCCAAGCAACTTTAGGTACTCGATTTAATTTTAGTACAACTTTTCATCCACAGATAGATGGACAGTCAGAAAGAATAATTTAGATTTTGGAAGATATGCTTCATAGTTGTGTCATAGACTTTCCTAGTAGTTGGGATAAGTATCTTTCATTAATGCAATTTGCCTATAACAATAGTTATCAGACCAGTATTAGCATGGCACCATACGAGGCTCTATATGGCAGAAAATGTAGAACTCTGATGTGCTGGATTGAATTGATTGAAAGTAAGACAATTGGAGCTCTGATTTGATAAAGGATACAAAAGAGAAGGTCCAGATTATCAGACAAAGATTGAAAGCTACAAGTGACAAGTAAAAGTCTTATGCTGATTTGAAACGAAAGGATATTGATATGCAGTTGGTGACTTATTATTTACTGCAGTCAATTATTCTTGTAGCATTAATATAATTACTTAAACATTTGTTACATTTCTATTATTAACACTATTATTATTATTTTTATTTAACATAAATTGATCATTATTATTATTCTTTTATTAACTACACTATAACAATTTTATACTATCTTATAATTACGTTTAATAGCCAATCACCCAATAAATTTTACAATTAAGTCTTTTCACCAACTTCACTAGTAATTTACATTTTAGTCCCTTAACGTATCAATATTATGGTTTTGCGCTTGAATAATATCTTTCTCATACTTTACTACAATTTTATCAATTTCCTTAACAATTACACTCGTTAATTATAATTCCTATTTAATTACAACTTATTCTTTTTTTTATTAGGCTTATTGAGGATAATTTACACTTTAGCCCTTTAGTTTCATTAAAATTTACGATTTTATCCTTCATTTTTACTATAATTATAATTTTTCCATTTCTTATCTATTTTCCACACTAGTTTCACTATTTATCATAAAAATTCCTATTTAGTCCCTAGATGTCATTTTTAAACCAAATTGCCGTTTTAGTCCTTTATTATTACTACTTTACCTAATTTATCATTTAATCACTTATCTCTCCATTTTTATCCTTTTATTCCAATCTTTTACATAATTACCATTTTACCCTTATTTCTTTTACCTTTTTGCAAATTAGTCCTTTCTCACTCTATTTCCTCTTATTAGTGTTTATTTACATATTTTAATTCATTTTCATTATTTACATTACTAATTCTTATTTAATTCTAACTAATATGATACTAAATTTTATCACTTAACTTGCACACATTCTATTTAATTACCTTACTTTTATTCATAATATTTTCATCCAACTTTCATTTTAATCCTTCAATCTACATTGTTATTGCCAACTTGAAATTAAATCCCTTTAATGCCATATCATTACGATTATGCCCTTCATTATTAACCAATTAGACAATTAATATTCATATTACTGGATAACGTTATTTAATCCTTTAATTAACATTACTATCATCAATTTACAATTTAGCCTTTAAACTTCACTAAATTACAATATTGCCCTTCATATTTACTTATTTACAATAATGCCACTAATCAATCTTATTTTCACATTTATTTCATTATTTGACATACAGATTACCATTTAGTCTTTTAAATATTATTTTCATGTCAAATTACATTTTAGTTTTTATACAATAATTTAATTACTTATTTTAACAAGTTACTACTTATTTTTTTATTTACACTTATTTACTTAATAAGTAGCATTTTACCAATTTAATCCCTAAATCTTTTATATTCTTACAATTAAGTTCTTTTTTCACTTTATTTCTTATAATAACTCCAATTTACTTAATTTTAATCCACTTTTACCATTTTTTCCCTAGTATCAATCCTGTAGAAATCTCTGAATCGGATATATGGGACATGGACCACACAGATCCACAACACTTTAAAGCGACCCCAAAGGACCACCTATACATTTACATTTCATTTCATTTTACACTTTAACACTTTAACACTTTAGCAAACCGGCATTGGCCTACTGATGCGAGTCGCCATGACTCACTGCCGCTGTATAGGTGTCCCTGTGGCTAGCAAACTATATCCTAAGGTAGATTTAACCACCAGACCACTACTAAAGGCAATTAAATCATTATACTATATTTAACTTAAATTAAATTCATATCATTAAATCATTAGAATACCATTCGGCCAATAAACATTTTCACTTCCAACTCATTCTTTTTCCATCAATTCCATTCCAAACCCTTCAATATTTAATACTAACATCGTTCATATCATAAATTCACTTTAATATAACACATTCCACAATTTTCATCTTAAACATAACACAATTTTACACTTCAATATATTCATATATATTCTATTAATTCCAAGTTAATCTATACACACTTAATTTTTATTCTTTGTTCATTTTATGCCATTATACCTAATTAATTATTTAAACTATACTATAATTTATCATTGTATACCATTCGGCCCATTCAATTTTTTTCTTCTTAATTATATTTTTCATTATTTATTATTTATTCACTTAAATTACATTTTGATAATACCATTAAATTTCATTAAATCACAAAACTTATTCAATTATACTTAAGTAACCTATTCGGCCCATAATACACTTCCATTTTAAAATTTATTTTTCACTTAATTATCATTATTTTAAGCTAGGTTACATGTTTCCTAACATAGATGTACCATTAATTTGCATTATTTCAAAAAAAATATACCCTTATATACATATGTATATCATTTGGCCTACATGATGTCCTTAGTATATAATTTTTTCCTTTTATTTTAATCATTCAAAATCTCATATTTAACCTTCCTAAACATGTCTATCAAGTTTATTTCAACTAAATATGCATAAATCACATACATACAATATGAATATAATCTAAAACCATACATAATCAATGGAAAGAGTGGGATATTGTATCCACCAATCTCATTTTCTTGTTCTAGACCTCTTAGATATCATTTGCTTGCCTTTACTCTTTGAAACACTATCATCTCCTTTACTTTCCATAAGTGGCTGAATATATTCACCGAAAAAATCACCATCAATTTACTTCCTTTCTTCAATATAACAACACAAACACACTCTACACACTTAATATTACCTATTTGAACCTTTAAAATAAATTATAGAACCCAAAATCACTTACCTAATTTTTCACACATAACCTTCTTTTCTTGATTTCTACCACCTCTTTCATCTCAATTGAAGACTAGAGGTTGCTAACATCTAATAGAGGAGCTAAATGTTACTTAGGAGGGTTAGATTTGGTGGAATCAGGGAAGAGAAATGAAGAAAATCCATGGAGAGAAAGAGAAGAAACATTCGGCCAAGAGAAGGAAGAAAAGAGGTGGAGAGAATTCTGGAAAAAGGAAGATATTTTAGCCTTCTATAGCCCCTTAAAATGGGACAAACCATGGTCTGACCAATTGGGCCAATCCAAAAGCCCATTTAGGTTTTTAAGCCCATTATGCAATCTAAAGTTATTTCTCTCATTTTCCAAGCTCAATTCCTCCCAAAATTAGTTCCATAATTCATAAAATATATTAATTAGTCTATACAAAATTTTTTCGCCCAATCGGAGTCTATTTTTGGTTTGGTTCACTTGAATCGATCCTATTTAGCAATTTTCAGTGTTACCGTAAAATTACTTTTTCACTGTCAAATTGTTCTCCATACTATTTAGAGTCAAACTGCCTTCAAATAAATTTTTCAAAGGTCATTTACCATTTCTAAAGCCTCGATCAAACTCATGGTTAAACTAGGTACTATTTGAACCGAACCCGATGCCTTTTTCTTACTTTTGACTTTTAGGACCTATTTGACCTCTTTTTCACTCCAAATTTCATCCTTAGACTAGTCGCGAATAGTATCCCGTTACCCACCCCTTTGGTAATGCAGGCGATAATTGAATGAAGGGGAAGTTCAATGAAAATCATTGAAATTATTTATAAAGATGTATTGATTTGAATATGTTCATCATTTGTCTATGGGTTATGGAACGTTAATGTAAACAACAATTAAATTAAAAAATAAGAAGTATGCGGCATAAATTATAAGTTAATAATGACGTGTGCTTATATACATAATTTTTGAACGGATATTATGATTGTGATAAGGTGTCAAAATGACAACATGAAAGATACACTGTAACGTATGAGTGACTTTTATTAATTGTAAAGCTGTGAGCTTTTAGGAATGTGATAAACTAAGTATCTCTATACGTGTAGCAGTAATGTTTAATTATAACAACTCTATTGGTTTATACTGGTACATTAGGAGTCTACAATTGTTAATATGAATATGTTGTGCAAGAACTTGTAGATATTATTTTTAGATGGATATAAAATAATGATAAAGAAATAAACATAAGAGTATGATAAACAAAATATAAAATATTTGTTCTAATTAGAATAGGCCATATTAGTAAGAAATATTAAAATAGGCAAATATTCACAATGTATTTAAAGAACATGAAATAAATTATTGACATGAGAATTAATATCATATGAGACTACTGGTATATAAGTAAGTAGATGTAACCTGTATGAGTGTAACACCCCGCTTTGGACCCTAGTAGGATTTGTGAAGTTAATTGCTTGGTTAAGAGTATAAGTGTATTTGTACAAGCAAGAATTTGGATTGATTAAGGACTAAATTGAAAGAGAAGATAAGTTAATTTTGGAAAGAATTTAGTTAAGTGAGTAAAAGGTAATTGGCCAAGGATTAAAAAGGGAAATTGACAAAGACCTTTTGTTTTGGCCAATTAGAGGTTGACACATAGGATTGGTGGTTGGGAGCATTAAATGAAAAGAAGAAGGGAATCAGAGGAAGAGAGAGGGAAAGCAGATTTCTCTTTCTTGTTCTCCTCTCCCTTACGTGACCTGTTCCCATTTCTTCTTCCCCTCTTCTCCATTTTCTACTCCTTGCTTCTTCTCCTTTGGTGTTCTTCAAGAGTTTGTTTTGTATTTATAAGGTAAGTGGTTGGATTTTAGGTTTCAAGTATTCATCTCCTTCCTTTTTGGTTTTGATTTGGTAGTTGAGTGTTTAGATTAAGAGTTTGTGTTTGGATTTGTATGTTCTTACAAGAAGCTTTGGACAAGAATAAGAACAAAGGCAAAAGAAGCTTAGTCCTTAAAGAGAAGAGTGGGTTGTGCTCATTTTGAGGTTTGGGAGTTGTGTAATTTGACTAGTTATTTTTTTTTTAGTTTTTGTGTTGAGTTTACTAGAAATTTGAGTTAAAAGTATGTTCATATGCATGTGTTGAGTTGAGTTTTGACATTTGTATGATATGTTAGAATTAATTTGGCATATGGGAGTTAAATTATGGACTTATATGATTTAGGCCAAAATTCTGGGTTTGTTGCTTTAATTGTACATTCTTGCCAATTTAATTGGTTATATTATTGTAAATTGTTACTAATATGATTATAAACATGTTTTGTTATGCATTTGATAAGTGATTTGAATTGTATGCTTGTTTGCATGTTTTTGGGGAGTAAGGGAGAGAGAGGGGCTGATAAGTTTGAAAAAGAGTATAAGAATCGCGACTCTGTCGAGGGTACGACTCATGTCACAAGCGTGACAGAGTGCATGTTTGCCGAACTTAAGCTAAGGCGCTCTCTATCGCGAGCATGACAAAGAGCTCGGTAAGTGAGTGTTAGCCGAGGTGCTCTTCGTAGCGAGCATGCCTCCGCCCACCCCCGTGTGCATAATGGGGACCTACCCGCCTTCTGTCATGAGCGTGACAGAGGGCTATCAGCTCTCTCTCACCAGTGTAGAGCTTGTTGCGAGTGCAACTTTGGGCGAGCTTCGCCTCTATCGCGAGCGCGACCCTGCGTTGTTCCTCAAATGTTTATGAATTATTGCACTTTGCATGATTTCTCACTCATGTTCAGTATATGACTTTAGTTATGTGAGCTATTGTATTGTACTTTAATATGCTTTAAATTGATATATAAGTGTGTTATCTTGTGTGAATTGTCAATTATTGTAAAGTTTGAGTGTTATGGATAGAGTTATAAATTTAAGCCTGAATGGTCATAGTTGTGGATAGATAAGCATGCTTTTTTAGGGTTTAAGTGTAGCTCCTTTTGTTTGCCCCATTTTAGGTCTTTATCCTGACCCCATTTCAGCCTTTATGCCGGCCCCATTTGGGTCTAAAATGTTTTGATAGACTTCGGCTTCTTCTGCTACCTTCATGTATAAAATGTTTTGAGACTTACGTCTCTTCTATTCAATACTGTGTCCAATCAGTATTTCAGTACCCATATCCACCTTTGATGTATATTCAGGCTAGTAAAAGTTATTAATTGTTTAAGATGTGTAATGATATATTCTTATGAATATGAATGAATTTCAAAGTGCATAGTGGTGTCATGTAGGTAGTTATTGATAAGTGTGTAAATGTATTGATTACTTACATGTTTAAGCTTATGTAAGGATTTATGAATTATTCATGTTTAGCTTATGATGCATATGTTATCTACTTACTTGTGTTCTATCGTATGCGCATAAATGCTATTTTGTATCGAGCATGCTGTTATAACGATATATGTGTTTTATTTGTGACTTTGTCTGAAGTCTTTTGCTTTTGTTCCTACCCACTAAGCTTTATTGCTTTGCACGAGTGTTTTCCCGTGTAGGTGGTAGGTTCATTTCGGAGTTGGGCATCTGCAGGTCTTGGCCACTAGGAGTTTGGAGCTCGTTAGGAGTTGTCTTTTGTTTTTGTTATGTATATTTTTTTGTTCGGGGCTTTTTGTATATGTATCGGATATTGTGTTATGTATAGAATTGTATACGTTTTATGTATTAACATTTGTAAGAGGATGATTCTATAATTTTGATATTTATTTATAAGATATGTATTTAAGATTGTTCGCTTGCCATGTTTTTCTTTTGCTTCCGCTTTACTTTAGTTTGTACATATGTGCGTATGCGTGTTGTAGCGCTCCGATATCCTCCCAAGTGTTGGGGTGTTACAATGAGTGTAAATACGTGTTTGAGTTTTTCATTTGCTTTTAATATGCTTAGACGTTTTAAATGCAATGTCTATTTAAAGTAATAGATATGTGGCTTTATATGTAATTATTTGCGTGTATTGTTAATGACTACTGTGAGTAGTGTCACCAAGGACATTCCGCAGCAGTTAAGGCCAACAAATCTTTAGGAGTATTTGTAATAGATTTTGTAACTGTTATTTTGTAATGTAATGAACCACTGTTTCAGCAATGAAAGATTTGTATGTAAATTGATTTAAAGTGAAGAATGTTATACGAGTTATGGATGTGAAAGTATTTTTGTATTGAAAGAATTTTATAATTCTGCTTTTGTTATTCTTTTTTGTTTATGTTGTGCTTCGCCTGGTAACATTCTTTACTTGTCATCATGCACCGACCATATTACTATGTGGAGTGCCACGTATGGGTAAGGAGTGTTACATTCACACCCAAAAACACTTTTCACGGCTTTTGCTATTGTGGGCCATTATATGCCGACTATTGCAATTTTGGGCCATTATAAGAGGTCCCTATAGGCATGCCTATCTATCCATGACTGGATATAGTGGGTTATTAATTAAACCATATCCATTGTATTCACATTGAGATCCAAATGAAAATTGTCACACATTTGTTAACATTATAGAATAGCCATTGATATTCATGTTTTACTAAATTCCATACATAATCAACAATCCTGAATCATTATTTAGGTTTCTTATTAGTTATATTTAGTGCATGTCAAAAATCATCTCAAATTTAGAAATGAAATTCAATATATAACTTGCAGTTGGAAGTGTTACACAGCAGGCAGGAATTCTTGCCAGCCATGTAAACCAGAGCATATGAGTTAAATTGAAACATATTGTATTTACATGGTAGGTAGACCAGGTTACACGACGGGCAGGAATTCCTGCCATCCATCTAAACTGAGGAATCCAAGAGATTTTAAAAAGATGCTATCCAGAATGATTTTACATGGTGGATAGAGCATTCTACATGGCGGGCAGGGTGGTTACACGGTGGGCATAAATCCTTGACCACCATGTAACTTGATTTTTAGGCTAAAGTAATAGGGTAGAACCATTTTACATGGCGGGCAGGAAATCCTAACCGCCATGTAGCCCTATTTTATTGCATAAAAATCTAGAATTCAATAAGGCTACTTACTTGGCTTCAGTTGATCAACCAATATGAACAGGTAAACATTATTTTTAGGCCAAGTGACTTTCTTAACAATTGATCCCCATGATCTTACTTCCTACAGACACCAAATATATATCATTTAAACATCTAAACCTCTAGATATAATCAAAACAACCCAAACTGCTCCCATTAAGGTGGTAGAACTTCCAATTCAACTATAAGCTCAATTATGAGCATCTTAAAGCTTGATTTAGCTCTAGATTCATTCTAAACATAATTAGATATGAGTATTTACCTTCCAACCCAACTAGAATTATGCAAATTGAACCACTATAACTCAACTTATAGCCAAAACAAGCACCAACAGTCAAACGGGATTTGGGCAAAATTTCCCATCAAAACTCGATATGCCCAAATCAGCCATCTCTATGCCAACAACTAACATACTTAAACTCAAACTCACACTTATCATGCAAACACAGTTTCAATATACACAATCCATCATCTCATGCACAATTACACAAATTCCCAAACCTTCTTCTTTGTTCTCTTCTAGCTTCAGTTGGGCTCCTCCTCTAACTTCTTCTCCTTTCCTTTCACTCCAGTAGGTCTCTCCTCTACAAACATCATTATAAATTCAATAATCAATAACACAACACAAATTCATCCTTCAAGCCTCATGTGGAGGAGAAGAAAGAAATAAGCCAACTCTTACCTTATAGAACTTATCAAACACTAGATTTTATTACCCTTGATGGAAGAACACTTGAGCAGATTTTTTTTAACTAGAAGTTTATGGGACTTAAGAGAATAAGAAAATGGTAGAAATGTGAAGGAGGAAGGCTAGATTTCTTGCCTTCCTCTCCACCAACTTCATGGCTTTTTATAGCCATGAAGTTTTCTTCTCTCTTCTAGACATGCAAGATGTTGGATTGTGATTGGTCTATTACCACTTTATCACTTTTAATCCTTTAACTTTCTCTAATTCATGCATTAGCCTTGTAATTAACTTAATTTGATTCATTAGCATACCAAATGCCTTATTTAATGTAATTTAGTCTATAGGGGTCAAATGATTAATTTAAGCCTGACTTTTCAATTAATACCGATTACGTCCTTAACACACATACTTGACCAATTACACATTTTAGGCCACTCTCGTACCCCATTAATGTTCAAAATGACTAGGGTACAAGTCGGGGCCTTACATATCTTGAATACACTAATATGTTATCAATAAACACCACAATAAATTGATCTGAGTATCACCGAAACACCCTATTCATCAAATATATAAATATTGTCGATGCATTTGTCAACCCGAATGGCATTAGAAAAAACTCATAATGGCCATATCGAGTCCTAAATGCAGTCTTCAAGACATCTTCATTCTTCACCCAAAGTTGGTAATATCCTGACCGCAAATCAATCTTAGAAAAGACACCAGCTCCCCTTAACTGATCAAATAGATCTTCTATTCTAGGCAATGGATATTTGTTCTTTATCATTACATTGTTGATTTATCGATAATAAATACACGGCCACAAAGTGCCATCTTTCTTCTTAACAAACAAAATTGGAGCGCCTTATGGAGACACACTGAGCTGAATGAAACCCTTGTCTAATAACTCTTGCAATTGAGTTTTCAACTCTTTCAATTCAGTAGGAGCCATACGATAGGGTGACTTTGATATAGGTGTTGTGCCTTGTAGGATTTCAATGGACAATTCCACTTCTCTTTCAGGTGGTAAACCTGGCAACTCTTCAGGAAACTCATCAGGAAATTCGTTTACCACGAGTATATCCTACAATTTCACTTGCCCCTGCTTAGAATCCAATACCCCAAGATAGAAAAGCTTCACATCCTTTTCTTAAATACCGTCTAGTTTGCATGGCAGAGATTATATCTATTTAAGGACTAGAATGAATACCCCACATAATCACATTAGGTTGATATGGACTTCTAAGTATCACTATCTTCTTATTGCAATAAACTATTGTCCGATGTTTACTCAACCAGTCTATACCCAATATTAAATCAAATTCTTGAAGTAGCAGTTTAATCAAATCAGCAGGAAATACTTTACCCTGGACCACTATAGGACAATTCCTATACACCATATTCATGTAAACACTATGCCCCAAAGGACTAGTCACACATATGTCATATTCTAACTGATCAGCAGGGGGCAATTTAACACATAATTTCTCAGAACATATATAAGAGTGTGTAGATCTAGGGTCTATTAGTGCATGCATTTCAGTATCAAAGAGCATAAAAGTACCAGTTATAACTTCTGGTGTGTCCTACTCCTCACGAGCCTTCATGGCATAGGTCCGTGTCGGTGTTGTAGTAGGACGATCAACTGTCTCTGACACCGCACCACCTCTAGGCTGATTACCTCTACCATAACCTCTTCCTCTACCTTAGGTCACTGGATGTGCATTAGATCCACCCTTACTAGCTTATTGCTGATGTCTGCTTCCATCATAGGCTTTTGGACAGTTTGCCAAGAAATGTTCAGTGCTCCTACAGCGAAAGCACCCACCAGTCAACCACCTGCATTCACCTTTATGACGCTTGTTACAATGAGAACATTCTGGTACATTATCTCCTTATCCACTTATTGCACATCTACCAGTACTAAATACAGTGAGGGTCCTTATCACCCAGGGGCGAAGCCAGGACCCCAAGGTCAAAGGGAGCAGAGTCAGGCCCTCAAAGCCAAAAAGGGCACACATTATAATTTTTTTTTAAAAAAAAATTGAACATTTAAAACACATATAAATTATACCATAAAAACACATCTCATTTAAAATTAAAAAAGGATAATGAATAAAATAAAATAAAATATAATTTTTACAATTGTCCTCTACGCGATTTCATATTTTGAAACTGTTGAATAATTAACTCATTATCAATACTATCAAATACATCTCCTTTTATATAAGTGATTAGACAATCATTCATTCAAATATCTCCCATTCAGTTACGCAACTGATTCTTGACAATCTTCATTGCAGAAAATGCTTTCTCTATGGTCACCATAGCAACAGGTAAAACTAAAGCCAATTTGATAAGCAAATAAACCAATGCATAAATAATGTGCTTTCACTACGAGAAAAATGGCTTTTAACGAAGGGAAATCCGGTCGTTAAAAGTCAAAATCCGGTCGTTAAAAACCAATAACGATCGGAAAATCCGGTCGGTAAAAGCCCCTTCATTAAAGGTATAGACGACCGGATTTTGAATCTGGTCGTTAATGCTTTTAACGACCGGAATGTTTTCGATCGTTAAATACTGATTTTTAACGTCCGAATTTTCCCTTCGCTGATTATATTCACTTTTAACGAAGGGAATTCTGGTCGTTGAAAATACCTTTTAACAACCGGATTTTCCCTTCGCTGATTGTGTTCACTTTCAATGAAGGGAATTCCGGTCGTTAAAGATACCTTTTAACGACTGGATTTGCCCTTCGCTGATTGTGCTCACTTTCAACGAAGGAAATTCCGGTCGTTAAAAATTCCTTTTAGCGACCAAAATTTCCCTTCACTGATATTACATGTCATATTACATAAATACCAAAAGATATTTTAAAATATAAACTATTTTATAATATTACATGTAGGTACATATCATTCACATATATTTTACACTAAAATATAATAAATTCTTTTCATATATTAAAAAAGAAAAATTACAAAATATAGTCAAATTTACAAATTAAATAGCATTCTATTTGTCACAACTCTAAATAAAATAAAAACTATTAATGACATGTAAGTTCAAGAAAATAACTCTTCTCTATACTAATTTCTATTCAAAAGATTTTTGAGAAAAATGCAAAAAATAAACATCATAATTTCGCTGTCCAAAATTTTGAAAACCTGCAAAATATATAACAAAAGCTAAAATTAATATTCACAAGCAAAAATAAAAAATATCACATAAAAATATAAATAATAAAAAGTATGAGCAAATAATGACCTCCGAAATGCCATAGTGGCCATAAAATTGACAAGTGATTATGTTAAAAGATTAGATATTATACAATCTAAATGCTTGAAATGATTTATTTAGCATTTACTAAAAAAGAAAAAAATAGAATAATAGTTTTTATTAGAAAAATACAATAACTCATTGAAAATAAACAGGTACCAAAAGCTTAAACAGAACAACTAAAAATGAATATCTGGTCTTTATATACAAAAGAGACTAACAAACTTGAGTATCTAACAATCACAATATAATAATACAGCACGTTTTTGTTTTATCAATTTTATCAAAAACATTTCATTTTGCAGCATGTAGGTTGATCAACAAGTAGCATCTGGTGAATTTTATTTATGTGCTTGAACATTGAACTAATTTTCACATTTGTATAACATAACATTTAATGCTGCATGAACCATAAAGAGCAGCAAAATCTAGAATATTGTTTACAAACTACAGATTAGAAGTTAAAATGGCTTTCCTTATGATGGCAGCAAAATTTGGAACATCTTTTGAATCAATCACATACCTCACATGATAGCACATAGCAGTGAATTTAATCCAGTCAGTGATATTTTCAGGTGGCCCTCTACTACTAGAATCTGGATGATAAACAAAATTGTCTCCTGAGGAAATCACTTCGAGAAAATCTACAGTAAAATACTTAAGTTTCACATAGGATGTATACTATAGACACCAACTTAGACATGACATAGAACATCTAATATGATTCCACCTAGAATGATGTTGCACACAAACACAAAGCAGTTATATCCATCATGCTATATAAGATAGAAAAAAGTATTAAATTAAACAACCATCACCACAATTTGAGTAAGTATTGGTAATCTCCTTACTCTTGACAGAGAGAGAAAAGCCCAAAATGTGCCTTCATCAAACAGTTCTATCAACCCCATGTGGAGATCTCTTCCTCACCGATCATTTCTTTCATCTACACTAAACGTAGAGCCATTACAAAAAGAAATCTACGAAATAGAAAAATAACAATGCGAAAAGAAAATCATGACCAATCAATTCCAATTCTCAATTCTAAGTTACTCCAATCACTATTCTGATCTGCAGAAAACCAAAACGACAAGTATATACAATTCACCTTTAATATTTGTTGCACCAACATCATTCAAGTCTCTCTTTGCATCAAACTTTAAGTCTAAACCAACAGAAATCCACCTGTGTAAGATCACTAGAGAATGACAGAAAATATTACAGCTCATGAGTTAAAAACTATTATCCTCATCTTTAGCAGCACAAGTTGGTAACAGAATGAGCCAAAATTGGAATTCAAAGCATAATTTCACCACAAAATTCACATGAAAGTATGCATTCTATATCCACCATGCCAACCTCCTAGTCATATAAAAACAACAGGGATGTTCAATAATAGAAAAAAAGAACATAATCCTCTTATTCACTTACATCATATTACTATTTCAAGGATTTTTTCAATATATGCATAATATAGCAGTATACTCTACCCTCTTGAGTTGAGCACATAAATTTATCCATTAACTTTCAACAATCACATCTTCATCCACAAACCAATTACCCAGCAATTCAACATGATTGATGTAATATGCATCCAAATTGTTCATATATACCGCCAAATGCCACATACAGAATACCATTAGCATAATCCAAATTGTTCATATATGCCATTAGCAACTAAATCTTACCTGAGAGAATACAGTCTCTACCATAAGATACTCGTATCGGAAAGGCACACGTAGGCCAACCATGCATGAAGCACATTCCTTTTGACTAGCTTTGCATGAATCAAGAGCAAAAAATAACTAAAACTAGAATGCAGATGAAGTTTAAGAAAAGATTCGGGATATATGTAAATGGGCAAACATAAATAATAAACATGCAGAATATAAGAAAATAACATTAAGTTGACCCAGTCCACAACATACCAACATTAGAGTTCACACACAAACAAAAATGAGGAAGAAAACATTTTCAGGAAAAATAAAAATCCATCCATGAGTAGTTGAGGAATTAACATGGTGAATGAGTTGTGCACAGCACATGTAGTAGCACGATTAAACAACAAATGCGCATAATGCTGTCCTCAAGTTGGAATGCAAAGCTGGAAATGTTTAATTCAAAACTACAAATGGAAAATTTTCAAAAATCATTAGCAAAAAGAAATGAATGAATTAGCAGAAACTAAATCCTATTGTTCTGATTTCAATAACATCCCGTATTGTTCCTAACACTTCAAGCTAAGTTTCAGAAAACTAAAAAGTTCAGGTCATGAAAGTAATATCTTCAAATTCCATGCAATGACTAATGTAAAAACAGTAACAAGTCAATTTGTCCACACTTCATAAATGACAGACTACTTTGGAAATTGCTGGGAGTTGACACGATAATATCGCCAATCTTATTACTTGCTCTTATTGATTCAAGCAACAATCTATGACAACAAAGCCTAATATAATCATTTTATTTGTGTAATCCATCTACATCGTGCTACAAAAATTTCATATTATAAATCTGTCTCCTATAATACATTATTATTATTATATCAATATCGTAATCCTAAAACTAGAAGGGCTACTTTAAATCCCTTAAATTAAACATATTGAGCAACCATATTCAGAAATTCCTAATTACCCACAAATAAAATTAACATACTCTACTTAAAATTAATTAATAGCCAACAAAACTCAGTTATTATACTGATAAATAGCACAACACAACACAACAAACACGTCAATTTAACTAACATATGCTCACATATTGAAATTTTATTGAAACTGAGCCTATCAAATTCAATTTATGTATAAATCACTAGGAAAAATAAATTTGGTAGCCACTTACTTATTTTTTGCATTTTTTTTATCTCTTCACCGTCGCCGGAGACTCGCCGGAACTCCACCGGAGGCACCGAAACCACCAGGAGGGTGCTTGAAGCGTCGGGGTTGTTTTCTGGTGACCACGCTCCGTAACTGCCCTTCGTTTTGCCGGAATCGACATCGGCTAAATTGGTTCTTCTCCACGCCGATCTGCTCATCGCCGGCGAGTGAGGAGGATCCACGGCCACCGGAAGGTTCGTATGTCCGCCGTGAGTCCCCCGGTGCCACTCGTGTCGCCTCTCGCCGTCGGAGCTCACCGAAAAACGCTGAAGAAACTCGCGGTTCTACTCCCGTTCTCCTTGAAATGACGACGTCGCGACAAGAAAGAAGACACCGCGATCGGCAACGGCGAGGAGTTCGGTTGCTCGCCGTCGACCATTGCCAGCCGCTCGCCCCTTCCGCCGTGCTCCGCCGTCTCTCTCTCTCCCTTTCTTCGATTTTCTTTCCCCCCGTTCCGCTCACTGTTTCATGCCTCTCCCTTTCTATTTTTCTTTTCTTCTCATAAATCCCACTAGTTTTAGCTTAATCTCAATTGTTTAGACAATGGTGTGTGTTTCTTCATCTTCTTCTATGTTTGGAGATAGAAAATCGAGAGCAATTCTATTAGGTTTAGCTTATATTTCATCCAATTCTATGTTTTATTTTGGAGGTAAAGATGAAGTCCCGCCAATTATGTTACACCATTAACCACCAAATTTTTATTGTTTTAACGACCGGATTTAATTCCTTCGTTATATAATAATAAAATTTAAGAACTAACGATCGGATTAATTTTCCTTCGTTAATTGTATATTTTAACGACCGGATTTTTATTGTTTTAACGAACGGATTTAATTCTCTCGTTATATAACAATAAAATTTAAGAACTAACGACCGAATTAATTTCCCTTCGTTATTTGTATATTTTAACGACCGGATTTTTATCCCTTCGTTAAATTTTGGTCGTTAAAAATCAATTTTCTTGTAGTGTTTCTAGTTTCAACTAATTTTTTGAAAAGGCTACCAATTGCTTATAAATTAGAAAAGTCTTCACTACTCCGCATATCAAGGATATATGTTTCTAACTTATTATCAAGGACCATCAAATCAGTAGCTGAGAAATCATGTGGATAAAACTTAGCAAATTGAATCAACTTTTTCTTGTCAAATGGAGAGAATGAATTATCAAGAGCTAAGCATGTAACGCCCCCACCGCCGCCCCCATTGGAAGGGCACCGGCGGGCGCGCTACACGACGCTCACTCACGACGCGACAAAACATATAGCGGAAGCATTCAATAACTAATAATAAAAAAATCTTAGAAAATATACTTCATTACTATAAAAATAAAATACAAAGCTATATACAATAACCCAAAAGATTACAACTTAAAATCCTTTATAAAAAAGTAATACATATACAAAAAGAATTACAAGAGGAGACAGAAATAAATAACTCGACTCCTACGTGGCCAGCCTGCAGATGCACGACACGAGCAACTCCCAGAAATCCTTCACGCTACCTGCACGGGATGAAAGCCCGTGCTAAGCGATAACGCTTAGTGGGGAGAAACAAACACAATAGAACACTATACAGGAGAACATGCACTAACATACATAATTCATTATGAATCAGAGTACAGAGATATAAATATATACAGTATAAATAATAGAAAACACTAAACCATTACACTATTCAGAGTCACACAACAATCAGAACACTTCACTAAATCGATACCAGACAGTTCACACAATAGCCTGAAATCAATGGTGGAAGATACGGGAACATGGCACGGGAGATCGAAGCCTCAAAAACACTTTAATACCCGAAGGTAGCGCGGGAGACCGGAGTCTCAAAACATATTATCACTACACGGAAGATGACCATCTCGGAGGTCGACCGCTTCGCCCAAACGGGGCGGACAGAACAGCTGTACACTAACCCTTCTTAAGCATGCTTAATTATCCTATACCTTGACACTTCAGGCTCAACAACACATTGACCCACCCGACATTACACAATCAAAAACAAGATTCAACTCCAGACTTTAACATCAAAAGAATTCATAACTAAAACACTAATACAATGGCATCACGAGTCATAAGCACAAACATATTTCATGCAATAGTGAGAAACCGTGCAAAGTGGAACAAAAGAAACACATTCAGAAAACAGGGCAAGCAGGAAGGGCCTCTGTCACGATCGCGACATGTGTCGCGCTCGAGACAGAGCACGGGGCACTTCCTCGCGAGGTAGCGCCAAGAGGCCTGCTCGCGACGAAGCACTCGCGGCAGAAATTCACGGGGTCGAGCTCTGTCGCGCTCGCGACAAGTGTCGCGATCGCGACAGAGACCAATTCCTTCCTCCTCGCGTGCACGCCCGCGTGGAGGGTTCCGCTACCGAGCTCTCTGTCGCGGTCGCGACAACGTCGCGATCGCGACAGTGGGCTCTTCAAGAACAAGGGGCCAAGTCCGCCTTCTGTCGCGCTCGCGACAGACGTCGCGATCGCGACAGAACCTAGATTCGCCCAATCTGCACTTTTCCCTTCACTTTTCACACACAATACTCCATACATGCAAACAAGAGACACAAACACTTACCTCAAGGCTCTTGCACATCACGGCATCATTCTCAAGGTCCCATAAATGTATTTACACAATAATCAAATATAAATTCAACATGCAATCACTCACAACCAAACTCAAATACACTAACGTGGCATGTTCAAATTTCGAAAACACTTAACATCTTCACTATATCACTATCACTTCACTAAAAAAAAAATCACTACTTGATTTAAACATGCATCCATAAAACACTCAAGATTACAAATGGCATACAATCTCAAAATAGAGTTGATCCAAGGAGGAAATTAGGGAAAAACACAACCCACAAGCATAGCTCCCAACAGTTGCATGCATTCAAAACCCATACCCAAATAAACACTCAAGAACACAGCTCCCATACCTGGAAAACGAAGCTTCAAACTGTGCTCCTCATGAAACCACTTTATCCTTGCCCTTGCTCTTCCTTCTCTCTTCCGATGCTTGCACAAAACCCAGCCACAACACACTCAAATCAGACCCAAAACCACAATCATAACCAGAAATGAATGAAGGAGAAGAAGAACCCAAGATTAAAACTCAAGAAATCCAAACACTTACCTCTTATAATCCTTCAAGACCTTAGCTCAAGATTCCTAAGAAAACTCAAGAGAAAAGAGATGGAAGCAGAAAAACGGAAGCAATAGAGAGGGGAGAACGGGAAATGAAGGAGAGAAGAGAGAAATGAGGTAGCTTCCACGGGAAGCTAGGCAAATTTCTGCCCTTCCCTTCCCTCTCTCTTACTTTTCATTAAATGCTCACCAACCTCCAAGCCACTTGTCACAATCCTAGAGAATCAATCAATCCATCTTAACATAACCACTCTTGGCACCAAACACTAAACACACACAAGCCTTTCTTACACAAATATCTTCAATGCACCAAAACTCACTCACACCATATTATTTCTTAAAAACCCCCTTTTCATCCTAGGCACCATGCACCACAAATCACACAATAAAAGCCCTAAGTCCACTTACACCCTACAACCATACACTTTAAGCACACACTATTATTTCCTTTAATACATAATTCCTTATTATCCTATTTTCCTCATACTTAAATTACGAAAATACCCTCACTTGCTGACTTACCACGCAAATTCCGACTAGGCCCTATTTGGGTTGTTACAAAGCATGCCAAACAAAGAAGCAATTTCATATTTGTCTCTTTAAAACGATCATTGAGCTCCTGAAGTTGCATGTCCACAACATATAAAGTAAATCAATTTGATAAAGAAAAGAGATGATGAGCAACATCCTTAATGGCTTAATTCAACAATACACAAAACTAATATATTAAACTAATAATGGCACAAATGTCATTGATGAACTATTATTTTCTTAATTCAACAATACACAGAACTAAGATTGCATCAGTAGACTATCCTCTATTAACTATTATTTTCTTAAAATTCCATATTGAGTTTTCTATCTAAGCTATATATTAGTTTACTAACTTGTTTGTTTGCTTTGATTTTGACTAAAAATTAATTTATTCATTGATAATTATATTTTCTACATGCTGGATCTTTAATCCCTCAAAAATAGAAGTCTAACAATCAAATCATAGTAAGAACTGAACATAAAAACCAGTAAACATTAATGATGAAGTTCACCCTTGTAGCCGCCGTTGAAGGAGGAGAGGACAAACGTGGTGCTCTGGTAACCAGTGGCGACAAAAAACTGCTGCAACACGAAGCAAAAATGCAAGAGGAAGGGGAAGAGAATGCCTGCTGCAGTCGCATGTAGAGAGAGAAAAAGAGGGAGGGAGAACCAATGACCAACAATGCTGAACAGAGCGAAAGAGGGGGAAGGTGGTAGAGTCGAGAGGAGGGGTTATAATCAATTCACGTGGTAAAAATCGAGGCTGGAATGGAACACAAGGAAGGAAAGAAAAGAGGAAAGAAAGAAAGAAAAAGAAGGGAAAAATGACGTAGTTTAGGCATAAGGGGCAGATTTTTTTTTTATTTGTCTAGAAATATCAAAATTTTACCCCGCATTATTCGAATAATTGTGTTATAAATATACTCCATTATAAATAAATTTTTAATTTTATTTAGGTGACCAAAAATATTGGAATCAAAATTTGAGAGGGGGGCACTTAAACTAAATTAGAGAGGTCACTTAAATTAAATTAGGGGGGTCATAAGTCTATTATATATATATATATATAAAGAAAAAAAATGAGGGTGTACATGTGCACACCCTCAAGATAACGTAGCTTTGCCCCTCTTGTCACCTACCCCTGGTAGCAGGACCACTAGCTGACTTAGCTTGAGAAGCCACTTGAGGATTCCTAAGTCATTCCCCGAAGAGGAACCACCTTTTGAGGAACTTCTTCTTCATCCTCCTTCTCTTTGAATCATCTCGGATCTTTCAATTCTCATAGCTACTTGAACAATCTGATAATAGCTCATATTTTGAAAAGTGGTCATAGAAATTAGCAATGCCTTAATAGATTCATGAAGCCTTTCTTCAAATTGCTGACACCAGAATTCTTCAGTAAGTAAGCACTGTTACTGGTGCATACTTACTAAGTCTACTGAATTCTTTCTTATATTCTACCACAAATAAAGCTCTCTGCCTCAAACTTAAAAACTGCTTTCACTTAGCTTCTTGATATGCTTTAGTGATATACTTTTTCTGGAATTCTTGAATAAATAAGTCCCAAAGCATTGGGTATTTTAGAACTAACTTCCACCAGTCGTATGCAGGACCTTGTAGCAGAGATACCACACACCCGACTCTTTAGTCAAGAGGGTATCCAATTTTATTAAGTATCCTCTGCACCTTTTCTAATCAAAACTCAGCTTTGTTCGACTCATTCAAGCTTGTACCATAAAATTCTTCAGTCCTATGCTTTCTTAATAAGTCTATCGGAGCTTTAGGTTCAATCATTTAGTCCAAAACCCTTGCCATATCATGTGATATATTAAGCAAAGTTTCCATAGGTACCATCGAAACATCATGCTCTTCTCTAACTGGTTTAGCTAGACCAAAAACTGATGGATCTTAATCCCTAGGGTTAACACTTTTAGCTTTCTCCTCAATCATTTCCTAGGATGGATCCATCTCAAAGCTAAAGAATACAAGGATACTCACATTAGGCCAACACAAAACTATATGCATTTATATTCTACGGTCGTCCAGAGTCGCCTAAACCTATGCTCTGATACTAACAAATGTAACACCCCTTAGCCGTACGTAGTAACAACCACGTCAGGTGAAGGATGCCACATGA
This sequence comes from Excoecaria cochinchinensis, assembly GCA_947683425.1. Classification (NCBI taxonomy): domain Eukaryota; kingdom Viridiplantae; phylum Streptophyta; class Magnoliopsida; order Malpighiales; family Euphorbiaceae; genus Excoecaria; species Excoecaria cochinchinensis. The sequence goes on from CANTUQ010000092.1 coordinate 14,410,026, forward strand.
CAAATACATTATCTTGATTAACTCCATTACATTATATTCAGATTAATAAATTTCTTATCTTATAATTAAAAAGGCATGCATACCAAAAAAACCATTCACATACAATTTAGAAGTACCACATTTAATTTACAAGACATGGCAAGTTCTTATACATATACATAAACTTGTTCCTCTCATAGTATACATCACAAATTCCATATTAATAGCCAAAAGATTACAATTTACTTTACATCCATAATATATAACCTACATCTGATGCTTGCTTCTAACGTGTTGGCCCTTAGGGATGCAAGTTGTCCTTTAAAGTCAACTTATCTTCAAAACCCACACGGATGGAATACCTGTGCTAAGCACAAAGGCATAATGGGGAAAAACATGAAATGGATGACCACTCACAGCGGTCATCAATGCAAAGGCACATGTACGTGTAGCATACTTATAATGATATAAAAGATTATACGAAACAAATTATGCATACATTAATCATGGAATATATTTAAATCCTTCTATATACATATACACGTTTGTTAGTAGTTTTCACATTATCCATTTAATATTCTTTTCATTCACTTGTTGCTTGCCTTTCCAAAGTGGTGGATATCGGGAAATGAAACACATGCGTACCCATGGGTACAATCACATTAGTAACACGTACACATAGGGATCCAAACGAGATCCAATAACACATAGGGACCTATGACACACACCGGGATCGGGAAGAACCTCTTAAGGAGCCCGCTTTTAGGGCTCGAGGGATTGGTTCGTGTCTTTTGATCTTGGGTAACATGAGACATTTTGGAATTCCCACCCAATAGATCATTGGGAAAGTTCATCTAACCTCATGAAACCTTTAGGCATATTTGAGGTATTTTGGAGTTGCCACCCAATTTACAAGAAATTGGGAAAGGTCATCTAACCTCTATGGTCTAAACCAGAGAAGGTGTTCGGAATTTCACTCTTATTTATGCCTTGGTTAATTATAAATGAGTTTTTATTTTTAGAAATTCCATCTCTCTTCGCACGCGATTCAATGCATTTTATTAAAGGCACATTTCAAGCACTAAGAAAGCGATAAATGAAAGCTATAAAGAAAGCAGTAAATAAAGTGGTAAACATGCAAACACGCCATTTACAAAGGAGAAATTGGAAAAGATACAATCTCCCAAAAAAGCTAAGCAAAATTAAGCTGAAAATCGGGATATTTATTTGGTTTGGGAACATTGGTTCCCTTGCGCTCACTTAAATAGGGATCGAAGAGTTATTTCGGCTATTGGCCTGAAAATCGGGATGAGTGATCCCATTTTTAGAAAGTTTAACTCTTCATTTGAATTCATGACATTTCGCTTTCCTTAGCTAAAATGAAGGACATTGGTCCCAATTTATTAACAAAATTCCAGTTTAGTTATAAAAATATTTTCATGATTTTTTATCCGACACAATAAAACTATTTTATTTGTAAACAAAAACACAGTCACATAAATAAAAGACAGGTAAGATCTCATCGAAAAAGGGTTTCCTACCCGTCGTGACCCCCTTCATTTGGTCACGGCGACACTCAAACAAGAGACACCACATTTTACCCAGGCAAGGACAACAACAACAAAAATATTAGTAATAATTCTAACATTAACCACATACATATAAAGACAAAAGAAATATAAAATAAGGTTAATATGCATATGGAAAATAAAATGGGCCAAATTGAGCACATTTAACTTAATACACAAGCAACTAACATGCAAAGGGGTTAAAAAAAATCAATCATGCAAAAATACAATAATAATAACAATAACAATGATCATAATAAAATAACAATAATAACAATAATGGCAACGATAAAACAATAACCATAAAATAATAACAACAGTAACAATACAATAATAATAATGACATTAATAATAATAATAATAATAATAATAATACCAAATGACAACCATAATATAACAATGTCAACAGTAGTGATAATGCAAATAATAATAATAATAATAATAATAATAATAATAATAATAATAATAATAATAATAATAATAATAATAATAATAATAATAATAATGATAAAGTCGACAATGACAAGAATAATAATGTAACAATGATAACAATATTAATAAGAATGATAACAGTAACAGTGATAACATAGCAATAGTAACAAGAATAATAACTAATAGTTGTAACAATAATCATAGAGATAACAATAAACACAATAGTGACAGTAGCATTTAGTCGTATAAAAGGAAGAAAATCATCACAAAAACCATATTAAAATAATAGACTTTAATCTCAGAAAAAGGGCATGCATTCATCAAGCCATTATTCATGCATTAATCAACATCATGAAAAATAAATAGAATGTAATGACGAAAAATGAGTCCAAGAATACGTACCCTCATAATTTATAGAGTGGAGAAATGATGTCTCAATCCGTCTCCCTTGTCAAGTTTTGAAGTGATAAATACAAAAAATATTCAAGAAAACTCAAATTTCCAACCCAAAAAAAAAAACTCAAGAAAACAAAACCAAGAAAACAATCTTAATAGAATGCCGAAGCAAAAGAAATTAGTTTTCCTTGCTCAGGGTGATCCAAGAATAAAATCTCTTCAAAATACCAAAAGTAATAAATTTTCAATTTTTTCCTCAAGAAAACAGTGCTCTCTTTTTCTTTTTCCTCTCATCTCCCTTTTTTCTGAAGAAGAACCCCCTATCAAATGAAAATTTTCTCTTCTTATTTTTCCTCATCTCCCATAAGGGAAAAGATAGAAGCTGCTTTCCTAAACCGGATTTTCAAAAAATCACTAAAACATGAAAAAAATCAATTTTACAGTCCCAAAAAATCAGTCTTTTCGCAAGCGAAAAAGGGACAGCACGGTAGGGGAACGACCCACAAGTGGGTGGCCGTACCTCGCAAGGTGAGGCCTTACGGGAGGCTGCACGCAAAAGGCCACATGTAGCCTGGAGGCCACACCTCACGAGGTGCGGCGGGCCGCTTCAACGGCAGGCCACCGAACCGCAAAACCAAAATAAATTTTTTTCCTGAAATCAAAAAATTTTTATTTTTTATTTAAAAGGAAGGGCCGAGACAAGGGAAACATCAGTTCTAACATATTCGCCTGCGAACAAGCAATCATTTTCATCATCGGGTAATCCTGATCTTGGACCGCGCCGGGACCCGGTGTCTACAGGACCTAAACGGGGTCAAAAAATGCATGGGGATCCAAATAGGATCCAATAACACCTAGGGACCCAAATGGGATAAAAATATGCATAGGGAACCAAATGGGGTACAAGAACGCATAGGCTGTAACAAACTAAATACCACCTAGTTATAATCAGACATGTTCTAGGAATGTAGAGTACCGAATGTGCATGTATAGATCCTGAATGTATTGAAAGGGATGAAATTGTAAAAGTTTCAGTAAGTGCAGTAAGTTGAAACTTAATAAGTATGACTTGATAGCATTAAAAAAATTAATTTTGTGGGCCAATGTTTAAGTTCAAATTAATTTAGAGGTCAATATAAGAAAAGAAAGAGAATGAAGGATCATTTGGTAATTATTTTAATGTACCAATCACAAGTGAACACTTAACAGCCGAATTAAAGGGCTATAAAAGGGAGTAGGTCGGTTTGAAGAGGCAGAATTTTGGAAAACTCCAGTTCTCTCTTCCTCTTCTTCCTTTTGTTCTTGCTCTCTCTCCTATTTTCTCTAGTTGCTCAAGGAAATTTGAATGGAAGTGAACTTTGTGTGTGTTTTTGTAAGAAAATGGGTAAGTAATCATTATTCTCATTTTTTTATTTTTCTACTAGTGTGATTGGGATGAAAATTCAGTAACAAGATTTATGTTTGGTGTGAGATTTTTGGTGATTTGGTTGAAGATTCAACCAAGAAAAGTCAAAGAAAAGTTAAATAAGAGGAGAGGATGTTTTAAGAGGAGCCTGGGTTGAAGGAGGAAGCTCAAAATAGGTTTGGGAACTTTCTCTCTCATGTGTATGTGTTTTGTATAAAAATATGTTATATGTTTCAATTGATGTAAATTAGATGTTAAATAAAGTATGAAAATGGTTTTGGGTGATTTTAATGAGAGTTTTGTATAAGGATTGATTTGGTATGGTTTGAATAATTGGAAATGAACTTTAGTGATTTTATAGTGTTTTGAATATGAATTAAGATTGATTTTGGTTGCATGATTGATTTTGTAAATGTAATTGAAGCTCTACAATAGTTGGATGATGAAGAAATATTGGGTTGGAAAGTTTATGTTGTGAATTGGGCATTTGGGTTGCAAACAGATTGGGAAAGATGAAATTTTGGCATGGTCACACAGTGGTAAGGAAATCCAAACCACCGTGTGAACGCACCTAGACTTAAAGATTTTGGTTGTCCGATGATCCACACGATGGTCAAACTTTTCTGCCCACCGTGTGGTGACCCTCACAGTGGACAGGATGTCCTGACCACCCTGTGAAACAATTTTGTGTGTTCAGTAACCAAAATTTGGCTTTCCACACGGTGGGCAGGTATCCCTAACAATCATGTGACCCCTATTTTCAGTATAATTTACACATTTAACTCTTTGGTTTGACCTCGAACTTCACCGAAAGTTCCTAAAACTCGACCGACACATGTCTAGGGCTATGTAAGGAGTATATGAATGGTTACCACTATGAGACATGTTTGTCACTCAAATGAACGTTATGATTTGTTCTAATTTGAATTGAATAATGATATGGATATTTAATAAAATGTTGAATACATAAAAAAGGGCATATAAATAATAAGTTTACCTAGAATTTGTATAAAGTTGAATGTGGAATCCTTGTGAATGAACCACATGTGCATGGAATTATATCATGAATTAGTATATGCAAATTTATTCAATGATTTTAAAATTGTATGGATCATTATTGCTGGTTCTCATATGGTAATCCTATGATTGTCAAGTACATTCAGTATTGCAATATGAATAATTGGCTTAAATAATTAAATAGGTAAATATATGTACATGATACATATATGTGTGGCTTTCGTGTATGGATTTAAGTATGAATCTAAAAGGTTTAGACACGATTTCTTGTGTTTATGACATTATTATGTGTAAGTATAATAAGTGACCATATTGATATTAAATAAACTTTTGATGCAACATGAATGCAATTAGGGGGAGACACTAATATTCAAGAAATTGATTATATGTTCATATTATATGAATTAAAAGAATATGTGTAAACGAATGTAGATAAGTCGTATTAAAATATATGAGCACACTTTGTACTATACAAAATGGTGAATACATGTATATTTGATACATATATATATATATATATATAGTCATAGAATTTGTGTAATAATGCATTAAATTATAAGAAAATTATCAGAATCTTCATAATAATATTATATGTGATGATTTTAAGTGACTGTCTTAACGTTAATTGGGCCTGTGACACTAATATTTTTAATAAGAATTCATGTGTGATTGAAATAACTTTGGTATTCATGTAACGTTGTTACATGATAATTAATGAGAATCTTATGATGAGTTTACAAGTGTATATGATCATTATATGATCATAACAATTGTTTATGAACATGAGGAATAAGATATCGAAATGAGTATCATAAGAATGGAAAAATATGAGTATTAGCTTGTATTAACTGAGTCGTGGATAGATAGGCATGCCTATGGGGACCTTTCTTGCTACAGCCTATGTGTTCTTGGATCCCTATGTGTTCTTGGATCCCGTTTGGGTCCCTATGTGTTTTGGATCCCGATTGGATCCCTATGCGTAATATGTGAAGGTAATCTTCGGTACCTATGCGTTTTTCTTGTTATCCACCACTTTGGAAATATAGGCAACATTGGAACAAAAGTGTAATGTCCTAAATACCGAGTTAGTTATGAGGAGTGTTTCGTGAGTGTGAATAATATATTCTGGTGTGATTATACCATCATTAATGCACTGGATCTTATCTAAACTTCGAGATTAAACGTGCGTAGGTGAGAGAAATTTTGGGATAGGTGACCCCCTGGGTACACCCAGAGGATAAAAATATTTTATTGGACCACAGGTATGCACAAGTTATATGGAGTCTAAGGATGTAATTCGGAGTGAAAACGAGGTCAAATAGGTCCTTAAAGGTCAAAAATAAGAAAAGAATCTAGTTCGGTTCAAATAGTAATTAGGTTTGACCAGATTTTCAAATATAGAAAATGATCTCTAAAAATTATTTTAAAACCATAGATAGACTTAAAATAATATTTATAAATTTTTTACAATGAAAAAGAAATTTTACGGTAACACAGAAAATTATCGGTTCGGACCGGTTTGAGTGAACCTGACCTAAAATGGACTCCGATTGAGCTAAAAATTTTGATGGAGGCTAATTTATATATTTTAGGAATTATGGAACTGACTTTGGGAGAAAATGAACTTGAAAAGTGAAAGCAATAATTTAGAGTTGCTTAATAGACCATAATGTCAAAAAGGAGCTTCAAATGGTTGGACCAAGCGCATCCCAATATACCACCTATAAATACCCCAAATGTCTGATTTCTCTAGAGAAATCCCTAAAAGTCGAGTAGCTCCTCCTCCCTTCTTACTTGGCCAAATTGTGCATTCATTTTCTCCCACGAAATTTCTTCTATTCTCTCCACATCTCTCCCTAAATCCACGTCTCCCAACTAAATTTCAGCTCCTTTACAACTTAGTAGTGGTCTTTAGATCTCATTTGAAGGGTTAAAAGTGAGAAAAATCAAGGATTCAAAGTTAGGGCATAATTTTGAGGTAAGTGTAATTGATGTTTTTAAATTGGTTCAATGGTTTAAATAGTTAGATTAGGATGTGTAGATGATGTTTATGTAATTATATTGCGAAAAGGAAGCAAAATAATCATGGTTTATATGGGTTTCATATTCTACCACAGTTAGGAAGTCAAGAAGAGGAAGGCATATCCAAGGGTTATGGTAAAGAAAAGGAAGTTTGAGAAGCCTAGAACAAGAATTTGAGATTTGTGGTTATAAAATCCATCTTTTTCCATTATTAAAGTATGGTTTTATGTTATGTTTATGTATAAAGTATGTGATATATGCATAATAAATTAAATCTAACCTTATAATCATGTTTAGAGAGTTAAAAATAGAGATTTAAGTGGTTAAAATGGAAAGAAAAATTTTGCATATGAAATTCTAATATAGGCCGAATGGTATGCTTGAATTTATAATTATTTGTTTTGTGATTTTATGCAATATAACTATATATCTAGGTTAAATAAGATGTGATCTAGCAAAATTAATGAGAATGGAGTGAAAAATAAATTTATGGTGAAAAATCATGATGAGGCCGAATTGTGTGTATGGATTTATCATGGTATAATTTGATGATTTATTAATTCTAAAGACATAAAATGAATAAATAATGATATCTAAGTCTATATTAATTTAATTGGAATTATTGGAATTTATTTCAATATATTTTGACATCAAATTGTATTATGTATGAAATAGATACCATATAATATGTTATGTTTAAATGAGTTTAATGGCATGGTAACTAATAAAATTGATAAATTAATGAATTATTTAGTAGTGAAACAATTAAAGTGTCATAGTGTACTATTTAATATTAAATGTAAAAATGTAAATGTATTATCGTCGGAGTGCAATCAGCACCTAAGTGGTCACTCCGACATTGTCAAAGTGCAATCTGGCCCCTAAGTGGCCACTTCGGTAGGTTTAGGGTTTTGGAGCCCTGTCCCGCATATCCAGTCTAGTGATTTCTACTGGATGTTACTAGGGGCAAATTAAAGAAATGGATTAAAATGAAATTGTTTGAGAAATATAAAGAGAAAGGGTAATAATGAAAAAGTAAATAATTAAATGGTTATATAGGTAATTAAGTGATGAGATAAAGTGTAAATATGAAATTATATCTAAAATGAGACTTAGGGGCAAAATGGTAAAAAAAATGAATAAAAATTGAGTAAATGAGAGTTAAAATAAGAAAAAGAGTGAAAAAGGACCTAATCGTAAGAATTTAAAAAGATTTAGGGGCTAAGTGGCAAAAATATAAAATTAATAGTCAATAAGGTTAAACAAGAGAAAATATGAAATAAATTGGTAAAATAAGTAAATTGATTATTGTATAAGGACTAAAAGGTAATTTGACATGAAAATAATATTTAAAGGGCTAAATGGTAAATTGTAAGTAAAGTAATAAATTAATGGTGGAAAGTAGGCTAACTAGTGGTATTATTATAAATAAATAAGAAATGATGGACAATATTGTAATTTAGTGAATGTTTAGGGACTAAAATGTAAATTGATGTAAATATTGTAAATTAAAGGATTTAAAATGTAATTGGTTAGTAAAAACGAATACTATTTATGTAATTAATTTATAATGGAGGATCAGAGAACAAATAAGTAAATAGTAATAATATTAATAATAATGTATATGGAAATGTATAATAAGTAATGTAAAGTTTATGGTATTGGTAGTACATATTTTAGTGTAAATAATCTCTAAGAAGAGAATTGAAGTGAAAATGAGCAATAATGATGTGAAATGAGAAATGAAGTGAAAATGGGCTTAAATGTAAAAATTTAAAAGAATTAGAGGTAAAATGGTGATTACGAAAACTATTATCAATTTAATCTAAATTGTAAATTGATGATGATAATGTTAATTTAGGGATTAAAATGTAATTGAATAGCAATATAAGAATTAATTGTGAAATTAAGTGATAATGAATGACTAATTGGATAAATAAGATTATTAATGAATTAAACTTGAAAATAAGAAAAATTAATTATTTATGAGATATTAACTAGTAAAATTATAGAATAAGTAATAAAAATATTTGTAGTATGGAAAATGACTAATAGTACATTTAATGACTTAAAATGATTGAAATATGTATGTATGTGTGTAACAACCCGATTTAGACCCTAGTAGTTTTGGTAATATTTTGTCGGGATATGTTAAGTTTAAAGGTGGAATAAGGTGAATGAGAGGCTTAGTGTGGGTTCTATCGCGAGCGCGACAGAACGTTTCATGGGAAGCCTAATTGAGTTGGAATTTTTTTTTGGATTATTTGATGTGTTGTGGACATGTGGCAGCGTTGGAGATTGACAAATGGCAATAAGGGAGTGTGACACTTGGATTGAATAAGTTTTGTTTTGAGCTAATTACTGTATTTATTATGGTAAGTGGTATTTATGTGAATTGGTGGGCATTTAGTGAGGGTTGACCGGTCATTTCTTGCTTTCCTCTTCATTTTCTGTTCTTGGTCTTTGTTACCTTTTTCTTCTCTTTGTTTCTGGTTTTGCCGTGCTCCATTCCCTTTTTCATTTGCTTCTTGAGTGGGTCACTTGGATTGGTTTAAAGAGAGTGTTGTGAGGGTTGACTTGGTTGTTGAGAAGAGGTAAGTGGTGTGATTTTGTTAGTATTGGTCTTCTTCTTCTACTTTGGTTTTCTGTTTTTGATTTAAAGTGAGAAAATGATTGATTCATGGGTTATTTTGTATGATTTTGTTGAAGCTATGGATAAGAGACTGGACAAAGGCAAGGAGAAGATTGGAACCGATTAGAGAGAAGTGATCAAGCTACCTAGAGGTTGGGATCGAGTGTGATTTCAACTATTTTGTATGTGTTTGTGATTAAGTAATTTATGCTTGAATAGAGATATGTATAAGTAGTGATGCATGATGAGCTTTGATTAGTTCATTATTTTTGTTTTAGTTGTATGATTATTATGTATTCATTTTGATTGCTTGTAGTGTTTGAAGGAATTAACATGTTAATATTGTAGTTGAATAGTAAAAATTTGAGTGTTTATTGATGATTGAAGTTTTTTAGTGTTTGGAGGTATGGTTATATATGGTTTTGTATGATATGCGCTATTGGGAAGTTTGGTTTGGTTTTGGAAAGCTCTGTTTTGCTATGATTTTGAGAGAGTTTGGAAATCTTGATTCTATCGCGAGCGCGACAGAATCAGGTCTTCCATGTGTTTGGCCTTTTCCACGACACATGAATCTCTTCACGAGTCATGAAGCTCTTCCCGAGTTGTGAAGATCATCACGAGTCGTGAAGATTGGGCTGGCACGAGTCGGAGAAAGAAGTGTTGTTGTGCACGAGTCGTGAGCAAGATGCACGAGTCATGCTCAGGAGAACAAATCGTGCACATGAAAACGAGTCGTGCACATGAGGGAGTGGAGTTGTCTTGTATGAGGCGTGCACATGAGCACGAGTCGTGCAATCGCCCTTGTTCCTGCAGTGCAACATGGTTTCTATCACTAGCGCGACTTCCTATCGCGATCTCGACAGTAACCCTCTTCTCAGCCCTGCACTACTTCCGAAAATGATTTTTCCTGGTCTCTTTTAACATGTATTCTCCCTAGTGCATGGTTTATGCTTTGCTTTACCTTGATAAAATCATTGTTAGAGTTTAATGTGGACATTAATCTTGTGATTTTGGTACTGTCAAGTGAAATGTCTGGTATGAGTGAGTTGAGCCTGAAGTGTCATAGTAGTGGATAGATAAGCATGCTTATAAAGGGTTAGAGGCGATTGCTATAGTGACCTTAGTTGTGTCTACTTGATGAACACCTAGTGTATTCAACGCTATTAAGTTAGTTGTCTAGAGTTTATACAGTATCCACAGTACCCGTATCCACCATTGTTGAGGATTCAGGCTATTATATGTGTTTCAGTGTACAAGAGTAGTAGTAGAGGCTTTTGCATGTATTTGAATACCGTATAACATGATCTTGATATTGATCGCCTTATTGGGATTTTATACATGGAATGAGATAAAGTGTAGTGTTATATGTTACAAGGTTGTGTATATGATTATTTGTATATGACATGACTATCGATATGCCTTTGATATATTTGTGACTTCATTCAAAGTCTATTACTTCTATTTATCCCCACTAAGCGTTATCGCTTAGCACGGGTGTTTTTCCCGTGTAGGTTTGCGGGAGGGTAGTAGAGAGTTTGCATCTGCAAGTCATGGCTACTAGGAGCTCGTTTGAAAATCTTTTTGTATAAGATAGAGTTTCTTATGTTTTGAGTAACATCATTATGTATATAGAAAGTATAGTATTGAATTGTTAATGTTAACCGTATCGTATATGTACCGAAGATGAATATGTATTAAGAATGATAACTTTTTGTAATATATACCGTTTGTATATTATTAAGAGATGTATGTTTGGCCCTAAAGATATTCTGAGTTATTTATTGTTAGTGCTTCCGCTTTTGAGTATCAATATATGTGTGTGTGTGTGACGCCCCGATATTCCTTCCCGGGGGTATTGGGGTGTTACAATGTGTGCATGTGTGTAGCATTATGTTAATGGAAATCTTTGGATTTGTAACCACTAGTGAGCATATTTAATGCTCAGCACGTAATTTTTATTGACTGCGTGTAGGTACCCCATAGGACGTTTGGATCAAGCATACCTCGATATTTTGGGAGTGGATCGGAGGAGGATATAGTTAAAGAATATTTTGTATGTTTAATTTATTAGTATGTATATGTATATGGAAGGATTTATGGTTGTGTATTAAGGCATGTATGTGAGCATTTATATATTTTGAATGGTGAGATGGTATTGTTGGACGATTTGTATTTTGGACTGTTTATTAATGTGTTATGGTGTTATATGTTGTTGTGCCCCTGAGTTGGGCTGAGTATTGTTTGGTTTGCAGGACGGGTAGCCCAAGTATATAGCCGTTTTATGAAATTCTGACCAAATGAATAGTAACTTTAGACAGTTATAGGTCAATCGACAAAAAGAACCTTTGGGATGAATATTAAATCATAATGATTTGTAGAGTAGATAGCGTAGTATTAAATAGAGTCCGGTTATTATGTTTTGGGGTTACAGACATATATAGTTAAGTAGGAAAAAAATTTACCCTCATTTGCAACTATCAAATGACATTTGGTTCCATACAATCATGGTAAATGTATACGTAAGCGTAGTGTACGTACAATATAAAGGTGTTACAAAAACAATAATGAATGTATTTATGTGTATAGACCTGAAATGTATTTTATGATAAGTGTTAATATAATTTTACTATACATAAATGATTCTTTGATGATCATACTATGTATGTTTTGAAAGTAAGTATTAAAATATGCACTCCCTATGTTTAATATAGTAATGATTAAGTGTTGTAGCTATATTACTCTATAAACATGCTATATGAGCCCAAGGCGTTAATTATGGTAATAAATGACAAAATATAGATTGTACTCAATGTATTTAGGTTTATCTAGGAATAATTATACATTTGGTTATTGTATCTCTAATATGTTAAAACTGGATTAGGAATTGTGTTAGGTATTCCAATTTGGTGATAAGATGAGATGTGTATTTGATGCTAATGTGTCAATTTGATAAGTATGGATATACTATTAATTACATGAAGACTTAACAAATTAATATAATTTACATCATCTGAATACATACTAATAACACTTTAATTGTCTATGATTGTTCTTATGAATATGCTTTGAAAAGAAACCTATGTGCATTATATGTATGATTATCCTTATATTGTCTTCAAGTTATCATGATAGATTATCAAATATATGAATGTATGAATCTGATAGGTAAACATAAGATACTAACACTAAGTAAAGTATGTCAAATAAGAAAGTGATATTGGGGGTATGTAAATATGTAAAGAATGCCTTGTGAAATCATACATGTTTTGCTTAAGTAAATGTATTAAGTAAGTACTAGTTTTGGAAGGTACCCGATAAATGCATGATATGGCTTCTGACATTACATGAATAATATTATGTGTAAGAGTACTATTGAGGCATATTACTATAAGTGGTTATGTTAATAAGTAAATATGTGTAATTAAGTAATGGGGTAAACGTATATGTGGATTAATGTATGTTTTGACTATGTTTAAATTGTAACACCCTTATACCCGTAAATGATATGGATACCAGATATCGCAACACTGAACTGCATTGACAGACACTGATGATACACTCGATAGCTCAAAATTTTTTTTTTACATCAATAATAAATGCAAATATACACATATACAAAAACTTAACAGTACACTAACATACAAATTACCTACCCATACCATGGCTTCTCCCTACAATGATCGTATACATGCCATGCCCAACCTTCAACCCTTGCTGTCGATCATTCATCTGTTGTCCTATGTCTTTGGCCACGACTAATTATCAGAACCTGCACGCATTATCACTTACACGCTGAGCATTAAAATGCTCAGTGGTGGATACATATCCTAAGTTTTCCATACTAATCTTACATGCATGCACACGTAATTATTTTCCTTTATTTAGATTATGGTAATATCTATTTCTGAGTCTTTTAGACAGTTTTAATATACTTTTACGGCACTCACTATCTTTTCTTTAATCACTATCACTGCTATCACTTACCATTGTCTTTACTTTCGTCACCTTTCTACAATTTCAAATAATCACTATTATGCTATTGTCAATTTCACTATCATTTACTCTACTAGCCTTTACGATGTACTATTATTACATTCTTTGTATTGCTTTAAGAGTTAGCTATATTAACCATTTCATAATCATTTTATAAACATATTCATTTGTTTATGTTTCTATATCTATTACATAGCACTCATTTTGCTCTTTTTCATTTCTATTATCACTATCTTTATTATGCGTACTATCAATTTCAATACTAACTAAATTATCTTCGGTCTATCAATTAGTAATCAAACCTGTTAATAATTTCTTTTTATTAGTTTATTATCATAACCTATGGATTCCTTCCTTTTCCTTAGTTTGCACACTTAATTATAGTCTATAATCGGACACTGTATTGTTCACTGAATTATTTATTAGACGGTCGTGGTTTGATATTTTTGACACGGATTTAATATTACTGTCATCACTCAACCATAGTTAATGCTATTATTCCTTTATGTTCCCTACACTTTCTTTACTCTTTTACACTATACTAATTCTTTTACATTAATATCTTTCACTATGTTAAATCTTTCACTGGGTTTATTATTTTATTCGATTTCAAGTCGTATTTATCCTTGTATGGTTACCGCCGTACTTTTATCCCTAGTTTATCTGAACATTTATTATTATGTCGTTATTTTATTTTATCTTCCTTATTCAATACTATCTCTATTTTTACTGACATTGTTATCTCTCTTATTCATTACTTTCGAAATTCCCTGTCATTTATGCAATATTATAAATTTTGTCATATATCTTAACAATTGTTAGTCCATATTTTACATTATTGAAATTCTTATAGTCTCATTGTTAATACATAGATTCCTTTTTATATTGACCCTTCCTATAAATCATATTACCATTTATCATTATTATTTATACAACCATTATTTTCCATTATACTTAATTAGTTACTTATAATAATCTAATTTAGCAAATACTACAATTAATTTATCAGTCTTTTATAACCTTTAATTAATAATTCCTCCTGTAGTTTAATTCACTATGGCCCTATTAGTAATCTTTCTATAATTAAACTTACAATTTATTTCTCTCTATTTATTATAATTACAATTTTATCTTTCTATTTCACTTTGTTACTATTATCATTGTTATTTATATTGCCATATTTTAATTCCTATGTCATTTCCCTATTTTACCATTGTATATCACTTCACTTATTAGTCACTTTCTCCGATTAATGTTGTAATATTTTCAAAGAATAGTCAGTTTTCTATTTAATGTACTATTTGATCCCTACGTTAACATTATTCAAACAATTTACCTTTACTTTATTCATTTCCCACTAAATCAAATGAGTACCACTGATTCACAAGTTTACCTTTGCTTATATTTTATGTGCAATTCTGTCACTTTATAAACCTAATTCATTTACACGCACATGCCTAATTTTTTTAGGTTAATTTAAAATCATTAATCATTATTTAATTACTTATTAATTACACTACAATATTCCAATTTCATCTATTACTTCCTCACCGATTAACAAATATGCACTTAATATCTGTATCAACAATCAACTATACCATAATATCTTAATTAGTCATACTATTATAAATTTACAATTTAATCCCTACACTTTATAATTATATACAACCTTATCCTCATTTAATCTCATATACAACATACCACTATTTAATTCCATTAATTCATTTATTTATTAATTAATATATATATATATATATATATATATATATATATATATATATATATATATATATATATATATATATATATATTATCATTTAACTCTTACCATGATATTTTAATTCAAATTACTCTTTAGTCCTTAATTTATCCTTACTTTTCAATCTTACCACCTCAATTCACTATAATTACAATTATGCCACTGCTTACTCTTAATATCACTTTTTAATTTACTATAATTTCCTATTAAATCATTAATCATATTTAATCATTAAATTCACTAATTTAATTACATAATCACTCATTAAATCATATTATTCACTAATTATATTTTAGTCCTTTAATTAAACTTACTATTTCATTATTTACATTTAAGTCCTTATTCTTTTCCTTAATTTCCAATTATATCCTTAACCTTTCCATTAATTCCATCTACGTCCCAACTTTCTCAACAATTCCATCCATGTCCCTTCTTTTCAATAATTTCATACATGTCCTCATTTTTCACTTAATTACCATAAGATCCTTACATATACTAAATTTACACGTTTGACCTCACTTTTTCACACTTTCCACTTTTGCCCTTTTATTATTTTTCTTAATTACTAATTTACCCTTTTTACACTTAACTTCCACTTTTAACCTTATAAATTCACTAAAATTTTATTTAGGTCCCTAATTTACCACTTTTACACTAAATTACCAGTTTAACCTCATGTTTTTTCAAAATTACCAAATTACCTTTACAATTACACTTTTTACCTAACTTTATCATTTTTTTTCTAATTAATGTAAATTGACCATTTTACCCCTAAAATTTTCATTTATTCCATTTTAATCCCATTTTCACTCATTTTCTTACTTGTCACTATTTTAATCAATTCTATCACTTAATTACCCTTATGCCCCTAATATATATCCATTAGAAAATCTATCGACCGGATACGCGGGACGTGGACCCCATAGATCTACTACACTATAGAATGACCCCGATGGGACCATTCATCACTGCACTGCACTACACTGATCACTGTAAATACTGGATACACTGTAAACACTATACACTGGAATAGACCATCATTGGTCTATTAATAACGAGTTGTCATGACTCGAACCGCGGTGTGGAATCCCTTTGGCTAGCCAATTATATCCTGGACTAGATTTCACTAGCAGATCACTACTAAGGGCAGTGTATCATTAAAATTCACTTAAATTTCAATTCGACCAACACACTCACTTTTCCTTATGGTCACTTTAATTCCATTTAATTACTCAATCACACACTTTACATATTAAACCCGTCACAAACATCATTTGTATACCATAATTACCATTAATCATACATTATATCCCCTTTAATCAATTCGGCCATGGTCTTAAGTTTTCATATCACTCACTTTAATTTCATTTGACCATTCAATCATATAATTTCATATTATACATATCATAAATACCACTTATATGCCTTAATACACCACATATTCCATTATTCTCATTACTAATCCATTCGGCCTAACCTAAATAAATTCACTATGTTTTCCTTTTAATCATACAATTATTCCATCATGCATTACACTAATTATACATATTATAACCATCATTTATAAACCACAAAACTCATTTATACATTATAAATTCCTTGAATATCCATTCGGCCCATATTAGAAATGTCATACCAATATGTTTTAATTTATTCTAAGTATCTTTATACACTAATTTAAGTCCACTAATTATGAATATTAAGTTAGTTTCAATTATTCATGCCTAAATCACATGTTCACACTTAGGCATAACCTAAAACACACACATAATCAATGGAAAAAGAAGGATATTGTATCCACTCACCTTAGATTCTTGTTGTCCACTCTTTAAGCTTCCTTTCCATAACCTTAATCCTTTAAACCAACTTCCACCATAAAAATTCCTATAGTGGTCGAATTCAAAAAATCCACATATCATAAATACCAAGCTTCCTTTTAACAACTAACATCATAAATGAACTCTACACCCTTGAAAACCCCCAAAGGGACCAATAAACCTAATTAAAAATACCTAAATCTCTTACCTCAAATCTTGACCTAAACTTTGCACAATTGATTTTCCTTACTTCCAATACTCCAAATGGACTCCAATTACTTTCTTGATGTTTTAGAGAGGCTAAAATTTGTCTAGGAGGTTGAATTTTGGGGAAAGATTGGAGAAATGAAGAAGAAAAATGGTGGAGAAGTAAAGAAAACCCATTCGGCCATGAAGGAAGAAGAGGGACGTGGTGGCTGCTGGATTTCCATAGAGAAATCCAGCCAATTAACTCCTTATATAGGCCTTAAATGAATCAAACCGGTCCAACCAAAGTGGTCCGACCGATTTGAACCGAATTTTCGATTTTTCGGTTCAATTGCACTTTTTCAAAGTATCTCCATGTTTCTCACATTATTTTCACTTCTAAAAAATTCTATTGTTCTTAAGACATCAAATATAGTTTTCTTACAAATTTTTAACTCAATCAGAGTCCATTTGTGCACCGGTTCACTTAAACCGGTCTGATTCAACCATTTTTTGTTCTGCCGTAAAATCCAATTCAAATGCTGTCAAAACTTATAAGAAATTATTCTAAGCCATTATTCTTCCTACACTACATATTTTTTATCAAAATAACCATTTTTAAATATTCAGTCAAACCCCAGTTCAATTTGAACCAAACCAGATGCCAACTTCAGAATTTATTTCGAAAACCTATTTGACTTTTTCAGCTCAAAATTTACCATTAGACTCCTGACGGACCACAGACCATTTTTGTGAAATAAAATTTTTTCTAAAAAATGATAGCCGGGTTCGCTGTATAGCTGCCTCGAGGTTACCCATACAGGAATTGCTA
Source organism: Excoecaria cochinchinensis (assembly GCA_947683425.1). Lineage (NCBI taxonomy): Eukaryota > Viridiplantae > Streptophyta > Magnoliopsida > Malpighiales > Euphorbiaceae > Excoecaria > Excoecaria cochinchinensis. The sequence continues at coordinate 14,428,064 of CANTUQ010000092.1, forward strand.
TACTTCCGGCACACTTAACACTAAACATTTACACTGGCAATATCACTTATTACACTATTCGATGCTGCAATCATCATGAAGACACTAAAAACATGCATTGACATTTCTAGACCGGTATTTGGGCCGCTACATAAATATTATAAATACAATTAATTATATGCAACCATCTATATAAAAGTTTATGTAGATATTTAACGTATGTATTTATCATGATCAATTAATTTGTTAGTGACTCTATTGAATACAATTTGTTTGTGGATGTTGTTGACGACCACTGTGAGTGCCTATCTATATTATATTTATTCCCCACTAAGTCTTTGTGCTAGCACGGGTGTTTTATCAGTGCAGGTATCAAAGATAGGTAGGACGCTTAGGACATTCTGCAAGTCCCAAGGCCAACACATTGGTAGGACGCTTAGGACATTCTGCAAGTCCCAAGGCCAACACATTGGTAGGTTCTTTGTATAGGCTTTGTATTATGAGTATTAATGTATTGTAATGTTTTATTGTATATGTATGACTAATTATGTATAATGACCATTGTGTAAGGAGAATGATTTCTGAATGTGCAAAGCTATTTATGTATAATGACTATTTAAAGCTGCAAAAGTTGTATGGTATTGAGGAAAAAATATTATATTTTGATTTATGATATTTATTTTTGCGACAATTGTGCTTAGTTTGATGACATGCTTCGCTTGTCGTCATAAATCGATCATGTTATGACATGATTTACTACGTATGGATAAAGGCTGTTACATAGGCTGCAACAATAGAGATCCCTATAGGCATGCCTATCTATCCACGACTCTGCTATAGCAGGTTATTAATTAATCCATAACCAATTTATTCACATTGAAATTCAAATAAAAATTGCCAAACATAGGTTAACATTTCAGAACAAATATTAGCATTTCATTCCTTAATGAATTGCATGCATGATTAAGCATTCCGAATCATTATTCAAGTTTTTTTAAAGTTACAATTGGTTCATGTCAAAAATCATCTCAAAATAACGAGAGAAAATCACTTTACAAAGCAAAGTTGGGAGGGTTACACAGTGGGCAAGAATTCCTGCCAGCTATGTAAACACATGCATTATTTTGAAAATAGAATGCGTTTACACGGTGGGCACAAAACATTACACAGCAGGCAGGAATTCCTGCCAGCTGTGTAAACCGAGGAATCAGAAAGATTCCCAAAAGATACTTTCCATAGTAGTTTTATATGGAGGGCAGGAATCCTTGACCAGTGTGTAACTCGATTTTTAGGCCAAATTAACAAACCAAAACCATTTTATACGGCGAGCAGGAAATCCCGACCACCGTGTAGCCCTATTTTATTACTTAAAACCCAAAATTCAGTAGGGCTACAGCCTTGGCTTTACTTGTCCAATCAATATGAATATGTAAACATCATTTTTAGGCCAAATGGCCTCTTAATAATTGATCCCCATGATATTAACTTTCTAATGGCACCAACTACACATCATTTAGACACCTAAAACTCCAGATATAACCAAAACAACCTGTACTGCTCCCATTAAGGTGGCAGAACTCCTATGCCAAGTTTAAGCTCCATTTTGAGCATCTTACCTCATGGTTCCTTCTAAACATATTAGGTATATGTCTTCAATTTCCAACCCAACTAAAATCATGCTATTTGAAAAATTCAAACTTAACGTATGACTAAAACAAACACCAAAGGGCAGATGGATTTTTGGACAAAGTTTCCCCTTAAAACTCTATCTACCCTAATAAATAATTTCCACAACAATAACCAACCCAATTCAACTCCATTTCACATATATTATGCACACACCATTCAAAAATATAATTTTCATCATCACATGCACATTAACACGTGTAAATTCCCAAACCTTTCTCCTTGCTCCTTCCTGGCTTCACTTGGCTCTTTCTTCACCTTCTTTCTCTTTTCTCTTGCTCTAGTAGATTTCTCCTCTACAAATGCCACCATAGATGCATTAATTAAACAACAAAACATTACTCTCACTCTTCAAAAGCCACAGGTAAGAGGGAAAGAAAAGCTAACAATTCACTTACCTTTTAAAAGCTTACAAAACACTAAATTCAACTTGCTTAATTTACGAGACACTTGAGCATGATTTAATAGAGGATTTGTGTGTTAGAATGAGGAAGAAATGGCTGAAATGAGGAAGAGGGGAGGCTGAATTTTGTGGCCCTCCCAACCGACTTACATGGTTTATAAAGGCATGAAATTTCTTCCCCTCTCTAGAACACAATTTGTCAAGCTATGATTGGCTCTTTTTTCCTTTTTCTCTTTTGGTCCCTAATCTCTTATGTAACCATACATTAACCTTTTAATTAACTTAATTCCTTACATTAGCACACCAAATAACATAGTTAATGCAATTTATCCTATAGGGGTTAAATGACTTGTAACACCCGCATAGCCTTATACTATACGTACAGTGGTCCGCTGTTCGGATATCACAACAATGTCAAAGTTATACACTAAACCGTAGAGTAATTTTTTTTTCATCGATATCAATTAAACACAGGTACAATAACAATTTAACAATCCATATAAAGATTTATTAAAGTTCCTTACCTATACATACATATAAACCTTAGATCTATTCTTACACATTCTTAACTTCATTCATCCCCGTCATATACATCTCATGCCTATTTTATTAACATTGACTTCGTCCCACTTCTTAGCAGACATTGAAATCTCGGCCATTTTAGAACTTCTAATCTTCTTAACCTACACGCAGTAACAATGCTATACGCTGAGCATTAAAATGCCTAGTGGTGGATGCATATCCTAAACTTTCCACTCCTATGGTCATGCATGCTCACACAAGCATACTTATATTCAGCATTACATAAATACTAACTCTTCCATTATATGCACTAACGATTCGGTTTAGTACTAATAAATGTCTATAATTATTTAACTCTCTCTTTACTATTTTCTTCCCTTTTCTCTTTCTTTTTCTTTTTCATTTTTATTTCAATTGCAGTTTATGGATTTATCTTCTTAAAATTACTCACTCATATATATACATACATTCGTTATTAAATTTATACTTTGATATATTAACTTCCCATATTTCAATAAGTTACTATATAACTTAATTCTTACTTTCTGATGTTACAATTTTATATAAGGCTATATATCTTTAAATCTTCTTTATTTAGTTATCAATTATTTTGTTACATCTTAAATCTTCTTCTGTAGTTATCGTTCTGGTCATTTTCTTTATCACTAACAATATACCCTTAATTTATATTTATCTATTCCCCTTTTTTTTATTTATTTCGCACTTATATTTCTAATATTTTCATTGTTCTATTCCTTTTATCATTGTTCTTTTGACAACAATTTATTTTATTTCCTTATTAATGTTTACTTACTTCATATATTTATGTAAATTTAGATACAATTATATGATATAAAATTTACCGTACAATATTATTTACACTATTATTATTATTATTGGCATTAACACTTATATTACTACAATACAAGTTCACTCATTTAGTCTTTTGAGATACTTATTGTAACACCCCCAACTCCCACACATAGCATACAGAGGAAAACATAGGCAGAGAGCTACAGTGAGTGGAGGGTGCTACCAGACAAACACACTCCTAGCTATAACAGAAAATAGAACAATAAAATTTTCTAACATTATGACCTCAAAGACACACATATCCTAAACTTGTATCACCCACACACCATTATTCGCACTAAAGAATATTACAACTCAATATAAAGGCTAATAAATAAAACTTAACTACATTCCAAAATTAATAACACTTCCTATAAACTTCTACCGACTTGTTGGCCAAAGTCACAGCGGACCACACAAACTAAACTTTGAACTCCTAACCTGCACGGATAAACAACCGTGCTAAGCGATAACGCTTAACAGGAATACACAAATAATAAACAGCCAATCACAGTGGCGGTTGATACAAATACATGCATAAGTAATAATACATAAGCATAAAGATACCAGCTAGAGTTAGCACAGAATTGCAACATTAATCTCATACGAAATCTTAAGCCATTTCACACGCATATGCATTTTATAAACTATAAACAGAAATACTTTACTACTTTTCATCACAATACAATATGCATACTAATCGTTTGCATTAAATCGCTCAATGACCTTATAAATAGTTATACCTCATGAATTCTCGAAACACATTTCCTAAAATCAAAATATAAAGTCCATAAATTTCCATTATTATGAATATTTTCAAAACCATGCAAATGATCGTATTAATACTTAAGTCAAAACATTTCTTTTGATCAAACCATTACTTGTTCAAAACTAAACAAAACACTTCAATTCTTAGATTTGGTTCAGGCTCGAAATAATTATCCCAAGCTTCCTACGTATCCCTATTATTGGGAATCAGAACCACGTAGTTCTACAGTAAACCTTAATACACACATATTTCAGAATTAATCCTAACTCGTTCTATAATTCCGGTTATTTATATCATGCATACTACTTTGTTATTCCATACTTACCAAGCATTACTTAGTTACCATATTCAGTAAAACCAACAAACAATGCACATAAATTGCTTACCAATATAATTACAATAGTTATCTCGACAATGGTCTAGAAGGAAGATAACATATAACATACCTGTATTCTCATTTCAAACATATAAACGAATACATTCATAGAATTCATTTATTGAATAATTGACCATAGCAATTACGCATATCAATTACTTCAATAATGCTTTACAAACAACTTAATAAAGGCAATCATCCTCCTAACTTTTAAACAGATTAATGACATGCATTTATCACATATAAATTCTTATGCAGTCAATAGTCATTCACACACCTTCATTAGATTAAACATTATTTGCTATACCTCTTTTCATTTAACTGATATTAGGTTTAGGTGCAAAGCATTTAGGTATTCAAAGATACCACACAATTCCACATAAGTGTCCATGAAGGATTTAGAACATTTAAGTGCGTAAAGCACAAGCTCAATATGTCAACAAACACTTCCGAATGCTTATTCACATAATTTTATGCACATCATCACAAACTTGTCACTTTATTCACATTCTTTTATTCTTTTAATTGCCTGCTAAGTCAAAGGGGGTGGATAAGCGAGTGAACAGAACACATTGGGGGTACCCAAGGGTACAATCAAAAAGCAATATCTTTCATTTTCTCATTCGAAAAGATTTTCACATTGGGGGATCTTAAACAAGATCCGTACACATTGAGGATCACGATGATCAAAACGGGGACCTGATCAGGGTCCAAAACCAAAGGGATGGTGCTATCAGAACTCTATAAGCATGCCTATCTATCCACGACCGATTATGCAGGCTAAATTCACATGTGTTACCATTACAGGCTTGTAAGTTCTTTTATTTTCTCAGAGACACATGCATTCATATACTTGCATATCATTTGTACTAATTGCATTTATCATATTCTAAACTAATCATCATGCATTCTTTCATGTATTGAAATATTCATATAAACGCATTGAATATATTCATATTATTAGATATCATGCACCCATTTAAGCTTAGCAAATAAATTTACAATTCAATACACATATACATTCGTAACATAATATTGGTAGATCAAATTCTCATATCTCAATTACTACCATGCATAGGAACATTTGAATAATTCATATTTTAAATCATATGTGCATAATATAAATGAGAAACCATGCAAAGAAGACGTTTTTCAAAAACACTTTAAGGCAGAGAGATGGGACTGTTGCAATTGCGACAGAAGGTCGCATTCCCGACAGTGGCCAAGCTGGACCTGTGGGAAAAGAGCCTGTTACGACTCATGAAGGCAATTCACATAAGAACAAAGGGCAGGCGCTTGAGAGAGAGGAAGCTGTCACAAGTCATGCTCTATGACATGACTCGTGCTTCATTGCACGACTCGTGCTCCATAGCACGACTTATGCTCTATTGCACGACTCATGCTCCATGGAGCACCACTCGTGCTCCCTTGTCACTACTCGTGATAGTCAAAATCATGCCGAGTCATGATGACTGTCACGACTCGGACAGGTCCTCCACTGCCCACGAGATGCTAGAATCACTGGCTTTATCGCGCTCGCGATAGGGTCATGCTCGCAGCAGAGTCATGGTTTCCAGATCACCAAAAATTCTGCAGAAATCCTTTTCTTCCAAAATCATGCCCAAAACTTCCATTCAAATCAAACTTCAACACAACACAAAATCGTTCATTCAAAACATCATAATTAACCCAAAATCCAACTTTTATACCATTAAACACAATTAAATCATGCTACTAACGTCATCAAAATCCCCAATTAACAAAACTAGAAATTCTACTGTAAAACTCATTCCATTACTTACCTTGACTCAAAAACTCACATTCTAGACATCTCAACCCAAGTCATTTAAAATCCATAGCATTTAAACATATTTAAACAAATTTAACCCCATACAATTTCAGAAATTCAACTAAAATCCACACAATCAAATAATGTACCAAAACATAAATTCCCAAACCTGACTTCCTTTGCTACTAATGGCTTCCTTAGATGATCTTTCTTGCTTCCAAATGCATTCAAGATCTTTCTCATCCAAAACCTCATCAAACACACATACACAAACACAAAACATAATCTAGGTCAAAACCTAAATAAGAAGAAAAGAAGAAATCAGAGCTCATACTCACCTTATCTTAACAATCTTCACTTAAATCACTCGAACTAACAAACTTGATCATCAAAATCTTGGGGCTTTGATCTAAGGGAGAACAAATGGCATTGAAGCAAGAAGGAGAAGAAGAAGAAGAAGAAGAAGGAGAAGAAGAAAAAGAAGAAGAACTGGAGAAAGAGAGAGGGGAGAGCAAATTTTCTGCCCTCTCTCTCTTCTTTTATACCCCTTCTTATCCCCTTGCCACATGTCACATTGCCATTGGTCCAGATTAGATATTTATGTCAAATTTCTCTTTCCAATCCCTCAACTCTTATATCCTCATGCATTGACAATTATAACATACTAATCCTTCACATTGGCCCACTAAATTAATCTCTATTCTTTCAATCAAGTTCTGATTCCACACTTCACAATTTTACCATTGACCACACTTACCAAAACTTATATATAAATTCCAAATTCGTCCTTTTGGCACACCCAACACCACAACTTGCATAATTTTAGTCACCACTAATCCTCGATATGCACAAATCCTTCTAAGGTACTTTTCGGGTTGTTACACTTATTACTTTATATCCTTTACTTTATCAATACAAGCATTGATACTACTTAAGTTATATTTTTTTATTATTACTAATTTTACAATTATTAACATTACTCTCTTTAATGTTATTTTCATTTCTATTATTTCTTACAATTACTTTAGATTCTAATATTCATTTATTTATTTATTTCATTTTATCATATGACATATAAATTTATATTTAGTTTTTAAATTTTTTTCTTATGCATACTGTGACGCGCGTTGGAATCGGAGCTCCTTTCTTTTGAAAGGCCCGCTTTTAGGGCTCGAGGGATGGTTCGCGTCATTTGATCTTGGATAACACGAGACATTTTATAATCCCTACTCAATAGAACATTGGAGAAGTTCATCTAGTCCCATGATACCTTTAAGTACCTTTGAGGTATTTTGGAGTCGCCACCCAATTTACGAGAAATTGAAAAAGGTCATCTAACTTTTATGGTTTAAACTAGAGAGTAGTTCGGAACTCCACTCTTATTAATGTCTTGATTAGTTATAAATGAGTTTTTAGATTAGAAAATCACATCTCTCATCTCACACATTAATGCATTTTATTAAAGGCATAATTTAAGTATAAAAAAAATGGTAATTGAAAGCTGTAAATAAAGCGATAAATAAAACGGTAAACACACAAAGCCACACCATTTACAAAAGAGAAATTGAGACAAATAAAATCGCCCGAATGAAAAAAAAAATGGAAATTGGGACAAATACAATCCCCAAATGAAAGGAAATGTTAAATAAAATTGCCCCAAAAATAATTAATTAGAAGGGCCCACAAGATATATAAACATAAAGCTAAACAATCACACAAAATCAATCAAAAGGGGTAACATGCATAAGTCTAGATATTTATTCAGTTTAGGAACATTGATTCTTTCATTCTCATTTTAAAAGGGGATCGAAGAGTTGTTTCGGCCATTTGCTTGAAAACCGGGATGAATTACTTTCATTTTGAGAAAATTTAACTCTTCATTTTAATTCATGATATTTTGCATTCCTTGCCTAAAATAAAGGACATTGATCCTAATTTATTAATAAAAATCTCGATTTAGTTGTAAAAATATTTTTGTGATTTTTTTATCTAACCCGCGCATAAAATAAAACTATTTCATTTTATAAACAAACACAATCACACAAATAAGAGATAAATAAGACCTCACTGAGATAACGTAGTTGTGAAGCGCGCCGAACCCCGTGGCGCCCTGGAAGCCCACCTTTAGGGCATTAGGGAGAGGTTCATTAAAACTTGTAAGAAATTACAAGTGCGTCCATTTTGGGCAACAAGTAGGTTTCTTGGAGTCGCCACCCAATAGAACATTGGGAAAGGTTGTCTAGCCTCAGTGAGCCTAAGACGGCGCTGCTATGTCCATTTTAGGCAAGCCAGAGGTGTCTTGGAGATCCCACCCTAATAGAACATTAGGATGGTCCTCTCGCCTCATGGAGCCTAGGACTATGCAAATTAAAGCCTTTTTACGGGACACAAGAGGTGTCTTGGAAGTCCCATTCCAATGGAACATTGAAATGGCTCTCTCGCCTCGTTGAGCCCAAAGACCAGAGATGGTTCGGAACTTCCCATTTATTCATACCTTGATTAAGTTTATAATTGAGTTTTGAATTTAGCGTTTCATCCCATTTCTCAATCAATTTTAATGCAATTTAATTAAAACGCACATCAATCACATAATGAAAGCGGTAAATAAAGTAAATGAAAACAAAATAAATTACAACAAAACTAGGGGCGGAATACAACCCCCATTTGTAAATAAAATACAATTCATACATAAATCGGGCTATTTATTAAAGATGAGGACATTGGTCCTCTCATGCATAATTAAAGAAAATAATTTTAAAGTGATAATTTATTTTGGATGAAAAATATAGGACATTGGTCCCATTTTTATTAAATAAAACCCAATTTAGTTTAATAGAAATATTTTTGTGATTTTTTAATTAACATGCATAAAAAATAATTATTACAAATTACATATTAGAAATAAAAAAAAAATAATGAAAGAAAAGTAATGAAAATAATAAAAAATAACAAGTCAACTCCCAAATGGATCTTCAAATCTTCGTGGGCTCCCACTTGGTATGAAAAATACTCACACATAAAAAATAAGTGTTGAAAATAAAAGAAAAAAAACAAATAAAAGTGAAGTTAGTAAAAAATTAATTAAACATATAACATGAAAACAATTAAATTAAGGCAATCAAAATTGCATCATGTGTGACAAGCCAATTAAAATGACGTAATAAAATATGCAATCTAATTAATAAACAATTTAGCATGCATAAAAAATAACATAATAATAATAAAATTCAACATGCATAAAATAACAATAATAACATCCAATCATGCATGAAAATATAAATAATAATAGTAATAATAAAATTGAACAAGAATAAGGATAATAATACTAATACTAATGATGGTAGTAACTACAATAATAATAAGAACACAATAATAACAAAGAATATGAACAATCAATAATAATAATAATAATAATAATAATAATAATAATAATAATAATAATTATTATTATTATTATTATTATTATTATTATTATTATTATTATTATTATTATTATTATTATTATTATTATTATTATAAGACACAATAACATTAAGGAATATGAACAATCATATAAACATGCAAGAACAATAGGAAATAAAATCAACATGGCATGTTTAAGGCATGATAATAATAATACCAATAATAATATGGACAATCACATAAGCACATGGTAATAATAATAATAATAATAATAATATATGAACAATTCAATTAAATATGGAAGAATAAAATGAAAACAAAAATAAGGCAATTATGCTAAAACATGTTAAATGATAATACTAATAATATATGTGAACAAAAATGATGACAATGATATGAACATGAAAAATTAAATAAGAAATAAGAGTAACAAATAATAATATGAACAATTAAATAAAAAATAAAAAAAGAAGTAAAAATATGAACAATTAAATAATAGATCTAAAAGAATTTACATGATAATTAATTAAATAAAATCAATAGAATAAGAAAATAAGAAGAAAATGATAGAATTAAAAGAATTTACATATTAACTAATTAATTGGAAACAAAAAAAATGAAATAAAAATTAAATTAAGAGATTGAGCCAAGAATGTTTACCCTCAAAATTTATCTTGAAGAAATGAAGGTAGATGATCCAATTCTTTGTCTTGATTGTAAGAATAAAATTAGAAAAATAAAGTATTGAAAATGAATTTTTACTTAAGAACAAATAATTGATTTATTTGTCTCAAAGTAAAAAAATTATCAAATGAAAAGAAGAAAATTCCTAAGAACAAAACTTATTCTTTTTGCTTTAAGAATTATCTTCGAAGATCCTTCAGAAAAATTGAGAGAATTTGTTTGAGAGAAAAAAGAAGAAGAAAAATAATTTTCTAAAGAAAATCCCCCCTTAATTTTCTCTTAAAAATTCCTTTTTATCCCTCCCCCAAAATCAGATTTTTTTTAATGAAAAATTAAATTGACTTAATTTTAATAAAAGCAAAAAAATGAAGAAAATCAAAGGTTTGGAATTTTAAAAGTTTTACCATTGAATTTTACTAAAAAAAATTGAAGAAAAATGAATTTTTGGGGCCAAAATGGCCAAAAAAGGGAAAAACAGCAAAAATGGGCGAAGAGGAGGCGCCAGGGGGCGAGCGACACCCGTCGGCGAGCCCGACGGGCGTCCCCCGCGCACAGCAGCGCGCGCAATTATTGGAAGGAGGTGTCCAAGATGTCTCATGGCACCCAAGATCAATAAGACGCGGACCAATCCCTCAAGCCCTAAAAGCAGGTCTCTTTACGAGGGCCTTTGCTTGGTTCGGTACGCATCATAGTGGCGACTCCACTGGGGATGATTGAAACTTCGCTTCGAAAGTGAATTAAGTTAAAATTATAACTAAGTTGTTAAGAATCAAAAGTTCCATTTTTAATCGAAAAATTGCATTGCATCCACTAGAGCCTTAGAACTATGCTAGTTGGTCCCCCATTTTACCCCGGTGCATTCCTAAAGCACGATCCTACTTTCATTTATTGTATAGAAGTGCTAGGGATAATCACCAGCCCAAGCCTTATGCCACCAAACAGTATATCAAATGGAGACCCGATTGGTTGTTATGCTCGTGATGAGCTAGACCCATTGGCAGGGACCATGCTTGGGTAGACCTAAGGTAACACCACCCTCAACCAAAGCCCATGTAATGGCAATAGAAACTTCCACTAGGTAATACACTCCTTAATGCGATGCATGCTACGTGGGCCCTTATATATTGAACCAATTCAAACATATTAATTGGACACTCATCAAAGGCTCTCATGCTCCGATGGGCCCATATATAATAGCCAAACCCATACGCATGTGCTTTTAAATTGAGAGTGTTATGGTGCTGGTTTCTCACCACGCACCGTATGCACCCATTGGGTTCTCCGCTGACCCATGGGTCAAGACCACTTAGGAAAGAGACCGCACTACCTCATGTGTGGAATTTATAAGGTTGGAAGGATATATTTGCTCGCATGTGGTTGTCTATGTTGCATCCATATGACCACACATCTTTGATATCGTTCATGCATCATGCTAACAATTTGAATCTTTCAGCCATCATAGGTACGAGTCAGTGGTCTAGGGATCTAGACGGCCAATTGGTAAGGAAAAACCCATTATTCGAGTCAATAGAGCAAGTGTCGCATTGGGGTTCAGAGTCATTCTCAGATAGCACTGAATCCTTGCGTTCAGAATTATCATTGGACATGGCCAACTCAGAGATGAATGCCACCCAAGAGATAGACCAAAGGGTCCAAGAAATGGAGCGCAGATTTGAGGAATTTAAACGTAGAATGATGGCAATGATGGAAAACTTAGCTGCCACCTTAGCGCCGCCAGTAGGCCAGTAACCTGCCGCTCCTATCGGGGGATCGAACGAATAGATTCCAATCAGGAAAGTGCCCCCGGCAGCAGTTGTAGAACCACCTCCTACTGTAGAGCCTAGAACTTTTGCAAATATTGAGCTTAGAAGAATTGGGGAGCATAGGCCCGAAGAGGATTTTGTAGGGGATGAGCATGAGAAGTCCATGTCAGTAAGAGCTAGACCTCCTAAAGAGGATCCCGCCCTGAGAAAGATAGAAGAGAAAGTTGAGGCGATGGCCAGTTTATTGTTTGCCGGGAAAGGGATAAGCCTAGAGGATAGGGATTTGGATGACAAGGAGATGCTTCCTCAGAGATTTAAGATGCCCGAACTGCCCAAGTTTGATGGCACCTCAGATCCATCTGCTCATATCAAGCAACACACACTCGTGATGAAAGGGACTATGCTTACCAAGAGACAGAAGGTCGAATACTTCCACCTCAGCTTGATGGGGCCTAGTGTGGACTGGTACCACTGTTTGGATAGGAGAACAAGAGAAGATTGGGACCTATTGACCGAAGAGTTCCTCAAACAGTATGACTGTAGCACCTGAATGGAGGTTACTTTAAAGGATTTGGAGTTACTTCAACAAGGATCTAATGAGTCATTCCACGAGTATCTTACTCGATGGAGGAATCGGGTGATGGAAATTAAAAGGAAACCGGATACTCCAGATCAGATTCGGTTGTTCATCCGAAATGCTAGTCCATATCTCAAGGAGGGACTAAAGATGAAGGGGCTCAAAGATTGATAGTCTCTAAAAGACATAGCTATCGAAGTATAGGGTGAGTACCTAGCAAAGAAAGCAAGCCAAGGTAACTTTGCCGGGAAAAATTTCAGGAACCAGTCGAGGTACAGATTAGGCAGTATTGGGGGCAATAATAACGGGAATGATAAGACAGCTAAGGTTTCAGCTACCGAGGTTGGGCAAACTCAGAGGTACTATTCAAATTTAGGCCGCTCTCTGTCCTGGGTCTTAGAGAAATTGACAAAGGAGGGGAAGCTGAGACCACTATTGCCCAAGCCAGCTATGAATCAAGGATAGCCAGGGCACAAAGATGATCTTTACTGTGCCTACCATCAACATACTGGGCACTTGACAGATTATTACCGTACTTTGAGGAATAAAATCCAAGATCTTATTGATTCCAAGGAGATCACTGACCCTAAGAAGAGGGAGAAGAAGAAGAAGGCGGGCTATAATGCAGTTCCCCCACCATGAATACGATCGCAGAAGATTATTATTTTTTAGATGCTTTGTTCTTTTATTCTAAGAACTTCTTATGACAATCTTCGCAATTTCAATAAGATGAATGATTTTGCTTATTTGCATGAATGTTTCTAATGATTTCAATTCACATGATCATAATGCATTCATTTTTAACATTAATTCAATTAATACGACTGTATTTAATCTCAGAACTTTGAAAAATCCAAAGAAAATCTTGATGGCATCTGATATAACTCCTGAAGAGAGAGAAATTCAGAGAGATGAAAGAGAAAGAAAGAAAAAAAATAAAAGAGAAAATAAATAGAAGAAAAAAACCTAGTTATAATTAGAGGATTGGAGGAAAACTCACTAAGAGCACTAGAACCTTTCTGATTACCCATCAAAGCGATCCCTGGATAAGACGGAACCTAAAAAATGGTTTAGGCAGCCCTTCTTTGCATAGCTCTCTAAATGACTATTTTCTACCTTTATTTTGCAATCGCTTGCCAGCCCTTTGAGCCTTTATGCTGGTATGCTAAATGCGTACCGATTTTATTGTTACACATATTGAAACTACCCTTCGCATGATTTTTATCTCTGTGACGCGCGCCGGACCCCGATGCGCCGCCCGTTCGACCGCCCGCACGTGGGCGACCGGGGCATTTGCGGGTCCGTTGGCATCTTACAATAAATCGCAAGTGCGTCTATGCTGGGCAACAAGGAGGTATCATGGAGTCGCCACCCAATAGAACATTGGGGAGGTTACCCTCGCCTCGGAGAGCCTAAGACTGCGCTTAGTATCCATTTTGGGCCAGCTAGAGGCCTAGGATTAGCGCTAAAGTCTCGTAACCCAAGAAGTATTTTGGAGGATAACCTCTAACCTCTTGAGCCCAAAGACCAGAGCTGGGTCCGGGATTTCTCATCTATTTCTACCTCAATTAGTTTATGATCAAATTTTAATGTCATTAGTTCGCTCTCTTTCCACACTACTGCAGTTGATTAAAAGGCGCATTTATTCACATTCGGAAAGTAGTAAATGAGCAGAATAAATATCAAAAGCGATAAGTTACAATAATACGAGGAGCGGAATACAACTCCCTTTTGTAAATGTGCGATTCATACACAAATTGGGGCATTGTTTATTTTGAGGACTTTGGTCCTCTCATGCATCATTATTAAAAATGGGATATTCAATATGTGATGATCTTTATTGGATGAAAATAGGGCGTTGGACCCTTTTGCATTTTATACAAAACTCAATTTTATTTAAGTACAAATCGTTGGTCTATTCTTACATTTAACGGGATAAAAAGAACTTATTCATATATATAAAATAATCAATGAATGAATAGGCGAGAGAAATAGATCAAGAGGTTTAAGAAAACTAAACCGGACGAAATCCACCACGCATGGTAGGCAGCCGCTCAAGTTCGGAATTATCCAAGAAGACCAATATACACTCACAGAAAGTTAAGAGATGTTAATATACATAAAATTAACACATAAGAAATCAAAGAGACTGAATAGAGATGAAAAATGATCAAAAAAATGGAGGCAGAACCCACCGACGGCCTTTCCTGGGTGACCGACGGGCGTCGGTTTGGTTATTCGATATGCCCGTTTGTCACTCAAAAAGGGCGTCTATAGGTGGGTGACCGACGGGCGTCGTTCATGAAGATGACCCGTCGGTCACCCCTGTCTCCGAAAAACAAAAGGGAGAGAAAGAGAGAGGAACCTTTTTCAAAGCCAAAAAGAGTTTTATCCCAAACGAAGATAAGAGGGGGTCAAAGTGAAGGAAAATAATGACAAATATTCAAAATTTTCACAGAATAAATGAATAAATAAATAAATGATAAATGATTAAATATGAGATGAAAAATGGAGAGAGAATCCGGAATATTTACCCTCAGATAGTCGCTTTGGGTAAGATTTTGGTGTCGGTTAGATCCCCGCGCGTTCCACGAGAAATAACAAATGAAAGATTAGAGAGAGAAAATGAGCTATTTCACCTCCAATCCTTCAGAAAATTGATTTTGGAGTCAAAATCTAAAGAAAACTAATTAGCTTTTAGTTCCTTTGATTGATTTGATCCTTGATTAAATAAAGTTCTTTGGAAAAAGGTGTTTTTGGAGGAGAGAGAAAACGTTTTTGAATTTTGGCAGAGTTTCCTCTTCTGAAAAATTTTCCAACCCTTTTCAAATGAAAATCCGGACCTTATATAGCCAGACACGACCGACGGGCGTCGGTGTATGGGGCCGGGCGTCGGAAGAATCCTACTGACACAAGGACACTTCCGACGGCCCTGCCACATCCACCGACGGGCGTCGGAACGGTTGCGTGCTCCGGGAAACCAGGCGGCTCCTGACAGGGGCGGTGACTTTCCGATGGGCGTCGGAAAATGCCACAAGCCGTCGGTGACTCGAAGCGACGGGCTGCCTCCACAGACGGGCTGGCCATCTGTGGAGGACAAAAAGCTTTTTTGACTTGAAAAACTTCCGTTTTCTCCCCCTCTGCCAAGGAATTTGTAGATAAACATCATTTCCCATGGAACGCGGGACTAAGACCTCCAAATTCAGCCTCTCGTACAGGCTCGAGCATCGATTTCATCATAGGGTAACCTCTGATCCGGACCACTCCGGGACACGGTGCTTACAGTTGCCCCCAGTTTTGGGGAAACTAGTGCACAAGCGCCTAGATAAGCCAAAACTCAGAGAAAGGTTGGAAGGGAAGCGTACCTGCGACGGCTTTTCACCTTTCGGGCCTTTTGCCGGGTGGACCTTGTCTCGATCTGTTCGGCGATGAGAAAATACTCTCCTCGGTCTCCTCTCGACCTGCGGGTATTTGGTGAGGTTTAGCAGGCTTTGGCCACGACCTCGGTCTTGTGAAGTGCGGTATGCTTTGACCACGACTTCGATTGGTGAGATGCAGCACTTTCTGGCTACAATCTCGATCTGGTGAAGAGCAGTGTTTCTCTAACCGCAGCTTCGATCTGGTGAGATGCAGCACTCTCTGGCTACAATCTCGATCTGGTGAAGAGCAGTGTTTCTTCAACTGCAGCTTCGATCTGTGAGATGTAGCATGCTCTGGCTACAACCTCGATCCGGTGAAGTGCGGCACTCTCTGACCACAGCTTCGATCTTGGAGTGTGGAAACTCCGCTGGTTTCCTTGTTTCGAAGGAGATCTTTTTAATCGATGTCTATGCTCAGGTCGGTATTCCTTTGTACCTGTGAGATAAAAGATTTTGTTAATTCACGTTTGAATGGTCATCTTTTGACCTGTTATTGATGGCATGATTTTGCTTTACTCGCTATACCATGTTTCCTCTTTTATTCATTTTTCTTATTGAGATGTTATTGATTATTATTCTTTTGTTGTTTGTTTTTGTTTTGTATTATTTTTTATTGTCATTTTTATCGACACATGAGTAAATGTGAGAACATACATTTTCTGTGATGTTATTTAAGCAATCAATCGAAGAAAACATGCAAATAATGAAGCAAAAGTTTTCCACTAGACATGTCATTTTTGTACAGTGCATATACAAAATATAAAATATACAAGAGATACAAAAAATAACTCCCTGAAGCTCAGAGACGTGTGTAGTCTGAGGGCTCATCGGGATCCTCATCATCCGATATATGCACGGTCCCTGGCGGAGGTGGACGGGCCGGAGGTGGTGGCGGAGCTGTAGAGGGTCCTGCCTCGTGATCATGGGCTCGCCTGAACTGAACCTGAGCATAGCCGTCCAAGAAGGGCTGGGTACAGGTGCCCAAAAACCCTAAGGTCTCTGAGATCTTGTCCCCCAACTTCTTGAAGGCTTGGCTCAGCTGAGTGGTCTGCTCAACGGCGGCCGTCCTCTTATGCTCTAAGCTCTGCTCCGTCTGCTCCCTAAACTCCCTCAAGGTCTGAGAAAGAGGAGGGAGAATCCCCTCCATCGCCTGGACGCGGGATCTCAGAGAGTCAAGTGACTCATCAATCATCTGAAGGGTCATATCGACCCTCTGAGATGCCTGGTCCTGTGATGTCCTCACATCATGAGCGAGCTGCTGCCTCAGCTCCCTCTGACCCTGAGCAATCTGCTCAACCAGCCTCATCTGCTCTCCTCTGAAGGCCTCCAGGACTCGAGTTTGCTCATCTCTAAGGGCGTCTATGGCCCGAGTCTGCTCCCTCGCTGTATGCTCCATGTAGCCCGCCTGTTCTCGAGATAGGCGCTCCACCGACTGAGACTGCTCCTGAATAGCAGCCTGCTGGCGATCCAACCTCTCGTGAATCACCCTATCCCTCTCATCCTGTCACCGCTCAAAGGCCGTAAACATGGAGGAGAGGAGCTGAAAGTAGTCCGGCTGAGCTGGCTGCTGTGGTGCTGGCTCTGGTGGTGGTGCCGAAGAAGTGGATGCCCCAGGATCGTCTCGGGAGTACGGATGGTATCTCTCGGAGGGCTCGCGGGCAAACCTCTGTACCCTGGCGCTCGGCGATGGGGCCGGAGTCGGGGCCCTAGATGCCGGTGGAGAGGCGAAGAGCACGTCCATCGTGATCTCAAAATCGAAGTCCGAGGGGGTCCTAGGAGGCTCCTGCTGCTGTGGTGGAGGCACTGCCCGTGACTGAGGAGGCTGAGGAGGCTGGTGCTCCGGCTGAGGCTCTGCCCGTGGAGGCTGGGGCTCTGGCTCGGGCTCTGGCTGTGGAGGCTGCTCCTCCTGGTGCTCTGGGTGATCAGGATCTGTCCCCAAGGGTGGAAGGTTGAACATCTGCCGGGTCTCATGGATAGTCAACACCCTATAGGCCTCTGCCTGGCAAGAAATCGGGGAGATCATCCCTATCTGAACCGCCGCTGCGGCGTCTACATGAATCCCCTCCGGCAAGGGTCCTCTCAGCCTCTCGGGGTTAAACCCCAATCCCAACAGTAATCGGGTGATGACTCCTCCTACCATCACCACCGGTGTCGACCCTCTGCCAACTCTGACCAGGTTGGCCAAGATCTCGTGGCTAATGTTGAGACGCTGGCCTGCAACCATAGCCCAGAGGCTCCAGATCTCGGCCGCGTTAGGCGACCCTGGATTACCAGCTCGACCGAGGTACGAGCTGGAAAGCACTCTGTGCAGATACCGGAGTGCCTGAGACACCAGTACGGTGCTCTTCGCTGTATCGTGATCGTACAACACTCCTGGTATAGCAATGGCCGCCCAATGGGCGCGTCTCACCGCTCGCTGTGGGATCTCAACCTCCTCCCCCGTAGGGAGCCCCATGGCCTGAGCAAACCTCTGCCTGGTGATGCTGACATGGTCGCCATCAAACCAAAACTGGATCACCCCCGGGTCGGTATCCGCGCTCTGAAAGCCTGTGTAGCGGAGAGTGGCCAAGACCTGGCGGGTGGCCTCTGGAAATGTCTGGAAGGCAGGCTCGAGAAACTCTGTCCAACCAGCTCCCTCGGCAAGTAGATCAAACTCCGGGGCCAACCCAAGGGCCTCTAGAAAAGGGCGAGATACAAAGCGGCTGGCCCGAAACTCTACCTGAGCCAACGCTCTGTACCTCTGAGCGGACTCGTCATCCATCCAAGCCGGAGCCTCAAGCTCGGGCTGGGCCTGTGGTGCTCTGCGTCTGGGAGGCATCCTGTAAAAGGGAAGGAGTCAGATAGCGAAAACTTGGCAATACAAGGACTATCAGGTTTATTTTCCAAAATCTAAGGTCCATCTAGGCCTTAACAGGGCAATGGCGGCCCAATCATGAGATAAAAAAGAGAAAGGTAATGACAAATAAAAATAGCCAACATCCTGTCTAAGGAAGTAGCCTAACATGCCTTGCACGCATCATGGCAAAAGGAACATGCAATCCTCATGGAGATAATTAAAGTGAATAAGAATGGGCTTTCTAAGTCCTAAGGCACGCATTATACATGGAAAGTAAATAAATATTCTATTCTAGAATAAATAATAAAAATTTGGGCAGCACCCCGGCAGGGATGTGCCCAACCTCCTGCATGAAAAAAGCGAGATAATAGGCCTCAGGCCCTAACAATATTAAATGCATGTAAATGGGGCACACCCCGGCAAGAGTGTGCCCCCAACAACTCAAAATAATGGCCTCAGGCCATGAAAGCAAATTATGCACAAAATGGTGCGCTAAAAGGATGCAATTCTAAAGCACCAAGATTATAGAAAAATTCTACTTCTATGTGATCATGCAAAAAGTTCAGGTTTAATTGCACTAAAACGATACAGAAAAATGGGCAGCATTCCCCCTAAATTCTAAAATCATCTAAGACTTCTTAAAGTTAAAAGAAGAAGGGATGCAGAAATAAATTGAATAAAAATCAAAAGAAAGTAATTATTTACTTACTTGTAATCCGGAGAAGTGTAGAAACTGGAGAAATATAAATATCCGGGCACCGGGTGAGTATATAATGCGAAAAAATGAAGAAATCGCGAAAAAATAAGAAGAAAAGACTCAAAAAACGCTAAAAACCGCTTAGAAACCGCTTGAGAGAGGAAGAAGAAAGGGACAACAACGTTTGCGCCGTCTGTCACTCGCCCTTATATAGAATTTTATGACCGACGGGCAGGGCGTCTGTTCAAGCGACCGACGGGCTGGCCGTCTGTCGCGCAATAAATGCAAGTTAATGCGCGTGATGAATGCAATGATGACGCATGCATCTGCCAGGTGGACTTCCGACGGGCAGGCCGTCCCTATGGAGGGGCGGTCAAGCCGTCTCCGTAGAGAGGCGGGCAGACCGTCTCTGTATAGGGGCGGGTAGGCCGTCGGCGACCCTTCCCTATAAAATCTGCCAAAATTTTTTTTGTCTCTTCATTTTCCAACACCTTGGGCCTTTATTCTTCTCAAAATGTCTTCCCCTCTTGCCCAAAGGATGCACCGTATTTTAGATGACAAACACACTTGGGGAGAAGGCGCCCTTTCCTCTCTGGCTGGGCTGAAATATCTGTGCCGGGTGAAGATCGACCAGAACCTCCTCCTGGCGGCGACCCACTTCTGGAACCCCCGATTTCACGTCTTCTAGTTCACCTATCAGGAACTGTGCCCTCTTTCTGAAGAATTGGCTTCCATTCTGGGAGCCCGGTTCCCTCCTGGCGTTCTGCCTTGCATCCCCCGCTGTGGCCTACTTCAGACCCGGGACGTAGCCCTAGCTCTGGGCATATCCCCTTCGGAGGCTAACCAGCTGATTCCTCTGAGCTCCCCCTTTGCCCTGGAGCCACTGATCGAGGCCCTAGATCAGTTCACCGACATCCCCACCTATCGGGTAAGTATCACGTTCCTATTCTGCATGGTGAACTTCCTTACTGTTGTTCCAGGAGGCTTGACAGGTGACTTTCATCTGTTTGGAGTTCTGAACGACTTTCATCTGGGATTGTCCCCTCTACCACTTGTCTTGGCCGAAACCATCTTGGGTCTGGACGCTGTGAGCTCTGGGTCCACTACAACCTTTACCGGTAGCCCCTTATTACTCCAGGTACGTCATTATTTTAAAGGTAGTGTGTCCCTTATGGATTTTCACACTAGCTTTTCTCAGCGGGAGGTGCGTCCTTTCGGATTTTCACACAACCCTGTGCCTTATTTTTGCCTGAAGTAAACCCTACTTACTCCAGCGGCTTTTTTTTTTTCAGATCTGGCTACAGGAAAAACTGAGGATGCTGTCAGAACCACCCCCTCGAGTCACTCCGCAGTATTCGCCGAGCCATTTCTTGCCTCGTCGGCGATTGCATGGGTGTGCCACGGCTGGTGAAGGTATTACCAGATTTAGTGAGCTGTCAGATGACGATATCAGTTTTACATCAGCTTGGCTCCCGCTGTCCCATGCAGTCATCGACGGGTCATCGGGTTGCGTTCCCCTCTGCGGCCTCCGCCAGGCCACCTTCTGCATCACCTCACGATGTACACGGCAGCTTGGGATGACCCAGGATATAGTGAGGGTTCCCCTATCTTTCCGAGGAGGAGATCTCTCGGTCGCATTTGCTTCCCGGTATCATGAGCTATGGG
Source organism: Excoecaria cochinchinensis (assembly GCA_947683425.1). Taxonomy (NCBI): domain Eukaryota; kingdom Viridiplantae; phylum Streptophyta; class Magnoliopsida; order Malpighiales; family Euphorbiaceae; genus Excoecaria; species Excoecaria cochinchinensis. Next base: position 14,449,483 of record CANTUQ010000092.1, read on the forward strand.
GTAGATTACCCGTGAAGACCGTCATCCCGAGGTTCGGCAACCATTCTGCATCCTCAACCAGCGGGTACAAGAAGTGGATCCTCCGCCCAGCCTCTGATAATAGGACCCGAGGGCTCAAGCATCTGATCGGCGAGAGCAGCAGCAGGACCTAGCTTAGCCTATATGTGTATTTCTTTTGGTGCTATATTTCTTTTCAATGCAGAACTAGAAAATGACAAAAGTGAAAAGAATAATATTCATCCTTTTCACGAATTTTGTGTACATTTCTAGATAATTTCAGCATACATGATCAGTTTTGGCATTTACTCAGCTGTTTATGCGCCATCAATACATGAAACCAAATTTTAACAGCATCAACTCCTGTTACCGATCGGCCCTCTCGGGTTTTCACGATTGGACATTTTCTCTCATGCCTCTAATTTTTGCACAGGATGCCTTTTTCGGTTTTCACCCTGTCGAGGCGCCCAATTTTAGCATAGCCGCCTTTTTTCGGTTTTCGACTTGCAGGGCATTTTATTCTCTTCTTTTTATTTTGGTCTTTAGCCATGGAACCTTTTGAGTCTGTCGACATTGATCGGCTCTTTGAATTCGTTCCCATCGCTATCTGATAAGATTGCAGCCCCTCTGGACAACAGCTTCTTAAGGATGTACGGCCCTTCCCAGGTAGGTCTGAATTTCCCCCTGATGTCTGGTATCCCTGGCCTCATCTGTTTGAACACCAAGTCCCCTTCTTTCAGCGGATGCTTCCTCACTTTCTTTCCGAAGGTTCTCGCCAGTCTCTTCTGCTATATCTGATTGTGATAATAAGCTTTCAGCCTACTTTCATCCAGTAAGTTCAAGTGCTGCAATCTCTGCTGCGCCCATTCGGCTTCCGGGATTCGGGCCTCCATGACCACCCTCAGTGATTTAAGCTCTATCTCTACCGGCAACACTGCTTCCGTTTCGTATACCAGGGAAAAAGGTGTAGCGCCTGTAGATGATCTTACTGTCGTTCTGTATCCCCACAGGGCGAAGGGTAACTTCTCAGCCCAGTCTTTGTAGGTTTGGACCATCTTGGACAAGATCTTCTTCACATTCTTATTGGCGGCTTCTACTGCTCCATTCGCCTGCGGTCGGTAGGGAGAGGACTTATGATGCTCAACCCCATATTTCTCGAGAAGTTTTTTGGTTTCTCCCATAAACTGCACTCCATTATCAGACACTATGTGATGAGGGAGGCCATATCTGCAGATCAAGTTCCTCTCTATGAACCTGGCCATATCCCTTGCGTCAATTTTCTTGAAGGATTCTGCTTCGACCCATTTGGTGAAGTAGTCGATTGCGACTACGATATATCTGTGCCCATTGGACGCCGTAGGGCGAATCTCTCCAATGATATCTATCCCCCAAGCAGCAAACGACCAAGGTGACGTTAAGTTATGTAGTTCTGATACCGGCAGGTGTCTCAGATCCGCGTACTGTTGGCACAACTGACATTGTTTGACATACTTTGAACAATCAGTGTCCATAGTAAGCCAATAAAAGCCTTGCCTCATGATCTTCTTGGCCAAGGTCAAACCATTCATGTGGGCCCCGCAGACCCCTGCATGGGTTTCTTCCATTATCTTGCTCGCTTCTTTTTCATTCAAGCACCTGAGCTGAATCCCATCTGACCGTCTTTTGTACAACACCCCTTCCAAGGATATGAACTGAGTAGATAACTTACGTATCATCCTCTGGTCCTTTTCAGTGGCTCCTTCCGGAAATCTATCGCTTTCCAAGTAATTAATGATATCAAAGTACCATGGCTTGCCATCCGATGCCTCGACCTCCATCACTGGCTCGGTTTCAAAACTAGGCTTATCAGAGCTCGAAATTAGCACCGGTTTCATGGTCACTCCTTCAGGGTTATCCCACATTGACACTAAGGTTGCCAACGCATCAGCCAGACGGTTCTCATCTCTGGGCACAAAGTGGAAAGTGCAAGTCTCAAACTGCCCACACATCTGTAGACACCGGGTCCCGAGTAGCCTTGATCAGGATTACCCGATGATGAAATTTAGCAATGCCGGCTTATAGGCAAAAAGATTGGAGTTCAGAAGTGATTTTCCTTGTCTTTTCGGTGAGTAAAAAGGGTATTTTAAAAATATTTTAAAAATATTTTTTAAATTATTTTGAAGAAAGAAAAAGTGTGTTTTAGGTTGAGGGTATTTAAAAAAAAAAAAAAAAAAAAAAAAAAAAAAAGGTGAAAAATGATGAAAAAATGAAGAAAGTAGGAAAAATGGAAAATGGGGGAAAATAATCGCGACGAAAAGGCGACGGCCAAGGGCCGTCGCAAATTTCCGTACGCTCCGCGCACGGAGCGCACGCTCCGCGCGAGCGACGCGCAGGGCATCGCTCGCCCCGCGCACATCGTGCGCGGAAACTCCGCGCAGATCGCGCAGAAACGTGCGCGACGCGCACGATCTCTCGCCGAAATCGCCCCACTTCGCCCATTTCGCCCACTTTTCGACCCCCACTCGATTTTCAACCGTTTTTGGACGGTTTTTGGTGGTTTTTGGGTAGTTTTTGATGATTAAAACACTAGAAAAAATTCAGAAACGGGGGAGAACGAACCAGGAACATTTTGGAGAAAAAAAACTGAATTTTGGAGCTTTGAGTTGAGAGAAAAAAATCCATCTTACACACTTGTTTCCAAGAACTTTTCTTCAAGTCTTCAAGCTATTTTCTAAGGATTTTCACAAGAGAAGACAAGGAATTCAACACTTCTATCTTCAATTCTTCAAAACTGAATTTGAGGGTAATTATTCTTGGCTTTACTCATTAATTCTCTTGTTAATTTCATTTATTTTGGCTTCCAATTAACATATCAAACATGTAAATTCTCTTAGTCTCCATATTCTTCTTCTTATTTTTTTTATCTTCAATTATTCATATAACAAATAAGCTTTTTAAATTCTATTATCTTTTTTTCATGTCAAATTATTCTTTGTTCATGTAATTATGCATGTTTTAGGTTGTAAATACCTTTAATTTCTTAATGCTATATCATGTTTATTATTATGCTTTCTTTTGCATGTATGAGTGTTATAATCATTATTTTATGCTAGTCATGCATGTTAAGTTGTGTTATTCTCATGTTACATTTTTAATTCATGTCTTAACTATAGTAAAATTGATTATCACTAATTTTCCATGCACGTTAATTACTAATATTAATAAGTTGCATGTGCCATGATACTTTCTCATCTTATGCATGTTAAATTGCATCTTAATTATTCTATGCATGTTAAATTGCATCTTAACTATTCTATGCATGTTAAATTACATCATGATTATTTTATGCATATTATATTTTCATGGTACATATTATCTTTTTATGTCATATTATTTTGTTGGCTTAATCACTAACATGAATTTCTTTTGTTTTATTTTTGGTTGCACATCATTGTTCTTACTTTCAATTGAGCATCCATGCACGTTGAAAGAAGGAGGAGTTGCGGGGTTTGGTATTTTCTTTATACATTTTTAATTCCCATTTTATTTACATTGCCTTGTATATATTCATTGAATAAAATGTTTTCTTATGCGCGCCAAAATAAAAACCACAAAAATAGTTTTACTAAATTAACTTGGATTTTTCATAATAAAACGGGACCAATGTCCCAGTTTTCATCCCGAATAAGATCATCACATCCAAAATGTTTTCTTTAATTGTGCATGCGGGGACCAAAGTCCTCATAATTAATAAACTCCCCGGTTTTATGTATGTTTGCACTTTTAAATGGGAGTTGTATTCCGCTCCTTGTATTATTGTAATTCATTGCTTTACTTGCTAATTTATGGTTTTCCTAACATGAATAAATGCGCCTTAAATTAATTGCATTGTGTGGAGAGAGAGCGAATTAATGACAATTAAAATTCAATCATAAATTAATCGAGGTAGAAATAGATGAGAAATCCCGGACCCAGCTCTGGTCTTTGGGCTCAAGAGGTTAGAGGTTATCCTTCAAGATACTTCTTGAGTCACGAGGCTTTAGCGCTAATCCTAGGCCTCATGGCTCAATATGGATAAAAAGCGCAGTCTTAGGCTCTCCGAGGCGAGAGAAACTTTCCCAATGTTCTATTGGGTGGCGACTCCATGAAACCTCCGTGTTGCTCAACATAGACGCACTTGCGATTTATCGCAAGATGCCAACGGACCCGCAAATGCCCCGATCGCCCACGTGCGGGCGGTCCGAAAGGGCGGCGCATCGGGATCCGGCGCGCGTCACAGTGGCGACTCCACTGGGGACGATATGGTTCGAGATTTCAATTTGAAAATACCTCGTTTAACATTTATGGTTAAAATTTAATTCATAAATTCGCTTTATCTCAAAATTGCATATCATCTCATTAGAGCTTTAGATTAAGTTAGTTTGGTCCCTCTTTTAGCCCCGGTGCGTTCCTGAAGCACCTCCTCATTTTCACTCAATTTGGGGAAGTGTTAAGGATAATCACCAGCCCAAGCCACGTACCTCAATGGTATATCAAAATGACAACCCGATCGGTCGCTATGCTTGTGATGAGCTAGACCCGTCGGCAGGGATCATGCTTGGGTAGCCTTAAAGTAACATCTCCCTTGTCCAAAGCTCATGTAATGGCAATAGATACTTCCACTAGGTGAAATGTACCGTAATACTATGCTTGCTATATGGGCCATCATATATTAAACGAAACCAATTTAATTAAATGGTCTTCATCAAAGGCTTTCATGCCCCGGTGGGCCCATCCTAGTTAAATTGAATTGTTCAAATACATAATGGCCAAACACCCATACGTATGTACATTAGATAGGAGCTGTTATGCTGCCGGTTTTTCACCGCGCATCATACGTGTCCATTGGGTTCCACGTTAATCCCTGGATCAAGCCCACCTAGGAAAGAGACCGCACTACCACGTGTGTGGGAGATATAAGGTTGGAAGGATCTATTTGCTTGCATGTGTTTGTCTATGTTGCATCAACACGAGCATGCATTGCATTTTAATCATGCATCATCTTAACAATTTTTACACTTCAGCCATCATAGATTCTCCTGGGTGGTCTAGGGGTCCTGACGGACGGTTAAGAAGGACACCGCTTTTGGGGTTAACTGAGTTAGTGTCAGATCAGAGTTCAGAGTCAATCTCAGAAAATAGTGTGGGGTTTTCTTCCGAATCATCAACAGGAGTAAGCATGGCTAATCCATCAAATGAGTCTGATGCAACCCGGGCAGTAATCGTTGAGGAGGTAGGAAAGAGAATGGAGGAATTTGAAGCCCGAATGATTGCAATGATGGGCAATCTTGCCGCCATTATAGCTGGGCAATAAGCTGCTGCTATTCCTGTCCGAGTACCAGCTGAACAAGAGGTTGTTAGAGAAGAACGTCCTGCTGCGGTTAACCAACCAGTGGTTGACCCACCTATTATTGAGCAAAGAGTACCTGCACCCATTGAGCGCAGAGAGGGCCCCAGGTCTGAAGCTGAATTTGGGGAAGATGAGCATGAGGATCATGCAGTAGCTAAAGAGAAGTCGCCAAAGCTGGATGAGGCAATGTGGAGGAAAATGGAAGAGAGATTTGAGGTCATGGCAAGGATGATGACCGTGGGAAAAGGAATGAACCCGGAAGATCGAGAGCTGGATGGGGATGACCTAATTCCCCAGAATTTTAAGATGCCGGACATCCCCAAATTTGATGGAACCTCTGACCCTGCCGCACACATCAAGCAATACTCGCTGGTCATGAAGGGAACGACCTTAACAAGAAAGCAGAAGATAGAATATTTCTGCTTGAGTCTCACAGGAGCTGCTATTGATTGGTACCATGGGCTTGACAGGAGATCCAAGGAGGACTAGGACTTGCTAACCGAAGAGTTCCTTAAGCAGTACGATTGCAGTACCCGGATGGAGGTCACGTTGAAAGATCTCGAGTTGTTACAGCAGAAGGCTGGGGAGTCCTTCCACGAGTACCTTACTCGGTGGAGAAACCGGGTTATGGAGATGAAACGCAAACCGGACACTTCTGATCAGATCCGGCTGTTCATTCGAAATGCCAGCCCCTACTTGAGAGATGGATTGAAAATGAAGGGACTGAAAGATTGGGAGTCTTTGAAGGACATTGCCATAGAAGCGGAAGGAGAATATTTATCCAAGAGGGCAAATAGTGAGTCCTATGCCCGGAGGGGATACAGCAATCAGGGGACGGCCAAACCAGTAGGTTCAAGCAGTGGTAACAGAGTTGGGAAGACTGCCGAGGTATCTGCAACCGGCGTAAGTCAGAGATATTTCTCCAACTTGGGTAAGCCTTTATCATGGGTGCTGAAGAGGCTAATAAAAGAAGGAAAACTGTGGCCCCTATCACCTAAACCGGCCAAGGCCCAAGGACAGCCGGGGCATAAAGAGAATGAATACTGCGCATTCCACCAACATACCGGGCATTTGACGGATGAGTGTATAACGCTAAGACATCGGGTCCAAGATCTAATTGACAACAAGCAGATCACCGATCCTGAGCAGAGAGAAAGCAAGAAGAAGTCTGGTTATAACACAGTGCCACCTCCAGTCTTTATGATCAAATCGAGCCTACCAGAATGGTATGTGATGCAAGACCTATATGGAAATGAGTATGTCGCTATTACTCGCCCTGCAGTGGATGAAAAAGGGGTTTCCGTGGCAGCGATAGACTGTTGGTCCACTAGTGAGAGTGGAGATGATGAAGATGAGAAAAATGGAGAGTTTACGGATCCGTGGGATTCAGAGGAAGAAGAAAGAGTAGAAGCAGTAACAAGAAGTGGGAGGGTCATTCCAGAAGCCGAGAAGCAGCAGGACCCAGCACAAGCAATCGCAGAGAAAGAGCCGGAAGAAAATTCAATAGTGAAGCAACTGAAAAAGACCACGGCTCAGATATCTATTTGGGACCTCTTGAGACAGTCCCCCTCGCACCGACAGAAGTTAGTCGAAGCATTGAGCGTATCCACCGTAGCAACTACAATCTCTCCATCCGAGCTTTTAGACCTTGTAAAGGGGGGATCCGGGGAGAAGTTGGTTTTTTCTGATGCAGACCTACCAACAGAGGGTCGCAACCACAACCGACCTTTGTACATCAAGGCACAGATCAATGGTAAACACACCGCTTGTGTCATGGTTGATGATGGGTCATCGATAAATGTCTGCCCTTTGGTGGCACTTCAGGCCTTTGGGATGGATGAGAGTATGTTAAGCAAATCTGACCTGACCATCACTGCCTACGACAACTCCAGGAGGCAAGCATCGGGAATTTTCAAAGCTTTGGTAAAGACAGGGCCCATTGAGACAGAAACAGATTTTGTGGTTCTGCCGATCCCAGCAAACTTTTCCGCTCTGCTTGGTAGATCGTGGTTCCACAAGTTAGGGGGAGTACCATCCACATTACACCAGATAATTAAAATACCCCATGAAGGAGAAGTAGTGACCATTAAAGCAGCAAGAGAGAACCAAGTGTCTGCCTTGGAGATCTCTAATCAGCCATTCAGTGGCTTTCATGTATCTATGATCGGAGAAGAGCAAAACCTAGAAGGTAGCCCTCAAGTGGTGAATATGCTGAAGAAGATGCATTTCCTCCCAGGGGCTGGTTTGGGAAAAGAGTCACAAGGGCTGCAGAATGCTATCACTACACGTGGTCAGAAAGATCGAAAGGGGTTGGGCTACAAAGGAGAATATGGTAAGAAGAAAGGGTCAGGGAAGATTCCCCATATTTCGGAGAGCTTTGTGCCATCATCATCGGTTTGTGCCTACACTGGAGAAGAAGAACCGCAGTGGGTAGATGGGAAGATTATCCCTGGATTTGAAATTTTTAACGATGTCTTTGATTGGGAGATCGGAGTTGTTAAAGCTGTAGAGAACTTTTGGGATGAGGAGATTATGACCCAATGCAGCATATGGGACAGGGATGAGCCTGAAGAGATCGTCACTGATAAGCTGTTAGCCACCAGACTTAAGGGGAAGGAGAAGATAGTGGAGCCAGAGCCGAAGATTGAAGATCTCAATATTTCACCAAATCAAGAAGCCAAAGCACAATCATTTGCAGCATCAGCGTCGACTAAAGTTGATAGTCATTTAGATTCTCTTTTTATACCAGAACTCTTTGAGAACAATGTTAATGTTTCTGATTATGTTAATGAGATGAACAACTTTGCTTACTTGTGTGATGTTTCTGATGATTTCATTTCGCATGATCATAAGCATGATGCATTCATTTTTGATATTAATTCAACTGGCACAACTGCATTTAATCTCGGAACTTTGGAAAATCCAAAGGAAATTTTGCTAGCATCAGACATAACTCCTGAAGAGAGAATAAAATTTGAGAGAATATTAAAAAAATATGAAAAAGTCTTTGCCTGGACCTATGAGGATATGCCGGGAATAGATCGAGATGTTGCCGAACATGCCATCCCAACTTACCCAGAGTTTAAACCAGTCAAGCAAAAGCTTCGGAGGCTTAGGCCAGAATGGGCACAGAAAGTGAAAGAGGAGATCCACAAGCAGATTGAGGCTAAGTTCCTGATAGAGGTTCAATACCCGACATGGTTAGCTAATGTGGTTCCTGTAGCTAAGAAAGACGGTAAGGTTCGAGTATGCGTCGGCTATCGAGACCTGAATAAAGCTTGCCCTAAAGATGATTTCCCACTGCCTCATATTGATGTGCTAGTAGATAGTGCTGCTGCTTGTATGATGTATAGCTTTGTGGATGGATACGCAGGGTACAATCAAATTCTTAACAAGATAGTGGACCGGATCAAGACAGCCTTTATCACCGAGTGGGGGACATATGCCTATCGGGTTATGCCTTTTGGGTTGAAGAATGCAGGAGCAACCTATCAGAGGATGGCGACCAAGGTTCTCAATGACTTAATCCACAAAGAAGTGGAGGTGTACGTCGATGACATGATGATTAAGTCAGCTACCAGAGAAGGCCATTTTGAGGCTTTAGAAAAGTTCTTTCAAAGAATTAGCAAGTATGATTTGCGCCTCAATCCCAAGAAGTGCATTTTTGGAGTTACATCAGGAAAGTTGTTAGGACATGTAGTAAGCCAGAGGGGAATCGAGGTAGATCCCGATAAAGTCAAAGCCATAAGAGAGATGCCAGTGCCCCAGAAGGAGAAGGACGTCAGAAGTTTCCTAGGAAAGCTTCAGTACATCAGCCGGTTTATTGCCAAGCTAGCTTCGGTATGTGAGCCTATTTTCAAGCTTCTTAGGAAGAATCAGCCGGTGATATGGAACAATGACTGTCAATTGGCCTTTGACACCATTAAGGACTATCTTCTAAATCCTCCGGTGTTAAGACCACCACGCCATGCCAAACCACTAATCCTGTACCTAGCTGTGGAAGATAACTCAGTGGGTGCTATGATGTCTCAGGAAGATGATTTTGGTATAGAGTTTGCCGTTTACTATCTTAGCAAGAAATTTCTGCCTTACGAAGTCAAATATGTAGAGGTAGAAAAGATTTGTTTAGCAGTTATCTGGGCTTCTAAGAAGTTGCGACACTACTTTCATTCCTTCAAGGTACAAACGGTTGCCAAACATAATCCGCTTAGATACCTCCAAGAAGCACCCTCTTTACTAGGGAAGATGGGAAGATGGTTACTGCTGTTGCAGGAATTTGACATCGAGTACATAACCAGGAAAACCATTAAGGGAAGAGCTGTAGCGGAGTTCTTAGCCGAGCATCCTATTGAGGGAGATCAGTTTGAATACAACTTCCCAGATGAAGACGTCGCGGCCATAGCAGTGCAAGGGTGGCAGTTATTCTTCGATGGAGCAGTCAATAATAAGGGAGCAGGCGTGGGAGTTATTCTTACGACCCCAGATGGTGAAAGGTTACCATTGGCTAAGAAGCTGAGGTATAAGGCTACCAACAATGAAGCAGAATACGAAGCTTGCATCTTTGGATTGGAAGCATTACTCGCTCTGGGGGCAAAGACCGCAGAAGTATTCGGAGATTCCTCCTTGGTAATTCATCAAATTAAAGGAGAGTGGTCAGTCAAGGAAGAAAGGCTGTTGCCTTATGTAAAGCACTTGAGAGCGTTGAGCAGCCAATTTGAGATTTGCACTTTTCACTTCATCCCCAGAGACGAAAATCAGTTAGCTGATGCTCTAGCAACTTTAGTGTCTATGTGGGACAACCCAACAGGAGTTGCGATGAAACCCGTGCTGATATATAGTTCGGAAAGACCTGGTTTTGAAGCGGAGCAGGTGATGGACATTGAGGCCACTGATGGAAATCCATGGTATTATGACATTCAGAATTATTTAGAGAGATCAGTCTTTCCAGAGGAAGCCACTGAGAAGGACCAAAGAATGATCAGGAAGTTATCCACTCAATTCATCAGTGTTAATGGCACTTTGTACAAAAGGCAAGCTGATGGTATCCAGTTAAGATGTCTGGCAGAGAAAGAAGCTAAAAGAGTTATGGAAGAAGTTCATGCCGGGGTTTGTGGAGCTCACATGAATGGCTTAGCCTTAGCAAAGAAGATCATGCGCCAAGGGTTTTATTGGCTCACAATGGATACAGATTGTTCAAAATTTGTGAAGCAATGCCAGTTATGCCAACAGTACGCGAATTTGAGGCATGTGCCAGTTTCAGAGTTACATAACTTAACATCTCCATGGCCATTTGCAGCATGGGGAATAGACATTATAGGCGAAATCCATCCTACTGCTTCTAATGGGCATAGATTCATCATAGTTGCCATTGACTACTTCACTAAGTGGGTTGAGGCTGAATCTTTCAAGAAGGTTGATGCAAGGGATATGGCTAAATTCATCGAGCGGAATTTGATATGCAGATATGGTCTCCCACATCACATTGTGTCTGATAATGGGGTACAATTCCTAGCAGAGACTAAACAGATGCTCCAGAAATATGGGATCCAACATCATAAGTCTTCTCCTTACCGTCCTCAGGCGAATGGTGCAGTTGAAGCGGCGAATAAGAATGTGAAGAGAATTTTAGCCAAGATGGTTCAGAACTACAAGGATTGGGCAGAAAAGTTACCCTTCGCACTTTGGGGATATAGAACAACAGTCAGAACCTCTACGGGGGCAACACCATTCTCTCTGGTGTATGGAACTGAAGCAGTCCTGCCGGTTGAAATTGAGCTGAAATCATTAAGGGTAGTCCTGGAAGCCGAGATTCCGGAGACAGAATGGGCACAACAGCGATTGTTGCAGTTGAATCTGTTGGATGAAGATAGGTTGAGAGCCTATTATCACAACCAAGTTTATCAGAAGAGACTAGCTCGGTCCTTTGGCAAGAAGGTACGAAAGCACCCGTTGAAAGAAGGGGATTTGGTCTTTAAGATGATGAGGCCCGGAGTGCAAGACATACGAGGAAAATTCAGACCGACCTGGGAAGGTCCGTTCATTTTGAAAAAGTTGCTAACAAAAGGAGCAGCAATTTTAGCAGACAGCGACGGGAATGAGTTCAAGGACCCGGTCAATGTCGATAGACTTAAAAGGTTCCATGGCTAAAGACCAAAAATAAAAAGAAGAGAATAAATGCCCCGCGGGTCGAAAACCGGAAAAAGGCGGCCTTGCTAAAATTGGGCGCCCTGTCAGGGTGAAAACCGAAAAAAGGCATCCTGGGCAAAAATTAAGGGCCAAGAGAAAATATTCAATCGAGAAAACCCGAGAGGGCCGATTGATAACAGGAGTTTGATGCTGACAAAACCCACTCCGAGATTAGGTGTAGTCACATGCTTTTGAATTCTTGTCAAATGAAAAATCATGCATGATGAAATCATATAGAAATGTACACAATTTTGCAAGGAATAATAGAATATATTTTCATTGATCTCTCAGTTCTGTCTCAAAAAGAGTTATATCAATTTTTCATCTAATGATTATCGCTAATCAGATGTGTCCTATTTGCTCTTAACAAAAGCTTTGGTGATAACCTTCTCTAAAATAAAAAAAATAAAAAATAAAAAAAAAAAAAAAAAAAAAAAAAAAAAACAAAGAAGGCCGTTAGAGATGAAAACCGTAACTGGCTCTCTAAGCAAAAGTTAGGCCAAAGGGCAGGGTGAAAACCTGGAAACAGGCAGTCTGCCCTACAAAAAAATGAAATAAACAAAAGCCGCTGGATTGGGTTGGGTCCATTCCAGGCAAAATTTAGGCAAAGGGTTGTGTGAAAATCCCATAAGGGACGCATTTCCCGCAAAGAAAAGCTAGTGCGAAAATCCACAAGGGACGCACTACCTTTAAAACAATGACATTCAATGCCTGGAGCGATAAGGCGGCATTATTTCAAGATGATCTTCCGTCAGTCAGACAACACGCAACACAGAACATGAAATAGAATCCCAAGTAAATGATCATTGACCAGGGGGCAAGGGATATACACCGGACGTCTCTTTCAAAAAGCTTGTCGACGATCCTCAGGATTCAGGGGGCATGGTACAACAGACAAGCTATAAGTTCGGCAAACCATGGATCACCTAGGGCGCGATCTATACATTTTTGCAAGCATTTGCATTCCATAACATACACACATGATTTCTTGTATATTCCTATGCATACAATCTTGCAGGAGAAATCGGCGGGAAACACCCACAAAAGCCAAGTGATGACACTAGTCCAAACATCTAAAGGAGCAAAAAAATAAAAAATAAAAAATAAAAAATAAATCCACAGCGGTTAGCATGTTGGCGGCATTACCCACAAGAGGTTAGCACGACCACAACATATATTCACAGCGGTTAGCACGATGGCGGCACTACCCACAAGAGGTTAGCACGACCACGGCACTACCAATTCACAGAGGTTAGCACGATGGCGGCACTACCCACAAGAGGTTAGCACGACCACGGCACTACCAATTCACAGCGGTTAGCACGATGGCGGCACTACCCACAAGAGGTTAGCACGACCACGGCACTACTAATTCACAGCGGTAAGCACGATGGCGGCACTACCCACAAGAGGTTAGCATGACCACGGCACTACCAATTCACAGCGGTTAGCACGATGGCGGCATTACCCACAAGAGGTTAGCACGACCACGGCATTACCAACTCACAATGTTTAGCACGATAGCGGCGCCACCCACAAGAGGTTAGCGCACCTACGGTATTACCAGCTACAACCAAAAGACAGCAGTAGCTATCATCATAACTCCATCAAGCAGGAAGATCGCTGCTTCAGGTACGCGTTTCTTTCCTTTTCCTGAATTTTGGCTCACCTAGGCACCCATGCACTAGTCTCTTCAAAATTGGGGGCAACTGTAGACACCGGGTCCCGAGTAGCCTTGATCAGGATTACCCGATTATGAAATTTAGCTATGCCGGCTTATAGGCAAAAAGATTGGAGTTCAGAAGTGATTTTCCTTGTCTTTTCGGTGAGTAAAAAGGGTATTTTAAAAATATTTTAAAATATTTTTTAAATTATTTTGAAGAAAGAAAAAGTGTGTTTTAGGTTGAGGGTATTTAAAAAAAAAAAAAAAAAAAAGGTGAAAAATGATGAAAAAATGAAGAAAGTAGGAAAAATGGAAAATGGGGGAAAATAATCGCGACGAAAAGGCGACGGCCAAGGGCCGTCGCAAATTTCCGTGCGCTCCGCGCGTCCGACGCCCTTGGCGTCGGGCGCTCCGCGCGAGCGACGCGCAGGGCGTCGCTCGCCCCGCGCACATCGTGCGCGGAAACTCCGCGCAGATCGCGCGGAAACGTGCGCGACGCGCACGATCTCTCGCCGAAATCGCCCCACTTCGCCCATTTCGCCCACTTTTCGACCCCCACTCGATTTTCAACCGTTTTTGGACGGTTTTTGGTGGTTTTTGGGTAGTTTTTGATGATTAAAACACTAGAAAAAATTCAGAAACGGGGGAGAACGAACCAGGAACATTTTGGAGAAAAAAAACTGAATTTTGGAGCTTTGAGTTGAGAGAAAAAAATCCATCTTACACACTTGTTTCCAAGAACTTTTCTTCAAGTCTTCAAGCTATTTTCTAAGGATTTTCACAAGAGAAGACAAGGAATTCAACACTTCTATCTTCAATTCTTCAAAACTGAATTTGAGGGTAATTATTCTTGGCTTTACTCATTAATTCTCTTGTTAATTTCATTTATTTTGGCTTCCAATTAACATATCAAACATGTAAATTCTCTTAGTCTCCATATTCTTCTTCTTATTTTTTTTATCTTCAATTATTCATATAACAAATAAGCTTTTTAAATTCTATTATCTTTTTTTCATGTCAAATTATTCTTTGTTCATGTAATTATGCATGTTTTAGGTTGTAAATACCTTTAATTTCTTAATGCTATATCATGTTTATTATTATGCTTTCTTTTGCATGTATGAGTGTTATAATCATTATTTTATGCTAGTCATGCATGTTAAGTTGTGTTATTCTCATGTTACATTTTTAATTCATGTCTTAACTATAGTAAAATTGATTATCACTAATTTTCCATGCACGTTAATTACTAATATTAATAAGTTGCATGTGCCATGATACTTTCTCATCTTATGCATGTTAAATTGCATCTTAATTATTCTATGCATGTTAAATTGCATCTTAACTATTCTATGCATGTTAAATTACATCATGATTATTTTATGCATATTATATTTTCATGGTACATATTATCTTTTTATGTCATATTATTTTGTTGGCTTAATCACTAACATGAATTTCTTTTGTTTTATTTTTGGTTGCACATCATTGTTCTTACTTTCAATTGAGCATCCATGCACGTTGAAAGAAGGAGGAGTTGCGGGGTTTGGTATTTTCTTTATACATTTTTAATTCCCATTTTATTTACATTGCCTTGTATATATTCATTGAATAAAATGTTTTCTTATGCGCGCCAAAATAAAAACCACAAAAATAGTTTTACTAAATTAACTTGGATTTTTCATAATAAAACGGGACCAATGTCCCAGTTTTCATCCCGAATAAGATCATCACATCCAAAATGTTTTCTTTAATTGTGCATGCGGGGACCAAAGTCCTCATAATTAATAAACTCCCCGGTTTTATGTATGTTTGCACTTTTAAATGGGAGTTGTATTCCGCTCCTTGTATTATTGTAATTCATTGCTTTACTTGCTAATTTATGGTTTTCCTAACATGAATAAATGCGCCTTAAATTAATTGCATTGTGTGGAGAGAGAGCGAATTAATGACAATTAAAATTCAATCATAAATTAATCGAGGTAGAAATAGATGAGAAATCCCGGACCCAGCTCTGGTCTTTGGGCTCAAGAGGTTAGAGGTTATCCTTCAAGATACTTCTTGAGTCACGAGGCTTTAGCGCTAATCCTAGGCCTCATGGCTCAATATGGATAAAAAGCGCAGTCTTAGGCTCTCCGAGGCGAGAGAAACTTTCCCAATGTTCTATTGGGTGGCGACTCCATGAAACCTCCGTGTTGCTCAACATAGACGCACTTGCGATTTATCGCAAGATGCCAACGGACCCGCAAATGCCCCGATCGCCCACGTGCGGGCGGTCCGAAAGGGCGGCGCATCGGGATCCGGCGCGCGTCACAACATCCCTTTCAGATATTGAACATAGGGGACCAGTCGTTCTTCTTTAACAGCCCACTCACCTCGGATCTGGTTTATTACCAAGGACGAGTCACCAAATACCTCTACGTTTCTTGCCCCCAATACAGCTAAAGCTTCTAACCCGAAGGTGCACGCTTCATACTCAGCTTCATTGTTGGTTGCTCTGTATCTCAGCTTCTTAGCAAGAGGAAGCTTCTCATTATCTGGGGTCGTCAGGATGATTCCGACTCCGGCTCCTTTGTTGTTCACTGCCCCGTCAAAATGCAACTGCCATCCTTGAACAGAAATCGTGCCTATGCTCTCGTCAGGAAAGGTAAATTCGGGGATATCCCCTTGGATAGGATGTTCAGCAAGAAATTCGGCTACAGCTCGCCCCTTAATAGTCTTGCGGGTGATGTATTGCACATTAAACTCCTGTAGCAAGAGCAGCCACCTCCCCATCTTTCCAAGCAAAGATGGTGCCTCCTGCAAATATCTTAAAGGATTCTGCTTGGCTACAGCCTGAACCTTGTATGAGTGGAAATAATGTCTCAGCTTCTTTGATGCCCAAATCACTGCAAGGCAGATCTTCTCCACTTCAGCATATTTTATTTCTTAAGCCAGGAACTTCTTGCTGAGGTAATAAATTGCAAACTCCACCCCAAATTCATCCTCTTGAGCCATCATGGCGCCCACTGAACCGTCTTCTACTGCCAGATACAGAATAAGTGGTTTAACAGGTTGCGGAGGCCTTAGTACCGGCGGATTTAACAGGTACTCCCTGATATTATCAAAGGCTCTCTGGCAGTCTTCATTCCAGACTACGGGCTGATTCTTTCTAAGCAGCTTGAAAATAGGTTCGCATATCGAAGTGAGCTTGGCAATAAACCGGCTAACATACTGCAGTTTGCCCAGGAAGCTCCTTACATCTTTCTCCTTTTATGGCACAGGCATATCTCTGATAGCTTTCACCTTGTCGGGGTCAATTTCTATCCCCCTCTGACTGACGACATGTCCCAACAGCTTTCCTGAAGTCACCCCGAAAATGCACTTCTTGGGATTAAGTCGCAGATTATACTTGTCGATCCTGGTGAAGAACTTCTCTAGAGCTTCAAAGTGTCCCTCTCGGGTGGCTGATTTGACCATCATATCATCGACATACACCTCCACTTCTTTATGAATCAGGTCGCTTAAGATCTTGGTTGCCATCCTCTGGTATGTGGCCCCCACATTCTTCAGGCCAAAAGGCATGACCCGGTAGGCATAGGTACCCCACTCTGTGATAAAAGCAGTCTTAAACCGGTCAGCTATCTTGTTCAGGATCTGGTATAGCCTACATAGCCGTCCCCAAAGCTGTACATCACGCAATTGGCGGCACTGTCTATCAATACATCAATATGGGGTAGTGGAAAATCATCTTTAGGGCAAGCTTTGTTAAGATCTCGATAATCCACACACACCCTGACCTTTCCGTTCTTAGCCACAGGAACCACATTTGCCAGCCAAGTAGGATACTGGACTTCCACAAGGAACTTAGCTTCGATCTGCTGTCGGATTTCCTCCTTAACCTTGTCAGCCCATTCTGGTCTTAGCCTTCTCAACTTCTGCTTCACAGGCTTACAATCTGGGTAAGTTGGGATGACATGCTCTGCCACGGCTCGGTCAATCCCCGGCATGTCCTCGTAGGTCCAGGCAAAGACTTTTTCATGTTTTCTTATTATTCTCTCAAAATTTTTTCTCTCCTCAGGAGTTATATTTGATGCTATTAGAATTTCTCTCAGATTTTTCGAGGTTCTAAGATTGAAAGGCGTTGTGTCAGTAGAGTCAATGTCAAAAATTGATGGAATATGATCATGTTCATGCATGTTGAAATCATTAGAAACATCGCACAAATAAGTGAAATTGTTCATCTTATTGATAATATTATAGTTATCATTTACATCATAAAAGAGTTCTGGAATAAAAAGACAATCTAGGCTAGAGTCTTCTTCTGCCGCTCCTGAGGTTGATGCCGTTGCAGCTTGCTCACTAACTTTTTTGTTTAGGAGAGGCCCTTCAGGCGCGTCAGAAGAAATTTTCAAATCCTCCATTCTCAGCTCTAAATCTGCTATCTTCCCTTTTCCTTTCAGCCTGGCAGCTACCATTTTCTCAGTAATGATCTCCTCAAGCTCGCACTTGTCCCAAGTGATCCCCTAAGTCATGACTTCCTCATCCCAAAAGTCTTCAGCGGTCTTGACAAACCCGACGTGCCAGTCATACACATCATTAAAGATCTCAAAGCCAGGGACAATCCTCCCATCTACCCACTGTGGTTCATCTTCACCAGTATATGCACAAACTGAGGATGCTGGCACAAAGCTCTCTGAGATGTGGGGGATCCTGTTTGTCACCCTCTTCTTGTCGAAGCCACCTCTGTACCCCAGACCTTTCCGGTTCTTCTGCCCTCGAGTGGTGATCGCGGTCTGCAGCCCTTGGGAGCTTCTACCCAATCCAGCCCCGGGAAGATAGTACATCTTCTTCATCATACTAACCACAGCCGGGCTATCTACTGATCCGTGCTCTCCCCTTATCATAGACACATGGAAGCCACTGAATGGCTGATTGGTAATTTCCAGCGCCGAGACCTGGTTTTCCCTGGCCGCCTTGATAGTCACCACCTCCCCTTCGTGCGGGAATTTTATCATCTGATGCAGGGTGGATGGCACTCCTCCTAATTTATGAAACCAGGGTCTCCCTAGCAAAGCCGAGAAGTTAGCAGGAATGGGCAGAACTACAAACTCGACTTCCACTTCGATAGGTCCTGTCTTGACCAAAGTCTTGAAGGTTCCTGAGGCTTGCTTCCTCGAGTTATCGTAGGCCGTGATAGTCAGATCGGATCCGCTGAGCATATCCTCGCTTAAGCCAAAAGCTTGCAAAGCTATTAAAGGGCACACGTTGATAGAAGACCCATCGTCCACCATAACGCAAGCAGTGTGCTTGCCGCTAATCTGTGCCTTAATGTACAAAGGTCGGTTATGGTTGCGTCCTTCTGCCGGTAAGTCAGCGTCGAAAAAGATCAATCTCTCCTCAGATCGTCCCTTGATTAAACCCAAAAGTTCTGACGGGGAAATAGTGGTGGCGACCGTGGCCTCGACCAAAGCCTCTACTACCTTCTGCCTATGAGAGGGGGATTGCCTCAACAGATCCCAAATGGATATCTGAGCTGCGGTCTTCTTCAATTGCCTTATAATCTGTTCCTCCTCTGGCTCTTTTTCTACTAATGGCTGTACCAGCTCAGGCAGCTTTGCAATCTCGGGGATCACCCTTCCACTTCTAGTGACAGTGCTTATCTCTCCCTCGTCTCCATCGGAGCCCCACAAATCAAGGTTCAACCCTCCATCATCCTCGGTTTCTCCACCGCTTTCACTGCTAGACCAGCAATCAAGTGTCGCCACAATTGCTCTCTCCTTCCCATCCTCGGAATTACCAACAGCAGACTCCTCATTCCCATACAGATCTTGTAGCACGTACCACTCTGGCAGGCTAGATTGCATCATAAACACGGGCGGTGGTACGGCATTATAACCAGGCTTCTTCTCAGTTTCTCTCTTCTCAGGGTCAGAGATCTGCTTGCTATCGATCAAGTCTTGGATAGAGTGCCGGAGTGCCTTGCATTTATCCGTGATATGGCCTGAGTGCTGGTGGAATGCACAGAATTCGTTGTCCTTATGTCCCGGTTTCCCTTGTGTCAAAGCTAGCCTAGGAGTTAGAGGACGCAATTTTCCCTCCTTCATCAGCCTCTTCAAGACCCAGGATAACGGTCTCCCCAAGTTCGAAAACTTCCTCTGGGTGGCTACCTCAGTAGCAGACACTTCACCCATTCTTCTAGTGCTGTTACTGGGACCTGCCGGCCTACTGGCTCCTTGACCGGGGTTAGCCCTTTTGAAATTGTCATTGTTAGCCTTTCGAGTCAAAAACTCTCCTTCTGCTTCGATGGCTATATCTTTGAGAGACTCCCAGTCCTTTAACCCCTTCATCCTCAATCCCTCCTTCAAGTACGGGCTCGCGTTCTTAATGAAAAGACGAATCTGATCTTGGGTATCAGGCTTTCGGCGCATCTCCATTACTCGGTTCCGCCATCGGGTAAGATACTCATGGAAGGATTCCCCGGCCTTCTGCTGGAGTAGCTCAAGATCTTTCAGAGTCACCTCCATTCTGGTATTACAGTCGTACTGCTTCAGAAACTCCTCAGTGAGCAGATCCCAATCTTCTTTAGTGCGGCGGTCAAGGCCGTGATACTAATCTATGGCATGAGAGGTCAGACTCAGACAGAAGTATTCTACTTTCTGCTTCTTGGACAATGTGGTCCCCTTCATGACCAGGGAATATTGCTTCACATGTGCGGTGGGGTCAGAAGTACCATCAAATTTCAGCACATCCGGCATTTTGAAGTTATAAGGGATCGGGTCCTCTCCGTCCAGCTCCCTATCCTCAGGATTCAACCCATGAGCTTTGCCTATCATACGAGCCATAGCCTCGAACCTCTTTTCCATCTTTTTCAAAATAAAGTCATCAGCCTGAGGCGCCTTCCCCTTCTCAGATGCCATGCTCAACCTATCATCTTCGATATCTCTATCATCATCAATTCTTAGCACTGGCCTTCTTCTCAGCTCTCCTGAAGCCACTGATCTTAACTCTATCGGCGGCGGCCTAGCGGGCTCCTCTCGCCTTTCAACCCTTTCTTCTTCAGGCTCATTCTGTCTCACTGGAGGAGGAGGAGGATTTTGTGGAGCATTCGGCTGAGCATTCTGCTGTGCCAAGGCGGCCAACATATTCATCATCCTGCCCTCGAATTCTTCGAAACGGCGGCCCACTTCTTCCGTAATCATGGCCCTGGTGGCATCTTCCCCCCTAGGTGAGTTCGCCATCTGAGATACTGTACCACTGATTTCTGATAAAATCTCTGGTAGGCCCTCTCTATCTAACAGCTCAGGAGTAAGAACTCGGATCAGTCGCCCGGTTGGTGATCTAGTCCACCTAGGCAGATCTATGATGGCTGCAGGGACAAAAGTTAGAGTGATGCATGAAATGTAGATATAATGCATGATCGTGATATGCAACATTTACAGAGCACAAGCAAGCAAGTAGGTCCTTCCACCCTTATTTCTCCCACACACGTGGTCGTGCAGTCTCTTTCCTAGGTGGGATTAGCCCAAGGGTCAACGAGGGACCCAATGGACACGTATGGTGCGCGGCGAAAAACCGGCAGCATAACACTCCTATGCTAATGTACAAGCGGATGGATAATGATCGTCACGTATTCGGATGCTCCATAAATTTCGACATGGCCCTACCGGGGCATGATAGCCTTTGGCTAGGTTACCAAGCGAGATATTTGGACTCATCCAATAAGTGAGGATCCATACAACAAGCATGAGATTACGGTTCATTTCACCTGTGGAAAGTGACTACAGCCATTACATGAGCTTTGGACAAGGGAGATGTTTCTTTGAGGCTACCCAAGCATGATCCCTGCCGACGGGTCTAGCTCATCATGAGCATAGCGACCGATCGGGTCACCATTTTAATATACCATTGAGGTACGTGGCTTGGGCTGGTGATTATCCTTAACACTTCCCCAAATTGAGTGAAAATGAGGAGGTGCTTCAGGAACGCACCGGGGCTAAAAGAGGGACCAAACTAGCGTATTCTAAGGCTCTAATGATATGCAAATGCAATTTTGAGAGAAAGTGAATTTATGAATTAACTTTTAATCATAAATGTTGAAAGAGGTATTTTCAAATCGAAATCTCGAACCATATCGTCCCCAGTGGAGTCGCCACTGTGACGCGCGCCGGACCCCGATGCACCGCCCGTTCGACCGCCCGCACGTGGGCGACCGGGGCATTTACGGGTCCGTTGGCATCTTGCAATAAATCGCAAGTGCGTCTATGTTGGGCAACAAGGAGGTATCATGGAGTCGCCACCCAATAGAACATTGGGGAGGTTACTCTCGCCTCGGAGAGCCTAAGATTGCGCTTAGTATCCATTTTGGGCCAGCTAGAGGCCTAGGATTAGCGCTAAAGTCTCGTAACCCAAGAAGTATTTTGGAGGATAACCTCTAACCTCTTGAGCCCAAAGACCAGAGCTGGGTCCTGGATTTCTCATCTATTTCTACCTCAATTAGTTTATGATCAAATTTTAATGTCATTAGTTCGCTCTCTTTCCACACTATGCAGTTGATTAAAAGGCGCATTTATTCACATTCGGAAAGTAGTAAATGAGCAGAATAAATATCAAAAGCGATAAGTTACAATAATACGAGGAGCGGAATACAACTCCCTTTTGTAAATGTGCGATTCATACACAAATCGGGGCATTGTTTATTTTGAGGACTTTGGTCCTCTCATGCATCATTATTAAAAATGGGATATTCAATATGTGATGATCTTTATTGGATGAAAATAGGGCGTTGGACCCTTTTGCATTTTATACAAAACTCAATTTTATTTAAGTACAAATCGTTGGTTTATTCTTACATTTAACGGGATAAAAAGAACTTATTCATATATATAAAATAATCAATGAATGAATAGGCGAGAGAAATAGATCAAGAGGTTTAAGAAAACTAAACCGGACGAAATCCACCATGCATGGTAGGCAGCCGCTCAAGTTCGGAATTATCCAAGAAGACCAATATACACTCACAGAAAGTTAAGAGATGTTAATATACATAAAATTAACACATAAGAAATCAAAGAGACTGAATAGAGATGAAAAATGATAAAAAAAATGGAGGCAGAACCCATCGACGGCCTTTCCTGGGTGACCGACGGGCGTCGGTTTGGTTATTCGATATGCCCGTTTGTCACTCAAAAAGGGCATCTGTAGGTGGGTGACCGACGGGCGTCGTTCATGAAGATGACCCGTCGATCACCCCTGTCTCCGAAAAACAGAAGGGAGAGAAAGAGAGAGGAACCTTTTTCAAAGCCAAAAAGAGTTTTATCCCAAAAGAAGATAAGAGGGGGTCAAAATGAAGGAAAATAATGACAAATATTCAAGATTTTCACAGAATAAATGAATAAATAAATAAATGATAAATGATTAAATATGAGATGAAAAATGGAGAGAGAATCCGGAATATTTACCCTCAGATAGTCGCTTTGGGTAAGATTTTGGTGTCGGTTAGATCCCCGCGCGTTCCACGAGAAATAACAAATGAAAGATTAGAGAGAGAAAATGAGCTATTTCACCTCCAATCCTTCAGAAAATTGATTTTGGAGTCAAAATCTAAAGAAAACTAATTAGCTTTTAGTTTCTTTGATTGATTTGATCCTTGATTAAATAAAGTTCTTTGGAAAAAGGTGTTTTTAGAGGAGAGAGAAAACGTGCTTGAATTTTGGCAGAGTTTCCTCTTCTGAAAAATTTTCCAACCCTTTTCAAATGAAAATCCGGACCTTATATAGCCAGACACGACCGACGGGCGTCGGTGTATGGGGGCGGGCGTCGGAAGAATCCTACTGACACAAGGACACTTCCGACGGCCCTGCCACATCCACCGACGGGCGTCGGAACGGTTGCGTGCTCCGGGAAACCAGGCGGCTCCTGACAGGGGCGGTGACTTTCCGACGGGCGTCGGAAAATGCCACAAGCCGTCGGTGACTCGAAGCGACGGGCTGCCTCCACAGACGGGCTGGCCGTTTGTGGAGGACAAAAAGCTTTTTTGACTTGAAAAACTTCCGTTTTCTCCCCCTCTGCCAAGGAATTTGTAGATAAACATCATTTCCCATGGAACGCGGGACTAAGACCTCCAAATTCAGCCTCTCGTACAGGCTCGAGCATCGATTTCATCATAGGATAACCTCTGATCCGGACCACTCCGGGACACGGTGCTTACAATCTCCCCTTAAAAGAATGGCTGCTCTAATAAGGATGGATGTACTTCATTGATAATCTTTTGGGCTATCAAAGCTCGCCTAAATAAGGATGAGTTTACACATAGGGAAGAGGGTTTAGTTATTCACAAACTCTGCATGGTCAGAGACATAAAAAAAAGAAAAAAAAAAAAGAAGAAGAAAAAAAAAGAAAAAAAAGAAAAAAGGAAAAAAAAAAAGAAGTAGAGCTCAAGATAGTAACCACTTGACGAGTTTCAACGGTTATCTTTTTAATTGTTATTCTGATCTTGATGAGCTAAAATGTTATCAAGCACAAATTCAAGAATACCTTTGTATATGCAACTGAGCTGAGAACAGTTCTCCCATCAGTCTAGTAAATATTACGGCAATTTTTCTCTAGTGACCAGATCCTTCTTTGACAGCCATCTATCTAAGCCTAACGATGCAACCAAAATAAAGTCTTATCCAATTAGCGGAGATGACCTTCTAATAAGGTTTGGTGGGGAGCCACAAGTGCATTCATGCATTTGAGTTAAGTCTCGTCCCCAACGTTGCATCTATAATCCGCATTCAAAGAAAAAAAAATAATAATAAGAGATGAGAGAAAATTTTCAATCACGAAAACCCAAGAGGGCTAATTGATAACAAGTGTTTGATGCTATGAGGATTTACCCCGAGATTAGATGAGATTTTGTATTTTTGAGATTAGTGCCAAATAATGATCATGTGTCATGAAATTAAACTGAAACGTATGCATTTATGTAATAGTCATGCCTCATTTTGCATGCTTAGAGTTGTCTTAAAACTAGCACATTGTTGCTGCCTACCCTCTGCTGCTCTCACTACTCAGATGCTCCGACCAATTTGTCAACTCTAAAACCAAAACCTACAGCACCTTCATAAGGACAATCAAGCCCATGCAACAGTGATCTGGGATGTAAATGCACGTAGGTCACCCTTAAGGGATCTCCAGTAACATCTTCATACCCAATTGCAATTCATCAAAAAAAAAAGAGAAAAGCCGCTGGAGTGGGTTGGGTCCGTTCCAGGCAAAAATTAGGCACAGGGTTATGTGAAAATCCGAAAAGGACACATTTCCCACAAAGAAAAGTTAGTGTGAGAATCCATAAGGGACGCACTACCTTTAAAATAAAGACTTCTAATACTTGGAGCGATAAAGCGGCATTACTTTAAATAATCTCTTTTCGGGCAGATAATGCATGATTCAGAACATAAGTTAAAGTCTCGGGGGCAAAAAGGCACATTTGACCCGGGGGCAAAGAGGCGCACGAATGGGTTCTCTTTAAAGAAAAATCATAGGTTAGAATTCTTAAGCTAAGACGACACTCCTCTGGGTCTCTGGGAAGTATCAAATAATATGAGTAGCCAAGCTGTACCCTCAGCGGACCCCTAGCCACTCAAGGCTCAGTCTATTCATTTTTGCATGCATGTCATGTCATACAGTTCTTTTACAAATATTTGCATAAAACTTTTCTCCTGCACACATGATTTTTTGTACATATCCCTGTGCATATAATTTTTCAGGAAAAGTCCAGATGAAGACTACACGCAGGAAAATGAGTCGAGGGTGGATTCTACACAACATGAGCACTCACTCGTACTTGACAATCCAACCGAGAGAACGTTCATACGGGTGCAAATCCCTAAGTCCTCTTAAGAGGCAAATCCCTAAGTCCTCCCAAGAGGCAAACCCTTCAAAGTCCTCCTAAGAGGCAAACCTTCAGAGACCTCTTAAGAGGCAAATAAACCAAAGACCTCTCAGGGGCAATCAACCAAGGGGCTCTCAGAGGGCACCACTTCAAATCTGAAACAGGTTAATTACTGACCCGGCTAAGGCTAGGCACCGCACAGGTTAGATGCCACAACGAGGAAGGTTAGACACCACACCAACAGGTTAGATACCAACTCGGCTAAGGCCAGACACCGCACAAGTTAGAAGCCGCAATGAGGAAGGTTAGACACCACACAAACAGGTTAAATACCAACCCAGCTAAGGCTAAATACCGCATAGGTTAGATGCCACAACGAGGAAGGTTAGACACCACACCAATAGGATAATTATCGACCCGACTAAGGCTAGACACCACACAGGTTAGATGCCACAATGAGGAAGGTTAGACACCACACCAACAGGTTAGCTACCAACCCGACTGAGGCTAGACACCGCACAGGTTAGATGCCAAAACGACAGAGCTTAGACACCGAATAGAAGGCTAGACACCGCATAGGTTAGATGCCAAAACAATAAGGGGTAACACATCGACAAATAGACGATAACTACACCGGACAACTCCATTCAAACCAGGAAGACAGCTGCCTTAGGTACGCGTCTCTTCTTTCTTTCTTTGAGTTTTGGCTCACCTAAGCACCCAAGCACTACGTTCCCCAAAACTGGGGGCAACTGTAAACATCGGGTCCTGAGGCAGCCAAGACAGCTGCCTTAGGTACGCGTCTCTTCTTTCTTTCTTTGAGTTTTGGCTCACCTAAGCACCCAAGCACTACGTTCCCCAAAACTGGGGGCAACTGTAAACACCGGGTCCTGAGGCAGCCAAGACTGAAGTTACCCAATGATAAAAATGATACCGGTTCACAGACAAAAAGAAGGTAGAAGTGATGATTTCATTGAAAAATGCCCTTCCTTTAAAAAAAAAAAGAAAAAAAATATTTTTTTACTTTCGATGGCCTGTGGTGTAAGGCCCATCTCATAATTGTGAGATGTAGCCTCACATTCGTGAGGCCCATCTCACAATTGTGAGATGCGGCCTCGCACTTGTGAGCTGCATCTCACACGTGTGAGATGTGGCCACAAACTTGTGAGGCCGCCATACCTCATGAGCACTAGCCTGTGGACTCACCTGTATGAGGACCGCATGGCGCGCGTCGTTTCTCTCCGCCAGTGCACCATTTGCCCAATTTTCTCTGGATTTTGTCTTGAAATGCTAGCTGCATGTCCGATTCTTAAAAAAAGAAAGAATCTAATTTTGGAAGGAATCAAGGGTTTTAAAAAGGATATACCTGAGAAACCCTAATTCTTCGGGGAATATAAAAAGGAAAAATTAGCACTGAGGAGAAGAGGTTTTTTTGGGAACAGCGAAAAAACCCAGAAAGAGAGAGAGATAGAAGAAAGTTCTTGAGAGCAAAAAAATGTTTTTCTTTTCAAAGTGTTCTTAAATTGTTCTTGAATCCAGGAAATTAATTCCTGACGTTTGAGATTCAATCGTTTCTCATCTGTTTTTTTTCTTTAAGGAAACTTTCATCTAAAACTTTTCTTATTCTTATTTTTAATCTTCTCTTCAAGCAAATCGACGAGGAACCAGCACTTCTTCATTTGCAATCAAAAGATATATCTGAGGGTAAATACTGGGACAAACCATTTCTTTCTATTTCTTATTTTGCTTTACTAGTTAGTTCTCTTCATTGTACATACTGTATATACTTCTTATTTGACTTTGGTAATCTGTATACTGTATGTTTCTTGTTGTTTGTTATCTTTGACATAAACTCAAGTTTGTTTATTATGATTAACTAGCATGTTTGTTATTTTACTATAAATGTATTTGATCGTATATTATTATGCTTATTAGTTTGTTGGTGTTCGTTTGCTTGTTCTTTTGGTGACCTGACTCATAACTTTCTGTCCGAGTCGTGCCCTTGAGTCCGAGTCGTGCTTTTGATTTTTTGTCCGAGTCGCGGTCCTTGTCTAAGTCGCACTTTGGTGTCCTAGTCGTGCTCCTCTTGATTATCCGTCCGACTCGTGCACCCTTGCAAGAGTCGTGCACTTCTTCACGAGTCGCTCACTTCTTCACGACTCACGCACACTATTACAGCACCCCTTCACAACTCGTGCATCCTTGCACGAGTCGTGCACTCCTTCACAACTCGTGCATCCTTGCACGAGTCGTGCGCTCCTATCCCACCTCTTTACAAGTCGTTCATTTCCTCACGAATGATGCATCCTTTATTCCCTTTTTTTTACCTAAACACCCAAACACTTAAACAGACAAAGACACTTGAAATATAAATAAAGTACCATACACTCAGTAATCTTGCTGTCATTTGTTTTTGACTTATTGCCTGTTTATTTGTTATGATTTGTTATTAACATATTTGTTATTGTTTATTATTAATTCTTTTGTTTTTTGTTACAATTAATAGGAGATTAATTAATTTAACTAGTTTATTTGCATGAAATATAGGTTTGCAAGGTATTTTATCTCAATTCATCCTCCCATTGCAATTATTAATGCTGTCCTTGTTTATTGTATTAATTCAATGGCTTACTTCTTTTATAATGCAATTTGTTGTTTAATTTATTTAATCGATGGTTTAATTTGCTTGTTCGTACGTTATTCATTTGATTAATTTATTAACATTTGGTTTCATTCTTTTTTATTGCCTCAAAATTTATTTGTTTTTGCGAGTCATATTTCTGCACAAGCCGGAGGATCGAAAAATCAAATACCTTCAAATCTTGGGTTTGCATTTTTAATTGTCGTATTTTTTTTATTGTATTATTTTTATGTTGTATGTAAAAATGTATTTTAAATTCTTCCATATTATAGAAAATCATGTTTTTTACAATAATTAATAAATCGGGATTTTTCCTAATAAAATGGACCAATGTCACATTTTAACTAATAAAATCTCACTTTCAAATGGAGAATTAATTTTCATAAAATGGGATTACTCATCCCGATTTTCTTAATAAATGCCCAAAAATAGTTCTCTAATTTTTTAAATTAATAAAAAGGAACCAATGTTCCTAAAATTCAATAAGTCTCCCGATTTATGTATGATGCATTTTAATTATTTTTTTATGCATTTATTTATTCATTTTGGGCCCTTGTAATTAATTTTTGGGCAAATTTTATTCTTTTATGTTTTCTTATTTTGAGCGATTGTTCTGTCCCATATTTTTCGTTTATAACTTATTTATTGCTTTCTTTATCGCTTTATTTACCGCTTTCCTATATGATTAAAATGCACTTTAAATTTATTGCATGATCGCGTGAGATGAGAGATGGAATTTGATTTCTTAAAAACTCATTTATAAACTTAACTTAAGGAATTAATAAGAGTGAAGTTCCAAACACCATCTCTAGTTTAGACTAATAGAGGTTAGATGACCTTTCCCAATTTCTTGCAAATTGGGTGGCAACTCCAAAATACCTCAAAGGTGCCTAAAGGTATCATGAGACTAAATGATCCTTCCAATGTTCTATTGGAAGGAGGTGTCCAAGATGTCTCATGGCACCCAAGATCAATAAGACGCGAACCAATCCCTCGAGCCCTAAAAGTGAGTCTCATCATGAGGGCCTTTGCTAGGTTCGGCGCCCGTGACATTACTCTATATCCTTTACTTTGTTAATATGAGCATTGAAACTACTTAAGTTATATTTTTTTATAATTACTAATCTTACAATTATTAACATTACTTACTTTAATGTTATTTTCATTTCTATTGTTTCTTACAATTACTTTAGATTTTAATATTCTTTTATTTATTTATTTATTTCATCATATGACATATAAATTTATATTTAGTTTATAAATTTTATTCTTATGCATACTTTCACTACAAAAAAGTCAAATTAGTGACGAAAATTAGCGACAAAGACTTTTTCGTCGCTAATTAGCGACAGATTTGCGACGAAATTCAGAATTAGTCGCTAAAGTCCTTTTTTTCAATTTTAGCGACAAAATAAAAAAATAGTCGCTAATTTTTTAGCGGCAATGGATGGCACCTTTTTTTGTAACAGAATTTAGCGACGAAAAATGAATCAGTCACTAAATTTTGGTAAAAATTTATGGATCATTTTTTTGCGACTAAATTAGCGACGGTTTATTTGTCGCTAAAGCTTATTCAAATAGATGTTTAAATTTAGCGACGATAATATTGGTCGCTAAATTTAGAGGTAATTTTTGCCCTATTTATTTGCTACTATTTTAGCGACAGTAAATTTTAGTTGCTAATTTGGTCGCTATTTGAAAAAGTTAAAAATCAGTCTCTTAGCCCCTTATTAGTTCCTTTAGTCTAATTTATTACAATTAAAAACAAAATAGAATGGGGGAAATTGTCACACCCCACAAGTGGCTTATTTGGAAATTAGAATTTTAATTGGACATTAAGGGTAATTGGGTAATTTACTAATGAAGAGGATTAGTTTGCAAGGAAATAAAAGTATTTAATTAAAGATTTTAGTATGGTGAGTAAAAAGTAATTTGTTAAGGACCTGTGTGGTTTTATTGAGGAGCTGTGTGTAATTGTGAATTAAAGAATCGTGCATGTGTGCCAGGTGGAGAACAGTGTGTGTGCACGTGGTGAGGGAAAAGAAAAGGCTGTGAAAATTAGTTAGTTTGAACAAGACTGAAAGTCCTCTCTTTTTGGTTTTCCCTCTCACGTAAACCTCATTGTGTTCTTTTTCTCCATCTGCTGTTCTTTTCCTTTTTGCATGTGTGTTTTCCTGTTGAGGAACTCAGGTCTGGTTGTGCTAGAAGCTTCAGCAGGGTAAGTAGCTACTGGTTTTACATTGGATTCTCGTTCTTCATCTTTTCTGGGATTGTTTTGAGTTATTTAGTGGTTTCCTTTGGGTTTTAGAGATTCTGTTATTGGATTTTTATTGTGATTTTATCTGTTTGGAAGCATCTGAGGATAAAAGAAAGGAGAAAGGAAAAGATAAGATTGTAGATTGAAGAAGAAATACAGTGGGCATTTTGGGCTTCAGTACAGGTTTGGGAGTGTCTGTTTTTCTCAATTTTGGATCCTAATTGTTGTTTGTGTTAACATTGATTATATGTGTTCATTTATAAAGATGCATGAGAAGTGTACTGTGTTTACATGAGTTAGGTAGAAATGAATAAAGTGAGTTGGTAAATGAGATGAATGTACATGAATTTGAATGAGAAATCCTGACATGTTGACATTCTGGTTTCACCTCTGTTTGAATAGTAAAAATGTGTTATTTGTGTTATAATTGTTGTAATTGTGCTCAGAAGACTTAAAGGTACGTGTTAGCATGATTTTTGCATGAAAAATGGATTTAGGCAAATTGGGATTTGAGTTTTGAATCACACTCTGTTTTCACGATATTTCTGGGTTTATGTTTTTCTGAAATTTCTGATGTGTTGAGAAGAGGAAGAAGAAGTGTGAGAAGAAGGTCACGAGACGTGATGCTGCATCACGCCGTGACCCCCTTCTCTGTTGAAGGTCACGTGACGCGACACAGCTTCACGCCGTGACCTCTTCTCTGAAGAGGGTCACGAGACGTGATGCTGAATCACGCTGTGACCTGCTTTTTCCTGCGTGTCATGAGATTTCACTCCGCGACTTCTTCTCCTCTCCTCACAGGCGTCACGAGACGTGACTGGTGGTCACGCCGTGACTGCCTTGCTCCTCTGCCTGGCGCTCGCGTGAAGCCTGCGTCACGCGACGTGATGAATGGTCACGGCGTGACCAGCCTTCCCCTGCTGCCCTATTTTAATAAAACTGAAGTTAACTTCTGATTTCAAGAATTTTTGCACTACATGACAAATATTTGATTTAAAATCTGTATTGTGCTTTAATAATTGCTTAATATTGGGTTTTGTATACATGATTTATAAGCTAGTATTTAATGAAATTCTCATGATTTGATATATGAATTGTTGAGTTGTATCAATTGAGCCTGAATAGTCATAGTAGTGGATAAGTAAGCGCTTACTTAGGTCAGAGTGTGTGTGCAGCTGCTATATGATAAAATGATATATGCGGGTCCGTTTGGATCCTTGTTTCGACCATGTTTGGTCTATATGGAAATAAAGCGAGACCTCGGTCTCTATATGAAAATTACATGTTTGAGACTCATGTCTCTATATGCTTAGGATACTGTGTTCTATCAGTATCCATTGGACCGTATCCACTTCTAGTGAGTTTATTCCGACTAATCAGGCTATATGTATATATGCATTGTATATGTTGAGATGTTTATTAACAAGATTAAATGGATATGATGCATATGAATTCTTGTATAACTTGGTGATATGCACCTTGTATATTGATTATAGTATTATTGCACATATGTTATATGTATATTGTTATTTTGTTTTGTTCCTCCCCACTAAGCGTTATCGCTTAGCACGGGCTCTTTTCCCGTGCAGGTGGCGAGTTCAGTTGAGAGTCAGAGATCTGCAGGTCGGCCACTAAAGTCTTTTTGGATGAAGTTGTTTTTGGAGTCTTCCGCTGTTATATTTTTGTACATGGCTTGTGTATAGCAAAATGAATCTTTTGTAAAGAAACAAGTATATTTTTGTATATGTATTTGCTTACGAGCCCCTTTTTGTAAAACGATATTGATATATGTTATATGTAAACAGGATTTTACTATTAAATGATTAAAAGTTTCTTTACATTTCATTTGGTTTTTAATTATACATGTGTATATGGATTTGTTATATGTGTTTGTCCGCGTGGCACTCCGGCATCCTTCCAACGGGGATGGCGGGGTGTTACAGCTTGGTATCAGAGCCCAGGTTTGGTGGTTCTGGGTTATGTTGTGATTGTTTGAGTGAAGAGTCGAGTCTATGCATGAGAGTCAGTTTTGTATAGTGGCCTAATGCAGATGTCTTGTGTTTTGTAGTGTTTGTATGGAGTCGGATCCAAGTGAGTATATGGGCGACACCATGAGTAGTGCCAATGTGAGTCGTGGAGGGAATCCAGTTAGAAGAGATGATCCAGTTAGACAGGATAGATATGAGCGGGAACCTGCACCAGCTGAGGGTGCAAATAGAGGTGTTGCTTTTGATCCAGCGTTAGTTCAGGGGTTATTACAAGTGGTTGATAGGTTGACTGCACCTAAGGCTCCAACTGAGTTGTTAAGAAAGAGAGGAGCAGAGGATTTTCATGGGACTGCTTTAGATGAATCCGATGTGGCTGAGTTTTGGCTGAAGAGAGTGGACAGGATTTTGCAAGAGATTAGATGTCCTGCTGATCAGAGAGCTTCTTGTGCAATATCGTTGCTTCAGGGACCAGCATACGATTGGTGGGAACTTGTGATGAGGAATCCTCAGCGACCAGCTGAGCTGACATGGGATTATTTCAAGCGAGAGTTTGAGCAAAAGTATATAACGAAGGCATACCAAGAAGCGAAATGGAGAGAGTTCATTAGTTTGAAGCAGCGGGGCATGACTGTCAGTGAGTATGACAAGGAGTTCAATAGGCTAAGTAAGTATGTACCTGAGCAGTTGTTGACAGATGAGTTCAGATGTAGGCACTTTCTAGAGGGATTGCGTGAGGTATTCAGAGGCCCCTTGTCTGCGATGATTGTCTTGCAGCCAGTTGGGTATTATCAGATTGTGGCTGCAGCAATGAGGTTAGAGGAATCAGAAGAGATTAAGCAGAAGATGGCACAGAAGAGGAGAGCACCAGAAGGGGGAGTTGCAAGCAATAAGAAAGCAAAGGGTACTCCAGTTGAGCAAGGATCTAGAGGAGGTGTACAAGTGCCTTCACAGGTAGAGAGTGTAGCCCCACATGGTAGTAAAGGAAATCGAGCACCAGAATGTGAGCACTGTCATAGGTACCATTGGGGTACGTGTCGGAAGATTACTGGCGCTTGTTTTAAGTGCGGGAGTATGGAGCATCGGTTTGCCTTTTGCCCTGATCGACAAGTGGACCAGAATCAGCAAGAGAGTAAGAGATCCAATGTCATCCAAAGCAATAGGGATGCAAGTAGAGCTCCGAGAGCACCATCTGAGACGGTGCAGCGACCTGGTGCTACGGAGGATCGTAATCGGCATAGGGCATATGCTATGACTGCTGAGAATGTGACTGGTGCAGCGGGACCTTCGGGTAAGTATTTACATGTTCAGTTTTGTCTTGTTTTGGTTTTGGTATTTGAGATGTGTTTGGATAAGCGAGGAAATTTCGAGGACGAAATTTTCTTAAGGGGGAGAGAGTTGTCACACCCCACAAGTGGCTTATTTGGAAATTAGAATTTTAATTGGACATTAAGGGTAATTGGGTAATTTACTAATGAAGAGGATTAGTTTGCAAGGAAATAAAAGTATTTAATTAAAGATTTTAGTATGGTGAGTAAAAAGTAATTTGTTAAGGACCTGTGTGGTTTTATTGAGGAGCTGTGTGTAATTGTGAATTAAAGAATCGTGCATGTGTGCCAGGTGGAGAACAGTGTGTGTGCACGTGGTGAGGGAAAAGAAAAGGCTGTGAAAATTAGTTAGTTTGAACAAGACTGAAAGTCCTCTCTTTTTGGTTTTCCCTCTCACGTAAACCTCATTGTGTTCTTTTTCTCCATCTGCTGTTCTTTTCCTTTTTGCATGTGTGTTTTCCTGTTGAGGAACTCAGGTCTGGTTGTGTTAGAAGCTTCAGCAGGGTAAGTAGCTACTGGTTTTACATTGGATTCTCGTTCTTCATCTTTTCTGGGATTGTTTTGAGTTATTTAGTGGTTTCCTTTGGGTTTTAGAGATTCTGTTATTGGATTTTTATTGTGATTTTATCTGTTTGGAAGCATCTGAGGATAAAAGAAAGGAGAAAGGAAAAGATAAGATTGTAGATTGAAGAAGAAATACAGTGGGCATTTTGGGCTTCAGTACAGGTTTGGGAGTGTCTGTTTTTCTCAATTTTGGATCCTAATTGTTGTTTGTGTTAACATTGATTATATGTGTTCTTTTATAAAGATGCATGAGAAGTGTACTGTGTTTACATGAGTTAGGTAGAAATGAATAAAGTGAGTTGGTAAATGAGATGAATGTACATGAATTTGAATGAGAAATCCTGATATGTTGACATTCTGGTTTCACCTCTGTTTGAATAGTAAAAATGTGTTATTTGTGTTATAATTGCTGTAATTGTGCTCAGAAGACTTAAAGGTACGTGTTAGCATGATTTTTGCATGAAAAATGGATTTAGGCAAATTGGGATTTGAGTTTTGAATCACACTCTGTTTTCACGATATTTCTGGGTTTATGTTTTTCTGAAATTTCTGATGTGTTGAGAAGAGGAAGAAGAAGTGTGAGAAGAAGGTCACGAGACGTGATGCTGCATCACGCCGTGACCCCCTTCTCTGTTGAAGGTCACGTGACGCGACACAGCTTCACGCCGTGACCTCTTCTCTGAAGAGGGTCACGAGACGTGATGCTGAATCACGCTGTGACCTGCTTTTTCCTGCGTGTCATGAGATTTCACTCCGTGACTTCTTCTCCTCTCCTCACAGGCGTCACGAGACGTGACTGGTGGTCACGCCGTGACTGCCTTGCTCCTCTGCCTAGCGCTCGCGTGAAGCCTGCGTCACGCGACGTGATGAATGGTCACGGCGTGACCAGCCTTCCCCTGCTGCCCTATTTTATTAAAACTGAAGTTAACTTCTGATTTCAAGAATTTTTGCACTACATGACAAATATTTGATTTAAAATCTGTATTGTGCTTTAATAATTGCTTAATATTGGGTTTTGTATACATGATTTATAAGCTAGTATTTAATGAAATTCTCATGATTTGATATATGAATTGTTGAGTTGTATCAATTGAGCCTGAATAGTCATAGTAGTGGATAAGTAAGCGCTTACTTAGGTCAGAGTGTGTGTGCAGCTGCTATATGATAAAATGATATATGCGGGTCCGTTTGGATCCTTGTTTCGACCATGTTTGGTCTATATGGAAATAAAGCGAGACCTCGGTCTCTATATGAAAATTACATGTTTGAGACTCATGTCTCTATATGCTTGGGATACTGTGTTCTATCAGTATCCATTGGACCGTATCCACTTCTAGTGAGTTTATTCCGACTAATCAGGCTATATGTGTATATGCATTGTATATGTTGAGATGTTTATTAACAAGATTAAATGGATATGATGCATATGAATTCTTGTATAACTTGGTGATATGCACCTTGTATATTGATTATAGTATTATTGCACATATGTTATATGTATATTGTTATTTTGTTTTGTTCCTCCCCACTAAGCGTTATCGCTTAGCACGGGCTCTTTTCCCGTGCAGGTGGCGAGTTCAGTTGAGAGTCAGAGATCTGCACGTCGGCCACTAAAGTCTTTTTGGATGAAGTTGTTTTTGGAGTCTTCCGCTGTTATATTTTTGTACATGGCTTGTGTATAGCAAAATGAATCTTTTGTAAAGAAACAAGTATATTTTTGTATATGTATTTGCTTACGAGCCCCTTTTTGTAAAACGATATTGATATATGTTATATGTAAACAGGATTTTACTATTAAATGATTAAAAGTTTCTTTACATTTCATTTGGTTTTTAATTATACATGTGTATATGGATTTGTTATATGTGTTTGTCCGCGTGGCACTCCGGCATCCTTCCAACGGGGATGGCGGGGTGTTACAGAAATGCAGAGACAGAGAGAGCAAAAATGAGAAAGAGGGAGAGAGCGAAAGGGAAGGAGAACTGGAGCCGGCGATCCGCCACCGGAGAAGCAGAGATCGGCCCTTATGTGCTGACAACAGCCAACGCCGCTATCTCCCTAAGCTATCTCGCCGTCTCTGTCTGCTCTTCGAGAGAGAGAAGTCGAAGCTTCTCTCCCATTTTCCTGCTAACTCCGATGGCAGATGGCGACACGAATACCACCACCGATCTCGTAGAGATCAGGTGAGTCTCCCCATACCCACCAATAATCCTCACTCATCGCCGATGAATAGAGCTGAGGAACCTGCGACCTTCCAACGTTGATTTCGGCCTAACGACGGGGAGCTAGGACACGTGACCATAGTAAAAATCTCTAGCTGCATGGAAAGGATTGCAAATTCAGTATGATCTTCCCCCTATTCTTGTTTTGATTTTGTTTCTTTTAATATTTGTGCAGTATTTCTTTATCATTTATCTTTTATCAATTTGGGAGTTTGTTTTTCATTTCTTTATTTCTATTCTCGTTATTATGATATTGAACTTCAAAATTCTGTCTTAGATTTATAGAAGAAAATATTCAGTTGTAACTGACGGTGTTCATATATTGAAAATAAGAAGGGAATGATATTGAATTTGTGGTTTATTATTTACAGGCATGAATCAATTCTAGCCTTTTTTTTGGGTACTGCTGACCCTAATACTGCTTTGAGCAAGCTAACTCATGCATGCAACACCCAGAAGTGCATCCGTTGCTGGTGGAAAGCATAATGACCTTTATGATGTTGGAAATGAGACTTACCACCATACCTTCTTTGAAATGTTGGGAAATTGGTCATTTGGTGATTATTTCAAGAAAGAAACAATTGGCTGGGCTTGGGAGCTTTTAACAAAGGTACATGGATTCCTACAAATTCTGTGAATTGGTTTAATGAACATGTATAATATTAAAAACTGAGTTTTGTGTGGTTAATAATATGCAAAATAACTTTTTCTATATTTCATTGATTTATCCATAAACAATAATTATATTTAGAAATCTTATATAAATTTTAACATATATCATTCTTATAATTAATTACTCGTTAGAAAATAGTTTTTTTTTCCATATATTTTAGTTAATTACTTTTTTTGTTATTAATGTCTAATGCTGTGTAGTGAAATATATTTATAACCTAAATTATAAGAAAATCAACCTAAATGTCTTTAATAGGTATTTTAATCATCTCTTAATTAACTGTAGTATTTTAAAATAATTATCTTATAGTTTGCAGGAAAATAAATTAACGCCATATATATATATATATCTTAATACTATATTTATATTTGAAAATAACTCAAAGCACAAGAATATCTAAGTTTATTATTAAATGTAAAGTACACAACCTAACCTATGAATAAATAAAATAAAAATTTATGCTGAAGATTATTCATAATGACTTGAAATAGGGAAAAAAATAAATTGTTTGATGGACATACAAATTTATATGTAAGCTTACGAGTTGTATTAGATTGTAAGTGATTGTAAGTTGATATATATATATATATGATTGGTTTATGTACTGGAGGACAGGAAAACTGTGTTGGAGTTTGATTTAGAATATGGTGAATGAATGTGTGATTTTAGAAGTGTAAAAGATTTCCTTTTTATAGGGGATAGGTAATATTATAGAGAAAATTCTACTGAAATTTCGGTAGAATTAAATGGAAAATTAAGTTAGAGCCACATTTGAAGCAGCTTATTAGCTTTATTAGGAAGCTTGTATTCCAATTATTCTTATTTCGTTTAAGTTTATTTTTATTATTGTTTTTTTTTTTTTTTGAAAGAATATTTTTATTATTGTTATTATTATTATTATTAGTATTCTTGTTTTATTATTATTATTATTATTATTATTATTGTTTGATTTTAATTATTGAAATTGGTATATACAGGTACGTGAATCGGAAGTTTAGTAATCAGTATAAAGCTACGATAGGAGCCGATTTTTTGACTAAAGAAGTTCAATTCGAGGATAGGTTGTTCACATTGCAGGTCATTTCGAGCACACGATTTTACCTTATTACTCTTTCTATCTTTTTCTTTTCTTCCTAATATATGTCGATTGCTATTGTGAGATTTGATCTGTTGCCATTTTATTTATATGCTGATGAATTAATTCCACTGAAATATTAGTAATTAAATAATGAAATGGAAGATTTTATATTTTCAGGATTTTGATTGGCTTCAGAGTGGTAGCTGAAATGGTGACGATATTTGCTTCTGTGATATTAATGACGCTGCAAGGATTAGATATTATAGCAATTAGCAAGTATAGATAGAAACAGAGAAAAGAGGGAATTAGCTGAAATGGCTACTTAGTTCAGAGTGCTAACTGAAATGGTTATGTTATCTGTTCACAGAAGCTAGGGGTGAGCATGGACTAGTTAACCGGTCCATGTCAGTCCATTAATATCGGTTTTTTCAAAATACTAACCATTAAACAGTCCGTTACTATCAGTTAACTAGTACATCGATTTCAAATTTTCGGACTGGTTACCCAACATTTTTCGGTTAACCACTATAATTATAAAATGTATTCATAAATAAAATTAAAATTTTTTCACTATAATATAACATTATTGTTGTTAAAATAAAAATATTTGATGGATATAAGCAAATTTATTTTTAAAAATTAATATTTAATAAGTAAATAAATTAACTGGTCTATAATCACTTTTAATTAGATAAATTGTTATATAATTTTTCGAATATATTCTAATTTTCATTATTGAAAATTTGATAAATCAAGAAATAATAAAAAATAATAAATATGGACATATTAAATAATTAATAAATTAACTATTCGGTTTCGGTTCGGTTAACCGGTCATATGAGTCAAAAACCATTAACCAGTTCATTAATATCGGTTTTTGCAAAACGATAACTATTAACCAGTCCATTACAATCGATTAACCAGTCTATCGATTCGGTTTTGAATTTTTTTTTTCGGTTAACCAAATCTATTAGTTTTTTTGCTCACCCCTAACTGAAGCATCTTTCCATAATATATTTGATATTACTAACACTGCAACAACTAGAAATTGCAGCGAATATAACTAGGAAAAAAAGGAATGAAAGGAGGGAATTAGTTAGTTGATAAATTTGGACGTTGTTGTGTCACAAAAGATATGTTTCATGATTACTTAATGTCCATGCATATTTTGTACCTTAAATTAAATTAAATTTAATTTATGTAAATAATAATTTTGAGGAAAGTCTAAATTTATTTTTTATTCTCTTAATTTGTATGTTAGAATTTAAATAGAAAATAATTTTATGATAATCAAATTTGGATACATGATACATGAATTGGTATTATGTTTATACTATATTTGTTAATATATAAATTTATGAAATATATATATATATATATATATATATATATATATATATATATATATATATTCTAGTTAATTAATTAAGTGGGGAATTTAGAAAAGGGTAGCTCATGCCTCGTAATATATGAACTAGAATCAATCTTTCTTATTTTGATTTTTAATTCATTAATTTTGGTATGTATTAATTTAAAAATTTTATAGGTAACTTATACGTACTGGAATTGGATGGAATGTTGATAAAGATAACAAAAACATATACTTTATTTTAAGTATTGCAATTTAATGTACTTTTATTATATTTGAATTATTGTGAACTTATTGTACAAAATTATTGTAAACTTCTATATATTTTTAAGTAGTATTATTTAGTTTGAATTGGTGTTTTTTACAGTATTTTTTAAGTATTGTACAGTTTAATATACTTTTTTGATATTATATTTTTTAAATTAATAGTAATATTAAAAATATTATATAATTATTATTACATAAATTAAATTAAATTTTGGATGTAATAATAATAATAAAAAATTAAATTGAAAGTTATAATAAAAAATTAAATTGAAAATAATATTAAAAAATATAATAATTTTTAGCGACGGATTTTTCGTCGCTAATAAATTTTTAAAATTTATGGCGATTAATTGTAGGGGTTATTTAGCGACGGAAATTTTATTTTTAGCGACGAAATTTTCCGTCACTATTTTTTGCTACTGTTTTATGTTTTAGTCGTAAAATTTCTTGCGACACAGCAAATAACGACGGTTAGTCATCGCGTCACTAAAAGTAATTAGCGACGGAAATTGCCCTATTAGCGATGGAAATCTCCGTCGCTAATTCACTGTTTTTTTTGTAGTGTTTCAACTTTAAACTTTCTTTTATAAATTTTCAATTACATTATCATTTAATTTCTGATTCCTCCATAACTATACTCTTAGAATTTAATACTTTATATAGCTACCATTCTACCCTTAATTCCTTTAAATCTTCGTAGTATAATTCTCTTCCTTCCTTTTTCCTTATTAACTTTTTATCGACTTATTTTAATTCTTTTTCTTTATTTTATTATTTTTATTTCCTTGACATTTTATTACCTAATCCAAAATCTTATTATTATTGACAATGTTATTAAAATCGGACCAGATAAAGAACCGGTAATGCTGAGGGTTCGTGATTCGACCGGGTTCAACCGGGTTTTTTTATATTTTTTAAAATATTATTAATTAGTATAATTTTTATAAATACTACTACAAAAAAAAAATCAATCAAAACATTTAACATATGCCTCAAATATACTAGTAATAGTATTTTTTCACCTTTTATTTTTTTTAAATTATTACTTGATTAGTTATTTTCTGTTAAAATCTTTTATTTTATGAGTTTTAATTTAAAAATTAAATAATTCAATAACTGTAGGTGAAATTAAAAAAATGATAGAAAATTATCTTTAAGTTTACCAATTTTAATAATTTATTCAATTTTTATTCTATTGTATTTTATTGAATTATTAAATCATTATATTATTTTCATTAAGTTCAAATGTGTTTAAATAGTAAAAAAACCAATTATTTGTTAAATAAAATTTATTAGATTATTTATTTTTTATTTTTATGAAAAAATAATTATTTTATTAATTATTTTAAATTAGACCTGATTTTTTGCCGGTTCAACCCGGTTTTGACCGGTTCAATCCGGTTCTTCCTGATTTTTTTCCAATCCGGTTTTCTGCAGTTGAACCAACCGGTTCGCGGTTGAACCGGCCGGTCCGGTCCGATTTTAATAACCATGATTATTGACACTACATTAATCATAACACTTATTCATTATGTCTATTCCTCTTAACGCTTTTCTGTTTCTTTACAAAAATATCATCAATATTATTATTTTCTTTATTACTTATTTAATTTCACTACTTTTATTGCCATTAATATTATCTACACTATTTATTCCTTATTATCCCTATTTATTTCTTTTATTTCCATTATCCGATACATTACTAATTAATAAGTTGTCATTGTAGTGTATATTCATTATTTATTAATTTTGCATACACATTTTCTAACATTATCAATCCCATTGCAATTTATATAACACTATTATCATTATCTTAATTCTCAATTTATTTGTATTCATTAACTTTCTAACTCTTTAAATTTCTCTAATTCAATCAATTATTATATATTTGTTCAAATTACATTTCCAGTCCCTTTACTAACACTAACTTAGGGAATTTACAACTTAGTCCTTTTGACACCCTCAATTATGATTTTACCCTTAATTGTTCTCTATTTACCATTTTGCCATTATTAATCATTTTTCACACTTATTTTATTTTTTGACATGTAAATTATCCTGCATTGCATTAAATCTTAATGTTTTAATCTTTTCACATCATTATCATTTTACTTTATTCTTTCACTTTTATTTTACATTTTCCAGTAACCTTCTACTTTCTTATTTTGCCACCTATCAATCTAATACATTCATTCATTAAATATACATGACAAAACACATAAAATCGAATTAACCCATTTAGTTTTTCAAGATATCAAACTTGGGTTATTTTATTGATCCATTTTAATTCTATATATAAATATATATCACGCATACACCGATACTTATTATATTGAATATTATCCCTATTTTATTTAATTTGACTTTCATTAATATTGTTTCCTTATCATTTCTATTATTTACATTACTAATTCTTATTTTATTCCAACAAATGTCATACTAAATTTTCTCACTAAACTTTCTGATGGGAAATTATAACAAATATAATTTAGTAGAGGTAACATTAAGAATGGTACCTACCTCTTGTAGCGCATAATCTTATTGCGGAAGCGTCTACAAGGATCTCATTTGTTTTTGGTCACTGGTCTGGCTTTTATCTACGTGTGGGATAATCGCAACTATTCCACAATCTAAAAGCCTCTGAA
This sequence comes from Excoecaria cochinchinensis, assembly GCA_947683425.1. Classification (NCBI taxonomy): domain Eukaryota; kingdom Viridiplantae; phylum Streptophyta; class Magnoliopsida; order Malpighiales; family Euphorbiaceae; genus Excoecaria; species Excoecaria cochinchinensis. The sequence continues at coordinate 14,491,583 of CANTUQ010000092.1, forward strand.
AAATTAAGACAAAAAACAAGCGTGAGTGGGAACGAGCAGCCTTGCTGCATGTACGTTTTCTCGTTACCAAATTATGAGGACCTCACCTCTATATATAGAGGTTCTAAAGGCTAGAGTCTTAACCCTAGTCCAACTCAGAATCCTTTCTGAGATAAGATTTGGTAATTTAATTTAGATTAAATAACTCAATTTAATCTGGATAGGAACTCAATCATTTATAGAGTCATGGGCGTATCCCAACTCTATCATCTCCCACTCGCACATGACGGAACGCATTCCAGTCTTAATCTTCAGTTATACTGGCAAATAGATTGTGTGACCAGCATACCTCAAGAGCACTAGTGCTATACACCTGTTAGGGATATATAGCGTCTCGAAAAACGAGATCCTCCTTTTCACGTATGCCTAACCCTAGATTGCCTTCTCACATTCACTGTTTTAACTCATGATCTCATAAAACAATTTCGTGTTCACTATTATGTTTCTACTCATAGAAACTATAATAGGCCGGCCAGTGAACCACGAAACCTATTGAAAGTGATCAGAAGGCTATCTTCCCCTCTTACTATATGCCATCCATCATGATTCAACTCGCTTTTCTAGTTAGATTCGCCAGGCGTAAATTTTTCCCGGACCTTTTGGAAACTAACTAAGCTAGCCACATTGAACCATACTTCAGGGATAAGTTAAGGGTTCTAAGGGTCGAAATATAAATAGTGTCTCATAATAGGAAAAGTTGAGATCATTAATATTATTAAATTCCCATCCCTGTGGTCACATAAGCCCACACGGTATAAAACATGTGTTATGGTGTTCTTTCCTTCCCTTAAAGGAGCACATGTCTCACATTTCAATAATGTGTATATCAAAACACCATATAGAAGCGTAAGGTTGCGATGCACCGAAGCACCCAACTTTAGTCCGCTTACTTAAGGACTACTTCTGACTTTTTAGACAGAATATGGTAGTTACATATAACTTACCATCGGATTCCATACAATCCTTATTTTTGGATCTCAATCCAAAGCATACAACTTTATGTATGTTTTTATCTCGTACCTTAACAAGACTCATCTTGTAATTTCTGCAAGACGGCAATTTTATTTTGAACAGGCTCTCGAGCATTCTCATATGTTCAAAAATTGCCTCATCTTAGTTTTTGCCAACTCATTGACAAAACTAAGGTAAACACCCTTGTGAGTGGGCTACTTCTCTGTCCGATATGCTCAATCTCATATCAATAACAGTAAATGTTTACACATAAACATTCACACTCATGTATTGCCATCAATGAACTTTAGTTATTATTCGTAAATAATAACGTTAAGGGATTATATAAAATATAACAGTACAATTTAAATTCTACACAAACCTCGAGATCTAATGTGTCTCTCAAGACACATCTCTCGTTATAGGTTTACTCAATGGATCTGCATGCGTAGAAATGTACTGCAAGTTCACTTCTCCTCGTGCAACAATATCTCTCGTATATTGATGCTTAATGTTGATATGCTTAGCTTTATTATAAGCTATCAATGACTGACTGTCACTGATACCTTTGAGACAGTTATTCTTAAATGGCTCACCAGCCAAACTATCTCGTGTACTATAATTGAGGAAGTGACAAATTCAACTTCCATTATTGATAGGGTTTTACAAGTTTAATTCTTGTTTCTCCACGAGATGGCACTCTTGCCAAACAAGAATATGAAACTTAGAGTGGATTTTTCTCATCCACATCTCCTGCCCAATCAACGTTTCTGTATTCTCTCAATGCAGATCATTTTCTTAATAATAGAGAGAATATGCTGTAGTACCTTTAAGGTATATAAGTATCCTTTCAATTGCTTCCAATGTGCTTTGCCTGGGTTAGATTGATATCTATTTTCCATGCCCACTGCATAGCATATATCATGTCTTGTATACAACACTGCATACATAAGACTACCCATGGCACTGTCATATATAGAACGCTCCTCATACGTTCAATTTTTCTGACCTTATAGGACACACATCTTTGCTAAGAAACTGATTCTTGGCAATGGGGTAATCTATGAGTTTGCAGTTTTGCATATTAAATCACTCAAGGTCTTTGTTGATATATTTCTCTCAAGAAATAGACAACAATCTTCTCGAATGATCTCTTGAAATCTTAACTTTAAGAATATAATATGCATGACTCATTTGTTTTGTCTCAAAGTTGGACGATAACCAATCTTTGATTTCATTTACGTACCATTTATCATTCTCAGCTTTAAGTATGTCGTATACATATAATGCCAAAATGATAAATTCATGTTCAGAGCTTTTACAATAAACACAATGATCTTCATCAATCATGCTAAACACGTTCGACATGACTGTATGATGAAGTCTCAAGCACCATTGTGTTGAAAACTGCTTAAGGCAATAGATTGAACACATCAATCAGCAAACCTTATGTTTTGCTGCCTTTTTCCAATGAAACATATAGAATATTTCATCTAATTCTCCATTAAGAAAAGCAGTCTTTTCATCCTTTTGATGAAGCTCTACGTTCAAACTTGCCACTATGGCCAGAATTAACCTTATGTACGTAAATCTTACAACAGATAAGAAAGTCTACTCATAGTGAATCTGTAACACCCCCTACCCATATGTAGGCGATCCCATCCGATAAGGAGTGAGATGCCATATGAGTCAAGGTGCCACCAAATAGATACAAAGCAAATCATACATTCATAACATACATACCGAAATACGGGATAATTAAAAACTTTAAGGGAAAAGAAAGCAATAGCTGATCATACATTAATATAACAAAATCATTACAATAATGTTCTGATCAACCAGCTGAAACAAAAGATATTACATAACCAAAATATAAGTACAAAAGCGGAAGCTATAACAAAACTGATACAAGAGAGTTCTATGCAAAAAGAATCATCAACGATTACAAAAGCTAAGCCCTACACTAAAACCTTCTGTGTTGGCTTGACGGCGGCGACTCTCTCAAAGCAAAACTCCTTCCGCACCTACACGGGTAAAAACACCATGCTAAGCGATAAACGCTTAGTGGGGAAACACACATAAAATATGGACGGCCATTCACAATGGTCGTCAAGGCATAACACATTCATAATGGCAAATGCAATAGTTTATAACATAATCCATATAAACATGCTCACAATTTAAAGCCATACATTCCGCATCTCAAATTCATGTCCATTCCAAAATAATCAAACTTTCATCCCATCCTTATACTCATTCAGATATCACATTTATATAGTCAAATCAGAGCAGAGCAAACCAATCGAACACCTGCTGACTCGAGGTAGTGGATAACGAGTCAACTGAGGGTACCTTACGGGTACGAATCGATTACTGAGGGTACCTCACAGGTACAAATCAAAAGTCATTTCATTTTTATTATTAACACAATATTTTTACTGAGGGGATCTTAAACAAGATCCAAATACTGAGGGGTTCGCGAGGAACCAAACAGGGACCTGATCAGGGTCCGAACTGAACTGAGGGCTGCAGCTAAAAGACTCTATTAGGCATGCCTAACTATCCACTTACTTGACTCTAGCAGGTTATGCATCATTCAAATTATGATTTCAAGTGTAATCTCATAATAATACTCACATTCATATCAATGAATCATAAATAGAACATGCATAACCCAAATTCTGTTTCAAATCACAGTATATAATTTATCATAGGTAATAAATACAACAACAGTCGTATACACAAGTTTGTATAACATACAGTACGGAAAAACCATGAAAAATACGGAAAAACCATGAAAAATACCTTAAAAACACATTTAGAGAAAACTAGTTTCAAAACAAAGGAGCCACGGACACGAGTCGTGCTGAGGGACATGACTCGTGTCTATGGCATCCTGCTTGTGCTCTCCAGCACGACATGCAGAGGAGCTGCATGAGCACGAGTCGTGCTGAGGGACATGACTCGTGTCCATGCTGCTCCTCTTTTAGTCGTGCTCCACAGCACGGCACGGATGGGAGCTCGTAGCAGCACGACTCGTGCTGAGGAGCACGAGTCGTGCTGCTACGAGCTCCCATCCGTGCCGTGCTGTGGAGCACGACTAAAAGACGAGTCGGACGCCCACCAGGAAGAACATAAAACGTGATTTTCATACTGTCAGTTAAATTCAAACCCAGAAATCCAAAAACACGACAACCCATTCTCAAATCTTATTTCAAACTCAACTATCATGCATTACAAATCATTATAAATTAAAACCCAAAATTATAACATCAAAATAATACCAACAAATCATGCATAAACATAATCAATTCTCTCAAGAACACAAACCCTAAAAATTACAGTAAACTCAAAATCAAACAAACTTCTCAAACAAAATCCCAAACCTATAATTCTAAGCTTCAAATCACTTAGCTCCGCTAGTCCCAGCAATATCCTTGCCCTTAGGATCGCGAAGAGGATCAACTAACAATCAACACATCAAGAACAACCAAAAATATAAACCCTAAGTTAAATCTAAACCCAAAGAAGAAGAAGGAGATGAAAATGAAAAACAAAATGAAAGGAATACTTAACTTACCAAAAAGAATGCAAAGGAGATGATTGATTTCCACTAACAGTAGCTTGATCGAAGCTAGGGTTTCCAAATAAGAGCAAAGGAAGAAGATGAGCTAAAGAAGAAGAAGAAGAATCGGGCAAAAGAATTGAGTCCCTGCCTTTCCCACTTTTCCTTCTCTACTAACTCATCTTTTTCCCTAACCCTACACTTGTCACTTTCCTATTGGTGGAAACCAATCACTCACACCCAACAAACATACACTACTCACACACAATGCACTCCCAACTAATGCACACCCTATAATGGTATGAACACACACACTATGCACTCCCAACTTAAAGCACCCTAATATGATATGCTCAAATGCACACAATTATTTCCCAATTAATTCACACTCTAATGCTAAACATATATCCACATGCTAATAAAACCCTAAAAAACATGCATTTTTACCAAAATACCCTTAAAACACATGCTAAAATACACATATGCATGCACACACACATGGCTCATTCTACTAGGGGGCAAACGGGGTGTGACACAATGTCTTTCTATTGTATGAACCCCTTAGCGACTAGCTGAGTCTTATATCTTTCGATACGTCAATCAGCCTTTCGCTTTACTTTGAGAATACATTTATTCTCAATTTGTGTCCTTCTAGTAGATCAACTAGTTCTTAAACATGGTTTGATCTCATGGATGCCATTTTTTTCTTCCATTACTTTAGTCCATTTTTCTCTTAAATGGGCATGAAAAAGCCTTTTGAATATTTTTCTGCTCTTTCTTATCTCGTGGGATAACTAAAAGGGCTTCGTTCAAGCCTTCAATTTTTAAATTATCGGCATGAAACACTTATCCTTTTAGATTTTTGCAGTTCTGAATCTTGATAAACATGTCTCATATATTTATCGTGATTCACAATGCTCCCACTGGGACCATATTCCATACTCCCACTGGAGTCAGGAATACTTCATTCTTTGACTCCCACTGGAGTTAAGAATGCTCCCACTCGAATCAGGTCTCGAACATCCGGATCGTATACTCCCACTGGAGTTAGGAATACTTCATTCTTTGACTCCCACTGGAGTTAAGAATGCTCCCACTCGAATCAGGTCTCGAATATCCGGATCGTTTAGAGGATGAAGGTCTTAACCTTCTTCCTCTAACTCCCTCTCACTCGGATGGAGTGATCCTGATAGTTCCTTTACCTGAGATTAATAGGAAGTGAAATCTCAATTCACTTCGCCCAACTTAGAAAATGCATTCTCTTAAGAATGTGACGTCTTGTGATTTGAATTCTATCATTTTACCATTCTCTTATTTATCCATGAAAATATATCCTTTTGATACTTCAGAATATCTCACATAGATACTCTTTTTACCTCTTGGTCTCAAATTTACCAAATTGAGGTATCATGGACGTAAGCATTATAACCCAAAGGTTGTAAATGGCTTAGGTCAGCTTGTTGACCCGTTCACAACTCATAAGTTATGGTAATGACAGATTGGGAGGGCATACGGTTCAGAACATATATGGCAGTCAATAAAGTATCTCCCCAATAGGAGATAGGCAAATTTGCTTCTGCCATTAGAGATCTAACCATATATATAGGAGAGTCTTATTTCTCCTTTCCTCAACACTGTTTTGTTGTGAATTTCAAGGAATGAACAACTGATATTCAATCCTTTTTCATCACATAAAGCTTTAAATTTATCTGTAAGATATCACTAACCTCCGTCAGTTCTTAAAGCTTTGATCTGTTTTAGTCTAACTGATTCTCAACTATACTCATATAAGTCTTGAAGCAACTCGATGCTTCTGACTTGTGAGAAATCAAATAGACATGACCATACCTAGTACAGTCATACATTAAATGTGATGAAATAGTAGGCCCCATGCCTTACCCTCACATTCATTTGACCACATACGACAGAATGGACTAATTGCAATGGAAACTTGTCTATAGTTCCTTATTCGAATGATTGTCTAACTAGTTTTTCCTTTTTAGGCAATACTCTCATGTAAGCAATTCAACGTTATTTAAATCGCCTATTAAACCTTCTTTGACTAACTGACTCATTCAGTTTTGTCCAATATGGTTTAATATAGTATGCCATAATTTCACCGAAAAATAACAAACTAGTTTTACTCAAATAGTTATGGTCCACATCCATAACCATAAAATCATTCAAACATAAGCGTGCACTGTCATTCTCAAAATATAAATTGAAAAAAAATTTCAATAAAGTAAGAACAGAACCTAAATTTCATAACAAAGGTATCTCGATCCCTTGTCACACGGTCCATTGGTTCTAAATTTATCACCCACAAAGGATAAAATTCAGAACTAGATACATAAATTTTGGTCACTCTTGAGTCAAAATAGTATATCTCTATAGGCATAATGCCGTCTTTTTGCATTATATCATTTCTATAGGCAATTGAAACATTTCACTCTTGAAAAGTTTATCTCCTTTTTGCCTCTGGACCTTTCGTGATTCTATTCCTTTTACTTTTTAGGCTCTTAAGCCTTTTCCTTATCCCTATTGATGAAGTTTATTAACTTATTCTAATGAGAACTCATTCTATTAGAATAGGACTGTGCCATATGCACTCTGATATTGACCTTAATCATTGTCAGATGGTCTCTTTTAAGCTTCAAATGATAAGCGACATCCTTAAATGCCTTTATGCTTATCCATGTTGGCTAGTTGCATCTTCATATGCTACTAACTCTTGGATAAGGAACGGATAACAGTTTCGACCTATTACTTAGCAGTCAACTTATGACTAAATTCACTAAGCTCACTTTTCCTTTTTTCATCTCTCTTAGATGTTTTCGCATCGAATAATCAGACATTTTATGATATGTATCAAATTTGATCGTCAATGATCGAAGCTTATTCAGAGTCACATCTCCGAATTTCTCCTGCAAAATGATCCACAAATCAATTGCATTTTGATACTTGCGAAATTGCTTAGTGATGTGATGCGACATAGGCATTTCAGCCCTGCTTATGCTGGGCTATAGTACCATCCTTATGTTCAGCCATAACCGAACTTAAGGATTCAAGAGCCTATTGCTCTATAAGCACATACTGGATCTTTGTATTCCAGATTTTATAATTATAACTTCAAAGCAACATCCATTAAGCTCCGCTGATCTTAAATGGAATAATATTGCACATTTTAAAGGAGATAAGGCAACACATGCAATTTATTATGTAACTAAAATAAAAACCTAGTAAAATTTTCTATTAGGCTCAAATTCGAAAAGGCTACTTATAGTATCCAATTACCCTCTAAGTCCTAATGTCCAACCTTACAGGTTAAAATTTCATGCATAATAAATCTGAATTATTGGATTATCAAGTTCTCAAACTTATGAGGGGATCTTTATTAAGCCTTTATTTAATAAACGTGCAATCATTTTACTCATAAAATATCTCAAGGCAATTAACAATTAAAATTAACTCATTTATTATAAAGTTAAATGCCATCATGATAAGTAAATAAACACATTTATTTAACCAAAAATCAAATAATCCCAAAATAAGACACTCATGTCAAATATTAATAGGAAACAAAAATCATATTTTAATAATAACAAACGCCAACTTAAATTGACACTTATGTCAATTATTATAGAAGTTCAGATTTCATAAAATCTTTCTTGATGTTGGGATTAATTCTTTGACCAACTTTATCTATTCATCAAGCAACTCATAAGTCAATTGATGAAGCCATGGATGATTCACGCTCCGTCCATTTCTCAATACCACCAATCCAAATGCACTCTTGCATTTGTTCTCACACATTTACGTTATGATGCACTATTGCATCAATGTCATCAGCTCAAATCTTCCTTCGCATTTTATGTTACTTAAAAAATTGCACTCTTGCATTTCTCAAGGTAACCTATGCGCAATTTAAGGAAGACCAACTATCCTTATTCAATATTTCTGTAACATAATACAAAAAATTTTTTATACGCTCATGTATAAATACACATGATTGAAACACATTTCAATTAATAAGTAAGGACAGAATCTCAAAAAAAATTTCAAAATATTTTATAAAAATTTTCGAAAGCAGAAAACACATTTTCTACAAATTTTTAATATTTTATTTTGAAATTAAACACATTTAAATATCAAAAATTACAAAATATATTTTCTGGTCATTAAAAAATTCTGGAAACATGACCAAAAAATCAGAAATAATTTGAAAAAATAATTCGCAAAAATCGGAGCTAAAATGGTGGTCGGAGGACACCGCACGCACCAACACTCGTCGACGAGGGAGTGAAAGACGCGCTCACGCGCCACACGCACGGCCTCCCACTGGACTTGACACGTGTCACAACCACAACGTGCCACGTGTCTGAATGCTATTGGTCCACCTAGTGCCCACGAGGCACAGTCGATGCCACGTGTCAGCGTATCATTGGTCCACGTGTCACACGTGACACGTCAGCACCGACACGTGGCAGACCTCGGTCTGACACATGTCAAAACCTTATTGGACCACGTGTCGCCCGCGTGGCAACTGGGTACACGTCACCGCCACATGGCTGTTTCCATTGGACCATGTGTCACGCATGACACGTCAGCATCGCCACGTGGCAGACTTCAGTCTGACACGTGGCGGTCCCTGATTTGGACACTTGGCACCATCTGATTGGAACACGTGGCATGACCACAGTCTTCCACGTGGCACCCTCTGGTTGGTCCACGTGTCCACCCCATCTTCTCTGCCACGTGGCATGGCCTCAGCCATCCACGTGGCATTCAGCGAGTGGGCCACGTGTCAGTGTGACACATCACATCTGACACGTGGCGACGCGCATGTGGGCCACCGCCCACGCGCACGCACCGAACAGATTGGAGCGCGTGTAGGCCACGTGCCGCCTTCCCTGCCGAATCTGACGCTCCTGTTCCGGCCGGTGGGGGATTTTTGGGGTCTCTGAATCCAATGGTGAGGTCAAAAATCAAAAATCCCGACTTCTAGTTAGCCTTTTAGAGCACTCATATTCGTCCCCTCGGGTTTCGGTGTACACATACACGAAATCGAGCCGAAATATACATGCATATATATTTTTCACACAAAAAACAAATTTTTGTTGTGTCCAATGCATCTCAGATCTAATAATTTTACACATAAAATTTTAGATCTTTTTAGCCACATGCCAGGACGCAAAAAAACGACGGCTCTGATACCAATGATGGGAAATTATAACAAATATAATTTAGTAGAGGTAACATTAAGAATGGTACCTACCTCTTGTAGCGCAGAATCTTATTGCGGAAGCGTCTACAAGGATCTCATTTGTTTTTGGTCACTGGTCTGGCTTTTATCCACGTGTGGGATAATTGCAACTATTCCACAATCTAAAAGCACCTGAAAAATTAAGATAGAAAACAAACGTGAGTGGGAACGAGCAGCCTTGCGGCATGTACGTTTTCTTGTTACCAAATTATGAGAACCTCACCTCTATTTATAGAGGTCCTAAAGGCTAGAGTCTTAACCCTAGTCCAACTCAGAATCCTTTCTGAGATAAGATTTGGTAATTTAATTTAGATTAAATAACTCAATTTAATCTGGATAGGAACTCAATCGTTTATAGAGTCATGGGCATATCCCAACTCTATCACTTTCAATTATTTACCTTTCTTTTATTAACACTACTCTCACCCAACTTTTATCATCATTTTTCAATTTACCTAATTATTTTCAACTTACAATTTAATCCCTTTACTTTCACTAAATTACCATATTGCCCTTCTTCTTCACTTATTAACAAAAATGTCATTAAATAAACTTATTTTTTTCATTTACCTTATTAATTAGCACACAAATTACTATTTAGTCGTTTAAAATATTAATTCGAGTCAAATTTCATTTTAATCCTTATATAATGTTTAACATACTTATTTTGCTAATTTATTTCATATTTCTTTTTAATTAACCTTATTGTTATTATTTAACCAATTTGCCATTTTAACCTTAAATCTTTTAAATTCTTTCAAATAAGTCCTTTTTCACTTCATTTCTTTTATTAATTCCAATATCCTCATTTTCAATTCACTTTTACAATTTTATCCCTAGTATCAATTTGGTAAAAATTTCCAAACCGGATACACGGTATGTAGACTCCACAGGTCCAATACACTTTAGAGTGACCCCGAAAGACCTCCCTTACATTTCACTGTATTTTACTGTACACTTTATCACTTTAACACTTTAGTGGACCGTCATTGGCCTACTGATGCGAGTCGACATGACTCGCTGCTGCGGTATAGGTGTCCTTATGGCTAGCCAACTATATACTGAAGTAGATTTAATTAGCTGACTACTAGTAAGGGCAATAAAATTATTCACTTCATTAAATCACCATGAAAATGCTTAACTTAAATTTAATTCATATCATTAATTCGTTAGGATACTGTAGTCACCGGATCCTGAGGTAGCCTAGATCAAGGTTACCCAATGATGATTATGTTGGGTTTCATCGGATTAATACAACATTAATGCAGCGAAATTAAATTGAAACCCGAAACAGGATCCAAGTATTTTCGATTGATTCAAAAGGAAGAGATTAAAATTACTAACCTTTAAAATGAAATTAACTCCTTTAATCCGGACTGAAGACGCTGCCTTTAACACGAACGTCCTCTATCAGTATCCACACGCACGAACAAATGAACAGAAGACGCAGGGGTGCTAGCTCCCTTGAATGCGGATGGATTTTAATTTTCTTTCTTTCTCAAAGAAGAATGGTGGCTCTGTTTTCTTTTCTTTCTTTCTCAAAGAAGAACGATGGCTGTATTTTCTTTTCTTTCTTACTCTCTAAAAAAAAAGAATGCAGCCACTCTAATCCTTTTCTACGTTAGAACGTGATTAGTGTTTTATTTAGGGTTAAACTCTTTTATTAACCTATATCCCATATATAACTGTATATATATTTCAAATCCTTTTCCTCTTAGGAAAAGATAAATGAGGATATTTTCTCTTAATTCAAAATTAAGATATAATATATATATACATATATATATATATATATATATATATATATATATATATATATATATATATTTATTTATTTATTTATTTTTTATTCAAAATAATAAGAAATAATATATTAATACATATTATTATCTCATATTCAAAATAAGAGATATTTATATGTATAAATATATATATATAAATATGTAATTTCGAAATTAAATATAAATACCTATATTTATATTTTATTCCGAAATAACCCAATAAAATCCATTCTGTTCATTTTGCTCTTGGTGTGTGACCCAATAGGTTTATATTATGTTGGTAGTGGGCCTAATCCCATAAAAGCCCACAAGTCATAATTGGTCTCTAGCAAGACATTATGACTACCCAAATAATATAAATATCGTTAGTCCGATTTTAACCTGACAATAGAACATGTTATTATCCTTTTGTCACACGATATCTTGTTCGAACATAAGTCATGGTCCATGTCAAACTTAAATTGTTCAAACATATAATTTCTCGATCACTAAGCAAACTGATAAATTCAAATGACATTGATGACACTATCAATTCATTCGAGCACGGCCATGCATTTTACAGTCCTACTTATCGAGGGGCCCAATTGATATCTCTCTCATAAAAAGAGGGACAAATTCCATCTTAATTATTCACTTTCCTCCGCATAATTCTCATTATGTCCGATCATAAACTTTATAATTAACCGATTAAAGATAACGTTTGATTATGTCAAAAAATAATGATCCTTATGTAGGAAACTATAATAACCTCAGGTCAAAGGATTTAATAACATATCTATTATAAGATCACTTATGACACTGTCCCATGAAGTGATCTTACAGTGGGTCTATCCAGTACTTTGTTCTCTCTCAAGTACCTATAGATTTGATTTATATCATCATATATAATCATCCCATGATTATCAATTCAAATCTATACTAGTCTTAATTTATCTTTATGCCCTTTATTGATAAATGACTAGGGACAACATGAATAACATTGTTATTCATAAACATTACAATAATGTAACATGCCAATAATATCAATGCGAAGAAAACCATTATATAAATGAAAATGTAATAATTACATCAAGGTCCAAATGTTTGGCCTAGGGCATAACCACTAACAATCTCCCACTTGCACTAGGCCCAATCATACATATATCTAATACCCATTGACCTAGTATGTCCATCATGTTTGGCTTGTGGGAGAGCTTTGGTAAGTGGATCGGCGATATTATCATCAGTAGGTACTCTGCATATCTTGACGTCTCCTCTCTCAATTATTTCTCGAATGAGGTGAAAACGCCTGAGTATATGTTTTGATCTCTGGTGAGATCTAGGCTCCTTAGCCTGTGCAATAGCACCATTGTTGTCACAATAAAGATCAACTGGGTTGCTGATACTAGGTACTACTCCCAATTCAGTAATGAACTTCTTGATCCATACTGCTTCTTTGGCTGCATCTGATGCTGCTATATACTCAGCTTCTGTTGTAGAATCAGCGACAGTGCTTTGTTTAGAACTTTTCCAGCTTACAGCACCTCCATTTAATACAAATACATATCCTGACTGCGATCTAAAGTCATCTTTGTCAGATTGGAAGCTTGCATCTGTATAACCATTTATTACTAGCTCATCTTCCAATCCTCCATATATTAAGAATGCATCCTTAGTTCTTCTTAAGTACTTAAGGATATTCTTAATAGCTGTCCAGTGACTTTCACCGGGATCTGACTGGTATCTGCTCGTCATGCTCAAAGCATACGAAACGTCTGGTCGAGTGCATAACATGGCATACATGATTGATCATATAGCCGAAGCATAAGAAATCATACTCATGCGATCTCGCTCATCAGATGTCATTGGACATTGAGTCTTGCTAAGAGTAATGCCATGAGACATTGGCAAAAATCCTCTTTTGGAATTTTGCATACTGAATCTATTTAGCACCTTATTTATATAAGTGCTTTGACTCAGACCAATTATCCTTTTAGATCTATCCCTATAGATCTTAATCCCAAGGATATAAGTAGCTTCGCCCAAATCTTTCATTGAAAAAGATTTCCCTAACCATTCTTTTGTCATTTGCATGATAGGGATGTCATTTCCAATGAGTAATATGTCATCGACATATAACACAAGAAACATCACAGCGCTCCCACTAACCTTCTTATATACACAAGGTTCATCCTCATTTTTGATAAACCCAAACTCTTTGACTGTTTCATCAAAACGAAGATTCCAGCTCCGAGAAGCTTGTTTCAATCCATAAATGGATCTTTGCAGCTTACATACCTTCTTAGAATTCTCAGGATGGACAAAACCCTCAGGTTGTGTCATGTACACATCCTCAAGTAAGTTTCCATTAAGAAACGCTATTTTGACATCCATTTGCCATATCTCATAGTCATAATATGCAGTAATGGCAATAAGAATTCTTATAGACTTAAGCATTGCAACTGGTGAAAAGGTTTCATCATAGTCAATACCATGAGTTTGTTTGAATCCTTTTGCAACAAGTCTTGCTTTAAAGGTATTTACTTTGCCATCCATGTCGGTTTTCTTTTTGAAAACCCATTTGCACCCAATGGTTTTAATTCCTTCAGGTGGATCAATCAACTTCCAAACTTGATTATCATACATGGATTGCATCTCAGATTTCATGGCTTCTAGCCATTTCTGAGATTCCGGACCTGACACGGCATCTTGATAGGTAGTAGGCTCATCTTGATCCATGAGCATTACTTCACGACTATCTGTCACGAGAAATCCATATCTCTAGGGTTGAAGTCGTATCCTATCAGATCTACGTGGTACTTGTGTAACAGGTACAGGTTCCACAACAGGTTGTGAAACTTGTTGAGTTTCCACCAATGGTTCAATGTTTTCTTGTGGTTCTTGAATTTCTTCAAGTTGTACTTTACTCCCACTGGTTCTTTTAGAAATGAATTCTTTTTCTAGAAAGACACCATTTCGAGCAACAAACACTTTGTTCTCAGAGGGATTATAAAAGTAATATCCTTTAGTTTCCTTAGGATATCCCACAAAAAGACATTTATCAGATTTTAGTGCTAATTTATCTGAGACTTGTCGTTTGACGTAAGCCTCACAGCCCTAAATCTTTAGAAAAGACAAATTAGGAATTTTCCCAGTCCATATCTCATATGGTGTCTTTTCAACCGCTTTAGATGGAACTCGATTCAAAGTGAATGCGGCTGTTTCTAATGCATAACCCCAAAAGGATAATGGAAGATCTGTTTGACTCATCATAGATCGAACCATATCTAATAAAGTTCGATTCCTCCTTTCAGATACACCATTCCATTGTGGTGTTCCTGGCGGAGTTAATTGTGAAACAATTCCACAATCTCTTAGATGATTATCAAACTCTTGGCTCAAATATTCACCACCTCGATCAGATCGAAGTGCTTTAATAGTTTTACCAAGTTGATTTTGTACTTCATTTTGAAAGGTTCTAAACATTTCAAATGATTCATGTTTATGTTTCATTAGATAGACATAGCCATATCTACTGAAATCATCAGTGAATGTAATGAAGTACTGAAATCCTCCCCTGGCATTTATGCTTAATGGGCCACATACATCAGAATGTATAAGGCCTAATAAGTCAGTGGCCCTTTCACTATGTCCAGTGAATGGATCCTTCGTCATCTTGCCTAATAAACAAGATTCGTAATTATCAAATGATTCAAAATCAAATGATTGCAAAATTCCATCTGAATGGAGTTTAGCTATGTGTTTCTCATTTATATGACCAAGGCGATAATGCCATAAATATGTTGTATTTAAATCATTTGGTTTGGATTTCTTTGTACTTATGTTATAAATATCATGATTATTGGATGTTTCTAGGTTTAGGACATAAAGCCCACAATATGAATCAGCAATACCATAAAGCATATCATCATAATAAATAGAACATTTCTTATTCTTAATAAGAAAAGAAAAACCTTCATCATCCAAACTTGAAACTGAAATAATATTCCTACTCAAATTAGGAACATAATAGCAATTGTTCAAAACTAACAAAAGCCCATTGGGCAAAGTCAACTCATAAGATCCTACAGCTAGAGCAACAACTTTTGCTCCATTACCAACTCGTAGGTCCACTTCACCCCTTTTCAGCTGCCTACTCCTTTTGAGTCCCTGCACATTTGTACAAATGTGAGATACACATCCAGTATCTAATACCCAGGAATTAGAAGTAGATAAGTTAATTTCTATAACATAAATACCTGAAGAAGTAGTCTCACCACTCTTCTTCTTTTTTAATTCTTCCAAGTAAAGCTTGCAATTCCTCTTCCAATGACCAGGTTCATTGCAGTGGAAGCAAACTCCTTCCTTTGGAGGT
This sequence comes from Excoecaria cochinchinensis, assembly GCA_947683425.1. NCBI lineage: Eukaryota > Viridiplantae > Streptophyta > Magnoliopsida > Malpighiales > Euphorbiaceae > Excoecaria > Excoecaria cochinchinensis. The sequence goes on from CANTUQ010000092.1 coordinate 14,507,536, forward strand.
TTAACCTTGGGCTTGGGTTTGGGCTTAGGCTTACCACCAACTTTTGCCTTAGCCTTAGCCTTACCCTTGACTTTCATGCCTTTCCCTTTGTTGACCATCAGAACATGGCCAGGCTTTTTACTGATGCTTTGCTCAGCTGTTTTGAGCATGGCATGCAGCTCAGCTATTGATTTCTCCATATTATTCATGTTGTAGTTCATGACAAAATGGTCATAACTATCAGGCAATGAATTAAGGATCAAATCCGTTGCCAGTTCCAAACTGAGGGGAAATCCAAGCCTCTCAAGGTGATTAATGTAGCCCTTCATTTTCAAAACATGAGAGCTAACTGAAGCACCTTCAGCCATTTTGCAAGAATGCAAAGCTTTGGTAGTCTCATACCTTTCTTGCCTAGCCTGCTGTTGAAAGGTCTGCTTGAGATGAGTGCTCAACTCATAAGCCTCCATGTTTTCTAGATGCTTCTGAAGCTCTGGGGCCATGGTAGCTAACATTAGACAGCCAACATCAACAGAATCATCAACATGTTTCTTGAATTTCTCTTTGACTGCCCTTGTGGCATCAGCAGGTGGCTCATTGGGAATAGGCTCATCCAACACATACAATTTTCTTTCTTGCTTAAGGACAATCCTCAAGTTTCTGAACCAGTCAAGGAAGTTTGTGCCAGTTTCTTTAAGTTTGTCCTTCTCAAGAACAGATCGCAGTGACATAGCAGAAGTGTTATTTGATGCCATTAATCTACAAACATGCAAGATAAATTATATTAGTACCAATTTCATTTTAGGTTTTCTTATAAACTCCCACTAAAATAGTTGTGACGCGCGCCGGATCCCTATGCGCCGCCCATGGGACCGCCCGCACGTGGGCGATCGGGGCATTTGCGGGTCCGTTGGCATCTTGCAATAAAAATCGCAAGTGCGTCTATGTTGGGCAACAAGGAGGTATCATGGAGTCGCCACCTAATAGAACATTGGGAAAGTTACTCTCGCCTCGGAGAGCCTAAGATTGCACTTGGTATCCATTTTGGGCCAGCCAGAGGGGTCATAGAAGGTGAACTTCTCACCCTATAGAGCCTAGGATTAGCGCTAAAGCCTCGTGACCCAAGAAGTATTTTGGAGGATAACCTCTAACCTCTCGAGCCCAAAGACCAGAGCTGGGTCCGGGATTTCTCATCTATTTCTACCTCAATTATTTTATGATCGAATTTTAAAATCATTAATTCACTCTCTCTCCACACTATGCAGTTTGATTAAAAGGCGCATTTATTCACATCTTGAAAGGGATAAATGATCAAATAGATAATGAAAGCAATAGATTACAATAATACAAGGAGCGGAATACAACTCCCTTTCGTAAATGTGCGAAGCATGCATAAATCGGGGCATTGCTTGTTTTGAGGACTTTGGTCCTTACATGCATCATTATTAAAATTGGGGATCTTTATTTCTGACGATCTTTATTTGGATAAAAATAGGGCATTGGACCCTTGCTTTTGTGTAAACTTCATTTTATTAAATATAAAAACATTGAGTCATTTTTGTACATCAACGGGATATGAAAGGAGTACATCCATATACACAAGATAATCAATGAAAGAAATAAACGAGAGGATTAGGAAACTAAACCGGACGAAATCCTCCCAATATGGTAGATAGCCGCTCAAGCTCGGGATAGTCCAGGAGGATCAATATACACTCATAAAAAGTTAAAAGAAGTTAATATACATAAAATTAACATATAAGGAGTTAAAGAGACTTGAAAAAGATGGAAGATGATTTAAAAAGAGGGAGACAGAGCCCACCGACGGCCTTCCTTAGCTGACCGACGGGCGTCGGTTAAGGTAACCGAGGTGTCCGTTTGTCACTCAAGGAGGAGCGTCTGTGGGGGAATGACCGACGGGCATCGGTCATAAAGATGACCCGTCGGTCACCTCTGTCTCCGAAAAACAGAATGAAGAAGAACCTTTTTCTTAGTCAAAACGTGGGTTTTATCCCAAAAGGAGATAAGAAAGTCAAAATAAGAGAAAGTAATGACAGATATTCAAAACAATTCTAAAAAATAGGAAATAAATATGAGATGAAATAGAGAAAAGATCCGGAATATTTACCCTCAGATAATAACTTCGGGTGAGATTCTTGTGTTGGTTAGAGCCCCGCGCGTTCCACGAGAAGCAAAGATGAAAGATTAAAGAGAGAAAATGAGATATTTCTTCTTCAATCCCTCAGAAAATCGATTTTGGAGTCAAAATCTAAAGAAAACTAATTAGCTTTTAGTTCCTTTTGATTGATTTGATCCTTGATTCAATAGATTTCCTTAGAAAGTGTGTTTTGTTGGAAGAGAGAGAAAACTTGCTTGAAATTGGGCAGAGTTTCCTCCTTTGAAAATTTTTTCAACCCTTTTCAAATGAAAATTCGGATCTTTTATAGCCAGAGACGACCGACGGGCGTCAGTGTATGGGGGCGGGCGTCGGAGGAATCCTTCTGACACAAGGATTCGTCCGACGGCCCTGCCACATCCACCGACGGGCGTCGGAAGGGTTGCATGCTCCGGGAAACCAGGCGGCATTCTGACAGGGGCGGTGATTTTCCGACGGGCATCGGAAAATACCACAAGCCGTCGGTGACTCGTAGCGACGGGCCGACTTCACAGACGGGCTGGCCGTCTGTGGAGGACAAAAAGCCTTTTGACTCGAAAAAAACCTCTGTTTTCTCCCCCTCTGCCAAGGAATTGTAAAAAAAAGGCCTCATTTCTCATGGAACGCGGGACTAAAACCTCCAAATCCAGCCCCTCATACAGGCTCGGACATTGATTTCATCATAGGGTAACCTCTGATCCGGACTGCTCCGGGACACGGTGCTTACAGTTGCCCCCAGTTTTGGGGAAACTAGTGCACAAGCGCCTAGATAAGCCAAAACTCAGAGAAAGGTTGGAAAGAAAGCGTACCTGTGACGGCTTTTCACCTTCCGTGCCTTCTGCCGGGTGGGCCTTGTCTCGATCCGCTCGGCGATGCGAAGATATTTCCATCGGCCTTATCTCGACCGGTAGGTACTCAGTGAGATGCAGCATGCTCTGGCTGCAACCTCGATCTAGAGAAGTGTGGTATGCTCTGACCGCGACTCCGATCGGGTGAGATGCAGCAAGCTTTGGCTACGACCTCGATCTGGTGAGATGCAGCATTCTCTGGCTACAGTCTCGATCTGGTGAAGCGCGGTATGCTCTGACCACAGCTTCGATCTGGTGAGATGCAGCAAGCTTTGGCTACGACCTCGATCTGGTGAAGCGCGGTATGCTTTGACCATGGCTTCGATCTGCTGAAGCGCAGTATGCTTTGACCACAGCTTCGATCTAGTGAAGCGCAGTATGCTTTGACCACAGCTTCGATCTGGTGAGATGCAGCAAGCTTTGGCTACAACCTCGATCTGGTGAAGTGCGGTATGCTTTGACCATAGCTTCGATCTGGTGAGATGCAGCAAGCTTTGGCTACGACCTTGATCTGGTGAAGCGCGGTATGCTTTGACCATGGCTTCGATCTGGTGAAGCGCAGTATGCTTTGACCACAGCTTCGATTTGTGAGATGCAGCATGCTTTGGCTACAGTCTTGATCCGGGGAAGATGAGGAAACCCCACCGGGTTCCTCGTTCCGAAAGAGATCCTTTTAATCGATATCTATGTTCTGACCGGTATTCCTCTGTACCTGTGTGATAAAAGATCTTGTTAGTTCACGTTTGAGTGGTCATCTTTTGACCTGTCTATTGATGGAGTGATCTTGCTTTATTGGCTATGCCATGCTTCATCTTTTATTCATTTTTCTTACTGAGCTGTTTATCGATTATCATTTTTTGTTATTTGTTTTTTTTTTGTTGTTATATTGTCATTTTTATCGACATGTAAGTAAATATGAGAACATACACTTTCTGTGATGTGATTAAGCAATTAACAATCGAATGATCATGCAATAATGAAGCAAAAGTTTTCCACTAGAAATGTCATTTTTGTACAGTGCATATACAAAATATAAATATACAAAAGATACAAAAATAACTCCCTGAAGATCAGAGAGGTGTGTAGTCTGAGGGCTCATCGGGATCCTCGTCATCCGATATATGCACTGTCCCTGGCGGAGGTGGACGTGCCGGAGGTGGCGGCGGAGCTGTGGAGGGTCCTGCCTCGTGATCATGGGCCCGCCTGAAACGGATCTGAGCGTAGCCATCCAAAAAGGGCTGGGTGCAGGTACTCATAAACCTTAAGGTCTCAGAAACCTTTTCTCCCAACTTCTTGAAGGCTTGGCTCAACTGGATGGTCTGCTCGCTGGCGGCCTTTCTCCTCTGCTCCAGGCTCTGCTCTGTCTGCTCCCTAAACTCCCTCATGGTCTGAGAAAGAGGGGGGAGAATCCCCTCCATCACCTGGGCGCCGGATCTCAGAGAGTCAAGTGACTCATCAATCATCTGTAGGGTCATATCGACCCTCTGAGACGCCTGGTCCTCTGACGTCCTCAAATCATGAGCGAGCTGCTGCCTCAACTCCCTCTGACCCTGAGCAATCTGCTCAATCAGCCTCATCTGCTCTCCTCTGAAAGCCTCCAGGACCCGAGCCTGCTCATCCCTAAAGGCATCCATGGCCCGAGTCTGCTCCCGAGTCGTGTGCTCGATGTAGCCGGCCTGCTCCCGAGCTAAACGCTCCACCGACTGGGACTGCTCCAAAATGGCAGCCTGCTGGTGATCTAACATCTCGTGGATAGCCCTGTCTCTCTCATCCTGTCGCCGCTCCAAGGCTGTGAACATGGAGGTGAGGAGCTGAGAGAAGTCCGGCTGCACAGGCTGCTGCGGTGCTAGCTCTGGTGCTGGTGCCGAGGAGGTGGATGCCCCTGGGTCGCCTCGGGAGTACGGATGGTATCTCTCGGAGGGCCCATGGATAGACCTCTGTACCCTGGCGTTCGGTGATGGGACTGGAGTCGGCGCTCTGGATGCCGGTGAAGCAGCAAAGAGGTCGTCCATCGTGATCTCAAAGTCAAAGTCTGAGGGGGTCCTAGGTGGCTCCTGCTGCTGTGGTGGAGGCACCGTTCGCGGCTGAGGAGGCTGAGGAGGCTGATGCTCCGGCTAAGGTTGGGGCTCTGGCTGTGGCTGGGGCTGTGGCTGAGGCTATGGCTGAGGCTCGGGCTGTGGAGCCTGCTCCTCCGGGTGCTCCGGGTGATCAGGATCTGCACCCAAGGGTGGAAGTGAGAACAGCTGCCGGGTCTCATGAATAGTCAATACCCTGTAGGCCTCTGCCTGGCCAGATATCGGGGAGATCATCCCCATCTGTACTGCCACCGCGGCATCTACATGGATCCCCTCCGGCAAGGGTCCTCTCAACCTCTCAGGGTTAACCCCCAATCTCAAAAGTAACCGGGTGATGACCCCTACTACCATCACCACCGGCGTCATCCCTCTGCTGACTCTGGTCAAGTTGGCCAAGATCTCATGGCTAATGTTGAGACGCTGGCCTGCCACCATAGCCCAGAGGCTCCAGATCTCGGCTGCATTAAGCGACCCTGGATTACCAGCTCGACCGAGGTACGAACTGGAAAGCACTCTGTGCAAATACCGGAGTGCCTGAGACACCAGTACGGTGCTCTTCGCTGTATCGTGATCGTACAGCACTCCTGGTATGGCAATGGCCGCCCAATGGGCGCGTCTCACCACGGGATCTCGACCCACTCCTCTCTAGGGAGCCCCATGGCCTGAGCAAACCTCTGCTTGGTGATACTAAAATGGTCGCCGTCGAACCAGAACTGAATCACCCCTGGGTCGGTGTCTGCACTCTGAAAGCCGGCATAGCGGAGAGTGGCCAAGACCTGGCGGGTAGCCTCTGGAAATGTCTGGAAGGAGGGCTCAAGGAACTCCATCCAACCAGCACCCTCGGCAAGTAGATCAAACTCTGGGGCCAACCCTAGGGCCTCTAGAAATGGGCGAGATACAAAACGGCTGGCTCGAAACTCTACCTGAGCCAACGCTCTATACCTCTGAGCTGACTCATCATCCATCCAATCCGGAGCTACAAGCTCGGGCTGGGCCTGCGGCGCTCTACGTCTAGGAGGCATCCTGCAAAAGGGGAGAGATTAAACATCGGAAATTTTGGCGAAACAAATATTTTTAAACTTATTTTCAGAGTGAAGGCCAATTTGGGCCTCACCGGGGCAATAACAGCCCAACACAAGATAAAAAAATGATAAGGATACAAAAAAAAAGAAGAGCAAACATCCAGTCTAAGGAAGTATCTTAAAGTGGCTCGCACGCATCATGGCAAAAGCAAACATGCCACTAGCGTGAAAATAATTAACGTGAATAAGAATGGGCTTTCTAGGTCTCCGGGTATATGTTATACAAGAAAATATTCAATTCTTGAGTAAATGATAAAAATTTGGGCAGCATCCCGGCAGGGATACGCCCAACCTCCTGCATGAAAAGGCAAAAACATAGGCCTCAGGCCTCAACAATAATACACACATGTAAATGGGGCGCACCCCGGCAAGAGTGTGCCCCCAACAACACAAAATAATGGCCTCAGGCCACAAAAGCAATATATATACAGAATAGTGCGCTAAAGACTGTCTATTTCTAAAGCACCAAAGTTGTAGAAAAATTCTATTTCTATGTGATCATGCAAAAGTTCAAATTTAATTGCACTAAAATGATATAGAAAAATGGGCATCATTCTCCCTAAATTCCTAAAGCATCTAGAACTTCTTAATTATTTTTTAAAGTTAAAAGAAGAAGAGATGTAGAAATAAACTGAAATAAATTCAAAAAAAGTACTTATTTACTTACTTGGAATCCCGAGAAGTGTAGAAACTAAGAAATATAAATATCCAAGCACCCGGTGAGTAGAGAATGCGAAAATATGAAGAAATCGCGAAAAAATAAGAAGAAAAGCTTTAAAAACCGCTAAAAACCGCTAAGAAACCGTTTGAGAGAGGAAGAAGAAAGGGACAGCAGCGTTTGCACCGTCTGTCACTCGCCCTTATATAGAATTTCGTGACCGACGTGCTGGGTGTCTGTAGAAGCGACCGACGGGCTGGCCGTCTGTCGCGCAATAAATGCTAGTTAATGCGCGTGATGAATGCAATGCTGACGTATGCATCTGCCAGGTGGATTTCCTTCCGACGGGCAGGCCGTCTCTCTGTAGAGACGGGTAGGCCGTCGGTGACGCTTTCCTATAAAAACTTACAAAATTTTGCTTCTCTTATGTCTCTTCATTATCCAACATCTTGAGCCTTCCACCTTTCTCAACATGTCTTCCCCTCTAGCCCAAAGGATGCATCGTATCTTAGATGACAAACGCACTTGGGGAGAAGGCGCCCTTTCTTCTTTGTCTGGGCTGAAATATCTGTGCCGGGTGAAAATTGACCAGAACCTCCTCCTGGCGGCGACCCATTTCTGGAACCCCCGGTTCCACGTCTTCCAGTTCACCTGTCAGGAACTGTGCCCCTTGCCTGAAGAGTTAGCTTCCATTTTGGGAGCCCGGTTCCCTCCTAGCGCTCTGCCTTGCGTCCCTCGCTGTGGTCTATTCCAGACCCGGGAAATAGCCATAGCTCTGGGCATACCTTCTTCCGAGGCCATCCGGCTGATTCCTCCGGGCTCTTCCTTTCCTTTGGGGCCACTGATCGAGGCTCTGGATCGGTTCACTGACATCCCCACATATCGGGTAAGCATCACATTCTTATTCTGCATGGTGAACTTCCTTACTGTTGTTTCAGGAGGTTTGACAGGTGACTCTCGTCTGTTCGGAATCTTGAGCGACTTTCATCTGGGACTGTCACCCCTACCACTTGTCCTGGCTGAAGCCATTCTGGGTTTGGACGCTGTGAGCTCTGGGTCCACTACAACCTTTACCGGCAGCCCCTTATTGCTCCAGGTACGTCATTGTTTTAAAGGTAGTGCGTCCCTTATGGATTTTCACACTAGCTTTTCTTAGTGGGAGGTGCGTCCTTTCGGATTTTCACACAACCCCGTGCCTTATTTTTGCCTGAAGTAAACCCTACTTACCCCAGCGGCTCTTTTTTTTTCTCTTATTTTTTCTTTTCTTTTTTTATTTTTTATTTTTTATTTTTTTCAGATCTGGCTGCAAGAAAAGCTGAAGATGCTGTCTGAACCACCCCCGCACGTTACTCCCCAGTACTCGCCGAGCCATTTCCTGCCTCGTCGACGACTGTATGGGTGTGTCACCGCTGGTGAAGGCATTACCAGGTTTGGCGAGCTATCAGATGACGATATCAGTTTTACATCTGCCTGGCTCCCACTGTCTCATGTGGTCATCGATGGGCCATCGGGCTGTGTTCCCCTCTGCGGCCTCCGTCAGGCCACCTTCTGCATCACCTCCCGATGTACACGGTAGCTTGGAACGACCCAGGATGTAGTGAGGGTTCCCCTGTCTTTCCGGGGTGGAGCTCTCTCGGCCGCATTTGCCTCTCGGTATCATGAGCTGTGGGGTAGACTACCCGTGAAGACTGTTATCCCGAGGTTTGGCAATCGTTCTGCGTCTTCGACTAGCGAGTACAAGAAGTGGATCCTTAGTCCAGCGTTTGATAACAGGACTCGAGGGCTCAAACATTTGGTCGGCGAGAGCAGCAGTAGGACTTAGCTTAGCCTACATATGTATTTCTTTTGGTGCTACATTTCTTTTTAATGCAGAACTAAGGAATGACAAAAATGAAAAAAATAATATTCATCCTATTTCAGGAATTTGCGTACATTTTCATATAATTTCAGCATACATGATCAGTTTTGGCATTTACTCAGCTGCTTATGCGCTGTCAATACATGAAACCAAATTTTAACAGCATCAACTCCTGTTACCAATCGGCCCTCTTGGGTTTTCACGATCGGACATTTTCTCTCATGCCTCTAATTTTTGCACAGGATGCCTTTTTTCGGTTTTCACCCTGTCGAGGCGCCCAATTTTAGCATAGCCGCCTTTTTTCGGTTTTCGACTTGCAGGGCATTTTATTCTCTTCTTTTTATTTTGGTCTTTAGCCGTGGAACCTTTTGAGTCTGTCGACATTGATCGGTTCTTTGAATTCGTTCCCATCGCTGTCTGACAAGATCGCAGCTCCTTTGGACAGCAGCTTCTTAAGGATATACGACCCTTCCTAGGTATGTCTGAATTTCCCCCTGATGTCTGGTATCCCTAGCCTCATCTGTTTGAACACCAAGTCCCCTTCTTTCAGCGGATGCTTCCTCACTTTCTTCCCGAAAGTTCTTGCCAATCTCTTCTGGTAAATCTGATTATGATAATAAGCTTTCATCCTACTCTCATCCAGTAAGTTCAAGTGCTGTAACCTCTGCTGCGCCCATTCGGCTTCCGGGATTTGGGCCTCCATGACCACCCTTAGTGATTTAAGCTCTATCTCTACTGGCAATACTGCTTCTGTTCCGTATACCAGGGAAAATGGTGTAGCGCCTGTAGATGCCCTTATCGTCGTTCTGTATCCCCAGAGGGCAAAGGGTAACTTTTCAGCCCAGTCCTTGTAAGTTTGGACCATCTTGGACAGGATCTTCTTCACATTCTTATTTGCGGCCTCTACTGCTCCATTTGCTTGCGGTCGGTAGGGGGAGGATTTATGATGCTCGACACCATACTTCTCGAGAAGCTTTCTGGTTTCTCCCATGAATTGCACCCCATTATCAGACACTATGTGATGAGGGAGGCCATATCTGCAGATCAAATTCCTCTCTATGAACTTGGCCATGTCCCTTGCGTCAATTTTCTTGAAGGATTCTGCCTCGACCCATTTGGTGAAATAATCGATCGCGACTATGATGTATCTGTGCCCATTGGACGCCGTAGGGCGAATCTCTCCAATGATATCTATCCCCCAAGCAGCAAACGGCTAAGGTGATGTCAGGTTATGTAGTTCTGATACCGGCAGGTGTCTCAGGTCTGCGTACTGTTGGCACAACTGACATTGTTTGACATACTTTGAGCAATCACTGTCTATCGTAAGCCAATAAAAGCCTTGTCTCATGATCTTCTTGGCCAAGGTCAAACCATTCATGTGGGTCCCACAGACACCTGCATGGGTTTCCTCCATTATCTTGCGGGCTTCTCCTTCATTCAAGCACCTGAGCTGAATCCCATCCGACCGTCTTTTGTATAACACCCCTTCTAATGATATGAACTGAGTAGATAACTTACGTATCATCCTCTAGTCTTTTTCAGTGGCTTCTTCTGGAAATTTATTGTTTTCCAAGTAATTCATGATATCAAAGTACCATGGCTTCCCATCTGACGCCTCTACTTCCATTATAGGCTCGGTTTCAAAACTAGGCCTATCAGAGCTCGAAATCAGCACCGGCTTCATGGCCACTCCTTCAGGGTTATCCCATATTGACACTAAGGTTGCCAACGCATCAGCCAGACGGTTCTCATCTCTGGGCACAAAGTGGAAAGCGCAAGTCTCAAACTGTCCACACATCCCTTTTAGATATTGAACATAGGGGACCAGTCGTTCTTCTTTTACAGCCCACTCACCTCGGATCTGGTTTATTACCAAGGACGAGTCACCAAAGACTTCTATGTTCCTTGCCCCCAATGCAGCTAAAGCTTCTAACCCGAAGGTGCACGCTTCGTATTTAGCTTCATTGTTGGTTGCCTTGTATCTCAGCTTCTTAGCAAGAGGAAGTTTTTCATTATCTGGGGTTGTCAAGATGATTCCGACTCCGGCTCCCCTGTTATTCACTACCCCGTCAAAGTGCAACTGCCATCCCTGAACAGAAATCGTGCCTATGCTTTCATCAGGAAAGGTAAACTCGGGGTTGTCTCCTTGGATAGGATGTTCAGCAAGAAATTCGGCTATGGCTCGCCCCTTAATAGTCTTGCGGGTGATGTATTGCACATCAAACTCTTGTAGCAAGAGCAGCCACCTTCCCATCTTTCCAAGCAAAGACGGTGCCTCCTGTAAATATCTTAACGGATTTTGCTTGGCTACTGCCTGAACTTTGTATGAGTGGAAGTAATGTCTCAGCTTCTTTGATGCCCAAATCACTGCGAGGCAGATCTTCTCCACCTCAGCATATTTTATTTCATAAGCCAGGAACTTCTTGCTGAGGTAATAAATTGCAAACTCCATCCCAAATTCATCCTCTTGAGCCATCATGGCGCCCACTGAACCGTCCTCTACTGCCAGGTACAGAATAAGCGGTTTGATCGGTTGCGGAGGCCTCAGCACTGGCGGGTTCAATAGATATTCCCTGATATTATCAAAGGCTCTTTGGCAGTCTTCGTTCCAGACCACGGGCTGACTCTTTCTAAGCAGCTTAAAAACAGGCTCGCATATCGAAGTGAGCTTGGCAATGAATCGGCTGACATACTGCAGCTTGCCCAGGAAACTCCTTACATCCTTCTCCTTTTGTGGTACAGGCATCTCTCTGATGGCTTTCACCTTGTCAGGGTCAATTTCTATTCCCCTCTGGCTGACGACATGTCCCAATAGCTTTTCTGAAGTCACTCCGAAAATGCACTTCTTAGGGTTAAGCCGCAGATTATACTTATCGATCCTGGTGAAGAACTTCTCTAGAGCTTCAAAGTGTCCCTATCGAGTGGCTGATTTGACCATCATGTCGTCGACATACACCTCCACTTCTTTATGAATCAGGTCGCTTAAGATCTTGGTCGCCATTCTCTGATATGCGGCCCCTGCATTCTTCAGGCCGAAAGGCATGACCCGATAGGCATAGGTCCCCCACTCTGTGATAAAGGCAGTTTTAACCCGATCAGCTATCTTGTTCAGGATCTGGTTGTAGCCCACATAACCGTCTCCAAAGCTGTACATCGCGCAATTGGCGGCACTGTCTATCAATACGTCAATATGAGGTAGTGGAAAATCATCTTTAGGGCAGGCTTTGTTAAGATCTCGATAATCCACACACACCCTGACCTTTCCGTTCTTCTATGCTACAGGGACCACATTTGCCAGCCATGTGGGATACTGCACTTCTATGAGGAACTTGGCTTCAATCTGCTGTCAAATTTCCTCCTTAACCTTACCAGCCCATTCTGGCCTGAGCCTTCTCAACTTTTGTTTCACAGGCTTGTAATCCGGGTAAGTTGGGATGGCATGCTCCGCCACGTCTCGGTCAATTCCCGGCATGTCCTCGTAGGTCCAGGCAAAGACTTTTTCATGTTTTCTTATTATTCTCTCAAAATTTTTTCTCTCATCAGGAGTTATGTTTGATGCTATTAGAATTTCTCTCAGATTTTCCAAGGTTCCAAGATTGAAAGGCGTTGTGCCAGTGGAGTCAATGTCAAAAATTGATGGAATATGATCATGTTCATGCATGTTGAAATCATTAGAAACATCGCACAAATAAGTGAAATTGTTTATCTTATTAATAATATTATAGTTATCATTTACATCATAAAAGAGTTCTGGAATAAAAAGACAATCTAGGCTAGAGTCTTCTTCCGCCGCTCCCGAAGTTGATGCTGTTGCAGCTCGCTCACTGGCTTCCTGACTTAGCAAAGGCCCCTCAGGCTCGTCGGGGGAAATCCTCAAATCTCCCATTTTCAGCTCTAATTCTGCTATCTTCTCCTTCCCTTTCAACCTGGCAGCTACCATCTTTTCAGTAACGACCTCCTCAAGCTCGCATTTGTCCCAAGTGATACCCTGGGTCATAACTTCTTCATCCCAAAAGTCTTTGACAGTCTTGACAAACCCGACATGCCAGTCATACACATCGTTAAAGATTTCAAAGCCCGGGACGATCCTCCCCTCTACCCAGTGCGGCTCATCTTCGCCCGTATATGCACAAACTGAGGATGCCGGTATGAAGCTCTCTGTTATGTGGGGGATTTTACCCGTTACCCTCTTCTTGCCGAAGCCACCTCTATACCCCAGACCTTTCCAGCTCCTTTACCCTTGAGTAGTGATCGCGGTTTGCAGTCCTTTGGAGTTTTTGCCTAAGCCAGCCCCAGGAAGATAATGCATCTTCTTCATCATATTAACCACTGCTGGGCTACCTACTGACCCACGCTCTTCCCTTATCATGGACACGTGGAAGCCACTAAATGGCTGATTGGCTATTTCCAGTGCTGAGACCTGGTTTTCCCTGGCCGCTTTGATGGTTACAACCTCCCCTTCGTGTGGGAACTTTATCATCTGATGTAGCGTGGATGGCACTCCCCCTAATTTATGGAACCAAGGTCTCCCCAGTAAAGCTGAGAAGTTAGCAGGTATGGGCAGAACTACAAATTCAACCTCCACTTCAATAGGTCCTGTCTTGACCAAAGTCTTAAAGTTTCTTGAGGCCTACCTCCTCGAGTTGTCGTAGGCTGTGATGGTCAGATCTGATCTACTGAGCATATCTTCGTTTAAACCAAAAGCTTGCAAAGCTACCAAAGGGCACACATTGATAGAAGACCTGTTGTCCACCATAACGCAAGCAGTGTGCTTATCGTTGATCTGCGCTTTAATGTACAAGGGTCGGTTGTGGTTGCGGCCTTCAACAGGTAGGTCGGCGTCAGAAAAGACCAATCTCTCCTCGGATCCTCCCTTAATTAAACCCAAAAGTTCTGACGGGGAAATAGTGGTGGCGACTGTGGCCTCAACCAAAGCTTCTACTACCTTCTGCCTATGAGAGGGGGATTGCCTCAACAGATCCCATATGGATATTTGAGCCGTAGTTTTCTTCAACTGTCTGACAATCTGCCCCTCCTCTGGCTCTTTCTCTGCTGATGACTGTACCGGCTCAGGTAGCTTCGTAATCTCGGGGATCACCCTTCCACTCCTTGTCACAGCCCTTATCTCTCCTTCGTCTCCATCGGAGTCCCACAAATCAAGGTTCATCCCTTCTTCATCCTCGGCTTCTCCACCGCTTTCACTGCTAGACCAGCAATCAAGGGTTGCCACAATTGCTTTCTCCTCTCTATCCTCGGAATTACTAGCAGCGAACTTCTCATTTCCATACAGATCTTGTAGCACGTACCACTCTGGCAGGCTAGATTGGATCATAAACACGGGTGGTGGTACGGCATTATAACCGGGCTTCTTCTCGATTTCTCTCTTCTCAGGGTCAGAGATCTGCTTGCTATCAATCAAGTCTTGGATAGAGTGCCGGAGCGCTTTGCATTTATCTGTGATATGGCCTGAGTGCTGGTGGAATGCACAGAATTCATTATCTTTATGTCCAGGTTTCCCTTGCGTCAAAGCTGGCCTAGGAGCCAGAGGGTGCAATTTTCCCTCCTTCATCAACCTCCTCAGGACCCAGGATAATGGTCTTCCCAAGTTCAAAAACTTCCTCTGGGTGGTTACCTCAGTAGCAAACACTTCACCCATTCTTCTAGTGCTGTTACTGGGACCTGCCGGCCTGCTGGTTCCTTGACCGGGGTTAGCCCTTTTGGCGAAATTGTCATTGTTAGCTTTCCGGGTTAAGAACTCTCCCTCTGCTTCGATGGCTATATCTTTGAGAGACTCCCAGTCCTTCAACCCCTTCATCAATCCCACTTTTAAATACGGGCTTGCGTTCTTAATGAATAGACGAATCTGATCCTGGGTGTCAGGCTTTCGGCGTATCTCCATTACTCGGTTCCGCCATCGGGTAAGATAATCATGGAAAGATTCCCCGGTCTTCTGCTGAAGTAGCTCAAGATCTTTCAGAGTCACCTCCATTCTGGTATTACAGTCATACTGCTTCAGAAACTCCTCAGTGAGCAGATCCCAATCTTCTTTAGTGCGGCGGTCCAGGCCATGATACCAGTCTATGGCATGAGAGGTCAGACTCAGACAAAAGTATTCCACTTTCTGCTTCTTGGACAATGTGGTCCCCTTCATGACCAGAGAATATTGCTTCACATGTGCGGTGGGGTCAGAAGTACCATCAAACTTCGGCACATCCGGCATTTTGAAGTTATAAGGGATCGGGTCCTCTCCGTCTAACTCCCTATCATCCGGATTCATCCCATGAGCTCTGCCTATCATACGAGCCATAGCCTCGAACCTCTCTTCCATCTTCTTTAAAATAAAGTCATCGGTTTGAGGCGCCTTCCCCTTCTCAGATGCCATGCTCAACCTATCATCCTCGATATCTCTATCGTCATCAATTCTCAACACTGGCCTTCTTCTCAGCTCTCCCGAGGCCACTGATCTTAACTCTGCTGGCGGCGGCCTAACGGGCTCTTCTCGCCTTTCGACCCTTTCTTCCTCAGGCTCATTCTGTCTTACCGGAGGGGGAGGAGGATTCTGTGGAGCATTCTACTGAGCGTTCTGCTGCGCCAAGGCGGTCAACATATTCATCATCCTTCCCTCGAATTCCTCAAAACGGCGGCCCACTTCTTCCGCGATCATGGCCCTGGTGGCATCTTCCCCCCTAGGCGAGTTTGCCATCTGAGATACTGTACCACTGATTTCTGATAAAATTTTTAGTAGGCCCTCTCTATCTGACAGCTCGGGAGTAAGAACTCGGATCAGTCGCCCGGTTGGTGATCTAGTCCACCTGGGCAGATCTATGATGGCTGCAGGGACAAAAGTTAGAATAATGCATGGAATGCAGATATGATCATGATATGCAACACTTACAGAGCACAAGCAAGCAAGTAGGTCCTTCCACCCTTATTTCTCCCACACACGTGGTCGTGCAGTCTCTTTCCTAGGTGGGATTAGCCCAAGGGTCAACGAGGGACCCGATGGACGCGTATGGTGCGCGGCGGAAAACCGGCAGCATAACACTCCTATGCTAATGTACAAGCGGATGGACAATGATCGTCACGTATTTGGACGTTCCATAAATTTCGACATGGCCCTATCGGGGCATGATAGCCTTTGGCTAGGTTACCAAGTGAAACATTTGGACTCACCCAATACGTGAGGATCCATATAGCAAGCATGAAATTAAGGTTCATTTCACCTGTGGAAAGTAACTACAGCCATTACATGAGCTTTGGTCGAGGGGAGATGTTTCTTCAAGGCTACCCAAGCATGATCCCTGCCGATGGGTCTAGCTCATCATGAGCGTAACGACCGATCGGGTCACCATTTTGATATACCATTAAGGTACGTGGCTCGGGCTGGTGATTATCCTTAACACTTCCCCAAATTGAGTGAAAATGAGGAGGTGCTTCAGGAACGCACCGGGGCTAAAAGAGGGACCAAACTAGCGTATTCTAAGGCCCTAATGATATGCGAATGCAATTTTGAGAGAAAGTGAATTTATGAATTAAATTTTAATCATAAATGTTAAAAGAGGTATTTTCAAATCGAAACCTCGAACCATAAACGTCCCCAGTGGAGTCGCCACTGTGACGCGCGCCGGATCCCTATGCGCCGCCCATGGGACCGCCCACACGTGGGCGATCGGGGCATTTGCGGGTCCGTTGGCATCTTGCAATAAAAATCGCAAGTGCGTCTATGTTGGGCAACAAGGAGGTATCATGGAGTCGCCACCCAATAGAACATTGGGAAAGTTACTCTCGCCTCGGAGAGCCTAAGACTGCGCTTGGTATCCATTTTGGGCCAGCCAGAGGGGTCATAGAAGGTGAACTTCTCACCCTATAGAGCCTAGGATTAGCGCTAAAGCCTCGTGACCCAAGAAGTATTTTGGAGGATAACCTCTAACCTCTCGAGCCCAAAGACCAGAGCTGGGTCCGGGATTTCTCATCTATTTCTACCTCAATTATTTTATGATCGAATTTTAAAATCATTAATTCACTCTCTCTCCACACTATGCAGTTTGATTAAAAGGCGCATTTATTCACATCTTGAAAGCGATAAATGATCAAATAGATAATGAAAGCAATAGATTACAATAATACAAGGAGCGGAATACAACTCCCTTTCGTAAATGTGCGAAGCATGCATAAATCGGGGTATTACTTGTTTTGAGGACTTTGGTCCTTACATGCATCATTATTAAAATTGGGGATCTTTATTTGTGAGGATCTTTATTTGGATAAAAATAGGGCATTGGACCCTTGCTTTTGTGTAAACTTCATTTTATTAAATATAAAAACATTGAGTCATTTTTGTACATCAACGGGATATGAAAGGAGTACATCCATATACACAAGATAATCAATGAAAGAAATAAACGAGAGGATTAGGAAACTAAACCGGACGAAATCCTCCCAATATGGTAGATAGCTGCTCAAGCTCGGGATAGTCCAGGAGGATCAATATACACTCATAAAAAGTTAAAAGAAGTTAATATACATAAAATTAACATATAAGGAGTCAAAGAGACTTGAAAAAGATGGAAGATGATTTAAAAAGAGGGAGACAGAGCCCACAGACGGCCTTCCTTAGCTGACCGACGGGCATCGGTTAAGGTAACCGAGGTGTCCGTTTGTCACTCAAGGAGGAGCGTCTGTGGGGGAATGACCGACGGGCATCGGTCATAAAGATGACCCGTCGGTCACCTCTGTCTCCGAAAAACAGAATGAAGAAGAACCTTTTTCTTAGTCAAAACGTGGGTTTTATCCCAAAAGGAGATAAGAAAGTCAAAATAAGAGAAAGTAATGACAGATATTCAAAATAATTCTAAAAAATAGGAAATAAATATGAGATGAAATAGAGAAAAGATCCGGAATATTTACCCTCAGATAATAACTTCGGGTGAGATTCTTGTGTTGGTTAGAGCCCCGCGCGTTCCACGAGAAGCAAAGATGAAAGATTAAAGAGAGAAAATGAGATATTTCTTCTTCAATCCCTCAGAAAATCGATTTTGGAGTCAAAATCTAAAGAAAACTAATTAGCTTTTAGTTCCTTTTGATTGATTTGATCCTTGATTCAATAGATTTCCTTAGAAAGTGTGTTTTGTTGGAAGAGAGAGAAAATTTGCTTGAAATTGGGCAGAGTTTCCTCCTTTGAAAATTTTTCCAACCCTTTTCAAATGAAAATTCGGATCTTTTATAGCCAGAGACGACCGACGGGCGTCGGTGTATGGGGGCGGGCGTCGGAGGAATCCTTCTGACACAAGGATTCATCCGACGGCCCTGCCACATCCACCGACGGGCGTCGGAAGGGTTGTGTGCTCCGGGAAACCAGGCGGCATTCTGACAGGGGCGGTGATTTTCCGACGGGCGTCGAAAAATACCACAAGCCGTCGGTGACTCGTAGCGATGGGCCGACTTCACAGACGGGCTGGCCGTCTGTGGAGGACAAAAAGCCTTTTGACTCGAAAAAAACCTCTATTTTCTCCCCCTCTGCCCAGGAATTGTAAAAAAAAGGCCTCATTTCTCATGGAACGCGGGACTAAAACCTCCAAATCCAGCCCCTCATACAGGCTCAGACATTGATTTCATTATAGGGTAACCTCTGATCCGGACCGCTCCGGGACACGGTGCTTACAATAGTAACCCTCATTAATAATTACAATAATTATAATAATTTAGTGGGCTAAGATCCATATTTCACTTAACTCTAAGTCAGCTTTGGCATGATGCTTAAAGTTAAGTTATTTAGGTAGGTAGCTAATTTACCAATTATATCTTATTTAACTCTTAGATCATTTATGGGATTTTGACATCATATGTCCCGGCATGTTATAATCCCATCTTATGCCCTTAGGCCCAAAACCGCTTTGATAGCCTAATTAAGTCTAACCATTTTAAACATATGAGTAGCACCATTACCCATCTTGCCTTACTAGGATAACCTAATGCACTTCGATTTGGCAGAACCCACATTTTGGTGATCTTAGTCTTGACAAGTGTTTTAATAATGGGTGGCATATGACTTAAAATTATGGTGAGGGATTTAGTTTTAACTTATGATGTCTAATTATTTATATACATCATGCATCAATTCATACATGCCATCTCATACACATATATAAACATTCATCGCATCACATACTAAGAACATATGCATAATATATATAAAACCGTGTCATAGCATGGCCAAATCTACATTGATCCTCATAAGCCAATATGAAGATCAAAGGTCAATCCTAGGTGTGAAAAATGGACTTGATCAAAATCTTCCATCTTGCACCTCCATCGTCATGAATTTGGATTGATCTCCATTGTTGCTCTTCGTCTTCATTACATTAATAATACAAAGATATTCTACTACAACTATTAAGCAAAATAAAGATTACAACAAAATTAATGACACGCAGGTCGTATTTAAAAATTACAAACCCTTAAAATAGATAAAATAAAATTCATCCAGAAAAGGTTCAATTGGCCATGCTATGCACCATGCAAAGACATCATACATAAACATAATAAATCATATTTATATCATATCATGCATCATATACCTTATTTCATAAATTGATATATTAAAATTACCGAGTGATAATTATGAACGAAATATAAGGCGCTACCGTTTAATCATGTTAAACAATTTAATATATACAGAATACCATTAATAAATAATTATCCAATAATCATTTAAAAGAGGCTACGTAAATAGCTGCACGAGAGCACGACTACTTTAGTCGAACAAGACAGCACGAGTCGTGCTCATGAGCACGAGTCATATCGATCATCTTGCCTTATTCTATCAAATCCAAAATCTGAGGGTAAACATTCTAGACTCGATCTTATATTTATTTTTTATCTATTTATTTACTTATTTATTTTTTGTTTATAATCATTTAATCAAAATGTAGATCTTTTGATCTATTATTTATTTGTTTATTTTATGTAATCTTAGATATAGATTTAACTTTTTTTACATTTTTATTCTTTTTATTTTTACTTGATTGTTTATTCTTCTTTTTTTTTTTTTTTTATCATTATTGTTATTTATTATTATCATTATTTTATCCTTATTGTTATTATTGTTGTTGTTGTTGTTATTGTTGTTGTTATTATTATTATTATTTGTGAAAATTTGTTAATATGTTAATTTATTTGTTTTAATATGTTATTTAATTTATTTGTCATCCATAATGAATTTTTTTATCTATTTTAATTTATTATTTATTATTTTAAGTATTTAATTGATTTTTTTATTTAATTACTGACATTAATTTTTTTGTGTTTATTTTTTTTTCAATACTTATTTTTATCATATTTGAGCACATTTGCACGCGAAGGAGGAGATCCGAGGTTTTCTTTTGGTTGATTTATCATTTTTGTTATTTGTATTATTTTTCTTTATTTGTCTTTATTTAATTTATTTGTCATGTAATTAGTAATAAAATCATTTATTTTATGCAAGTTTTATAAAAAAATCACAAAAATATTTATATTAATAAAATTGGGATATTGTCTAATAAAATAGGACCAATTTCCTAATTTCAACCAATAAAATATCACTTTCAAAAGGAGAATTAATTTTCATAAAATGGGAGTCATCCCGATTTTTCTTAATAAATGCCTAGAAATAATTCTCTAATTTTTTAAGTGTGCATGAAGGAACCAATGTTCCTACCTCGAATAAATATCCCTATTTATGTATGCATGTTATTTATTTAGTTGATTTTATTTATTTTAATTTTACTTTTTGGGGGATTGTATTTTTGTCCCAACTTTATCTTTTAATTTATTTTTGTAATTTATTTTGTTATTTTATTTACCTCTTTTTTACCGCTTTCCTCATTGCTTGAATGTGCGCTTAAGTTAATTTGCATGACGTGTGAGAAAAAAGATGGAAGTTAATTGTTAAAAGCTCACTTATAATTTAACCAAGGCATTAATAAGAGTGAAGTTCCGAACCACTCTCTGGTTTAGACCTCAGAAATTAGATGAACTTTCCTAATTTCTTGTAAATTGGGTGGCGACTCCAAAATATCTTAAAGGTTCCTAAAAGTTTCACGAGATTAGATGAACTTTCCCAATGTTTTATTGGGAAGGGATTCCAAAATATCTCATGTTACCCAAGATCTACACGCGAACCCTTCTCGGACCCTAAAAGCAGGCCCTCCGGGAAACACACAAGCGAGTTTCTCACGCGTCACAGTGGCTACTCCGCTGGGGACTTTGAGAGTTTGCTTTAAAAGTGTCTTGGTTAATAAATATAATGGAGCTTTTAAAATTAAATTTCTATCTCTTTTTGAAAAATTGCATTGCATCCATACTAAAGCCTTAAATTTATGCTACCCTTATTTTACCCCGGTGCGTTCCCGAAGCACGACCCTACGTTCACTCAATGTAGAGAAGTGTTAAAGATAATCACCAGCCCAAGCCTCATACCATTATAGTATATTAAATGGAGACTCGATTGGTCGTTATGCTCATGATAAGCTAGACCCGTTAGCAGAGACCATGCTTGGATAGACCTAAAGTATCATCACCTTTTACTAAAACTCATGTAGTGGTAATAGATACTTCCCCTAGGTAGCATGCACCATAATACCTTGCTTGCTATGTGGGCCATTATATATTGAACAAAATTAACCAAATTAAATGGTCTCTTTTCAAAGGCTTTCGTGCCCCGGTGGGCCCATCTTAATGTGGTTGAAGTGTTTAAATACATAAAGGCCAAAATTCATATATATGCGCATTAGATAAGAGATGTTATGCTGTTAGTTTTCCGTTGTGCACCATACGCATCCATTGGGTTCCTTGCTAACCCATTGATCAAACCCACCTAGGAAGGATACCGCATTACCTCGTGTGTGGAAGTAATAGAGTTGGAAAGATCTATTTGCTTGTATGTGGGTGTGAATGTTGCATAACACACGATCATGCATTGTATATGTCATTCAAGTATCATCCTAAAGGTTTGAATATTTTAGCCATTATAGATTCATCTAAGTGGACTAGGAGTTCCGACGGTCGGCTAGTAAGGACAAATCTACTCTTTGAGTTACCGGAATTAGTGTCTGATTGGGATTCTGAGTCACTCTCAATGACTAGCGAATCATCCTTCGAATCATCAATGGTAGAAGAAATTGGGGCATTGACCACTGAAGACCTTGCTAGGAGATTAGAGGACTTTGAACGGAGAATGTTAGAGATGATGGGCGCCATGGCTGAAAGGATTGGTCATCCTCCTGCTGCATAACCACCCGTTGCTGCACAACCACCTATCGCACCACAACCACCGGAAGTCCCTCCTTAGGGGCAAGTTAAATTGCCTGCTGGCGAGGAGGCTCCTTTTATTAGTAATACTTCCTGCTAATAGATTAATGACCATAGAGCTGCTGCACCCATGGAACCAAGAAGGGTAAGGATCCCTAATCCCAATGAGGATTTTGTGATGGAGGATGAAGTTGAGGATCCAATAGTCCATCAAGTTGTGAGGGGTAGAGCACCCAGGGTAGAAGATAAGGCAATGAGAGGGATGAAACAGCAGATTGAGGCAATCACCCACTTGTTATCAGCTGGGAAGGGAATCAACCCCGATGACAAAGATTTGGGGGATGAAGAGCTGCTGCCCCAAAGGTTTAAGATGCCTGAGATGTCAAAGTTCGATGGTATTTTGGAACCATATGCACACATTAAGCAGTATACCCTAGTGATGAAGGGCACAAGATTGACTAAGAAGTAGAAGGTGGAATATTTTTGTCTTAGTCCAGTGGGTCCGGTAGTAGACTAGTATCACGAATTGGACAGGAGGTCCAAGGAGGACTGGGACCTTTTGACTGAAGAGTTCATGAAGCAGTACGATTGCAACACTAGAATAGAGGTAACCTTAAAAGACCTCAAGCTTTTATAGCAAAGGATTGATGAGTCATTCTATGAATACCTTACCAGATGGAGGAATAGGATCATGGAGATGAAGCAAAAGCCTAACACTGCTGACCAGATCAGGCTATTTATCAGGCACTTCTACCCTCACTTGAGGGACTTGCTTAGCTTTAAGGGGCTCAAAGATTGGGAGTCACTTAAGGACATTGCTGTAGAGGCTGATGGAGGCTTACCTAGCAAAGAAAGGGTATAAATCAGGTGGGAAAAATTTTGGAAACCAGTCAGGGTATAAATCTGGTGGTGCTAGAAGCAGTAATGGTAGAAATGGAAAGACGGCAGAGGTCTCCGCTACTGAAGTTGGACAAGGCCAGAGGTACTATTTTAATTTAGGCTATTCTCTATCCTAGGTATTGGAGAGATTAACAAAGGAGGGTAAGCTGTGACCATTACTACCCAAGCCAGCTATGAATCAGGGACAACCAAGGTACAGAAATGATCAATACTGTTCCTACCATCAGCACACTAGGCACCTGACAGATTATTGCCGAACTTTGAGAAACAAGATCCAAGATCTTATTGACTCCAAATAGATTATGGATCCTAAGAAAAGAGAGAAGAAGAAGAAGAAGGCATGCTATAATGCAGTCCCCCACCATGTATATGATCGGGTCTGGTCTACCCGAGTGGTATGTATTGCAAGAGTTGTATAGAGATGAGTACGTTGCTATCACCCGTCGGGAAGCAAGTGAAAAAGGGATTCCCGTGGTGGCAGTAGATCATTGATCCACTAGAGAGAGTGGCGAAGAAGATAATGTTTTCTAGATGCTTTGTTCTTTTTATTCCATGAACTTCTTATGACAATATTTGCAATTTTAATAAGATGAATATTTTTGCTTATTTGTATGGTGTTTCTAATGATTTCATTTCTCATGATCACGATGCATTCATTTTTTGACATTAATTCAACTAATACGACTATATTTAATCTCAGGACTTTGGAAAACTCAAAGAAAATCTTGATAGCATCTGATATAACTCCTGAAAAGAGAAAAATTCTGAGAGATTCATAAAAAAAAATAAAAATAAAAAGAGGCTTTTTCCTGGACCTAGAATGACATGCTAAAAATTAACAAGGGCATTATTGGGACAACGCTGCTTCAATGTGCCAACATGATGACGAGCAAAATTTTAAAAGCTATTCCTTTGCCCCCTCAATATCTAGGATGCATACGATGTAGCCATATAAAACCAAGCTCCAATCATTAAGAGGCCATATCAAATTCAAGACAAGTGAAACTTTGTACCTCAAAAAAATAAAAAATAAAAAAGACCACAACCTTGCCCGTACCTTAAAAACAAACAAAAAAAAGAAGAAAAAATCCACAGTTTTGCCCTAAACTACTTGAGGCTAACTTGTAACCCAATCTCAACCATTAAAGGGTACTTTAGAAATTGAGAAACCAAAGCCGACAAAAAGAAGATTGAGACTTTCACGGTCAAGATTCAAGCGAAGAAACTCCCTGCCCCCGCCAATTTGTACAAGGGTTAAGATGAAGCCTTGGATGATAAAAAACAAGGCATTGTCAAAAGGAGCAGCCGTCCTGGATAACAGTGATGAAAGTAAATTCAAAGGAACCATGTATACATCGACAAGACTGAAGGAGGTCCCATGGAAAAGGCTAGAAAAAAGAGTAAAGTAAAAAAAATAAATTTCCCGCAGGTCGAAAACCGAAAAAAGGCAACCTTACTAAAATTGGGCACCGTGCCAGGATGAAAACTAAAAAAGAAAAAAAAAAGAGGCATCCTGGACAAAAATTAAGGGATGAGAGAAAATCTTCAATCATGAAAACCCGAGAGGGCTGATTGATAATAGGAGTTTGATGCTTTTAGGATTTATCTCTAGATTAGATGAGGTTTTATATTTTTTGAGTTAATTCTAAATAAGGATCATATGTGATGAAATCAAACTTAAACGTATGCATTTATGCAATAATATGTTGATATGATCAGAGCAGTTCACTTTGCATATTCAAAGTTGTCTTGTTCAGATATAAAGGTAGCACATTATTACTATCTACCCTCTACTACTCTCGCCACTCAAGTGCTTCAACCGACTCATTCTGCTATCAACTGTGAAGGCAATTCTACAACACCTTCATGAGAAGAATCAAACTCATACAAATATGGTATAGGGCATAAGTGCATACTGGCTGCCCTTGAAGGATCTCCAATAATAGCTTCAACCTTTCTTATAATTTGCAAAAAAAAAAAAAGCCGTTAGAGGTGAAAACCATAACTGGCTCTCTAAGCAAAAGTTAGGCAAAAGGATAGGGTGAAAACCTGAAAGTAGGTAGTCTGTCCTTCAAAAGAAAAAAGTTGTTGGATTTGGTTGGGTCCATTCCAAGTAAAAATAAGGCACAGGGTTATGTGAATATCCAAAAAGGACGCATTTCCCGCTAAAAAAAGCTAGTGGAAAAATCTACAAGAGACACACTACCTTAAGAAAATGACTACAGGTATTAGATGAGAACCTCACAACCCCAAAGGCATGAAATCCAAAAGCAGCTTCAAAAGGCATCGATCCTATTGCAAATTGCGACCAGCTCGGCTATCGCCTCCAAAACTCACTTAGATGAATTCTTGTCCTACATTTCTGCATGACCCATACATTTCACGTGCATGCTCACCATTTTTCCTGCATATTTGGCTTTCCAGTTTTGCAGTAAGAGAGATTCGATGCGGACACCGATAAAAGACAACTAGTGTGACGCGCGCCGAACCCCGGGCCGCCCCGAATGACCCATTTTTAGGGCATTCGAGAGAGGTTCATGAAACTTGTAAGAGATTACAAGGGCATCTATTTTGGGCAACAAGGAGGTTTCTTGGAGTCGCCACCCAATAAAACATTGGAAAAGGTCGTCTAGCCTCACTGAGCCTAAAATAGCGCATCAATAGGACATTGGGATGGTACTCTAACCTCATGGAGCCTAAGACGACGTGCATACTTCCATTTTTGGCAAGCCAGAGATATTTTGGAGACCCCATCCTAATAAGACATTGAGATTGTCCTCTAACCTCATGGAGACTAGGACTATGTAAATTGGGCCTATTTTGGGCAACAAGAGATATTTTGGAGACCCCATCCCAATAAGACATTGAGATGGTCCTCTAACCTCGTTGAGCCTAAGACCAGAGATGGTTCGGGACTTTCCATTTATTCATACTTTAGTTAAAGTTATGATTGAGTTTTAAAAATAAAATTTCATTATGTTTTCTCATTCATTTCAATACAATTAATTAAAATGCAAGCCGATCATATAATGAAAGCAGTAAATGGAAGCAAGATTAGACTAAAATAAATGAAAATCCAATAAATTACAATAAAACTAGCGGAATAATACAACCCCCATTGTGAATGGTATGTGGATCATACATAAAATCGGATGTTCGTTAAGGAGTGTCAATTTTATTTGATGAAAGAAATAGGACATTGGTCCTTATTTTATTTAGGAAAATCCCATTTAATTAATATAAATACTTAGCCATTTTCATGTTAGCGAAATAAAATAATATTTACAATAAATGAAAATTAAACTAAGGAGGAAGCTAAAGGAATAAACCCGAACGAAGATTCTCAGATCATTGCGGTTACTTCAATTTTTAATAACCCAACTCCAATAAAGAAGCAGTGAAACTCACAAAAACAAATATCGTGTTAGTACAATAATTAAAATAAAATATACATAAAAAATAAATAAGGAAGAAAAGAATCTATAAAAATTTGTAATGAAAATAACGAAAAGAAAAGGAAGAAATGAGTGAAAAGAAAGTGAAGGAAATGGAGGTGGAAAGGCCTAGGCACCGCCCATAATGTGTGAGCGACGGGTGTCCTTGGGCTGACCGACGGGTGGAGGTAGAAGCCCTCGATGGATCGCTCGGATGACCGACGGCCGTCGGTGGGTCCTCTGCCTGTCGGTCATCCCAGACCCAAAAAAATAGAGAAAATCAAGTGAAAATTATTTTATTTTAAATAAAATAAGATTTTATGTGTAAAATCAATATGCGATGATTAAACGTAATGGAGATTGATCCAGAATATTTACCCTTGGAATATTACCTCTGAAGGTGAATATCACATGATTTCTATTCCTCGAGTTCTACAAGGATTTATCCATGATGTGTAATTTTAGGAGATTTTTGACTGTAAAAAACGTGTTTTCGAAAACAAATCAAGAAAAGAAAATTATATTTTTCCTTCTTGATGTTTTGGTAGCAATTATGAATGCTAAAAAGGCTAGATCGGATAGAAACAAATTAATTTTGTTCTCTCAGATTTGCTTTGATTTGAAGAATATTTGATGAAAATCTGACGAAAATAAAAGTGAAGAACTTTTTGTAGGAAAAATTCTATGTTTCGTGAAAAATTGCTAACCTTTTTTATATTGTAAAAACCACTAACTCCGAATAATGAGCCTCAACCCCCCTATTTATAGGTTTAGGAAAATAATTCAAATAAATTCAAATTTAGAATTTAAATTTGAAAAAGATTTATGAAATCAAAATCAAATCCGAATGATTTGCAGAATATTCTCAAAATTAAATCCAAAATTTGAAAATATTTGAAAAGATTTTTGAAATATAGGAAATCTTGAAAATATATTTGAAAAGATTTAGGAAATATTTGGAAAATCTTGAAAATATATTTGAAAAGATATGGAAAATCTGGGAAATCCCGCTCAAATCAATGGCAGATCGACGACAGACGGGCATCGGTGGGGGACCGACGGGCATCCGTGACGGGGGCATCCTTGGTCTTTTGGTCGATGGGCCACTCACGAGAGACAGAGGCCGAGAGACAGCCGTCCCTCATGAGAGGCAGGCGTCTCTTGCACGAGCGACAGGCGTCGTTCAACGCGAGAGACAGCCTTCGCAAGCGAGTGACGGTCAGCGCTCATCGCAAAGGACGGGCCTCTCATGCGAGCGACGAGTGTCGCTCTCGCGAGAGATGGCCCATTCCGCTCAAGCGATAGGCACCGCTCATGCAAGAGGGGGGCTGTCCTTGGGAACGAGCGACGGGCGTTGCTCCGACCGACGGAATACCCGTCGGTGGAGCAAAGTCAAGATTTTCAAAACAGGAACTCCTCTCGACGTCCAGAAATCCCCTATCACCAAAAAGAATCCTCAATCCTTGTAAAACCAAAAATTAAAACTCACAACTTTCATCCATTTGCCTGGAAATAGACATTGATATCTTTATCAGGTAACTCTGATCTGGACTGCCTCAGCACCCGGTGTCTATAGTTGCCCCTAATTTTGGGGAAACTAATACACTAGTGTCTAGATGAGCTAAAATTCAAAGAAGAAGGGAAGAAATGCGTACCTGAGGTAGTCCTTACCTTTCTGTTGTTACGTTTAAGCTGGTGACTCCTCACTACAGAGTAGTAGTGTATTTTACCATGACCCTTTGACGATTCCTTTAACCCTCTTCATCCTGCAGGCCTCGTCTCAGCCTGTATGATGTTTGACTGTTGTGAGAGGAAGTGTCATCCAACCGCAACTCGATTGCAATTTGTTCTATCGCATGTGCACTGCTAGCCTCATCTCGGCTTGCATAGTGTCTGAATGTTGTGAGAGGTAGTGTTCTCTAACTACAGCCCGATTGTAATTTTTTCTATTGCATGTGTCCTGCTGGCCTCATCTCGGCTTGCACGGTGTTTGAGAGATGCAGTGTTCTCTAACTACAACCCCAAAGCGATTTGTTCTATCGCACGTGTCCCGCTGGCCTCGTCTTGGCTTGCACGGTGTCTGAGTGGTGTAAGATGCAATGTTCTCTAACTACAATCTCGTTGCGATTTGTTCTATCGTATGTGTCCCGCTGGCCTCATCCCAGCTTGCACGGTGTCTGAGTGGCGTGAGATGTACTGTTCTCTAACTAAAATCTCGTTTCAATTTGTTCTATCGCATGTGTCCCGCTGGCCTCATCCCAGCTTGCGCGGTGTCCTTACTAATCCCCAATCCAATCTGCAAGGCATGCGATTGAATATTCTATCTTGTTATCCGCTTCTAGGCTTACGCGGCATGATCTTGCTAACCCCCATCCGATCTGCAAGATATGATATCAGATTTGCTAACCTCCATCCGATCTGCAAGGTGTGATTTTTGATTTGCTGACCCCTATCCGATCTGAAAGGTATGATTTTTGATTGTGGCTGACCATCCTCGGGCCGGTGTAAAGTCATGTTCCTGTGGTTATAAAAGATTTTATTAATACATTGCGGATTAATTCATTTTGTAAGCGTAAATCCATAGACATTTTTTATGTTATTACTTATTTTCATCATTCTTACTTATCGTGTTATAAAACATTCGAAAAGTGCAAGTAAGACTTTAACAACAAAATATACAAAATGACGTAAACATTTAACACAATGTAAGTTTTCACTAACAAAATATAGATTTTGTACAACAAATACATAAGTACAACAAAATAGACTCCCTGAACACTAAAGAGGGAAATAATCCGAGGGCTCCTCCGGGTCCTCCTCATCATCTAATACATCAACTGGCTGATCACGGGATGAAGATGCAGACGGCCTGGCTTTGGAAGTGGAAGGCCAACTGGGAGGTGTTGACGGCCCAGCCCCTGGATCTAGACATGGTGGGAATGATGACCGGTGTAGATACTGGCTATCCCGCTGCTGGGGTGGCTTGCTGGAATTGGGCCTGAACATATCCATCTAGGAAAGGCTAAGCCCAAACCCCGATGAACTCCAAGGTGTCTCTGACTATGCCCCCAGCTCTGTGAAGGCCCTCGATAATCTCATGGTCTGATCCCTAGCCATATCTAGGATGTTCGCGAGCCTGGTCTTTGTCTGCTCCCTAAACTCCCTGATTGATGCAGATATGGGCGGTATAGCACCCTCCAAAACCTCTATCCGGAACCTGAGGGTGCTGACAGACTCATCCACCATCTGGACAGCCGTATCTACTCTCTGAGCCGCTGCATCATGGGAGGCACTCAAACTCCACCTCAGCTCCTCAATGAGCCTCCCCTAATCCTCTATAACTCTCTCCTGCTAGCCCAGGCACTCCAATGTGACCCAGTCCCTCTCCTCAGGCTGATCAAGACATTAAAGGAGGGCTCGGTCTCTCTCCTCCTGTCGATGCTCCATGGCGGTGAGGATAGAAGATCAAGCTGGGCTGGCTGAGGTGGTGGCGATGGAGTGGAAGGTGCTGGCTCTGCTGTATGCTCTAGAGAAGGTGCTATGGAAGTAGATGCCCCCGGGTGCCCTGGCCTGCTGTACAGGTGGAACCTCCCAGTCTCTCGGAGCACGGACCGCTGGACTCATGATGGAGGAGGAGGAGTGGGGCTCTGAACTCTCTATGTTGGAGGAGTGACAATAAACTCATCCACGCTAAACTCGATGCCCATGTCAAACAGCGTCTGAGGCTGCTCCTCCTCTGGCTGAGGCTACTATGGGTGTAACGCCCCGATGCCCCCTTTGGAAGGATACCGGAGCGCTACGCGCACATATACATATACAAACTCAAATCAAGAGAAAGATAACAAATGCATTTAATTAAAAGATAACAAATCCATATACATATAATCATATCGTTTTACAAAAGGAATTTGCAAACATTTAATTAAATGCATTTGTTATCTTTCTCTTGATTTGAGTTTGTATATGTATATGTGCGCATAACGCTCCGGTATCCTTCCAAAGGGGGCATCGGGGCATTACAGTTTGTGGTATTAGAGCACCGGTTTAGTCGGTTCTGGTCTATGTGATTGTTTGAGTGTAGAGTCCTTGTATGTGAGTTTGTCTAGAGTTGTGGTCTAATGCAGATGTTGTCTTGTGTAGTGTTTATATGGATTCGGAACTGAGTGATTTTATGGGCGACACAATGGAAAGTGTTAATCCGATCAGAAGTAATCCGGTCGGTCAAGATAGGCCTGCACGTGAGTGTGCACCAGTAGAAGGTCAGGGTTTTGATTCGGCATTAATGCAAGGTTTGCTTCAAGAGATAGATAGATTGATCGCTCCAAAAGCTCCTACTGAGTTATTAAGAAAGAGAGGAGCGAAATATTTTCATGGGACTGCATTGGATCAATCAGATGTGGCCGAGTTCTGGGTTGAGAGGGTAAATCGAATCTTGCAGGAGATGAACTGCCTGGCAAATCAGAGGGCATCTTGTGCAGTGTCTCTACTATAAGGATCGATATATGATTGGTGGAAGCTTGTGCTTCGCAATCCACAGAGACCGGCTGAGTTGACATGGGAAATTTTCAAAGAAGATTTTGAGAAGAAGTATGTGACAAAAACCTACCGGGAGGCGAAGTGGAATGAATTTATCAATTTGAAACAGAGGAACTTGTCGGTCAGCAACTAGGAGAAAGAATTTATCCGGTTGACCAAGTATGTACCCGAACCGTTACTGACAGAAGAGTTTAAGTGCCAGCATTTTGAGGGTGGATTAAGAGAAGTCATTAGAGGTCCATTGTCAGCGATGGCAGTCATGCATCCAGTTGGATATTATCAGTTAGTGGCTGCAGCAATAAAGTTAGAAGAATCGGAGATGGCAAAGCAGAGAATAGAACAAAAGAGAAGAGCACCTGATAGTGGAGTTATAAGTAATAAGAAGCCCAAAGGTGTTCCGATCGGACAATTAAATAGAGGGACTGAACAAGCGCCTTCGAAAGTTGGAAGTGTAGCACCGCATGCTAGTAGGGGAAGTCGACCACCGGAGTGTGAGCATTGCCAAAGACGGTATTGGGGTACATGTCGTAAGATCACTGGAGCGTGCTTCAAGTGCGGGAGTATGGAGCATCGGTTTGCTAGTTGTCCCGATCGGTAGGAGAGTAAAAGTCAGAAAGAGAGTAAAGCTGATGGAGGTAAATCCAATGCAACGAGAAGCAATCGGGATAGAAGTAGAGCTCCTCAGGCGTCATTGGAAATCGTGCATCGGCCAGGGATTACGGGAGAGTATGTTCGGACAAGGGTGTACGTGATGATTAGAGAAAATACTCCTGAGCCCGAAGGTCCTTTCGAGAAAAGGAGGAACAAGGGGAAAGAAAAGATTGGGTCTTGAAGCTGGAAGGAGATCGGCAACCAGGTTTGGGAGTTGTTTGTCTATCCTCCTTGGATCATTGAGTGATATGTCCATTTCTGATATTTGTGTGTTCTAACACATGTAAATGCATTTGTTATCTTTCTCTTGATTTGAGTTTGTATATGTATATGTGCGCGTAGCGCTCGGGTATCCTTCCAAAGGGGGCATCGAGACGTTATAGTGGGGGTATCTGTGTGGGCTATGGCTCCTCACACTCCGGCTGCTGTGGAGGCTGCTCCTCCATTTGAGGCTCCTCCTCTATTAGCTGGAGTGAAGGAACGCTGAACATACACTTAATCTCATGTATAGACAGCAACCGATACTTCTATGCCCGCTCAGATACTGATACAATGATCCCCATGGTTAGAGTTACTGAAGCATCCCATATGCACACTCAAATCCAATGGAGGCCTGAAACTATTTGGGTCAAGTCCCAGATGTAGCAGCAATTTGGTAATAACTCCTCTGGCCCCATACTATAGGGGTTGCTCCCTACGAGACTCGGACCAGGTTAGCCACAATCTCATGGCTAACGTTGAGGCGCCGGCTAGATACCATCGCCCATAAGCTCCAGATCTCAGCTCCGTTCACAGAACCCAGATTACCTGCCTGGCCCAGATAAGAGTTGGAGAGCACCCTGTGTACATATCGCAGCGCCTGCGACGAGAGTACCGTACTCTTCGCTGTATCATGGTCGTACGGCACTCCCTGCATAGCGATCATCTCCCAATGCTTTCTCCTAACAACTCTCTGGGGAACCATGATATCATCCCTATATGGCAGCCCCATGGCCTCAGAAAATCTCTAGCACGTGATGCTATGATGGTGCCCCCTGACCTAGAACTATATGACCCCCCCTCCTCGGTGTCTGATCTCTGGAATCCCCTGTAATGGAGGGTAGCCAAAAACTCTAGGACGACCTTGAGATAAGTCTGAAATGATGGCCACAAGAACTTCGTCCATCCTGCAGCTGCAGCTAAAGCATCCACATCCTCTAGCATCCCCATGCTCTGTAAGAAGGGTCTGGAGATAAAACGGTTGGCTCTGAACTGTACACGAGCCAATGCTCGAAATCTCTCCTTGGCCTCATCGCTCATCCATATAGGAGCCTGAGGCTCAACCTGGTCGCAGGGAATGTTGAGTCGAGGAGGCATCCTAAAAAGAAGAGAAGAAAATTAATCTTTCATTGTTATCACAAGCAAGCTGATCAAAAGATTAAAAATTTCGCAAATTTTGGCAACATTTCATCTGAAATGTGCCTACCAACAAAATTTCTGCAACATCCCGGCAAGGATGTGCCTACCCAAAAAAATTCGGGCAGCACCCCGGTAAGGATTTGCCCAACTTCCTGCAATAAAAACACAAGATAGTGGGACAGGCCTCAGGCCCCAAGCAACATTTCATAATTGCATGTTATTACATGTTTCATTTAGCTCAAATTGGTCTCGAAATTCGGTTAGATGGGGGCAAGTCCACAAGTCCATAGTTCTTTTTTTCCTTTTTTTTATTTGTTCATGCGTATACATATTTCTATGGTCATGCTTCATATACAGCCCAAAAAAAGGCTAAGCACAAATGGGCAGAATTTAGTCCTACATTTTGCTAAAATATACTAAGCATACATTTTACATGCAAATTACTTAAGAAGAAACAGAAAAGAGTAGAAAAATAGGACAAACTAACCTGGTAGTTGATGAAATGTACTAAAAAAAGATTTAACGAAAGTGCGAAAAAAGTGGTCCCAAACGTGCACGACGGTGCAAGGGTCATTTTGGCGCAAGTGGTGCGCAAAAAGGATTAAAAATAATGAGCAAAAAAGTGAAGTGGGGCATTGGTTTTGCGAGGGATGAAAGGGAGAAGAAAGGAAAAACTAAAGGGGCGTCGTTGAGCACTCCTTTTATAGTTTTTCGTGATCGACAGGCAGCCCGTCTAAACATCGAGCGACAGGCACCCCATCGGTCAGTAAAAATTTCATTTCTGCTCCCTTTCATTAATTAGTTTAATTAATGAATTAATTAACCAATTAATGCCCCCCCTTTTTTTTTACTCCCTGAATATTTGTTCTGGTTTCCATGCTCGATTCCCGTCCCTGTTGAACTCTAAAGATGATAAAAATGTGCAAAAAATTATTTTATGCGCGTGACATACATGAAATATGCAGAAAAATAGATCTCCCAAGGGTCAACCTAGTTAACCGACGGGCTTCCCGTCGGAATACCGACAGACAAACATCCCGTCGGTCAGTGCTTCCCTTTAAATATCCCTTTTTCTTTGAACTTTGTGCACTTTCAACACTTCAAGCCTTAGCCAAAGCTTCTTTTTCAGGTTTTTCTCTCTTTTCTTCTTTACTTTGGTTTGTTAATTTTAATTTCTTAGCTACATCACCTGGGAGATGTCTATGTCTGTCATCGCCAAGATGCACCGAGTTCTGGATAACTCCCGAACTTGGGAAAACACCGCCCTTTCTCCACTTTCTAGCCTGAAATTCCTGGGAAGAGTTAGGATAGATCACAACCTCCTTCTGGCTACAGCCCGCTTCTAGGACCCCCATTTTCATGTCTTCAGATTTACTTATCAGGAACTATGCCCCCCGCCTGAAGAGTTTGCCGCTATTATTGGGGCCTGGTATCCTCCTAGTGCCTTTCCCTGCATTTCTCGCTGAGGTTTGATCCATACTCGGGACATCGCATTGGCCTTGAGCATTCCTCCTCTTGATGCTGCCCGGTTGGTCCCTCAGGGTTCTACTTTTGCCTTAGAGCCACTGATTGAGGCATTGGAGGACTTCTCCGATATTCTCCCATTTCGTACAGGTGTCATTTTCCTATTTTATCACGTAAGGTATTTGACCGTGACTTCAGAGGAGTTGACCAGTGACCTTCGTTTGTTCGGGATTGTGGATGATATTTATCGCGAGCTAACCCCTTTCCCATTGATCCTTGCCGACTATTTTGGGCTTGGATTTTGTCCGTGATGATTCCTCTGCCGCTTTCTCTGGGAGCCCCTTATTACTCCAGGTACGTCATTGTCACACCTCACAAATGGCCTAATCGGAAATTGACAATTTTATTTGGAAATTAGAAATTTTAAATGGATATTTGAGGACAATTGAGTAATTTATAAATGAAAGAGGATTTAATTGCAAAGGAACAAAAGTATTTATTGGCAAATATTGGTTTGGTGAGTGAAAGGTAATTTGACAAGGATTAAATGGTAAAAAAAGAGTGAGTGGAACGTGAAGCTGTGCATGTGTGCCAAGTGGTGAGTGAGTGTGTGTGTACGTGGGTGAAAGAAAACAATGGTCTGAGTGTTTTAGTTTATGGGAAAAAACTAAACACAGGAGGTTTTCTTTCTTGCTTTCTCTTTCTCACGAAAACCACTCTTCCTCTCTTGTGTTTTCGGTTCTTTCCCATTTGCATGTGTGTCCATCTGCTGTGAGCTAGGGTTTTGGATGTTTTAGAAGCTTCAGAAGGTAAGTGGCTGTCAGATTTCGTGTGTTCTTCTTATTCTTAAGGTTTTAGAGATTCTGTTCTTGGGTTAATGAGTTGCGGTTTCATTTGTTACAAGCATCTGAAGTTAAGAGGAAAGAGAAGGATAAAGGGAAGATTGTGGATTAGAATTCAGTGGACGTTTTTGAGCTTCGATACAGGTTTGGGAGTGTGTCTGTCTTTCTCAATTTTGGATCCTAGTTGTGTTATTTGTTAAAGTTATTTGTTTGATTCTGTCAATATGTATTTGCATGAGAAATAATGAGTATACATGATTTAGTTAGAAAAGAATAACGTGAGCTGGTAAATGAGATGAATATACATGAATTAGAATGAGAAATCCTGATATGATGACAGTCTGGTTTTACCTCTGTTTGAATAGTAAAAATGTGTTATTTGTGTTATAATTACTGTAATTGTGCTCAGGAGACTTAAAGGTACGTGTTAGCATGATTTGTGCATGAAAAATAGTTTTAAACAAAATGGGGTTGTGAATTGTAGAAGCACTCTGTTTTCTTGATTTTCTGGTTTTTCACGTTTTCTGGAATTTCTGAAAATTTAGTTTGGAGAAGAAGAAGTGTGAGAAGAAGGTCACGAGACGTGATGGAGCATCACGACTCGTGACCTCTCCTCTTCCCTGCGTGTCGCGAGTCATCACTGCCTGGATGACTCGTGACCTCCCTTCTCCTCTCTGGCGTCACGAGACGTGACGAATGGTCACGACTCGTGACTGCCTTTGTTTTGCGCAGCCCTCGCGTGAAGCCACAGTCACGAGTCGCCACTGCCTGGGGGACTCGTGACTGGCTTTCCCTCTCTGCTGACTTGTTTTCTAAAAACATGATTTTAACTTCTGATTTCAAGGGTTTTTGCATTACATGACAAAAGTTTGGATTTAAAATCTGAATGGTAATTAGTAATTGTTTAATATTGAGTTGTATACTTGATTAAATAATTAATGTACATAATTTAATAGTTTATATGTTACATGAACATAAATTGTTTTAAATGTGAATTATTTATACTTCTGACTTTAATAATTGATACTGGATGTATTTAAATGTTTCAGAATTTGATTTAGATACATGAACACATGAAATGTGTATTTGCATTTAGTGTAATTAATACTGATATTGGTGTTTGAATTGTTGAGTTGAGTTTTAAGCCTGAATAGTCATAGTAGTGGATAAGTAAGCGCTTACTTAGGTCAGTGTGTGTGTGCAGCTGCTATATGATAAAACTATATATGCGGGTCCGTTTGGATCCTTGTTTCGACCATGTTTGGTCTATATGGAAATAAAGCGAGACCTCGGTCTCTATATGAAAAAAATTACATGTTTTGAGACTCATGTCTCTATATGCTTGGGATACTGTGTTCTATCAGTATCCATTTGACCGCATCCACTTCTAGAGAGTATTTTAGACTAGTCAGGCTATGAGTTTAAATGTGTTGCATATATTGAGATGCACTTTTGACATGATTACAAGTATATGATGTATATGAATTCTTGCATAGCATTTTTTTCGCACCTTGAATCTATATTCTTGTAATGATGAGATTTATGAATTGAGTACTTAATTGCCTTTGAGTTTGAATCTTTAGATTATTGTATTGTAGTAAATATTGTATGTGTATATTGTATGTTTGCTTTGTTCCTCCCCACTAAGCGTTATCGCTTAGCACGGGCTCTTTTCCCGTGCAGGTGGCGAGTTTGGATTTGGAGTCAGATATCTGCGGGTCGGCCACTAGGAGTCTTTTGATGAAGTTATTTTTGAAGTCTTCCGCTGTAAATTTTTGTATAGCAAAGTAAATCTTTTGTAAAGGAACAAATATTATTTTTGTATAAGTATTCGATTACAAGCCTCATTTTGTAAAACAGTACGGATATATGTTATATGTAAAAAAGGATTTACTATTACATGATTAAAAGTTTCTTTATTTTACATTTGTTTTTTTTTTGTTTATACATGGAATATGGATTCGTTATATGTGTTTGCCGCGTGGCACTCCGGCATCCTTCCAACGGGGATGGCGGGGTGTTACAGCTTGGTATCAGAGCCCAGGTTTGGTGGTTCTGGGTTATGTAGTGATTGTTTGAGTATAGAGTCGAGTCTATGCATGAGAGTCAGTTTTGTATAGTGGCCTAATGCAGATGTCGTTTGTGTAAAGTATAGATGGAGTCCGACTCGCGTGAGAGCATAGACGAGGCAGTGGCAAATGTGAATTGATAAGAGTTCGAGGTGACACTCTGTATTCCTGTCAGCTATCTTGTTGAAATCGTGTGCACATAAGCATAGTGAAACATGGGGATGGGAAAAGTGCATTATAGTAGCTTACATTGCATTTTCGCATCATCTCGCATACATAAATCATTACATGACCATTTTATCTGCATCCCTCATTTGTATGTAAACAGCATCATTGTATGCACTTCACTGAGAGAAGCTGACAGGATATACATCGAGTACTTGATGATTAGAAGAGGTATATGGATTAGAGTGTAGTGTGTTAAGGAAAGTGTGTAGTGTACATGATGTGATATTTGTATGGTATAAGTGATAGCGATTCAGAGATTTGTTTAAAGATTTACCTACAAGTGATTAGCGAGGAAATTTCGAGGACGAAATTTTCTTAAGGAGGAGAGAGTTGTCACACCCCACAAATGGCCTAATCGGAAATTGACAATTTTATTTGGAAATTAGAAATTTTAAATGGATATTTGAGGACAATTGAGTAATTTATAAATGAAAGAGGATTTAATTGCAAAGGAACAAAAGTATTTATTGGCAAATATTGGTTTGGTGAGTGAAAGGTAATTTGACAAGGATTAAATGGTAAAAGAAGAGTGAGTGGAACGTGAAGCTGTGCATGTGTGCCAAGTGGTGAGTGAGTGTGTGTGTACGTGGGTGAAAGAAAACAATGGTCTGAGTGTTTTAGTTTCTGGAAAAAAACTAAACACAGGAGGTTTTCTTTCTTGCTTTCTCTTTCTCACGAAAACCACTCTTCCTCTCTTGTGTTTTCGGTTCTTTCCCATTTGCATGTGTGTCCATCTGCTGTGAGCTAGGGTTTTGGATGTTTTAGAAGCTTCAGAAGGTAAGTGGCTGTCAGATTTCGTGTGTTCTTCTTATTCTTAAGGTTTTAGAGATTCTGTTCTTGGGTTAATGAGTTGCGGTTTCATTTGTTACAAGCATCTGAAGTTAAGAGGAAAGAGAAGGATAAAGGGAAGATTGTGGATTAGAATTCAGTGGACGTTTTTGAGCTTCGATACAGGTTTTGGAGTGTGTCTGTCTTTCTCAATTTTGGATCCTAGTTGTGTTATTTGTTAAAGTTATTTGTTTGATTCTGTCAATATGTATTTGCATGAGAAATAATGAGTATACATGATTTAGTTAGAAAAGAATAACGTGAGCTGGTAAATGAGATGAATATACATGAATTAGAATGAGAAATCCTGATATGATGACAGTCTGGTTTTACCTCTGTTTGAATAGTAAAAATGTGTTATTTGTGTTATAATTACTGTAATTGTGCTCAGGAGACTTAAAGGTACGTGTTAGCATGATTTGTGCATGAAAAATAGTTTTAAACAAAATGGGGTTGTGAATTGTAGAAGCACTCTGTTTTCTTGATTTTATGGTTTTTCACGTTTTCTGGAATTTCTGAAAATTTAGTTTGGAGAAGAAGAAGTGTGAGAAGAAGGTCACGAGACGTGATGGAGCATCACGACTCGTGACCTCTCCTCTTCCCTGCGTGTCGCGAGTCATCACTGCCTGGATGACTCGTGACCTCCCTTCTCCTCTCTGGCGTCACGAGACGTGACGAATGGTCACGACTCGTGACTGCCTTTGTTTGGCGCAGCCCTCGCGTGAAGCCACAGTCACGAGTCGCCACTGCCTGGGGGACTCGTGACTGGCTTTCCCTCTCTGCTGACTTGTTTTCTAAAAACATGATTTTAACTTCTGATTTCAAGGGTTTTTGCATTACATGACAAAAGTTTGGATTTAAAATCTGAATGGTAATTAGTAATTGTTTAATATTGAGTTGTATACTTGATTAAATAATTAATGTACATAATTTAATAGTTTATATGTTACATGAACATAAATTGTTTTAAATGTGAATTATTTATACTTCTGACTTTAATAATTGATACTGGATGTATTTAAATGTTTCAGAATTTGATTTAGATACATGAACACATGAAATGTGTATTTGCATTTAGTGTAATTAATACTGATATTGGTGTTTGAATTGTTGAGTTGAGTTTTAAGCCTGAATAGTCATAGTAGTGGATAAGTAAGCGCTTACTTAGGTCAGTGTGTGTGTGCAGCTGCTATATGATAAAACTATATATGCGGGTCCGTTTGGATCCTTGTTTCGACCATGTTTGGTCTATATGGAAATAAAGCGAGACCTCGGTCTCTATATGAAAAAAATTACATGTTTTGAGACTCATGTCTCTATATGCTTGGGATACTGTGTTCTATCAGTATCCATTTGACCGCATCCACTTCTAGAGAGTATTTTAGACTAGTCAGGCTATGAGTTTAAATGTGTTGCATATATTGAGATGCACTTTTGACATGATTACAAGTATATGATGTATATGAATTCTTGCATAGCATTTTTTTCGCACCTTGAATCTATATTCTTGTAATGATGAGATTTATGAATTGAGTACTTAATTGCCTTTGAGTTTGAATCTTTAGATTATTGTATTGTAGTAAATATTGTATGTGTATATTGTATGTTTGCTTTGTTCCTCCCCACTAAGCGTTATCGCTTAGCACGGGCTCTTTTCCCGTGCAGGTGGCGAGTTTGGATTTGGAGTCAGATATCTGCGGGTCGGCCACTAGGAGTCTTTTGATGAAGTTATTTTTGAAGTCTTCCGCTGTAAATTTTTGTATAGCAAAGTAAATCTTTTGTAAAGGAACAAATATTATTTTTGTATAAGTATTCGATTACAAGCCTCATTTTGTAAAACAGTACGGATATATGTTATATGTAAAAAGGATTTACTATTACATGATTAAAAGTTTCTTTATTTTACATTTGTTTTTTTTTTGTTTATACATGGAATATGGATTCGTTATATGTGTTTGCCGCGTGGCACTCCGGCATCCTTCCAACGGGGATGGCGGGGTGTTACAGCTTGGTATCAGAGCCCAGGTTTGGTGGTTCTGGGTTATGTAGTGATTGTTTGAGTATAGAGTCGAGTCTATGCATGAGAGTCAGTTTTGTATAGTGGCCTAATGCAGATGTCGTTTGTGTAAAGTATAGATGGAGTCCGACTCGCGTGAGAGCATAGACGAGGCAGTGGCAAATGTGAATTGATAAGAGTTCGAGGTGACACTCTGTATTCCTGTCAGCTATCTTGTTGAAATCGTGTGCACATAAGCATAGTGAAACATGGGGATGGGAAAACTGCATTATAGTAGCTTACATTGCATTTTCGCATCATCTCGCATACATAAATCATTACATGACCATTTTATCTGCATCCCTCATTTGTATGTAAACAGCATCATTGTATGCACTTCACTGAGAGAAGCTGACAGGATATACATCGAGTACTTGATGATTAGAAGAGGTATATGGATTAGAGTGTAGTGTGTTAAGGAAAGTGTGTAGTGTACATGATGTGATATTTGTATGGTATAAGTGATAGCGATTCAGAGATTTGTTTAAAGATTTACCTACAAGTGATTAGCGAGGAAATTTCGAGGACGAAATTTTCTTAAGGAGGAGAGAGTTGTCACACCCCACAAATGGCCTAATCGGAAATTGACAATTTTATTTGGAAATTAGAAATTTTAAATGGATATTTGAGGACAATTGAGTAATTTATAAATGAAAGAGGATTTAATTGCAAAGGAACAAAAGTATTTATTGGCAAATATTGGTTTGGTGAGTGAAAGGTAATTTGACAAGGATTAAATGGTAAAAGAAGAGTGAGTGGAACGTGAAGCTGTGCATGTGTGCCAAGTGGTGAGTGAGTGTGTGTGTACGTGGGTGAAAGAAAACAATGGTCTGAGTGTTTTAGTTTCTGGAAAAAAACTAAACACAGGAGGTTTTCTTTCTTGCTTTCTCTTTCTCACGAAAACCACTCTTCCTCTCTTGTGTTTTCGGTTCTTTCCCATTTGCATGTGTGTCCATCTGCTGTGAGCTAGGGTTTTGGATGTTTTAGAAGCTTCAGAAGGTAAGTGGCTGTCAGATTTCGTGTGTTCTTCTTATTCTTAAGGTTTTAGAGATTCTGTTCTTGGGTTAATGAGTTGCGGTTTCATTTGTTACAAGCATCTGAAGTTAAGAGGAAAGAGAAGGATAAAGGGAAGATTGTGGATTAGAATTCAGTGGACGTTTTTGAGCTTCGATACAGGTTTTGGAGTGTGTCTGTCTTTCTCAATTTTGGATCCTAGTTGTGTTATTTGTTAAAGTTATTTGTTTGATTCTGTCAATATGTATTTGCATGAGAAATAATGAGTATACATGATTTAGTTAGAAAAGAATAACGTGAGCTGGTAAATGAGATGAATATACATGAATTAGAATGAGAAATCCTGATATGATGACAGTCTGGTTTTACCTCTGTTTGAATAGTAAAAATGTGTTATTTGTGTTATAATTACTGTAATTGTGCTCAGGAGACTTAAAGGTACGTGTTAGCATGATTTGTGCATGAAAAATAGTTTTAAACAAAATGGGGTTGTGAATTGTAGAAGCACTCTGTTTTCTTGATTTTATGGTTTTTCACGTTTTCTGGAATTTCTGAAAATTTAGTTTGGAGAAGAAGAAGTGTGAGAAGAAGGTCACGAGACGTGATGGAGCATCACGACTCGTGACCTCTCCTCTTCCCTGCGTGTCGCGAGTCATCACTGCCTGGATGACTCGTGACCTCCCTTCTCCTCTCTGGCGTCACGAGACGTGACGAATGGTCACGACTCGTGACTGCCTTTGTTTGGCGCAGCCCTCGCGTGAAGCCACAGTCACGAGTCGCCACTGCCTGGGGGACTCGTGACTGGCTTTCCCTCTCTGCTGACTTGTTTTCTAAAAACATGATTTTAACTTCTGATTTCAAGGGTTTTTGCATTACATGACAAAAGTTTGGATTTAAAATCTGAATGGTAATTAGTAATTGTTTAATATTGAGTTGTATACTTGATTAAATAATTAATGTACATAATTTAATAGTTTATATGTTACATGAACATAAATTGTTTTAAATGTGAATTATTTGTACTTCTGACTTTAATAATTGATACTGGATGTATTTAAATGTTTCGGAATTTGATTTAGATACATGAACACATGAAATGTGTATTTGCATTTAGTGTAATTAATACTGATATTGGTGTTTGAATTGTTGAGTTGAGTTTTAAGCCTGAATAGTCATAGTAGTGGATAAGTAAGCGCTTACTTAGGTCAGTGTGTGTGTGCAGCTGCTATATGATAAAACTATATATGCGGGTCCGTTTGGATCCTTGTTTCAACCATGTTTGGTCTATATGGAAATAAAGCGAGACCTCGGTCTCTATATGAAAAAAATTACATGTTTTGAGACTCATGTCTCTATATGCTTGGGATACTGTGTTCTATCAGTATCCATTTGACCGCATCCACTTCTAGAGAGTATTTTAGACTAGTCAGGCTATGAGTTTAAATGTGTTGCATATATTGAGATGCACTTTTGACATGATTACAAGTATATGATGTATATGAATTCTTGCATAGCATTTTTTTCGCACCTTGAATCTATATTCTTGTAATGATGAGATTTATGAATTGAGTACTTAATTGCCTTTGAGTTTGAATCTTTAGATTATTGTATTGTAGTAAATATTGTATGTGTATATTGTATGTTTGCTTTGTTCCTCCCCACTAAGCGTTATCGCTTAGCAAGGGCTCTTTTCCCGTGCAGGTGGCGAGTTTGGATTTGGAGTCAGATATCTGCGGGTCGGCCACTAGGAGTCTTTTGATGAAGTTATTTTTGAAGTCTTCCGCTGTAAATTTTTGTATATATGGCTTGTGTATAGCAAAGTAAATCTTTTGTAAAGGAACAAATATTATTTTTGTATAAGTATTCGATTACAAGCCTCATTTTGTAAAACAGTACGGATATATGTTATATGTAAAAAGGATTTACTATTACATGATTAAAAGTTTCTTTATTTTACATTTGTTTTTTTTTTTGTTTATACATGGAATATGGATTCGTTATATGTGTTTGCCGCGTGGCACTCTGGCATCCTTCCAACGGGGATGGCGGGGTGTTACAGTCATTATTTAAAAGGTAGTGTGTCCCTCGTGGATTTTCACACTAGCTTTTCTTAACGGGAAATGCGTCCTTTTCGGATTTTCACACAACTCTATGCCTTACTTTTGCCTGGGGTGAACCCAACTCACTCTAGTGGCTTTTATGTATTATTATTTTATTTTATTATTATTATTATTATTATTATTATTATTATTATTATTATTATTATTATTATTATTTCCAGATATGGCTGCAAGAAAAGCTAAAACTGCTGTCAGAAACTCCTTCCATAGTTATCAGTCAATATTCCCCGAGGCACTTCCTCCCTTGTTAGTGACTGTACTCGTTAGTGA
Source organism: Excoecaria cochinchinensis (assembly GCA_947683425.1). NCBI lineage: Eukaryota > Viridiplantae > Streptophyta > Magnoliopsida > Malpighiales > Euphorbiaceae > Excoecaria > Excoecaria cochinchinensis. The sequence continues at coordinate 14,551,288 of CANTUQ010000092.1, forward strand.
CTCTCGACGAGGGAATTACCAGACTTGGTGAGGTTATCAGTTTCGTGAATTCTTAGCTTCCTCTCTCTACTACGATAGTCGATGGCTCTTTAGGGTGTGTTCCCCTGTGCGGGCTTCACGAAGCCACTTTTTGTATCACAACCCACTGTGCTCGACAGCTTGGGATGACCCAGGATGTGGTGAGACTCCCTCTATCTTATTAAGGTGAAGTTCTATCTTCAGCTTTCGCTTCCAGATATCATGATCTCTGGGCTGAATTACCGGTGAAGAGTGTCATACCTTCCTTTGGAACTCATTCTATCACTTCTACTAGTGCGTATATGAGATGGGTGCTCAGCCTCGCAGTTGATAACAAGACTCGTCGACTTAGGCATCTGGCCGGCAAGAGCAGCAATAGGGCATAGTTCAGATTTACACGCATTTTGAGCGATGCGTTTCTTTTCAAAATAGAACTAGAAAATAATGTAAATGAATAAATTCAGTTTTATTTCATTTCACAAAATTGTGTACATTTCAGTATGATTTCAGTATACATGATCATCATTTAACACTAATTCAAAATACAAAGCTACATTCATTCCTGGAACAGATCTTGATAGCATCAAACTCCTGTTACCAATCAGCCCTCTAGGGTTTTGTTGATTGAACATTTTCTCTCAATCCTCTGATTTTTGCTCAGGATGCCTTTTTTCAATATTCACCCTGACGAGGCGGCCAATTTTAGCAAGGCCGCCTTTTTTTAGTTTTTGACCCGCGGGGCTTTTATTCTCTTCTTTTGATTTTTAGCCTTTAGCCATAGAATCACTTGAGTCTATCAATGTTGATCGGCTCCTTGAACTCATTGCCATCGCTATCTGCCAGAATTGCTGCTCCATTTGGTAATAACTTTTTGAGGATGAAAGGACCTTCCCACATCGGCCTAAACTTACCCCTTATATCCGGTGCATCCGGTCTCATTTGCTTGAAGATCAAATCTCCCTCCTTCAGCCGGTGTTTCTTGACCTTCTTTTCGAACGACCTGGTAAGCCTTTTCTGATAAGCCTGATTGTGATAATAGGCTCTAAGCCTGCTCTCATCCAACATATTCAGATGTTGCAACCGCTGTTGGGCCCATTCGGCCTCCGATGAAATTCGAGCCTCTATAACTACCCTTAATGACCTGAGCTCTATTTCAATTGGCAACACTGCTTCCATCCCATATACTAAGGAATACGGCGTGGCTCCCGTGGAAGTTCTGACAGCAGTTCTATAACCCCAAAGTGCAAAAGGCAATTTATAGTTTTGAACCATTTTGGCCAGAATTTTCTAGACATTCTTGTTGGTAGCCTCTACTGCCCCGTTGGCTTGCGGGAGATACGGAGAGGATTTGTGATGCTCGATGCCATACGTCTGAAGTAATTTCTTCGTCTCAGCCATGAACTGGACCCCTGTAGACACCGGGTCCCGAGGTGGTCTAAGATCAGGATTACCCGATGGTCAAAATGGTACTTGCCACAAGTAAAGGTGCCAATAATGATGTTTTCCGTGTCGAAAATCTCCTTTGTTCTTCTAAAATTTTAATTCAAAAAATTTGCATTTTTACTCTCATTTTTATTTTTATTTTTATTTTTATTTTTTATTTTTTTGCTTTTTTTCCCATACCGTGCGTGCGGGCCGCGCCTGCTCGGGGCGGTGTGCACCTGCGGGCGCGCGAGCACCTGGGGTGCGTGTCGCCGAGGCGACCCGCTTGCCCCTAGGGCGCTTGTCATCGAGGCCGCATGCAACCCCTGTGGCGCACCTCGCCGGGTCTTCGCGCGGGCAGTTTTGCCCCTTTGTGCGGTCGCTTTCGCCTGTGTTTCTCTTGGTCAGTTTTTCAGTCTGTAAAAAATTAGTTTCATGCTTTTATGTTATTTTTGGGTAACAAAAATTAAAAGAGCATTTGTCTTTTCCTATTTTGGGACCAAGATAGGGAAACAAATTGGAGCTTCCCTTCATTTCAAAGGGGACGAGGAATTTTATTCTTCTTAAAAAAAAAAAAATCTTAAGCCTTTTTTTTTCCAAGTTTTAAGTTTTTCTTCTATAAAAATACATTTCATCTTGGGTTTGATTTGAGAAAGAAAAATTAATTTTCTTTACTTACTCATCCCACCAAAAATATTTTCCCGAGATAGTTTATTTAAAAATATAGATTTTTATATTTTCTTCGGGTGTTTATCACCGTAAATTCGACAAGGGGGACGGATCAATATACCATTTTCTTCAATCTATAAAATTCTGAGGGTAAAGACATTGGAACCGTCCTAATTTTTCTATCTCCTTATTATTTGTGGTTATTAAAATTTGTTACGTTTGCCATGTTTATTTTCCAGCATTTCTAATATTTTTGGTACTGTTGGCATCTTAAGTTTAGTTTTCTTTGGTTTGATTTATTTGTGGTTGGTTTATTTGACTTTTGAAGCTTTATTTTCATCTATTGTTGCCGTTAGCCTTCACCTTTCCATTACCATTACTATTATCATTATTATTATTATTATTTTTCATCATTGTCATTACGTTGCAACATCATCATCATTATTTTTATTAGTAATACTACTAATATGTATTATTACCATTATTATAATTTTACCATTATTATTATTATTATCATTATTTGTTGTTCATTTTTGCATGCTCATCTTATATCATTATTATTATTATTATTATTATTATCATTATTATCATTATTATCGTTATTATTATTATCATGGTTACTTTGTTGTTGTTGTTGTTATTATTATTATTATTATTATTATTATGTTGTATTTTTCCATTGGTCTTACTATTATTATTATTATTATTATTATTATTATTATTATTATTATTATGCCACTGTTTTTATTATTATCCTTATTTTGGCATGCCTTATTTTTCCTTTGTCTTCTCATGCAAATTGTCTGTTTGTTAAATTAATATAGCATATATATATTTTGTCTTTACTTAATTAATTTTTTGGAATTATTACTAATGTTTTAATATCATTTTCTGTCTGAGATTAAAACATGACTTACATTATGTGGGCTTCTCGTGACCACACGGAGGGGTCACACGCATAGGAAATCGCATTGTTCGATGAGACCTTTCCTATTCCCTCTCCTTGTGTTGTATTTGTTTGCGAGTAAATGTTTTATTCATGCATGCGTGAGATAAAAAATCACAAAAATACTTTTATAATTAAATTAGAATTTTTACTAATAAAATTGGGACCAATGTCCCTCATTTTAGCCAAGAAATGTAAAATGTCACAATAAAATGAAGAGTTAAATTTTCTCCAAAAAATGGGATCACTCATCCCGGTTTTTCAATCCACCAACCAATTAACTCTTCAATCCCTCTTTAAATAAGCGCGAAGGAACCAATATTCCTAAACCAAACGAATGTCCCGATTTATGTATGTTTTCTCATGTTTGACTTTATTTATTTATTTTAAATTTATATTCATGTATTTCCCTTTAGGCCCTTATAATTAATTTTGGGGCAGTATTATATATTTAGGGATTGTATTCAGTCCCATTTTCTCCTTTTTTATCTTCTTCTATTTGGGGGTTGTATTTCGCCCCTATCTTCGATGTAATTGCGTGCTTGAGTGTTTATTCGCTTTCCCTTATCACTTTATTTATAACTTTTCTTTATAGCTTTCCTTTACTACTTTTTGAATGCTTGCGATGTGCCTTTAATTAAATGCATAAATCATGTGAGATAAGAGATAGAATTTTAGGAAGTTAAAAACTCATTTATAATTAACCAAAGCATAAATAAGAGTGAAGCTCCGAACACCAATCTCTGGTCTAGACCAATAAGAGGTTAGAGACCTTTTTCAATTTCTCATAAACTGGGTGGCAACTCCAAAATACCTCAAAGGTGCCTAAAGGTATCGTGAGACTAGATGATCCTTCCCAATGTTCTATTGGGAAGGAGGCATCCAAGATGTCTCATGACACCCAAGAGCAAAAGACGCGAACCAATCCCTCGAATCCTAAAAGCGGGTTCAAAGAGGGCCTTTGCTAGGTTCGGCGCGCGTCACAGTTGTAACTCCACTGGGGACTGTTTGTGACTTTGCTCTGAAAGTGTTTTGTTTAAAATATATAATTTAGTTTTTAAGGCTTAAAATTCTATCACTTCTCGAAAATTGCATTGCATTTTAGAGCCTTAGAATTATGTTAGTTGGCCCCTTATCTACCTTGGTGCATTTCTAAAACACGACCCTACTTTCACTCATTATAGGGAAGTGTTAAGGATAATCCCCAACCCAAGCCTTGTACTGTTAAAGGTATATCAAATGGAGACCCGATTGGTCGCTATGCTCATGATGATCTAGACCTGTCGGCAGAAACCATGCTTGGGTAGCCCTAAAGTAACATCACCCGTGACCAAAACTCATGTAACAGCAAATAGAAACTTCCACTAGGTGAAATGTACCATAATACCGTGCTTGCTATTTAGGCTGTCACGTATTGAGCAAAATCAATTAAGTTAAATGGCCTTCATCAAAGGCTTTCATACCCCGTTGGGTCCATCTTGATTTGGTTGAATTATTTAAATACATAATGGGCAAACACCCATACGTATGTACATTAGGCTAGAGCTATTATGCTGCCGATTTTTTACCATGCACTATACGTGTCCGATGGGTTCCCTGTTAACACTCGGATGAAGCCCACCTAGGAAAGAGACTATATTACCTCATGTGTGGGAGGAATAAGGTAGGAAGGGTCTATCTGCTTGCATGTGTTTGTTTATGCTGTACCAGCATGGCCATGCATTGCATTTCAATCATGCATTATCCTAACAAAGGTGTACTTTGCAGCTATCATAGATTTGTCCAGGTGGTTTAGAGGTCCCGACGGTCAGCTAAGAAAGATTTCCCCAAAGCTAGTGTTAGATCAGAGTTCAGGTTCATCAATAAAGACGAGAATATCGGATCTATCGAGTGGTTCAGATGCAACTAGGGCAATGATCGCTGAAGAAGTGGGGAGAAGGTTGGAAGAGTTTGAGGCTAGAATGATGGCGATGATGGGTAACCTTACCACTACCCTGGCCCCACCTGCTAGGTAACAGACTGTCGCTCCAATTAGGGAGCAAGATGAATAAGGGACTGTTAGAGAGGATCCCCCAGCGGCAGTTGATCCATCCACAGTTGAGCCAAGAGCGCCAGTGCCTGTTGAACGTAGAGAGGGCCCTAAATCTAAGATTAACGTATGGAAGGAGCCAGAGGAACTGATGGTAGTGAAAAGGAAGTCACTTAAGCTGGAGGATGCGATGTGGAGAAAGATGGAGGAGCGGTTTGAAGCCATTACAAGGATGTTAAAGGTAGGAGGAGGAATGAACACTGAAGATCGAGAGCTGGATAGTGATGATTTGGTCCCTCAAAATTTTAAAATGCCTGACATTCCCAAGTTCGATGGCACTGCCGATCCCACTGCAGACATTAAACAGTACACCCTGGTGATGAAGGGTACTACTTTAACGAAGAGACAGAAGATCGAGTACTTTTATCTGAGCTTAACCGGCCCGACAGAGGATTAGTATCATGGGCTAGATCGAATGACGAAAGAGGATTGCGACTTACTGATAGAGGAGTTTCTCAGATAGTATGATTGTAGTACAAGGATGGAAGTAACTTTGAAGGACTTGGAACTGTTGCAACAAAAGGCGGGTGAGTCTTTCCATGAGTATCTGACCCGATGGAGAAACAGGGTAATGGAAATGAAAAGGAAGCCAGATACTCAGGATCAGATACGTCTTTTCATAAAAAATGTGAGCCCGTATCTGAGAGATGGACTAAAGATGAAAGGGTTGAAAGACTGGGAATTCTTGAAGGACATTGCTATAGAGGCGAAAGGAGAATATATGGCCAGGAGGGCGAACAGTGAGGCTTATACCAAGAAGGGCTATACTAATCAAGGGGGAACCAGGCCAGCAAGTTCCAGCAGTGGCAATAGGAGTGGGAAGATGGCTGAGGTATCGGCAACAGTTGTCAGTTAGAGGTACTTCTCAAATTTGGGCCGGCCTTTGTCCTGGGTATTGAAGCGATTGATGAAAGAGGGAAAGCTACAATCCCTGCAACCTAGGCCAGCCAGAACCCAAGGACATCCGGGGCATAAAGAGCATGAATATTATGCCTTTTACCAACGTACCGGGCATCTGACAGATAATTGCACGACGCTGAGGCACCAGATTCAGGATCGGACCGACAGTAAGCAGATCACTGATCCTGAGCGAAGAGAGGGTAAAAAGAAGGCCAACTACAATGTTGTGCCGCTGCCTATTTGTATGATTGGGTTAAGCCTACCCGAGTGGTATGTCCTATGAGACTTGTATGGGAATGAATATGTTGCTATCACTCGCCCCGCAATAAAAGAGGAAGGGATGCCCGTGGGGGCAATAGATTATTGGTCCACCAGCGAAAGTGGGGAAGAAGATGAAGACAAGGATGAAGGAGAATTGTCTTCCAACCTGTGGGAATCAGATGGTGAAGGAGAGGAGGTAAAAGTTGTGGTAAGGAGTGGGAGAGTAGTCCTAGAAGTGGAGAGGTCGCAGGATCCAGTGCAAGCACCAGTGGAAAGGGAACCGGAAGAGAACGCTATAGTCAAATAGTTAAAAAAGACCGCAGCTCAAATATCTATATGGGACCTTCTGAGATAGTCTCCTTCTCACATACAGAAGCTAGTAGAGGCTTTGAGTGAATCTACTGTGGCCACCATAATTTCCCCGTCCGAGCTGCTAGATCTTGTTAAAAGAGGGTCAGGAGAGAAGTTGGTGTATTCCGATGCTGATTTGCCAGTTGAAGGCCGCAATCACAACCGGCCGTTGTACATCACGGCACAAGTAAATGGCAAGCACATCGCTTGCATCATGGTTGATGATGGATCATCCATAAATGTCTGTCCGTTAGTGGTATTGCAGGCTTTTGGGCTAGATGAGAGCATGCTCAGCAAGTCTGATTTGACCATCATAGCCTATGATAATTCTCGGAGACAAGCGTCGGGGACATTTAGAGCTTTGGTTAAGACTGGACCTATAGAGACGGAGGCAGAGTTTGTGGTTTTATACATCCCAGCAAACTTCTCAACCCTACTTGGAAGGCCGTGGTTCCATAAATTGGAGGGAGTACCATCCACACTACACTAGATGATCAGGATACCTCACGGAGGTGGTGACTATCATAGCGGCTAGAGAAAACCAGGTGTCTGCCTTGGGGATTGCTAACCAGCCATTTAGCGGTTTCCATGTATCAGTGATAGGGGAAGGGCCAGTGGATAGCCCTCAAGCGGTAAATATGATGAAGAAGATGCACTTTCTCCCTAGGGCCGGTCTGGGTAAAAACTCACAAGGGCTGCAGTTCGCTATCGCGATGCAAGGTCAGAAGGATCGAAAGGGCCTGCGGTATAAAGGCGAGTGAGGCAAGAAGATGGAAATATCAAAGGAAATCCCCCATATTTTAGAGAGTTTTATTCCGGCATCCTCTGTCTGTGCATACACCGGAGAAGAAGAACCTCAATGGGTGAACGAAAAGATCATTCCAGGATTTGAAATCTTTAACAATGTCTTCGACTGGGAAGTGGGAGTGATCAAATCTGCAGAAGACTTCTGGGATGAAGAGGTTATGACACAGTGCAGTGCTTGGGATGGAGATGAGCTCAAGGAGATCGTCACAGAGAAACTATTAGCCACCCGGCTAAAAGGGAAGGAGAAGATGGCAGAGCCAAATTTGAAGATAGTGGGTCTGAAAATTTCACCAAAGCTAGTTGAGAAGCCTCCACCAAATCAAGAGAACAAGGCACAGTCGGCTGCAACATCAGCATCGATAGAAGATGAAGGCAATAGTTGTTTAGATAGTTTTTTTATGCCAGAACTCTTTAATGATGACAATGTTAACGTTGCTGATTATGTTAATAAAATGAACAACTTTGCTTACTTGTGTGGTGTTTCTGATGATTTCATTTCTCATGATCATGAACATGATGCATTCATTTTTTATATTAATTCAACTAGCACGATTGCATTTAATCTCAGAACTTTGAAAAACCCAAAGGAAATTTTGATAGCATTAGACATAACTCCTGAGGAGAGAATAAAATTTGAGAGAATTTTAAGAAAATATGAAAAGGTCTTCGCCTGGACTTATGAGGACATGCCAGGAATTGATCGAGACATTACCGAACATGCCATCCCAACTTACCCAGAGTCCAAACCAGTCAAGCAAAAACTCAAAAGACTTAGGCCGGAATGGGCACAAAAGGTGAAAGAAAAGATCCATAAGAAAATTGAGGCTAAATTTCTTGTAGAAGTTAAATACCCGACCTGGTTACCTAATGTAGTTCTTGTGGCTAAAAAGGATGGAAAGGTCCGAGTATGTGTGGACTACAGGGACCTGAACAAAGCCTGCCTGAAAGACGATTTCCCTTTGCCTCATATTGATGTGCTGATAGATAGTTGCCTGTATGATGTACAGTTTCGTGGATGGGTTGGGTACAATTAAATCCTCAACAAAATTGTGGATCGAATCATAACAGCCTTCATTACCGAATGGGGTACTTTTGCCTATCGGTTTATGCCTTTCGGATTAAAGAACGCAGGAGCAACCTACCGAAGAATGGCCACTAGAATTCTGAATGACCTAATTCACAAAGAGGTGGAGGTGTATGTTGACGACATGATGATCAAGTCAGCTACTAGGGAAGGTCACTTCGAGGCTTTGGAAACGTTCTTTCAAAGGATCAATAAGTATAATCTGCGCCTCAACAACAAGAAGTGCATCTTTGGAGTTACCGCAGGTAAGCTACTGGGCCATGTGGTAAGTCAAAGAGGAATTGAAGTGGATCCCGATAAGGTCAGGGCCATTAGAGAGATGCTAGTACCCCAAAAAGAAAAAGAAGTTAGGAGTTTCCTGGGAAAACTTCAATACATCAGTCGGTTTATCGCTAAGCTAGCTTCAGTATGCGAGCCCATCTTCAAGCTTCTCAGGAAGAATCAGCCAGTGGTGTGGAATGATGATTTTTAATTAGCTTTTGATACTATTAAAGATTATCTCTTAAACCCGCCAGTCCTAAGACCACCACGTCGGGCGAAGCCACTGATTCTCTATTTGGCAATAAAAGACGGCTCGGTGGGCACCATAATGGCCCAGGAGGATGAATTTGGAGTGGAATTTGTTGTCTACTACCTTAGCAAGAAATTCCTACCATATGAAGCCAAATATGTCGAGGTAGAAAAGATTTGCTTGGCAGTAATATGGGCTTCTAAGAAGTTGCGGCATTACTTTCACTCTTTTAACGTGTAAGCGATTGCTAAGCATAACCCGCTTAGGTACCTTCAGGAGGCACCCTCTCTACTGGGAAAGATGGGAAGATGGTTATTACTATTGCAGGAGTTCGAAATTGAATACATTACCAGGAAAACCATTAAGGGAAGGGCTGTAGCTGAGTTCCTGGCTGAACACCTCGTTGAGGGAGACCAGTTCGAATACAACTTCCTAGATGAAGATGTCATGGCCATAACATTACAAGGGTGGCAGATGTTTTTTGATGGGGCAATTAACAGAAAAGGGGCAGGAGCAGGAATTATCCTTACAACCCCGGATGGTGAGAGGCTTCCATTAGCCAAGAAGTTGAGATACAAAGCGACCAATAATGAAGCTGAATATGAAGCTTGCATCTTCGGATTGGAAGTATTGCTTGCTCTGGGGGCAAAGATCGCAGAAATCTTCGGAGATTCATCCCTGGTAATTCATCAGATCAAAGGGGAGTGGTCAATCAAAGAAGAGAGGCTGTTACCTTATGTGAAACACTTGAGAATGCTGAGTAGCCAGTTCGAGGTTTACACCTTTCACTTCATCCCCAGGGATGAAAATCAGTTGGTTGATGCTCTCGCGACATTAGTGTTTATGTGGGATAATCCAACAGGGGTCACTATGAGGCCCGTGATGATCTCTAGTGCGAAAAAGCCTTGCTTTAAAACTGAGCAAATAATGGACGTCGAGGTCGCCGATGGAAAACCTTGGTATTATGATATTCATAATTATTTAGAGAAATTAGTTTTTCCAAAGGAAGCCACTGAGAAGGACCAAAGAATGATTGAAAAGTAGTCCTCCCAATTTATCACTGTAGATGGGACTTTGTATAAGAGACAAGCGGATGGAATCCAATTAAGATGCTTGGAAGATAAAGAAGCTGAAAGAGTTATGAAAGAGGTTCATGCCAGTGTTTGCGGGGCTCACATGAATGGCCTGGCCTTAGCAAAAAAGATCATGCGCCAAGGATTTTATTAGCTCATAATAGATGCGGACTGTTCAAAATATGTGAAGCAATGCCAGTTGTGTCAGTAGTACGCGAACTTGAGACATGTACCGGTTTCAGAGCTATATAATTTGACCTCTCCATGGCCGTTTGCAGCCTGGGGGATAGATATCATAGGTGAGATACATCCCATCGCTTCTAATGGGCACAAGTTCATTATAGTCGCCATTGATTACTTCACCAAGTGGGTTGAAGCTGAGTCCTTCAAAAAGGTTGATGCTAAAGACATGGCTAAGTTCGTAGAGCAAAACTTGATATGCAGATATGGCCTCCCACACCACGTTGTATCTGATAACGGGGTGCAATTCTTGGCAAAAAACAAACAGATGCTCTAGAAATATGGAATATAGCATCATAAGTCTTCCCCTTACCGACCTCAAGCTAATGGCACGGTTGAAGCAGTGAATAAGAACGTCAAGAGGATATTGGCCAAAATGGTTTAGAGCTACAAAGACTGGGCAGAAAAACTACCCTTTGCACTCTAGGGTTATAGAACCACGGTCAAAACTTCTACGGGAGCAGCGCTATTCTCTTTGGTATATTGGACTGAAGCAGTTCTGCCAGTTGAAATAGAGCTGAAATCTCTAAGGGTAGTCATGGAAACCGGGATTCCAAAGATAGAATGGGCACAATAGTGATTGTTGCAACTGAATCTGTTGGATGAGGATAGGTTGTGGGCATACTATCACAATCAAGTTTATCAGAAAAGGCTAGCTCGATTCTTTGGCAAGAAAATCCGAAAGCACCCATTGAAAGAAGGGGATTTGTTCTTTAAGATGATGAGGCTGGGAATGGCAGCCATACGGGGGAAATTTAGGCCAACCTGGGAAGGTCCGTTCGTACTGAAGAAGTTATTGACAAAGGGAGCAGCGATCTTAACAGACAGTGATGGGAATGAATTCAGAGAACCAGTCAATGTTGACAGGTTGAAGAGATTCCGTGGCTAAAGACCGAAATAAAAAGAAGAGAATAAATGCCCTGCGGGTTAAAAACCAAAAAAAGATGGCCTTGCTAGAATTGGGCGCCCTGTCAGTGTAAAAACCGAAAAAAGGCATCCTGGGCAAAAATTAAGGGCCGAGAGAAAATATTCAATCGAGAAATCCCCGAGAGGGCCGATTGATAACAGGAGTTTGATGCTTACAAGATCTATTTCGAGATTAGGTGTAGTCCTTTACTTTTGAATTCTTATCAAATGAGGATCATGTATGATGAAATCATATAGAAATGTACACAATTTCGCAATAAATAAAAGAATTTCGTTTGCGTTTCCATCGGTTTTTAGTTCCATCTTAAAAAAAAAAAAAAGAAGAAGAAGTATGCCTTCTATCTAATGACCATTGCCTAGTTGTTTTCATCAAAAACCGTCTGAGCAGATATGCTCTGATTACCCTTAGTAGGAGTTCCCATAATGACCTCCTCTGACAAAAAAAAGAGGCCGTTAGAGATAAAAATCGTAATTGGCGCTCTAAGCAAAAATTAGGCTAAAGGGCAGGGTAAAAACTTGAGAATAGACAGTTTGTCCTACAATAAAAATAAAGTGAACAAAAGCCACTAGATTGGGTTGAGTCCATTTCGGGCAAAAAAATAAGACACAGGGTTATGTGAAAATCCTAAAAGGGCGCATTTCCCGCTAAGAAAAGCTAGTGTGAAAATCCACAAGGGGACGCACTACCTTTAAAATAATGACTTTCAATGCCCGAAGTGATAAGGTGACATTACTACAGATGATCTCCCTTCAGCGGATAGTGTATAATACTCGACATGAGTCAGAATCATGGGGGGTAAAGATGCACGCTTAGCGGGTCTTTCAGATCGGGTTTTTAATTAGAGTCCCTAGAACCAAGATGACACTCTTTTGGATCATTGGGGGCATGGTGGAGCAGCCAAGTCACATCCTTAACGGACCCTTGACCGCCTAGCACGTGGTCTATCCATTTTTGCAAACATTTACATCTCATGTCATACACACAATTTCTTGTATATACTTCTCTGCACATAATTTTGCAGGGAATATCTAAGTGAAAACCAACACCATCAGAAGATGGAACCTCCACACTTTGTAAGTATGGAGCAGACTCGGTGCAGCTCAAAAGAGGCCCTCTCGTACTTTATAAGCCTGGAGCAGGCTCGATGCAGTTCAGAAGAACAACCTCGCACTTTGTAAGTCTGCAGCAGATTCGGTGCAGTTCAAAAGGCCCCCCCCTTTGCACTTTGTAAGTTAGGAGCAGACTCGGTGCAGCTCAGGAGAGCAATCCTCGCGTTTTGTAAGTCTGGAGCAGACTCGGCGCACCACCATCAGAAGAACAACCTTGCACTTTGTAAGTCTGGAGCAGATTCGGTGCAGCTCAGGAGAGCAATCCTCACATTTTGTAAGTCTGGAGCAGATTCGGCGCACCACCACCCTTGCACTTTATAAGTCTGGAGCAGACTCAGTGCAACTCTGAAGAGCAATCCTCGCATTTTATAAGTCTGGAGCAGACTCGGCACACCACCATCAGAAGATGGAACCCTCGCACTTTGTAAGTCTGGAGAAGACTTGGTGCAGCTCAGGAGAGCAATCCTCGGGTTTTGTAAGTCTGGAGCAGATTCGGCGCACCACCACCCTCGCACTTTGTAAGTCTGGAGCAGACTCGATGCAGCTCAGAAGAGCAATCCTCGCGTTTTGTAAGTCTGGAGCAGACTCGGCGCACCACCATCAGAAGATGCAACCCTTGCACTTTGTAAGTTTGGAGCAGACTCGGTGCAGCTCAGGAGAGCAATCCTCGCGTTTTGTAAGTCTAGAGCAAACTCGGCGCACCACCATCCTCGCACTTTCTAAGTCTGGAGCAGACTCGGTGTAGCTCAGGAGAGCAATCCCCACGTTTTGTAAGTCTGGAGCAGACTCGGCGCATCACCATCGGAAGATGGAAACCTCGTACTTTGTAAGTTTGGAACAGACTCGGTGCAGCTCAGAAGAGCAACTCTCGCATTTTGTAAGTCTGGAGCAGACTCCGCGCATCACCCAGAAGGATGAAAATCGTTCCTTAGTCTATACAGCGACTTAAGGAGATGATTTCATTAGCATGACCGGGGAGAACAACCGCCTCAGGTACGCGCTTCTTTCCTTTCTTTTCTGAATTTTGGCTCACCCAGGCACCTAAGTTCTAGGTTCCCCAAAATTTGGGGCAACTGTAGACACCGGGTCCCGAGGCAGTCCAAGATCAAGATTACCTGATGATGAAAATGGTACTTGCCATAAGTAGAGGTGCCAATAATGATGTTTTCCTTGTCGAGAATCTCCTTTGTTCTTCTAAAATTTTAATTCAAAAAATTTTTATTTATATTTTTATTTATATTTATATTTATATTTTTTATTTTTTAATTTTAATTTTAATTTTATTTTTTTGTTATTTTTGCTCTTTTTCTCGTGCCATGCGTGCGGGTCGTGCCCGCACGGGGCAGGGCGCGCGCGCCGTTCACCTCGCCAAGGCGACACGCGCGCCCCTGGGGCGCACATCGCCGAGGGCGCACGTGCCCCCTATGACGAGCCTTGCCGAGGCGCTGCAGGGCGCGCATCGCCGAGGCCGCTCGTACCCCCCGGGGCGCACCTCGCCGAGGCGACGAGTGTGCCCCTGGGGGGCGCGTCGCGGGGTCTTTGCGCGGGCAGTTTTGCGCCTTTGCGCGGTCGCTTTCGCTTGTGTTTCTCTTGGTCAGTTTTTGAGTTTTTCAGTCTGTAAAAAATTTATTTCATTTATGTTATTTTTGGGTAACGAAAATTAAAAGAGCATTTGTCTTTTCCTATTTTGGGACCAAGATAGGGAAACAAATTGGAACTTCCCTTCATTTCAAAGGGGACGGGGAATTTTAATCAAAAGAAAAAGGGAGTTTTAGTTTTCTCTCCAGCAAACCTTTTTCTTTCTTCTTCTTCAAAAAAAAAATTCTGAAGCCTTTTTTTTCCAAGTTTTAAGTTTTTCTTCTCTAAAAAAACATTTCATCTTGGGTTTGATTTGAGCAAGAAAAATTAATTTTCTTTGCTTACTCATCCCACCAAAAATATTTTTCCGAGATAGTTTATTTAAAAATATAGATTTTTATATTTTTTTCGGGTGTTTATCACCGTAAATTCGACAAGGGGGACGGATCAAGACACCGTTTTCTTCAATCTATATAATTCTGAGGGTAAAGACGTTGGAACCGTCCTAATTTTTCTAGCTCCTTATTATTTGTGGTTATTAAATATGTTACTTTTGCCATGTTTATTTTCCAGCATTTCTAATATTTTTTGGTACTGTTGGCATCTTAAGTTTAGTTTTCTTTGGTTTGATTTATTTGTGGTTGGTTTATTTGACTTTTGAAGCTTTATTTTCATCTATTGTTGCCGTTAGCCTTCAGCTTTCCATTACCATTACTATTATCATTATTATTATTATTGTTCATCATTGTCATTAGGTTGCAACATCATCATCATTATTTTTATTAGTAATACTACTAATATGTATTATTACCATTATTATACTTTTACCATTATTATTATTATTATTATCATTATTTGTTGTTAATTTTTGCATGCTCATCTTATATCACTATTATTATTATTATTATTATTATTATTATTATTATTATTATTATTATTATTATTATTATTATTATTATTATTATTATTATTATTATTATTATTATGTTGTATTTGCCATTGCTCTTACTATTATTATTATTGTTGTTGTTGTTGTTGTTATTATTATTATTATTATTATTATTATTATTATTATTATTATGTCACTGTTTTTATTATTATCCTTATTTTGGCATGTCTTATTTTTCCTTTGTCTTCGCATGCAAATTGTCTGTTTGTTAAATTAATATAGCATATATTTATTTTGTTTTTACTTGATTAATTTTTCGGAATTATTACTAATGTTTTAATATCATTTTCTGTCTGAGATTAAAACATGACTTACATTATGTGGGCTTCTCGTGACCACCCGGAGGGGTCACACACATAGGAAATCGCATTGTTCGGTGAGACCTTTCCTATTCCCTCTCCTTGTGTTGTATTTGTTTGCGAGTAAATGTTTTATTCATGCACGCGTGAAATAAAAAATCACAAAAATACTTTTATAATTAAATTTGAATTTTTACTAATAAAATTGGAACCAATGTCCCTCATTTTAGCCAAGAAATGTAAAATGTCACAATAAAACGAAGAGTTAAATTTTCTCCAAAAAATGGGATCACTCATCCCGGTTTTTCAATCCACCAACCAATTAACTCTTTGATCCCTCTTTAAATAAGCGCAAAGAAACCAATGTTCCTAAACCAAACGAATGTCCCGATTTATGTATGTTTTCTCATGTTTGACTTTATTTGTTTATTTTAAATTTATATTCATGTATTTCCCTTTGTGCCCTTGTAATTAATTTTAGGGCAGTATTATTTATTTAGGGATTGTATTCCGTCCCATTTTCCCTTTTTTTATCTTCTTCTATTTGGGGGTTGTATTCTGCCCCTATCTTCCATGTAATTGCGTGCTTGCCTGTTTATTCACTTTCCCTTATCGCTTTATTTACAACTTTTCTTTATAGCTTTCCTTTACTGCTTTTTAAATGCTTGCGATGTGCCTTTAATTAAATGCATAAACGTGTGAGATAAGAGATAGAATTTTAGGAATTTAAAAACTCATTTATAATTAACCAAAGCATAAATAAGAGTGAAGTTCCGAACACCAATCTCTAATCTAGACCAATAAGAGGTTAGAGACATTTCCCAATTTCTCGTAAATTGGGTGGCGACTTCAAAATACCTCAAAGGTGCCTAAAGGCGTCGTGAGACTAGATGATCCTTCCCAATGTTCTATTAGGAAGGAGGCATCCAAGATGTCTCATGACACCCAAGATCAAAAGACGCGAACTAATCTCTCGAATCCTAAAAGCGGGAACCACAATGTGATGTGGGAGACTGTATCTGCATATCAAAGTCTTTTCAATGAACCTGGCCATATCCCCAGCATCAACCTTCTTAAATGACTCAGCTTCCACCCATTTAGTAAAGTAGTCAATAGCGACTATGATGAATCTATGTCCATTAGAGGCCGTAGGGCGTATTTCTCCAATAATATCGATTCTCCAAGCTGCGAACGGCCAATGTGACGTTAAACTATGTAGTTCTGAAACTGGCAAGTGCCTCAAGTCTGCATACTGCTGACACAACTGACATTACTTTACATATTTTGAACAATTTGTATCCATAGTGAGCCAGTAGAACCCTTGTCTTATGATTTTCTTGGCCAGTATCAAACCAGTCATGTGGGTCCCATAAACACCGACATGAGTTTCATCTATTATTCTTTCAGCCTCTCTCTCATCTAGACATCTGAATTGGATACCGTCGACTTATTATTTATACAATACCCCATCTATGCAGATGAATTGAGTAGATAACCTGCGAATCAACCTCTGGTGTTTTTCAGTGGCCTCTTCTGGGAACGCTGTGTTCTCTACGTAATTTTTGATATCGTGGTACCATGACTTTTCATTGACAACTTCCATTTCCATTATAGGGTTGGACTCAAAGCTAGGCCTCTCTGAACTAGAAATCAACACAAGCTTCATAACTACTCCCTCCGGGTTATCCCATATCAATACTAAAGTTGCAAGCGCATCGGCTAACTGATTCTCATCCCTCGAAATAAAGCGGAAGGTGCATTCTTCAAACTGATGGCTTAGATCCCTCAAGTGTTTTACATATGGTATCAGTTGTTCTTCCTTAACATCCCACTTGCCCCGAATCTGATTGATTACTAGCGATGAATCTCCAAACATCTCTACGCTCTTTGCCCCCAGGGCTATTAAGGCTTCTAATCCAAAAATGCAGGCTACGTATTCGGCTTCATTATTGGTGGCCTTATATCTTAACTTCTTAGCCAGTGAGTGATTTTCATCATCCGGGGTTATTAGAATCATTCCTACTCCTGCCCCTTTACTATTTACAGCCCCATCAAAGTGTAACTGCCAACCTCATACTATGATAGTTGCCACATCCTCATCTGGGAAATTGAACTCGTACGAATCTCCTTGGATCGGGTATTCAGCTAGAAATTCCGCTACTGCGTGCCCCTTGATGGTCTTTCGGGTGATGTACTCAACGTCGAATTCCTGTAATAACAACAACCATCTCCCCATTTTTCCTATCAAAGATGGAGCCTCCTGCAAGTATCTAAGAAGATTTTGTTTCGCCACTGCCTGTACCTTGTAAGAGTGAAAGTAGTGTCTCAACTTCTTAGAGGCATAGATTACTGCGAGGCAAATCTTTTCTACTTCTGTATACTTGACCTCATAGGAAATGAACTTCGTACTAAGGTAATAAACTAGAAACTCAACTCTGAACTCATCCTCCTTGGCCATCATGGCGCCTATAGAACTATCTTCTATAGCCAAATACAGCATAAGTAGCTTGACTGGTTGTGGTGGTCTCAGAACTGGTGGATTCAGCAAATATTCCCTGATAGTATTAAAGTCTTTCTGACAATCCTCATTCCATACTACGGGCTGGTTTTTTCTGAGCAACTTGAAGATTAGCTCGTAGATTAAAGTGAGTTTAGCGATGAACCTGCTGACATACTACAACTTACCTAAAAAACTTCTGACATCCTTTTCCTTCTGAGGCACCGGCATTTCTCGAATGGCCTTAACCTTGTCCGAGTCGATCTAAATCCCCCTCTGGCTGACCACATGTCCTAACAGTTTCCCTAAAGTGACACCAAAGATGCATTTCTTGGGGTTCAATCGCAGGTTGTACTTATCGATCATCTGAAAGAACTTTTCTAGAGCCTCAAAATAACCTTCTCTGGTGGCTAACTTAATTATCATATCATCCATGTATACTTCCACTTCTTTGTCGATCAAGTCATCTAGGATCCTTATTGCCATTCTCTGATAAGTCGCGCCTGCATTCTTCAAACCAAATGGCATCACCCTATAAGCAAAGGTCCCTCACTTAGTAATAAAGGCTGTCTTGATTCGGTCAACTATCTTGTTAAGAATTTGATTGTAGCCTGCATAATCATCCATGAAACTGTACATCATGCAAGTAGTTGCACTGTCTATTAACACACCAATGTGAGGCAATGGGAAGTCGTCCTTCGGATAAGCCTTGTTCAAATCTCGATAGTCCACACACACGCGTACCTTGCCATTCTTCTTGGCTACTGGGACGGTATTAGCCAACCAGGTTGGATATTGTACTTCAATAAAAAACTTGGCCTCAATCTATTTATGAATTTCCTCTTTCACTTTATCTGCCCATTCTGGCCTAAACCTCCTAAGCTTCTGCTTGACTGGCTTATGATCTAGGTGTGTTGGGATGGCGTGTTCTGTGATTTCACGGTCTACTCCTGGCATATCTTCATAGGTCCAGGCTAATACTTTTCATGTTTTCTTAAGATTCTCTCAAAGTTTTCTCTTTCTTTAAGATTTATGTTAGATGCTATTAAGATTTCTTTCGGGTTTTTTGAAGTTTCAAGATTAAATAGAGTAGCATCAGTTAAATCAATGTCAAATATAAATAAATTATGATCATGATTATGCATAATGAAATCATCAAAAACATCGTACAAGTAAGCAAAATTGTTTATTTCATTAATAGAACTATAAATGTCATCAACACCATTAAAAAGTTTAGGTGTAAAAAGAGAATCTAAACTATTTTCTTCTTCTTCTTTTGCCGACGTAGATGTTGCTACTGACGGTTCTGAATCAAACTGACATTTTGGAGATACTACCGTGACCCCCTGTATGACTTCACTATGTCTCTCGGCAGCTCTATTTTCCATCTTTGCTTTCCCTTTCACTTGGGCAGTCATCAGCTTCTCAGTAATAACCTCTTCGGGTGCTTCGAGGTCCCAGACTATCTTCTTGGTCATTGAAGACCTTGAAACTCGGCATAATTTTTCCATACTACAGTTCTGCTTCCCCCTTGTAGGCACATACTGCAGTTGCTGGCAGAAAGCTTTCGCTGATATGGGGGATCTCGTCCACTGACTTCTTACCCTTCTTCGTGACACCTTTATATCCAATGCCCCTCTTAATGAATTAGCTATCTCACTGTGCAAGGAGAACTGGGATAACAACTGGGACTATGTATAACGACTGCTTTCTGACAGTGTGTCCGAATACTCTACCCTTTTCGGTAGCTCAAAGAACGGATTTTTGTATAGTCTCCCTTGAGGACCTCTTGACCACTTAGGTAGATCTATGATGGCTGCAAAACATATAGCTTAGGATGATGCATGAATGCCATAAGATGCATGATCGTGCTATGCAGCTGTGATGCGCCAAACCTCGGGAGGCCTCGAAAGCCCGCTTTTAGGGCTTTCGAGAGAGGTTTGTGAAAACTTGTAAGAAATTACAAGTGCGTCCATTTTGGACAACAAGGAGGTTTCTTGGAGTCGCCACCCAATAGAACATTGGGAAAGGTCGTCTAGCCTCAGTGAGCCTAAGACAGTGCATATGCATCCATTTTGGGCGAGCCAGAGATATTTTTGAGGCCCCACCCCAATAGAACATTGGGATGGTCCTCTAACCTCATGGAGCCTAGGACTATGTAAATTGGGCCTTTTTGGACAACATGAGATATTTTGGAGGCTCCACCCCAATGAGACATTGAGATGGTCCTCTAACCTCATTGAGCCTAAGACCAGAGATGGTTCGGGACATTCCATTTATTCATACCTTGATTAAATTACAATTGAATTTTGAATTTAAGAGTTCATCCCTTTTCTCATTCATTTAAATACAGTAATTTAACGTGCATGTCAATAACATAATGAAAGTGATAAATAAAATAAGATTAAAATAAAGTAAATAAGAGTATAATAAATTATAACAAAACTAGGGGCGGAATACAACCCCCATTGTAAATAAAATATAAATCATACATAAAACGGGATATTTATTAAGGATGAGGACATTGGTCCTCGCATGCATAGTTAAACAAAATAATTTTATAGTGACAATTTATTTGGATGGAAAAACTAGGACATTGGACCCATCTTTATTAGAAAAAGTTCCAAGTTTAATTAATAGAAACATTTTTGTGATTTTCTTTTTAAACGTGCATAAAATAAATAATTTTATTAGGAATTACATTTGACAAAATAAATAAAAAGCCAAATAAAGCAAATAATACAAATAATAAAAATAAATGTTCAAACCAAACGAGCCTCATGGATCTCCCCGTTTGCTCGTGAGGATGCTCAAAAAGAGAAAATAGATATTGGAGTCAAGAATAAATACCAAGAATTGAGGTTAGTAATTAAATCAATTAGATCAATTAAACAGATAATAAATAATAAAATAAAATAAAATAAGGTGACATCAAAATGACAAATGAATTAAAATGTTAATAAATTAAAATAAATGAAAAAAATGCAATATGAATGACAAAGGAATTAAATGATATGATTGAAATAAATAAAACAACATGTTAATGAATTAATAATAATAATAATAATAATAATAATAATAATAATAATAATAATAATAATAATAATAATAATAATAATAATAATAAATAATAATAATAATAATTAAATGATAATAATAATAATAATATATAAACATATTAAATAAAATAAATATACAAACAATAGAATAAATAAATAAATGAAAACGATAAAAATTTATATTTTAAATCAATTAAACATGAACAAAAATAAATAAAATAAAAAAAGAGATTAATCCTAAAATGTTTACCCTCAGAGTTCGAATTCGATGAAGGGAAAAAAGATGATTAATTTCCTTACTTTGTTTTGCAAAATTAGAATTAAAGATGATAAAATTTGGAATTTTATTCCAAAAATGTAAATTGCAAAAAAAATGAAATAAACTAAAAATTCTTAACAACAAAGAATGAATTTCTTTGTCTAAATAATGATATTTATTGATTAAATAAATAAAAATGATCTCAAGAACAAACAATTATTTTTTGTTTGTCTGAAGAAAAAATATGAAAAATCTTGTTTTTTTTAGAAAATCAAATAAAAAATTGGATTTTAAGAACAAATAATTTTTTTGTTTACACCAAAATCCAATTTTTCATCAAAAAGGGATTTAAATAAATTTTTTTGAGAAAACTCAAGTAAAAATAATTAAAAGACAAGTAAGAAAATTGGATTTTTAAGAACAAACAATCATCTTATTTGTCTCAAATATCAATTTTTCATCAACAAAATTCCATCTAAAATATTTAGAAGGAATTCTATTGAAAACGAAGAAAAAGAAGAAGAATTGAACTTTCTAACTTTTTGCAATTTTTTTATATTTTTTTTGAGGGAAAAACTTAAGAAAAACCTAGAGAGAATTTTGAAGAAGAAGAGAAAAATTAAAAAAGAAACCCTAAAAAATGAATCATCCCTTTTTTGTTTCATCTTTTTCAATTTATATTAAGAAAAAAAGGAAAATATAATTAATTAAGAAAAAACTAATTAATTAATTCAAATATTATTTATATATATTTAAAAATGGAAAAAAATCATGAAAAAACTTTAAAAATGGGATAGAAAACCAAATTTGGTGAAAAAATCCCGAAAAAATCAAATTTGGGGCAAAAATCAGCATTTTCGGAGGAACAGGGGCGACCGATGCCTGTCGGTGCGCGAGTGCTCGCCCAGCGTGCAGTAGCGCGCGGAGCATACAGGCGACGCTTCCCCCGTCGCCCGCGTGTTGATGCTGCGCGCCTGCGGGCTGCCGCAGCCGATATCCAAATTTTTTTTTAATTTTAAAATTTATCTAAAAATACTATAATTTCTAAACTTCATTTTTCAAATTTAATTTTTAATATATTTTTTATAATTTTTTCTTTTTATACTCAAAAATACAAATTTGACAAGGAAATCATCACTTTCATTTTTTTTGCCTGTGAACAGGCATCTTTTCATCATTGGGTAACTCTGATCAGGGCTGCCTCACGACTCGGTGTCTACAGTTGCCCCTAATTTTGGGGAAACTAGTGCACTAGTGCCTAGATGTCCAAAATTCAGAGAAGGAAAAAGATGCGTACCTGAGGCAGTCCTTTGTGTTCAACCTAGTGTCCCCTCGCTGCCGAGTTGTAGTAAATTTTACCATGACCCTTTGACGATTCGTCCGACCGCCTTTATCCTTCGGGCCTCGTCTCGACCTGCATGATGCCTGACTATCGTGAGAGACAGTGTTATCCAACTGCAATCCAATTGCAAGTTGTTCTATTGCATGTTCACCACTGGCCTCGTCTTGGCTCGCACGGTGTCTGAATGCCGTGAGAAGTAGTGTTCTCTAATTGCCACCCACTTGCGATTCATTCTATCGGATGTGTCTCGCTGGCCTCGTCTCGGCTTGCACTTTGTATGTGAGATGCAGTGTTATCTAACTACAACCCTGTTGCGATCTGTTCTATCGCATGTGTCCCGCTGGCCTCATCTCGGCTTGCACGGTGTATGTGAGATGCAGTGTTCTCTAACCACAACCCTATTGTGATCTGTTCTATCGTATGTGTCCCGCTGGCCTCATCTCAGCTTGCAAGGTGTCTGTGAGATGTAGTGTTCTCTAACTACAACCCTGTTGCGATCTATTCTACCGTATTTGTCCCACTATCCTCATCTCAGCTTGCACGGTGTCTGTGAGATGTAGTGTTCTCTAACTACAACCCTGTTGCGGTCAATTCTACCGCATGTGTCCCGCTGGCCTTATCTCGGCTTGCACGGTATCTGTGAGATGCAGTGTTCTCTAACCACAACCCTGTTGTGATCGGTTCTATCGCATGTGTCCCGCTGGCCTCGTCTCGGCTTGCACCGTGTCTGTGAGATGTAGTGTTCTCTAACCATAATCCCATTGTGATCTGTTCTATCGCATGTGTCCTGCTAGCCTCGTCTTGGCTTGCACGGTGTCTGTGAGATGCAGTGTTCTCTAACAACAATCCCATTGTGATCTGTTCTATGGTAGGTGTCCTGCTGGCCACATCTCGGCTTGCACGATATCTGTGAGATGTAGTGTTATTTAACCACAATCGTTTTGCGATCTGCTCTATAGCATGTGTCTTTCTGGTTTCATCTCGGCTTACATGATGTCTGTGAGAAGTAGTGTTCTTTCACCACAACCCTGTTGCGATCTGTTCTATCGCATGTGTCCCACTGGCCTCATCTTGGCTTGCACGGTGTATGTGAGATGCAATGCTCTGTAGCCACAACCCTCTTGCGATCTATTCTATCGCATGTGTGCCGCTGGCCTCATCTCGGCTTGCATAGTGTCTGTGAGATGTATTGTTCTCTAGCCACAACCCTGTTGTGATCAGTTCTATAGTGTCTGTGAGATGTATTGTTCTCTAACCACAACCCTGTTGTGATCAGTTCTATCGCATGTATCCTGCTGGCCTCATCTCTACTTGCACGGTGTCTGTGAGATGCAGTGTTCTCTAACTACAATTCCGTTTCAATCTGTTATATCACATTTGTCCTGCTGGCCTCATCTCGACTTGCACGGTGTCTGTGAGATGTAGTGTTCTCTAACTACAATCCCGTTGCAATCTGTTCTATCGTATGTGTCCCGCTTGCCTCATCTCAGCTTACACAGAGTCTGTGAGATGTAGTGTTCTCTAACCACATCCCTATTGCGATCTATTCTATTGCATGTCTCTTGCTGGCCTTATCTTGGCTTGCACGGTGTTTGTGAGATGCAGTGTTCTCTAACTATAATCCTGTTGCAATCTGTTCTATTGCATGTGTCCCACTGGCCTCATCTCGGCTTGTATGGTGTCTGTGAGATGTAGTGTTCTTCAACCACAGCCCTGTTGCAATTTGTTCTATTGTCTATATCCCTTTGGCCTCATCTCGGCTTGCATGGTATCTGTGAGATGCAGTGTTCTCTAGCTACAATCCCGTTGAGATATGTTCTATCGCAGGTGCCCTGTTGGCCTCATCTCGGCTTGCACGGTGTCTGTGAGATGCAGTGTTCTTTAACCACAACCCTGTTGTGATCTGTTCTATAACATGTGTCCCACTGGTTTAATCTTGGCTTGCACGGTTTCTGTGAGATGTAGTGTTCTTTAACCACAACCCTATTGCGATCTGTTCTGTCGCATGTATCTCGCTGTACTCATCTCCGCTTGCACGGTGTCTGTGGGATGCATTGTTCTCTAACTACAATCCCGTTGCGATATAATATATCGTATGTGTCCGGCTGGCCTTATCTCAACTTGCACAGTGTCTGTGAGATGTAGTGTTTTCTAACTATAATCCCGTTGCGATCTGTTCTATCGCATGTGTCTCGTTGGCCTCATCTCGGCTTGCACATTTTCTATGAGATGTAGTGTTCTCTAACCGCACCCTTGTTGCAATCTATTCTATCACATGAATCCCGCTGGCCTCATCTCGGCTTGCATGGTGTCTGTGAGATGCAGTGTTCTCTAACTACAATCCCATTGCGATATGTTCTATTGCAGGTGTCTTGCTGGACTCATCTCGGCTTGCACAGTGTCTGTGAGATGCAGTGTTCTTTAACCGTAACCCTGTTGCGATATGTTCTATCGCATGTGTCTCGCTGGCCTCATCTCTACTTGTACGGTGTTTGTGAGATGTAGTGTTCTTTAACCACAACCCTGTTACGATCTGTTCTAACGCATGTATCCCGCTGGCCTCATCTCAGCTTGCACGGTGTCTATGGGATGCAGTGTTCTCTAACTACAATCCTGTTGCGATTTGTTCTATCGCATATGTCCTGCTGGCCTCATCTCGGTTTGCACTATGTCTGTGAGATGCAGTGTTCTTTAACCACAACACTATTGTGATCTGATCTACCGAATGTATCCCGCTGGCTTAATCTCAGCATGCACAGTGTTTGTGAGATGCAGTGTTCTCTAACCACGACCCTATGGTGATCGGTTCTATTGCATTGTCCCGCTGGCCTTGTCTCGGCTTGCACTTTGTCTGTGAGATGCAGTGTTCTCTAACCACGATCCTGTTGCGATCTAATCTATTGTATGTGTCCCGCTAGCATCATCTCGGCTTGTACGGTGTCTGTGAGATGCATTGTTCTCTCACCACAATCCCGTTGTGATCTGTTCTATCACAGGTGTCCCGCTGGCCTCATCTCGGCTTGCACGGTGTCTGTGAGATGTAGTGTTCTTTAACAAAAATCAAGTTGCGATATTTTCTATGGCATATGTCCCGCTGACCTCATCTCGGCTGACACGATGTCTGTGAGAAGTAGTGTTCTTTCACCACAGCCCTGTTGCGATCTGTTCTATCGCATGTGTCCCGCTGGCCTCATCTCGGCTTGCACGGTGTATGTGAGATGCAATATTCTTTAAGCACAACCCTCTTGTGATCTATTCTATCGCATGTGTCTCGCTAACCTCATCTCGGCTTGCACAGTGCCTGTGAGATGTAGTGTTCTCTAACCACAACCCTATTGTGATTTGTTCTATCGCATGTATCCCGGTGGCCCCATCTCTGCTTGCACGGTGTCTATGAGATACAGTGTTCTCTAACTACAATCCCGTTCCGATCTATTATATTGCATTTGTCCTGCTAGCCTCATCTCGACTTGCACGGTGTCTATGAGATGTAGTGTTCTCTAACTACAATCCCGTTGCAATCTGTTCTATCTCATGTGGCCCGCTAGCCTCATCTCGGCTTGCACAGTGTCTGTGAGACGTAGTGTTCTCTAACCACATCCCTATTGCGATCCGTTCTATTGTATGTCTCCCGCTGGCCTCATCTTGGCTTGTACGGTGTCTATGAGATGCAGTGTTCTCTAACTATAATCCTGTTGCAATCAGTTCTATTGCATGTGTCCCGCTGGCCTCATCTCGGCTTGCACGGTATCTGTGAGATGTAGTGTTCTCTAACCGTAGCCCTGTTGCAATTTGTTCTATAGTTTGTATCCCGCTGGCCTTATCTCGGCTTGCATGGTGTCTGTGAGATGCAGTGTTCTCCAACTACAATCCCGTTGCTACATGTTCTATTGCAGGTGTCCGTCTGGCCTCATCTCGGCTTGCACGGTGTCTATGAGATGCATTATTCTTTAACCACAACCCTGTTGCGATCTGTTATATCGCATGTGTCCCGTGGCTTACTCTTGGCTTGCACGGTGTCTGTGAGATATAGTGCTCTTTAACCACAACCATGTTGCGATCTGTTCTATTACATGTATCCCGCTGGCCTCATCTCAGCTTGTACGGTGTCTATGGGATGCATTGTTCTCTAAATACAATCCCGTTGCGATATGTTATATCGCATGTGTCCTGTTGGCCTTATCTCGACTTGCACAGTGCCTGTGAGATGCAGTGTTCTCTAACTACAATCCCGTTGCAATCTGTTCTATCGCATGTGTCCCGCTATCCTCATCTCGGCTTTCACGGTGTTTGTGAGATGTAGTGTTCTCTAACCACACCCTTGTCGCAATGTATTCTATCATATGTATCCCGCTGGCCTCATCTCGGCTTGTATGGTGTCTGTGAGATGCAGTGTTCTGTAACCACAACCCTGTTGCGATCTGTTCTATACATGTCCCACTAGCTTAATCTCAGCTTACACAGTATCTATGAGATGCAGTGTTCTCTAACCACAACCCTATTATGATCGGTTCTATTGCATATGTCCCGCTGGCCTTGTTTTGGCTTGCACTGTTGTGATGCGTGTCGAACCTCGCGGCCACCCGAAAGCCCTCTTTAGGGCGATCAGGAGAGGTTCATAAAAACTTGTAAGGTATTTACAAGCTGCGTCTATTTTGGGCAACAATGAGGTTTCTTGGAGTCGCCACCCAATAGAACATTGGGAAGGGTCGTCTAGCCTCAGCGAGCCTAAGACGGCGCATACATATCCATCTTGGGCTAGCCAGAGAGATTTTGGAGGTCTCAGCCTCTACCCCCTAGAGCCTAGGATTGTACATTTAAGCCTTTTGGTGGGACTCAAGAGGTGTCTTGGAAGTCCTAGACCTCTCACCTCACTGAGCCCGAAAGACCAGAGTGAGTTCAGGACTTCTCATTTATTTGTACCTTGATTAAAATTATAAATAAATTTTGAATTTTATTATTTCACCATCTTTCCACACGATGCATTTTAATTAAAGGCGCAATCATTCATGTCAAAAGCGGTAAATGGAAACAAAAATCAAAATAAGGCATTCAAAAAATATATTACAATAATACTAGGAGTGGAATACAACTCCCATTTATAAAAGTGCAATACATGCATAAAACGGGGTATTCATTGGAATGAGGACTTTGGTCCTACCATACATATTTTATTACAAAAATGATTTTTCATGAAGCATCAATTTTATTGGCTAAAACGGGACATTGGTCCACAACTTTCGAGAAAATCCCAAAGTTAATTATTAGAAAGCTTTTGGCCTTTTTTCTTTAACGACATTAAAACCATTTTCATAATAACATGAATGAAAGGTAAGGGTAAAGAAAGAACCCAAATGGAAGTCCTCAGACTGGCGCAACCACCATCTTTCAAAACTCTAACTCCAAATGGTCAGAAAATAACTCATAGGGATAAACACGTTAGCATCAAAAGCGTGAATAAAAATAAAAATAAAAGAACGAGAAACTCTAACAGAAATAAGTTGAAAGATGAAATTTTAAATTAAAAACACGAGAGTTTGCCTAGGGACGGCCTCCTGTACTGTGCCAGCGGCCGTCCCTAGTATGGGGAAACAAGTAAAAAAGAAAAACTTTCAGTTCTTTTATAAAAGATTATAAAATAAAATAATAAAATATAAAAAAAAAAATTAATGTAAATCAAATCAAATTATACAAATATTAGTCCAGAATGTTTACCCTCGGATTTTACCTTTTAAGGCGAGTGTCGAATGATTTAAGTCCCTGTATACTTCGCAAGGATCAAATAAAAGACAGATCAGAGAAAGAAAATTTATGTTGTTCTTTCCTTGAAAATTTGATAGCAATCGAGTAAATGCTCACAAAAACCTTTTCTAAAAAACAATCTCTCGAAAAAAATTAATAACTTTTCTCCAAAGAATTTTTCTTATCAAAGATTTTCACTTTTCTCACCAAAATTCTCAAAGCTTCTAACCCCTAAAACTGAAATTTGATCCCCTATTTATAGGATTTTAGGAGATAATTCAGATAAGCCTCAACCCAAAGTTTGAATTTTAAAAGGACATTAAAATTAAAATTTTTAATAAATCTTATCCCCATTTTGAAAGAAAAGAGATTAAATTTTATCCAATCTGGCGTGATCTGGTCAGTTAAGGTACCGACGGGCATCCCTGCAAATACCGATGGCTGTCCCTACTAAGGGCACACGCGGAAAACTGACTACAGACGGGGCGTGGTACTAGGGACGGGCATCCCTATACCGCCACGTGTCCGTCCCCACTACGCCTAGAGACAGGGATCACCCCAAGTAGGGACGGGCGCCCCTACACAGACGGGAATCCCATATGTGGAGGAAAACTCCCAATTTCAACAAAAATTTATCAAACTCTTTCAAAGCTCCATGCTATAGAAAAAGATTTTAATCCTCGCGAAACATGAAAGACGAAAACCTCCGAATTTCACCCATTTATCCGAAAACTGACGTTGATCTCTTCATCGGGTAACTCTGACCTGGACTGCCTCAAGACCCGGTGTCTACAGTTGCCCCCAATTTTGGGGAAACTAGCGCACTAGTGCCCAGATGAGCCAAAATTCAGAGAAGAAAGGAAAGAGACGCATACCTGAGGCAGTCCTTACCTTTTCGTCGGGGAAGTGGCGATGCGTCGAGTCAGTTCCGGACTTACAAAACGCGAGGTTTGCCCTCCTGAGCTGCACCGAGTCTACTCCAGACTTTACAAAGTACGATCACTGCTCTCCTGAGCTGCACCGAGTCTTCTCCAGACTTTACAAAGTGCGATCACTGCTACCGAGTCTTCTCCGGACTTTACAAAGTGCAATCATGGCTCTCCTGAGCTGCACCGAGTCTTCTCCGGACTTTACAAAGTGCGATCATTGCTCTCCTGAGCTACACTGAGTCTTCTCTAGACTTTACAAAGTGCGATTATTGCTCTCCTGAGCTGCACCGAGTCTTCTCTAGACTTTACAAAGTGCAATCATAGCTCTCCTGAGCTGCACCGAGTCTTTTCCGGACTTTACAAAGTGCGATCATTGCTCTCCTGAGCTGCACCGAGTCTTCTCTAGACTTTACAAAGTGCGATCATGGCTCTGGAGCAGATGGCTGACTGGGAGGGGCTGGTGGTCCGGCCCGCTGTGTAGCTGAAGCTCTGGCCTTTCGCTGGTATCTAGGAGGTACCGCCACTGGTACGAATAATGGCTGTGCTCTCGCTGGGTCCTGCTACTGGAACTGGACCTGAGCAAACCCATCTAGGAAAGGCTGTGCACACGCCGTCATGAACTGCAGCGTATCAGTGACAACTCCCCCTAATTCTCTGAAAGCGTCGCCCAGGCAGAGGGTCTGATCTGTGGAGGCAGTCCCCATACTCTTCAGTCTATCCTCAGTACGCTCTCTGAACTCCCGAAGGGACTGGGCAACGGGAGGTATGGCACCCTCCAGAACCTGAATCCTGAATCTCAGAGCCTCAACCGACTCATCCACCATCTGTAAGGACGCATCCATCCTCTGGGCTACCCCATCCTAGGAGGTCCTCATCTCCTGCCTCAGCTGGGCCATGAACCTCTCCTGCTCCTGCCTCAAAAAGTCAATGAGCCTTCCCTGCTCCTAAATAATACTCTGCTGCTGATCCAGCCACTCTAATATGACTCTATCCCGCTCCCCGAGGTGGCTAAGAAGGGCCCTATTTCTCTCCACCCACCTATGCTCAAAGGATGTGAACATAGAAGTCAATAGTACAATAAAATCTGGCTGCGCTGGGAAAGCTGATGATGAGGACGGAGGGGGAGCTGACTCTAGTGCCGGCACTGGTGGTGGAGCTGTAGAAGTTGATGCCCCTGGATCCCCTACTCTAGCATATGGACTAAACCTCTCCTGAGCCCGGGGAGCTGTCCGATGTACTCTCGATGGTGGAGGTGGAGTAGGACTCTGTACTCTCTGCACCGGGGTTGTACCAAATATCTCATCGATGGTAAACTCCATCCCCA
Organism: Excoecaria cochinchinensis; assembly: GCA_947683425.1. Lineage (NCBI taxonomy): Eukaryota > Viridiplantae > Streptophyta > Magnoliopsida > Malpighiales > Euphorbiaceae > Excoecaria > Excoecaria cochinchinensis. Next base: position 14,581,674 of record CANTUQ010000092.1, read on the forward strand.
TGTAGGAAGGTGTAGAAGGATGCTCCTCCTCGTGCTGTGGCTGCGAAGGCTGACCCTCCTGGTGCTCTAGATGCCGAGAAAGCTGGTCCTCCTAATGCTACTGAGGCTCGGGAGGCTGGTCCTCTTGGTGCTGCTGGGGCTCAGGAGGCTGCTGCTCCTGCACTGGCTCTAGCGAGGGCAAGCTGAATGCGCATCTGGTCTCATGCATAGTACGAAGCCTGTATGCCTCTGGCTGGCCCGGTATCGGTACTATCATAGCCATGGTGCTAGCTGCTGGAGCATCCACGTAAATGCTCTCATCCAAAGCACGCGCCAGGATGTCTGGATGATCTCCCAAACTCAAAAGCAATCTGGTAATAACCCCCTTAACATACACTACAGGGGCTGTCCCCCTAGATACCCTCACCAGGTTGACCAATATCTCATGGCTGATGTTAAATCTCTGGCCTGCCACCATGGCCCACAAGCTCCAAATCTCTGCGGCATTGAGAGATCCTGGGTTACCAGCTCGTCCTAAATATGAGCTGGATAAAACTCGGTGAACATATCGCAGGGCCTATGATGAAAGTACTGTGCTCTTCGCCGTATCATGATCATACGGCACTCCCGACAAGGCGATAACTGCCTAATGCTGGCGTCTAACTGATCTCTGGGGCGCTATGACCTCCTGCCCGAACGGAAGCCCCATAGCTTCTATAAACCGTTGACGGGTAATGCTATAGTGATGGCCCTCGATCCAAAACTGTATGACACCCTCCTCCGTGTTAGATCTCTGATATCCCCAGTACTGGAATGTGGCAAGAAACTGCCGTACTATCTCCGGGTGAGTCTGGAAGGCAGGCATCAAAAACTCCGTCCATCCCGCGCCTGCTATCAGAATGTCAACCTCATCCGCCATCTCCAGAGCCTCAAGGAATGGTCAAGAAATGAAGCGGCTAGCTTGGAACTGTACCTGAGCCAACGCTTCATATCTCTGTTTGGCCTCGGCATTCATCCAAGCTGGGGCCTGAGGCTCGGGCTGATCATGCGGAGCATATCGTCGCGGTGGCATCCTGCAAATAAGGTAAACAGTTAGCTTGATATCATAGACATAAATGGACCTTATTTAGGCAATGATAAAAATTTAGGCGGCATTCGGACTGGATATGCCTAAACCAAAAAGATTTAAATAATTTGGGCAGCACCCCGACAAGGATGTGCCCAACTTCCTGCATAATAAAAAGGAAATAAAAGGGAACAGGCCTCAGGCCCCAAGTAACAATGCAAGATATTTACATTTGCTAAAAAATTTTGGGCAGCACCCCGGCAAGGATGTGCCCAACCTCCTGCATAAACAAGGAAATAAAAGGGAACAGGCCTCAGGCCCCAAGCAACACTGCAAGATATTCACATTTGCTTTCTAATTCTTAAGTTACTGGCTTCAATGCATATGAATTCCTAAGGCCATACTTATGCATCTAACATTAATTATTCTCAAAACAGCATACATTCATGCATTTTATGTCCACTACAAGAAACTACATCCTATTCACTCTACATATTAATTCATGAACAATGTCAACCATCATTAACTAACAAGGCCACTAATTACCTTAATTCAAAAAGAAAAAAGAAAAAATCACCTTGCTCATAAGAAAATAAACAAATGAATAAATAAAAGAAGAAAAATCACCTTGCTCATAATAAAATAAACAAATGAATAAAAAAAATGGGAGGATTTTACTAACCTGGAAGCTGAGACTCAATGAAGAAATAAAAACTGAAAACTGGTGTGAAAAAGTGTAACTGAGAAGAACAAAACAAGAGCAAACCGCAGAAGTAAAGGAAAAGGCATCGGTGTGAAGAAGGAGGAAAAGAAAAGTGGCTCCCCATCGGTACTCGCGTCTTTATATAGAATTTAAGTACCGACGGGCTTTCCGTTCATATAGCGACCGACGGCCATTCCATCTATCTATCCAGATTCCGCTTTTAACCCTCATTAATTACTTAATTAATGCGCGTGATATGCACGATGCAAAACCTGCTAGGTGGACAAGTACATACGGGTTCACCGTCTGATTATAGGGACGGGTTAGCCGTCTGTAAGCCAAATTTATAAAACCCAGCCATTTTCTTGGATTTCGTGCCTCTTCCTTATTTTAGATTCATAATAGGCTCTTTTCTCTAGTTTTTTCCCTTTTTTCCTCCTTTATTCCCCTTAGCAACTGTGACTTTAGCTGTTGAGCCATGAATTCTCTTTTTTTTCCCAAAATGTACCGTATCTTAGACGATGCTCAAATTTGGGAACACAGCACTCTTGCCCCCCTTTCTGGACTGAGGCTTTTCCGAAGAGTCAAGATAGACTACAACCTTCTTTTGGCTGCGACCCACTTCTGGGATCCTCATTTTCATGTTTTCAGGTTCACCTATCAGGAAATATGTCCCCTGCCTGAAGAACTTGCTGCTATCGTCGTGAGTCGGTATCCTCCTGGTGCTTTGCCCTGCGTACCCCGCTGTGGTTTTATCCAAATCCGGGATATTGCTCTGTCCTTAAGTATAGCTCCTTCTGACGCTGCTCGTCTAGTTCCTCAGGGCCGAGTGTTTGCTTTGGAACCTCTGATTGAAGCAATGGATGAATTCTCCAACATTCCCTCATACAGCGTAAGTGTCCTCTTCCTTTTCTGCTTGATGAAGTATCTAATCGTGACCTCAGAGGAACTGCTCGGAGACCCCCGTCTGTTTGGAATTCTGGACGACTTTCACCGTGGGTTGACCCCTTTTCCTCTCATTCTGGCTGAGACTATCTTGGGTTTAGACTCTGTTTGTGCCAGGCCTATCACTTCATTCTCTGGAAGCCCCTTATTACTTCAGGTACGTCATTATTTTAAAAGGTAGTGCGTCCCTTGTGGATTTTCACACTAGCTTTTCTTAGCGGGAAGTGAGTCCTTTCGGATTTTCACACAACCCTATGCCTAATTTTTGCCTGAAGTAAATCCAACTTACTCCAGCGGCTTTTCTTTGCCTTTTATTTTATTCTCTTTGGCTTTTATTTTTTTTTCTTTGTTTCCTCTTTCAGATTTGGTTGCAGGAGAAATTGAATCTTTTGTCAAAGCCACCTCCTAGAGTCATTAATCAGTACTCTGCGAAGTGTTTTCTTCCTCGCCGGCATCTGTACTTACCTGGGACCCCTGACGAGGGCATTACTAGATTCAGTGAGATATCAGATGAGGATATTAGCTTTACGCACGCTTGGCTTCCCTTGTCCAGTGCAGTTATTGATGGGTCTTCAGGATGCGTTCCCCTATGTGGGCTTCGCGAGGCAACTTTCTACATTACGGCCCGTTGCTCCCGTCAACTTGGAGTGCCTCAGGATGTGGTGAGACTCCCTCTATCCTTTCAAGATGGAGTACCTTCTATGGCTTTTGCCTCCCGCTATCATGAGCTCTGGAGCCAACTTCCATTGAAGACTATCATTCCTTCATTTGGGAACCATTCGGCTATTTCTACCAGTGCGTACAAGGGATGGATACTTAGCCCGGCATCTGATAACCGAACACGGCGACTGAGGTACTTGGCTAGCGAGGGTAGTAGTAGAGCATAGTTTAGCTTTGCATGCATTTTGAGCAGTATGTCTCTTTTTAAAGCAGAATTGGACAATAATGTACATGAATAAATCAAATCGTATTTCATTTCACAAAATTATGTACATTTCAGTATGATTTCAAAATACCTGATCATTTTGGTACCGATTCAATCATGCAAGATTACATTCATACATGGAACCGAATCTTGACAGCATCAAACTCCTATCTCCAATCAGCCCTCTCGGGTTTTCATGATTGGATATTTTCTCTCAAGCCTCTAATTTTTGCCCAGGATGCCTTTTTTCGGTTTTCACCCTGACGAGGCGCCCAATTTTAGCAAGGCCGCCTTTTTTCGGTTTTCGACCCGTGGGGCTTTTATTCTCTTCTTTTGATTTTGGTATTTAGCCATGGAACCTTTTGAGTCTGTCGACATTGATCAGTTCCTTGAATTCATTACCATCGCTATCCGATAAGATTGCGGCTCCTTTGGACAATAGCTTCTTGAGGATAAACGGCCCTTCCCAGGTTGGTCTAAATTTTCCCCTGATATCCAGTACACCTGGCCTCATCTGTTTGAACACCAAATCCCCCTCCTTCAGCGGATGCTTTTTCACCTTTTTTCCAAATGATCTGGCCAGCCTCTTCTGATAGATCTGATTATGATAGTAAGCTTTCAGCTTACTCTCATCTGATAAGTTCAAATGCTGTAACCTCTGTTGTGCCCATTTGGCCTCCGGAATCTGAGCTTCCATGATTACCCTCAGCGATTTGAGCTCTACCTCGACTGGCAGCACTGCCTCTGTCCCATAAACCAGAGAATACGGTGTAGCGCCTGTAGATGTCCTCACCGTCGTTCTGTAACCCCACAGTGCAAAGGGGAGCTTCTCTGCCCAGTCTTTGTAGGTTTGGACCATCTTGGCTAGGATCTTCTTCACATTCTTATTGGCGGCCTCTATTGCCCCGTTAGCTTGCAGTTGATAGGGGGAGGATTTATGGTGCTCAATTTCGTACTTCTCAAGAAGCTTCCTGGTTTTCCCCATGAACTGCACCCCGTTATCAGACACTATGTGATGTGGGAGGCCGTATCTGCAGATCAGCTTTCTTTCAATGAACCTGGCCATGTCTCTTGCATCGATATTCTTAAAGGACTCCGCCTCTACCCATTTTGTAAAATAGTCGATTGCGACTATTATATATCTGTGCCCGTTGGATGCCATAGGGCGGATCTCTCCAATAATGTCTATTTCCCAAGCAGCGAATGGCCAAGGTGATGTTAGGCTATGTAGCTCTGACACTGGCAAGTGCCTTAAATCTGCGTACTGCTGGCATAGCTGGCACTGCTTAACTTATTTTGAGCAATCATTATCTATCGTAAGCCAGTAGAAGCCTTGCCTCATGATCTTCTTGGCCAATGTTAGCCCGTTCATATGGGCTCCGCATACTCCGGCGTGTGTTTCTTCCATTACCCTCTTGGCCTCTTTTTCATCCAAACACCTCAATTGGATACCGTCAGCTTGCCGTTTGTACAACATCCCATTTATGCAGATGAACTGAGTAGACAACTTGTGAATCATTATCTGATCCTTTTCGGTAGCCTCCTCTGTAAATGTCGCATTCTCTAGATAGTTCATAATGTCATGATACCACGACTTCCCATCTACCACTTCCACCTCCATAACTGATTTGGATTCGAAGCTAGGTCTTTCGGAGCTATAGATCAAAGCTGGCTTCATTACCACTCCTTCAGGGTTGTCCCACATTGATACTAACGTGGCGAGTGCATCGGCTAACTGATTCTCATCCCTTGGAATGAAATGGAATGTACATACTTCAAACTGACTGCTTAGGCCCCTCAAACGCTGGATATATGGCATTAGCCTCTCTTCTTTCATGGCCCATTCACCTCGAATTTGATTGGTCACCAGGGAGGAATCACCGAACACTTCCACATTCTTTGCTCCTAAGGCTATTAAGGCCACCAATCCAAAAATACACGCTTCATACTCAGCTTCGTTATTGGTAGCCTTGAATCTTAACTTCTTCGCCAAGGGAAACTTCTCATCATTCGGAGTTGTCAAAATGGCTCCTACTCCTGCTCTTTTGCTATTTACGACTCCATCAAAGTGCAATTTCCAACCCTGAACTTCGATGGCGGTCACATCCTCATCTGGAAAGTTAAACTCGTATAAGTCTCCTTAGATCGGGTGTTCTGCTAGAAACTCCGCCACTGCACGTCCCTTGATGGTCTTCCGAGTAACATACTCTACATCGAATTCTTGAAGTAACAACAACTGCCTACCCATTTTCCCAAGTAAGGACGGGGCCTCTTGCAAGTACCTCAGGGGATTCTGCTTCGCAACTGGCTGTACCTTGTAGGCATGGAAGTAATGTCGTAATTTCTTAGAAGCCCAGATTACTGCAAGGCAAATCTTTTCTACTTCTGTGTATTTGACCTCATAGGCCAAGAATTTCTTGCTGAGGTAGTAGACAACAAATTCCACTCCAAATTCGTCCTCTTGGTCCACCATAGCACCTGCAGAACTGTCTTCTATGGCCAGGTATAGGATCAGTGGCTTGACTGGCCGTGGCGGTCTCAGTACCGGTGGATTCAACAAGTATTCTTTAACAGTATCAAAAGCCTTCTGACAACTCTCGTTCCACACTACTGGTTGGTCTTTTCTGAGTAGTTTGAAGATCGGTTCACAGATCGAAGTAAGCTTAGCGATAAACCTACTGATGTATTGCAACCTGCCTAGAAAGCTTCTTACATCCTTCTCCTTCTGCGGTATCGGCATTTCCCTGATGGCTTTAACCTTATTCGGGTCAATCTCAATTCCCCTTTTACTAACTATGTGTCCTAGGAGCTTCCCTGAGGTAACACCAAAGATACACTTTTTAGGATTTAACTGCAGGTTGTACTTATCTATCCTTCGGAAGAACTTTTCTAAGGCTTCAAAATGACCTTCTCTAGTGGCTGACTTGATCATCATGTCGTCCACGTATACCTCCACTTCTTTATGGATCAAGTCATCTAGTATTTTTGTTGCCATCCTCTGATAAGTGGCTCCTGCATTTTTGAGGCCAAAAGGCATTACCCGATAAGCATAAGTCCCCCATTCCGTGATGAACGCTGTCTTAATTCGGTCAATTATTTTATTGAGAATTTGATTGTAGCCCGCATAACCATCTCCAAAGCTATACATCTCGCAAGCAGCAGCGCTGTCTATCAGCACGTCTATATGGGGCAATGGAAAGTCATCTTTTGGACAGGCCTTATTCAAGTCCCGATAATCCACGCATACCCTTTGCCATTCTTTTTGGCTACGGGGACAACATTGGCCAACCAAGTCAGATATTGCACCTCAACTAGAAACTTGGCTTTGATTTGCTGGCGAATCTCCTCTTTCACTTTCTCCGCCCATTCTGGTCTAAGCCTTCTCAACTTTTGCTTAACAGGTTTATGGTCTGGATAGGTGGGAATAGCATGCTCCGCAACCTCCCGATCGATTCCTGGCATATCTTCGTAGGTCCAGGCAAAGACTTTTTCATATTTTTTTAAGATTCTCTCAAATTTTTCTCGATCTTCAGGAGTTATATTTGATGCTATCAAAATTTCTTTTGGGTTTTCTATGGTTCCAAGATTAAATTGAGTAGCATCAGTTGAATCAATATCAAATATGGTTGGATGATCATGATCATGCATAGTGAAATCATCAAAAACATCACACATGTAAGCAAAATCTTTCAATTTATTAATAAGATTGAAATTGTCATTAACATCATTGAAAAGTTTTGGAGCAAAAAGAAAATCTAAACTATCCTCCTCTTCCTCCTTTGCTGGCGTATCTGCCGCGGTCGATGGTCCTGCATCACTTCGGCTCTTCAGAGGCTCCCCAATCAACTCCTGCATGGTTTCCTCTACCTTCGCCTTCCCTTTCAGCTGGGCGGCTACCATTTTCTCAGTCATCACTTCTTCAGGCATCTCACGGTCCCAAATTGTCTTACTGGTCATGATTTCTTCATCCCAAAAGCCCTCTGCTGGCTTGATCGATCCAATGTCGCAGTCATAGACATCATTGAAAACCTCGAACCCTGGTACAATTCTTCCATCCAGCCACTGTGGTTCCTCTTCCCCTGTATAGGCACATGCTGCATTTGCTGGTACAAAAGTCTTCCAGATATGAGGAATTTCGATTTTTGACTTCTCACCCCTCTCTACAACACCTGTGTATGCTAGGCCCCTTCTGTCCTTTTAGTCCTTGGTGGTAACAGCTGTTGGCATCCCCTGAGAATTCTTGCCTAGTCATGCGCCAGGGAGGAATGACATCTTTTTCATCATATTCAATACCTGGGGGCTTTCTTCCTTCTGCTCTTCTTCGCCTATCGTGGCAACATGAAACCCATTAAACGGCTGCCTAGCTATCTCCAGCACTGAAACCTGATTCTCCCGTGCAGCCTTTATAGTCACAATCTGGCCTTCGTGAGGTATCTTTACCATCTGGTGCAATGTAGAGGGGACTCCTCCCAACTTATGAAACCATGGTTTGCCTAACAAAGCTGAGAAATTGGCGGGTATAGGCAGCACCACAAACTCCACTTCTGACTCTACCGGTCCCGTCTTCACCACTGCTGTAAATGTCCTCGAAGCCTGCCTACGTGAGTTGTCATATGCCGTGATGGTAAGATCAGATTTTGCCAACATATCCTCTGTTACCCCAAAAGCTGCCATTGCTACCTGTGGGCACACATTTATCGAAGAACCATCATCTACCATTACACAGGCGGTGTACTTTTGGTTAATCTATGCCCTTATATATAGAGGGCGATTATGATCGTGGCCTTCTGCCGGCAAATCAGCATTGGTAAAAACAACATTTTCCCCCGATCCTCCTTTTACTACATCCAGAAGTTCTATAGGCGAGATGGTTGTTGCCACAGTTGCTTCGTACAAAGCTTCTACCACCTTTTGTCTATGCGATGGTGACTATCTTAGAAGATCCCATATTGAAATCTGAGCCGACGTCTTTTTCAGTTGCTTAACAATTGGATCTTCTTCCGGCTCTTTTCCCCTTCTGCCCTCAACCGGCTCTTGGGACTTCTCAACTTCCGGGGCTACTCTTCCACTCCGGGTCACGGCTCCCACTTCCCTCCTCTTTGGCTCTTCTCCTTCCTCCTCTGAACCCCATAGGTCGAAAAATACTTCAGAATCATCATTTTTAGTTCCACTATCATCAGTGGACCAGCAATCGATCACTGCAGCGAGAAGTCCTTCTTCACTCTCCTCATAGAGGTTTGTGACAGCAGTGTGGATATCGTTGCCGTATAACTCCTTCAACACAAAGTTATCGGGCAAACTGGACCCGATCATATTCACTGGTGGAGGCATGTTATTGTACCCAGCTTTCTTTTGACCCCCTCTCTTCTCTGGGTCTATGATCTGCTTTGAGTCAATCAAATCCTGAATTGCGTGCCTCAAAGTCCTGCAGTTATCGGTCGTATATCCAGTGTGCTGATGATATGCACAATACTCCTCATCCTTATGCCCTGGCGTGCCTTGAGTTTTAGCAGGTCTGGGTGGCAAAGGCTGCAGCTTACCTTCCTTCATCAGTCTGCTCAGCACCCATGATAAAGACCTCCCAAGGTTGGAAAAATGCCTCAGGGTAGCGTTCACCGCTGACACCTCAACAGTCTTCCTTGTACTACTGGCGAAACCTGATGGTCTACTGGCCCACTGGCTAGTGCTACCCCTCTTGGGATAGTTCTCATTACCTGCTTTCCTAACAAGGTACTCTCCCTCGGCCTCAATGGTGATGTCCTTCAGTGACTCCCAATCCTTCAGTCCTTTCATCCTTAATCCCTCCCTTCTGCTGTAACAACTCCAAGTCCTTCAAGGTTACCTCCATCCTTGTACTGCAGTTGTATTGCTTCAAAAACTCCTCCGTTAATAAATCCCAGTCTTCTTTAGTTCGGTGATCGAGCCCGTGGTACCAATCCACTACCAGGCCCGTCAAGCTCAAGCAAAAGTACTCAATCTTCTGTTTTTTCGTCAAAGTGTTGCCCTTCATCACCAGCGAATACTGCTTTATATGTGCTAGGGGATCAGAAGTACCGTCAAACTTTGGCACATCCAGCATTTTAAAGTTCATTGGGACTAGATCCTCTCCTTCTAACTCCTTATCCTCAGGGTTCACTCCTCGGCCCTTCGTCAATATTCTCGTCATAGCTTCAAATTTCTCTTCCATCTTCCTCCAGATGGCCTCTTCAATTTGAGGGGCTTTCCCTTTCTCAGACATACGTTCCTCGTATTCTTCATCTTCCCAATCATCATCCAGCCTTGTGACAGGTCTTCCCCTCTGTGCCCCCGAAGTAGTAGCTCTTAGGTTCACAAGTGGCGGGCGAGTTTCCTCTTGTGGGTCCTCTCTGACCTCCTCCCTTTCATTCTTTCTCATAGGAGGAGGTTGTGGGTTCTGCGGGGCCGCTTGCTGACCCATTGCGGCTGTCATTGCCATCATTCGGTTCTCAAATTCTTCCAACCCTCAGCCCACTTCCTCTGCTATCATTGCCCTGGTGGCCTTTGCTCCTCTCGGTGAGTTTGCCATTTCTTCAGGTATAAAAAACTGATCTGAAGTAGCGTAACTAGTTTCAGAAGAAGTGTCCGGATACTCTACCCTTTCCGGTAACTCAAAGAATGGATTTCTGCGTAGGCGCCCCCGAGACCCTCTTGTCCACCTAGGCGAATCTATGATGGCTGAAAAACACAAGGGGTCAGGATGATGCATGACTGTGCTAAGAATGCATGATCGTGCTATGCAATACTCACAAGCCACATGCAAGCACATAGGTCCTTCCAACCTTATTACTCCTGCACATGAGGTCATAGTCTCTTTCCTAGGTGGGATTGGCCCATGGGTCATCTGGGGACCCGATGAACACGTATGGTGCACGGTGAAAATCCGGCAGCATAACCTCTCCTAACTAATGCACAGGCGGATGGGTTATGATCATTATGTATCTAGGCAATCCGAATAAGTCATCTTGGGCCTATCGGGGCATGAAAGCCTTTGATTAGGTGACCAGTCAAACTATCTGGGCTTGTCCAATACATAATGATCCATACAACAGGCATAGTATTAAGGTTCATACCACTTAGGGGAAGTAACTATTTCCACTACATGAGCTTAGTCAAAGGGTGGTGTTACTTTAGGGCTACCCAAGCATGGTCCCTGCCAACGGGTCTAGCTCATCACGAGCGTAACGATCGATTGGGTCTCCATTTAATATACCATGACAGTACGAGGCTCGGGCTGGTGATTATCCTTAACACTTCCCTAAATTGAGTGAAAATAGGGTCTTGCTTTGGGAACGCACCGGGGCTAAAAGAGGGACCAAACTAGCATAGATCTAAGGCTCTAATGAGATGCAATGCAGTTTTGAAAGAAGGTGAAATTTTTTAACTAAAACTCTATTATAATTTTTAATCAAGGTACTTTCGAATCGAAGTCTCGAATATGTCCTCAGCGGAGTCGCCACTGTGATGCGCGCCAAACCTCGCGGCCACCCGAAAGCCCACTTTAGGGCGATGAGGAGAGGTTCATAAAAACTTGTAAGGTATTTACAAGCTGCGTCTATTTTGGGCAACAATGAGGTTTCTTGGAGTTGCCACCCAATAGAACATTGGGAAGGGTCATCTAGTCTCAGCGAGCCTAAGACAGCGCATACATATCCATCTTGGGCTAGCCAGAGAGATTTTGGAGGCCTCAGCCTCTACCCCCTAGAGCCTAGGATTGTACATTTAAGCCTTTTGGTGGGACTCAAGAGGTGTCTTCGAAGTCCTAGACCTCTCGCCTCACTGAGCCCCAAAGACCAGAGTGAGTTCGGGACTTCTCATTTATTTGTACCTTGATTAAAATTATAAATAAGTTTTGAATTTTATTATTTCACCATCTTTCCACATGATGCATTTTAATTAAAGGCGCAATCATTCACGTCAAAAGCGGTAAATGGAAACAAAAATCAAAATAAGGCATTCAAAAAATATATTACAATAACACTAGGAGCGGAATACAACTCCCATTTATAAAAGTGCAATACATGCATAAAATGGGGTATTCATTAGAATGAGGACGTTGGTCCTACAATGCATATTTTATTACAAAAATTATTTTTCATGAAGCATCAATTTTATTAGCTAAAACGGGACATTGGTCCACAACTTCCGAGAAAATCCCAAAGTTAATTGTTAGAAAGCTTTTGGCCTTTTTTCTTTAATGACATTAAAACCATTTTCATAATAACATGAATGAAAGGCAAGGGTAAAGAAAGAACCCGAATGGAAGTCCTCAGACTGGCGCAACCACCATCTTTCAGAACTCCAACTCCAAATGGTCAGAAAATAACTCATAGGGATAAACACGTTAGCATCAAAAGCGTGAATAAAAATAAAAATAAAAGAATGAGAAACTCTAACAAAAATAAGTTAAAAGATGAAATTTATATATCAAAAACATGAGAGTTTGCCTAGGGACGGCCTCCTGTACTATGCCAGCGGCCGTCCCTAGTATGGGGAAACAAGTAAAAAAGAAAAACTTTCAGTTCTTTTATAAAAGATTATAAAATAGAATAATAAAATATAAAAAAAAATTAATGTAAATCAAATCAAATTATACAAATATTAGTCCAGAATGTTTACCCTCGGATTTTACCTTTTAAGGCGAGTGTCGAATGAATTAAGTCCCTGTATACTTCGCAAGGATCAAATAAAAGACAGATCAGAGAAAGAAAATTTATGTTGTTCTTTTCTTGAAAATTTGATAGCAATCGAGTGTCCGAATTAGCTGTATTGATGGAAACGAATGAATTTCGTTACCTCAAATTGGCTTAATTCGCAAGAAAAATTTGAAGAAATCAATTAATTGGAAGAAATTTTATCAAATAAAATTCTGCAAATGAACAGAGATTTTATAAACTTTTGAGTAAATTGCTCACAAAAACCTTTTCTAAAAACAATCTCTAGAAAAAAATTAATAACTTTTCTCCAAAGAATTTTTCTTATCAAAGATTTTCACTTTTCTCACCAAAATTCTCAAAACTTCTAACCACTAAAACTGAAATTTGATCCCCTATTTATAGGATTTTAGGAGATAATTCAGATAAGCCTCAACCAAAAGTTTGAATTTTAAAAGGACTTTAAAATTTAAATTTTTAATAAATCTTATCCCCATTTTGAAAGAAAAGAGATTAAATTTTATCCAATCCGGCGTGATCTGGTCAGTTAACGTACCGACGGGCATCCCTGCAAATACCGACGGCCATCCTTACTAAGGGCACACGCGGGAAACTTACTACAGACGGGGCGCGGTACTAGGGACGGGCATCCCTATACCGTCACGTGTCCGTCCCCACTACGCCTAGAGACGGGGATCACCCCAAGTAAGGACAGGCGCCCCTACACAGACGGGAATCCCGTCTGTGGAGCAAAACTCCCAATTTCAACCAAAATTTATCAAACTCTTACAAAGCTCCATGCTATAGAAAAAGATTTTAATCCTCGCGAAACATGAAAGACAAAAACCTCCGAATTTCACCCATTTATCCGAAAACCGACGTTGATCTCTTCATCGGGTAACTCTGACCTGGACTGCCTCAAGACCCAGTGTCTACAACTGTGTCTGTGAGATGCAGTATTCTCTAACCACGATCCAATTGTGATATGTGCTATCGTATGTGCCCCTCTGGACTTATCTCTGCTTGCACGGCGTTTGTGAGATATAGTGTTCTTTAACCACAACCCTATTGCGATATATTCTATCGCATCTATCTTGCTAGCCTCATCTCAGCTTGCACGGTGTCTGTGAGATGTAGTGTTCTTTAACACAACCCTATTGCAATCTGTTCTAATGCATGTATCCTGCTGGCCTCATCTCGGCTTGCACGGTGTCTGTGAGATGTAGTGTTCTCTTACTATAATACCGTTGTGATCTGTTCTATCGCATGTGTCCTGCTAGCCTTATCTCGACTTGCACAGTGTGCATGAGATGCTGTGTTCTCTAACTACAATCCCGTTGCGATCTGTTCTATCGTATGTATTGCGCTGGCCACATCTTGGCTTGCACGCTGTCTGTTAGATGCAATGTTCTCTAACTACAATCCCATTGCAATCTGTTCTATCGCATGTGTCCCGCAGAACTCATCTCGGCTTGCACGGTGTCTGTGAGTTGTAGTGTTCTCTAACTACATCCCTGTTGCGACTTGTTTTATCGCATGTGTCTTGCTGGCCTCATCTCGGCTTGCACGGTGTCTGTGAGATTTAGTATTCTCTAACTACAATCCCATTGTGATTTGTTCTATCGCATGTGTCCCGCTGGCCTCATATCGGCTTGCACGGTATCTGTGAGATACGATGTTCTGTAACCACAACCCTGTTGCGATCTATTCTATATGTGTCCCACTGGCTTAATCTCGGCTTACACAGTGTCTGTGAGATGCAGTGTTCTCTAATCACAACCCTGTTGTGATCGGTTCTATCACTTGTGTCCCGCTGGCCTCATTTTGGCTTGCACTCTGTCTGTGAGATGCAGTGTTCTCTAACCACGATCCAATTATGATCTGTTCTATCGTATGTGTCCCGCTAGCCTCGTCTCGGCTTGCACGGTTTCATTGAGATGCAGTGTTCTCTAACAATAATCCCACTGCGATCTGTTCTATCGCAGGTGTCCCGCTGGCCTCATCTCGGCTTACACGGTGTCTATGAGATGTACTATTCTTTAACCACAATCGCGTTGTGATCTTTTCTATGGCATGTGTCCCGTTGGCCTCATCTCAGCTTACACGATTTCTATGAGAAGTAGTATTCTTTCACCACAACCCTATTGCGATCTATTCTATTGCATGTGTCCCGCTGTCCTCATCTCGGCTTGCACGGTGTGTGTGAGATGCAATGTTCTTTAACATCAACCTTCTTATGATCAATTCTATCGTATGTGCCCCGTTGGCCTCATCTCGGCCTTCACAGTGTCTGTGAGATGCAGTGTTCTCTAACCAAAAACCTGTTGTGATTTGTTATATCGCATGTATCCCGCTGGCCTCATCTCGGCTTGTACGGTGTCTGTGAGAAGCAGTGTTCTCTAACTACAATCCTGTTTCGATCTGTTATATCGCATTTTTCCTGCTGGCCTAATCTTGACTTGCACGGTGTCTATAAGATGTAGTGTTCTCTAACTATAATCCTATTGCAATCTGTTCAATCGCATGTGTCCCGCTGGCCTCATCTCAGCTTGCACAGTGTCTGTAAGATGTAATGTTCTCCAACTACATCCCTACTACGATTTGTTCTATTGCATGTCTCCCGCTGGCCTCATCTCGACTTGTACGGTGTCTGTTAGATCCAGTGTTCTCTAACTACAAGCCCATTGTGATTTGTTCTATTGCATGTGTCCCGCTGGCCTCATCTCGGCTTGCACGGTGTCTGTGAGATGCAGTGTTCTGTAACCACAACCCTGTTGCGATCCATTCTATATGTGTCCCGCTAGCATAATCTCGGCTTACACAGTGCCTGTGAGATGTAATGTTCTCTAACCACAACCCTGTTGTAATCAGTTCTATCGCATGTGTCCCGCTGGCCTCGTCTCGGCTTGCACTGTGTCTGTGAGATGCAGTGTTCTCTAACCACAATTCCGTTGTGATCTATTCTATCGCATGTGTCCCGCTAGCCTCATCTCGGATTGCACGATTTCTGTGAGATTGTTCTCAAACCACAGTCCTGTTGAAATCTGTTCTATCGTATGTATCCCGCTGGCCTCATCTAGGCTTGCATGGTGTCTGTGAGATGAAGTGTTCTCTATCTACAATGCCGTTGCGATATGTTCTATCGCAGGTGTCTTGCTGGCCTCATCTCGGCTTGCACGGTGTCTGTGAGATGCAGTATTCTTTAAGCACAACCCTGTTGCGATCTATTCTATCGCATGTGTCCCGCTGGCTTAATCTCGGCTTGCACTATGTCTGTGAGATGTAATGTTCTTTAAATACAACCCTGTTGCAATCTGTTCTATTGCATATATCTCACTGGCTTCATCTCGGCTTGCACGGTGTCTGTGGTATGCATTGTTCTCTAACTACAATCCCGTTGCAATATGTTATATCGCATGTGTCCTGCTAGCCTTATCTCAACTTGCACGATATCTGTGAGATGCAGTGTTCTCTAACTACAATCCCGTTGAGATCTGTTCTATCGCATGTGTCCCGCTGGCCTCATCTCGGCTTGCACGGTGTCTGTGAGATGTAGTGTTCTCTAACCACAGCCCTATTGCAATCTATTCTATTGTATTTATCCCGCTGGCCTCGTATCAGCTTGTACGGTGTCTGTGAGATGCAGTGTTCTCTAACCACAATCCCGTTCTGATATGTTCTATTGTAGGTGTCCCGCTGGACTCATATCGGCTTGTACGGTGTCTATGAGATGCAGTGTTCTTGAACCACAACCCTATTACGATATGTTCTATCGCATGTGTTCCACTGGCCTCATCTCGGCTTGCACGGTGTCTGTGAGATGTAGTGTTCTTTAACCACAACCCTGTTGCGATCTGTTCTAACACATGTATCCCGCTGGCCTCATCTCAGCTTAAATAGTGTCTATGGGATGCAGTGTTCTCTTACTACAATACAGTGCGATATGTTCTATCACATGTGTTCCTGCGGGCCTTATCTCGACTAGCACGGTGTCTGTGAGATATAGTGTTCTCTAACTACAATCCTGTTTCGATCTGTTCTATCACATGTGTACCGCTGGCCTCATCTCGGCTTGTACGGTGTCTGTGAGATGTAGTGTTCTATAACTTCATTCCTATTGTGATCTGTTCTATCGCATGTGTCTCGCTGGCCTCATCTCGACTTGCATGGTGAATGTGAGATGCAGTGTTCTCCAGCTACAATCCCATTGTGATTTGATCTATCACATCTATCCCACTGGCCTCATCTCAGCTTGCACGGTGTCTATGAGATGTAGTGTGCTCTTGTCATGGCCGGATTTGTACCCTAAGAGAATTAACCTAATTTGGCATGTGTGTGTAGGATTGGACTTAATTGAAAGAAAGAAGTTTAGTTAAGGGATTTAAATGGTAATTATGAATGTTTGTGCTAAGCATGAGTTAAAGGCTAGTTAATTAGTTAATGGAAGGATTAATTAAGAATATAATAACTTTGATTTATTGGAAGTGGAGGCAGACTTGAGGAAGTGGTTTCCGTGTGGCTTCTTGAGAGGTTGCCACCTCTTCCTTTGCATGCAAGTGTGGGTTAAGATGAAAGAGTTTCATTTGGTAACCTAGCTATTTTCTGAATTTTGGCTTTGGCTTTCTTCTTGTTCCCGTGAGTGAGGATAAGAGAGTGGTTTAGTGGCTAATGGTAATTGTGTGCATATAGCTAATTGGATCAAGAATTGAGGGTAAACCTAAGAGGTAAGTGAATAAGTGCATATTCTCATCTTCTACTCTTTCTTCTTGGTTGAGCCGGTTTGGATGGGATATTATTGGTTTGAGTTTGAGCTTGAGCATCTGTGTTGTTTTGTTAGCTGAAGAAGTGAAGAGGGATAAGGGAAAGGCTGTAATCGGCGAGCCGAGCGTCCGTCGTAATTAGGAGCTAAGGCGACGAGGTTTGGGAACAAACCCTAACTGTATGAATATGTGATTAGTGTTGGTTAAATAGGGTTTTGAACTGAATTGCATGATATGTGAAATTGAAGGTTGAGCATGAATTATGTGATGCTAAATTGTATGAGTATAGTAGCAATATGATTGTGATAAAGTGCTTGAAAGTGATTATGATTTGTACTATTATTGAATGCCAAACAAGAAGGGAAAATCAGGTATGTGTTATTGATTGTGTGGTTGATGTATTTGGGTAAATTGCCAAAAGTGAGAATGAGATTTGAAGTCTTAATGAGAAGGAAGAAATGGACTGAAAAACATAACCATGTTATGGTGTTTTTGCATAGGTCACGGTGACAATGAAATCCATTGTAACCTTGAGGTATGCTTGAGTTCAATTCTGCCTAAGGGATTTTGGTATGTCACGGTGACAATGAACTTCATTGTGACCGTGAGGTACCCAAGGGAGCATTCTGTTTTGCAAAGTGAGAATATGTCACGGTGGCAATGGGATTCATTGTGACCGTGACATACCCTCAGGTTGCATTCTGCCGAGAGTTGGGAACACATCACGGTGACAATGAAATTGGTTGTGACCGTGACATGTCCCCAATTTGCATTCTGTTTTGGACTTCAATATGTCACGGTGACAATGAAATCCATTGTGACCGTGACCCACCCTGTTTTGGCAATATAATCCTAATGTGTTTGGTCATTCAAATGGCATGGCTTTAAGCTGAAATGAAGGACAGCATGAGTAAGTAATGTATATGTGTTAAGTTATCTACAAATGCATACAACTATGATGACTTCTGAATGTGATAAGTTACGAGAATATTAAATGTGAAGACTGAATTTGAAAGCATATTGAATATGCAAATGAAATGTATGGCTGTGTGCTAATACAAATGTGTAAAGTGAAAAGTGAACTGAATAACGTGTTTAAACAACTTAAGCCTGCGAGTCAAGTAGTGGATAGTTAGGCATGCCTATAGGGTCAAGTGCTGCAGCCCCATGCGTTAAATGTGTCTGATTCCATGGGAATCACAATGCGATTATCCTTACTGGATTGTGTTATATGTGGAATGATGAAAAGTACCAGAAGGTACTAATGTGATATGAAGCACCAGAAGGTGCTAAATGTGAAAAAGTAGTCTCGATGAGATTACTGGTATCTGAGAGATACCGATGCGATACCCGTTATCTGCGTCATTGAATTGCAGGCAAAGTGGTAAAAAGGCTAATTGGTTAATCGGCTAAAAGTTAATTAAATATAAACAGAAGTGATTGTGATACAAGGAAGTATGGAAATGTGAGTAAGTACTTGATGCCTTATGATTGAATATAGTAATAGTTAATCTGCCATGATTATTAGCATGTTATATATGATGATTCTGATGTGTGATAAATTATATGCTATATGTATGAGTTCCCCACTAAGCGTTATCGCTTAGCATGGATTTACTCTAATCCGTGCAGGTACGGACGAGAGGTGACTGAAGGACGTCCCCCGCATTTTGGTACGGTCAACAATAGGAAGTATATAGTGTAGGTTTGGGGGTTTGTTATTTGGGACTTTTGTATAAATTTTATATGGTTAATATGTATTTTGAATATGTAAAGGCATGTAATAATGTAGTAATCACGGATGTAACCTCCCACATGTATGAGTGTCATGTGAATGGCTAAGACGTGTGACTAATAGTAGTTAGCATGCGATGCATGAATTAAAACAGTGTGCGATGGAATTTTATTATTCAGTTTCCGCATGTGTTTCTGTGTGTGTGTGCGACCTTCTCTAACTAAGATTAGCTGAGCTAGTTGTCGTTAGGGAATGGGCGTCACAAGTTGTGGTATCAGAGCCTAGGTTGAGTCTTTTCTGGGAATTGGGTAGATAAGATGTGTATAGTTTGTTGACCTAATGCGGAAGTCCTTGTTTAATCTGTGTAGTAAGATGGATTCTGGAAGGCATACCGGTGAGGAATCTGCCGAAAGTGTGAATCCTCGTGAAGCTGAGGTGACAGGGTCTGGGCAGTCTAGATCGGTTGGTTATGGGAATGAGATTCCATTTGGGCCTATGGAAGCCATGATGAAAATGACACAAGATATGGCGAGAGTGATGGAACGTATGATGGCGCCAAGAGCCCCAATAGAATCTTTGAGGAAGCATGGTTTGGAGGAATTTCATGGAACAAGGTTAGATGAGTCAGAAAAAGCAGAGTACTGGATTGAGAAGGTGGAAAGGATTCTTAAGGAGATACGATGTCCTCCAGATCAGTGGGTTGAATGTGTGGAGTCATTACTCCAAGGTCCTGCATATGATTGGTGGAAGCTGGTCCTGCGGAATCCGATGCTTCCTGAACCATTAAACTGGGAGTTCTTTGAAAAAGAATTCAAGAACAAGTATATTACTAAAGCACATCGAGAGGCAAATTGGAAGAAGTTCTTGAGTTTGAGACAGAGGACTATGACAGTGGCGGAGTATGAAGCAGAATTCTGTCGCTTAAGCAAATATGCGCCGAAAGGTGTGTTAACTGATGTGTTGCGATGTCAACAGTTTGAGGATGGATTGATTGAGGAAATTAAAGCTTTGCTGATTTCTTTAACAACAGAGCAGAATATAAGTTACTATCGAATTGTACAAGCAGCTTTGAGAGCTGAAAGGACTTTGGGAGCCCAAAGAGAATGGAGACAAAGGAAGAATACGAATAGAGGTGGTTCCCAGACGGGGAAAAGATCAAGAGATTCTCATGTGGCATCACCTGCGGAATCAGGGTTCAGTTCTGCAGCGAGAGGTAAGAAGCGAGGCGCTCCCTCAGCATCTGGTTCTGGAAGAGGAACATCTGGTAATAGAAGTGAGGTTCATGAGTGTCCTCATTGTGGTAAGAGGCATAGAGGAGAATGCTGGAGAGTGTCGGGTGCTTGTTATAGATGTGGGAGCACTGAGCATTTCATTGCTAATTGCCCGAATACCTATGAGATGTCAGGAAATCAACAAGAGCAGAGTAGGGGTGGTTCAAACTTGCCTTCTACGAACAGAGGAAGAGGAAGAGGACGTGGCAGAGGTAGTCAGTCCAGAGGTGCAGTCGATTCTGAGATTGTGGATAGACCTGATGAGGCTCCAGTGCGGGCTTATGCTATGAGGGCACGAGAGGATCAGGACGCGCCTGAGGTGATAGCAGGTACTATTCTACTTTGTGGTGTGGAAATGTTTGCACTTATTGATCCTGGTTCAACTCATTCATATGTATGTGATAAAAAGATATGTGAAAAGATGCCTAAAGTTGAATGTTTGAAATATGATATATGTGTGTCTAGCCCTTTGGGAGGTAATGTTAATGTAAACAGAGTGTATCGAAACTGTACATTAGAAGTTCAAGGTAGTGTGTTTCCAGCGGATTTGATTGAACTACCGTTTGATGAGTTTGATTTGATTCTGGGTATGGATTGGTTAACTAAGTATGATGCGGATGTTAAGTGTAAGAAGAAAATAGTTATACTCTCTGATGGTAAGGGTAACAGAGCGACAGTGAGAGGAGTGTGCACTAACCCTCTTGTGAATGTGATATCTGCTATGCAAGCCTGTCGGTGTATGAGAAAAGGATGTGAAGCTTATTTGGCCCTGGTATTAGATAGTAAGAGAGAACAGGTAAAGATGCAAGAGATACCAATAGTCAGAGAGTTTCCTGACGTGTTTCCTGAAGAATTGAGCGGTGTACCACCAATAAGAGAAGTTGAGTTATCAATTGACGTGGTACCAGGAACTGTACCGGTATCTAAGGCACCCTATAGAATGGCTCCAACTGAGTTGAAGGAATTGAAGGAGCAGTTGCAAGAATTACTGAACAGGGGTTTTATTAGACCTAGTGTTTCTCCTTGGGGAGCACCAGTGTTGTTTGTTAAAAAGAAAGATGGTACAATGAGAATGTGTATTGATTATCGACAGTTGAATAAAGTAACAGTAAAGAATAGGTATCCTTTACCTCGAATTGAAGACTTGTTTGATTAGTTAAGGGGAGCCGGGGTATTCTCAAAGATTGACTTGCGTTCAGGGTATTATCAGTTGCAAGTGAAGATGGAAGATGTACCTAAGACCGCGTTTAGAACTCGTTATGGGCATTATGAATTTCTAGTAATGCCATTCGGGTTAACCAATGCGCCAGCTGCATTCATGGATTTAATGAATCGGGTGTTCAGACCGTACTTGGATCAGTTTGTGGTTGTGTTCATAGACGATATTTTGGTATATTCAAGAAATGAAAAGGAACATGAACAGCATTTGAGAGTTGTACTTCGGACTTTGCAAGAACACCAGCTGTATGCCAAACTCAGTAAGTGTGAGTTCTGGCTCAAAGAGGTATCATTTCTGGGTCATGTGATCTCATCTGAAGGAGTTAAAGTGGATCCAACTAAGATAGAAGCAATTGTGAATTGGAAACCGCCTAAGAATGTGTTAGAAATTCGCAGTTTCTTAGGGTTGGTTGGATACTACAGAAGGTTTGTGAAAGGATTTTCAGTAATAGCTTCACCGTTGACAAGATTGCTACGTAAAGGAGTGAAATATGAGTGGTCTGAAAGATGTCAAACAAGTTTCGATCGGTTAAGGAAGATGTTAGTAGAAGCACCGATTCTTACACAGCCTATGACTGGTAAAGAGTATGTATTGTATACCGATGCTTCAGGTGTCGGATTGGGTTGCGTATTGATGCAAGAGGGGAAGGTGATAGCGTATGCGTCAAGGCAATTGAAACCGCATGAGCAGAATTATCCGACTCATGATTTGGAATTGGCTGCAGTAGTGTTTGCTTTAAAGATTTGGCGACATTACCTGTATGGTGAGAAGTGTAGGATTTACACGGATCACAAGAGTTTGAAATATCTGCTTACACAGAAGGAACTAAATCTGAGACAACGAAGGTGGCTCGAGTTGTTTAAAGATTATGATTGTATTGTGGATTATCATCCGGGAAAAGCTAACATAGTGGCCGATGCTTTGAGTAGGAAGTCAATTTCAGCATTACAGTTAAAGCGGATTGAGTGGAGGTTTTCTGCAGATGGAGCTTTATTAGCACAGTTGAAAGCAAGACCGGTTCTGAAAGATGAGTTAATAGTTGCTCAGAGAAGTGATGGGAGATTGCAACAAGTTCTGCAGTCAGTTGGGGTTATGGATAAGACTGACTATTCAGTGAATGAAGATGGAATACTGCTGTATAAGAATAGAATGTGTGTGGCCAACGATAAAGAATTAAGAAAGAGATTGATGCACGAGGCTCATAATACAGTTTTCACTATGCATCCAGGTGGAAACAAGATGTATCAAGATATGAAACAGTTGTATTGGTGGCCAGGGATGAAGAAGGATGTAGTGGAATATGTGTCTAAGTGTCTTGTCTGTCAACAAGTTAAAGCGGAGCATCAAGTGCCCCAGGGAATGTTGCATCCACTCCCTATTCCCCAATGGAAATGGGATAATATCACGATGGATTTTGTTACTGGATTGCCTCTGACCTCAAGACAGCAAGACGCAGTATGGGTTATTGTGGACAGGTTTTCGAAATCAGCTCACTTTATACCTGTTCGGATGGATTATTCTATGGAAAAGTTAGCTCAATTGTATGTAAGGGAAATTGTCCGATTGCATGGGATACCTTTGTCTATTGTTTCTGATAGGGATCCCAGATTTACTTCTAAATTTTGGAGGAGTTTACAGGCAGCGTTGGGTACGAAATTGAATTTCAGTACTGCTTTCCATCCACAAACCGATGGACAGTCGGAAAGAATTATTCAGGTTTTGGAAGATTTGATGCGAGCGTGTGTTTTGGATTTCTCTAAGAGTTGGGATAGGTATCTTCCACTTATGGAATTTGCTTATAACAACAGTTATCAGACCAGTATTGGTATGGCACCGTATGAAGTTTTGTATGGAAGGAAATGTCGTTCACCGATTTGCTGGATAGAATTGAATGAAAGCAGAGTCATAGGGCCAGATTTGGTTCGTGATACAGAAGAGAAAGCTAAAATCATACAGCAAAGATTGAAGGCAGCAAGTGACAGACAAAAGTCGTATGCTGATTTGAAGAGAAGAGATATTGAGTTCAGTGTAGGTGATAAAGTGTTTCTGAAAGTGTCTCCTTGGAGGAAGGTACTGCGATTTGGTAAAAAGGGGAAGCTGAGTCCAAGGTTTATTGGGCCATATGAAGTGCTTGAAAGAGTAGGTTTTGTAGCTTATCGGCTGGCTTTGCCTCCGACTTTGGCTAAGCTACATGATGTGTTCCATGTGTCTATGTTAAGAAAATATAGGTCAGATGATTCCCATGTGCTATCTCTACCAGAAGTGGAAGTGCAGTCAGATTTCACTTATGATGAAAAGCCAATAGTGATCTTAGCAAAAGAAGTCAGACAACTTCGGAACAAGCAGATACCACTTGTGAAAGTACTCTGGCAGCACCATGGTGTTGAAGAAGCAACTTGGGAACCAGAAGCGGCTATGCGAGAACAGCATCCACAACTATTCCACTCAGGTATGAATTTCGAGGACGAAATTCTTTAAAGAGGGGAGAGTTGTCATGGCCGGATTTGTACCCGAAGAGAATTAACCTAATTTGGCATGTGTGTGTAGGATTGGACTTAATTGAAAGAAAGAAGTTTAGTTAAGGGATTTAAATGGTAATTATGAATGTTTGTGCTAAGCATGAGTTAAAGGCTAGTTAATTAGTTAATGGAAGGATTAATTAAGAATATAATAACTTTGATTTATTGGAAGTGGAGGCAGACTTGAGGAAGTGGTTTCCGTGTGGCTTCTTGAGAGGTTGCCACCTCTTCCTTTGCATGCAAGTGTGGGTTAAGATGAAAGAGTTTCATTTGGTAACCTAGCTATTTTCTGTATTTTGGCTTTGGCTTTCTTCTTGTTCCCGTGAGTGAGGATAAGAGAGTGGTTTAGTGGCTAATGGTAATTGTGTGCATATAGCTAATTGGATCAAGAATTGAGGGTAAACCTAAGAGGTAAGTGAATAAGTGCATATTCTCATCTTCTACTCTTTCTTCTTGGTTGAGCCGGTTTGGATGGGATATTATTGGTTTGAGTTTGAGCTTGAGCATCTGTGTTGTTTTGTTAGCTGAAGAAGTGAAGAGGGATAAGGGAAAGGCTGTAATCGGCGAGCCGAGCGTCCGTCGTAATTAGGAGCTAAGGCGACGAGGTTTGGGAACAAACCCTAACTGTATGAATATGTGATTAGTGTTAGTTAAATAGGGTTTTGAACTGAATTGCATGATATGTGAAATTGAAGGTTGAGCATGAATTATGTGATGCTAAATTGTATGAGTATAGTAGCAATATGATTGTGATAAAGTGCTTGAAAGTGATTATGATTTGTACTATTATTGAATGCCAAACAAGAAGGGAAAATCAGGTATGTGTTATTGATTGTGTGGTTGATGTATTTGGGTAAATTGCCAAAAGTGAGAATGAGATTTGAAGTCTTAATGAGAAGGAAGAAATGGACTGAAAAACATAACCATGTTATGGTGTTTTTGCATAGGTCACGGTGACAATGAAATCCATTGTGACCGTGAGGTATGCTTGAGTTCAATTCTGCCTAAGGGATTTTGGTATGTCACGGTGACAATGAACTTCATTGTGACCGTGAGGGTACCCAAGGGAGCATTCTGTTTTGCAAAGTGAGAATATGTCACGGTGCAATGGGATTCATTGTGACCGTGACATACCCTCAGGTTGCATTCTGCGAGAGTTGGGAACACATCACGGTGACAATGAAATGGTTGTGACCGTGACATGTCCCCAATTTGCATTCTGTTTTGGACTTCAAATATGTCACGGTGACAATGAAATCCATTGTGACCGTGACCCACCCTGTTTTGGCAATATAATCCTAATGTGTTTGGTCATTCAAATGGCATGGCTTTAAGCTGAAATGAAGGACAGCATGAGTAAGTAATGTATATGTGTTAAGTTATCTACAAATGCATACAACTATGATGACTTCTGAATGTGATAAGTTATGAGAATATTAAATGTGAAGACTGAATTTGAAAGCATATTGAATATGCAAATGAAATGTATGGCTGTGTGCTAATACAAATGTGTAAAGTGAAAAGTGAACTGAATAACGTGTTTAAACAACTTAAGCCTGCGAGTCAAGTAGTGGATAGTTAGGCATGCCTATAGGGTCAAGTGCTGCAGCCCCATGCGTTAAATGTGTCTAATTCCATGGGAATCACAATGCGATTATCCTTACTGGATTGTGTTATATGTGGAATGATGAAAAGTACCAGAAGGTACTAATGTGATATGAAGCACCAGAAGGTGCTAAATGTGAAAAAGTAGTCTCGATGAGATTACTGTATCTGAGAGATACCGATGCGATACCCGTTATCCGCGTCATTGAATTGCAGGCAAAGTGGTAAAAAGGCTAATTGGTTAATCGGCTAAAAGTTAATTAAATATAAACAGAAGTGATTGTGATACAAGGAAGTATGGAAATGTGAGTAAGTACTTGATGCCTTATGATTGAATATAGTAATAGTTAATCTGGCATGATTATTAGCATGTTATATATGATGATTCTGATGTGTGATAAATTATATGCTATATGTTTGAGTTCCCCACTAAGCGTTATCGCTTAGCATGGATTTACTCTAATCCGTGCAGGTACGGACGAGAGGTGACTGAAGGACGTCCCCCGCATTTTGGTACGGTCAACAATAGGAAGTATATAGTGTAGGTTTGGGGGTTTGTTATTTGGGACTTTTGTATAAATTTTATATGGTTAATATGTATTTTGAATATGTAAAGGCATGTAATAATGTAGTAATCACGGATGTAACCTCCCACATGTATGAGTGTCATGTGAATGGCTAAGACGTGTGACTAATAGTAGTTAGCATGCGATGCATGAATTAAAACAGTGTGCGATGAATTTTATTATTCAGTTTCCGCATGTGTTTCTGTGTGTGTGTGCGACCTTCTCTAACTAAGATTAGCTGAGCTAGTTGTCGTTAGGGAATGGGCGTTCACAGCTCTAACTATAACCCTGTTGCTATCTGTTCTATCGCTTGTATCCCGCTGGCCATATCTCGGCTTGCACGGTGTCTATGAGATGTTGTGTTCTTTAATTGCAGTCCTGTTGTGATCTGTTCTATCGCATTTCTCCCGTTGGCCTCATCTCTGCTTGAACGGTGTCTGTGAGATGCAGTGTTCTCTAACTATAATCCTGTTGCGATCTGTTCTATCGCATGTGTCTCGGTGGCCTCATCTCAGCTTGTACGGTGTCAATGAGATGTAGTGTTCTCTAATTACAACCCTGTTGCTATCTGTTCTATCGCTTGTATCCCACTGGCCACATCTCGGCTTGCACGGTGTCTGTGAGATGCAGTATTCTCTAACTATAATACCGTCATGATCTATTTGCATGTGTCCCGCTGGCCATATCTCGGCTTGCACGGTGTCTGTGAGATGTAGTGTTCTCTAACTATAATCCCGTCACGACCTGTTCTATCGCATGTGTCTCGCTGGCCTCATCTCGGATTGCACGGTGTTTGTGAGATGTTGTGTTCTCTAATAACAAACCCTGTTGTGATCTATTCTATTGCATGTGTAACGCTGGCCTCATTAAGGCCTGCATGCTGTCTGTGAGATGTAGTGTTCTCTAACTACAATCCCGTTGCTATCTATTTTATCGCATTTGTCCCGCTGGCCTCATCTCGACTTGTACGGTGTCTGTGAGATGTAGTGTTCTCTAACCACACCCTTGCTGCAGTCTATTCTATCGTATGTATCCCGCTGGCCTCATCTTGGCTTGCAAGGTGTCTGTGAAATGCAGTTTTCTCTAACTACAATCGTGTTGCGACATGTTCTATCGCAGGTGTCCCGCTGGCCTCATCTCGGCTTGCACAGTGTCTGTGAGATGTAGTATTCTTTAACTACAACCCGGTTGTGATATGTTCTAACGCATGTATCCCGCTGGCCTCATCTGGGGTTGTAAGGTGTATATGGGATGCAATGTTCTCTTACTATAATACCGTTGCAATCTGTTCTATCACATGTGTCCTGCTGGCTTTATCTCGACTTGTACGGTGTCTGTGAGATGCAATGTGCTCTAACTACAATCCCGTTGCGATCTATTCTATTGCATCTGTTCTGCTGGCCTCATCTCGGCTTGCACGGTATCTATGGGATGCAGTGTTCTCTAACTACAATCCCATTGCGATCTGTTCTATCGCATTTGTCTCACTGGCCTCATCTCGGCTTGCATGGTGTCTGTGAGATGCAGTGTTCTCTAACTACAATCCCGTTGCGATCTTTTTTATCACATGTGTCCCGCTGGCATCATCTCGGCTTCCACGATGTCTGTGAGATGCAGTGTTATCTAACTACAATTCCATTGCAATCTATTCTATCGCACGTGTCTCGCTGGCCTCTTCTCGGCTTATACGGTGTCTGTGAGATGCAGTGTTCTCTAACTACAATCCCGTTGCGATATGTTCTATCGCAGGTGTCCCACTGGACTCATCTCGGCTTGCACGGTGTCTGTAAGATGCAGTGTTCTTTAGCCACATCCCAGTTGAGATATGTTCTATCGCATGTGTCCCACTGGCCTTATCTTGGCTTGCACGGTGTCTGTGAGATGTAGTGTTCTTTAACCACAACCCTGTTGCGATATGTTCTAATACATGTATCCCTCTGGCCTCATCTCGGCTTGCATGGTGTCTGTGGGATGCAGTGTTCTCTTACTACAATACCGTTGCGATCTGTTCTATCGCATGTGTCCTGCTGGCCTTATCTCGACTTGTACAGTGTCTGTGAGATGCAGTGTTCTCTAACTACAATCTCGTTACGATCTGTTCTATCGCATGTGTCCCGCTGGCCTCATCTCGGCTTGTACGGCGTCTATGGGATGCAGTGTTCTCTAACTATAATCCCATTGTGATCTGTTCTATTGCATGTGTCTCACTGGACTCAAGTCGGCTTGCACTGTACTTGTGAGATGCGGTGTTTTCTAACTACAATCCCGTTGCAATTTGTTCTATCGCATGTGTCCCGCTGGCCTCATCTCGGCTTGCACGATGTCCTTTGAGATGTAGTGTTCTCTAACCACAACCCTGTTGCTATCTGTTCTATCGCTTGTATCTCGCTGGGCTCATCTCGGCTTGCACAATGTCTGTGAGATGCAGTGCTCTCTAACTATAATCTCATTGTTATTTGTTCTATCGCACGTGTCCCACTGGCCTCATCTCAACTTGCACAATATCTGTGAGATGTAGTGTTCTCTAACTACAACCCTATTGCAATCATTTCAATCGTATGTATCCCGCTGGCCTCATTTCGGCTTGCTTGGTGTCTGTAAGATGCAGTGTTCTCAAACTACAATTCCATTGAGATATGTTCTATCGAAGGTGTCCCACTGGCCTCATCTTGGCTTGCACGGTGTCTGTGAGTATGACAACCTATTACGATATGTTCTATCGCATGTGTCCCGCTAGCCTCATCTCAGCTTGTACGGTGTCAGTGAGATGTAGTGTTCTTTAACCACAACCCTGTTGCAATCTCTTCTATCGCTTGTATCCCGCTGGCCTCATCTCACCTTGCATGGGGTCTGTGAGATGCAGTGTTCTCTAACTACTTTCCTGTTGGGATCTATTCTATCGTAGGTGTCCCGCTGGCCTCATCTCGGCTTGCACGGTGTCTATGAGATGTAGTATTCTTTAACCAGAACCCTGTTGCAATCTGTTCTATTGCATGTATTCTGTTGGCCTCATCTTGGCTTGCACGGTGTCTGTGAGATGAAGTTTTCACTAACTATAATCCCATTGCGATCTATTCTGTCGCATGTGTCCCGCTGGCCACATCTCGGCTCGTACGGTGTCTGTGAGATGTAGTGTTCTCTAACTATAACCCTGTTGTGATCTGTTCTATCGCATGTAGCCCGCTGGCCTCATCTCGACTTGTATGCTATCTGCAAAATGCAGTGTTCTCTAACTACAATCCTGTTGTGATATGTTCTATCGCAGGTGTCTCGCTGGCCTCGTCTTGGCTTGTATGGTGTCTGTGAGATGCAGTATTCTCTAACTACAATCCTATTGCGATTTGTTCTATCACATGTGTCTTGCTGGCCTCATCTCGGCTTGCACGGTGTATGTGAGGTGTAGTATTCTCTGACCACAACCATGTTGCAATATGTTCTATCATTTGTATCCCGCTGGCCTAATGTCGGCTTGCACGGGGTCTGTGAGATGCAGTGTTCTCTAACTACAATCTCATTGCGATCTGCTCTATCTCAGGTGTCCCACTGGCCTCATCTCGGCTTGCACGGTGTCTGTCAGATGTAGTGTTCTTTAACCACAACCCTATTGCGATCTGTTCTATTGCATGTGTCCTGCTACCCTTATCTCAGCTTGCACGATGTCTGTGAGATGCAGTGTTCTCTGACCACAATCCCGTTGTGATATGTTCTATTGTAGGTGTCCCGCTGGACTCATCTCGGCTTGTACGGTGTCTATGAGATGCAGTGTTCTTGAACCACAAGCCTATTGCGATATGTTCTATCGCATGTGTCCCGCTGGCCTCATCTCGGCTTGCACTTTGTCTATGACATGTAGTGTTCTTTAACCACAACCCTGTTGCGATCTGTTCTAATGCATGTATCCCGCTGGCCTCATCTCGGCTTGAATAGTGTCTATGGGATGCAGTGTTCTCTTACTACAATACAGTTGTGATCTGTTCTATCGCATATATCCCACTAGCCTCATCTCAGCTTGCATGGTGTCTGTGAGATGCAATGTTCTCTAGCTACAATCTTATTGCGATCTGTTCTATCGTATATGTCCCGCTGGTCTCATCTCGGCTTGCACAGTGTCTGTGAGATGTAGTGTTCTCTAACTACAATCCCATTGCGATCTGTTCTATCGCATGTGTCCCTCTGTCCTCATCTCAGCTTGCATAGTGTCTGTGAAATGTTGTGTTCTCTAACCACATCCCTGTTGCGATCTGCTCTATCGCATGTGTCCCGCTGCCTTCATCTCGGCTTGCACGGTGTTTGTGAGGTGTAGTGTTCTCTAACCACAACCCTATTGTGATCTATTCTATCGCATTTATCCTGCTGGCGTCATCTCAGCTTATACAGTGTCCTTGCTAACCCCCATCTGATCTGCAAGGTGTGTGATTGAATGTTCTGTCTTGCTGGCCACTTTTGGGCTGCTTTTTTTCTATCTGTTAACCACTATCTGAATGATTTAGTGTCTGATTTGCTAACCACTATCCGGTTAGCCCAGTGGCTGACTGTTGACAATCCTTGGGTCGGCATGGTGACTCGTTTGTTGTTGTCTTTGCTGGCGCTTATCCTGAACCTCTTTTTTTTACAAAAAAAAAAAGGAAAACTAAATGTGTAGGGTATATGAAAGTGATGCGTACCTATGGCAGTACATACTTGTTGGGGTCGATATCAGACTGGTGCCCCCTGTAGGACGGTTGGTTGTTCCTTATGGAAAATAGTTTGTGGAATATGATCCTCTTGGATTTTTGCTGAGTCTTTTTTAGACTTCCAAAGTGTGGGACACCATTCTCTTAATTGCATCGATTGTGATATACCAGATACCGATCTCCAATCAGAGCCTCCTTGTTGAAAAGACTTGTGTGCCTCTCTAGAGGGTGAGAGACTTTGATGTTGAGCCTCCAAGGAGGAAAATAGGTTTGAGCCTCCTCAGAGGAAAATTAGATTCGAGCCTCCAGAGAGGAAATTGGGTTTGAGCTTCCTCAGAGGAAATTAGATTTGATCCTCCTTAGAGGAAAATTAGATTGGAGGTTTTGTTGCTTGCCTGTAGGCGGATAGATTTCAATGTCTTTGGTGTCTCTTAAAATGATTGTCGTAAATTTTTTGGATTTTCGCATTTTGGATGTATTTGAATTTTTACAGTATGTTGAATTTTCAAGGCCTTGAAAATATCTTCTTCTTTTTTTTTTTTAGTTTTTGTTGTTTTTTGTTTGAGAATTTGTATTCTTTGTACATTTGAATTTGGATTTTGTACACTTATTGTGTGATGTGTGTGAGCGTACTTCTTATGATAGAGAAACTTACCTGATTTCCCCCGGCATGGTGTGCATGAATAGGCTTATTTTTCTGGGTGTTCCCCTTCTATGCAGACGCACCTGATTTTATGACGAATATAGTGTCCGACGATGTTGAGCTGAACTCATCTCTTGGATCATCTTTGCGTATGAGGTCTATTCGGACCTTTCCCCCTGAGTCATGCACATAGCAACGTATACAAAATATTGTGTATGCGTATGGAATCAATGTGTGAAATATACATATAAAACTATATACAGGAAACACATGCAAAAGATTAATGTACAAGGATTGAATGCACGCAACTACATGTGTAAAAGGATTGAATGCACGTGATATGCTTATGATATGCATGCTAAACATGTGCAAAGAATTATGTGTTACATGTATGCAAAGATTATGTACACGGAATGTGCACGAAGAATTGCATATGAAAAATATATACAAAGTTCAGGCATGTGCGAATGCATATTGGGCATCATGAAAGGCTATGCATGTGTAAAGTTATGCAGGGAGATATGCAAAAGATTATACATGTGAGATGAAAAAATGGATAGACCACATCCTAGGTGGTTAAGGGACTTGTTGAGGATACTACTCGGCTGCTCATATTGGCTGATACCCCCAAGGATCTAGAAAGCATTGTCTTGACTTTAGGGACTCTAACCCATAATCTTTTCAAAGAGAACTTACCCATGCGCATCTTTGCCCCCAGGTCAATGGGCATTTTGCCCCTAAAACTTTAACTCGAGTCCTGAGTTATGCACTATATGCCTAAAGGGAAGTAATGCCGCCTTATCGCTCCAGGCTTCAAAAGTCATTATTTTAAAGGTAGCGCGTCACTTGTGGATTTTCACACTACCTTTTCTTAGCGGGAAATGCGTCCCTTTGGGGATTTTCACATGACCCTGTGCTTAATTTTTGCCAGCAATGGACTCAGCCCACTCCAGCGGCTTTCACTCATTTTTTTATAGGATAGACTACCTATTTGCAGGTTTTCACCCTACCCTTTGGCCTAACTTTTGCTTAGAGAGCCAATTACGGTTTTCAACTCTAACGGCCTTTTTTTTTTAAAAGTATGACTGCAAGAAAATACTATTAGAGCCCCCTTCTAGAGTAATCGGTAGCTGTTCACTGAGGCATTTTCTCCCTAGGCATCGATTACATTCCTTTGCCTCTCTCGATGAATGTGTTGCTAGATTGGGTGAGGTGGCGAATGAGGATCGGGTTCCTTAGGGCTTTTTGAGGCTGCCTTTTACATTACCACCCATTGTGCTCGATAGTCCAGAGGGATTAACAATGTAGTGAGGCATCCCTATCTTTCCAAGGTGGACCTTTATCTTCAGCTTTTACCTCTAGATACCATAGCCTTTGGGCAAGCTGCTGGTGAAGACTATTATACCATCTTTCAGGGATCGTTCCTTTACTCCCACTAATGCATTCAAGAGGTAAGTGCTTAGTCCCGCAGTTGATAATAAGACCTCATCGACTTAGACATCTTAACGGTGAGAGCAGTAGTAAAACATAGTTACTTAGATTAGATGCATTCAGTAATGAATGATGTTTTTCTTTTTATAAATGAACTAGAAAATAATGCACACGTGTATTTACAAAGATTATGTACATTTCGGTTTGATTTCTCTATACATGATCATTATCTAACATCAATTCAAAATGCGAAACTACATCTAATCTCAGAGTAGATCTTGCAAGCATCAAACTTCTGTCTCCAATCAGCCCTCTAGGGTTTTCTTGATTGTACATTTTCTCTCAAGCCTCTAATTTTTGTCCATGGTGCGTTTTTTCGATTTTCACCCTGACGAGGCGCCCATTTTTAGCAAGGCCGCCTTTTTTCGATTTTTGACCCGCGGGGCTTTTATTCTCTTCTTTTGATTTTTAGTCTTGAGATATGGAACTTCTTGGGTTTGTCGATGTTGACCAGTTCTTTGAAGTCTTTCCCATTGCTGTATGTTGTTGCTCCCTTGGATAACAATCTCTGAAGAACAAAAGGACCTTCTCAGCCTAAATTTACCCCGTATGTCCGGAACACCTGGTCTCATTTGCTTGATGACTGAATCTCCCTCTTTCATCAAATGCTTTCTAACCTGCTTCCCAAATGATTGAGCAGAGTATTTTTGTTAGATCTAACTGTGGTGGTAATCCCATGATATGTCCTCGTTTGAGGTGTTTAACTGCTGCTGTTACGGCGCCATGTGGGCTTTCAAAATCTGGGCTTCCATGACTGTCCTTAAAGATTTTAGCTCTACTTTGACCGACCATACTGCTTCAGCCCCATGTATCGAGGAATAAAAGGTGAGTCTTGTAGAGGTTCCGATGGTGGTTCTCTAGCCTCGAAGTGCAAA
This sequence comes from Excoecaria cochinchinensis, assembly GCA_947683425.1. Classification (NCBI taxonomy): domain Eukaryota; kingdom Viridiplantae; phylum Streptophyta; class Magnoliopsida; order Malpighiales; family Euphorbiaceae; genus Excoecaria; species Excoecaria cochinchinensis. The sequence goes on from CANTUQ010000092.1 coordinate 14,615,318, forward strand.
AGGGCTATTTCTCTGCCCAATCCTTGTAGTTTCGAACCATCTTGACCAAGATCTTCTTGTTAGCAGCCTCTCCTGTCCCATTGGTTTGAGGGCAATACAGAGAGGACTTGTGGTCTTTAATGCCATACCTCTGGAGCAACTCCCTAGCCTTAGCCATAAATTTTCCTTCCATCCTTCAACCCTGTATGATACGGGAGACCATATCGACATATCAGGTTCCTTTTGATAACACTATCCATTAGAGGCCGTAGGGCGCACCTCCCCCATGATGTCTATTCTCAAGCTCGAGTAACTTGTATCCATTGTAAGTCAATAGAACCTTTCTGGTCCTTTTCGGAAGTCAAGAAAAATGGCAAAGTATGGGCGTGTGTGGATCAACGGGATTTGAACAAAGTTGCCCCCAGGATGACTTTCCTTCCTTCTTTTTTTTCTTGTTTTTTCTTGTTCCCCTTTTTTTATTCTTTTGTTTTGTTCTTTTATTCTTTTGTTCTTTTTTATGTACTTCTTTTTCTTTCCTTTTTTTTTTTGGACAAACTTTATTCAAATCCTGATAGCTCGTACTTTTTTGCTCTTCCTGACTATTAGAATACCAACCAAGCTAGGTGTTCTATAAAGAATTTGGCTTCATATCTGCTCGTAGATCCCCTTTTTTAACCTTCTTTGAGCTTCTGCTTGACTGGTCCATGATCGGGGTATGTTGGAATAGTGTGCTCGGCGATTCCATAATCAACTCTTAGCATGTCTTCATAGGTCCAGGCAAAGACTTTTTTATATTTTCTTGAATTTCTCTCAAGTTTTGATCTCTCTTCAGGAGTTATATTAGATGCTATTGAGATTTTCTTTGGGTTTTTGAAAGTTTTGAGATTAAACGGAGTAGCACTAATTGAATTAATGTCAAATATGAATGAGTTATGATCACTATTATGCATAGTAAAATTATAAGAGATATCACACAAGTAAGCAAAAACGTTCATCTTATTAATGAAACAGAATGTCATTATTAAACAGTTCAAAAATAAAAAGAACATTCTAAATAGCTAATCATTTGTCATTCTTGCCAACATAAATGTTGCAGTCGGTGGTCCATTATAATCCTTAAGAACCATCCTCCCCTTCCCACTTAGGCACTTAATCTGTCTTATTCTTTATCCTTCGCTCTTTTAGGTCAGAGATCTATTTAGAGTTAATTAGATCTTGAATAGGATGTCTCAAGGTCCTGCAATCATCTGTGGTATGCCCGGTGTGCTAGTGGAAGGCACAATATTGATCCCCTTTGTGATTGGCCTGTCCCTAGTTTCTAGCGGGCCTAACTGGCAATGGCTATAACATCCTGATAGGAGCTTAATTGAGGTATAATTTACTATATGTTTTGTATGAGTTTATGGAATTAATCATGTAATTGTGTGTATATTTGATGTTATATGTGTTAGTTTATGTTTATTTGTATTAGTCTGTGTGTTTTTTGTGTTTACTGGTGTTTTTAGGTGAAAAATAAAGAGAAGAAGCATAAATGTGGAGAGGACCACGAGAGCAGAGAAGGGTCACGACTAGTGATGCTAGATAATAAGTCGTGACTGGCGAAGAAGAACGCAGAGGGAAGGAGGAAAAGAAGAGGCGGAGCTGAGGAAGTAGGGTCACGAGTCGTGAAAGACCATCACGACTCGTGACGACACAGAGAGGCCAGGAAAGAAAAGAGAAAGGGAAGAGAAGGCAAGACGTGAACACCAGTCACGACTCACACGCGAAGTCACGACACGTGATTGGATGTTGCGACTCGTGAGTGGCCAGAGAGAAGAAGAAAAGCAAAGGGAGAAAAGAAAGAGGAAAAAGTCAAATCCGCATTCCGTCGCGAGCGTGACAGTCTCGCGAACTTGACAGAAGTGACCGTTGGAGCAGTTTTTTTTGGAAAGTCATCCGAAGGGGCACCGAACTTCATAAATCATTACAACCATTTGCAAGGGGCATCTCCAAAGGACATAACTCTTAGAATTCTATAAATATATAACGTTATCTGTAAAAAAAGGAGGATGATGATTATTAAGTAATTTTCTGTATTTTGGTTAAATAGTTTCTTTTCTCTAGTTAATTTTCTTAGTTAGTTTTTATGTTTTGAAGAAGAAGATTAAGGAGAAGAAAACCTATTTGAAGAGTTGAGAAAAGGGTTGAAAGACTTCTATCTTAATCTCTTATCTTTTATTTATTTTCGAATCATTTAATGAATACTAATCTAATGAATTTGTTCATTATTAACATTCTTTAATTCCATCTACTTGAAGAGTCTTTGATTGCAGATTTTCTATTAGTATATTTTGCATTATCTTTATAAGTTAAAGTAGATTCTAAAGACCGTTTTAACTGAAATCTAATAGGAACTCATTATCAAGATATATTTTGAGAGATCGGTTTATTGAGATAGTTGCTAAAGGTTGGTACTTATTCTTAGAATATGTAATTAATAACCTCTAATTCATTAATGAAAATTGTGAGTTAGACTTTTAATTGCATGTTTTAGGCAATCCTATTTATGTCGAAAGAGTAAATTAGAACTTTAGTTTAACTCAGCTTGTATGAAAAGATGATTATAATTAATTGGAATGATGGAATCAAGTTCATTATTTAAGTTCTTCATTGAACATTTTATTTTCTTCTGATGAACATGAACTAGGATTAATTAGTTTATGTAGTAGGATAGTTTAGATTTAAATCACCAATTAATTGATCATTGTAAACAAGGTTAAAATTAGCTAGTAATAGTGTGTAAATCACTTTCCTCATGAGATCGACATCTTAAATACTATTTCGGTACACCGTATACTTACGGTAATTAGCATCTATAGAAAATGCTCAACAAGTTTTTGGCGCCGTTGCCGGGAAAACGGTTGATTTACCATTATGAAACTTGATTTATGATTTTGGATTACAATATTTTCTTTTGTTTTAATTTGTTTGATTTAGTTTAACTTTGTGGTTTGTTTTTGGTTTTACAGGATTTGAAAGTTCATGCCTAGTACAAGGAGTTCTTTAGAAGAGCTTGAACCCTTAAATCCTGAAATTGAAAGGTTTTTGTCAAGTAACCGGAAGTCCAATAAGAAAAAGAACAAGGATAAGAGACCAATTATCATGGCTGAAGAAAATCCACCAAGACTTATGGACTTTGCCACACCTGCTTTGAGTGGTGCTCAACAAGGAGTGGTAAGACCAACGGTAAATGCAAATCAATTTGAGATTAAACCATCTTTATTACAAATGATTCAAAATAGCATTCAATTTTACGGTTTGGCAAATGAGGATCCTAATGCTCATTTGGCAAATTTTCTTGAAATATGTGATACCTTTAAGATTAATGGTGTGTCGGCTAATGCAATCAAACTTAGGCTTTTCCCTTTCACTTTGAAAGATAAGGCCAAAGCTTGGTTGAATTCGCTATCAAGGGGATCAATCACTACTTGGGACCAATTGGCCCAAGTATTTTTATCCAAATATTTTCCCTTGGCTAAAACAGCAAAAATCATAAAGGATATCACTACATTTGTTCAAAATGACAATGAATCTTTGTATGAGGCTTGGGAAAGGTTTAAAGAGTTGCAAAGAATGTGTCCTCACCATAACCTTCCAAGGGAGCTTTTGATGCAAACCTTCTATAATGGAATTAATCCTACCATAAGAGGGACTATAGATGCTGCAGCTGGTGGATCTTTGATGAGAAAAATAACTGAAGCAGCATTTGAGCTATTGGAAGAGATGGCAATGAACAACTGTATTTGTCCTCCTGAAAGAGTAAGGGAGTATAATAATTCTAATACTAGGGGGGTACATTCAATAGATTCTATGGTTGCATTACAAGCCCAAATTGAAGCATTGACTCATAAAGTTAATAGCCTAAATATGGGTGGTAATTCATCAAATGCATGCAATGTTTGTGGTCAACAAGGGCATAAGAGTGACAATTGCAATTTAGGCATGGTTAATAAGGAAGAACAAGTTAATTTTATCCAAGGTCAAGGACGTGGTAATCCTTATTCTAACACCTATAACCCTGGTTGGAGTCATCCTAATTTGTCATGGGGAAATAATAATAATAATAATAACCAAAATAGGGGAGTAGGATACCAACAACCACAAGATAGGTTTGGTGCTTTTAAAGGGAAGATTGATAAGTTTATTGAGGAAATTAATTATAAGATGAATTCTCAAGATGAAAGTCAAAAGAAACTTGAGGCAAAAATTGACCAAATCACTAAAAATCATGCAGCCTCTATTCATAATCTTGAGGTTCAATTAGGCCTACTTGCTAGTTCCTTACCTTCTCGAAATCTAGGATGCCTTCCAAGTAATACTGAGGAGAATCCTAGGGAGCACATTAAGCCATGATATGTTTAGTTCTTTTATTTAGGTTACTTAGCTATATTTTCTTTTAAATGTATTGTACGTTGTTTTAGATTAGTTTATGTAGTTTTATTTATTACTTTTTGTATTCTAGATTTTCATACTACTAACACATTTATTTTTATTTTACAGCTAATTTAGTAAGATTAGAGTTGTTCAATTTAATTAAAAAAATAAATAAAATAAAATATTTTGCAGACGTGATATTCTGTCGCGATTGAGATTACAATCGCGAGCGCGATAGAATGTATCAAGTTTGTGCTTGAGCCTTCTGTCGCGATCGCGACAGAAGGCGATGATGCACATTTCAGGTAGGTATATGTACATCTTCACGTGTCGTGACTCCATGCTCGACTCGTGATGGGGTGGACATGCTGAGGAGAGGTCGCCTAGGTAAGTGAGGTGCATCACGAGTCGTGACGATGCTTCACGACTCGTGACGCATGCTTGACGATTCAAGTAAGTTTTTGTTTTATTTTCTTTATTTCGTCACTTTCAATTTATTTTCATTAAATTTTCTTTTTCCTCATATTACTATTTTATTTTTCATTAATTTAGCTTAGATTAACTTTAAACCCCTTAAATCACACAATTCGAAATCAAAGAGGGAAATTTTAAATTCAAAACCCTAAAACATCGGGACTTTTCGTATTCCTTCTTTCTTTTCTATTTCACTTAACTTGTCCCTCTCATTTGTAAACTCTTAGCATTCTAGGTCACGAGTCGCAATCCAGTATTCGACTCTTAATCTTCATAATTCTTAGACTTTTCTTCTTCCTTCACACATATCCTTCGTTGTTCTCTTTTTCTTAGGGTTTGCGTGATTCTTGTTCATCTCGGTTTCTAAATTAAATCCACTTTCATCTTTGTCATAAACTTCTTTGATTAGTTAGACTTTGTTTCTTTTGACATCACACTTCGTTTGCAGTTTATTCTCTATTTACATTTCTTTTTCTTCTATCTATTTGGTTTTTCTTTTCGTGTGTTTGGATTTGTAAATTTCTTTCATTGTATTTGAATTTACTTCCCAATATTTTTCAATCTCTGTTTACACAACACAAATATGGTAAGAACCAAAAACCCATCCATTTCAAGAATTGAACAAGCAAGGCAGGAGGCTGAAGAGGGTGACATTTCTGCTTCCTTTGGTGTTGGATTTCCCATATTTTCTGTGGATGAAGGTAGTTGATTTCTTACTCTTTGTGACAAAAAAATTTCGCAATGTAAGTATTTCCCATCAGATTTGTTAGAGCAGGTGGGCATGTTAAATACTGTGAATGAGATGTTGGCTAACTGTGGCTTCCTTAGATTTGCCAATATGCATGAAGATATTTATCCTGATTTAATGCTTGAATTTTATACAACTTTGAAAAAAAATGAGGATAATGAATATTGGATTGATTTTCGTTTGGATGGTAAAGCACATCCTCTTACTTATTTTATGATGAATCATATGTTTGGATTTTCCCAAACAGGTTTGTTTGACCCACCTAAATCTTTTAAACCTAATGTATTTTGGTCTTTCTTAACTGATTTGCAAACACCATATAAAGCTAGAGATGCTAAATCTATGTTTATTAAAGATTTGAAATATTGAATTTTGTATAAAATTTTTGCTTCTTTGATTTTCAATAGGTCTGAATTTAATCGAGTTTCTTTACATGAACTCTTTTTTGATGTAGTGTGTACATAAAAGAGAGAATGTGTGTTTGTCCTATTGGGTTGTAAGTCAGTTGTTGAATTGTGTTAGTAGACATAAATCTCCTATCACACATGGGCATATTATTACTGTTCTTGCAAGGAATTTAGATGTTGATTTTCGTTGTTATCGTAGAGATCGCCCTTGTATATATTTTACTAAGCATCTTTTTGTACGTGGAGAGGTGGTTAGTGTTAATTTTTAGGAAATACCATCACATTTGAGGTCTTGTTGGAGGGACATTGCTGGATCTTCTGCGCCACAAGTAGAGACACAAGAAGAAGCGGGTGGTGATGAGGGGGCAAGTGAAGAGGAAATTATGCCTGATGTTCCAGCAAATGTGGCTGCTGCCCCTGATGTTGGCTCATCTAGCCATAACATACCAATGATGTTATCTCATATGCAAGATCAGCTTTCTTCTATAGTGCGATGTTAAAGGCGTTTGGAGTATAAGCTGGATCATTTTATCGCTCAATCTGGTTTTGGGATTTCATCACCGCCACCTTCACCATAATAGGGGAGTGTTTCTTTTCTTTATTTTATTTCTTTGTTTATTTTGTTTCATTTCTTCACATTGAAGACAATGTTGCTTCTAAGTGTGGGGGAGTCAGTGTGTTGTGTTGTTTGTGATTACTTATGCTTTATAAGTTTTTGTATGTATTTTGTATGTTAACTACATGATTATTTGTGTGTCTTAGTTTTTTAATTAGGTTCTTAGTAAGCTTTATTATAAAGTATTGTTCTTTTGGTATATTATATAGGTTGTTAAGTCAATTATTTTTTTATGCTCATTTTTATTAGTTTTTCAAGTTATTTTTGGTGTGTGTTTTAAGTTTTTCAAGTTATTTTCTTTTACTTCTTTCAATATTATAGATAATTTAGTCTTTTTACTAACCATGTTTGTAAAGTTAGGATTTGCTCATTTAGTAGAAAAATTTTAAGTTTCTAGTTGCCTATGGAAACTATAGCCATAATACTTAGCTTATTTCCTTTCAATAATGGATAAGGACTTGGAAAATAAAAAGAAAAATCATAAGTGGGATGGAGCATAAAATGCACCCACCAAATTCAAAAATAAATAGCAAGATGTACATCCAAAATTGCAAAAATATGGGATGGAGTGTAAAACGCATCCATATTACTTTTTCTTGCTATACATGGGATGAAATAAAAAAAAACATATCTATGGTTAAAAAAAAAGAATGATGAAAAAGAAAAGGAAGAAAGAGTCTAAAAATGCCATGAGATTAGATTAAGGGTAAGTGAGCTTGAACTATCCTAAATGCAGCTAGCAATCTTAGAATTTTTAACTTTTATGATCAATTTTCACTCTTTGATTCATGTTTAGTTTTTGAGACTTTATACTCTTTATGTTGGAAGTAGTAAAGTTAGATGACTTGTTGAATTTTTAATACATACTTAGAGCTTTGATTTACTGATATGTGTGAGTGTTTGAGATAGTTGATCTTTGTAATTTTAGTATATATGCTGAATGGACAGTGCTATATAATGATTTTTACTAACTGTTAAATTTTCTTATTTCTTTTCTCTTGCTTGGGCACAAGCAAGGGTTAAGTGTGGGGGAATTTGATAGGTGCTTAATTGAGGTATAATTTAGTGTATGTTTTGTATGAGTTTATGGAATTAATCATGTAATTATGTGTATATTTGATGTTATATGTGTTAGTTTATGTTTATTTGTATTAGTCTGTGTGTTTTTTGTGTTTACAGATATTTTTAGGTGAAAAATTAAAAGAAGAAGCATAAATGTTGAGAGGACCACGAGAGCAGAGACTAGTGATGCTAGATCACGAGTCATGACTGGTGAAGAAGAACGCAGAGGGAAGGAGGAAAAGAAGAGGAGGAGCTGAGGATGTAGGGTCACGAGTCGTGAAAGACCATCACGACTCGTGACGACACAGAGAGGCCAGGAAAGAAAAGAGAAAGGGAAGAGAAGGCGAGACGTGAGCACCAGTCATCACTCATACGCGAAGTCACGACACGTGATTGGAGGTTGCGACTCATGAGTGGCCAGAGAGAAGAAGAAAAGCGAAGGGAGAAAAGAAAGAGGGAAAAGCCAAATTCGAGTTCTGTCGCGATCGCGACAGTCTCGCGATCGCGACAGAAGTGACTGTTGGAGCAGTTTTCCTTGGAAAGTCATCTGAAGGGGCACCTAACTTCATAAATCATTACAACCATTTGCAAGGGGCATCTCCAAAGGACATAACTCTTAGAATTCTATAAATATATAACGTTATCTGTAAAAAAAGGAGGATGATGATTATTAAGTAATTTTTTGTATTTTTGTTAAACAGTTTTTTTTCTCTAGTTAATTTTCTTAGTTAGTTTTTATGTTTTGAAGAAGAAGATTAAGGAGAAGAAAACCTATTTGAAGAGTTGAGAAAAGGGCTGAAAGACTTCTATCTTAATCTCTTATCTTTCATTTCTTTTCTGATCATTTAATGAATACTAATCTAATGAATTTGTTCATTATTAACATTCTTTAATTCCATCTACTTTAAGAGCCTTTGATTGCAGATTTTCTATTAGTATATTTTGCATTATCTTTATAAGTTAAAGTAGATTTGAAAGACTATTTTAACTGAAATCTAATAGGAACTCATTATCAAGATATATTTTGAGAGATCGGTATATTGAGATAGTTGCTAAAGGTTGGTGCTTATTCTTAGAATATGTAATTAATAACCTCTAATTCATTAATGAAAATTGTGAGTTAGACTTTTAATTGCATGTTTTAGGCAATCCTATTTATGTCGAAAGAGTAAATTAGAACTTTAGTTCAACTCCGCTTGTATAAAAAGATGATTATAATTAATTGGAATGATGGAATCAAGTTCATTATTTAAGTTCTTCATTGAACATTTTATTTTCTTCTGATGAACATGAACTAGGATTAATTAGTTTATGTAGTAGGATAGTTTAGATTTAAATCACCAATTAATTGATCATTGTAAACAAGGTTAAAATTAGGTAGTAATAGTGTGTAAATCACTTTCCTCGTGGGATCGACATCTTAAGTACTATTTCAGTACACCGTATACTTGCGGTAATTAGCATCTATAGAAAATGCTCAACACATCCCCTCCTTCATTAGCCTCTTAAGGACCCAAGACAATGATCTGCCCAAATTAGAAAAATAACTTTGATTCATTTTTGCAGTTGGTGCTTTTCCTGTCCTTCAGGCACCACTGCTATTATCATAACAACCCACTCTTGGACTTGCGGGGCCAGTAATAGTTTTATTGAGAGGCACTCGGGTAGTTGCAAGCTTGGACTTCATAATTTCTTCTTTAAGATCAGCTAGCTCTTTTTTCATGCCTGAGGACTTAGGGATGTCTATTGACTGTGAAGGCTCTATTCCTTCTACCCTTCTTACTTGTTCTTGTAACTGCATCAAAGATCTCTCTGATATTTCACTTAAGTGCAGACCTGAGCCTAACCTTAAATCATATTCTGCCCTTGACGCTTTACTATTTAGAGCTTGCATCACTGCTGAAATGTCTTCATTTTTAGGAATATAGAGCAAGCTTCTTGCCCGTTCCTTGCTCGATCAGCAAAATAAGGGGCACCTTGACTCTGGGTTCGAAAGCAAAAGGAGATACTGCGGTCATCGCAGTATAGGTCTTCTTGATAATGGCCGGCTCAACCTAGTTAAGGGTAGTAGTTGCCATAAGTTGAGCTTGAAGAACGAGCATTATGGCATCCATCCTTTTGTTAACCAGGGCCAATATCCTTTTTTCAAGCTCTTCGAACCTTTTATCCATCTCCTGGGCAATTAGGGCACGAGTCTCTTTAGTCTGTTGTGAAAGGTCGGCCATTTCTAATACCTTCAGATGCTCTAGCAAGAATGCTAAATCTTTGTCAACCAACTCGAACTCTAATCACTCTTTAGACAACTATCGGGATCCCCAAACCACCCAAGCAAATGATCTACAATGGCTAAAAAGCAAGGAGTTAGAATGATGTATGAATGACATGCTATGCATGGTCGTGTTGTGCAATAAATGGTATAAAATGGCTAAAAAAATCAAAGAGGTTAGAATGATGTATGCAATGCATAGAACAAATTTATGCACAAGGTGATATGTACATGTAAAGATTATATGCGCATAATAGAATGTACACACGCGAAATGTACATTTTTTTTTATTTATGAATGATATGTAATGCATGATCGTGCTATGCAAATGGTCATCGATGACTAAAAGATCTAGGGATTACAATGATACATGTGATGCATGAAAATAAAAATAAAAATTATACATAGGATGATATGTACATGTGAAAAATGATATGCAAACAAAAGGCTATACACACACACACGAAGGAAATGTATATGTTTTTTTTATTATTATTTTTTTTTAACATGCATGAATGATACACGATAAATGAGCATGTTGTGCAACATCCACAACCACATATAAGCAAGTAGATCCTTCCCACCTTATCTCTCCCACACACGAGGTTATACGGTCTCTTTCCTAGGTGGGCTTGATCCATGGGTTAACAGGGAACCCAATGGACACGTATGGTGCACCGTGAAAAATCGGCAGCATAACCTCTCTTACCTAATGTGCATACGTATGGGTTTTGACCATTATGTATTTAGACAGTCCGAATAAATTGACATGGGCCTATCGGGGCATGAAAGCCTTTGATTAGGTGACCAATCAAATTATCTAGGTTTGTCCAATACATAATGATCCATATAGCAAGCAAGGTATCATGGTCTATACCACCTAGGGGAAGTATCTATTTTCATTACATGATTTTTGGCCAAGGTGATATTACTTTAGGGCTACCCAAGCATGGTCCCTGCTAATGGGTCTAGCTCATCACGAGCGTAACGACCAGTTGGGTCTCCATTTAATATACCATGATGGTACGAGGCTTGGGCTAGTGATTATCCTTAACACTTCCCTATATTGAGTGAACGTAGGGTCGTGCTTCGGGAACACACCGGGATTCAAAGAGGGACCAAACTAGCATAGATCTAAGGCACTAATGAGATGCAATACAGTTTTGAAAAAGAATGAAATTTTTAAATTAAAGCTCAATTGTAAGTTTTAACCAAGGTACTTTCGAAGCGAAGTCTCTTTTAAGTGTCCCCAGTGGAGTCGCCACTGTGATGTACGCCGAACCCCGGGAGGCCCTGAAAGCTCGCTTTTAGGACTTTCGAGAGAGGTTCGTGAAAACTTGTAAGAAATTACAAGTGCGTCCATTTTTGGCAAAAAGGAGGTTTCTTGGAGTCGCCAGCCAATAGAACATTGGGAAAGGTCGTCTAGCCTCAGTGAGCCTAAGACAGCGTATATGCATCCATTTTGGGTGAGCTAGAGATATTTTGGAGGTCCCACCCCAATAGAACATTGGGATGGTCCTCTAACCTCATGGAGCGTAGGACTATGCAAATTGGGCCTTTTTGGGCAACAAGAGATATTTTGAAGGCCCCAACCCAATGAGACATTGAGATGGTCCTCTAACCTCGTTGAGCCTAAGACCAGAGATGGTTCGGGACTTTCCATTTATTCATACCTTGATTAAATTACAATTGAATTTTGAATTTAAGAGTTCATCCCTTTTCTCATTCATTTAAATGCAGTAATTTAACGTGCATATCAATCACATAATGAAAGCGGTAAATAAAACAAGATTAAAACAAAGTAAATAAGAGTATAATAAATTACAACAAAACTAGGGGCAGAATACAACTCCCATTGTAAATAAAATATAAATCATACATAAAACGGGATATTTATTAAGGATGAGGACATTGGTTCTCGCATGCATAGTTAAAGAAAATAATTTTAAAGTGACAATTTATTTGGATAGAAAAACTAGGACATGGATCCCATCTTTATTAGAAAAAATTTCAAGTTTAATTAATAGAAACATTTTTGTGATTTTCTTTTTAAACGTGCATAAAATAAATGATTTTATTAGGAATTACATTTGACAAAATAAATAAAAAGCCAAATAAAGCAAATAATACAAATAATAAAAATAAATGTTCAAACCAAACGAGCCTCCTGGATCTCTATGTTTGCTCGTGAGGATGCCCAAAAAGAGAAAATAGATATTGGAGTCAAGAACAAATACCAAGAATTAAGGTTAGTAATCAAATCATTTAGATCAATTAAACAGATAATAAATAATAAAATAAGGTGACATCAAAATGACAAATGAATTAAAATGTTAATAAATTAAAATAAATGAAAAAAATGCAATATGAATGACAAAGGAATTAAATGATATGATTGAAATAAATAAAACATCATGTTAATGAATTAATAATAATAATAATAATAATAATAATAATTAAATGATAACAATAATATATAAACATATTAAATAAAACAAATATACAAAAAATAGAATAAATAAATAAATGAAAACGATAAAAATTTACATGTTAAATCAATTAAACATGAACAAAAATAAATAAAATAAAATAAAAAAAGAGATCAAGCCTAGAATATTTACCCTTAAAGTTCGGATTCGATGAAGGGAAAAAAGATGATTGATTTCCTTATTTTGTTTTGCAAAATTAGAATTGAATAGAGGTGGCAAATGAGCGGGTTGGGAGGGTTTGGGTTGGATCATAAATGGATGGGTCATAAATGGGTGGGTCATAAATATTTTGGTCGTAAATGGGTCAATTACCCAAATGCATTGGGTGGGTTTGGGTCGACCCATTTTGATCCAAATGGGTCGAATGTTCAAAATGGGTCTGTAAAAGCCTAAATGGACCGAAACGTGAATCGACCCATTCGATCCATTTTTTTTATGAAAAATTAATAATTCTCAATAACGAAATACTAAAAAAATAAAAAAAATAATTCTCAATAACGAAATACTAAAAAAATTAAGTTAACAATACTAAAAAAGTATTAGATATACAAATAGTAAATAATATACTAATCTATTTTTTTGACTTTAAATGATGATTACTCCACATTTTGATTTGGTTTTGAAAATTTAATATCTTTTCTAATGTGGTCTTGAGATGCATCCTCAACTGCAATAATAATAAATATTCTTAATACACAAAACAACCTATATACACATATTAAAAGAAATAAATGCATTTATTTTACCAACACTAGGATCCATTCTACAAACAATAACAAAGAAATAAAAATTAAAAACAAGCAAAAATATGACAAAATAGAACATGAATTAACCACCTTGGTTAGTACTCAGTAGCAATATGCTTATACAACTCAAAGGTTAGCTCCAACTTAGGTAGCAAATTAATTCCACGAAAATTATGTATATATATATTCAAACAAAAAGGAGCTCAAAATCATAATTTACTGCAACTGAATATATATATATATAAAGATTAATGATACTTTTACAATTCCCATTGACTTTTTCTTTTTCTTCACATTTATTTTCATTACCACTGTCTATTTTTAAAATTTTCATTATACACAAATGCAAAATAAAATATTGTTTCTGCAAAATGCCTTAACAGGAATCTTAGTCACAAACACGAAGGGTGGTTTCAATTTCTAGCATGTGTGAAGAGAAACCAAAACATGACCCTCTAACCAGCATTATATCTACTCAGATTGGGTACCCTTACCGGAAGCAGGAGCACCCGATATCATTGGCACTGTGAATTCCATAATTCAATTGACTCTATAAATTACAACAGAATTGCAACAATAACTCATGAACTAGCATGTACTTATCAAGTTAATGTAATCTAGTAAGAAAGCACAGAGAAAAAGACAAGACAAAAATGGAAAGAAAGTAATACAAATATATCAAATGGAGTTGCTCACTTGCAGAAACTTGCTGAGATTTATTGTCAATTTGCAAAATCATATGTGTACTGCTCAAAAACCAGTCCTTTTGTAATTCAATGCTAATAGGAGCACGTGTACTACTATTTTCATCAATTAGTTGGACACCGAGCAAAGAATTCACAAATAAATATAGACGGATTTTTTATTTCTTGGAGAAATCAAACACACAAATAATATCTACATTACTCTGTTTCTACTATTCATCTAATAATAACGTCATCCACTCCTCCATTTGGTAACATATAAAGGCCTTTTTTTGAACTCTTGAGAATAAGCCTTCAGTTTAATTAGCTAACTAAAAACATTAACAAAATCTAAGATGGGATTTAAAAAAGAATATATCAAATAATTATATCAATCTTATAGCAGTACCCATTATTGCCATCAATATAACTCTATCTATTACAATTTTAAGAGATTTCAAAATGCTATAAGATTCCTGTTGAAATTCAAATTTGCCTCTAGAACCTCTACTCAACAGTCAAATTCCTGTTTTCAATTTCTGCTTTAAAAATAAATAAATTGTTCACAAACCAATTGAAAGTAACATACCCGAGACCGAGAGAGATGAGAGAGATGAGCAATGGCGAGATGGCCGGTGTCAGGCTGCTGGCGAGATAGCCAGCGACAGGCGGCTGCCGACTGACGAGCTGATGAACTGCCGATTTCGAGAGATCGAGAGAGAGATAGAGAAGAAAGGCAATGTAGCAACAGAAAAGGAGGGCAGGGGAAATAGAGATTTGGGAACTGACCCGTTGGGTATAGGAAAATAGACCCAAACGTGTTGGATTATGAGTGGGTAGATTTTGGGTGGGTTTTAATGGGTTATTTTTTAGTTGGGTTGGGTTTGGGTTAATTTTTTTTTGGGTGGGTTTGGGTGAATTGTTGGGTTATGGGTGTATTTTGATAGGTCTAGAATTGAAGATAATAAAAATTGGAATTTTATTCCAAAAAAGTAAATTGCAAAAAAAATGAAATAAACTAAAAATTCTTAAGAACAAAGAATGAATTTATTTGTCTAAAGAATGATATTTATTGATTAAAGAAATAAAAATGATCTGAAGAACAAACAATTATTTTTTGTTTGTCTCAAGAAAAAATATTAAAAATCTTTTTTTTTAGAAAATTAAAAAAAAATGGATTTTAAGAACAAACAATTGTTTTATTTGCCCCAAAATCTATTTTTTCATCAAAAAGGGATTCAAATAAAATTTTTTCAGAAAACTCAAGTAAAAATAATTAAAAGGCAAAAGTAAGAAAATTGAATTTTTAAGAACAAACAATCATCTTATTTGTCTCAAAAATCAATTTCTCAGCAACAAAATTCCATCTAAAATATTTAAAAGGAATTCTATTGGAAATGAAGAAGAAGAAGAATTGAACTTTTTAACTTTTTGCAATTTTTTTATATTTTTTTTTAGGGGAAAACCTAAGAAAAACCTAGAAATAATTTTGAAAAAAACAAAGAGAAAAATTAAAGAAGAAACCCTAAAAAATGAATCCTCCCTTTTTTATTTCATCTTTTTCTATTTATATTAAGAAAAAAAGGAAAATATAATTAATTTAGGAAAAACTAATTAATTAATTCAAATATAATTTATATATATTTAAAAATGGAAAAAATCATGAAAAACCTTTAAAAATGGGATAGAAAATAAAATTTGGTGAAAAAATCCAGAAAAAATCAAATTTGGGCCGAAAATCAGCATTTTCGGCGGAACAGGGGCGACCGACGCCTATCGGTACACTCGACGAGCGTCAGAGCGCGCGCGCTGGCCTAGCCTGTAGCAGCACGCGAATGCCGTGCACTGGCGCTCCGCGCGCCTGCAGGCTGCTTAAGGGCGCCGCCATCCGAATTTTTTTTTTATTTTCAAATTTAACTAAAAACACTATAATTTTTAAACTCCATTTTTCAAATTCAATTTTTCATATATTTTTTATATTTTTTTACTCTAAAATGCAAATTTGATAAGGAAATCATCACTTTCAACCTTTTTGCCTGTGAACAGGCATCTTTTCATCATTGGGTAATTCTGATGTGGGCTGCCTCAGGACTTGGTGTCTACAGCAGCATCCACAAATCGCATGCAAGCATATAGATCCTTCCAACTTTGTCACTCTCACACACGAGGTCATAGTCTCTTTCTTAGGTGGGCTTGGCACATGGGTTAATAAGGAACCCGATAGGACATTGGGATGGTACCCTAAGACAGCGCATTTGTGTCTATTTTTGACAAACGAGAGATATTTTGGAGTCCCCATCCAAATAGGACATTGGGATGGTACTCTAACCTCATGGAGCCTAAACCGATGCACATACGTCCATTTTGGGCAAGCCAGAGATATTTTGGAGATCCCACCCAAATAAGAAATTGAGATGGTCCTCTAACCTCATGGAACCTCGGACTATGTAAATTGGGCCTATTTTGGGCGACAAGAGATATTTTGGAGACCTCATCCCAATAAGACATTGAGATGGTCCTCTAACCTCATTAAGACTAAGACCAGAGATGGTTCAGGACTTCCCATTTATTCATACCTTGGTTAAAGTTATGATTGAGTTTTAAAAATAAAATTTCATTCTGTTTTCTCATTCATTTCAATACAATTAATTAAAGTGCAAGCCGGTAATATAATGAAAGCAGTAAATAGAAGCAAGATTAAACTAAAATAAATGAAAATCTAATAAATTACAACAAAATTAGGGGCAGAATACAACCCCCATTGTGAATGGCATGTGGATCATACATAAAACGGGATGTTTGTTAAGGAGTGAGGACATTGGTCCTTGCATGCATACTTACAAAAACGACTTTAAATTGTCAATTTTATTTGATGAAAGAAATAGGACTCTGGTCCTCATTTTATTTGGGAAAATCCCATTTAATTAATATAAATACTTAGCCATTTTCATGTTAGAGGAATAAAATAATATTTATAATAAATGAAAATTAAAATAAGGAGGAATGTAAAGGAATAAACCCGAACGAAGGTTCTCAGATAATTGCGGTGTCTTCCATTTTTAAAAACCCAACTCCAATAAAGAAGCAATGAAACTCACAAAAACAAAAATTATGTTAGTACAACAATTAAAATAAAATATACATAAAAAATAAATAAGGAAGAAAAGAATTTATTAAAATTTGTAATGAAAATAAAGAAAATAAAAGGAAGGAATGAGTGAAAAGAAAGTGAAGGAAATAGAGGTGGAAAGGCCCAGGGACGACCCATAACACGTGAGCGACGGGCATCCGTAGGCCAACCAACGGGCGGAGGTAGAAGCCCTCGATGACCCGCCGCTTAGATGAGCGACAACCGTCGGTGGGTCCTCTGCCCATCGGTCATGTCCCAGACCCAGAAAAAACAGAGAAAATCAAGCAAAAATCATTTTATTTTAAATAAAATGACATTTTATGTGTAAAATCAATATACGATGATTAAACGTAATGGAGATTGATCCAGAATGTTTACCCTCGGAATATTACCTTTGAAGGTGAATGTCACGTGATTTATGTTCCTCGAGTTCTACAAGGATTGATCCATGATGTGTAATTTTAGGAGATTTTTGACTGCAAAAATCGTGTTTTCGAAAACAAATCAAGAAAAGAAAATTATATTTTTCCTTCTTCATGTTTTGGTAGCAATTATGAATGCTGAAAAGGCTAGATCGGATAGAAACGAATTAATTTCGTTCTCTCATATTTGCTTTGATTTGAAGAATATTTGATGAAAATCTGACGAAAATAAAAGCGTAGAACTTTTTATAGGAAAAATTCTCTATTTCGTGAAAAATTGCTAACCGTTTTTATCTTGTAAAAACCACTAACTTTGAATAATGATCCTCAGCCCCCCTATTTATAGGTTTAGGAAAATAATTCAAATAAATTCAAATTTAGAATTTAAATTTGAAAAAGATTTCTGAAATCAAAATCAAATTCGAATGATTTGCAGAATATTCTCAAAATCAAATCCAAAATTTGAAAATATTTGAAAATATTTTTGAAATATAGGAAATCTTGAAAATATATTTGAAAAGATTTAGGAAATATTTAGAAAATCTTGAAAATATATTTGAAAAGATATGGAAAATCTGGGAAATCCCACTCAAATCAACAGCAGATCGATAACCGACGGGCGTTGGTGATGGGGGCATCCTTGGTCTTTTGGGGGACGGGCCACTCACGAGAGATGGAGGCCGAGAGACAGCCATTGCTCACGAGAGGCAAAGGTCTCTCGCACGAGTGACAGGCATCACTCAACGCGAGAGACGGCCTTTGTAAGCAAGCAACAATCGGCGCTCTTCGCGAAGGACGGGCCTCTTATGCGAGCGACGAGTGTTGCTCCCGCGAGAGATGGCCCATTCCGCGCGAACGACAGGCGCCGCTCATGCGGGAGGGGGGCCGTCCCTGGGAACGAGCGATGGGCATCTCTCCAACCGACGAAATACCCGTCGGTGGAGCAAAGTTAAGATTTACAAAATAGAAACTCCTCCCGACGTCCAGAAATCCCCTATCACCAAGAAGAATCCTCAATCCTTGTAAAATCGAAAAATGAAAAATCACAACTTTCATCCATTTGCCTGGAAACAGACATTGATATATTCATCGAGTAACTCTGATCTAGACTACCTTCGGACCCGGTGTTTATAGTTGCCCCCAATTTCGGGGAAACTAGTACACTAGTGTCTAGATGAACCAAAATTCAAAGAAGAAGGGAAGAAATGTGTCACACCCCACAAGTGGCTTATTTGGAAATTAGAATTTTAATTGGACATTAAGGGTAATTGGGTAATTTACTAATGAAGAGGATTAGTTTGCAAGGAAATAAAAGTATTTAATTAAAGATTTTAGTATGGTGAGTAAAAAGTAATTTGTTAAGGACCTGTGTGGTTTTATTGAGGAGCTGTGTGTAATTGTGAATTAAAGAATCGTGCATGTGTGCCAGGTGGAGAACAGTGTGTGTGCACGTGGTGAGGGAAAAGAAAAGGCTGTGAAAATTAGTTAGTTTGAACAAGACTGAAAGTCCTCTCTTTTTGGTTTTCCCTCTCACGTAAACCTCATTGTGTTCTTTTTCTCCATCTGCTGTTCTTTTCCTTTTTGCATGTGTGTTTTCCTGTTGAGGAACTCAGGTCTGGTTGTGTTAGAAGCTTCAGCAGGGTAAGTAGCTACTGGTTTTATATTGGATTCTCGTTCTTCATCTTTTCTGGGATTGTTTTGAGTTATTTAGTGGTTTCCTTTGGGTTTTAGAGATTCTGTTATTGGATTTTTATTGTGATTTTATCTGTTTGGAAGCATCTGAGGATAAAAGAAAGGAGAAAGGAAAAGATAAGATTGTAGATTGAAGAAGAAATACAGTGGGCATTTTGGGCTTCAGTACAGGTTTGGGAGTGTCTGTTTTTCTCAATTTTGGATCCTAATTGTTGTTTGTGTTAACATTGATTATATGTGTTCATTTATAAAGATGCATGAGAAGTGTACTGTGTTTACATGAGTTAGGTAGAAATGAATAAAGTGAGTTGGTAAATGAGATGAATGTACATGAATTTGAATGAGAAATCCTGATATGTTGACATTCTGGTTTCACCTCTGTTTGAATAGTAAAAATGTGTTATTTGTGTTATAATTGCTGTAATTGTGCTCAGAAGACTTAAAGGTACGTGTTAGCATGATTTTTGCATGAAAAATGGATTTAGGCAAATTGGGATTTGAGTTTTGAATCACACTCTGTTTTCACGATATTTCTGGGTTTATGTTTTTCTGAAATTTCTGATGTGTTGAGAAGAGGAAGAAGAAGTGTGAGAAGAAGGTCACGAGACGTGATGCTGCATCACGCCGTGACCCCCTTCTCTGTTGAAGGTCACGTGACGCGACACAGCTTCACGCCGTGACCTCTTCTCTGAAGAGGGTCACGAGACGTGATGCTGAATCACGCTGTGACCTGCTTTTTCCTGCGTGTCACGAGATTTCACTCCGTGACTTCTTCTCCTCTCCTCACAGGTGTCACGAGATGTGACTGGTGGTCACGCCGTGACTGCCTTGCTCCTCTGCCTGGCGCTCGCGTGAAGCCTGCGTCACGCGACGTGATGAATGGTCACGGCGTGACCAGCCTTCCCCTGCTGCCCTATTTTATTAAAACTGAAGTTAACTTCTGATTTCAAGAATTTTTGCACTACATGACAAATATTTGATTTAAAATCTGTATTGTGCTTTAATAATTGCTTAATATTGGGTTTTGTATACAGGATTTATAAGCTAGTATTTAATGAAATTCTCATGATTTGATATATGAATTATTGAGTTGTATCAATTGAGCCTGAATAGTCATAGTAGTGGATAAGTAAGCGCTTACTTAGGTCAGAGTGTGTGTGCAGCTGCTATATGATAAAATGATATATGCGGGTCCGTTTGGATCCTTGTTTCGACCATGTTTGGTCTATATGGAAATAAAGCGAGACCTCGGTCTCTATATGAAAATTACATGTTTGAGACTCATGTCTCTATATGCTTGGGATACTGTGTTCTATCAGTATCCATTGGACCGTATCCACTTCTAGTGAGTTTATTCCGACTAATCAGGCTATATGTGTATATGCATTGTATATGTTGAGATGTTTATTAACAAGATTAAATGGATATGATGCATATGAATTCTTGTATAACTTGGTGATATGCACCTTGTATATTGATTATAGTATTATTGCACATATGTTATATGTATATTGTTATTTTGTTTTGTTCCTCCCCACTAAGCGTTATCGCTTAGCACGGGCTCTTTTCCCGTGCAGGTGGCGAGTTCAGTTGAGAGTCAGAGATCTGCAGGTCGGCCACTAAAGTCTTTTTGGATGAAGTTGTTTTTGGAGTCTTCCGCTGTTATATTTTTGTATATGGCTTGTGTATAGCAAAATGAATCTTTTGTAAAGAAACAAGTATATTTTTGTATATGCATTTGCTTACGAGCCCTTTTTGTAAAACGATATTGATATATGTTATATGTAAACAGGATTTTACTATTAAATGATTAAAAGTTTCTTTACATTTCATTTGGTTTTTAATTATACATGTGTATATGGATTTGTTATATGTGTTTGTCCGCGTGGCACTCCGGCATCCTTCCAACGGGGATGGCGGGGTGTTACAAAATGCGTACCTAAGGGAGTCCTTACCTTTCTATTGTTGCGTTCAAGCTGGTGACTCCTCGCTACTTAGTAGTAGTGTATTTTACCATGACCCTTTAATGATTCCTTCAACCCTCTTCATCGTACGGGCCTCGTCTCGGCCTGCATGATGTCTGACTGTCGTGAGATGCAGTGTTATCCAACCACAACCCCGATTGCAATTTGTTCTGTTGCATGTGCACCGCTAGCCTCATCTCGGCTTGCATGGTGTCTGAATGTTGTGAGAGGTTAGCACAATGGCGGCACAACACTACCACTTTAGAAGGGTTCACATGATGACGGCACTACCACTCCACGGAGGGTTAGCACTATCACGACACTACCACTTGAAATCTCAGAAGGGTTAGCATAACAGTGGCACTACCATTCTACGGAAGGTTAGCACGACGATGGCACTACCACTTCAAAAGGGTTAGTACGATGGCATCACTACCACTCTACGGAGGGTTAGCATGATCATGACACTACCACTTCAAATCTCAGAAGGGTTAGCACAATGGCGGCACTACCATTCTACAAAAGGTTAGCACGACCACGACACTACCACTTCAAATATCAAAAGGGTTAGCATAATATAGGTACTACCATCTATAGAAGGTTAGCACGACCACAACACTACCACTTCAAATATTAGAAGGGTTAGCATGATGGCGGCACTACCATCTACGGAAGGTTAGCACAACCACGGCACTACCACTTCAGAAGAATTAGCTCGATGACGGCACTACCACTCCACGAAGGGTTAGCATGATCACGACACTGCCACTTCAAATCTCAGAAGGGTTAGCATGATCACGACACTGCCACTTCAAATCTCAGAAGGGTTAGCATGATGGTGGCACTGCCATTCTACGGAAGGTTAGCACGATGGCGGCACTACCTATTCAAAAGGGTTAGCACGATGGCGGCACTACCTATTCAAAAGGGTTAGCACGATGGTGGCACTACCACTCTACGGAGGGTTAGCATGATCACAGCACTACCACTTCAAGTCTTAGAAGGGTTAGCATGATGACGGCACTACCATTCTACGGACGGTTAGCACGACCACGACACTATCGCTTTAGCATGATGGCAGCACTACCACTCCACGGAGGGTTAGCATGACCATGGCACTACCACTTTAAATCTCATAAGGGTTAGCACGATGGCGGCACTACCATTCTACAGAAGGTTAGCACGACCACGACACTACCACTTCACAATGGTTAACACGATGGCGGCACTACCATTCCACGGAAGGTTAGCACGACCACGACACTACCACTTGAACAAGGATTTACACGCTAACAGTAAATTCCACTTCAACATGGGTTTACATGATCACGGTAACTCGCTTCAACAAAGGTTAACTCACCGATAACATGGCGACAACCACCCCAACAGCATCATCTAGTCCGAAAAGATGGCTACCTGTAGACACCGAGTCCCGAGACGGTCCAAGATCAGGATTACCCGATGATGAAACAAAAGACCGATTTTCGGCAAAAAAAAGTGAGAATCGATTGTTTCCCTATCGAAATTGTGCTTTTTTAGAAAAATAATTAAAAATATGTATTTTAGAAATTAAAAATAAAATAGGGTAGAAAATATTAATTTTGTGTATTTAAGGCTTTTATTACAAAAAAAAAATATCGCGAATGCCACATGCGGCAGATGCCCCCAGCACGCAGGGGTCTCCGTGAGCGGAGCAGCGTGCGCGGAGAAAGGTTTCTGTGCTCCCACACGCGCAGTGGCCTCCCACCGCGCGTACGGGCGCGCGCGGTTGCCTCTCACCGCGCGCGCGGTTCCCCTTTACCGCGCTCGCCTGTCAGGCGCACGCAGTCTCCCTCTCCGTGCGAGCAATGATTGCCCTGCTCCCTGACCCGTTGTTTTCGCTGGTCCTTACGTTTTCAGCCTGATTTTTAGTCTGTTTTGCCCGTTATTTTCACCATCTAATGCTCTTTTGGGGAAGCAAAAAAATAAAAGCTATTTTGTCCCTTCCTATTTTTGGCCAAAACTGAAAATTAAAGGGAAATTTCCCTTCATTTTGAAGGGGACGGCAAAGATTTTACAAAGAACATTTTTGGGCTTTTTCTCTCTAGCATTTTACTCTCCAGGAAGCACTTCTCTTTTTTCAAAAAAATTCTTTGCTTTTTTTTCAAGTTTTAATTTTTGTTTACTCTAAAACACTTAATCTTGGGTTTAATTTGAGCAAGAGAAATTAATTTTCTTGCCCCACCAAAAATATTTTCTTGAACCAATTTATTTAAAATACAGATTTTTGTACTTGTTTCGAATATTATTGTCGTCAAAAAATCGACAAGGGGAACGGATTGAGACATCCTATTTTCGATCTAAAAAATTCTGAGGGTAAACATTCTTGGACTCATTCTCATTTATTTTTTTGTACATTGTTCATTGTTGTTAATATATTTTTTTGTTATTTTTATCATGTCTATCATTTATTTTTTGCATTTTAGGATGGTTAATATTATTATTGCTATTCGATTTATTTGTTATTAGCATCATTATGCTATGTCTATTTAACTCATGCTATTAGCATCATTATCACCATTATTATTTGATCTATTCATTATTAATATTATTATGTTGTGTTTTTTATTATTAACATGTTGTTATTATTATTGTTATTCTATTAGTTGTTCATAATATTATTATTACTAGTATCATTTATTATTATTGCCATGTCTATTTAGGCTACATCCATCGTTGTTTATTATCGTTGCCCATTATTATTATTATTATTATTATTATTATTATTATTATTATTATTATTATTATTATTATTAAGTTGCAATTTTTATTATTATTATTTTGGTTTTACGTGGTTATTGTTGGTATTGACTATTTCATGTTTATTTACTATCCTTATTATTATTATTATCATTATTATTATTATTACCATTTTATTGTTGTTATTATGCCATGATTATTTATTGTTACCATCACTATAATTTTATCGTTGTCGTTATCTTGCCTTTATTTGATTAATTTTTATAACCATTACTAATATTTTTGGTGTTAATTTTTGTCTAAAATTTAATTTGAGTCGCATCGTGTGAGTGCCCCGCGACTCCCCGGATGGGTTGCGACGCGTAGACGGACACTCCGATTTGGTGAGATCCCTCCAACTCCCTTTTTATGTGTTTTGTGCTATTTGTAAATAATTATTTACTAATAAAATTCGGACCAATGTCCCTTATTTTAGCCAAACAATAAAAAATATCGCAATTAAAATGAAGAGTCGATTTTCTCCAAAAATGGGATCACTCATCCCGGTTTTCACTCAATAATCAAAATGACTGTTCGAACCCTCTTTAAATAAATGCGAAGGAACCAATGTTCCTAAGTTTCGACCAAGTGCGAAGGAACCAATGTTCCCAAAATAATGCCTCGATTTATGTATGCCTTTTCTTATTTTGTGTGAGTGTTCTAAATTTAAGCTCATTTCTTTTTGGGCCATTGTAATTAATTTTGGAGCAACTTTATTTATTGTTGGGGATTGTATTCCATCCCATTTACATTTTTTAATTTCCTTTTATTGGGGTTGTATTCCGCCCCTATTTCTCTTGTAATTGTGTGTTTGTGTGTTTATCGCTTTCATTTATCGCCTTCTTTATCGCTTTCCTTTTATCGCTTTCGTATGCTTGGAATGAGCTATTTAATTTAAATGCATCAATCGCGTGAGAGGAGGGATATAATTTTATGATGTTAAAAACCCATTTATAATTAACCAAAGCATAAATAAGAGGGAAGTTCCGGACACCATATCTTTGGTTTAGACCGTTAGAGGTGAGAGACTTTTTCCCAATTTCTTGCAAATTGGGTGGCGACTCTAAATGCCTCAAAGGTGCCTTTAGGTGTCATTAGACTAGGATGTTCTCCCCAATGTTCTATTGGGAGGAATACACCGATGATGTCTCATGGCACCCATAATCAAAAGACGCAAACCAATTCATCGAATCCCAAAGGCGGATTCAAAGCGAGGGCCCTTGCTGGGCACCGGCGCGCGTCACATTGGCGGCTCCACTGGGGACTTTGTGTTTGAGACTTCGCTCCGAAAGTGCTTTGATTAAGATTTATAATTGGGTTTTTGAAACTTAAAATTCTATCTCTTTTCGAAAATTGCATCATATCATTTTAGAGCCTTAGAATTATGCTAGTTGGTCCCCTATCTACCTCGGTGCGTTCCCGAAGCATGACCCTACTTTCACTCATTGTAGGGAAGTGTTAAGGATAATCATCAGCCCAAGCCTAGTACCTTTTGGTATATCAAATGGAGACCCGATTGGTTGCTACGCTCGTGATGAGCTAGACCCGTTGGTAGGGCGACCAAAGCTCATGTAATGGCAAATAGAAACTTCCACTAGTGGTATGCTCCTTAATACGATGCTTGTGATGTGGGCCGTCACGTATTAAACAAAATCAAGCAAAATAAGTGGTTCTTTATCAAAGGCTTTCATGCCCCGATGAGCTCACCTTAACTTAATTGAATTGTCCAAAAACATAATGGCCAAAACCCATACGAATGCGCATTAGATTAGGACCGTTATGCTGCCGGCTTTTTGCCGTGCACTTCGCGCGTCCATCGGATTCCCTGTTAACCCTTGGATAAAACCCACCTAGGAAAGAGACCGCATTACCTCGTGTGCGGGAGGAATAAGGTTGGAAGGATCTATCTGCTTGCGTGTATTTGTCTATGCTGCACCAGCACGGCCACGCATTGCATCTCAATCATGCATCACTCTAACCAAAGTATGTTTTGCAGCCACCATAGATTCATCCAGGTGGTTTAGAGGTCATGACGGTCGGTTAAGAAAGATTTCCCCAGAGCTAGTATCAGATCAGAGTCCAGACTCATTGTGACGCGCCCGAACCCCGCTCGCGATCCGGATGGCCCTCGGAAATCCGCTTTTAGGACCCGAGACCGGATGGAGGTTCATTAAAACTCGTGAAAGCTGATCGTTTCGCAATGGACAAAAATATATCCAAACCCATTGTTGGCAATCAACTTACGAGAGCGTCTATTGGGTTATCATAAGGCAGGATCATGGAGTCGCCACCCGATAACACATCGGGAAAGTAATTCTAACCTTATGAGGCCAAAACCAGAGAGAGTTCGGGACCTCACTCTTATTCATACCTTTGGTTAATATTATGTAAAAGGGTTTTTGGGATCAATTATTTTATCTCTCTTCTCACACGAGTTATGCCATAAATTAAAGCGCATTCAAACAAGTAAAAAATAATGAAATAACAAATAAAGCGATAATTAAAATATATTTACAGTTATCCAGAAATAAATATAAAATCATAAAAGGAAGATATAATAATAAGAATACATACATAAACCGGGCTATTTATTTAGGTGGAAACATTGGTTCCCAACTACTTGTTTTATAAAAAGTATAAAATTCTTGAATCAATTTAAATCTTTTGGTTTTGCAATGAAAACGTGGACATTGGTCCAGTTTTATTGACAAATTTCATTTTGTAGAAAACATTTGTGTGGTGGTTCTCTTTAATGCGGTCGAAAAATCATTTGTTATTACAGACCACAAGCGAATAAAATAAAACAAAATAATAATTACATATTTCATAATAATAAATAAATCCTAATCTACTCACCTCGACTGTGCTCCTTGGACGAGCCGTGTGCCGCTCGTGGTTACAATCATGACATAAAATTAATATTGGTTAATAATGAATAAATAAATAATTGAATAAGTAAATAAACAAATAAATAGTTGAATAAAGTAAATTGAGAAAAATAATAAAAGTTAATAATGAATTAAATTAAATTAAATTAAATTAAATGATAAATAAATGAATAAATGGATAAACAATTAAATAAATAATTGAATGAAATAAATTGAGAGGATTAATGAATGTCAAAAACAATGGCAATTATGATAATTAAATGCAATAAAAATAATGATGCTAATAATAATACCATAATAATGATAATAATAAATAATAAATAAACATAAAATGACAATAATAGATAGGTAAAATAATAATAATAATGCTGTAAAATAATATAATAATAATGACCATGACAATATTAATTAAAGCAATAAAATAATAGCATCAACAATAATAAACATAGTAATAATATTAACACAATCCTAATAATAATAATAATGACATTAAAATAATAATAACTAACCACAATAATAATAATAATAATAAACAATATGACATCAACAAACATAAAATAAACATATAATACTAATAATGGTAAAAACATAATAATAATAATAATAATAATAATAATAATAATAATAATAATAATAATAATAATAATAATAATAATAATAATAATAATAATAATAATAATAATAATAATAAACAGAATGTTAAATAATTACAAATAATAATAATAATAATAATAATAATAATAACAGAATATTAATAATAATGAATAAGTAATAATAATAATAATAATAATAATAATAATAATAACAATAATAATACAGAAATTAATAATAATAATAATAATAATAATATAACACAAAATACTAATAATAAATAAACATAACAATTAATTGACAATAACCATATAATAATAATAATAATAATAATAATAATAATAATGATAATAATAATAATAATAAAACAGAAATTAAATAAATATATAATAATAATAATAATAATAATAATAATAATAATAATAATAAATATATAGAAATTAAATAAATATATATAATAATAATAATACAGAAATTAAATAAATATATATATAATAATAATAATAATAATAATAATAATAATAATAATATAAAATATAAAGGAAATAGGGATTTACCTCGCCGGAGACTCACCGGATGGGAGGTGGTCGACACTTCCCCCACCGGACGATAGATCGGCGCACCAGGAAGGCGGCGGCGGTGGTCACGCGCCGGAATGTCGTCGGGACTGGCCGAAAATCGCGTCGGAGCGTTGCGGGCTTCTCCTCGCCGATCTCCTCCACGCGCCGTCTGCCGGAGTCCGATGGAGGAACGGCTGCGTCGCCTGAATCGTCCGGCTGTGGGGAGTCTGCCGGTGTGGCGCGTGCGGCGATCGGCGACTGCGGCTGGCCGGCGGAGGCAACGCCTCCTCCTCCCCTTTTTTTTCTTTTCCTTCTTCTCTCCGGCGTCGTACCCGTTTGGCTGGTCCTCTGTTCCCCTTTATTCCTTCTTTCTTCTTTTATTCTTTGATTTCCCTTCAATTCCTTTGTTTCTATGGCTGGCCACCTCTTCTCTCTTCCCATCTCTTTTCTTTTCTTTTACTTTTATTTTCCTTTGATTTTGGTTTGTTCTTGTGCTCACTTGCTCTCTCTTTAATTTTTTTCCTTTTTTTGTTCTTCAGCCGAGAGCCTGCTCTCTCTTCTTCTCTTTTTTATTTTTCTTTTCCTTGTTCCAATTTTTGTTCCAGCCGAATGAGAGAGCCCCCTATTAATTTCCTCATCTTATTCTACTTATACCCCTAAAATTAGGGCTAAAGGGCACAATGGTCATTTCCTCAATTTACATGCCTTCAAATAATTCCTCCCATTTTCATATCTTAATTAATCTAACTTAATTAAAACTAATACACACACACTAATTTAATTAAACATGCATATATTAATTACACATTAATACAATAATTAAACATTACATACACTACACATTGATATAATTAATTTACTTAATATATAATTTATCTAATAAATTAAACATTCTACATTTTAACTAATTAATTAACTAATTAATCTTTAATTTTACATGCATCTTAATTAATACAATAATATTAACTAATTAACTAACCAATAAATTAACTAATTAACAAACAACATTAACTAATTAATTTTACACATACACATATTTATATATTATCACATATATTATTTTTTTTTCGGAGGGAATTATCAAGGATCCAAAATTATCATTGACATTTTATGCCTGACTCGGGACCCGGTGTCTACACTCATCAACAGAGATAAGAATGTTGGATCCATCAAGTGGTTCAGATGCAACCAGGGCGATGATCGCCGAAGAAGTGGGGAAAAGGTTGGAGGAATTTGAAGCCAGAATGATGACAATGATGGGCAACCTCGACACCACGTTAGCCCCACCCACTGGACGATAGACTGCTGCCCCGATTAGGGAGCAAGAGGAACGAGGGGTGTTTAGAGAGGATCCCCCAGTGGCAGTTGATCCACCTGTAATTGAGCCAAGGGCACCGACACTTGTTGAACGGAGAGAGGGCCCTATGTCTGAAGTTGACATGTGGGAGGAGCCCGATGAATTGATGAGAGTGAAAGGGAAAGCGCCAAAGGTGGAGGATGCGATGTGGAAGAAGATGGAAGAAAGATTCGAGGCTATGTCTAAGAGGCTGAAAGCAGGGGGAGGAGTGAACCCCAAGGATAGAGAATTGGATAGTGATGATTTGATACCCCAGAATTTCAAGATGCCTGACATTCCTAAGTTCGACGGTATTTCAGATCCCACTGCACATATAAAGCAATACTCCCTGGAGATGAAAGGTACCACCTTGACAAAGAGGCACAAAATTGAGTACTTCTGTCTGAGTTTAACTAGCCCGGCAGTGGACTGGTACCACAGGTTAGACCGAAGGACGAAGGAAGACTGGGAGTTATTGATCGAAGAATTTCTCAGACAGTACGATTGCAGTACAAGGATGGAGGTAACTCTGAAGGACCTAGAGTTGTTACGGCAAAAGGCCGGCGAGTCTTTTCATGAGTGTCTGACCCAGTGGAGGAACAGGGTAATATAAATGAAAAGAAAGCCAAATACTCAGGACCAGATACGTCTGTTCATCAGAAATGCAAGCCCTTATTTGAGAGATGGACTGAAAATGAAGGGGTTGAGAGACTAGGAGTCTTTGAAGGACATCGCTATTGAGGCTGAGGGGGAATACCTTTCAAGAAGGGAAAACAATGAGGCTTATGCCAAGAAGGGCTACAATGGTCATGGGGCAAACAAGTCAGCGGGCTCCAGCGGTGGCAATAGAAGTGGGACAACAGCCGAGGTATCGGCAATAGGGGTCAACCAGAGGTACTTCTCAAATTTGGGTCGGTGTGACGCGCGCCGGAACCCGGTCAACCCAGCAAGGGCCCTCGCTTTGAATCCGCTTTAGGATTCGAGGTATGAAGGTTCGCGTCTTTTGATCATGGGCGCCATGAGACATCATCGGTGTATCCTTCCCAATAGAACATTGGGGAGAATAACCTAGCCTATTGACGCCTAAAGGCACCTTTGAGGTATTTGGAGTCGCCACCCAATTTGCAAGAAATTGGGAAAAGGTTTCTCACCTCTATTGGTCTAAACCAGAGATATGGTGTCCGGAACTTCCCTCTTATTTATGCTTTGGATAACTATAAATGGGTTTTTAAATTCTTGAAATTATATCTCTCATCTCATACGAGCGATGCATTAAAATAAAAGCGCATTTCAAGCACGTAAAGGAAGTAAACGAAAGCGATAAACAAAGTAAATAAAGAAAGCAATAAATGAAAGCGGTAAACACGCAAGCACGCAATTACAATAAAAATAGGGGCAGAATACAACCCCAATAAAAGGAGGTTAAAGATGTAAGTGGGACGGAATACAATCCCCAAAAGATAAATGAAGTTGCCCCAAAAATTAGTTACAAGGGCCCAAAGGGATATAATGTACATAAATTTAAACACTCACGCAAGATCGAAATAAAAGACATGCATAAATCGGGGCATTATTTTAGGAACATTGGTCCCTTCGCACTCGTTCGAAATTTAGGAACATTGGTTCCTTCGTATTAATTGGAAGAGGGTTCGAAGAGTCATTTTGATTGTTCGAATTGAAAAAACCCGGGATGAGTGATCCCATTTTGTAGAAAAGTTGACTCTTCGTTTTAATTGTGACATTTTTATTGTCGGGCTAAAATAAGGGACATTGGTCCCAATTTTATTAGTAAAAATCCCAATTTAATTGTAGAAATATTTTTGTGATTTTTTATCGCACACGTGGATAAATAAGATAATTATTTACAAGTAATCACAACATAGAGAAGGGATTGAAAAGATCTCACCGAAATCCGAGAGTGCGTCCACGCGTTGGCGACCCATCCGGGGAGTCGCGGGGCGCTCACATGACCCGACTCAAGTCAATTTTCAGACAAAAATTAATATCAAAAATATTAGTGATGGTTCTAAAAATTAATCAAGCGAAAATGAAATAAATATTGGGTAAGTCAAATTATAATGATGAGACAAACACGACAAAATTAATAATAACAATAAATATAAGAAGACAATATTAATAATAAATAAATCAAATAATGATAATAACAACAACATTAATAAATAGTAATATAAAAAACTAATTTAGGGATAATAATAATAATAATAATAATAATAATAATAATAATAATAATAATAATAATAATAATAATAATAATAGAATAATGATAATAAACAATAGTGAATACAATATGGATAAATGAGATAATAATAATACTAATAATAAATATAATGATAATAATAATAATAATAATAATAATAACAATGTAACATCAATAAACACAAAACGAATATATAGTAATGATAATAATAAAAACAGAATATTAACAATAGTAAATAAATAATAATAATAATAATAATAATAATAATAATAATAGTAATAGTAATAGTAACAGGATAATAATAGTAATAGGATAATGATAATAATAATAATAATAATAATAATAATGATAATAATAATGATGATAATAATGACAAGAGAGGCTAACGGCAAAACAATGAGCAAATAACAAAACTATAAACGTCAAATAAGCCAATCACCAAGAAATTAAACCAAGAAACTTGAGGTGACAACAGTGGCAAGGATATTAGAAAATAATAATGGTAATAATAATACCATCGAGAAAATAAGAAAAGAAATCAAACTAGGACAAGCAAATAATTTATCACCGGTAATATTAATCACACTAAAATACCAAAATATCAAAATAAAATGATATCAAAAATAATAATAACAAATAAATGCAAAACAAAATAAAATTAAATGAGAACGGGTCCAAAGTGTTTACCCTCAGAATTTTTAGATTGGGGAAACGGTGTCCCGATCGATTTTCCTTGTCGGATTTGTGGTGATAAACACTTGAAGAAAATGTAGAAATTAATATTTTGAAATAAAATCAAGAAAATATTTTGGTGAAAATATTTTGGTGGATGATTTGAGCAAAAGGAAATTAATTTTCCAAGCCCAAATCACTCAATAAAAATGGATTATGTATTTTTGAAGATCAAATCAAGGTTAAAGCTTGAGAAAGAAGAAAAAAAGGAGTTAAAGAACTCTGCTGGAGAGAAAAAAATTGAAGGAAAAACCTCCTCAAAATTCTTGCCGTCCCCCTCAAAAATGAGCACCAAATTCTCATTTAAGGTGGTCTTGGCAAAAAATGGCAAGTGACAAAAGAGACTTTCATTTTTAGTTAATCAAAAATGTCATAAAATGGTGAAACAAGAAAAAGTCAGACTGAAAAAAAATTCGGACTGAAAACAGCGAAAAAGACGGACAGGCGAGACAAGTCGCGCGGAGGGGGGCAAGCGCGCGCGGCAGCCTGCGCGTGGTGCCCTGGCACCGCGCGCAGCCTGCCTCGCGCAGGCAGGTCGCGCGAGGCGCCTGCCTCGCGCGCAGGGGCCTCGCGCGAGGCCCCCCGCCTCGCGCGCAGGGGCCTCGCGCGAGGCCCCCGCCCCTGCGCGCAGGGGGGGGTCGCGCGGAGCGCCCCGCCTCGCGCGCAGGGGGGTCGCGCGAGGCGCCCGCCCCTGCGCGCAGGGGGGGGTCGCGCGGAGCGCCCCGCCTCGCGCGCAGGGGGGTCGCGCGAGGCGCCCGCCCCTGCGCGCAGGGGGGTCGCGCGGAGCGTCCCGCCTCGCGCGCAGGGGGGTCGCGCGAGGCGCCCGCCCAGCGCTCTGGGGCAGCCTGCCGCGCAGGCGGCCCCGCGCTGCCGCAGTGGCACTCGCGATAAATTTTTTTTTTTTTTTTTTTTTTATTTTTAATTTTGACACAATATTAATATTTTTTCCCATTTTAAATTTTAATCCCTAAAATATATATTTTAAAATTATTTTCCGAAAAACACATCTTTTGACAAGGAACGATCGGTTCTCACCTTTCTTGCCGAAAATCGGTCTTCTATTTCATCATTGGGTAATCCTGATCTTGGACCGCCTCGGGACCCGGTGTCTACAGTTGCCCCAAATTTTGGGGAACTTAGAACCTAGGTGCCTAAGTGAACCAAAATTCAGAAAAGAAAGGAAAGAGGCGCGTACCTGAGGCGGTTGTCTTCCCGAACTGGCTGGAGTTACTGTGGGTAATTACCATCTGCTTGTCGACGTGTTAACCCCCGTTGCCTTGACATCTAACCTGTTGATGCGGATATACTCATGGATTGAAAGGATTTAGAATATTTTGGGAAGAGCTCAATGCCACGAAGGATAACGCTTCGCAAAGACCGAGGATGCCTTGAAAAAAGGACTTAAAGACAAAGCTCCGAAGAGACTGAGAATGCCTTGAGAAAGGACTTAAAGATAATGCTCCGAAGAGACTGAGAATGCCTTGAAAAAGGACTTGAAGATAATGCTCCGAAAAGACTGAGAATGCCTTGAAAAAGGACTTAAAGATAATGCTCCGAAGAGACTGAGAGTGCCTTGTGAAGAAGGACTTACGGATAAAGCTCCGAAGAGACTGAGAATGCCCCGTGAAGGAGGACTCAAGGATAATGCTCCGAAGAGACTGAGAATGCCTCGTGAAAGAGGACTTAAAGATAATGCTCCGAAGAGACTGAGAATGCCCCGTGAAGGAGGACTTAAAGATAATGCTCCGAAGAGACTGAGAATGCCCCGTGAGGGAGGACTTAAAGATAATGCTCCGAAGAGACTGAGAATGCCCCGTGAAGGAGGACTTAGAGGTAAAGTTTTGAAGATGCCTTTTGAAGAAGGACTTAAATATAGTGTTCTAAAGAGATTGAGGATGCCTGTTAGATAAGGACTTAAGGATAATGCTCCGAAGAGACTGAGAATGCCCCGTGAAGGAGGACTTAAAGATAAATTTTGAAGATATTGAGGATGCCTGTTGGATAAGGACTTAGAGATAATGGGGAGATTAGATGCACGTGATAAGTGCTTGTGCTAAGCATGTGCAAAGGATTACGTGTTGCAAGTACGCAAAGATCATGGGCACGAAATGTGTGCGAAGAATTTCTTGTGCAAGATATATATAAAGTTCATGCATGCGTGAATGCATGTTGGGCATCATCATATAAAGTATGCCTGAGGCGGTCGCTTTCCCGGACTGGATGGCACTGTTGCAGTTTTCAGCGTGTGGGCTATTGTTGTAGTGGTAATGTCGTGATCGTGCAAACCCTCCGTGGAGTGGTAGTACCGTCATCAAGCAACTTGTTCTGAAGTGGTAGTACCGTTGTCGTGCAAACCTTTCGTAGAATAGTAGTACCGGCGGCGTGCAAACCCTTATGTGATTTGAAGTAGTGATGCTGTCTATGAGCCCTTTGGTTGATTGTCTGTTTTGATTTGACGATTGAGCTGATGTTGGATTGATGTCGTCGCTCGCCTTTTGTGGGTGTTAGTGTTGAGTCTCTCTTTCTGCAAAATTTAGAAGACAAATATGCAGGTATAAATAGTGAGCATGCACGTGAGATGTATGTGTCATAAAGCAATGCAGGATAGGAATTCATCCGAGTGGAATCGGAGGCATCAGCTGGTTTGGTTATCCGTTGCAATTGACTTGATGCCCTCTTGGATTGCCTTTGAATTTCATGCCTTTAAGGGATTATGAGGTTCTCCTCTGGTACCTGTAGTCATTATTTGAAGGTAGTGCGTCCCTCGTGGATTTTCACACTAGCTTTTCTTAGCGGGAGATGCGTCCTTGTCGGATTTTCACATAACCCTGTGCCTTATTTTTTGCCTGGAATGGACCCAACCCAATCCAGCGGCTTTTATTTACTTCATTTTTTTTGTAGGGCAGACTGCCTGCCGCCAGGTTTTCACCCTGCCCTTTGGCCTAACTTTTGCTTAGAGCGCCAGTCACGGTTTTCATCTCTAACGGCCTTTTTTTTTTTTTTTTTTTTTTTTTTTTTTTTTGGAGAGAGAAGTTGGAGTTGTTGCAAAAGGTCTTTCAGGTATGATTGGCATGTGCTTATGTCTCAGATTTTGGTTGGATGAGCTTGGTTCTTTACTGGGAAGGTGTCGTAGGGTTGGCTTCGCAGTGGGTAGCAAGATGAGTTGGCTGAAGTGCCTGAGTGGCGAGAGTGGCAAGGGGTAGATGGTAGCAATGTGTTGGTTTCATATCTGACTGAGACAACTTCGAGTGTGCAAGATGAACTGCTCTGGTCATACCAATACATCTTTGCATAAATGCAAATATTTCAATCTGATTTCATATCACATGATCACTATTTGGCATTAACTCGAAAGATATGGGACATCATCTAATCTCGGGATAGATCTTGAGAGCATCAAACTCCTGTTATCAATCAGCCCTCGCGGGTTTTCTTGATTGAATATTTTCTTTTTTTTTTTTTTTTTTTTTTTTAGCCTTTACCATGGACCCTCTTTCAGTTCGTCAATATTGGTTGAATTTGCTTTCATCTTTGTTAGCCGGAGAGACTGCCGCTTCTGAGAGTGATTCTTCTTAGTATCAGAGTTTTGGTCTTAGTGCTTGTGCAGACTGGTAGAGTTGATGGGTTCCTTATTTGGGACTTGAATGTGAAGTTTCATGCTTGGCTTTTATTGGCTTTGGCGGTTCAAACCTTGGGATGGCCTTTCAATGGCTGAGATAGGGTGACAAGTTGGGCTTGAATGATCTGGGGTACTCTTATCGATTTTGGTGGTTTAAGCTCCAAAATGGCTTTCAATGGCTGGGATTTGATGGATGGTTTGTGCATTAGCCTTTTAGGTCCTTTTCAGTAGCTAAAAAGAATGGCAACGTGCAGGCATGTGTAGATCAACGGGATTTGAACAAAGCTTGCCCCCAAATGGCATTCCCTTGCCCCCTATCAATTCTCTCTTTTCTTCTCTCTTTTCTTTACACCCAATTTTTTTTTCTTTTTTTTTTTTTTTTTTTTTTTACAACCCAATTTTTTTTTTTTTTTAACCCAATTTTTTTTGTTTTTTTTTTTTTTTACAAGCTTTGTTCAAGTCCTGAAGTTTACACATACGTGCACTTTTTATCTTAACCACTGGAACCATTGTTGTTCAATTTGGTCGGGCATTAAATTTTGGTAAGAAATTTGGTTATGAGGGTTTTGGATGGTTAAGGGTCAGTCATAATCGGTTTTAGGGTACACATTTCGAAATGGGTCGAGAGAAAAAGGTCATATGGCTTGGTTCTGATGGGTTGTATATTTCTCATGGTGGTTTTGAGTTTTATTTGTCCGACTTTTGATGTAACTTTCGAAGTTCAATTTTATTCAGCGACACCATATGTAGCTCAGGTGTTGTGGATGCGAAGAAGTGCCTTTCAAAATTTGGTTCGTCGTCATGTTGGCAATGGAAGGTAGTCTGGTCTTCTGAACGTCCTTGTTAATCTTCGACATGTCATACCAGGTCCAGGCAAAGGCTCCCCTTTTTTTTTTATTATTATCTCTCAAATTTTTATCTAACTTCAGGAGTCATAACAGATGCCATCAAGATTTTATTTGGATTCACCAAAATTCCGAGACTAGATGGAGTCGTATTAATTGGGTTAATGTCAAAATGAATGGATGCATCGTGATCATGAGAAATGAAATCAAGGAAATATCGCATAAATAAAACAGAAATTGTTCAACATGTTACAACAACCAAATTGTCCTAAAAGAGTTCTGGAATTGAAAAGCAGTAAGCATTAAAAACATGATCTTCTGCTTGTGGCTTTGGAGGAACATGCCGATGAAGTGGATTGGCCCGACCACATTTATGGTGGAAGGATTGCATTCTAGTCTACTCCCTTCTTCTTCTCTCTTTTCTCGGGATCCGGGATTTGCTTGGAATCAATGAGGTCCTGAACCCGGTCTCTCAAAGTTCGGCAGTAGTCTGTCAAATGTCCAGTGTGCTGGTGGAATGCACAATATTGATCTGCTCTGTGGTGGGGCTGCCCCTGACTGCTGGCAGGCTTCGCCGGTAATGGCTGCAGTAACCCCCTTTTCACTAGCCTCTCAAAAACCCACGACAAGGGCCTTCCCAACTCAGAGTAATATCTTTGATTCCTTCTCACTGATGACTCTCCCGCTTTTTTAACATTGCCCTTACAGCCATCTCGGATATTTAGGTTTGCATTCTTCAGAGCATGCTCTTTCACCAGATCTCCATCATCCTCAAGCATATTGTCATGTTCCAGAGTAGGCCTCTTACCACCTCCTTGCCCCACTGGTAAATCAAACGGTTCCTTGCCTCGGGGCTTAGTGGCACTAGGAGATGCCGTGGTTCTCGCTGTATGGGCTATCTCGACAGGGGTCGACTCAACTCGGTTAAAGGTAGCTGCCATCAATCGGGCTTGTAGGACTAGCGCGAGGGCGTCTATTCTCTCCTTAATCATAGCTTTAATCATAGCTGTCAACCTCCTTTCGAGCTCCTCAAGCCGTCTATCCATCTCTTGGGCCATTGATGCACGAGTCTCCTCAATCTGTTGTGAAAGGCTGGCCATACTCAATTCTTGGTTAGAACCCTCTTGTTTCTCACCTTCCTCTTCATCCCCGCTTCCGCTGCTGGACCAACAGCCTATCATTGCCACAGAAGTCTCTCCTTCATCTGTCTCGGGGCCAGTAGTAGTGGCATTCCCATTTCCATACAAGTCTTGCAGTACATACCATTCCGGTAAGCCTGAACCAATCATGGCACAATGGGCTGACTTCTCTTGACTTTTTCTCTGCCCGGGATTAATAGCCTGTTTGCCATCGATCAAGGCTTGAATTCGGTCCCTTAAAGGACGACAGTAGTCTGTTCTGTGCCCTGTGTACTGATGATATGCGCAATACCAGTCCGTCCTATGCTTCGGCTTCCCTTGACTTGGGGCGGGCCCAGCTGGCAAGGGTTGCAACTTTCCTTCCTTGATGAGACGGGTGAAGTGCCAAGATAATGGTCTGCCCGAGATAGTGAGATGTTTGGGAGCCGTCCCTATAGTGGAAACTTCTGCCACCTTATCATTGCCCCCGTTATCGCTGCTGCTTCCCTTATTCTTGCCTGAAGTCACATCTGCAGATCTAGCCACTTTATCTAAATGCTCAGCCTCAACTTCAATGGCTATGTCCTTAAGTGACTCCCAATCTTTGAGTCCCTTCATTTTTAACCCATCCCTCAAATATGGACTAGCATTTCGGATAAATAACCTGATCTGATCTGAGGTATCAAGCTTTCTCTTTATCTCCATCACTCGATTCCTCCATCGGGTCAAGTACTCATGGAATGATTCCCCTGACTTCTGCTTCAGCACTTCTAAATCTTTCAATGTGACCTCAATCTTGGTACTACAATCATACTGGCCAAGGAATTCTTCTGTTAACAGATTCCAGTCTTCTTTCGCTCTTCGATCCAGCCCATGGTACCAATCCACTGCTGGGCCAGCTAAGCTGAGACAGAAATAGTCCACTTTTTGCCTCTTAGTCAACCCTGTACCCTTCATGATCAGGGTGTATTGCTTAACATGTGCAGAAGGGTCCGATGTACCGTCAAATTTTGGCAGGTCTGGCATCTTAAACCTCTGGGGCAACAGCTCTCCATCATCCAAATCCACATCTTCGGGGCTCACTCCCTTGCCAGCTGTCAACATGCGGGTGATTGCCTCAATTTGTTGTCTCATACCCCTCATAGCCTCGTCTTCTACCCTGGGTGCTCCACCCCTCATGGCTTGATGGGCTGCTATCTTCTCCACCTCTTCTTCCATTGCGAAATCCTCATCAGGGTTCAGGATCCTTGCTCTTCCGGGTTCAACTGGCACAGCCGTAGCTTTAGGCTCATTTACAGGTTGATGGACAATAACTCCAGCGAGGGGAGCCTCCCCACCAGCAGGTGGTTCGGCTTGCCCCCGAGGAGGGGCTACTGGTGGCTGTGGAGCAACTGGTGTTTGGGGAGCAGGAGGCTGTGCAAATCTTTCGGCCATTGCTCCCATCATTTCTAGCATTCTTCGTTCAAAATCCTCCAATCTCCTGGCAAGGTCTTGGGTGGTTAAGCTTCCAGTTTCTTCTGCCATTGAAGATGATTCGCTACTTGCAGAGAGTAACTCAGAATCCCAAATAGGCACTAGTTCTAGCAATTCAAAGGGCGAGTTTGTCGTTGCTAGTCGATCGTCAGAATCTCTAGTCCACTCAGATGAATCTAGGATGGACAATAACTCCAGCGAGGGGAGCCTCCCCACCAGCAGGTGGTTCGGCTTGCCCCCGAGGAGGGGCTACTGGTGGCTGTGGAGCAACTGGTGTTTGGGGAGCAGGAGGCTGTGCAAATCTTTTGGCCATTGCTCCCATCATTTCTAGCATTCTTCGTTCAAAATCCTCCAATCTCCTGGCAAGGTCTTGGGTGGTTAAGCTTCCAGTTTCTTCTGCCATTGAAGATGATTCGCTACTTGCAGAGAGTAACTCAGAATCCCAAATAGGCACTAGTTCTAGAAATTCAAAGGGCGAGTTTGTCGTTGCTAGTCGATCGTCAGAATCTCTAGTCCACTCAGATGAATCTAGGATGGCTGAAAGATCAAGATTGTTAGAATGATGCATGGATGACAGTTATAATGCATGATCGTGAGTTATGCAGCATTTCGCAACCACATGCAAGCAAATAGATCCTTCCAACCTTATCACTCCCACACACGAGGTAGTGCGGTCACTTTCCTAGGCGGGCTTCATCCAAGGGTTAACAGGGAACCCATTGGACACGTATGGTGCACGGTGAAAAACCGGCAGCATAACAGTCTTAATCTAATGCGCATTCGTATGGGTTTTGGCCATTACGTATTTGGGCAATCCAATTAAACCAAAGTGGACCCAACGGGGCATAAAAGCCTTTGATGAAGACCATTTGATTTGGTTGATTTTGCTTAATACGTGACAGCCCACATCACAAGCATCGTATTAAGGAGCATGCCTCTTAGGGGAAGTTTCTATTTGCCATTAGATGAGCTTTGGTCAAGGTGATGAAACTTTTAGGGCTACCCAAGCATGGTTTGCGCCGACGGGTCTAACTCATCACGAGCATAACGACCGATCGGGTCTCCATTTCGATATACCAAAAGGTACAAGGCTTGGGTTGGTGATTACCCCTAACACTTCCCTACAATGAGTGAAAGTAGGGTCGTGCTTTGGGAACGCACCGAGGTAAGATAGGGACCAGCTATCGTAAGTCTAAGGCTCTAAAATGATATGATGCAATTTTCGAAAAGAGATAGAATTTTAAGTTTCAAAAACCCAATTATAAATTTTAACCAAAGCACTTTCGGAGCAAAGTCTCAAACACAAAGTCCCCAGTGGAGTCGCCACTGTGACGCGCGCCGGAACCCGGTCAACCCAGCAAGGGCCCTCGCTTTGAATCCGCTTTAGGATTCGAGGTATGAAGGTTCGCGTCTTTTGATCATGGGCGCCATGAGACATCATCGGTGTATCCTTCCCAATAGAACATTGGGGAGAATAACCTAGCCTATTGACGCCTAAAGGCACCTTTGAGGTATTTGGAGTCGCCACCCAATTTGCAAGAAATTGGGAAAAGGTTTCTCACCTCTATTGGTCTAAACCAGAGATATGGTGTCCGGAACTTCCCTCTTATTTATGCTTTGGATAACTATAAATGGGTTTTTAAATTCTTGAAATTATATCTCTCATCTCATACGAGCGATGCATTAAAATAAAAGCGCATTTCAAGCACGTAAAGGAAGTAAACGAAAGCGATAAACAAAGTAAATAAAGAAAGCAATAAATGAAAGCGGTAAACACGCAAGCACGCAATTACAATAAAAATAGGGGCAGAATACAACCCCAATAAAAGGAGGTTAAAGATGTAAGTGGGACGGAATACAATCCCCAAAAGATAAATGAAGTTGCCCCAAAAATTAGTTACAAGGGCCCAAAGGGATATAATGTACATAAATTTAAACACTCACGCAAGATCGAAATAAAAGACATGCATAAATCGGGGCATTATTTTAGGAACATTGGTCCCTTCGCACTCGTTCGAAATTTAGGAACATTGGTTCCTTCGTATTAATTGGAAGAGGGTTCGAAGAGTCATTTTGATTGTTCGAATTGAAAAAACCCGGGATGAGTGATCCCATTTTGTAGAAAAGTTGACTCTTCGTTTTAATTGTGACATTTTTATTGTCGGGCTAAAATAAGGGACATTGGTCCCAATTTTATTAGTAAAAATCCCAATTTAATTGTAGAAATATTTTTGTGATTTTTTATCGCACACGTGGATAAATAAGATAATTATTTACAAGTAATCACAACATAGAGAAGGGATTGAAAAGATCTCACCGAAATCCGAGAGTGCGTCCACGCGTTGGCGACCCATCCGGGGAGTCGCGGGGCGCTCACATGACCCGACTCAAGTCAATTTTCAGACAAAAATTAATATCAAAAATATTAGTGATGGTTCTAAAAATTAATCAAGCGAAAATGAAATAAATATTG
The DNA here is from genome assembly GCA_947683425.1 of Excoecaria cochinchinensis. Classification (NCBI taxonomy): domain Eukaryota; kingdom Viridiplantae; phylum Streptophyta; class Magnoliopsida; order Malpighiales; family Euphorbiaceae; genus Excoecaria; species Excoecaria cochinchinensis. The sequence continues at coordinate 14,657,040 of CANTUQ010000092.1, forward strand.
GGTAAGTCAAATTATAATGATGAGACAAACACGACAAAATTAATAATAACAATAAATATAAGAAGACAATATTAATAATAAATAAATCAAATAATGATAATAACAACAACATTAATAAATAGTAATATAAAAAACTAATTTAGGGATAATAATAATAATAATAATAATAATAATAATAATAATAATAATAATAATAATAATAATAATAATAATAATAATAATAATAATAGAATAATGATAATAAACAATAGTGAATACAATATGGATAAATGAGATAATAATAATACTAATAATAAATATAATGATAATAATAATAATAATAATAATAATAACAATGTAACATCAATAAACACAAAACGAATATATAGTAATGATAATAATAAAAACAGAATATTAACAATAGTAAATAAATAATAATAATAATAATAATAATAATAATAGTAATAGTAATAGTAACAGGATAATAATAGTAATAGGATAATGATAATAATAATAATAATAATAATAATGATAATAATAATGATGATAATAATGACAAGAGAGGCTAACGGCAAAACAATGAGCAAATAACAAAACTATAAACGTCAAATAAGCCAATCACCAAGAAATTAAACCAAGAAACTTGAGGTGACAACAGTGGCAAGGATATTAGAAAATAATAATGGTAATAATAATACCATCGAGAAAATAAGAAAAGAAATCAAACTAGGACAAGCAAATAATTTATCACCGGTAATATTAATCACACTAAAATACCAAAATATCAAAATAAAATGATATCAAAAATAATAATAACAAATAAATGCAAAACAAAATAAAATTAAATGAGAACGGGTCCAAAGTGTTTACCCTCAGAATTTTTAGATTGGGGAAACGGTGTCCCGATCGATTTTCCTTGTCGGATTTGTGGTGATAAACACTTGAAGAAAATGTAGAAATTAATATTTTGAAATAAAATCAAGAAAATATTTTGGTGAAAATATTTTGGTGGATGATTTGAGCAAAAGGAAATTAATTTTCCAAGCCCAAATCACTCAATAAAAATGGATTATGTATTTTTGAAGATCAAATCAAGGTTAAAGCTTGAGAAAGAAGAAAAAAAGGAGTTAAAGAACTCTGCTGGAGAGAAAAAAATTGAAGGAAAAACCTCCTCAAAATTCTTGCCGTCCCCCTCAAAAATGAGCACCAAATTCTCATTTAAGGTGGTCTTGGCCAAAAATGGCAAGTGACAAAAGAGACTTTCATTTTTAGTTAATCAAAAATGTCATAAAATGGTGAAACAAGAAAAAGTCAGACTGAAAAAAAATTCGGACTGAAAACAGCGAAAAAGACGGACAGGCGAGACAAGTCGCGCGGAGGGGGGCAAGCGCGCGCGGCAGCCTGCGCGTGGTGCCCTGGCACCGAGCGCGGCAGGCTGCTGCGCGCAGCCTGCCTCGCGCAGGCAGGTCGCGCGAGGCGCCTGCCTCGCGCGCAGGGGCCTCGCGCGAGGCCCCCCGCCTCGCGCGCAGGGGGGGGTCGCGCGAGGCGCCCGCCCCTGCGCGCAGGGGGGGGGTCGCGCGGAGCGCCCCGCCTCGCGCGCAGGGGGGTCGCGCGAGGCGCCCGCCCCTGCGCGCAGGGGGGGTCGCGCGGAGCGTCCCGCCTCGCGCGCAGGGGGGTCGCGCGAGGCGCCCGCCCCTGCGCGCTGGGGCAGCCTGCCGCGCAGGCGGCCCCGCGCTGCCGCAGTGGCACTCGCGATAAAATTTTTTTTTTTTTTTTTTTTATTTTTAATTTTGACACAATATTAATATTTTTTCCCATTTTAAATTTTAATCCCTAAAATATATATTTTAAAATTATTTTCCGAAAAACACATCTTTTGACAAGGAACGATCGGTTCTCACCTTTCTTGCCGAAAATCGGTCTTCTATTTCATCATTGGGTAATCCTGATCTTGGACCGCCTCGGGACCCGGTGTCTACAGTCGGCCTTTATCTTGGGTATTAAAAAGATTGATGAAAGAGGAGAAGCTACAACCCCTACCACCTAGGCCAGCAAGAAACCAAGGACAGCCTGGGCATAAAGAGAATGAGTATTGTGACTTTCACCAACATACTGGGCATTTGACAGATAATTATGTGAGGCTGAGGCACCAGATTCAGGATCTGATCGACAGTAAGCAGATCACCGATCCCGAACGGAGAGGGAGCAAGAAGAAATCTGACTATAATGATGTGCCACCACCTGTCTTAATGATTGGGTCAAGTGTGCCTGAATGGTTTATCTTGCAGAACTTGTACGGTAATGACTACATCGCCATCACTTGCCCTGAGACAGATAAAGGAGGGGCTTCCGTAGCAGTGATAGATTATTGGTCTACTAGCAAGAATGGGGAAGAAGAGGAGGAAGAAAAACAAGAAGGGTCTAATCAAGCATTGAAAGTGGCCGAGCCTTCGCAACTAACTGAAGAGACCTGAGCCCTAATTGCCCAAGAGATAGATGGGAGATTTGAAGAGCTTGAAAAGAAGTTGTTATCTGTATTTAAAGAGAGAATGGATGCATGGCACTTATTTTTCAAGCCCAGCTTATGGCGATTGCTCCTGACCGAGTTGAGCCGACCACTGACTGGAGGACTCGTACAATGACGACTGCAGCGCTTCCTTTCCCCTCCGAGGCAGGAGATAAAGGGCCACTTAATTCGACAGTTGGACGAGGGAATGTTAAGATGACGAAAGCGTCAGCCACGAATCAAAGGCGCTTCTCTAATTTGGGCAGATCCTTATCTTGGGTTCTTAAGAGGTTGGTGAAGGAAGGTAAATTACAACCACTACCTACTAAGCCCTCCAGAAGCCAGGGACGGTCCAACCACAAGGCAGATCAGTATTGTGCCTTCCATCAGCACACCAGTCATACCACAGATGATTGCAAGGCCCTGAGACATGCCATCCAAGATTTGATCGATTCCAAATAAATCTCCGACCCAGAAAGGCGAAAGAGGAAGAATGAGATAAATTAAGAGCTTGAGTAAGAAAAGAAGATGATTCCCGAGGAAGACAATGAACCATTGGCCACAACAGCTATGTTAGGTGGGGGCAGAATGAAAATAGCTATTTAGATGTTGCCTTTTTATTTATTTATTTTTTTAACTATTTAATGATGACAATTTTTAATTCTAGTTTTATTGAATGAAATGAATGATTTCCGTTTATCTGTATGATGTTTCTTACGATTTCACTATGCATGATCATGACACATTCACATTTAATAATGATTCAAATAATGCCATTCCATTTAATCTCGGAACTTTGGGAGAACCCAAAGGAAATCTTGATAGCATCTGTTATGACTCCTGAAGTGAGATAAAATTGGAGAGAATAAAAAAAATGAAATAAAAAGTCTTTGCCTGGACTTACGAAGACATGCCAGGAGGTAATTATGAAGTCGCCGAACAAGCTGTACCAGTGCATTCCGATCATGGACAGGTGACACAAAAGCTCAGAAAACTCAGCAGAACCAGAACCAAAATCCTTATTGAAATACAACACCCAACTATATTGAACAACGATGGCCCCAGCGGTTAAAAAGAAAAGCAAATGTATGTGTAAACTTTAGGATTCGAGCGAAGCTTGCTAAAAGAAAATTGGGAATGAAAAAAAAAACAAAACAAAACAAAAAATTATGATAAAAGAAAAGAGAGAAGAAAAGAGAGAATTGATCAGGGGGCAAGGGAATGCTATTTGGGGGCAAGCTTTGCTCAAGTCCCGTTAATCTACACGTATCTGCGACCTAAAGACTGAACCCCGAGCCACCCAATCAGTACCTAAAGATTAAACCACAAGCCACCCAATCAGTTCAGCAATATAGAGAATGCGCAATGCAAGGGATATTCTTGTGTTGTTACTACTCATGCCTGCCACTGAAAAGACCCGAAGACTAACCCATAAGCTGTCCGCCCAGTCCGCAAGTATAAAGGATGTGTTGTACAGGAGATGAGCTGATGATATACAGAGGATATACAAACAAGAGGAAGACCAAGAAAGTCGTGGAGTAGGCCCATTTTGGGGTCTGCCATTAGAACCTTTACAAGAGTCACGCTTTATACCTTGATGCATGAGGAGAAAAACATTACTACCCATTGAAGCACGTTAAATCCTTAAGGGGCAGTCATGGAAGCGACAGCCGCAGCAACTAAACATGTCAAACGGAAAAGGGTTACGAGATTGCTATTGCTATCAGATCTGTTGGAAAACACCTTATCCGATCATTGGGGAAGAAAGTCAGAAAGCACCCGCCGGAAGAATAAGGTTGGGTGTCTGGATAAATAGCTCCGCGTGTTCCAGACGGCCGACATGAATACAGACCAACATATAAAGGCCCATTCATTCTTGAAAAGTTGTTATCCAAGGAAGCAAAATCCCGACGGACAGCAAGCAAAGCAAATTCAATCAACACCGACGAAATGAAGGAGGGTCCATGGCAGAGGCTAAAAAAAAAAGAGAACAAGAGAGGAAATATTCAATCAAGAAAACCCGCGATGGCTGATTGGAAACGGGAGTTTGATGCTTATAAGATCCACTCCAAGATTAGATGTAATTTTGCACTCTGAATCCAGGTTAAATGGTGATCATGTATGGAGAAATCATGCTGAAATGCACACAGTCTTTGCAAATACATAAAGCAAAAGCATTTCAACTCATCATTTCCTAGTTCTTTTATAAAAAAGTAAAATCTAAATGGCTACTCTACTCCTGCTCTCACCAACCAGATTCCTAAGCCGGGGGGTCCTATTATCTACTGCGGGGCTGAGTACCCTCCTCTCAAATGCACTTATGGAGGCAAGGGTGTAGTCTGTGATCAGGACAGTTCATTTTGCACACTCAAAGTTGTCTGGTTCCAGCATAGAATCAGCGCACCGGTACTATTGATCCTCTGCTGCTCTCGCCACTCAGGCACTTCAGTCAACTCCTTCTACTATCAACTGTGAAGCCAATTCTATAGCACCCTTGTGATAGAAACCAAGCTCAGACAACCATGATCTAAGACGTGCCGACTATGCCTGAAAGGCCTTTTACAACAACTACCCTCTACCATCCTCGCCACTCATGCACTTCAGTCGACTCATCCAGCTACCCACTGTGAAGCCAACCCTATAGCACCAAAAAAAAAAAACCAAGCTCATACAACAAAAATCTGAGACATAAGCACATGATACCCGAAAGATCTTTCGCAACAACTCCAACCTCTCAAAAAAAATTAAAAAAAAGAGGCCATTAGAGATGAAAACCGTGACTGGCGCTCTAAGCAAAAGTTAGGCCAAAGGGCAAGGTGAAAACCTGGGAACAGGCGGTCTGTCCTATAAAAAAAATAAAATGAATAAAAGCCGTTGGATTGGGTTGGGTCCATTCCAGGCAAAAAAATAAGGCACAGGGTTATGTGAAAATCCGACAAGGATGCATTTCCTGCGAAGAAAAGCTAGTGTGAAAATCCATGAGGGACACACTACCTTCAAAATAATGACTATAGGTATTAGAAGAGAACCTTATAATCCCACAAAGGCATGAGACTCAAAAGCAATCCCAGAGGGCAATCGATCCCGCGGCGTGTTACGACCAAACCGGCCGTTGCCTCCAAATCCACTCAGATGAATTCTTATCCTGCATATACATGCATCTCACATCATGCATACAACGTTTACGTATACTTCTGTACATATAATTTTGCAGAAAATATCTAAATGAACGACCAGCTCAAGAGAGCAATCTAGAAGGACATCCTGCACTTTTTGTAGCCTTGTCAGCGGCTCGGTGCATTCCTCTGTGGAGGATATCTCTTGCGCTTTTTGTAGCCTTGTCAGTTGCTCGGTGCATTCCTCTGCGGAGGACATCTCTTGCGCTTTTTGTAGCCTCGTCAGAGGCTTGATGCGTTACTCTGCGGAGGATATTTCCTGCACTTTTTGTAGCCTTGTCAGCGGCTCGGTGCATTCCTCTGCGGAGGATATCTCTTGCGCTTTTTGTAGCCTTGGTAGCGACTCGGTGCATTCCTCTGCGGAGGATATCTCTTGCACTTTTTGTAGCCTTGGCAGCGACTCGGTGCATTCCTCTGCGGAGGATATCTCTTGCACTTTTTGTAGCCTTGTCAGCGGCTCGGTGCACTCCTCTGCGGAGGATATCTCTTGCACTTTTTGTAGCCTTGTCAGTGGCTCGGTGCATTCCTCTACGGAGGACATCTCTTGCACTTTTTGTAGCCTTGTCAGCGGCTCAGTGCATTCCTCTGCGGAGGATATTTCCTGCACTTTTTGTAGCCTTGTCAGCGGCTCGGTGCAGTCATCTACGGAGGATATTTCCTGCACTTTTTGTAGCCTTCTCAGCGGCTCGGTGCAGTCCTCTGCGGAGGATATATCTCGGGTTTTGTAAGTCTGGAGCAGGCTCGGCGCACCACCACCAGTTTAGAAGAGCAACCTCGCACTTTATAAGTTTGGAGCAGACTCGGTGCAGCTCAAGAGAGCAACCCTCGCGTTTTGTCTGGAGAAGACTCGACACATCACCCAGAAGGATAAAAATCGTCCCTCAGTCTACACAGAGGCTTAAGGAAATGATTTCACTAGCGATCCGGGAAGACAGCTACCTCAGGTACGCGCTTCTTTCCTTTCTTTTCTGGATTTTGGCTCACTTAGGCACCTAGGTTCTAAGTTCCCCAAAATTGGGGGCAACTGTAGACACCGGGTCTCGAGGCGGTCCAAGTTCAGGATTACCCGATGAGGAAACAAAAGGCCGATTTTCGGCAAGAAAAGTGAGAATCGATTGTTTCCCTGTCGAAATTGTGCTTTTTTAGAAAAATAATTAAAAATATGTATTTTAGAAATTAAAAATAAAATAGGGTAGAAAATATTAATTCTGTGTATTTAAGGCTTTTATTAAAAAAAAATCGCGAATGCAACCCGCGGCAGCGCGCGGCAGATGCCCCCAGCGCGCAGGGGTCCCCCTCTCCGCGCGGGCATGATTGCCCTGCTCCCTGACTCGTCGTTTTCGCTGGTCCCTGCGTTTTCAGTCTGTTTTGCCCGTTATTTTCACCATCTAATTCTCTTTTTGGGAAGCAAAAAAATAAAAGCTATTTTGTCCCTTCCTATTTTTGGCCAAAACTGAAAATTAAAGGGAAATTTCCCTTCATTTTGAAGGGGACGGCAAAGATTTTACAAAGAAAATTTTTGGGCTTTTTCTCTCTAGCATTTTACTCTCCAGGAAGCACTTCTCTTCTTCAAAAAAATTCTTAGCTTTTTTTTCAAGTTTTAATTTTTGTTTACTCTAAAACACTTAATCTTGGGTTTAATTTGAGCAAGAGAAATTAATTTTCTTGGTTCATTCACCCCACCAAAAATATTTTCTTGAACCAATTTATTTAAAATACAGATTTTTGTACTTGTTTCGAATATTATTGTCGTCAAAAAATCGACAAGGGGAACGGATTGAGACATCCTATTTCCGATCTAAAAAATTTTGATAGTAAACATTCTTAGACTCATTCTCATTTATTTTTTTGTACATTGTTCATTGTTGTTAATATATTTTTTTGTTATTTTTATCATGTCTATCATTTATTTTTAGCATTTTAGGGTGGTTAATATTATTATTGCTATTCGATTTATTTGTTATTAGCATCATTATGCTATGTCTATTTAACTCATGCTATTAGCATCATTATCACCATTATTATTTGATCAATTCATTATTAATATTATTATGTTGTGTTTTTTATTATTAACATGTTGTTATTATTATTGTTATTCTATTAGTTGTTCATAATATTATTATTACTATTATCATTTATTATTATTGCCATGTCTATTTAGGCTACATCCATCGTTGTTTATTATTGTTGCCCATTATTATTATTATTATTATTATTATTATTATTATTATTATTATTATTATTATTATTACCATCATCATCATCATTATTATTATTATTATTATTATTATTATTTTGGTTTTACGTGGTTATTGTTGGTATTGACTATTTCATGTTTATTTACTATCATTATTATTATTATTACCATTTTATTGTTGTTATGCCATGATTATTTATTGTTACCATCACTATAATTTTATCGTTGTCGTTATCTTGCCTTTATTTGATTAATTTTTAGAACCATTACTAATATTTTTGGTGTTAATTTTTGTCTGAAATTTAATTTGAGTAGCATCGTGTGAGCGCCCCGCGACTCCCCCGATGGGTTGCGACGCGTAGACGGACACTCCGGTTTGGTGAGATCCCTCCAACTCCCTTTTTATGTGTTTTGTGTTATTTGTAAATAATTATTTTATTTGTGCACGTGTGAGATAAAAAGTCACAAAAATATTTTTACAATTAAATTAAATTTTTACTAATAAAATTGGGACCAATGTCCCTTGTTTTAGCCAAACAATAAAAAATATCGCAATTAAAACAAAGAGTCGATTTTCTCCAAAAATGAGATCACTCATCCCGGTTTTCACTCAACAATCAAAATGACTCTTCGAACCCTTTTTAAATAAATGCGAAGGAACCAATGTTCCCAAAATAATGCCCCGATTTATGTATGCCTTTTCTTATTTTGTGTGAGTGTTCTAAATTTAAGCTCATTTCTTTTTGGGCCCTTGTAATTAATTTTAGGGCAACTTTATTTATTTTTGGGAATTGTATTCCGTCCCATTTACATTTTTTTAATTTCCTTTTATTGGGGTTGTATTCCGCCCTTATTTCTCTTGCAATTGTGTGCTTGTGTTTTTATTGCTTTCATTTATCGCCTTCTTTATCGCTTTCGTATGCTTGGAATGCACTATTTAATTTAAATGCATCAATCGTGTGAGATGAGGGATATAATTTTAAGAGGTTAAAAACCCATTTATAATTAACCAAAGCATAAATAAGAGGGAAGTTTCGGATACCATATCCCTGGTTTAGACCGTTAGAGGTGAAAGACTTTTTCCCAATCTCTTGCAAATTGGGTGGCGACTCCAAATGCCTCAAAGGTGCCTTTAGGTGTCATTAGACTAGGATGTTCTCACCAATGTTCTATTGGGAGGAATACACCGATGATGTCTCATGGCGCCCATGATCAAAAGACGCAAACCAATTCCTCAAATCCCAAAGGCGGATTCAAAGCGAGGGCCCTTGCTGGGCACCGGCGCACGTCACACTACCTCAGGTACGTGTCTCTTTCCTTCTTTTCTCCGAGTTTTGGCTCACCTAGACACTTATGTGTTAACTTCCCCAAAACTGGGGGCAACTGTAGACACCGGGTCCTGAGACAGTCTTGATCAGGGTTACCCAATGTTATTATATGCCTGTTCACAAGCAAAAAAATTAGAAGTGATGATTTCCTTTTCAAGATTGCTTTTTACAACCAAAAAATAAAAAAAATATGAAAAAAAAATAAAAAAGGGGGAGTTTAAAATTATAGTGTTTTAGTCAAATTTATCTTAAAAAAATAAAAAATAAAAAATTTCGGCCATCAGCGGCGCGCCTTGCTTGCGCATGCGCACGGGCATCGCCCGCCTGTGGGCGGCCAGTGCGCGCCCTCCGATGGGCGTCCCTCGCCAGGCACGCTTATCGGTCACCCCCTGTCCGCCGAAAACGCCATTTTTCATCCTTTTCAGGATTTTTTCTCCAAAATTGATTTTTATCCCTTTTTTTTTAAGAATTTTCATGATTTTTTCCATTTTTAAAATATAAATAAGGAATATTTTGATTTAATTAAGGATTTTTTCCTTAATTAATTAGGTTTTCCATTTTTATTCATATAAATAGAAAAATTTAGAAAGAAAAAAAGGTAATTTCTTTTGGCCATTTTTTCTTTTCTTTTCTTGAGTTTTGCAATTTTAGTTCTGGTTCTTCAATTCTTTTCCTTCTCTTACTTTAAGAAAACTTATTCTAAAGATGATAGATTGAATTTTATTGAAAAAAAAATTGATTTTGGAGACAAAGAAAATAATTTTTTGTTCTTAAAATTCAATTTTCTCATTTGTTGTTTTTTAATGTTTTTCTTCTTCAATTAAATTTTTTCCAAAGACTTACATTGATTTTTTTTTATAAAAAGTTGATTCTGAAACAAAAAAAAAATAATTCTTTGTTCTTGAAATCCAATTTTTTCATTTGATTTTGTAAAAATAAGATTTTTACAATTATTTTTTTTAGAGAAAAGTTTTTAGATTTTTTTACTTCTCTAATCCAATATTTTGCAGATCAAATCAAGGAAATCGATCATTTTTCTTCATTCTATCAAATCCGAAATCTGAGGATAAATATTCTAGACTCGATCTCATATTTTTTATTTATTTACTTATTTATTTTTGTATTACTTTTATTTTTTGTTTATAATCATTTAATCAAAATGTAGATCTTTTGATATATTATTTATTTGTTTATTTTATGTAATCTTAGATATAGATTTAACTTTTTTTACATTTTTATTCTTTTTATTTTTACTGGATTGTTTATTCTTCCTTTTTTTTATTATTATCATTGTTGTTATTTATTATTATCATTATTTTCATTATTTTTATCCTTATTGTTATTATTATTATTATTATTATTGTTGTTGTTGTTGTTGTTGCTGCTGCTGCTGCTGCTATTATTATTATTATTATTATTATTATTATTATTATTATTATTATTATTATTATTATTATTATTATTATTATTATTATTATTATTATTATTATTAGTGTTTTTATTTGTTATAATTTGTTAATATGTTAATTTATTTGTTTTCATATGTTATTTAATTTATTTGTCATCCATAATGCATTTTTTTATCTATTTTAATTTATTATTTATTATTTTATGTGTTTAATTGATTGTTTTGATTTAATTACTAACATTAATTTTTTTGTATTTATTTTTGTTTTAATACTTATTTTTATCATGTTTGAGCAAATTTGCACGCGAAGAAGGAGATCCGGGAATTTATTTTGGTTGATTTATCATTTTTGTTATTTGTATTATTTTTCTTTATTTGTTTTTGTTTAATTTATTTGTCATGTAATTAGTAATAAAATCATTTATTTTACGCACGTTTAATAAAAATTCACAAAAATATTTATATTAATAAAATTGGGATATTTTCTAATAAAATAGAACCCATCTCCTAATTTTAACAAATAAAATGTCACTTTCAAAAGGAGAATTAATTTTTATAAAATGGGATCACTCATCCCGATTTTTCTGAAAATCTGCCTAGAAATAATTCTCCAATTTTTTAAGTGTGCATGAAGGAACCAATGTTTCTATCCCGAATAAATATTCCGATTTATGTATGCATATTATTTATTTTGTTGATTTTATTTATTTTAATTTTACATTTTGGGGGATTGTATTTTTGTCCCAATTTTATCTTTTAATTTATTTTTGTAATTTATTTTGTTATTTTAATTACTGTTTTTTTACCTCTTTCCTCGTTGCTTGAATGTGCGCTTAAGTTAATTTGCATAACGTGTGAGAAAAGAGATGGAAGTTTAATTGTTAAAATCTCACTTATAATTTAACCAAGGTATTAATAAGAGTAAAGTTCTGAAGCACTCTCTGGTTTAGACCTCAGATGTTAGATGTACTTTCCCAATTTCTTGTAAATTGGGTGGCGACTCCAAAATACCTCAAAGGTGCCTAAAAGTTTCATGGGATTAGATGAACTTCCCCAATGTTCTATTGAGAAGGGATTCCAAAATATCTCATGTTACCCATAATCTAGAGGCTTCTCGGACCCTAAAAGCGGGCCCTCCGGGAACCACACAAGCGGGTTCCTCTCGCGTCACATATACCATTTGGTCAATAAAGCATTTCCACTTCCAATTCATTCCTTTTTCACCAATTCAATTCCAAACCATTTATTACTAAATTCCAATCTCATCCACACCATAATCTCACTTGAACATAACACATTCCACAATTCTTAACTTAAACATAATGCAATATTATACTTTAATATATTTAATATATTCTACTAATTCCAATTAAATTAACACACACTTAATTTTAGTTCTATATTCATTTTATGCTATTACTTTAATTAATTTACTAAATACACTATAATTCATTTATGTTTTCCATTCGGCCTAACGTATCCTTTTTCTTCTTAATTATATTTTTTCATTCATTTATCATTCATTCACTTAATTTATATATCAACGAGCTTAAATATACAATTAAATTACATTAAACCACAAAACACTTTTAATTATTCTTAGGTAATCCATTCAGCCAAGTCATCATCTCCTCCTTAAATATTATCTATCATTCTTTATCATTAGGTTAGCCAAATTACATGTAAATTATTATGAATATACCATTAATTAACATTGAACAACAAAGCATACTCTTATATACCTAATATATACATTTCGGCCTAAGTAGGATTTTTCACTCACAAATATTTCTTTTTATTTTAAGCACTCTAGTATCTATTTTTAACCTCCCTAAATATGTTTATCGAGTTTAATTCAATTAAACATTCATATATCACATACATTCAATATAAACATAATCTAAATCTATTTATATGTATCCACTAACCTCAATTTCTTGTTCTCCACTCCTTAATCTTCCTTTTTCTTGCCTTGGTCCTTCGAAACACCTTCCCCCTTTAAAACTTTCTCAATTTTATGCCCTAACTATCAATACTTGATTTAACCCACTTCTTTCCCTTCAATTGAACTTTAGAGATGATAATCAATGTGAAGAAGGGCTGAAATTTGCTAGAAAAGCTTTAATTTTCTGGAAAATTTAGAAGAGAAATGAAGAAAACATAAAAAGAATGGAAAGAATTCCATTCGGCCAAAGAGGGTGGGAGAAGAGAGGCAGATATTTCTGGCTTTTATAGTCACTCAAGGTGGGCTCTTCTAATGCCTTCCAAATCGGCCAACCTAATCTGTAGCCTAAATGCATTTATTTATCTATTTTTTCGGTCTAATTTATTTTTCTCACTTTCCAAGCTCAATTCCTCATAAAAATGCTTCCATAATTGTCAAAATATATCTATTAGACTTCATGAATATTTTCTAGTCAATCAAAGACCTTTTTTGGTCTAATAATTATTTTCCTATCTAATAGCCGAATTTTCATTACTACCATAAAATTAATTTTTATTTACCATATGATTCTCCACATTAATATGACCATGTCCATGTTTTCGAATTATTTTTCAAAGGTTCGTAGAATCATTTATGGTATATTCAAACTTGGTCAAACTAGTCAAACGGGCTGATTTTTCTGAAGTGATGGACGACCGTCCTCATCCAGGGACGCCTGTCCCTCAACCATTGATGCCCAAAACTGAGTTTTTTTTTGACTTCTTTTTGCATTTTCAAAGCCTATTTGACCTTTGTTTCAGCTCAAATTCATCCTTAGACTCCTGTTGACATACTCTTTCCAACGGTCAAATAAAATATTTTTTACTCCAAAAAATACTATTCACCCCGACATCACTGTTCACTGCCTGAAAATCACTATTTATGAAAGTAACCATTTTCGGCCATTACATGACTAATTTAACCCTAACTTTCTAATTAATACCGACTACGCCCCTAACATGTGTACTTAACCAATTACACAATCTAAGCCACTCTCGTACCCTAAAAGTATTCAAATGACTAGAGTACAAGTCAGGGCCTTACATGGCTGGAGTCATCCAGACCATCCTACATCCGCTCACGCCGTACCTACCAGGTTTGGAGTTCTGCCAACCTCCGCTACCAGGGCAACCTAAGGCACGACGTCAGTCTCGACCACGCCAGTCATCATCCCGACCTTCTTCATCTCAGGGTTATACTCCTCGCTCTCCATAGAGGCCACCGAATCACCACAAAGGCCACCTGGATCACCTGATTATTCGCCCCTGTAGTTCATTTTTTCAAGGAGTGTTATATTTATCATTTACTTGTACAAAATTTTGAATTGTTTCTATATAATTTTTTAGTATTTATCCTTTATCCTTGCATTTATCTTTTACTTTTATTTGGTTTGTGAATATAACTGAGCAATCTAATAAAAAGGAATAAATAATAACATAAGTAATAATTAAACATAAAAGAAAAAAAAAAGAAAATCAAATCAATATCAAGAAGAGAATAAATTTATGCTTTGACAAAATTAAATTGTTGTGATCAATTAACAAAATTCTTTGAATACATAGGGATCAAGACAAATTCCTTTCAACAATCAAACAAAATCTCTCAACAACCAATTCACTTAAATCAACTGTGATTCTTTATGCCGACAAGCTGGCGATAATCACAACTAAATCAACCGTGGTTCTTCATGCCGATAAACTAGCAATAATCACACTTTAATCAACTGTGGTTCTTCATGCCGACAAGCTGGCGATAATCACACCTCTATCAAACTCGATTTGTCATGACGACAAGTTGGCAACAAATGATTCATCAACCTGTAGACACCGGGTCCCGAATCAGCCTACATTAGGATTACCCAATGATGAAATTAAGTGTGCCTATTTATAGGCAAAAAAATGAAAGTTGAAAGTGATGATTTCTTTGTCAAATTGATTTATTAGAAATAAATAAAAATGTATTTTAAAAAATATTTTAAATGTTTTAAAAATTATTTTTGAGACAAAAGGGTATGTTTTGAAATTGTTGTTTTTTTAAAAAAAAAAATCGGAAGATCACGAGTGTCGGGCTGTTGTTTTTTCCGTTTTTTGGCCTAAAAATTCATTTCTTCTTCTTCTTCTTCTTCAAGAAAAAATCTCCAAGTGTTCTAATATGATTTTTTTTAATTTAATTCTTAAGACAAATAAATCAATTATTTGTTCTTGTGAATTTTCTTATTTACTTTTCATAATTTTTCCTTAAGACAAATAAATCAATTATTTGTTCTTGGGATAAAATTTCATTATATATTTTATTTCTTTAAATTAAAGCAAGGAAATTATCATCCAACTTCATTCATCACATCAAATTTGAGGGTAAACATTCTTTGCTCAACTTTTAATTTTTAATTTATTTTTGTTTACAATTAGTTAGCTATAGACCTGTCAAATATCGCCCAAGCCCAAAAACCCCGCCCAACCCGCCCAACAAAATAGATTCAAAACCCCGCCCAATTATAAAGATGCCCATTTAAACCCGCCCAAATCGCACCCATTTAAAACTGAACCCGTTTGAGGCATTTGGCAAAGCCTAACGGGCCTCAACTGCAGTATTTGACAAAAATAATTTTTTTCTTTCTCTTTTATTTTTCTGAGTTCTTTTTCTTCTTCACTCTTCCTCGTGCACTCGAAGTAAAAATTACTCCCGGAAATGAAAAATATTTTATTTGACCATCGAAAAATACTAATTACGGTGAGTCCAGTGGTAAAATTTGGAGTGAAAATGAGTTTAAATAGATCTCCAAAAGTCAAAAATAAGAAAAAGTCCTGGCCGTATTAAGGGACGCTGGTTTGACTAAGGTTTGACCGGCCCTCTAAAAATAGTAAGTGACTTCCAAAAATTATTTTAAAGGTATAGACAAGCTTAGAATAATATTTAGAAACTTTTGACAGTGAAAAATTAAATTTACGGTAATAGAGAAAATTATCACATCGGACCGGTTAGAGTGAACCAATCCCGAAAATGAACTTTGATTGAGCTGAAATTTTTTGTGGAGGCTTAATTTATTATTTTGAGAATTATGAAATTGATTTTGACCTTGTATATAAGCAAACACATCATCAAATGGGTGTCGACCCACATCTCGGCCCATTTGGGTGTCTACCCGTCCCGTTTGGGTCATCCGATCCATTTGAGCCAATATTTTTTATAGTAGTCGTTTTAATATCCCGTTATTATATTTAGAATTATTTTTCGTTAAAAATTGATCAAATTTTTAGCCCTAGCCCATGGGTCGACCCAACCCGTTTGAGTATTTGACGCATTTATGACCCATACTTTTTTGCCCATTTATGACCCAACCCAAACCCGCCCAACCCGCCCAATTTGCCACCTCTAGTTAGTTATCATGTAAATTCTTTTAGATCTATTATTTATTTTACTTTTTATTTCTTAATCTTTTATTTAATTGTTCATATCCTTATTTCTTATTCTTAATCTTTTATTTAATTGTTCATATTATTATTATTATTTCTTATTTCTTATTTAATTGTTCATGTTCATATTATTGTCATTATTTTTGTTCACATATTATTGTTATTATTAGTATTATCATTTAACATGTGTTAGCATGATTGTATTATTATTATTATTATTATTATTATTATTATTATTATTATTATTATTATTATTATTATTATTATTATTATTATTATTATTATTATCATTACTTGCATATTTAATTTGATTGTTCATATTCTTTGATGTTGTTATTATTATTATTATTATTATTATTATTATTATTATTATTATTACTTGCATATTTAATTTGATTGTTCATATTCTTTGATATTATCATCATTATTATTATTTGTTATTATTATTGTGATTAGTGTCATCGTCATTATTATTATTATTATTATTATTATTATTATTTATCATTATTACTATTATTATTATTTTTATTAGTTTTGTTTATTATTATAATTAATTATTGTTGTCATCATTATTATTTATGTTTTCATGCATGTTGAATTTTATTATTATTATTATTTATGTTTTTATGCATGTTAAATTTTATTGTTGTTATTTTTATGCATGTTAAATTGTTCATGTGTTAAGTTATATTTTATTATGCCATCTAATAAATTTGTCATGCATGAAGTATCTTATTTGTTTTAATTCATTTTTTACATGTACATGTTTAATTCATTTTTTTATTACTAACATCACTTTCATTTGTGCTTTTATTTCAATACTTATTTTTCATGTGTGAGTTTTTCAATGCCAAGTGGGAGCCCATGGAAGTTTGAAGACACCATTTTGGTGGAATTTATACTTTTAGCATTTTTAGCATTATTAGTATTATTTTAATTTCATTTGCTTTTATTATTTAATATGTAATTTGTAATAATTTTGTTTATTTTCATGCACGTTAATTAAAAATTCGCATAAAATTTTGTATAAATAAATTGGATTTTTCTAACAAAATGGGACCAATGTCCTAATCTTTCATCCAAATAAATTGTCACTTCAAAATTATTTTCTTTAATTATGCATGCGAGGACCAATGTCCTCACTCTTAATAAATACCCCGTTTTATGCATGATTTACACTTATTTTACAATGGGGTTGTATCTCGCCCCTAGTTTTGTTGTAATTTATTTTTATGCACTTTATTTTAAGTATGCTTTCATTGAATGACCAACTTGCGCTCTAATTATTGCATTAAAACGTATGAGAAAAGGGATGAGAAGTCTCGAACCATCTCTGGTCTTTAGGCTCAATGAGGCGAGAGGACCATTTCAATGTTTCATTGGAATGGGACTTCCAAGACACCTCTTGTGTCCCGTAAAAAGGCTTTAACTTGCATAGTCCTAGGCTCCACGAGGCGAGAGGGTCATCCTAATGTTCTATTAGGATGGGACCTCCAAGACCCCTCTGGCTTGCCCAAAATGGACATAGCAGCGCTGTCTTAGGCTCACTGAGGCTAGATGAACTTTCCCAATGTTTTATTGGGTGGCAACTCCATGAAACCTCCTTGTTGCCCAAAATATTGTAATTTCTTACAAGTTTTTATGAACCTCATCCCGAAAGCCCTAAAGGCGAGCGTTCGGGAGCCCACGGGGTTCGGCGTGCGTCACACAACCTCAATTAAATGTGATGACAAGCTGGCGTAAATCATCACCACCAACGGTAAGATCGCTACCTCAGGTACGTGTCTCTTTCCTTTACTCTGAATTTTGGCTCACCTAGGCACTAAGTGTTCTAGCCTCCCTAAAATTAGGAGCAACTATAGACATTGGATCCTAAGGTAGCTCAGATCAGAGTTACCCAATGAGAAAGATGTTATTTATACTACAGATGGAGAATAAAAGTGTCGGTCCTCATCTATAAATTTCATAGTTTTCAAAAGGTTTTTTTTCTCAAGTTATCTCTTTTTGCTTTTTTTGAAGCTAAAAATAGGTTTAAGTGCTAAATTTGGGTTTTTTATTGACAGAAGTCATCTATTAAGCGAGACGCCATTCTGTCACTGCCCTACCCACCTCTCACTAGCAAGCTCAGCCCGTCTCTCTTCCTTCCCGTGGCTCTATGACTAGCGCCCGTAACTCATTGAGCCACAAGCTATAAGGACCCGACTTGTACCCTAGTCATTTGGAACATATTTAGGGTACAAGAGTGACTGAGAATATGTATTTGGTTAAATATATGTGTTAAGGACATAACCGATATTAATTAAAAAGTCTTGATTAAATTTATCATTTGACCCCTATAGACTAAATTGCATTAAATAAGTTATTTCATATGCCAATGCATGAACTAAGTTAAATTAAAGGTAAATGTAAGATTTATAAGAAGTCAAAGGATGAAAAGAGAAAAAGGAAAAAGTAACCAATCACTTCTTCACACCTAGAAGTCTAGAAAGAGGAAGACAATTCATGGCTTATAAAAGCCATGAATGTCGGTTTGGAGAAGGGAAACATCTGGCGATTCCCTCATCAAAATCCAGCTTCTCTTCCTCATTTAATTCATCAAAATTTCCATTAAAAATTTTCCCAAGTGTTTTTCCATCAAGATTAATTAGTTATATTGCTTTTGCAAGTTTAAGGTAAGTAATCGGTTTGTTTGTTTTTCTTCTCCTACCCATGAGCTTTGAGGGATGGAATTATGTTTTGCTATTTGATTTTTGAATTCATGATGATGATTTATAAAAGAGAAAGTTGTTGCAGCTAAAGGAAAAGAGAATGAAGGTGAAGGAAGAGCCGAGTGAAGCAAAGAAAGAGCAAGGAAGAAAAGGTTTGAAAATTGTGTGTTTTATGTGAATTTTATTGATGAAATATCATTTTGAAGTGTATGAGGATATTTTATGTGAAATTGTGTTGAATGGTATTGATGATTATTGTGGAATTGATTGAATTAGGAAGGTAGAATTTTAAGGGAAAATCCTGCCAAAATCCAGTTAGATCTTTAGGGACCTTTTTGGGTATAAGTTGAGTTATACATATCTAAATTCATGATTTTAGTTGGGTTAGAAAGTTAATACATTTATATACATTTTTGATAGAAATAGTTATGAGCTAATTCTGGCTTTAAGATGCTCACAATTGAGCACAAACTTAACTCAGGGATTCTGCCACCCCAAAGGGAGTAGTCTGTATTGTTTATGTCATATATAGAGTTCTAGTAATTTACATGACCTGAAATTTGTACCATTAGAAATTTAACATCTTGGAAAAGATTTTCTAAGAAGACCACTTTGGCTGAAAATTCCATTTGCTGGCTTACATTGGACGCGCAAAGTGGAGGTCAGGGTCTACCTTGAAGCAGACTCGGTATCGAGTCGACGGGCATCGAAGACTGCTGTCCCGAGTTGGCAACACTAAAGGTTGCTATCCTGAGTCGGCATAGCACATCAAGCCTCTGTCATGAGTCCTGACATGAGGCATGACTTGTGATAGCCCCAACTCCTCTTTTTGATTTCCTTTTGTCCCATATGTGCAATCCTTTACTTTGCATAAAATGAAATGGTTAAGTGGGAATCTTTGGGACTTGTAAATAAAATGGAAATGGGTCTTATTATTATATTATAATATATTATAGTTATAATTATATTTTTATATACAGATATATGCATCTAAATGGAATATATGGAACAAAATGTTATTTTATTTAATGATATTATTTATGGAATGTACATTATAAAATAATTGAATTAATTTGTTCATGACATGTAATTGAAATTAATGGTAGCCATTTGAATTTAATATGAATATAAAGTGAGTATATGCATAATAAATTAGTCATTTGCTTGTGTACGGGATAGGCATGCCTACAGGGAACCCAAATGCTGCAACCTACGTTCTATTATATCGGCCCCATTTGGGTCGTTATATTAGACCCTATTTAGGTCACCCTTTGGAATGTGAAATGACATGAAATGAAATGTATTGTGTAAAGGTACCTTTGGGTACTCCGTTGCTTTGATTTGTAACTCCCGTTATCCACCTCCTTTTGGGAAAGCAGGCAATAAATTAAATTGGATGGTCTGCGTTAAAGAAATAACATGGATTTGTATATGAAATGCATACTTAAATAAATACGAATTTTAAGTATTTATTTTTATAATTAATTATATCACTCTAATTGTTGAGGTGTAAAATGGTTTATATGTAAAATATCAATATATTTATGTATGCCTTATATGCATGCATTTTGCATTGATAACCACTGTGAGTGATTGTCCATCTTATGTATTTACCCACTAAACCTTTGTGCTTAGTACGGGTGTTCAATCTGTGCAGATTTTGAAGATAGAGAATTTGACAAGGACATCCCACTTCAACGGCCGATACATCAATAGAATCTTTTTATGTAGGTCTTTTGATATTGTACTATATTATGCATGTAATACTTATGTTTTAAATTTGTAATCCTTTTGGTTATGGGTATGTAATTTGAATATGTAATCGAAATGATATGTATGTGTGACGCGCTCCGAACCTCGTGGGCTTCCCAAAGGCCCGCTTTTAGGGCTTTCGGGAGAGGTTTATTGAAACTTATAAGGTATTTACAAGTGCGTCTATTTTGGGCAACAAGGAGGTTTCATGGAGTCGCCACCCAATAAAACATTGGAAAAGTTCATCTCGCCTCAATGAGCCTAAGACGGCGCATATATCCATTTTGGGCAAGCCAAAGGGGTTTCGGAGGAAATCACCCCAATAGAACATTGGGAATGACCCTCTAACCCTATGGAGCCTAGGATTATTAGTTAAGTCTTTTGGTGGGACATAAGAGGTGTCTTGGAGATCCCATCGAAATGGATCTCTCGCCCCGTTGAGCCCAAAGACCAGAGATAGGTTCGGAACTTCTCATTTATTCGTACTTTGATTAATTTTACAATTAGGTTTTGAATTTATTATTTCAGATGCAATCAATTAAAAGGCGCAATCATTCACGTAAAAACAAAAAATAAAAGTGAAATTAAAATAAAGCATTCAAAAGTAAATTACAATAAAATTAGGGACGGAATACAACCCCCATTGTAAATAAAACACAAATCAAGCATAAATCGGGATATTCATTATTGATGAGGACATTGGTCCTTGCACACATATTTATTATGAAATAATTTTGATGTGATGATTTTGGATGGAGAAAATTGAGACATTGGTCCCATTTTTATTAAGAAATTTCATTTTGATAGAAAATGTTTGTGTGGTGGTTCCTTTAAGCGCGGTCGAAAATCTTTTATTATTACAGACCACAAACGAATAAAAAGAACAAAATAACAGTTACATATTCCAAATAATAAATAAATCCTAATCTATTCATCCCGACCATGCTCCGCCTAACTCCGTGGGCGAATCACGTGCCACTCGCATTGCGGTAAAGACAAAAAAAACAATATTGGCTAATAGTGGATAAATAAACAATCGAATAAATAGATAAATAAACAAATAAATGATTGAATGAAGTAAATTGAGAAAAATGAATGAGATCGATAATGGATTAAATTAAATGATAAGTAAATGAATAAATAATTAAATAAATAATTGAATGAAATAAATTGAGAATTAATGAATATAAAAGCACAAATGGCAATTAAAATGATTAATGCCAATAAAAATAATAACACTAATAATAATATCATAAAATAATGATGAATAATAAATAAACATAAGATAATGATAATAATTATGAATGGACAAAATAATAATTCAATGTAATGATAGTAACATGAACAAAATGATAATAATGATAATAATATACTAATAACAATAATAGCTATAAAATGTATTAGATATAAAATAGTAATATTAATAACAATAATAATAATAATAACATAAAATAAATATACATAACATAAATAAAATAATAATAATATCACACAATAATAATATAACCTCCATAACAATAATAACAAATAATCACAAAATACAATAACCAATAACAAATAAATTCAATAATGAAAATAATGATAAATAAATAATATCAATAACAATAAAATTAATATAACTCAATAATACTAATAATAAAAAAATAAAAATAATAATAACAATAATAATATAATAATAATAATAATAATAATAAATAATAATAATAATAATAATAATAATAATAAATAATATACAGAATAATTAATGATAAATATAATAAATATAAAACAAAATATTAAATAATAATAATAAATAAATACCAATAATAATAATAATTAATATTAATTAAATAATAATAATAATAATAATAATAATAATAATAATAATAATAATAATAATAATAATAATAAAATAAAATAAAAAGGGAAGGGGGACTTACCGGATTTCTTCACCGGAGGATCGCCGGAGCTACCGTCGACGACATCGCCACCGCCATTAGGTAGATCGGAGCTCCCAAATCTCGGCGCTGCAAGCCATGTGCCGAACGGCGCTGCCATGTCGCCGAAAAACTCATCGGAAGCATCACTGGTCTTCCTCCGACGCGCCCTGCTGCCGGCAAGTGATGGGGGAACGGTGGGTGCCGGCCACCTCGTCCGGCTGCCAGGAGTGCGCTGGTGGGGCGCGTGGCCCATTCTGGCACCAGGGGTGGCCGGCGGAGGCTCCGCCTCCCTCCCCCTCTTCTCTCTTCTCCGCTTCCGGCGTCTGTGTCCCGTGGTCTGCTCCTTACTCTTATTTGTTTCTCTTGTTCTTTTGCTTTTATTTCTTTTTATTTTGGCCCCTCTTTTGCTTTTGTTCACTGTGTCTTCTTACTCTCTCTTTTCTATTTTTTTTCTTTTTCTTTTGGCCGGCTTGTCTTTCCCGTTGGCTGCTCCTCTCTCTTTCCTTTCTATTCTTTTATTTTCTTTGCTTTTCTTTGATTTTTTTGGCCCCTGTATTTCTTTGCTCCCTATTCTCTTTTATTTCTACTCTTTTGCTCTCAGTTCTCTTTTCTTTCTCTTTCCCTTGGTCTTTTTCTTTCCTTTTCTCTTTTCGGTTTTCTGGGTTCTCCCTCTTGCTCTCTCTTTCCTTTCTTTCTCTTTTCTTTTTCTTTTTCTTGGTCTTTTTTCCTTGATCTGCCGGGAGGCCCCTCCCTTTTTGCTTATCATTTTCTATTTATATCCCTAAATTAGGTTAAGTTTGGTTACCC
The DNA here is from genome assembly GCA_947683425.1 of Excoecaria cochinchinensis. Lineage (NCBI taxonomy): Eukaryota > Viridiplantae > Streptophyta > Magnoliopsida > Malpighiales > Euphorbiaceae > Excoecaria > Excoecaria cochinchinensis. The sequence continues at coordinate 14,680,217 of CANTUQ010000092.1, forward strand.
TAATTATTTCATCCATTTTTAATTTTCTATTTTTTTTTTATTTTAATTAATTTACTCAAATTACTACACATTAATTAATTAAACCCTCTGTGAATTAAATACTCTATATTTTATACCTATTTAATTTAATCAATCTACTTAAATTATTAATCTAATTTATTTAATTAAACCCTATATCTATTTTCTTTTTTTAATTTTAACTATCCTAAAATATTAACTAATTAACTAATCTTAACTTTAAAACTTAAATACGTTTTAATTATCAAATAATATTTACTGACTAATTGCAATACTAACTAATTAAATTAACCTAATTTTTAATTTATCTAAGTTTACCTAATCTCATTTCATCATTTTATATATATATATATATTTTTTTTGTTTGGAGGAATTTATCAAGAACCCAAAATTGCCATCAAAATCTGACTCAAAATTCGATGTCTACAGTTGCCCCCAATTTTGGTGATGCTAGTGCTTAGACAACTAGGTGAGCCAAAATTCAGAGAAGGAAGAGAGAGAACTACATACCTGAGGATGCCGAACCTTACCTTATTGACGTTACGTAGGAGCAAACGGTTGTCTGTCTTCATCTGGTAGGCCTTGTCTTGCTTGGTGGTGAATACATTGGTATATGTGCCTCTACTGGTCTCGTCTCGACCTATAAGGTGTTTGTGTCACATCCCATTTGCCCCCTAGTAGAATGAGCCTGTCCGTCTGTCTGTATGTGTAAGCATTCGCATGTGTTCGGCAGTTCATAAGGGTATGTCAGTAGAAATGCATGTTTTGGGTTTTATTGTTGTGTGGGTGCATTCATGGCACTAGTATGTTAATTAAATGAGAAATATTTGTGTGCATGTGTTCATACCATTATAGGGTATGCATAAGTTAAGAGGGTTTTAGGTGTGTGTAGTGTAGGTTATTTTGGTGTGAGTGATTAGTTTCACCAATAGGAAATTGATACATATTTAGGATAAAGAAAAGAAAAAGAAAAGGGAATGAAAGAAAATGAACTTAGAGATTTACGTTTCTTTTCTCACTCTTTTTTTTCTTCTTCATTTTCTTTATTTCAAGTACTGTATTGTTAATTCAAGGTCTTATTGGTGAAATTAATCCTCTCCTTGCATTCTCTCTAGTAAGTAATTGAATTCTCTCATCTAGTTGTTTCATTTACTTCATCTTCTTCTTCCTTAAGTTTAGATTTAACTTAGGGTTTTCTTTGTGAATGTTCTTGCTGTGTTTGTGTTTAGCTGAAGCTCCTCGCGATCCTAAGGGCAAAGAGGTTGCTGGACCTAGTGGAGCTAAGTGATAGAGGCTTAGATTTCAGGTTTGGGAATTTTTGATTGTGTTTTGTGTGATCTTAAGTTTACTGTAAAATTTAGGGTTTATATGTTCTTGAAGAATTTGAATGCAAATACCCTTGATTAGGTTGACTGAATACTGGTTTGAGTTGTTTATATGTTGTTTGAATTGTTTGGGATCTTCCTTGAAAGGTATGAATTGATTTGTATAGTTTTAAATCAAATTTGGATTGATTTTATTATTCTGGAAATTCTGGAAATCGAGTTCTGTCAAAAATCCCGTTATTCCTGATGCTGTCGCGCGACTCGCCAAGAAGAGAGGCAAGTCATGAGACGTGACCTCAGGTCACGTCGCGTGACCTGCCAGCTTGAGGCTGGTCGAGGGTTGTGGCTGCCTGTCACAACTCGTGACCAGTTGAGATGAAGCCAGTCACGAGACGTGACTCCCCGTCACGCCACGTGACCGGCTGAGGGAAGGCAAGTCGCGTAACAGCTGAAGAGAAGCAAGTCACGAGACGTGACGACCAGTCACGTCGCGTGACCTGCGAGAGTGCTGAAGCAAGTCACGAGACGTGACGTCCAGTCACGTCGCGTGACCTGCGAGGGCGCTGCGTGATCTGCGAGATCAAGTCGCGTGATCTGCGAGGGACGAGGCGTGATCAGCGAGAGATGTCGTCTGATCCGCGAGGGGCAGAGCAAGTCACGAGACGTGACCCTCAGTCACGTCGCGTGACCTGCCCTGTGAGGAGGCCAGTCACGCCTTGTGACCAGCCAATCTCGCCCATTTCCCCGTTCTGCTCTTTTTCCGAAATTTCCCAGCTTTTGACTCAAAAATAAATCTAGTATTTTCTTCTGAATGAATTTATACTGTGGTATAATGCCTGTCATACTTGTATATACTCTGATGTGAATAATACCATGAATTTCTGATGAATACTATTCTGTACCCTGAAATGTGATCTGTTTGACACATAACTTGCTAGAGTCAAGTAAGTGGATAGTTAGGCATGCCTAATAGAGTCTTTTAGCTGCAGCCCTCAGTTCAGTTTGGACCCCGATCAGGTCCCCGTTTGGTTCCTCGCGAACCCATCAGTATAGGATCTTGTTTAAGATCCCCTCAGTATATAAATAACATGTTTTGATTAATGATATAATATTTGATTTGTACCTGTGAGGTACCCTCAGTATTCGATTTGTACCCGTAAGGTACCCTCAGTTCACTCGATATCCACTACCTAGAGTCAGCAGGTGTTCATTTATTGTTCAATTGATTTGTTCTGTTCTGATTTGGATATGAAAAGTGATATCTGAGTAAGTATATGATGAGATGCATGTCAGATTATTTTCGAATGAATATGATTATGAGATATTGATTATATGGCCTTTATACGTGAATATGTTTATATGTGTTATGCTAACCTTTGCATTCTGCCATTGTGAATGTGTTATGCCTTGACGACCATTGTGAATGGCCGTCCATTATTTATGTGTGTTTCCCCACTAAGCGTTTATCGCTTAGCACGGTGTTTTTACCCGTGCAGGTGCGGAAGGAGTTTTGCCTTGAGGGAGTCGCCATCATCAAGCCAACACAGAAGAGTTTAGTGTAGGGCTTAATTTTGTAACAGTTGTTATTTCTTTTTGTATAGAAATCTCATGTATCAGTTTTGTATCAGCTTCCGCTTTTGTATCTATATTTTGTATATGTAATATTATTTGTTTCAGCTAGTTGATCAGAACGTTATTGTAATAGTTTATTATAGTAGTGCATGATCAGCTTTTGCTTTCTGCATGTAAAGTTTTTAATTATTCTGTATTTCTGAATGTATGTTATGAATGGATGTATGTTTACCTTGAACTTGCTTGGTGGCACCTTTACTCATACGGCATCTCACTCCTTCTCGGATGGGATCGCCTACGTATGGGAAGGGGGTGTTACAGTTTGTGAGATGTAACGTTCTCTTGCTACGATCCCGTTGTGAAGCGCAATGTTCTCTCACTGCAACATCACTTGTTTCTGTTGGCCCCGTCTCGGCTCGCGCAGCTTTGGTGAGATGTAGTACTCTCTGACTACAAATTTCCATTGCGAGATGCGATATTCTCTAACTGCAGTCTCGTTACGATGTGTTCTATCGCTAATCCCCCTGTTAACCTCATCTCGGTCCGCATGGTGGCTATGAGGTGCAGTACTTTCTGACTACAACCTCTATCTGTGGTCTGTTCTACCATAAGTGTTCCGCTAGCCTCGTCTCGGCCTGCACAGAGTTTGTGAGATGTAGTACTATCTGACTACATCCTCTATTTGCGATCTGTTGTATCGCTGGCGCCCCGCTAACCTTGTCTCGGCCTACACGGTGGCTGGTCTGTACCGCTAGCCTCCTCTCGGCCTGCACGGTGTGAGGTGTAGTTTCTCTGACTACAACCTCAATGTCAAGAGCAGTGTTCTTTAACTGTCACTTCGGTTGGCGAGATGCGGCGTTCTCTAACCACAGTCTCGAAATAAAGGGCAGTGTTCTCTAACTGCAACTCCGATTGTGAAAGTTCCCCTGCTAACCCCCATCTGATCTGCAAGGTATGTAGTACTCTCTGACTACAACATGAACTGTGAGATGCAGTGCTCTCTGACTACAGCCTCAAGGTGAAGGGCTGTGTTCTCTAACTGCAACTTCAATTGGTGAAGTTCCCCTGCTAATCCCCATCCGATCTGCAAGGTGTGTAGTACTCTCTGACTACAACATGAACTGTGAGATGCAGTACTCTCTGACTACAATCTCGAGGTGAAGAGCAGTGTTCTTTAACTGCAACTTCAATTGGTGAAGTTCCCCTATTAGTCCCTATTCGATCTGCAAGGTGTGTAGTACTCTCTGACTACAACATGAACTGTGAGATGCAGTACTCTCTGACTACAATCTCAAGGTGAAGAGCAGTGTTCTCTAACTGCAACTTCAATTGGTGAAGTTCCCCTGCTAATCCCCATTCGATTTGCAAGGTGTGTAGTACTCTCTGACTACAACATGAACTGTGAGATGCAGTACTCTCTGACTACAAGCTCGAGGTGAAGAGCAGTGTTCTCTAACTGCAACTTCAATTTGTGAAGTTCCCCTACTAATCCCCATCTGATCTGCAAGGTGTGTAGTACTCTCTGACTACAACATGAACTGTGAGATGCAGTACTCTCTGACTACAATCTCGAGGTGAAGAGCAGTGTTCTCTAACTGCAACTTCAATTTGTGAAGTGCTAACCCCCATCCGATCTACAAGGTGCATAGTACTCTCTGACTACTGCGTGAACTGTGAGATGTAGCACTCTCTGACTACAATCTCAGTGTGAAGAGCAGTGTTCTCTAACTGCAACTTCGATTTGTGAAGTTCCCCTGCTAACCCCTATTCGATCTGCAAGGTGTATAGTACTCTCTGACTACAACATGAACTATGAGATTCAGTACTCTCTGACTATAATCTCGAGGTGAAGAGCAGTGTTCTCTAACTGCAACTTCAATTGGTGAAGTTGCCCTGCTAATCCCCATTCGATTTGCAAGGTGTGTAGTACTCTCTGACTACAACATGAACTGTGAGATGAAGTACTCTCTGACTACAATCTCGAGGTGAAGAGCAGTGTTCTCTAACTGCAACTTCAATTGGTGAAGTTCCCCTACTAATCCCCATCCGATCTGCAAGGTGTGTAGTACTCTCTGACTACAACAGGAACTGTGAGATGCAGTACTCTCTGACTACAATCTCGAGGTGAAGAGCAGTGTTCTCTAACTACAACTTCAATTTGTGAAGTGCTAACCCCCATCCGATCTGCAAGGTGCGTAGTACTCTCTGACTACTGCGTGAACTGTGAGATGTAGCACTCTCTGACTACAATCTCAGTGTGAAGAGCAGTGTTCTCTAACTGCAACTTCGATTTGTGAAGTTCCCCTGCTAACCCCCATCCGATCTGCAAGGTGCGCAGTACTCTCTGACTACCGCGTGAACTGTGAGATGTAGCACTCTCTGACTACAATCTCGGTGTGAAGAGCAGTGTTCTCTAACTGCAACTTCGATTGTGAGATGCAGTGTTCTCTAACTACAGTCCCGCCTTGTGAGGTGTAGTGCTCTTTGACTATTGAACTTTCTTTTTTCTGCAAAAAAAGGAAAACGCAAATTTGTAGGGTAAATTATAAAAGAGATACGTACCTGTGGCAGCACCTGCCTGTTGGGGTCGTTGTTAGTTGACGCTCACTGGGAGACTTGGATGCTCACCGAGAGGTTTTGATGATCACTAAGAGACTTTGACTGAGAGGCTTTGATGCTCACTGAGAGACTTTGATGCTTACTGGGAGGCTTTGATGCTCACTGAGAGACTTTAATGCTCACTGGGAGACTTTGATGCTCACTGGGAGGCTTTAATGCTCACTGAGAGACTTTGATGCTCACTAGGAGGCTTTAATGCTCATTGAGAGACTTTGATTTTCGATCCTCAAGAGAGAAAAAAAGATTTAAGCTTACTTAGAGAGAAGTTAGATTGAAAGTTTTGTTGCTTGCCTGCAGGCGGACATATTTCAATGTCTTTGGTGATTTTTTTGTTTTTGCTTTTGTTTTTTATTTTTCCTTTCTTGGAAATTTTTTTTTTTGGATTTTTATATTCTGGATGTATTTGAATTTTCACAGTTTGTTGGATTTTTAGGGCCTTGAAAATGTCTTTTCTTTGTGTTTTGTTTGTGTTGTTTTTGTTTAAGAAGTTGTATTATTTGTACATTTGCATTTGGATTTTGTACATTTATTGTGTGATGTGGGTGAGCGTGCCTCTTATGATAGAGAAAATCACCTGATTGCCCCCTGGCACAGCATGGACAGGCTTGCTTTTCTAGATAGTGTCTGACAACGTTGAACTGAACCCGTCATCTAGATCACCTTTAAGCATGGGGTCTATTCGGACCTTTCCCCTGAGTCACGTACATGGCAATATATATAAAATATTGTGTGTGTGTATGGGATTACATGTGTGAAACGTATGCATACATTTGAATCCGGATTTTGTACACTTTGTGTGATGTGTGTGAGTGTACATCTTATGATAAAAAAACTTACTTGCTTGCCCCCGGTATGATGTGTATTAGCAGACTTGCTCTTTTGAGTGTTTTTGGGAGCGGGTTCGCGAGATTCCGTTCTCGTGAGGACTTCATCTTGATCTACTTGTTTGGCGCGGCCGATGTAGAGTCAAAACTGTGCGTCGGCTCACTTTTGCGTCTGATTGCCTCTGAATAAGTATGCATGGATAGTCTGGCTTCTCAATGGACCTTCTTTTCTGCATATTTGTGTGATTCCGAATTGTCCTGAGCATGGTGTGTCTGGATAGACTTGTTCTTCCGGGCATTCCACCTTTGTACAAATGCACTTGACTTCATGCTGTATACAGTGGTCAATAGTGTCGAGCTAAACCCATTTCTTAGATCATCCTTACTCATGAGGTCTATTCGGACCTTTCCTTCTAAGTCATGTGTATAACAACATATACAACAGATTGTGTGCGCTTATGGACTCATGTGTGTGAAATGTATATACAAAAAGCTATATACACAAAACACGAGCAAAGGATTAATGTACAAGAATTGTGTGTGCAGAACTATAAGTGTAAAGGATTAAACACACGAGATATGCAGGAAGACATGCAAAAGATCTATGCATGTGAGATGCATATGAGATGCAAAAATGGATAGACCACATCCCAGGCGGTTAAAGGATTCCTTGAGAGTACTGGCTCAGCTGCTCTGATGCCCCCTGAAAAATCTAGAAAAGTGTCCTCTTGCTTCACGGACTCTGACCCACAATCTTCTAACCTGTGTGTATCTTTGCCCCCGAACTTAGGTTGACTTGAGAATTGCCTCTTCAATGGACTTGAGAATTACCTTTTAAGAGGACTTGGAAAGTTTGATTCCTCGGAGGACTTAAAGATTTTGCCTCCTCAGAGGATTTTGGAAAAGTCAGCTTGTCTATGTGGGACTGATGTATACTATCTAGTGTGTGTTGGACACCATGTATGCATGGAATGCATGTAAAAGGCTATGCTTTTATGAAATGACATGCAAAGGACTATGATCCTGAAATGCTTATGCGTACGACATATATGCCAATGGCTCGTATCCATGAGGAGGATCATGGAACATGTGCTAAGAATCGTTATTCTAACATGTTTGCAAATGATCATGAACAAGGAAAAACATGTAAAGGTTCAAGCATGATAAATATATACAAGGGGATTATGTATACAGAGTATGTACAAATGATCATACATGTGACAAGGATAAAGAGTCGTTTATCGGCATAGATGTAAAGAATCGTATGCAAAGATAGACATAAATCATTATATACACGAAGGCTGTGTAAAGTAATGGGTGTGTACGATGTGTGCACCTACAACTATGTATATGGAACACGTGTAGGAAAAATTATATACATGCATGTACTGAATGCATGCAAAAATTGTGGATGTAAGATGTAGGCAAAGGATATGCCCATAAAGAGCCATGTGTGTCAAAAGCACTTATGAAATATATTTGCTAAAGCTCTTATGCCAAGACATGCACCAAGAATTCTATATGTAAAACTATTTTATAAGAATGTTTGCTGCAGTTATGCGTAAAAAACATTTGCAGAAAGCATATGTACAAAGAATATTGTTGGAGTGTACGCGAAGTATCATTTTCATGGGTAGTGATAAGAAATACCCCAAGATTGTAAAATGAGTGCAACCTATTAGGTACCTCAAACTCGAGTTTCTATCAGCCTTTGAGCATACTGAATGAACCACATTCTCAACTGATTCAATCTCAGTAGAAGAATTCGGGAGTCATTCCCGATGAAGGGCAAGAAGATAAATGTGTAGACATCAAGGTTTACTAAACCAACATGTAAATATGAGGCATACCACGCAATCTCTGTGTGTATGTGCAAAAGGCCAAAACAAGATTTTCTCATTTTTCAAAAGCAAATTCTAAATGCAATGTCAAGGACAAGACTCAACTCGAATGCATAAATGCACTCATGGCTTCTCGCTTGAAGCTCAAGAAACACCATATGCCTCTTCCTACGTACCAAACCTTATCAGAAGGTCATCTTCGCTAATTAGATAAGGCCAAACCAAGAATCAATAGGTCCTATTTTGGTTGTAACGTTAGGCTTAGGTAATTGGCTATCAAAGGAGGATCAGGTCACTAGAGAAAAATGGCCGCAACGTTCATTCGACGGATGAAAGGACCATTCCCAACCCCAATTGTATACTGTCTAGATATTCTTGGATTTGAATTTGGTAATACTTGATCTCATCAAGCTCAGCATAAAAATTAAGCTAAAAAGATAGCTACTGAAACTCATCAAGGGGTACTACCATGAGCTCTATGTTTTTTTTCTTTTCGCTTTCTTTTTTTTTCTTGCATTTTTTTTCTTTTTTTTTTGTTTTTCTTTTCGCAAGCTCATGTCTCTAATTGCACAAAAAGTTTATGGATGATTCAAACCCCTTTCCAGAAGTGTAGCCCAAAAATTATCGATGATTGAAAATTTTTCTCAAGGGGTAAACCCATCCTTATCAGGGTGATTATTGATAGCTCAAAGAACTGTCAAAAATTGAGGCTCTTTTCCCCAAAGTGTAAATCCATTTTTATCCGGGTGACTTTTGATGGTCTGAAAGAATATCATAACGTACATCCATCCTTACTAGAGCAGCCATTATTCTAAGGGGAAGCCAAAATCATTTTAAGTGAATGGGGTAGTTTTAACGTGGGTAACAATAAAAACTGGTACGCATTTAGCTTACCAAAATAAAGGCTCAAAGGGCTAACAAGTGATTGCACAATAAAGGTAGGAAATGGTCAATTAGAGGGCTATACAAAGAAATGGTTGCCTAAATCATTTTCTAGATCCAGCCTTATCCAGGAGTCACTTTGACGGGTAATCGAAAAGGTTCTAGTGCTCTTAGCGAGTTTTCATCCAATCCCATAATTGCAACTAGTTTTTTCCCAGTTTGATTTCAAAATAGGCCAAAAGTGCTCGAAATTTAGAAATTACATAGTATGGTCAAGTATTTCCATGTGATCCAGCAATCAGAGACTGAACATATTTACCCTTTTGCCTAATTCAAAATGAAATGAAACGCAGATTTCTAAAAACTGAGATCAAAGCCATTCATAGTTGAGAACTACTTAGGCAGAATCAAACTTCAAATCAAAGGTACCTTAATAAGGTGCAAACATGTCAGCGTTTTAGGGTACGACTTAACACAAAAATTTTATCTTACCAAAATTTGTATGCACAAAAATCATGTAAGCTAATAAAGAAGATTTTTTTTTTCACGTAAAATATGTGCAAACTATGTGTTAGAAATCATGTACAGGGAAAGATGCATGCAATGGCATTATGCATATCAGCAATGCGTGTGAAGGATTATATGCATAAAACATGTATAAAAATATATTGTATAAAAATATATACACAAAATATGTGCACAGATGTGTGTGCATGAAATATGTACAAGAAATTATAACTGAGTGTGTAAACACTGCATGACAAGCAATATGTATGCACAAATTTGCAGCGTATAAAACATGACACAATATGAGGATGAATGTTCAGGACATATAGTACATGTGTACACGGCATGATAGGAATACGTATGTGATGTAAGATGATGATGTGATGTTAGATGGAGATGATCTGGCATGAAAATGTGCGCCAATGAGTTGCGAGGAGTGGCAAAACTCACATATATAGAAGTGCAAAACATATACAAATAATGCACATGAGATGGGACACAACATAAGAATGATTGTGTACAGTGAGCTTCTATGGTGTGCGATACAAGACATGGGATGAAAGTGGTCGCAAGAAATAAGTGGCACCTACAAGTTACGTGTATTTACATGGTATGCGCACACAAAACGTGGCATGGTATATATGTAATGACTGACATGCATGATGCAGGATTCATATGTGCATGGCATAACGCATGCATGATAATGTATGTTCATGATATGGCACACAATGTGAGAGATGCAAAGTGTCATGATGTGTATGATATGTATAATGACCGTCCTAATGATATGTGCTAATGTGTGCACGCTATGACATGCAACGGTATGTGTATGTTCTAACACAATATTTATGTACATATGTAATGTGAGCACACATGCTATGACACATGATGAATGTATTTATTTTATTTTATCATTTTCATTTTCATTTTCATTTTTTTATTCCATTTTTTTGTGTGTCACGGGGGGCAGTATGTCTGTGCTTGCTATAATGCATGTTAATATGTACATCCGATGATGTATGCTGTATATACAGATAATGGCGCACAATGGATGTCATGAAGAATGTTAATATGTATGTATTGCGACAAGCATTATTATGTGTATGCATGACAAACGTGTTATATTTATATTCACAATTTATGATACAAGCAAACTTATATACAAAATGCAAAGGTTCTATTATTATACATGAGACAAAATACATGTGTTTTATTTACATTGATTCCTCATGAAAAGAATGCACAATCACAAATACACATACAAGAAAAAAATTTCTCCCAACCGTATTTCTATCACACAGGAGGTCGTGCTGTCTCTTTTCCTAGGTGGGCTTGGCCCATGGGTTAACGGGGAACCCAATGGGCACGTAAAGCGTGCTGCGAAGCACAAACTCTCATTACTAAAAAAACACGCATGCAGATGAATTTTTGGTTATCGTGTATTTAAACAATTCGAATAAACCGAAACACGTCCCTCAGGGTATGAGAACCTTTAAGGAGCGAACATCTAAATTTATTTGGATTTATTCAATACACAATAACCCACTACATAAGCAACGTATTATGGTGTATGGCCCCTAGTGGAAGTATCTAGGTCCATTACATGGGCTTTGGTCCAAAGAGATTATATTTTAGGGCTACCCAAGCATGGTCCCTGCCAACAGGTCTAACTCATCACGAGCGTAACGACCGATCGGGTCACTATTTGATATACCATGACGGTACAAGGCTTGAGCTGGTGATTATCCTTAACACTTTCTTACATTGAGTGAACATAGGGTCGTGCTTCGGGAATGCACCGGGATCGATAAAGGGACCAAGCTAGCATAGATCTAAGGCTCTAATGCGATGCGATGCAATTTTGAAAGAAAGTGAAATTTCTAAACTAAAACTTAATTGTAAATTTTAATCAAGGTACTTTCGAATCGAAGTCTCGAATACATCCCCAGCGGAGTCGCCACTGTGACGCGCGCCGAACCTCATGGGCTTCCCAAAGGCCCGCTTTTAGGGCTTTCGGGAGAGGTTCATTGAAACTTTTAAGGTATTTACAAGTGCGTCTATTTTGGGCAAAAAGGAGGTTTCATGGAGTCGCCACCCAATAAAACATTGGAAAAGTTCATCTCGCCTCAGTGAGCCTAAGACGGCGCATATATCCATTTTGGGCAAGCCAAAGGGGTTTTGGAGGCAATCACCCCAATAGAACATTGGGAATGGCCCTCTAACCCTATGGAGCCTAGGATTATTAGTTAAGTCTTTTGGTGGGACACAAGAGGTGTCTTGGAGATCCCATCGAAATGGATCTCTCGCCTCGTTGAGCCCAAAAACCAGAGATAGGTTCGGAACTTCTCATTTATTCGTACTTTGATTAATTTTACAATTAGGTATTGAATTTATTATTTCAGATGCAATCAATTAAAAGGCGCAATCATTCACGTAAAAGCAAAAAAAAAAGCGAAATTAAAATAAAGCATTCAAAAGTAAATTACAATAAAATTAGGGACGGAATACAACCCCCATTGTAAATAAAATACAAATCAAGCATAAATCGGGATATTCATTATTGATGAGGACATTGGTCCTCGCACACATATTTATTATGAAATAATTTTGATGTGATGATTTTGGATGGAGAAAATTGAGACATTGGTCCTATTTTTATTAAGAAATTTCACTTTGATAGAAAACGTTTGTGTGGTGGTTCCTTTAAGCGCGGTCGAAAATTTTTTATTATTACAGACCACAAACGAATAAAAAGAACAAAATAACAGTTACATATTCCAAATAATAAATAAATCCCAATCTATTCATCCCGACCATGCTCCGCCTAACTCCGCGGGCTAATCACGTGCCACTCGCATTGCGGTAAAGACAAAAAAAACAATATTGGCTAATAGTGGATAAATAAACAATCGAATAAATAGATAAATAAACAAATAAATGATTGAATGAAGTAAATTGAGAAAAATGAATGATTGAATAAAGTAAATTGAGAAAAATGAATGAGATCGATAATGGATTAAATTAAATGATAAGTAAATGAATAAATAATTGAATGAAATAAATTGAGAATTAATGAATATAAAAGCACAAATGACAATTAAAATGACTACTGCCAATAAAAATAATAATACTAATAATAATATCATAAAATAATGATGAATAATAAATAAACATAAGATAATGATAATAATTATGAATGGATAAAATAATAATTCAATGTAATGATAGTAACATGAACAAAATGATAATAATGATAATAATATACTAATAACAATAATAGCTATAAAATGTATTAGACATAAAATAGTAGTAATAATAATAATAATAATAATAATAATAATAATAATAATGATAACATAAAGTAAATATACATAACATAAATAAAATAATAATAATATCACACAATAATAATATAACCTCCATAACAATAATAACAAATAATCACAAAATACAATAACCAATAACAAATAAATTCAATAATGAAAATAATGATAAATAAATAATATTAATAACAATAAAATTAATATAACTCAATAATACTAATAATAAATAAATAAAAATAATAATAACAATAATAATATAATAATAATAATAATAATAATAATAAATAATAATAATAATAATAAATAATATACAGAATAATTAATGATAAATAGAATAAATAAAACAGAATATTAAATAATAATAATAAATAAATACCAATAATAATAATAATTAATATTAATTAAATAATAATAATAATAATAAAATAAAGAGGGAAGGGGGACTTACCGGATTTCTTCACCGGAGGATCACCGGAGCTACCGTCGATGACACTGCCATCGCCATCAAGTAGATCGGAGCTCCCAGATCCCGGCGCTGCAAGCAACGTGCCGAACGGTGCTGCCATGTCGCCGGAAAACTCATCGGAAGCGTCGCTGGTCTTCCTCCAACGCGCCCTGCTGCCGGCAAGTGATGGGGGAACGGTGGGTGCCGGCCACCTCGTCCGGTTGCCGGGAGTGTGCCGGTGGGGCGCATGGCCCATTCTGGCACCGGGGGTGGCCAGCGGAGGCTCTGCCTCCCTCCCCCTCTTTTCTCTTCTCCGCTTCCGGCGTCTGTGTCCCGTGGTCTGCTCCTTACTCTTATTTGTTTCTGTTGTTCTTTTGCTTTTATTTCTTTTGATTTTGGCCCCTCTTTTGCTTTTGTTCACTGTTTCTTCTTACTCTCTCTTTTCTATTTTCTTTCTTTTTCTTTTGGCCGGCTTGTGTTTCCCGTTGGCTGCTCCTCTCTCTTTCCTTCTATTCTATTATTTTCTTTGCTTTTCTTTTGATTTTTTGGCCCCTGCATTTCTTTGCTTCCCTATTCTCTTTTATTTCTACTCTTTTGCTCTCAGTTCTTTTTTCTTTCTCTTTTCCTTGGTCTTTTTCTTTCCTTTTCTCTTTTTGGTTTTCTGGGTTCTCCATCTTGCTCTCTCTTTCTTTTCTTTCTCTTTTCTTTTTCTTTTTCTTTTTCTTGGTCTTTTTTCCTTGATCTTCCGAGAGCCCCCTCCCTTTTTGCTTATCATTTTCTATTTATGTAACACCCCAACTCATACGTGGACGAACCCATCCGCAATGGAGTAGGAAACCGTACGAGTAGGTGTGTTACCGAACAGAAATGATACAAAGCGTATATAATTATGAAAGAATTAAAACTTTTATAGAGCCAAAATCTGAACATACATATTCATAAACGCGCATATTTTAAACGAAACCATACACATCTACAATTTTACAATCATACAATAGGAGTCTGAAATATTACATCGTTCTCTTTACATATTATTACATATACATATTCATCAGAATTACAAAATCCAGGCTACAGAAATTCAACAAAATACATCACTTCTAACTCCTATGTGGCCGACTCTGCAGATGCGCGACTCGAACAGAAGCAAACCTGCCACCTGCACGGGAAAAAGAACCCGTGCTAAGCGATAACGCTTAGTGGGGAAAACAAACATAATAATAAGGACGGCCATTCACAATGGTCGTCGAGGCCAAATACATTCAAATGGTAATTACGGATATTCAAAACACATATCTAAACAGACTTGCATAGTAAAGGCATTCATTCGGAAACTCACACACATAATCATATACATATATCAGGAATGGGCCAAAACAGTCATAACCCAAAACACGACACCAGTGTTATCATGCTGAGCCACATACCCAAGAAAACATCCAAAACACCACACTTCTGCTGCACACTCTAATACATAGCATATCAAAACCATGCAGAAAGTACGATTACGTCTTATATACTTACCCTCACAACCGATCCGATTCACATGCTTGTACACAATAAAACCATGCTTAACTCATATACATAAATACATCGATCGAATCATTTCAAAGCATTCAGAAACTAATAACAAATCACATGCCAAGTTCGGATAATTATGTTAACTGAAAAGTCATGTTTACTAAATACAGATTTACCTTCTGAAGCCTGTAGTCATATTCATATACATATAAACTGATTCTTGCTCATTCAGATATCACATTCTGATGACTATTTCAAAACAGAATAAAACAAACCATCAAAATACCTGCTGACTCATAATAGTGGATAACGAGTACTGAGGAGAAGACCTCATGAGGGAACATATAGCCCGATCTCTGACCGGGTAAACCTCAGAGGGAACATATAGCCCGATCTCTGACCGGGTAAACCTCAGAGGGAACATATAGTATAATGTACCATACAGGTACAAGTCGAAAAGCAACATCATCTTTTTCCACAATCCAAAAACATTTCATATCAAAGGGTTCGCGAGGAACCAGTCGTGGGACCTGATCAGGGTCCAAATCGTTCAAAGGGCGCTGCAGCTACAAAGACTCTATTAGGCATGCCTAACTATCCACTAGACTGACTCTCGCAGGTCATGCATCAATCAAATCAGGTGTCATATCAGACAGTATATAAATATCATCATACTTAATCCAAAGTATAATAGACATATAAAGAAATTCATAACATCAATTATGCATCATATTATTCATATTACGAATCATACAATATAATTCCATCAATGTAATGTAGTACTATTCAATGTTCTAAGATTTATCAAAGTCAAATATGGAAATATTATCATGCCAATCGTTAACTTAACACTCAAACATTGCTTTTAACAATTAAACACTTTTTACAAAAACAGGGTAGGTCACGGTCACAACCAGGTTGGTTGTTACCGTGACATACCAAAACTTTCGGCAGAAAGCACTCTTGGGGGTACCTCACGGTGGTAACCCATTAGGTTGTCACCGTGACATACCATGAACCCAAAACAGAATGCAAATATACGGTAGGTCACGGTGGTAACCACATTCATTGCCACCGTGACATACCAACCCTCAAAACAGAATGCCAATCTGGGGTAGGTCACGGTGGTAACCACATTCATTGCCACCGTGACATACCAAAAACCTCAAAACAGAAAGCTATCTTCACACTTAATCATATCATTCATACCAACTATTTGAACATTTATATAAATACTTACTTACCCGGTTTATCGCATTATGGCCTCCATTAAAAAGAGGAATTCATAAACTAAAAGCATTAAAGCACATTTACCATTATTAAAATATATTATCACTCAAAGATCCACTTGAACCATAATAGCATCATAGATATCTTGCCTACTAATACATTCTATTAACATTATTATCAATGCATGCATCATATAATTTTGTTAGGCAATTACTTTAATCACATATTCTTTACCCATATCCCTTATATGCATCTTCCATTAAACAAACTCAATTCATGATTATGCATATTTGTTCGTATCATACAGGATCAATACCACGAGCATATCCTGTTCGATAATTACAAGCATATATATATATTTAACTTCATTATTAAACTCTTATGCTATAGCTTTAATCACTTACAATTTGGATTAACGACTACCCACATACTCATTTCCTAAGGTTAGAAATGAGTTAGACATGCTATAGGAACTTACCATGAAGTTCGGGTACGTTTCGGGAAGAAAAACACTCAAATTATGCATATTAAGAGGTGGTCACGGTGGTAACCAATTGGTTGTCACCGTGAGGTCCAAAAATGAGCATTCTGCCCTGAATTTTCATAGGTCACGGTGGTAACTATTTTGGTTGCCACCGTGACATACCAAAATATTGCAAAACAGAAGCAAAATTTCGGGACTGGTTCACACCACAGTTTTGTACAGCCTATATCAAAGTCTAGAACTCATTTTTAGCCAAAACTTCCTTCTTAACAAATGTTCTATAGGATGTTAACTTCCAAATGAAACAAATTACAGGTCAATTGGACATCTATAGATTCAGATATGATCTAAACAACCTACAGTGCTTCTCTGAACCCGTCCAAAGAAGATAGGTCTACTTCTTGACCATTTTTCGGACACTTAGAGTTACAATTAGCTCAAACCTATTTCTAACACATTTGTAGACATATATCTTAGCTTTCTAAAGGTACTGATTTCATATCATTTGGAGTTCTATAACTCCCGAAACAGTGTAATAACCGAAGAAAGGTCCAGTGTATTCTAATCCAGTTTTTCACCCAAAAACCTATTCACATGCAACAATGAGTCATTTGAGCCAACACTCACTACCATCATCAAAGATCATCATCAACACATTCAAATTACTTAAACAACTCATGAATATAATCAAAATCATACATAAACAAAAAGTTCCCAAACCTCAAAGAAGCACAACCAACACTCTTTATGCTAAGTCCTCCATCTTTCCTTTCCTCTTATTAGACTTCTTCACAGCATCAATCCCTTGCACAAACACAAATCATGGATTCACTTAACCCAAACCTCAGTTCATCCAAACCAAAAGAAAACAGGGAAGAAGAAAGAGATAACATCCAAAATCAAAAACCCATATGCATACCTTTAATCTTGCCCCTTATACTCCATCATAACACCCTCTACACATGCACAAGCCCAATCGAAAGAGGAGCAAGGAAGAAGAGAGCAGAAAATGGGGAAAGGTAAGAAGAGGAGAGAGAACGGGAAGGAGAGGAGGGCCAAACGTGATTCTGCCCCTTTCCCATTCTTCATTTCCTTTTTCTCTTTCTCATTTAGTGCACACACCAACCATACCACTTGTCACCATCCTAAAGGTCCACTTGTCATAATCCTATTAAATCCAAGATACATCTTTGACTAATTCCAACCTTGGCACCATACTCACTCCACATACAAACATTTCTTGAATAAAAATCTTCAAGGTACCACACTTGAGTCACACCAAATCATTTCCTAAAACCCACTTATACCCTAATTCCATACACAACAAGCACACTATAATAATTCCTTCACTTAACTTATTTAATTAATTTCCTAGCAAATAAGTCCTTATTTTCTATATTACTCATGTACAGATTACCGAATTACCCTTACTCACTTTGACTGAGCAAGCATATTCCGACTAGGCCCAGTTCGGGGTGTGACAATTTATATCCCTAAATTAGGTTAAGTTTGGTTACCCTAATTATTTCCTCCATTTTTAATTTTCTTATTTTTTTATTTTAATTAATTTACTCAAATTACTACACATTAATTAATTAAACCCTCTGTGAATTAAATACTCTATATTTTATACCTATTTAATTTAATCAATCTACTTAAATTATCAATCTAATTTATTTAATTAAACCCTATATCTATTTTCTATTTTCAATTTTAAATATCCTAAAATATTAACTAATTAACTAATCTTAACTTTAAAACTTAAATACGTTTTAATTATCCAATAATATTTACTGACTAATTGCAATACTAACTAATTAAATTAACCTAATTTTTAATTTATCTAAGTTTACCTAATCTCATTTCATCATTTTTTATATATATTTTTTTTGTTTGGAGGAATTTATCAAGGACCGAAAATTGTCATCAAAATTTAACTCAAAATCCGATGTCTACAGTATGTAAACTAACTTTTATTGTGAAATAGGGGTATATGACTATGCTATGATTTGAAATTATGATGCACAAGTAATGCAAAGAGAAAAGAAATTTTGTAATTATGACTTAATATAATGCATGTAAACAAGGTTAGTAATGTAATTAGAAATTAAATGGACTATATGAGTTATTAATTAGCTGTGGTTCTATGACACCTTCACCTGTTAATGTAACCTGCCACATGAAGGTATGGTTTACTATATATGGGTAAGTGGTGTTACATTTATTGGAATCAAAACCTAGGTTTAAGCGATTCTGGACTACCATAGGATAGAAAAGCATGTAGATTTGTATGTTAATGCGGATGTCCTCATTAATTGTAGTTAAGAGATGGACCAATCTCTAGAGATAATTGAAGAAACAGCTGAAAGTACGAACCCTAAGGATCAGGAGCCATCAGTTTTTAGTCCGGCTGAGCCAATTAGAGAGGAGCATGATGTCCCAGCTATGCCTACAGAAGCTTTACTTAAGATTTCGCAAGATAAGTTAAGAGTTTTGGATCAGTTAACTACTCTTAAGGCACCGATTGACCTAATAAGGAAACATGGTGCTAATGAGTTTCATCGTACAAGTTTGGAGGAATTTGATAAAGCCAAATTTTGGATTGAGAAGGTGCAAAGGATGCTTGATGAAGTTTGATACCTTGTGGAACAAAAAGTGGATTGTTTTAGAACAAGTATATTTGAATATTCGATGATTGGTGGAAGTTAGTCCTTAAATATTCGATGCTACCTACTCCAATTACCCGGGAATTCTTTGATCAAGAATTTTAGAATAAGTATATCACTGATGTGTATAGAGAGGCAAGGTGGAAACCATTTTTGAATCAAAAATAGAGGAATATGTCTGTAGTGAAATATGAAAAGGAGTTCAATAGACTTAGCAAATATGCCCAGCCAGTAGTGCTTACTGAAGTATTTCGGTGCAAGCAATTTGAAGAAGGGTTAAATGAGACCATCAAGGCACTTTTGTTAGCGATGACGACTTTCTAGAATGTAAGCTACTATTAAATAGTGTAAGCTGCTATGAAAATTGAGAGGTTTGAAATGATTCAAAAGGAGAGAGCTCAAAGAAAAAGCTTCTTCAGAGGTGGTTCTTCTTCGAGAAAGAGATCTAGAAATTCACAAGCTGAATCAGCTAGTAGTCCTACTATGAAAGGTAGGTGATATGAGCCTAAATAGCTAATATTTACCTATTGTTTTGTGATTAAAATTATGTTTAGTTGTGGTCCATTGTGTTAGAATTAGGTGTGTTTTATGTTTTTGTGTTTAGTTTTGTGTTTGTAGGAGAAAGAAGAGAAAATGTGGAAAAAGGAGCATATATGAGCAAGGAGAGGATGTATTGTCGCGAGTGCGAGGGAGTCTCGAGTGTGACAGAGGATGCCTAAGAACAAGGAAGAAAGGATAAGAAGAAAGAGCAAAGAACAGAAAAGCCCGTCCCGTCACGAGCACGACGGAGCAAGGAATGTCAAACAGTTAACGCAGCTGAGAAAAATCAAATGAAGAAGAGTTTGTGTCCTGTCACGAGCACGATAAATGTCTCGAGCGCGAAAGAGAGATCTGTTGGGTAGTTTAATTTTGAAAAGCCAATTGAACAATTGAGCCTTTTGCCAACTTTTATAACCCTTTGAAGAGGCATTTCAAGAGTTATGAACTTTGGAATATTATATATTAATTTCAGTTGTAAATTTTACTAGGATGAATTTTTAACTAAGTATTTTTCTGTAAGTTTGAAGAACAATTTTATACAGTTAAAGTTCTTAAGTTAGATTTTATGTTTTGAAGAGAAGACAATTGCAAGGAAGAAGATCATTCTTTGTGAAAGGAAAAAGGGTTGAGAGATCTTTTTCTTCTTATTTCTAATCTTTTACTTCTTCTTTGTAATTAACTGAAGTATATTTAGGAACTTGAATAATATTAATGTTATTTTCTATTTCCATCAATGTTAATAGTTTTTTTTTAATGCAGAATTATCTATTGGTATTATTGCATGATCATTATAAGTTATAGGAGAGTTGAGAGATTCACTTTATCTTATAACTAATAGAAGTTCATTATTAAAACATTGCTTGAGAGATCAGTATGTTAAGATAATTGCTATAAATTGGTAATTAATCTTAGAATATGTAATTGGAATTAACTAGTTCATTAATGAGAATTAAGGATTAGTATTGTAATTGCATGTTTTAGGCACTCTAGTTCATGTCGAGAGAGTGGATTAAAATATTATTCCAATTTGGCTTCCTTATAAGATTATATTTATATTTTAAAGATGGAATCAAGTTTAACAATCATTATTTCTTCATCATCTAAATTGTCTTCTTTGATCGTCATTAATTAGGTTTAATTAATTTGCATTACACGAGTAGGATAAAATTAACCTTACAAGATATTGAACATTGTAAACAAGGTAAAATCAAGTAGTAATCGGTAAATCTTCCGCTTACGGATTTAGCACAACGAGTTTTTGGCGCTGTTGTCGGGGAACGTATGTGTGATATAATTGCCATTATAAATCTTGATTTATGATTTTGGATTACAATATTTAATTTTTTTGTTTTTGTTTTATAGGATTGGATAGTTCAAGTTTATGCCTAATACAAGGAGTTCTCAAGAAGAACTTGAACCATTGAATCCGGAGATAGAAAGATTTTTGTTGAGTAACCGAAAATCCAATAAGAAGAAAAATAAAAATAGGAGACTATTTATGGCTGAAGAAGAGAATCCACCCACATTGATCGATTTTACTACGCCAGCGTTGAGCGGGTGTAAGCACCGTGTCCTGGAGCAGTCCGGATCAGAGGTTACCCTATGATGAAATCAATGTTCAAGGCCTGTACAGGAGGCTGAAGTTGGAGGTTTTAGTCCCGCGTTCCAAGAGAAATGAGGTTTTTCTACAATTCAGGGGCAGAGGGGGAGAAAACGGGAGTTTTCTGAGTCAAAAAGGTTTTTTGTCCTCCACAGACGGCCAGCCCGTCTGTGGAAGTAGCCCGTCGCTTCGAGTCACCGACGGCTCAGGGAATTTTCCGACGCCCGTCGGAAAGTCACCGCCCTTGTCAGGAGCCGCCTGGTTTCCCGGGGCACGCAACCGTTCCGACGCCCGTCGGTGAAAGTGGCAGGGCCGTCGGAAGTGTCCTTGTGTCAGTAGGATTCTTCCGACGCCCGCCCCTACGCACCGACGCCCGTCGGTCGTGTCTGGCTATATAAGGTCCGGATTTTCACTTCAAAAGGGTTGGGAAATTTTTCAGAAGAGGAAACTCTGCCAAAATTCGAGCACGTTTTCTCTCTCTTCCAAAAACACACATTTCCCAAAGAATTTTACTTAATCAAGGATCAAATCGATCAAAGGAACTAAAAACTAATTAGTTTTCTTTAGATTTGGACTCCTAAATCGACTTTCTGAAGGATCAGAGGTGAAATAGCTCATTTTCTCTCTCTAATCTTTCATTCTCCTATTTTCTCGTGGAACGCGCGGGGATCTAACCGACATCAAAATTCTACCCAAAGCAACTATCTGAGGGTAAATATTCCGGATTCTCTCTCCGTCTTCATCTTATATTTAATTATTTATTTATCATTTATTCATTCATTCTGTGAAATTTTTGAATACCTGTCATTACTTTTCTTCATTTTGACTCCCTCGTCCCCTTCTTGAATAAAACTTGTTTTTTTATTTGAAAAGGCCCCTTTTCTCCTTTCTGTTTTTCCGGAGACAGAGGTGACCGACGGGTCATCTTTATGACCGACGCCCGTCGGTCACCCACCTACAGACGCCCTTCTTGAGTGACAAACGGGCGTGTGGAATAACCAAACCGACGCCCGTCGGTCAACCAGTAAAAGGCCGTCGGTGGGTTCTGCCTCCATTGTTTTGATCATTTTTCATCTCTATTCAGTCTTTTCGATTTCTCATGTGTTAATTTCATGAATGTTAACATCTCTTAATTTTCTGTGAGTGTATATTGGTCCTCTTGGATAATTTCGAGCTTGGGTGGCTGCCTACCATGCGTGGTGGATTTCGTCCGGTTTAGTTCTCTTGAACCTCTTGATTTATTTTCTCTCGCTTTTTCATTCATTGATTATTTTATGTATATGAATAAGCCTTTTTTTATCCTGTTAAATGTAAAGATAGACCAACAATTTGTACTTAAATAAAAGTGAGTTTAGTATAAAAATGCAAAAGGGTCCAACGCCCTATTTTCATCCAATAAAGATCATCACATATAAAATATCCCATTTTTGATAACGATGCATGCGAGGACCAAAGTCCTCAAAATAAACAATGCCCCGATTTGTGTATGAATTGCACATTTATAAAGGGAGTTGTATTCCGCTCCTTGTATTATTGTAATTTATCGCTTTTGACATTTATTCTGCTCATTTACTGCTTTCCGAATGTGAATAGATGCGCTTTTCAATTGAACTGCATAGTGTGGAGAGAGAGCGAATTAATGATATTAAAATTTGATCATAAACTAATTGAGGTAGAAATAGATGAGAAATCCCGGACCCAGCTCTGGTCTTTGGGCTCGAGAGGTTAGAGGTTATCCTTCAAGATACTTCTTGAGTCACGAGACTTTAGCGCTAATCCTAGGCCTCATGGCTCAATATGGATAAAAAGCGCAGTCTTAGGCTCTCCGAGGCGAGAGAAACTTTCCCAATGTTCTATTGGGTGGCGACTCCATGAAACCTCCGTGTTGCTCAACATAGACGCACTTGCGATTTATCGCAAGCTGCCAACGGACCCGCAAATGCCCCGATCGCCCACGTGTGGGCGGTCCGAAAGGGCGGCGCATCGGGATCCGGCGCGCGTCACAGTGGCGACTCCACTGGGGACGTTTATGGTTCGAGATTTCGATTTGAAAATACCTCTTTTAACATTTATGATTAAAATTTAATTCATAAATTCACCCCCTCTCAAATTTGCATTTGCATATCATTAGAGCCTTAGAATACGCTAGTTTGGTCCCTCTTCTAGCCCCGGTGCGTTCCTGAAGCACCTCCTCATTTTCACTCAATTTGGGGAAGTGTTAAGGATAATCACCAGCCCAAGCCACGTACCTCAATGGTATATCGAAATGATGACCCGATCGGTCGCTATGCTCGTGATGAGCTAGACCCGTCGGCAGGGATCATGCTTGGGTAGCCTCAAAGGAACATCTCCCTTGTCCAAAGCTCATGTAATGACTGTAGTCACTTTCCACATGTGAAATGAACCATAATCTCATGCTTGCTGTATGGATCCTCACATATTGGACGAATCCAAATATCTCGCTCGGTAACCTAGCCAAAGGCTATCATGCCCCGGTAGGACCATGTCGAAATTTATGGACCGTCCGAATACGTAACGATCATTATCCACCCGCTTGTACATTAGCATAGGAGTGTTATGCTGCCGGTTTTTCGCCGCGCACCATACGCGTCCATTGGGTCCCTCGTTGACCCTTGGGCTAATCCCACCTAGGAAAGAGACGGCACGACCACGTGTGTGGGAGAAACAAGGGCGGAAGGACTTACTTGCTTGTTTGTGCTCTGTAAATGATGCATATCACGATCATGCATTATACCTACATTTCATGCATCATTCTAACTTTTGTCCCTGCAGCCATCATAGATCTGCCCAGGTGGACTAGATCACCGATCGGACGACTGATCCGAGTTCTTGAGCTGTCAGATAGAGAGGGTCTGCCCGAGATTTTATCAGAAGTAAGTGGCACGGTATCTCAGATGGCAAACTCACCCGGGGGGAAGATGCCACCAGGGCCATGATTGCCGAAGAAGTGGGCCGTCGATTTGAAGAATTCGAGGGCAGGATGATGAATATGTTGGCCGCCTTGACGCAGCAGAACGCTCAGCCGAATGTTCCCCAGAATCCTCCTCCTCCTCCTCCAGTAAGACTGAATGAGCCTGAAGAAGAAAGGTTTGAAAGGCGAGAAGAGCCCGTTAGGCCGCCACCGGTAGAGTTGAGATCAGTGGCTTCGGGAGAGCTGAGAAGAAGGCCAGTGCTGAGAATTGATGACGATAGAGATATCGAGGATGATAGGTTGAGCATGGCATCCGAAAAGGGGAAGGCACCTCAGGCTGATGATTTTATTTTGAAAAAGATGGAAGAGAGGTTCGAGGCCATGGCTCGTATGATAGGTAGAGCCCACGGGATGAATCCTGAGGATAGGGAGCTGGACGGAGAGGACCCGATCCCTTATAACTTCAAGATGCCGGATGTGCCGAAGTTCGATGGTACTTCTGATCCTACTGCACATGTGAAGCAATATTCTCTAGTCATGAAGGGGACCACGTTGTCCAAGAAGCAGAAAGTGGAATACTTTTGTCTGAGTCTGACCTCTCATGCCATAGATTGGTATCACGGCCTTGACCGTCGCACTAAAGAAGATTGGGATCTGCTCACTGAGGAATTTCTGAAACAGTATGACTGTAACACCAGAATGGAGGTGACTCTGAAAGATCTTGAGTTGCTCCAACAGAAGGCCGGGGAATCCTTCCATGAGTACCTTACCCGATGGCGGAACCGAGTAATGGAGATGCGCCGAAAGCCTAATACCCAAGATCAGATTCGTCTTTTCATTAAGAACGCGAGCCCATACTTGAAGGAGGGACTGAGGATGAAGGGGTTAAAGGACTGGGAGTCTCTCAAGGATATAGCAATCGAAGCAGAAGGGGAGTTTTTGACCCGGAAAGCTAACAATGATAATTTTGCCGAAAGGGCTAACCCCGGTCAAGGAGCCAGTAGGCCGGCAGGTCCCAGTAACAGCACTAGAAGAATGGGTGAAGTGTCTGCTACTGAGGTAGCCACTCAGAGGAAGTTTTCAAACTTGGGAAGACCATTATCCTGGGTCTTGAAGAGACTGATGAAGGAGGGAAAATTGCGTCCTCTAACTCCTAGGCCAGCTCCGACACAAGGGAAACCGGGACATAAGGACAACGAGTTCTGTGCATTCCACCAGTACTCGGGCCATGTCACTGATAAATGCAAAGCACTTCGGCACTCGATTCAAGACTTGATCGATAGCAAGCAAATCTCTGACCCTGAGAGGAGAGAAGCTGAGAAGAAGCCTGGTTATAATGCCGTACCCCCACCTGTGTTCATGATCCAATCTAGCCTGCCAGAGTGGTATGTGCTACAAGATCTGTATGGGAATGAGGAACCTGCTGTCGGTAATTCCGAGGATGAGAAGGAGAGAGCAGTTGTGGCGACTCTAGATTGCTGGTCTAGCAGCGAGAGTGATGGAGAAGCCGAGCATGAAGGAGGATTGAACATTGATCTGTGGGGCTCCGATGGAGAAGAGGGAGAGGTAGGCGCTGTCACAAGAAGTGGAAGGGTGATCCCTGAGATTGCAAAGCTACCTGAGCCAGTACAGCCAGTGGCAGAGAAAGAGCCAGAGGAGGAGCAGATTATAAAGCAATTGAAGAAGACCACAGCTCAGATATCCATTTGGGATTTGTTGAGGCAGTCCCCCTCTCATAGGTAGAAGGTAGTAGAGGCTTTGGTTGAGGCCACAGTTGCCACCACTATTTCCCCATCAGAGCTTTTGGGTCTAATCAAAGGAGGATCCGAGGAGAGGTTGATCTTTTTCGATGTCGACTTACCGGCAGAAGGCCGTAATCATAACCGACCCTTATACATTAAGGCGCAGATTAGCGGCAAGCACACTGCTTGCGTTATGGTGGACGATGGATCTTCTATCAACGTATGCCCTTTGATAGCTTTGCAAGCTTTTGGCTTAAGCGAGGATATGCTCAGCGGATCCGACCTGACTATCACGGCCTACGATAACTCGAGGAGGCAAGCCTCGGGAACCTTCAAGACCTTGGTCAAGACAGGACCTATCGAAGTGGAGGTTGAATTTGTGGTTCTGCCCATTCCTGCTAATTTCTCGGCTTTGCTAGGGAGACCCTGGTTTCATAAATTAGGGGGAGTGCCATCCACACTGCATCAGATGATAAAATTCCCGCACGGAGGAGAGGTGGTAACTATCAAGGCGGCCAGGGAGAACCAGGTCTCAGCGCTAGAAATTGCCAATCAGCCATTCAGCGGTTTTCATGTATCTATGATAAAGGGAGAGCACGGATCAGGAGATAGCCCGGCTGTGGTTAGTATGATGAGGAAGATGCACTATCTTCCTGGGGCTGGATTGGGTAGAGGCTCCCAAGGGCTGCAGACCGCGATCACCACTCGAGGGCAGAAGAGCCGGAAAGGTCTGGGGTACAGAGGTGGTTTTGGCAAGAAGAGGGAAACAGACAGGATCCCCCATATTTCAGAAAGCTTTGTCCCCGCATCCTCAGTATGTGCTTATACTGGTGAAGATGAACCGCAGTGGGTAGATGGGAGGATTGTCCCTGGCTTTGAGATTTTTAACGATGTGTATGACTGGAACGTCGGGTTTGTCAAGACCGCTGAAGGCTTTTGGGATGAAGAAGTCATGACTCAGGGGATCATTTGGGACAAGTGCGAGCTTGAGGAGGTCGTTACTGAGAAAATGGTAGCTGCCAGGCTGAAAGGAAAAGGGAAGATAGCAGATTTAGAGCTGGAAATGGAGGATTTGAAAATCTCTTCCGACGTGCCTGAAGGGCCTCTGCTAGATCAGAAAGTCAGTAAGCAAGCTGCAACGGCGTCAACCTCGGGAGCGGCAGAGGAAGACTCTAGCCCAGATTGTCTTTTTATTCCAGAACTCTTTTATGATGTAAATGATAACAATAATATTATCAATAAGATGAACAATTTCACTTATTTGTGCGATGTTTCTGATGATTTCAATATGCATGAACATGATCATATTCCATCAATTTTTGACATTGACTCTACTGGCACAACGCCTTTCAATCTTGGAACCTCGGAAAATCCGAGAGAAATTCTAATAGCATCAAACATAACTCCTGAGGAGAGAAAAAATTTTGAGAGAATAATAACAAAACATGAGAAAGTCTTTGCCTGGACCTACGAGGATATGCCGGGGATTGACCGAGCCGTGGCGGAGCATGCCATCCCGACTTACCCAGATTGCAGGCCTGTGAAGCAGAAGTTGCGAAGGCTGAGGCCAGAATGGGCTGACAAGGTTAAGGAGGAAATCCGACAGCAGATCGAAGCTAAGTTTCTGTTGGAAGTCCAGTACCCTACTTGGCTGGCGAATGTAGTTCCTATGGCTAAGAAGAACGGAAAGGTCAGGGTGTGCGTGGATTATCGAGATCTTAACAAAGCTTGCCCTAAAGATGATTTTCCACTACCCCATATTGATGTATTGATAGACAGTGCCGCCAATTGCGCGATGTACAGCTTTGGGGATGGATATGTGGGCTACAACCAGATCCTGAACAAGATAGCTGACCGGGTTAAGACTGCCTTCATCACGGAGTGGGGTACCTATGCCTATCGGGTTATGCCTTTCGGCCTGAAGAATGCAGGGGCCACATACCAGAGGATGGCAACCAAGATCCTAAGCGACCTGATTCACAAAGAAGTGGAGGTATATGTCGATGATATGATGGTCAAATCGGCCACCCGAGAGGGACACTTTGAAGCTCTAGAGAAGTTCTTCACCCGGATCGACAAGTATAATCTGCGACTTAACCCCAAGAAGTGCGTTTTCGGGGTGACTTCGGGAAAGCTGTTGGGACATGTCGTCAGTCAGAGGGGGATAGAAATTGACCCCGATAAGGTGAAAGCTATCAGAGAGATGCCTGTGCCACAAAAGGAAAGAGATGTAAGGAGTTTTCTAGGCAAGTTGCAGTATGTTAGCCGGTTTATTGCCAAGCTCACTTCGATATGCGAACCTATTTTTAAGCTGCTTAGAAAGAACCAACCCGTAGTCTGGAATGAAGACTGTCAGAGAGCCTTTGATAATATCAGGGAGTACCTGTTAAATCCGCCAGTACTAAGACCTCCGCAACCTGTTAAACCGCTTATTCTGTATCTGGCAGTAGAAGACGGTTCAGTGGGCGCCATGATGGCTCAAGAGGATGAGTTTGGGGTGGAGTTTGCAATTTATTACCTCAGCAAGAAGTTTCTGGCTTACGAAGTAAAATATGCTGAGGTAGAGAAGATCTGCCTTGCAGTTATTTGGGCATCGAAGAAGCTAAGGCATTACTTCCACTCATACAAGGTTCAGGCTGTAGCCAAGCAGAATCCTTTAAGATATTTGCAGGAGGCGCCATCTTTACTTGGAAAGATGGGGAGGTAGCTGCTCTTGCTGCAAGAGTTTGATGTGCAATACATCACCCGCAAGACTATTAAGGGGCGAGCTGTAGCCGAATTTCTTGCTGAGCATCCTATCCAAGGGGACACCCCCGAATTTACCTTTCCTGATGAGAGCATAGGCGCGATTTCTGTTCAAGGATGGCAGTTGCACTTTGACGGGGCGGTAAACAACAAAGGAGCCGGAGTCGGAGTCATCCTGACAACCCCAGATAATGAGAAACTTCCTCTCGCTAAGAAACTGAGGTACAAAGCAACCAACAATGAAGCTGAATATGAAGCGTGCACTTTCGGGTTAGAAGCTTTGGCGGTGTTGGGGGCAAGAAATGTAGAGGTATTTGGTGACTCGTCCTTGGTAATAAACCAGATCCGAGGTGAGTGGGCTGTTAAGGAAGAGAGACTGGTCCCCTATGTTCAATATCTGAAAGGGATATGTGGGCAGTTTGAGACTTGCACCTTCCACTTTGTGCCCAGAGATGAGAACCGTCTGGCTGACGCGTTGGCAACCTTGGTGTCAATATGGGATAATCCTGAGGGAGTGGTCATGAAACCGGTGCTAATTTCGAGCTCTGATAGGCCTAGTTTTGAAACCGAGCCAGTGATGGAACTAGAGGCGTCAGATGGGAAGCCATGGTACTTTGATATCATGAATTACTTGGAAAGCGATAGATTTCCAGAAGAAGCCACTGAGAAAGATCAGAGGATGATACGTAAGTTATCTACTCAGTTCATATCCTTGGAAGGGGTGCTGTACAAGAGACGGTCAGATGGGATCCAGCTCAGATGCTTGAATGAAAGAGAAGCGCGCAAGATAATGGAAGAAACCCATGCAGGGGTCTGCGGGGCCCACATGAATGGCTTGACCTTGGCCAAGAAGATAATGAGGCAAGGCTTTTATTGGCTTACGATGGACACTGATTGTTCAAAGTATGTCAAGCAATGTCAGTTATGCCAACAGTACGCGGACCTGAGACACCTGCCGGTATCAGAGCTACATAACCTAACATCTCCTTGGCCGTTTGCCGCTTGGGGGATAGATATCATCGGAGAGATTCGCCCTACGGCGTCCAATGGGCACAGATATATCATAGTTGCAATCGACTACTTCACCAAATGGGTCGAAGCAGAATCCTTCAAGAAAATTGACGCGAGGGACATGGCCAGGTTCATAGAGAGGAACTTGATCTGCAGATATGGTCTCCCTCACCACATAGTGTCTGATAATGGAGTGCAGTTTATGGGAGAAACCAGAAAACTTCTCGGGAAATATGGTGTGCAGCATCATAAATCCTCTCCCTACCGACCGCAAGCGAATGGAGCAGTGGAAGCCACAAATAAGAATGTGAAGAAGATCTTGTCCAAGATGGTCCAAACCTACAAAGACTGGGCTGAGAAGTTGCCCTTCGCCGTGTGGGGATACAGAACGACAGTAAGATCATCTACAGGCGCTACTCCATTTTCCCTGGTGTACGGAACAGAAGCAGTATTGCCGGTAGAGATAGAACTCAAATCTCTAAGGGTGGTCATGGAAGCCCAAATCCCGGAAGCCGAATGGGCGCAACAGAGATTGCAGCACTTGAACTTACTAGATGAGAGTAGGCTGAAAGCTTATTATCACAATCAGATATATCAGAAGAGATTATCGAGAACTTTCGGGAAGAAGGTGAGGAAGCATCCGTTAAAAGAAGGAGACTTGGTGTTCAAGCAGATGAGGCCAGGGATACCAGACATCAGGGGGAAGTTCAGACCTACCTGGGAAGGGCCCTACATCCTTAAGAAGCTGTTGTCCAGAGGGGCTGCAATCTTATCAGACAGCGATGGGAACGAATTCAAAGAGCCGATCAATGTCGACAGACTCAAAAGGTTCCACGGCTAAAGACCAAAATAAAAAGAAGAGAATAAAATGCCCTGCAAGTCGAAAACCGAAAAAAGGCGGCTGTGCTAAAATTGGGCGCCTCGACAGGGTGAAAACCGAAAAAAGGCATCCTGTGCAAAAATTAGAGGCATGAGAGAAAATGTCCGATCGTGAAAACCCGAGAGGGCCGATCGGTAACAGGAGTTGATGCTGTTAAAATTTGGTTTCATGTATTGATAGCGCATAAGCAGCTGAGTGAATGCCAAAACTGATCATGTATGCTGAAATTATCTGGAAACATACACAAAGCTTGTGAAAAGGATGAATATTATTCTTTTCACTTCTATCATTTTCTAGTTCTGCATTAAAAAGAAATGTAGCACAAAAAGAGATACACATTTAGGCTAAGCTAGGTCCTGCTGCTGCTCTCGCCGCTCAGATGCTTGAGCCCTCGAGTCCTATTATCGGAGGCTGGGCTGAAGATCCACTTTTTGTACCCGTTGGTTGAGGACGCAGAATGATCGCCAAACCTCGGGATGGTAGTCTTCACAGGTAATCTACCCCATAGCTCATGATACCGGGAAGCAAATGCGACCGAGAGATCTCCTCCTCGGAAAGACAGGGGAACCCTCACTATATCCTGGGTCATCCCAAGCTGCCGTGAACATCGCGAGGTAATGCAGAAGGTGGCCTGGCGGAGGCCGCAGAGAGGGACGCAACCTGATGACCCATCGGTGACCGCATGAGACAGCGGGAGCCAGGCGGATGTAAAACTGATATCATCATCTGACAGCTCGCCGAATCTGGTAATGCCTTCACCAGTCGCGGCACACCCATACAGTCGCCGACGAGGCAAGAAATGGCTCGGCATGTACCGCGGAATGACTCGAGGGGGTGGTTCAGACAACATCTTCAGTTTTTCCTGTAGCCAGATCTGAAAAAAAAAAAAAAAAAAAAAAAAGCCGCTGGAGTAAGTAGGGTTTGCTTCAGGCAAAAATAAGGCACAGGGTTGTGTGAAAATCCGAAAGGACGCACCTCCCGCAAAGAAAAGCTAGTGTGAAAATCCATAAGGGACGCACTACCTTTAAAATAATGACGTACCTGGAGTAATAAGGGGCTACCGGTAAAGATTGTGGTGGACCCAGAGCTCACAGCGTCCAGACCTAAGATGGTTTCGGCCAAGACTAGTGGTAGAGGGGACAATCCCAGATGAAAGTCGCTCAGAACTCCAAGCAGACGAAAATCACCTGTCAAGCCTCCTGGAACAACGGTAAGGAAGTTCACCATGCAGAATAGGAACGTGATACTTACCCGATAGGTGGGGATGTCAGTGAATTGATCTAGGGCCCCGATCAGTGGCTCCAGAGAAAAGGAGGAACTCAAAGGAATCAGCCGGTTGGCCTCCGAGGGGGATATGCCCAGAGCTAGGGCTACGTCCCGGATCTGAAGTAAGCCGCAGCGGGGGATGCAAGGCAGAGCGCCAGGAGGGAACTGGGCTCCCAGAATGGAAGCCAATTCTTCGGAAAGAGGGCACAGTTCCTGATAGGTGAACTGGAAGACGTGAAATCTAGGGTTCCAGAAGTGGGTCGCCGCCAGGAGGAGGTTCTGGTCGATTTTCACCCGACACAGGTATTTCAGCCCAGCCAGAGAGGAAAGGGCGCCTTCTCCCCAAGTGTGTTTGTCATCTAAAATGCAGTGCATCCTTTGAGCAGGAGGGGAAAACATTTTGAGAAGAATAAAAGCCCAAGGTGCTGGAAAATGAAGAGACAAGAAAATTTTGCAGATTTTATAGGAGAGGGTCACCGACGGCCTACCCGCCCCTCTACAGAGACGGTCTGCCCGCCTCTCTACGGAGACGGCCTGACCGCCCCTCCATAGGGACGGCCTGCCCGTCGGAAGTCCCCCGGGCAGAAACACGCGTCATCATCGCATCCATCACGCGCATTAAATTGCATTCATTTCGCGACAGACGGCCAGCCCGTCGGTCGCTTTTACAGACGCCCTGCCCGTCGGTCACGAAATTCTATATAAGGACGAGTGACAGACGGCGCAAATGTTGCTGTCCCTTTCTTCTTCCTCTCTCAAGCGGTTTTTAAGCAGTTTTT
Organism: Excoecaria cochinchinensis; assembly: GCA_947683425.1. Classification (NCBI taxonomy): domain Eukaryota; kingdom Viridiplantae; phylum Streptophyta; class Magnoliopsida; order Malpighiales; family Euphorbiaceae; genus Excoecaria; species Excoecaria cochinchinensis. The sequence continues at coordinate 14,712,969 of CANTUQ010000092.1, forward strand.
AGCGATTTTTGAGTCTTTTCTTCTTATTTTTTCGCGATTTCTTCAGTTTTTCGCATTATATACTCACCCGGTGCTCGGATACTTGTGTTTCTCTAGTTTCTACACTTCTCCGGATTACAAGTAAGTAAATAATTACTTCTTTATTACTTTTTATTATTTATTTAATTCACTTCTATATTCTTCTTCCAACTCTAAGGAGCTTTAGAATTTAGGGGGAAATGCTGCCCATTTTTCTATATTATTCTGTAATTAAATTCGAACTTTTTGCATGATCACATAAAAATAGAGTTTTATCTATAACTTGGGTACTTTAGAATTACACCCTTTTTAGCGCACCATTTTGTGCATATCTTTGCTTTTATGGCCTGAGGCCATTATTTTGATGTGTTGGGGGCACACTCTTGCCGGGGTGCGCCCCATTTACAAGCACTTAATATTGCTAGGGCCTGAGGCCTATTATCTTTTTTTTACGCAGGGGGTTGGGCACATCCCTGCCGGGGTGCTGCCCAAATTTTTATCTTTTATTCTGGAATTGAATATTTATTTACCTTTCCAAGTATGAAGCATGCCTTAGGACTTAGAAAGCCCATCTTTATTCGCTTTAATTATCTCCGTGAGGATTACATGTTCCTTTGCCATGATGCGTGCAAGGCATGATAGGGTACTTCCGTAGCCGGGATGTTTGCTATTTTTATCTGTCATTACTTTTTTTTATCTTATGTTGGGCCTCCATTGCCCATGATAAGGCCCAGATGGACCTTAAATTTTGGAAAATAAAACTGATAGTGCTTGTTTCGCCAAGTTTTCGCTATCTGACTCTTTCCTTTTTACAGGATGCCTCCCAGACGCAGAGCACCACAGGCCCAGCCCGAGCTTGGGGCCCCGGCTTAGATGGATGACGAGTCCGCCCAGAGGTATAGGGCGTTGGCTCAGGTGGAGTTTCGGGCCAGCCGCTTTGTATCTCGCCCTTTTCTAGAGGCCCTCGGGTTGGCCCCGGAGTTCGATTTACTTGCCGAGGGAGCGGGTTGGACAGAGTTTCTTGAGCCTACCTTCCAGACATTCCCAGAGGCTACCCGCCAGGTTTTGGCCACTCTCCGCTACACGGGCTTTCAGAGTGCAGATACTGACCCGGGGGTGGTACAGTTTTGGTTTGATGGCGACCATGTCAGCATCACCAGACAGAGGTTTGCTCAGGCTATGGGACTTCCTTTGGGAGAGGAGGTTGAGATCCCGCGGCGAGCGGTGAGACGCGCCCATTGGGCGGCTATTGCTATACCAGGAGTGCTGTATGATCACGATACAGCGAAGAGCACCGTATTGGTGTCTCAGGCACTCCGGTATCTGCACAGAGTGCTTTCCAGCTCGTACCTCGGTCGAGCTGGTAATCCAGGGTCGCTTAACGCGGCCGAGATCTGGAGCCTCTGGGCTATGGTGGCAGGCCAGCGTCTCAACATTAGCCACGAGATCTTGGCCAACCTGACCAGAGTGGGCAGAGGGTTGACACCGGTGGTGATGGTAGGAGGAGTCATCACCCGATTACTGTTGGGATTGGGGTTTAACCCCGAGAGGCTGAGAGGACCTCTACCGGAGGGGATCCATGTAGATGCTGCAGCAGCGGTTCAGATGGGGATGATCTCTCAGATTCCAGGCAAGGCAGAGGCTTATAGGGTGTTGACTATCCATGAGACCCGGCGACTGTTCTCGCTTCCACCCCTGGGGGCAGACCCTGATCACCCAGAGCACCAGGAGGAGCAGCCTCCACAGCCCGAGCCACAGCCCGAGCCACAGCCTCAGCCTCCGCAGGTACAGCCGCAGCCTCCACAGACTGAGCCTCAGCCGGAGCATCAGCCTCCTCCACCTCCTCAGTCACAGACAGTGCCTCCGCCACAGCAGCAGGAGCCTCCTAGGACCCCCTTGGATTTTGATTTTGAGATCACGATGGACGATCTCTTTGCCTCTTCACCGGCATCTAGGGCCCCGACTCCAGCCCCGTCGCCGAGTACCAGGGTACAGAGGCCTGCCCGCGAGCCCTCCGAGAGATACCATCCGTACTCTCGAGGCGATCCTGGGGCATCCACTTCTTCGGCACCACCACCAGAGCCAGCGCCACATCAGCCAGCTCAGCCGGACTTTTTCCAGCTCCTCTCCTCCATGTTTATGGCCTTTGAGCGGCGACAGGATGAGAGGGATAGGGCCATTCACGAGAGGTTGGATCGCCAATAGGCTGCTATCCAGGAGCAGTCTCAGACGGTGGAGCGACTATCCCGAGAGCAGGCAGGCTACATGGAGCATGCAGCGAGGGAGCAGACTCGGGCCATGGATGCCTTTAGAGACGAGCAGACTCGAGTTCTGGAGGCCTTCCGAGGAGAGCAGATGAGGCTGATTGAGCAGATCGCTCAGGGGCAGAGGGAGCTCAGGCAGCAGCTCGCTCATGATGTGAGGACGTCACAGGACCAGGCGTCTCAGAGGGTTGACATGACCCTTCAGATGATTGACGAGTCACTAGACTCTCTGAGATCCCGCGTCCAGGCGATGGAGGGGATTCTCCCTCCTCTTTCTCAGACCATGAGAGAGTTCAGGGAGCAGACGGAGCAGAGTTTGGAGCGTAGAAGGACGGCCGCCGCTGAGCAGACCACTCAGCTGAGCCAAGCCTTCAAGAAGTTGGGGGACAAGATCTCTGAGACCTTAGGGTTTTTGGGCACTTGTACCCAGCCCTTCTTAGACGGCTATGCTCAGGTTTAGTTCAGGCGAGCCCATGATCACGAGGCAGGACCCTCTGCGGCTCCGCCACCCCCTCAGGCCCGTCCACCTCCGCCAGGGACCGTGCATATCTCGGATGATGAGGATCCCGATGAGCCTTCAGACTACACACCTCTCTGAGCTTCAGGGAGTTATTTTTGTATCTCCCGTATTTTGTATATGCATTGTACAAAAATGACATTTTTAGTGGAAAAACTTTCGCTTCATTATTTGCATGTTTTTCTTTTCTTTTCGGTTAATTGCTTAAATAACACCACAGGAAGTGTATTTTCTCCTATTTACTCATGTGTCGATAAAAATGACAATATAATAATAATAATAACATGAAACAAAGACAAACAACAAAAGAATAATAATCAATAACAGGTCAAAAGATGACCGCTCAAACATGAATTAACAAAATCTTTTATCTCACAGGTACAAAAGAATACCAACCTGAGCACGGACATCGATTTAAAGGGGTCTCCTTCGAAACAAGGAAACCAGCGGAATTCTCACACTCCAAGATCGAAGCTGCGGTTGAAGAAACACCGCTCTTCATCAGATCGAAGCTGCAGTTGAAGAAACACTGCTCTTCACCCCGAAGCTGCGGTTAAAGAAACACCGCTCTTCATCAGATCGAAGCTGCAGTTGAAGAAACACTGCTCTTCACCCCGAAGCTGCGGTTAAAGAAACACCGCTCTTCATCAGATCGAAGCTGCAGTTGAAGAAACACTGCTCTTCACCCCGAAGCTGCGGTTAAAGAAACACCGCTCTTCATCAGATCGAAGCTGCAGTTGAAGAAACACTGCTCTTCACCCCGAAGCTGGGGTTAAAGAAACATCGCTCTTCATCAGATCGAAGCTGCAGTTGAAGAAACACTGCTCTTCACCCCGAAGCTGCGGTTAAAGAAACACCGCTCTTCATCAGATCGAAGCTGCAGTTGAAGAAACACTGCTCTTCACCCCGAAGCTGCGGTTAAAGAAACACCGCTCTTCATCAGATCGAAGCTGCAGTTGAAGAAACACTGCTCTTCACCCCGAAGCTGCGGTTAAAGAAACACCGCTCTTCATCAGATCGAAGCTGCAGTTGAAGAAACACTGCTCTTCACCCCCGAAGCTGCGGTTCAAGAAACACTGCTCTTCACCAGATCGAGATGAGATCTAATCGGCAAAAGGCACGGAAGGTGAAAAGCCGTCGAAGGTACGCTTTCTTTCCAACCTTTCTCTGAGTTTTGGCTTATCTAGGCGCTTGTGCGCTAGTTTCCCCAAAACTGGGGGCAACTGTAAGCACCGTGTCCTGGAGCAGTCCGGATCAGAGGTTACCCTATGATGAAATCAATGTTCAAGGCCTGTACAGGAGGCTGAAGTTGGAGGTTTTAGTCCCGCATTCCAAGAGAAATGAGGTTTTTCTACAATTCAGGGGCAGAGGGGGAGAAAACGGGAGTTTTCTGAGTCAAAAAGGTTTTTTGTCCTCCACAGACGGCCAGCCCGTCTGTGGAAGTAGCCCGTCGCTTCGAGTCACCGACGGCTCAGGGAATTTTCCGACGCCCGTCGGAAAGTCACCGCCCTTGTCAGGAGCCGCCTGGTTTCCCGGGGCACGCAACCGTTCCGACGCCCGTCGGTGAAAGTGGCAGGGCCGTCGGAAGTGTCCTTGTGTCAGTAGGATTCTTCCGATGCCCGCCCCTACGCACCGACGCCCGTCGGTCGTGTCTGGCTATATATGGTCCGGATTTTCACTTCAAAAGGGTTGGGAAATTTTTTAGAAGAGGAAACTCTGCCAAAATTCGAGCACGTTTTCTCTCTCTTCCAAAAACACACATTTCCCAAAGAATTTTACTTAATCAAGGATCAAATCGATCAAAGGAACTAAAAACTAATTAGTTTTCTTTAGATTTGGACTCCTAAATTGACTTTCTGAAGGATCAGAGGTGAAATAGCTCATTTTCTCTCTCTTATCTCTCATTCTCCTATTTTCTCGTGGAACGCGCGGGGATCTAACCGACATCAAAATTCTACCCAAAGCAACTATCTGAGGGTAAATATTCCGGATTCTCTCTCCGTCTTCATCTTATATTTAATTATTTATTTATCATTTATTCATTCATTCTGTGAAATTTTTGAATACCTGTCATTACTTTTCTTCATTTTGACTCCCTCGTCCCCTTCTTGAATAAAACTTATTTTTTTATTTGAAAAGGCCCCTTTTCTCCTTTCTGTTTTTCCGGAGACAGAGGTGACCGACGGGTCATCTTTATGACCGACGCCCGTCGGTCACCCACCTACAGACGCCCTTCTTGAGTGACAAACGGGCGTGTGGAATAACCAAACCGACGCCCGTCGGTCAACCAGTAAAAGGCCGTCGGTGGGTTCTGCCTCCATTGTTTTGATCATTTTTCATCTCTATTCAGTCTTTTCGATTTCTCATGTGTTAATTTCATGAATGTTAACATCTCTTAATTTTCTGTGAGTGTATATTGGTCCTCTTGGATAATTTCGAGCTTGGGTGGCTGCCTACCATGCGTGGTGGATTTCGTCCGGTTTAGTTCTCTTGAACCTCTTGATTTATTTTCTCTCGCTTTTTCATTCATTGATTATTTTATGTATATGAATAAGCCTTTTTTTATCCTGTTAAATGTAAAGATAGACCAACAATTTGTACTTAAATAAAAGTGAGTTTTGTATAAAAATGCAAAAGGGTCCAACGCCCTATTTTCATCCAATAAAGATCATCACATATAAAATATCCCATTTTTGATAACGATGCATGTGAGGACCAAAGTCCTCAAAATAAACAATGCCCCGATTTGTGTATGAATTGCACATTTATAAAGGGAGTTGTATTCCGCTCCTTGTATTATTGTAATTTATCGCTTTTGACATTTATTCTGCTCATTTACTGCTTTCCGAATGTGAATAGATGCGCTTTTCAATTGAACTGCATAGTGTGGAGAGAGAGCGAATTAATGATATTAAAATTTGATCATAAACTAATTGAGGTAGAAATAGATGAGAAATCCCGGACCCAGCTCTGGTCTTTGGGCTCGAGAGGTTAGAGGTTATCCTTCAAGATACTTCTTGAGTCACGAGACTTTAGCGCTAATCCTAGGCCTCATGGCTCAATATGGATAAAAAGCGCAGTCTTAGGCTCTCCGAGGCGAGAGAAACTTTCCCAATGTTCTATTGGGTGGCGACTCCATGAAACCTCCGTGTTGCTCAACATAGACGCACTTGCGATTTATCGCAAGCTGCCAACGGACCCGCAAATGCCCCGATCGCCCACGTGCGGGCGGTCCAAAAGGGCGGCGCATCGGGATCCGGCGCGCGTCACAGCGGGGCTTAATAAGGAGTGGTAAGGCCTACGGTAAATGCAAATCAATTTGAAATTAAACCATCTCTTTTACAAATGATTCAAAATAGTATTCAATTCTATGGTTTGGCAAATGAGGATCCAAATGCTCATTTGGAAAATTTCCTAGAAATCTGTGATACCTTTAAAATCAATGGAGTTTTAGCAGATGCAATCAAACTTAGGCTATTTCCTTTCACATTAAAGGACAAAGCAAAAGCTTGGTTGAATTCACTTACTAGAGGATCTATTACAACTTGGGACCAATTGGCTTAAGCATTTTTATCTAAGTATTTTCCTCTAGCTAAAACTGCAAAGATTATTAAAGATATCACAACCTTTGTGCAAAATGACAAAGAATCTTTGTATAAGGCACAGGAAAGATTTAAGGAATTGCAAAGAATGTATCCCCATCACAATCTTCCAAGGGAGTTGCTCGTGCAAACATTTTGTAATGGAGTAAATCCTACCACAAGAGGAACTATTGATGCAGCTGTAGGAGGTTCTCTTATAAGAAAAACAACAAATGCTGCATTTGAGTTGCTTGAGGAAATGCCAATAAATAATTGCATGTAGCCAACCGAAATGGTTAAGGTATTGTGACGCGCGCCGGACCGCGGAGGCCGCCCCTCTGACCGCCCGCTTTAGGGCGATCGGGCAAGATAAGGTCCGTTGACATCTTGCAACGAATTGCAAGTACGTCTATTTTGGGCAACAAGGAGGTGTCATGGAGTCGCCACCCAATAAAATATTGGGAACGTTTCTCTCGCCTCGGAGAGCCTAAGACAGCGCATATATCCATTTTGGGCAAGCCAAAGGGGTCTTGGAGGCGAACACCCCAATAGAACATTGGGAATGACCCTCTAACCGTATGGAGCTTAGGATTATTAATTAAGTCTTTTGGCGGGACACAAGAGGTGTCTTGGAGATCCCATTGAAATGGGTCTCTCGCCTCGTTGAGCCCAAAGACCAGAAATAGGTTCGAGACTTCTCATTTATTTATACCTTGATTAATTTTACAATTAGGTTTTGAATTTATCATTATGCTTCCTCTCCACACGATGCAATTTAATTAAAACGCAATTATTCATGTTGAAAGCAATAAATAAATAGAATAAAAAAAAACATCTAAAATAAATTACAATAACACTAGGAGCGGAATACAACTCCCTTTTTAGAAGTGCAAACCATACATAAAACCGGGGGATTAATTATGAGGACATTGGTCCTTGATTTTGATTATTATAAAAGACAATTTTTTGTGATAAATTCATTGGATAAGAAAAAAGGACATTGGTCCTTGATTTTGTTAAAAATCCCAAATAATTACTATAAAACATTTGTCTATTTTTATTTACGCAAAGTAAAATGACTTACATGAAATAAGGACTAAGAATGAATAAATAAATAAATGCATAAACGAAAGAATAAAGTTACAGGATTAAACCAAAAGGAGTTCTTCGAGGTGTGAGCGGTGACCTTCATCTCACGCTCGATTCACCAAGAAACAAGAAAATGGCATTTTACAAAAATGGATGAAGCATGTTAGTACCAAAAAATTCAAGATAAATCAAAAGTCAAAATAAAGTTATAAGAATAACAAAATAATAAAGATGAAGAAAACGAAAAAAATAACTAAATAAACTAAACAAAATGCGTGTCCAGAATATTTACCCTCGGATTTTATCCTTTTGGATGAAAATTTGGTTGGATTTGGTCCCACGCGCTTCATGAGAAGGAAACAGAACCAAAGAAAGAGACTTATTGAGTTTTGAAGAGAAAATCAGATTTTTTATATGGGTAAATGAAAAGTTTTCCAACACCAAAACAATGGGAAAATTTCCTTTTTATAGAAAAATACCACCGACGGGCGTTGATTAAGTCCCATTTCCACCAGGAAAAAGGAAAAAAGCGACGGGCGTCTGACCCACCGACGGTCACATGCCAACGGACACGTGTGGGTTGCTTGGACATGTGTCCGTCGGTCAATGCACAAACGGCCCGTCTCTCGTGGCGAGAGAGATGGGCTGCTGCTACGATCGACGGGTTTTCCCGTGACCGATGGGCTGACCGCCCGTGGAGAAAAAAACATAAATTCCAAGCCGAAATTATTTTTAATTCTCATGAACTCAAAGGACCAAAATCTCCTAATTTCAACCATCCATTCGGAACCTGGCATTGATTTTCTTCATCGTGTAATCTCTGATCTGGACCGCCTCAGGACACGGTGCCTACAGGTATCAAATTCTTCCCCTATTAAAGGTTTACATTCTATTGACTCGATTGTTGCCTTGTAAGCACAAGTAGCAGCTTTGACACATAAAATAGACAACTTGAACATGGGAGGAACTTCATCAAATGCATGTACAATTTGTGGACAACAAGGTCATGCAAGTGAAGGTTGTAATTTGGGAATAGAAAGTACTGAAGAGAAAGTGAGTTTTATTCAAGGACAAGGGCGTGGAAATCCCTATTCTAATACTTATAACCCCAGATGGAGGAACCATCCAAATTTCTCATGGGGGAATAACAATAATGAGAATAGAGGAGGTGTAGGATTTCAACCACCACGAGATAGATTTGGAGCTTTGGAGGTTAAAATGGATAGATTCTTGGAGGGAATAAATTGGAAGTTTAATTTAGAAGAGGAGAATCATAAGAGGCTGGAATCTAAGTTCGATCAAATAGCTAAGAATCAAACTTCATCCATTCACAACCTGGAGGTTCAATTGGGGCAAATTGCCAATGCATTACCTTCAAGATTTCAAGGATGCCTTCCAAGTAATACTGAAGATAATCCTAGGAAGCATTTGAAGGCAATCACATTGAGATTAGGTAAATCTTACATCTATGAATTTGTTTCTTCTAACGAAAATGAGGTTTCGAAGGAAAACGAAATGAAGAAGGAAGATGAACCTTCTGTCGCGAGCATGACAGAGGGGAAGCCGTTCAATATCGCAAGCACGCCAGTAGAGAAGGAGCATCCTATCGCGAGCATGACACCTGTCGCGGGCACGACAGAAGGGGTTTCCAAGGCAAATCTGCCAAAAGTGTTCCAACCTCTTCCACCATTTTTGCAACGTCTTAAGCAGCAATACCATGATAAGCAATTCCAAACTTTTCTTGATAAATTAAAGTATTTACATATCAATTTAAATTTTATTGAGGCTATACCTCAAATTCGTAACTATGCTAAGTTTCTAAAGGATTTAATTTTTAAGAAAAAGAGTTGGGAAGACTTATCAACTGTTGAATTAACTGAAGCATGTAGTTCAGTAATCACTAACAATGTGCCTACTAAGCTTAAAGATAATGGGAGTTTCACTATTCCTTGAACTTTGGGGGATATTGAATTTCCAAAGTGTTTATGTGATTTGGGACCTTATGCAATTGTCAATCTTTAAAAAGTTAGGTTTAGAAGATGTTAAATCTACCTCAATGGTATTGCAATTGGCTGACCAATTAATTAAAAGACCATATGGTATAGTAGAGGATGTGCTAGTTAAAGTGGATAAATTTATTTTGCCAACTGATTTTGTGATTTTGGACTTTGCTTATAATGTTAAATGCCCATTGATTTTAGGAAGACCTTTCATGAGAACAGGTAGGGCCTTAGTTGATGTCTATGAAGGAACTTTGGTTTTAATAGTAGGAGAGGATAAAGTAGAGTACCACATGGGCAAAGCACTTAAATACCCCATGGATGAAAATGTGTGCGTGAAAATAGATGTTATTGATGCTTGTGTCTTGGAAGTGCTGGATGATGCAGGTCAAGGGGATGTTATTAGTGATGAAGAAGTTCATGAGGAAAACGACCAAGAGAGCTCAAAGCCAGAACTTTTGTATAGAAATGAGGCACCTTTGCCACCATCCATTGTAAGTCCTCCTTATATTGAATTGAAAGAATTACCAAGCCATTTGAGGTATGCATTTCTTGGTAATAATAGTACTTTACCTATCATTGTCTCTAATAAGGTAACTAATAAGCAAGAGTCTTTATTGTTAGAAGTGGTTAGAAAGAGGATCAAAAGTATAGGTTGGCAAATTTCTGATTTAAAGGGAATTAGTCCTAATGTAGTAATGCATAGGATTAACATCGAAGATGACTGTCAACCTAAAGCTGATAGACAAAGAAGACCCAACCCTAATATGAAGGAGGTAGTTAAAAAAGAAGTTATTAAGTTGTTAGACGCTGGGATTATCTATCCAATTTCGGATAGTGCATGGGTAAGTCCTATACATTATGTATCAAAGAAAGGAGGAATGATTGTGGTTAGAAATGAGAATGGGGATTTCATTCCTACACGAACCACTACGGGTTGGAGAGCGTGTATTGACTATAGGAAGTTGAATTCAGTTACTAGGAAAGATCACTTTCCTTTGCCATTAATTGATAAAATATTGGAGAGGATAGCCGGCCATTCTCATTATTGTTTCTTAGATGGATTTTTGGGGTACTTTCGAATTTTCATATACCCTAGTGACCAAGAAAAGACCACATTTACTTGTCCCTATGGAACTTTTTCCTATAAGAGAATGCCTTTTGGGCTTTGTAATGCACCAGCCACTTTTCAAAGGTGCATGACTTCAATTTTTGGGGATTTACTAGAAGAGATAATGGAAGTTTTCATGGTTGATTTTTCAGTTTATGGAGATTCATTTGAGTTATGCTTGAATAACCTAGATAAGGTCTTAGCTAGATGTGAGGAGACCAACCTAGTACTTAATTGGTAAAAATGTCATTTCATGATTGAAGAAGGGATAGTTTCAGGCCATAAGATTTCAAATAGAGGTATTGAGGTGGATAGAGCTAAAACTAAATTAATTAAGAAGTTGCCTCCACCTACTACACTTAAGGGTGTTAGATCATTTTTAGGTCATAGGGGATTCTATAGGAGGTTTATAAAGGATTTTTCTTTAATTGCTAAGCCTTTAACTAAATTATTAGTTAAAGATGTTTCTTTTGACTTTTCTAATGCATGCATAGTGGCTTTTGAGCAATTAAAGAAAGCTCTAGTAAGTGCACCTATAATCACATCACCTAATTGGAATTTACCTTTTGAAATCATGTGTGAAGTAAGTGACCTTGCTGTAGGTTGTGTGCTAGGTCAATGCCAAGGTAAGAATTTGCATGTCATTTATTATGCTAGTCATACATTATTGGCACCTTAATTAAATTATAGCACAACTAAAAAGAAATGTTGGCTGTCGTTTTTGCATGTGATAAGTTTAGGTCTTACTTGTTGGGATCTAAAGTTATAATCTACATGGATCATGCTCCTCTTAGGTATTTATTTGCTAAAAAAGATGCTAAGTCTCGTCTGATACGTTGGGTTCTTTTATTACAAGAATTTGACATTGAGATTAGAGATAAGAAAGGTTCGAAAAATCTAGTGGCTGACCATTTATCAAGATTAAAAAATGATGAAGGACCTATAGGGGATAGCAATGAAATAAATGAATCCTTTCCGGATGAGTCTTTAATGTCCATTGAATAAATGCATGTACCATGGTATGTAGATTTTGCTAACTTTCTTGCTGCAGGTATTGTGCCTCATGGATTGACATGGCAATAAAAGAAAAAGTTCTTTAGTGATGTAAAGAATTACCTTTGGGAGGAGCTGTATTTGTTTAAAATAGGAGGGGATAGTGTCATTCGAAGATGTGTTAGTGAGGATGAGTGTGTGAACATCTTGCAACATTGCCATTCATCTTTATATTCAGGTCATAATGGTAGTACAAAAACTGCATCTCGTGTGCTTGAGTATGTTTTTTATTGGCCTACATTATTTCATGATGCTAAGAGTTTTGTAGCCCAATGTGATAGATGTCAAAGAGTTGGCAATATAGGGAAAAGAGATGAGATTCCTTTAAATAGCATTTTAGAGGTTGAAATATTTGATGTGTGGGGAATAGACTTCATGGGTCCTTTTCCTACATCTTTTGGACAAAGCTATATTTTGGTTGGGGTAGATTATGCCTCAAAATGGTTTGAAGCTAAAGCAACACCTACCAATGACTCAAAGGTAGTTGTGAAGTTTTTGAAAAAACTCTTTTCGAGATTTGGAGTGCCACGGGCTATCATAAGTGATGGAGGTACACATTTCATTAACCTATCTTTTGCTTCATTATTGCATAAATATGGTGTTCATCATAGGGTTGCTACTCCTTATCACCCACAAACTAGTGGTCAAGTAGAAGTTTCCAATAGAGAGCTTAAATGGATACTTGAAAAATAGTTTCTAGCTCTAGGAAAAATTGGGCACATAAATTAAATGATGCACTTTGGGGATACCGTACATCTTTTAAAACACCTATTGGGATGTCACCATATAGGTTAGTTTATGTCAAAGTATGTCATTTGCCTGTTGAGTTAGAGCATAAAGCTTATTGGGCCATTAGGGCATTGAATTATGGCATTAAAGAGGCTAGTGTCAAAAAATGTTTACAATTGAATGAGCTAGATGAATTACGTCTTATGTCCTATGAAAATGCAAGATTATATAAGGAAAGATCAAAGAAGTTGCATGATGCTCACATTAGGTACAAGAGCTTTAAAGTAGGAGACAAAGTTCTTTTGTTTAATTCTAGATTAAAATTGTTTCTTGGAAAATTAAGGTCTAGGTGGAGTGGACCTTTTGAGGTGACACAAATATTTGACCATGGTTATTTGGAACTTAAAAATGATAAAGGAGAATTGTTCAAAGCCAATGGTCAAAGATGTAAAATATATTTAGATGGAACTTTTCATGGTAGAGAGGTCTCAAGTATCTTTTGCCAATTGGGTTGAAGGTTATTTGCACATTTCTTTTTATTTTGTATTTATTTAATTATTTTTAAGTTATTTTTATATGCTAACATAGTTTATTTTTTATTTTACAGGGTACATTAATAAGTAAGTATATTAGTATAGGTTAAATTTTGAGTGTTTGTTTCAAAGAGAAAAATTTTTGTTGAGTTTTCCTCTCTATCGCGACCGCAACAAGTGTCGCGAGCGCGACAGAGGAAGGAAGTTGGCTCGTGTCGCGAGTTTACAAGTTTCGCAAGCACGCTAGAAAAAACATTTTGCTCTCTATCACGAGCGCGAAGCAGTGCGGGTTTATTTCTGTCGCGAGCGCGATAATTGTCACGGGCACAACAGAACACGGGATTTCAAAAATTTTGGGGAATTTTAACCATTGGAACCTTATTTTCCTACCCCTATAAATACTTTTTGAGCCCTAACTTCCCATTACCACTCTTGTTTTCTATTTTCTCTCCATCTCTTTCACGTTTTCTCTCTATATTTTTCTTTTTCTTTGATTTTTAGTTCATTTTTCTAGTTTTCTTTATTTTTTGTTTTTTTTTCGTGTCCCTTTGTTTTGCTTTGGATTGCAGTTGGTGTGGCTAAGATTTTCAAACATGGTGTGTACTAAATCATTGGCTAACAAAGGGAAGAAGGCCACTAGAGAATCTAGTTCCCCAACCCCAAATTTGCTTTCTCTGAAATTCAAGTATGATTGTCCCTTTCCAATTTATTCGGATGAAGAAAGTGAGAAATTTCTTTATTTTGCCAAGAAAATATATTTAGGGATGTGGCATGTAGATTTTTCTTTATTGAATGATTTAGGGATTACACAAGAATTTGAAAAATATTTGAAATATATGAAATGGGGGGAATTTGTGCATATGAATATACCTGTTAGGAAAGATTGGGCTCTAGAATTTTTTGTGACACTTGAATATGTTGACAAGCGCAAAATTAATTTTAAATTTAGACATCAAGGTAAGGAATATATTTTTGGATTTGATGAAATGCATGATTGGTTTGGCTTTCTACTAAATGGCAAAAGATTTGAGCCTCATCTTTTTAACCCCTCTGATGTTTGGAAATAATTGATAGGGTTAGATCATTTTAATCCTAAAAATTCTGCCAATAGGAAATTTAAAGATGATGTTTTATTGCTCTTTCATAAGTTTATATGCCATGCTTTATTTGGTCGCGTGGAGAGTAATAATGTGCAGGCTAAGGACCTATTTGTTTTAAATCTTTTGCAATCCAAGACCCCTTGTTCAATTGATTTTATTTTTGATGGTCTGTATCATGCTTCTATTGCAAAGACTGAAACTTTTTGAATGGGCCATATGGTGACTGGTATTGTGTTAGGTTGTTTAGGGGACTTAAATAGTTTTGTGATGGATGAGCATGAGCATGTTGCCATGATAGATTCCAAGTATTTGCGAAATTCTAATGTGTTAATAAGAGGAGGTTGGCCTCCCAAGTTTGTTAATCGTCATATGCAGGGTGAAAGCCATGGTCTGGATAAGGGTAAAGGTCCTTCAACCTCTACAGCTGCTGCAAATGAAGAAGAATCTGATGATGAAGAAGCTGGAGAAGCAGGGGAGTCAGATTCGGTGCATAAGGAAGATAATAATGCAGCAGGGTGGAGGCAAGTTTTAAATCGCTTGGATGGGATAGAGGCTGCCAACCAAAGCTTGGCTGCAAAAATGGATTCCATGGAGGCATCTGTGCAAGAGATGAATAAAAGTCACAAGAGCCTCAGTCGCAAGTTACTTTCTTTTTTTCGCAAAAAGAATGTGGAGTTTACACCATTTCCACTGGGATCCCCTAGTGGGATTTTAGGGCAGTTCCTTTTCTCCTGGTATTTATTCTGTTTATTATGTTTATTTTCCTTATTTTGTGTTTTACTTTTACTGTTTTTTTTTTAGTTTAGGTTGTGATTGATTTTCTTACACAATGAGGACATTGTGTCCTTTAAGTGTGGGGAATACATTTTATGTTTATATGTTTGTTTATTTGTTTAGTATAGCTTGTGGATATGCATGATATGTTAGTTTTAGGTATTTGTGAGTGTTATGTATATATTATGTTAGGATATTTATGTTATGCTATAGGTTTATATGTTTAGGTTGTTTTTATTTGTCTAGTTTTGGAGCTTTTGTATTTGATGCATATTTGGAATCATGTACATGATTAGCTTGAGTTTTTAAATAATTGGTTTAATTAGCCAAATTCTTAAGGAATATCATGGTTTATTTTATTTTGACAATTCTAATGTGCATAGTGAGGGTTAGGACTTGGCAAAGCACTTTAGTATAGGTTCTTTTTAAGCTGTTTATCTTTTCACATGTAAAAATGATTATTTTGGTAAATCATTGTTTAGGGTAATTGAACCTATAGCTAAAGTGAGCTTTTGAAGCCTTTGATATTGAAATTTTTCTTTGCATGAGAGCCTTGGTATGCCATATCCTCTATAACTTATTTTAGGTAAATTTTAAGATTAAATTTAGTATGAGTTGTGAATGAAACATGATAAGGGCATTTAGAACAACCACTTTTAGCTTGTTTAAATAACTAACCTTTTTGACTTTAGGTAGCCAATTTTGAGCCTTTAACCAATTTTTATTCTAACAGCACTTAATTAGCCTTAATCCTTCTTGAACATTAAACTATTGCTTGTGTTACCCTTTTGTGTAAGGAATTAGGATTGCTATGTCATTAGAGGCCATTTTGTTTAGTATAAGCATGATGTTACTTGAATTCCCTATTTTTCAAAAGTCCAATACTAGAAAAGCTAGTTCCTATAAAAAGGAAAGAAAGTCAATAGTAAAAACCAAAAAGAAAAGAAAGAAAATAGAGGAAAAATAGAAAAGAATAAATTAAAGAAAGGAAAAAAAAAACAAGAAGTGTGGAAATGAGAACTAGTGAAAAACATGGACAGTAATAAGGGAATTAGAATAGCAAGTTAAGATTTCATGAGTTCATGTTATGTTTAGTTTTTAAGTCTCTTATGATATAGTGATTACTTTTTCTTTATACATTATGAGCTACTTAACCAAATTGTCTTATTTTTACCAAAGCCAAGCTACAACATTGAATGAGACCCTTCGATTTTATGCACAAACTTGTGCTAGTAGTGGAGATGTTTACTTATTACAAGCTTATGGTATGCAATGGCATATTAAAGGAAAGAGTGAAACACTACCTGTAGACACCGGGTCCTGAGGCAGCTCAGACCAAAGTTACCTAATGATGATAATATTTATTCAAAAATAGACAGAGAATGAAAGCACTTTGGCTCTCTATGGACTGGGGTTTCAGCAGGGTTTTTTTAGGGCAAATCTTAATAATTTCTAAAAAATATATATAAAAAAACATATAAAATATATAAATTAAAATTAGGTTAATTTAATTAATTGATATTATAGGATAATTAAATTAAAGAGAAAATAAACTAGAAGGTAAGTATAGAGACTAATTAATTAGAATATATGATAAGTAGTAAAATAAAAATAATTTAAGATAGAGAAGAGGGCATTTAGGGGAACTTACCTAAAACTAGGATATAAAAACAAACTAACCTAAACCTAATGAGGGGGCAGCAGAAAAACAAAAAAGAAAGGAAAAAATAGGAGGAGTGTAACACCCCAACTCATACGTAGGCGAACCCATCCGCAAGGGAGTAGGAAGCCGTACGAGTAGGTGTGTTACCGAACAGAAACGATACAAAGCGTATATAATTATGAAAGAATTAAAAAACTTTACGGAACAAAATCCGAACATACATATTCATAAACGTGCATAATTTAAACGAAACCATACACATATACAAACGTACAATCATACAATAGGAGCCTGAAATATTACATCATTCTCTTTACATATTATTACAGATACATATTACACCGATATACAAAAATTCCAAATTACAAAAGCTGAACAAGATACAAAACTTCTAGCTCCTATGTGGCCGACTCTGCAGATGCGCGACTCGAACAAAAGAAAACCTGCCACCTGCATGGGGAAAAGAGCCCGTGCTAAGCGATAACGCTTAGTGGGGAAAACAAACATAATAATATGGACGGCCATTCACAATGGTCGTCGAGGCAAAATACATTCAAATGGTAATTGCGGATATTCAAAACACATATCTAAACAGACTTGCATAATAAAGGCATTCATTTGGAAACTCACACACATAATCATATACACATATCAGGAGTGGGCCAAAACAGTCATAACCCAAAACACGACACCAGTGTTATCATGCTGAGCCACATACCCAAGAAAATCATCCAAAACACCACACTTCTGCTGCACAACTCTAATACATAGCATATCATGCTGTAAACACTCCCATAACGGAGACGGAAGGCATAATCACATCACTTCACATTCATATCAAAACCATGCAGAAAGTACGATTACATCTTATATACTTACCCTCACAACCAATCTGATTCACATGCTTGTACACAATAAAACCATGCTTAACTCATATCCATACATACATCGATCGAATCATTCCAAAGCATTCAGAAACTAATAACAAATCACATGCCAAGTACGGATAATCATGTTAACTGAAAAGTCATGTTTACTAAATACAGATTTACCTTCTGAAGCCCGTAGTCATATTCATATACACATAAACTGATTCTTGCTCATTCAGATATCACATTCTGATGGCTATTTCAAAACAGAATAAAACAAACCATCAAAATACCTGCTGACTCATAATAGTGGATAACGAGTGAACTGATTAGTACCTTACGGGTACAAGTCGGCCAGAGAGTACCTTACGGGTACTAATCGAAAATCATTTTATTTTGTCACAAAAGCATTTTACTGATGAGGGATCTTAACCCGATCCAACCACATTAAAAAGGATCGCGAGGATCCGTACTGATAGGGGTTCGCGAGGAACCAGTCGTGGGACCTGATCAGGGTCCAAATCGTTCAAAGGGCGCTGCAGCTACAAAGACTCTATTAGGCATGCCTAACTATCCACTAGACTGACTCTCGCAGGTCATGCATCATACCAATCATACTTCAAATCACTTAATTTATATCATTGCACATGATCAGCAATAGGTGAGACATATGAATAAGTTCATAAAGTCAATCATGTATTATACAATTTACACTTAGGCATAATAATCTTAGAGAAAGATCATCAGTATAGATATGCATAATACATTCAATTATATTAACATACTTCATAGAATAGTCAAAGAAGAAACCTAAAGGCATCACAAGTTCGGAATTCAAACATTGGAATCATCAAAGAAAATTCAATCAACACAACATATCTGTCGCGCTCGCGATCCCTGTCGCGCTCGCGACAGAGACTATCGTCTCTTCGCTGCGCGCGCGCGACGGACTTCGCGATCGTGGGAAGGAGAGAAGAGCCCGGCTCTGTCGCGCTCGCGATATTGTCGCGGTCGCGACAGAGGGCAAGTATTGCTATCGCGGGGTCGCGACAAGTCGCGTGCTCGCGATGGCAGAGGCCAACAATGTGCTCTGTCGCGATCGCGACGGTTGTCGCGCTCGCGACAGAGAGCAGACAAGCTAGTGCTATCGCGGGCTCGCGACAGCGTCGCGTGCTCGCGACGGCACAACATCAGAATCATCGGTCTCTGTCGCGCTCGCGACTGTAGAGTCCTGATTCCGAAAATCTGCAGAATTCTGCCGGATCTTTCCTTCCTCAGACTCACTCACAAACACACGAAACATATCCAAAGGTCTTTTACCTCATCTCCAGCAAGCCACACATCATTAACAACATAAACCCAACATTCGTATCAATAATTTTAATAAAACATGCCACTAACAATTTCCATTTACACAATCTACAATAACAACATTATTCATCAATCATCTCAATCGCACTCACGTTAAATGCATTCAAACATATGATATATCATGCTTAGGTTACTCAAGAGATCAACACATATTAATCCTCATCCTTCACGAGTTATACCTACTATTATTTACTAGCTAAATCACCAATCTTAATCATACTCCTAAGTTCTTCCCAACGATACTTACTTATATAGTCATTTAATTACCCTAAACATGCATAATAACTGATGGGAAAGATACGGGATTGATCCGGGTCAACCCTAGACTCAAAAATAAAGAAGAAAAGGCTCAAAACATATTTTTCTGTCGTGAGGTCGCGACCCTTGTCGCGCTCGCGACAGAGGCTCGCCTCAGCTACCGAACGGACTGCTTTCTACTATAAACTAGTATCGCAAAAACCGACCTCTAAACCTCGTTTTTAGGAAAAGTGGTCTTCTTAAAAAATGTTCTCCTATGTCTTATCTTTCAAATTAAATAAATTTCACATCAATTTGACATCTACAACTCCAGATATGTACTCCACAACCCATACTGGTCAAACAACCCTTCACAAAAAGAAACACTACGGTATTATCAAAAAGTCAGGGTCTTAGAGCAAGAATTTGCCCAAGGCTATTTCTAAGATTTTAAAGTAATGGAATTCATGGTTCTAAAGGTTCAAGAATCGCATGATTTGGAGTTCTAAAACTCCCAATACAGCCTAATTACTGAAGAGAGGTCAAGTGCATTCCAACCTAGTTTCACCCAAAAACCTACTCACATGCACAATTGAGCAATTAAACCAACACTCACTACCATCATCATCTATCAACAACCACATAATCAAGAAACTTATAACATACATGAATATATATATATATATATAAAAATTCATATATATAAAAATAAAGTTTCCCAAACCTCAAATGAAGCTTCAATCTTCTGTTTCAAACCTCCACCTTCTCCTTGCCTTTAATCTTCCTCTTGGTATCCAAAGCTTACACAAATCAAAAACCCAAGAATTACTCTTAACCCAAAAACCCTAATTCAAACAAAACAAAGAGAAGAAGGGGAACATAATCTCTCTTAGGAACCCTAGCACTCAAAACCATACACATACCTCCATAAAAGACTCTTAAGCTCCACCAAAACATCAACCCATGCCTAGCCACCGAGAAGAACACGATCCAAGGAAAAGAAAAGAAAGAGGAAGGAGGAGGAGAAGAGCAAAACGTAATCTGCCTTCTCACTCTCTCTCTCTTTCCTTAATCTTATCTCCTCTTAATTGCTTACTCCACTTGGTTACTTCCCATAGGCCCAAATGTCCTCATATTATTAGCCCACTTAGCATCCTTTAATTGGTTCACACAAAATATCTTTGACTACATTTACACACACACCATACACATACATACACTAAATCACTTCTCATAAAATATCCTACATCCTTAGTTCCATACCCATAATCCACTTGATAAATATTTCTTTTATGCAAATATCTCCAAGGCACCATGCTCATAAATCACTCAATGAAATCCCTTAACCCATTAACATCCTACTTCCATACACTTCAAGCACACTCTAACAATTCCTTATAAACCACTTGTCATCATCCTACAAACCCAAGTGTCACAATCTTATCCAATCACTTCCTAAATACCATACACATGTTCCACTAGATAATTCCTCACTTAACATCTTATTAATTAATCACTTTACAATTAAGTCCTTATCATCAAATTCACTCACGTACAAATTACTGAAATACCCTTCACTTAACCGACTTAGTTTGCCGATTCCGACTAGGCCCGATTTGGGGTGTTACAAATCTACCCTCCTTAAAAGAATTTCGTCCTCGAAATTCACATATATCTGATTTTCTGAATTTCAAAATCTTTATTACTAACATTCACACACTAACATTATACTATTCAAGTCATTTTTACTAGTATCAGGACATATAGTAGAAATTCTTCTCACTAAAATAAACATCTCCAAAATTTTGAGTTACAGATCGTTTGCATTCTATCACTATTATGTCAATCTTTTCACTTAACTCCTTCCTCATAACACTTCTCGTCTTTTAAATACAGAATCGCTCACACATTCACTATACTCTTACAGCACTTATTATTTAATCATCTCATACAGAAGTCTGCAATTACATCCATTTACTTGCTTATACTTATCACTACTACTCTTGTTCCTAATAGCAAATAGTACACGTACACCCTGTCAGCTTTCTCTCAATCAACACATATACAAACGTTTTTCATGTATGGTCAAAGGGATGATGATGCAATGAAAATGTGATGGCTCATGTATGCAGAATGATGCTGAGGAAATGCAAGTAATGCTGTAATGATGCATTTAGTCCCATCCCCATGATATAATATGCTTTTATTCAAATCCTTTTCTGGAGATAGCTGACAGGTATATAGAGTACTACCAAAACCTTATGGAATCCAAATACCCTTCTACCTCAGATTACTAAACAATTTACTCGAACACCTCAAAACAAAACTTATCAGAAGGTTCTACAGGTTCTGTCACTACACTACGGTGCTCAACAAGCCTTGTTGGCCCACGAGTGGCTCTAACCAAATCCTCCATATCTTTCCTAGCTTACCGAGCTAGATTTTCACTTGATTTCGAATAATCAGTAAGCTGATGTTCTCTACTGCCACATTGAAAACAAGCTCCAATGAGGTTCCGACAATAATCCCAATGTTGCTTCTGACAGTATTGACATATCGGAGCTTCTCAAATCCTTTTTCCTGCCGACCCTTCACTGCCCGAAACTTTTCTTTTCTGAGGTCTCTCCCGAACAAAATCCTGAGGAACGCGAGGGGTAGTCAACCTATCCAAAATCCGAACCAACCCTCGCACTAGAGCCCTATCGTCAGAAACAGAACTAGAATCTCTAGCCAGAGGATGCTCGGAAACACTCTGATCAACACTAACTGGATTCACACTATCTATCGTCTCGCCCACCTTCTCACTAGGGTTAGACTCCATCTAACCATTAAACACACACAGGACAAAACACATCTGCATTAGGCCACGACACAAAACTGACCCTCAAACAAAAACTCAACACACAACAAGTAACATACAAAGACCCAATACTCAAACAAATAAGGCAACCAGAATCTTGTGCTCTGATACCACTAAATGTAACACCCCAACTCATACGTAGGCGAACCCATCCGCAAGGGAGTAGGAAGCCGTACGAGTAGGTGTGTTACCGAACAGAAACGATACAAAGCGTATATAATTATGAAAGAATTAAAAAACTTTACGGAACAAAATCCGAACATACATATTCATAAACGTGCATAATTTAAACGAAACCATACACATATACAAACGTACAATCATACAATAGGAGCCTGAAATATTACATCATTCTCTTTACATATTATTACAGATACATATTACACCGATATACAAAAATTCCAAATTACAAAAGCTGAACAAGATACAAAACTTCTAGCTCCTATGTGGCCGACTCTGCAGATGCGCGACTCGAACAAAAGAAAACCTGCCACCTGCACGGGGAAAAGAGCCCGTGCTAAGCGATAACGCTTAGTGGGGAAAACAAACATAATAATATGGACGGCCATTCACAATGGTCGTCGAGGCAAAATACATTCAAATGGCAATTGCGGATATTCAAAACACATATCTAAACAGACTTGCATAATAAAGGCATTCATTCGGAAACTCACACACATAATCATATACATATATCAGGAGTGGGCCAAAACAGTCATAACCCAAAACACGACACCAGTGTTATCATGCTGAGCCACATACCCAAGAAAATCATCCAAAACACCACACTTCTGCTGCACAACTCTAATACATAGCATATCATGCTGTAAACACTCCCATAACGGAGACGGAAGGCATAATCACATCACTTCACATTCATATCAAAACCATGCAGAAAGTACGATTACATCTTATATACTTACCCTCACAACCAATCTGATTCACATGCTTGTACACAATAAAACCATGCTTAACTCATATCCATACATACATCGATCGAATCATTTCAAAGCATTCAGAAACTAATAACAAATCACATGCCAAGTACGGATAATCATGTTAACTGAAAAGTCATGTTTACTAAGTACAGATTTACCTTCTGAAGCCCGTAGTCATATTCATATACACATAAACTGATTCTTGCTCATTCAGATATCACATTCTGATGGCTATTTCAAAACAGAATAAAACAAACCATCAAAATACCTGCTTACTCATAATAGTGGATAACGAGTGAACTGATTAGTACCTTACGGGTACAAGTCGGCCAGAGAGTACCTTACGGGTACTAATCGAAAATCATTTTATTTTGTCACAAAAGCATTTTACTGATGAGGGATCTTAACCCGATCCAACCACATTAAAAAGGATCGCGAGGATCCGTACTGATAGGGGTTCGCGAGGAACCAGTCGTGGGACCTGATCAGGGTCCAAATCGTTCAAAGGGCGCTGCAGCTACAAAAACTCTATTAGGCATGCCTAACTATCCACTAGACTGACTCTCGCAGGTCATGCATCATACCAATCATACTTCAAATCACTTAATTTATATCATTGCACATGATCAGCAATAGGTGAGACATATGAATAAGTTCATAAAGTCAATCATGTATTATACAATTTACACTTAGGCATAATAATCTTAGAGAAAGATCATCAGTATAGATATGCATAATACATTCAATTATATTAACATACTTCATAGAATAGTCAAAGAAGAAACCTAAAGGCATCACAAGTTCGGAATTCAAACATTGGAATCATCAAAGAAAATTCAATCAACACAACATATCTGTCGCGCTCGCGATCCCTGTCGCGCTCGCGACAGAGACTATCGTCTCTTCGCTGCGCGCGCGCGACGGACTTCGCGATCGTGGGAAGGAGAGAAGAGCCCGGCTCTGTCGCGCTCGCGATATTGTCACGGTCGCGACAGAGGGCAAGTATTGCTATCGCGGGGTCGCGACAAGTCGCGTGCTCGCGATGGCAGAGGCCAACAATGTGCTCTGTCGCGATCGCGACGGTTGTCGCGCTCGCGACAGAGAGCAGACAAGCTAGTGCTATCACGGGCTCGCGACGGCACAACATCAGAATCATCGGTCTCTGTCGCGCTCGCGACAGTGTCGCGATCGCGACAGAGTCCTGATTCTGAAAATCTGCAGAATTCTGCCGGATCTTTCCTTCCTCAGACTCACTCACAAACAAACGAAACATATCCAAAGGTCTTTTACCTCATCTCCAGCAAGCCACACATTATTAACAACATAAACCCAACATTCATATCAATAATTTCAATAAAAGATGCCACTAACAATGTCCATTTACACAATCTACAATAACAACATTATTCATCAATCATCTCAATCGCACTCACGTTAAATGCATTCAAACATATGATATATCATGCTTAGGTTACTCAAGAGATCAACACATATTAATCCTCATCCTTCACGAGTTATACCTACTATTATTTACTAGCTAAATCACCAATCTTAATCATAATCCTAAGTTCTTCCCAACGATACTTACTTATATAGTCATTTAATTACCCTAAACATGCATAATAACTGATGGGAAAGATACGGGATTGATCCGGGTCAACCCTAGACTCAAAAATAAAGAAGAAAAGGCTCAAAACATATTTTTCTGTCGCGAGGTCGCGACCCTTGTCGCGCTCGCGACAGAGGCTCGCCTCAGCTACCGAACGGACTGCTTTCTACTATAAACTAGTATCGCGAAAACCGACCTCTAAACCTCGTTTTTAGGAAAAGTGGTCTTCTTAAAAAATGTTTTCTACGTCTTAGCTTTCAAATGAAACAAGTTTCACATCAATTGGACATCTACAACTCCAGATATGCACTCCACAACCCATACTGGTCAAACAACCCTTCACAAAAAGAAACACTACGGTATTATCAAAAAGTCAGGGTCTTAGAGCAAGAATTAGCCCAAGGCTATTTCTAAGACTTTTAAAGTAATGGAATTCATGGTTCTAAAGGTTCAAGAATCACATGATTTGGAGTTCTAAAACTCCCAATACAGCCTAATTACTGAAGAGAGGTCAAGTGCATTCCAACCCAGTTTCACCCAAAAACCTACTCACATGCACAATTGAGCAATTAAACCAACACTCACTACCATCATCATCTATCAACAACCACATAATCAAGAAACTTATAACATACATGAATATATATATATATATATATATATAAATTCATATATATAAAAATAAAGTTTCCCAAACCTCAAATGAAGCTTCAATCTTCTGTTTCAAACCTCCACCTTCTCCTTGCCTTTAATCTTCCTCTTGGTATCCAAAGCTTACACAAATCAAAAACCCAAGAATTACTCTTAACCCAAAAACCCTAATTCAAACAAAACAAAGAGAAGAAGGGGAACATAATCTCTCTTAGGAACCCTAGCACTCAAAACCATACACATACCTCCATAAAAGACTCTTAAGCTCCACCAAAACATCAACCCATGCCTAGCCACCGAGAAGAACACGATCCAAGGAAAAGAAAAGAAAGAGGAAGGAGGAGGAGAAGAGCAAAACGTAATCTGCCTTCTCACTCTCTCTCTCTTTCCTTAATCTTATATCCTCTTAATTGCTTACTCCACTTGGTTACTTCCCATAGGCCCAAATGTCCTCATATTATTAGCCCACTTAGCATCCTTTAATTGGTTCACACAAAATATCTTTGACTACATTTACACACACACCATACACATACACACACTAAATCACTTCTCATAAAATATCCTACATCCTTAGTTCCATACCCATAATCCACTTGATAAATATTTCTTTTATGCAAATATCTCCAAGGCACCATGCTCATAAATCACTCAATGAAATCCCTTAACCCATTAACATCCTACTTCCATACACTTCAAGCACACTCTAACAATTCCTTATAAACCACTTGTCATCATCCTACAAACCCAAGTGTCACAATCTTATCCAATCACTTCCTAAATACCATACACATGTTCCACTAGATAATTCCTCACTTAACATCTTATTAATTAATCACTTTACAATTAAGTCCTTATCATCAAATTCACTCACGTACAAATTACTGAAATACCCTTCACTTAACCGACTTAGTTTGCCGATTCCGACTAGGCCCGATTTGGGGTGTTACAAGGAGAGTTATGGAGCCGCCAGAAAAAGAAAGGGTGACCTGAAGAGCAAGAAATCAAAGAAAAAAGAGAGAAAAAGAGAGAGCAGACCCAAGAAAAAAGAAAAACCCGAAAGCAAGAGAAAGAGGAAAAGAGAAGGAGAAATCGGGAGCTAAAACCCAGTTCAAGGAGAGCCTCCACTTTATTTTTGAGACCTGAAATTTCAGATTTCTTCCTTCTTCTTCTATTTTTTTCTCTTCAACAAAAATTTCAGATTTTCTCTTTTAATTTATAAGGTTTAATTGAGATTGAAAAATTAATTTTCAATTCTTAATTACTCCAATTAATCCTTTTGGCTCCAAAAAAAATTAATCATTCACTTCCAAATCAATTTCTTTTCAATTTTATGCATTTAAATTAATTTCTTTGTTTCCTCCATAAGCAAAGATAATTAATTTCATTGCTAAATCACTGTTTTAAGCAAATTTCCGGAAATTAAATCATCACTTCACTTTCATCGAATCCAAAACTCTGAGGGTAAATATTTTAGGCTCAATTTCTATTTTCTTTTATTTTATTTATATTTAATCTATTCATGTATATTTTGTTGTTTGTATTGATTTATTTATTGTTTTCATTTATTTACTTGTTGTATTGAATTTATATTTGTTCTATTTAATTGTTTATGTATGATTTTATTTTTATTCATGTGAATATTGATTTCTTTTGATTCTTAACATGTAAATAATTTATTTTATTTTGATTCCCCCTTATTTTTAACATGTAATTAATTAATTAATTTTCCTTAATCATTTTTACCATATAAATAGTTTATATTAATTATGAACACATCAATTAACCTTATCATATATCATTATTATTTTCATCATTCTTTTATTTACTAACTTTTATCATTCTTTTGTCATTGTTACATGTTATATTTATTGTTTATTCAATTATTTGTTTATTCTCATTATTTTTCATCATGTTCATAATTTTCATGTATTAATTCATTAACATGTTATATTTTATTTTAATCACATCATTTATTTAATTTGTCATAAAAATGCATTTTTCACATTTATTTTAATTGTTAACATATTAATTCAATCGTCATTTTGATATCATGCTATTTTATCTTATTTTATTCCATTTTATCTTTTATTATTGATTTAATTGTTTTAATTACTAACATTATTTTTTATGCTTTATTTTTATGTCAAAACTCATTTTTTTTTGCTTGGGCATTTTTTGCGAGCACACGGGGGATCCAGAATGGCTCGTTTGGATTATATGTTTATTTTCTTTATTTGTAACATTTTATTTATTTGGTTTTTTTATTTTTGTCATATAATTTTCTTGTAAAATTGTTTATTTAGATCCGCTAGAAAGAAAATCACAAACGTTTTTTTATTAATTAAATTGGTATTTTTCCTAAATAAAAATGGGACCAATGTCTCAATTTTCTCCATCCAAAATCATCACATAAAAATTGTTTTATAACAAATATGCTTGTGAGGACCAATATCCTCATCATTAATGAATATCTTGATTTATGTATGGTTTGTACTTTATTTACAATGGGGGTTGTATTCCGCCCCTAGTTTTGTTGTATTATTATTTTCATGTACTTTATTTTATTTACCCTTTTATTTATCGCTTTTCTTGAATGACCAAACTTGCGCTCTAATTATTGCATCGAAATGTATGAGAAAAGGGATGAAAACTTAAATTCAAAACTTAATTATAAAATAACCAAGGTATGAATAAATGAGAAGTCCCGAACCATCTCTGGTCTTTGGGCTCAACGAGGCGAGAGGACCATTCCGATGTTTCATTGGAATGGAATCTCCAAGACACCTCTTGTGTCCCACCAAAAGACTCAATTTACAATCCTAGGCTTCATAGGGTTAGAGGGTCATTCCAATGTTCTATTGGGGTGAATGCCTCCAAGACCCCTTTAGTTTGCCCAAAATGGATAAGATGCGCCATCTTAGGCTCATTGAGGCGAGACGAACTTTCCCAATGTTCTATTGGATGGCGACTCCAAGAAACCTCCTTGTTGCCCAAAATAGATGCACTTGTAAATACCTTACAAGTTTTCATGAACCTCATCCCGATCGCCCTAAAGCGGGCCCTCAGGGCATCCTACGGGGTTCGGTGCGCATCACACTGCCCTAAAGAAATTGAGTGAAATAAGATAAAGTGTTTGAGTGAGAGTTACTTTAGGCAATGTTTTGTATGAAATCATCTCTAAGTATGTTAAGATATTCAACCTCTTGAGGGCAAATATTCTTGTGTTTTGCAACTTCATGATTTTTCAAATGTACATGGTTGTTAAAGTTTAATGGATAATGATATTTTTGAGAATTTGTATATTTAGGTTAATGCATTAAAGATGAAGGTTTATTCATGTTGTTTCCAAATATTTGTCAAATATGAATGCAAGCTCCAAAATTGTGTGAATGTGTTATGTGTTGTGAGTGTTTTGTGCTTTTGCATTTTAAGTTTTGCTTGAGGACAAGCAAATATTTAAGTGTGGGGATTTAATATGAGCCTAAATAGCTCATATTTACCTATTGCTTTGTGATTAAAATTATGTTTAGTTATGGTTAATTGTGTTAGAATTAGGTGTGTTTTATGTTTTTGTGTTAAGTTTTGTGTTTGTAGGAGAAAAAGGAGAAAATGTGAAAAAAGAGCAGATATGAGCAAGGAGAGGATGCACTATCGCGAGCCTGAGTGAGTCGCGAGCGCGACAGAGGACACCTAAGAATAAGGAAGAAAAGAGAAGAAGAAAGAGAAAAGAAGAGAAAAGAGTGTCCTGTCGCGAGCGCGACGGAGCAAGGAAAGTCAAGCAACTAACGCAGCTGAGGAAAATCAAATAAAGAAGAGTCTGTGTCCTGTCGCGAGCACGACAGAGAGATCCGTTGGGAAGTTTATTTTTGAAAATCCATTTGAACCATTGAGACTTTTGCCAACTTTTGCAACTCTTTGAAGAGGCATTTCAAGAGTTATGAACTTTGGAATATTATTTATTAATTTATGTTGTAAATTTTACTATGATGAGTTTTTAACTAAGTATTTTTCTGTAAGTTTGAAGAACAATTTTATACAGTTGAAGTTCTTAAGTTAGATTTTATGTTTTGAAGAGAAGACAATTGCAAGGAAGAAGATCATTCTTTGTGAAAGGAAAAAGAGTTGAGAGATTTCCTTCTTCTTAATTACAAGGGCCAGCAAGATATATAAATATAAAGTTAAACAATCAAGCAAACTCAATCAAAAGGCATAACATGCATAAATCAGGATATTTATTCGATTTAGGAAAATTGGTTCCTTCATGCTCACTTAAAAGGGGATCCAAGAGTTATTTCGGCTATTTGCTTGAAAATCGGGACGAATTACTCCCATTTTGAGAAAATTAACTCTTCATTTTAATTCGTGACATTTTTGCATTCCTTGGATAAAATCAAGGACATCGGTCCTAATTTATTAATAAAAATTTCGATTTAGTCATAAAAATATTTTTGTGTTTTTTTATCTGACACGCATATAAAATAAAATTATTTTATTTAGAGCAAACACAATCATTCAAACATGAGATAGGTAAGATCTCACCAAAATAGCGTAGCCTCCTACACAGCGTGACCCCTCCATTTAGTCACAAAATGCTCAAACAAGCAAAATCACATTTTTCAACCCTGAATAAAAACAACAATAAAAATATTAGTAATAATTCTAAAATCAACTAGATAAAAATGAAAATAAGAGAAATAAACATCATAAAGCAGAAAAAAAACATTTAAACTAAATGGAAAAAAGTTATGACGAAAACGGACGTAAAATATGCATCGAACGGGCAAAAAATGAGTCAAGACGGGATGAAAGCACACGAAGGGACACCACATGGGGTGAGGGGTGGCCAGCCTGTCCCTCACCTCTTTCCCACCCCTAAGGGGGAGGTGGTAGAGCAGCCTTCAAAAACTCAAGATTTTCCAAAAACAATCAAACACTAAGAACTTGATTTTTCACACCTAAATCATATGCATTTACCCATTCTCATGCCAAAAACAAGATAAAGATTGGAAAAACATGTCAAAGAAATATAAATCTCAAGTCCGAAAACACATATTCATCAAACTATTATTCATGTATTCATTAATGCAAGAAAAGTAAAATGAGAAAATATAATGAGATAATAAAAATGGGTTCAAGATCCTTTACACTTAGAGTAGATAATCTGGAAGCCAGATGTTCTAAATCTATTCTCCTCATCAAGATTCAAAAACAGACTCAAAAAGATTCAAAAAAATCTCAAGTTTTTGTCTCAAAAAACTCAAGAATACTAAAACTTGAAATTTGTTTTTTTTTTTTTTATGAGAAACCCAAGCTAAGGGGATTGAGTTTCCCTTCCTCAAGTTAAATCTAAACTCAACAAACATTTTTTTGATTCAAGAAAATCAAAGAAGAAAACTTTGCTCTCAAGGAAAAATGGTTTTTTTTCTCTCAAGAAATCTCACGTTTTTTGTTCAAAAAACCCCTTTTCCAAAATCCTCCCTCCAAAAATCCCTCCTTCCTTTTTTTTCTCTCTCTTCTTTTTATATAATCCATGCAAATAGCATAAAAACTAAAAAAACTAGGTCTTTTCAGTTCGATTTGGACTTTAGATTCTTAAAATCTGACAGAATTGCGCTGCAAGAGGAAGGAAATCGACAAAGGTGGCCTACCGCGAAGCACCCAGCAAGCAGGGGCGGCCTCGCACGCATAGGCTACGCTTGTAGGGCGGCCTCACATGGGTCTGCCGCATGGCTACCCACACGCAAGGGCAGCCTCTCTCACACAGGCCGCGCCTGCGGGGCTGGCGCTCTCAGAGGCCCCTTGCGTTAGGGACTGCTACGTGGTCGCCCACACGCGAGGGGCATTCTCTTGCGCACGGGCTACCCCTGTGGGATAGGCGCTTCTACACACGAGGGGGAGCGCCCCTCACCGCGGACGTGGCTTGGGGCAATACCCCTCGAGCACGTGTGCTATAGGGGGCAGCCCCCCTTACGCGCGTGCGCAGTATGGGGCAGTGCCCCCCGTGCCGCTCACAGGATAGGGGCAACTGCCCACCCACGCATTCCTTCCCCAATGAGACGATGCGTGCACGCCCTTCGTACGTAAACCCAAAAAAAATAATTTTCCCAAAAAAAACTTTTAAAAGCATTTTGATGCAGACAAAAGAACCTGACAAGGAGAAGATCAATTCCTATTTTCTTACTTATGAATCGGTCTTTATCTTCATCATTGGGTAATCCTGATCTTGGAGCACCTCGAGACCCGGTGTCTATAGTTGCCCCCAATTTTGGAAAAATAAGCACTTAAGTGCCTAGGTATGCCAAAATTCAGAAAAGAGGAAAGAAGCGCATACTTGAGGCAGCGACTTTCCTATTGCTATGAGAAGGAAATCGTCTCTTTAAGTCACCATCTAAACTGTGGAGCGATGGTCATCCTTCTGTGTTGCACCGAGTCTTCTCAAAACTTCCTAAGCGCGGGTACCCTCCTCAAATGGCGAGGCACTAAGTTTTCTCCAAACTTACAAAGCGCCGGGGTCGTTCTCCTGAACTTCACCGAGTCTGCTCTAGACTTACAAAGTGTTGGTGCCCTCCTCAAATGGCGATGCACCGAGTCTTCTCTAGACTTACAAAATGTGGGAATTGTTCTCATGAATTACACCGAGTCTACTCCAAACTTACGAAGTGCGGGTGCCATCCTCAAATGGCGATGCGCCGAGTCTACTCCAGACTTACAAAATGCGAGAATTGTTCTCCTAAACTGCACTGAGTCTGCTCCAGACTTACAAAGTACGAGTGCTATCCTCAAATGGTGATGCATCGAGTCTGCTCTGAACTTACAAAATGCGAGAATTGTTCTCCTAAACTGCATCAAGTCTACTCCAAACTTACAAAGTACGAGTGCTATCCTCAAATGATGATGCATCGAGTCCACTCCAGACTAACAAAATGCCGGAATTGTTCTCCTAAACTGCACCGAGTCTGCTCCGGACATACAAAGTGCAAGTGCCATCCTCAAATGGTGATGCGTTAAATCCACTACAAACTTACAAAATGCAGGAAATGTTCTATTACATAGCCTCAACTATTCCCTAAATAAAACAAACTTCGATTAAATCAAATTATTATGATAATCATTTTGATCATTTACCTTTCAGGAATGTTCAATTGTTGTTATCTCATTATCTCATTTTATTATTTGTGGTTTGTCGTTTCATATATATTACTTTTATCTTTGCCATGTCAAAAATGTGCTAAAGAAAAAAGAGAAAAGTAAAGGAGACAAATACAGATAGTCAGTGGGCTCCTCAAGGTCACTCTCGTCTGGGAAGTGTGCCATCGGCATGTCTAGCCCTGCAAAGGCGGCTGGCTAATTAACTACCTCTACTAGAGGAGATCTAGGGACTGGCATCTAGGGCTCTTGAATCACCGTACCCAATCGTCCCACCTAGAAAGGTCAAATGAACGTCTGCACCGTCTCATTCAGCTCATGAATACCTACCTGGACCGCTCCAAGGGTCCGGGGTGTTTTTCCAGATAATTTTCATTGCCTAAAATTTCCTACAAAATTAAAACTCATATGAAGGGGTAAATTATGCGCGTGAATGTGCACATGTTATGCAAAATGAGAGCGACAAATTCGTCCGAGGGGCCAAGTATCGATACGCAATCTCATTCTTGAGGATCTCAACTGGGATAATTCTTTCCCCGAATTCTCTCTACGTCGACCCCGCAATTTGTGAGTGGCAGCCTCTGATCACTCTCGGTGTCATTTGTCATTATTTTAAAGGTAGCGTACCCCTTGTGGATTTTCACGCTAGCTTTTCTTTATGGGAAATGTGTGCTTTCGGATTTTCACATGACCATAATGTGGTGCAGGAAGCCATTTCTGCGTATCAAATTCCGTTCGATGAACCTGGCCATTTCCTTGGCATCAATCTTCTTAAAAGATTTAGCTTCGGCCCATTTGGTGAAGTAATCAATGGCGGCTATGATGAACCTATGCCCATTAGAAGCTATAGGACGTATCTCACCTATGATATCTATTCACCAAGCTGCAAATGGCCATGGAGACGTCAAGTTATGTAGCTCCGAAACTGGCACATGTCTCAAATTCGCGTATTGCTAGCATAACTGGCATTGCTTCACAAACTTCAAACAATCCGTATCCATCGTGAGCCAATAGAACCCTTGGCGCATGAGCTTCTTTGCTAAAACTAAGCAATTCCTGTGAGCTCCGCAGATTCCGGCATGAACCACTTCCATAACCCTTTCAAGCTCTTTCTCTGTCAAACATCTCAATCGGATACCATCAGCTTGCCTCTTATACAAAATGCCATCTACACTAATTAATTGAGTGGATAACTTTCGAATCATCCTTTGATCTTTCTCGGTGGCTTCTTCTGGAAAAACTAACCTTTCTAAATAATTCTGAATATCCTAGTACCAAGGGTTTCCATCGGGAACCTCAACCTCCATCACCTGCTCAATTTCAAAACACGGCTTTTTCGAACTAAAGATCAGGACGGGTCTCATAGCAACCCCTGCCGGATTATCCCATATAGATACCAATGTCACAAGAGCATTAGCCAATTGATTCTCATCCCTAGGGATGAAGTGAAAAGCGCAAGTCTCAAACTGGCTACTTAACATTCTCAAGTACTTCACATAGGGCAATAACCTCTCTTCTTTAACTAACCACTCCCCTCTGATCTATTGGATTACTAAGGATGAATCTCCAAAGATTTTCGTGGTCTTTGCCCTTAGGGCAAGCAGTGCTTCCAACCCGAAGATGCAAGCCTCATATTCAGCTTTATTATTAGTAGCCTTGTATCTCAACTTTTTGGCTAATGATAGCTTCTCAACATCCGGGGTCGTAAGAATAATCCCTGCTCCTGCCCCTTTAATGTTAACTGCCCCATCAAAAAACATCTGCCACCCTTGTACTGTTATGGCTGTGACATCTTCCACTGGGAACTTATATTCGAACTGGTCTCCCTCAATAGGATGTTCAGCTAAGAACTCAACTATAGCTCTTCCCTTGATGGTTTTCCTGGTCATATTAACGATATCGAATTCTTGCAACAGTAGCAACCATCTTCCCATCTTTCCTAGCAAAGAAGGTGCTTTTTGAAGGTATTTGAGTGGGTTATGCTTGGTAACCGCTTGTACACTAAATGAATGGAAGCAATGGCGCAACTTCTTAGAGGCCCAAATTACCGCCAAGAAGATCTTCTCGACTTCAACATATTTAGTCTCATAAGGTAAGAACTTCTTACTAAGGTAGTACATGGTGAACTCCACTCCGAACTCATCTTCCTGAGCCATCATGGCACCCACTAAATTATCTTCTATGGCCAGGTACAAGATTAGAGCTTAGCAGACCGTGGTGGTCTCAAAATAGGTGGGTTCAAAAGGTAGTCCTTGATAGTATCAAATACTGTCTGGCAATCACTATTCCACTTGACTGGCTGATTCTTCTTGAGAAGCTTGAATATCGACTCACATACCGAAGCTAGCTTAGTAATAAAGCGACTGATGTACTGAAGCTTTCCTAAGAAACTTCTGACTTCTTTCTCCTTTTGAGGCACATGCATTTCTCTGATTGCTTTGACCTTATCAGGATCCACTTCGATTCCTCTTCGACTCACTATATGTCCCAGCAACTTCCCCGAGGTAACTCCGAAGACACATTTTTTAGGGTTCAGGCAGAGGTCGTACTTATTGATCATTCGGAAGAACTTTTCTAAAGCCTCAAAGTGATCCTCCCTAGTAGCGGACTTGATCATTATGTCGTCAACATACACTTCAACTTCCTTATGGCTCAAGTCACTTAAAATCTTTCTAACCATCCTCTGATAAGTCGCTCCCTATTCTTTAACTCGAAGGGCATAACCCTGTATGCAAGCGTGCCCACTCAGTAATAAAGGCAGTCTTAATCAGATCTATTATCTTATTGAGGATCTGATTGTACCCGACATACACTACAAGAAATTACACTTTTTATGACGTAAAAAATTGTCATGAAAAATTCATTTTTCATCGCTGAAAAGATAAGGTGACAAATTTTTATCGTCACAAAGAACCTAACGGTAGGCGCGTAACATAAAGGTTTACGTGACAATTTAGTTATTTGTCACCGTAAGTATATTTTTGTGACGAAAATAATTATTGTCATCTTTATTTCTTCCACATTATATTGTTTATTGTCACAAAACATTGGCATTTTTTATGACAAATTTAAAATTCGTCACGAAATTAAACATTTTTAATGATGAAACTATGCTTCTAGTTAAAACCATTAAGTATTGGTTATGTAATTATCGTCACAAATAAATATAATTTTCGTCATAAAATAATACATATCGTCACTAAATCTAATATTTTAAGTGACGAAAAATGATTTTGTCATTAAATTAATGTATATTAATTATGAATATAAATCGTCATTTTATTTTACAAATTAGTGACATAAATACGGACAAAAATAATTGTCACAAAAAAATAGTTTTAGTAACAATTTTTTATTGTCATTAAATAACACTTTTTATGATAATATTAATATCGTAATCGTGAGCATTATATCATCATTTATGAACTAATATGTAACACCCCCATACCCCCGGTAAGGAATATCGGGGCGCTACGCGGACACTTACGTATACATGTACATGCATTAGCAGAAGCGATAGCATAAACAATCCATTTAAAGTTAATTAAATACTACAATAGGGCCCACTTGCATTTCATATTAATTACATATACATTTACATGTTCATATTACATCTGTTTCCATTTAGCTTTACATATACATTTACATGTACCTTTACTTGTGATTGTTCTACTTATATTACATAATGATGTTACTCAAAATGTAAAACTCTATTTCTAACTTGTAAAAAGATATGACAAAACTCCTAGTGCCCTTGACCTGCAGATGTCCACTCACTGATCCGAACCTGTAACCTACACGGAAATAAACATCCGTGCTAAGCGATAACGCTTAGTGGGGATAAAATAATGCAAAGGACTTCTTTACGAAGTCACAGATAAATCACACAATCATATATCTCATGTATATAACTCTTATACGTCTATAGGTTGCATGCTTAAATATCAAATACTCTGAACTCACATATAAGTAACATCTACTCTTTCACCAATTCCTGTACACTACATCTTGTACATTTCATTTATTCAATTATACATTATCATGTAACCACATTCATGTCAATACACTCATGTAATCATGTAC
The DNA here is from genome assembly GCA_947683425.1 of Excoecaria cochinchinensis. Taxonomy (NCBI): domain Eukaryota; kingdom Viridiplantae; phylum Streptophyta; class Magnoliopsida; order Malpighiales; family Euphorbiaceae; genus Excoecaria; species Excoecaria cochinchinensis. The sequence continues at coordinate 14,749,168 of CANTUQ010000092.1, forward strand.
TTGTATACAGAACTGTAATGTACTTAAACATTACTTTCATGTACTATAGCTTTATTCGAAGCAACACTATAATCATCTCAAGTTCACTGCACAACATTTAACAAAACAAGCCTGAGTTCCTCTCATGGTGGATACGGGACGCTCTATAAAAAAACATTTTCGGTAGACCAAAGTCACAAAACATTTTCATATATCTCTATTAATGACCATTCTCGGAGGTCGACCCGCTTCGCCCAAAAGGGGCGGAACATTGGCAGCTGCACTCGGTAATCCCTTTATAAGCATGCTTATCTATCCACTATAACGGTAATCAGGCTCAATACCAACTCACACACTATACACAGACATCAACTCATCAACTAAAATTCAAGTGCATTTATCAAATTCAGAGACATTTAATTCATGTACAATCTTTAATAATCATATTCAACAACAAAAAACATATAACATTTGAATTCCATGCATGCACTCTTATATCACATCATCATATACATGCATTCATAAGTTCATATATATATATTTATCATGCCATTAGCTATCCTTCATTCAATTATACATTGTTACTTTATTAGTTAAATTACTAACTTTAATCATACTCATATGTATTTTCCCATTAACAAATAATTTGTAATCATTTAGGAGCCCTAATCATGTATAAAACGTTAAGGGGAAAGGCAAGGGGTTTACCCATGCCAACCGTGGGCTCAAAATGAAGAAAAAAGAGCTTAATATAGGGTGTTCTGTCGCGAGGTCGCGACCTGTGTCGCGCTCGCGACAGAGGCTCCGCTTTGGTGCCTCACGAGACTGCTTTTTACCCTAAACTTGTATCATCTAAATGAACCTCTAAAAGTATTTTTTAGGCAAAATGTTCTTCTTAACAATTGTTCTCTAGGATGATAGCTTTCAAATGGGACAAGATTTAGGTCGTTTGAACATCTATAATAAAAGATATGGTCTAAACAACATATATTGTTCCAGTGAACCCGCCAGAACAGGGTCACCTATGTTTTAATGACTTTTTGGGATACTTAGGGCCAGAATTAGATCAAAAACCCTTTAGAAAGTTTTATATACCAATCTTATCTTTCAGATGCAATTGGAATCAACACAATTGGAGTCCTATAGCTCTACTTATAATAAATACTATACACAAGGGTCTAATGACAAATAAGCAGAATTTCGCAAAATCAAACCCTATTATCAACACAAACACTTAAATGATCAAGTTACATACTTTAAACATATATACACTTGTCATGAGCACTGTAAGCAATCAAAATGAACATCTTGAGCTAATTAAAGCTCATCAAGCATCTCTTTATTTCCACATGTCTTTGTTCAAGCATTTCTCATATAAACACATGCAAAGTTAACACAGTCACACTCGATCCCTACCTTAGGTGGCTTAACCGCTTCTCTCTAATCGATTCAGAGCTTCTCCCTTTCATCTTATCCACATCTTTCACAATTCACATAGAAAACACTTGGGTTACTCTTCTTTTTACTTTAAATCAAAAACGAAGAGAAAAAGGAGGTCAGATCTGAAAACAAATCCAACTTACCTTTAGAAGAGACCTAATCAAGTCCTACTATGCTCTCTTTAGGCCATTTCAAGTAATTCTCTTGAAAAGCAAACCAAAAGAGCAAAAAGAAAGAATAAGAGAGGGAGAACGGCTGAAAGCCTAAGAAAAGAGAAAGAAATGGAGAACAAATGGCCAATAACAATCCAACGTGAGAAAAAGAAGGCAAAAAGCCAAATGGTCAAACTCTATCCAACATTTACTATTCAATTTAATGCCACTTACCAAATTAATTACATGCTTATCTCTTTCCATAACATAAGCTTACTCATGCCATGTGTCCAAACCCTACGATGCCACTTGTCAACCTCCTACGCCGCCATGTGTCACTCTCTTACAATGACACTTGGCACACTCTTACGATGCCACTTGTCACTCTCATATGCCGCCACTTGTCACTCTTCTACAATGACACTTGTCACTCTTCTATGATGACACTTGTCACTCTTCTATGATACCATGTGTCAACTCCCTACAACTCCAAGTCTCTTAGTCCCACTTATGCACACATCTCGCGAGGGGGTTCTGTCGCGCTCGCGACAGAACGCTCACGCCCACACCAACCAGCTGAAGTTCAAAAACTGCTTGAGGGCTCTGTCGCGCCCGCGACACTTATTGCGCTCGCGACAGAACTCTCGCACATAAAATTTACCTTTTTCGAACCAATAACTCTGTAATTCTTCTAGGGCCACTTTGGGGTGTGACAAATCTCTCCCCCTTGAGAAATTTCGTCCTCGAAATTTCCCCGCTAATCACTTGCACAGGTAAATCTTTAAACAAATCTCTGAATCGCTATCACTTATACCATACAGCTATCAAATCGTACATACTTCACACTTTCCTTAACGCACTGCACTCTAATCCATATACTCCTTCTATGCATCCAGCACTGAATGTATATCCTGTCAGCTTTTCTCAATGAAACGCATGCAATGATGTTTTTTACATACAAATGAGGGATGTGGATGGAATGGTCATGTAATGATTTATGTATGCGAGATGATGCAAAAATGCAATGTAAGCTACTGTAATGCACTTTTCCCATCCCCATGTTTCACTATGCTTATGTTCACACGGTTCACGGAGATAGCTGACAGGAATACAGAGTGTCACCTTGAACTCTTACCAATTCATATCTGCCGCTGTCTCTTCTACGCTCTCACGCGAGTCGGACTCCATCTATACTTTACACAAACGACATCTGCATTAGGCCACCACTCTAGACAAACTCTGACATTTAATCTATACTCTATCACCTTCTAGTCCCGAACCAATTAACCTAGAGCTCTGATACCACTAAATGTAACACCCCCATACCCCCGGTAAGGAATATCGAGGCGCTACGCGGACACTTACGTATACATGTACATGCATTAGCGGAAGCGATAGCATAAAAAATCCATTTAAAGTTAATTAAATACTACACTAGGGCCCACTTGCATTTCATATTAATTACATATACATTTACATGTTCATATTACATCTGTTTCCATTTAGCTTTACATATACATTTACATGTACCTTTACTTGTGATTGTTCTACTTATATTACATAATGATGTTACTGAAAATGTAAAACTCTATTTCTAACTTGTAAAAAGATATGAAAAAACTCCTAGTGGCCTTGACCTGCAGATGTCCACTCGCTGATCCGAACCTGTAACCTACACGGAAATAAACATCCGTGCTAAGCGATAACGCTTAATGGGGATAAAATAATACAAAGGACTTCTTTACAAAGTCACAGATAAATCACACAATCATATATCTCATGCATATAACTCTTATACGTCTATAGGTTGCATGCTTAAATATCAAATACTCTGAACTCACATATAAGTAACATCTACTCTTTCACTAATTCCTGTACACTACATCTTGTACATTTCATTTATTCAATTATACATTATCATGTAACCACATCCATGTCAATACACTCATGTAATCATGTACTTGTATACAGAACTGTAATGTACTTAAACATTACTTTCATGTACTATAGCTTTATTCGAAGCAACACTATAATCATCTCAAGTTCACTGCACAACATTTAACAAAACAAGCCTGAGTTCCTCTCATGGTGGATACGGAACGTGCTATAAAAAAACATTTTCGGTAGACCGAAGTCACAAAACATTTTCATATATCTCTATTAATGACCATTCTCAGAGGTCGACCCGCTTCGCCCAAACGGGGCGGAACATTGGCAGCTGCACTCGGTAATCCCTTTATAAGCATGCTTATCTATCCACTATAACGGTAATCAGGCTCAATACCAACTCACACACTATACACAGACATCAACTCATCAACTAAAATTCAAGTACATTTATCAAATTCAGAGACATTTAATTCATGTACAATCTTTAATAATCATATTCAACAACTAAAAACATATAACATTTGAATTCCATGCATGCACTCTTATATCACATCATCATATACATGCATTCATAAGTTCATATATATATATTTATCATGCCATTAGCTATCCTTCATTCAATTATACATTGTTACTTTATTAGTTAAATTACTAACTTTAATCATACTCATATGTATTTTCCCATTAACAAATAATTTGTAATCATTTAGGAGCCCTAATCATGTATAAAACGTTAAGTGGAAAGGCAAGGGGTTTACCCATGCCAACCGTGGGCTCAAAATGAAGAAAAAAGAGCTTAATATAGGGTGTTCTGTCGCGAGGTCGCGACCTGCGTCGCGCTCGCGACAGAGGCTCCGCTTTGGTGCCTCACGAGACTGCTTTTTACCCTAAACTTGTATCGTCTAAATGAACCTCTAAAAGTATTTTTTAGGCAAAACGTTCTTCTTAACAATTGTTCTCTAGGATGATAGCTTTCAAATGGGACAAGATTTAGGTCGTTTGAACATCTATAATAAAAGATATTGTCTAAACAACATATATTGTTCCAGTGAACCCGCCAGAACAGGGTCACCTATGTTTTAATGACTTTTTGGGATACTTAGGGCCAGAATTAGATCAAGAACCCTTTAGAAAGTTTTATATACCAATCTTATCTTTCAGATGCAATTGGAATCAACACAATTGGAGTCCTATAGCTCTACTTATAATAAATACTATACACAAGGGTCTAATGACAAATAAGCAGAATTTCACAAAATCAAACCCTATTATCAACACAAACACTTAAATGATCAAGTTACATACTTTAAACATATATACACTTGTCATGAGCACTGTAAGCAATCAAAATGAACATCTTGAGCTAATTAAAGCTCATCAAGCATCTCTTTATTTCCACATGTCTTTGTTCAAGCATTCCTCATATAAACACATGCAAAGTTAACACAGTCACACTCGATCCCTACCTTAGGTGGCTTAACCGCTTCTCTCTAATCGATTCAGAGCTTCTCCCTTTCATCTTATCCACATCTTTCACAATTCACATAGAAAACACTTGGGTTACTCTTCTTTTTACTTTAAATCAAAAACGAAGAGAAAAAGGAGGTCAGATCTAAAAATAAATCCAACTTACCTTTAGAAGAGACCTAATCAAGTCCTACTATGCTCTCTTTAAGCCATTTCAAGTAATTCTCTTGAAAAGCAAACCAAAAGAGCAAAAAGAAAGAATAAGAGAGGGAGAACGGCTGAAAGCCTAAGAAAAGAGAAAGAAATGGAGAACAAATGGCCAATAACAATCCAACGTGAGAAAAAGAAGGCAAAAAGGCAAATGGTCAAACTCTATCCAACATTTACTATTCAATTTAATGCCACTTACCAAATTAATTACATGCTTATCTCTTTCCATAACATAAGCTTACTCATGCCATGTGTCCAAACCCTACGATGCCACTTGTCAACCTCCTACGCCGCCATGTGTCACTCTCTTACAATGACACTTGGCACACTCTTACGATGCCACTTGTCACTCTCATATGCCGACACTTGTCACTCTTCTACAATGACACTTGTCACTCTTCTATGATGACACTTGTCACTCTTCTATGATACCATGTGTCAACTCCCTACAACTCTAAGTTTCTTAGTCCCACTTATGCACACATCTCGCTAGGGGGTTCTGTCGCGCTTGCGACAGAACGCTCACGCCCACACCAACCAGCTGAAGTTCAAAAATCGCTGGAGGGCTCTGTCGCGCCCGCGACAGAACTCTCGCACATAAAATTTACCTTTTTCGAACCAATAACTCTGTAATTCTTCTAGGGCCACTTTGGGGTGTGACATAATAAGTTAAAAAATTATGATAAATATATTTTTGTGACGATTTGATACGTTGTAATAAGTTATTATTTTGTCATTAAATTTTTTCCTTCAGAAAAAAAAAGGTGGAAAATTTTCCCTCCTAAATAAGCCATGACAAAATATTTTTTTCGTCACAAAATTTATCTATTAGTGACGAAAATTAAAATATAAAATAACGCAAGATAATTTCGTCACAATAATAAATAGTATGGTGACGTTTTAAAAAATACGTCATTATAAGTTATAATTAGTGACGCAATTTTATGCGTCATTAAAAACTTTGTCACAAAATGTCAAATTTCTTGTAGTGATACCCATCCATAATGCTATATATCATGCAAGCACCCACACTATCCACTAGCACATCGATATGAGGTAAGGGAAAGTCGTCCTTTGGACAAGCCCTGTTTAGATCTCGATAATCCACACACATCCGTACTTTTCCATCCTTCTTAGCTATAGGGACTACATTGGCCAACCATGTTGGGTACTGACCCTCTACTAGAAATTTGGCCTCAATCTGCTTATGGACCTCTTCTTTCACCTTTTTGTGCCCATTTTGACCTAAGCCTCCTAAGCTTCTGCTTGACTGGTCTACACTCTGGGGTAAGTCGGGATGGCATGCTCAGCAACCTCTCTGTCAATCCCCGGCATGTCTTCATAAGTTTAGGCAAAGACTTTTTTGTAATTTTTCAGTATTCTTGTAACACCCCCACCGCCGCCCCCGTTGGAAGGGCACCGGCGGGTGTGTTACCCGACGCTCACTCACAACATACATACATATATACATGCACTAAGCGGATGTTGGAAGGGCGGCGGCGGGCTCGCTACCCGACGCTCACTCACAGCATACATACATACATACAAGCACTAAGCAGAAACATTCTCTAAGAATAATAATAATAAAGGCAGAACATACATCTCATATAATCAAAATATAGAGTTATTTACAATAGCCAAAAGATTACATCTTAAATCCTTACAAAGAGTTATAAGAGCCACTATACAAAAATACTACATACAAAAAGAGACAACTGATCTTGAAAAAGAAATTATGAAGTCCAAGCTTGAAACTACCTGAGTGCCTCTCAATAACATTGTTACTGGTCTTGCAAGTCTAAGAGTGGGTTGTTGTGATAATAGCAGTAGTGCCCGAATGACAGGAAAAGCACCAACCATAGAAGTGAATCGAAGGCATTTTTCTAATTTAGGCAGATCCTTATCCTGGGTCCTCAAGAAGCTAATGAAGGAGGGGATATTATAGCCATTGCCAGCTAGGCCTACCAGAAGCCAGGGACAACCCGATCATAAAGGGGATGAGTATTGCGCCTTCCACCAGCACACTGGGCATACCACAGATTATTGTAAGGCCTTAAGACATGCCATTCAAGATCTGATTGACTCCAAGAAGATCTTCGACCCAGAAAAGTGAAAGGAAAAGAATAAGATGGACTAAGTGCCTAAGTGGAAAGACAGGACGGTTCTTAGGGATGATAATGGACTATCGACTGCAACAGTTGTGTTGGCAAGAACGGAAGTTGATTAGCTGTTTAGAATGTTCTTTTTATTTTTGAACTGTTTAATAAAGAAATTTTAGATTCATTAATAAGATGAACGTCTTTGCTTACTTGTGTTATATCTCTAATGATTTCACTATGCATAATCATGAGCATGACTCATCCCTATTTAATATTGATTCAATTGATGTTACTCCGTTTAATCTCAGAGCTTTGGAAAACCCAAAGAAAATCTTGATAGCATCTAATGCAACTCTTGAAGTGAGATCAAAATTTGAGAGAATTAAAATAAAATATGAAAAATTCTTTGCCTGGACGTATGAAGACATGCTAAGAGTTGACGCGGAATCACCGAGTATGCCATTCCAAATACTACAATCATGAACTGACCACACAGAAGCTCAGAAGATCGAAGCGGGAAGGGGCAGAAAAGGTCAAAAAGAGGAATCAATAAGCAGAAGGGAAGCCAAAATTTCTTGTCGAAGTTCAATACAAGTCTTAGTTGGTTAATGTTGTACCAAATTGAGAAGAGGAGGAGTGCGTGTATGTGTAAACTATTAGGATTTGAACAAAGCTTATCCTCAAAAGAACAAAAAGAAAAAAAAGAACAGAAAAAAAAGAACATGGATAAAAAGAGATAAATAAAATACAAAAAAAAAGAGAGAAGGAAAAGAATCAATACGTAGATTGGAAAACCATCATGGGGGGCAAGCTTTGTTCAAATCCCGCTGATCTACACATGCTCGTACTTTGCCACTTTTCTTGACTTCCGAAACGGACCACAAGAATTATATCGACTTGCAATGGATATAGGTTGCTCGAGCTTGGAAATAAGCATCATCGGGGAGGTATGCCCTATGACCTCCAACGGACAGGGTCATCGAAAGGAGCTCGATATGTCAATATGGTCTCCCGTACCCCACAAGGTTCAAGAACAGAAGGAAAATTTATGGCTAAAGCTAGGGAGCCACTCCAGAGGTATGGTTTCAAAGGCCGCGAGTCCTCTCTATATTGCCCTCAAATCAATGAGGTAGAAGAGGCTGCTAGCAAGACGATCTTGGTCAAGATGATCCAAAACTACAAAGGTTGGGTATAGAAGTTGCCTTTTGCATTTCGAAGCTACATAACCACCGTCGGAACCTCTAAAAGAGTCAACCTTTATTCCTTGACATAGGGGTATAGCCGGTCAAAGTAGAGCTCAAATCTCTGAGGACATCTATGGAAGCCCAGATATCAAAGGTCGACAGGACACAGCAACAGCAGCAGTAGTTAGACACATCAGACAAGGATAGGTCATGAGATTACTGCCACGGTCATATTTATCAGCAAACACTCTGCTCGATCATCCAGGAAGGAAGTTAGAAAGCAACCATTGAAAGAGGGAGACTCAGTCTTCAAGCAAAAGAGACCAGGTGTTCTGGACATCGGGGGAACTTTAGGCCGATATGAGAAGGTCCTCTTGTTCTTCAGAGATTGTTATCCGAGATAGCAGTAACTGGCAGCAATAAAGATGACTTCAAAGAACCAGTCAACATCGACGAACTCAAGAGGGTCCATGGCTAAAGACTAAAAATCAAAAGAAGAAAATAAAAGCCCCGCGGATCAAAAATCGAAAAAATGCGGCCTTGCTAAAAATGGATGCCTCGTCAGAGTGAAAACCGAAAAAAAAGGCATGCTGGGCAAAAATTAGAGGCTTGAGAGAAAATGTCCAATCAAGAAAACCCGAGAGGGCTGATTGAAGATAGGAGTTTGATGCTTACAAGATCTACTCTAAGATTAGATGTAGTTTTGCATTTTGAATCGATGTTAGATAATGATGATGTATAGAGAAATCATACCGAAATGTACATAATCTTTGAAAATACACGTGTTCATTATTTTCTAGTTCATTTATAAAAAGAGAAAAGTTGTTCATTACTGAATGCATGAAATTTAAATGACTACGCTCTGCTACTACTCTCACCGTCCAGATGTCTAAGTCGATGAGTTCTATTATTAACTGCAAGACTAAGCACCTACCTCTTGAATGTATTAGTGGGAGTGAAAGAACAACCCTTGAAAGATGGTATAATAGTCTTCACTGATTGCTTGCCTAGAGGCTATGATGTATGGAGGTAAAAGCCAAAGCTAAAGGTCCACCTCGGAAAGATAGGGATGCCGCACTACATCGTTAATCCCTCTGAACTATCAAGCATAATGGGTGGTAATGTAAAAGGCAGCCTCATGAAGCCCTAAAGAACCCGATCCTCATTCGCTACTATAGACATCGGGTCCTGAAAAGCCCAGATCAGAGTTACCCAATGATGATAAGATGCCTTTTCACAGGTAAAAAGGTTGAAAGTGATGATTTGCTGGTCAAATTTGCATTTTAGAGTAAAAATAATAAAAAATATTTTGAAAATTAGATTTGAAAAATGGGGCTTAGAAATTACGATATTTTTAGTTTAATTTGAATAAAAAAAATATTTTCGAAGTGTCGGCCGAGCGGCAAAGCGCGCTGCTGCGCGTCGCGCGCACGCTGGGCGAGTGCTCTCGCCCAGCGTGCACTAAGGAGGCTTGTCGGGCGCGCCGACGGGCATCCGTAGCACCTGGTCTGCTGAAATTGGCCTTTTTGGCCCCAAAATGATTTTTTTTTTCCGATTTTTCACCCAAAAATTCATTTGTTATCCCTTTTTTTTTGTTTTTAAAGGTTTTTTCCCTTTTTTAAAATTCAAATTAAATAAGATCTGATTTAATTGGATTTTTTTAATTAATTTGATTTTTTATTTTCTTCATATAATAAGATAAAGATGGAAAGAGAAAGGGGGGAAATTCTTTTAGTTTTTTCTCTTCTTATTTCTCTCAAATTCTCTCTAATTTTCCAAATTTTTCCCCAACAAAAATTAAAAAAAAAATAGTTCAATTCTTCTTCTTGTTCCAATGGAATTTCTTCTAATACGTATTTTAAGATGGGATTTTGTTGATGGCAATTGATTTTTGAGACAAACATAACAATTGTTTGCTCTCAAAATTCATTTTTGGTTTATTATTTTTTCTTAGTTTTCAATTGATTTTGAGACAAACATAACAATTGTTTGCTCTCAAAATTCATTTTTGATTTATTTATTTTTTTAGTTTTCAATTAAACTTTTTTCAATAATTTTTATTTGAATCTCTTTTTGATGAAAAAATAGATTTTGAGACATTCAAAATAAATGTTTGTTCTTGAAATCTAATTTTTCATTTGATTTTCTATAAAAAAAGTTTTTTTTTGTTTTTTTCATAAATAATTTTTTTTCTTGAGACAAACAAAAGGATTGTTTGTTCTTTTTTATCATTTTTTAAGACTATTTTTCCTTGGAATAAAATTCCAACATTTTTATTATCTCAACTCTAATCTTGCAAATCACAAACAAGGAAATCAATTATCCTTTTTACCTTCATCGAATCCGAAACTCTGGGGGTAAACATTCTGGGCCTAATCTTTTATTTCTATTTTGTTCATATTTAATTTATTAACATGTATATTATTATTATTATTATTATTATTATTATTATTATTATTATTATTATTATTATCTTCATTTATTTATGTATTTTATTTATTTTGTATTTATTTTATTTAATATGTTCATATATTATTTTATTTCTTGTTCACATAAATATTGATTTTCTTATCATTTCTAACATGTAAATATTGGTTTCTTTTAATTCTTAACATGTAATTAATTTATTTCACTTTAATTCATCATTATTTTTAACATGTAATTAAATTAATTCATTTTGATTGATATTTTTACCATGTAAATGTTTTATATTAATTGTAATTATATTAATTAATCATGTTGTTCATTTAATTGTTTTCATCATTCTTTAATTCATTCATTTTTATTATTCTTTTCATTATTAATTGATAGAGTTTGGGTACGCCCATGACTCTATAATGGATTGAGTTCCAATCCAGATTAAATTGAGTTATTTAATTTGATTAAAATTACAAAATCTTATCTCAGAAAGAGTCTGAGTTAAACTAGAGTTAGGTCTCTAGTTTTTAGGATCTCTATAAATAGAGGTGAGGTCCTCATTATTTGGTAACGAGAAAACGTACATGCCGCAAGGCTGCTTGTTCCCACTCATGCTTGTTTTCTGTCTTAATTTTTAAGGGGCTTTTAGATTGTGGAATAGTTGCTATTATCCCACAAGCGGATAAAAACCAGGCCAGTGACCAAAACAAACGAGATCCTTGTAGACGCTTCCGCAATGAGTTTCTGCGCTACAAGAGGTAGGTACCATTCTCAATGTTACCTCCGTATTAAATTATATTCGTTATAATTTTCCTTCATTGGTATCAAAACCAGGTTTTTGTATCCTGGCATGTGGCTAAATAGATCTAAAATTTTATGTGTAAAATTATTAGATCTGGGATGCATTAATCACAACAAAAATTTAATTTTTGTGTGAAAAATATATATGCGTGTATATTTAGGCTCGATTTCGTGTATATGTATACCGAAACCCGAGGGGATGAACATGAGTGTTCGAAACGACTAACTAGAAGTCGGGATTTTTGATTTTTGACCTCACCATCGAATTCACTAACCCTGAAAACCCCCTACTGGCTGAAATCGGAGAGTCAAATTCGGCAGGGAAGGCAGCGCATGGACCACACGCGCCACATACGTTCGGCACGTGTGAGTGGGCGGTGGCCCACATGCACGTCACCATGTGTCAGCTATGATCCGTCACGCTGACACGTGGCCCAATCGCTGAACACCACGTGGATGGCTGAGGCCATGCCACATGGCAGCTGAGAGGGGTGGACACATGGACCAATAATAGAGTGACACGTGGATGACTGTGATCAAGCCACGTGTTCAGGGGCTACCACGTGTCAGACCGAGGTCTGCCATGTGGCAATACTAACGTGTCAGGTGTGACACGTGGTCCAATGAGACAATGCCACGTGGATGACACGTGTCATGCCAAGTGGCGATGACATGTACCAGGGTGCCACATGGGCGCCAGGTGGACCAGTAGGAATTAGACACGTGGCATGACTGGATGTGGACACGTGGCACTATGCGGTGTTGCCATGTGGCAGATCGATGGGGATGCGTGTGTGGCACGTGAAGGCACGTGAGTGTGTCTTCCTCCCCCTCATCGGTGCGTGTTGGCGCGTGTGGCGTTCTCCGACCACCTTTTCAGCTCCAAATTATTTCTGATTTTTTGGTCATGTTTTCAAAATTTTTTAATGACCAAAAAATTAATTGTGTATTTTTTGATATTTAAATTTGTTTAATTTCAAAATAAAATATTAAAAATGTGTAAAAAATGTGTTTTCTGCATTCTATTAATTTTAAAAATATTTTGAAAAATTGTTGAGGTTCTGTCCTTACTTATTGATTGAAATGTGTTTCAATCATGTGTATTTATACATGAGTGTATAAATATTTTCTGTATTATGTTACAGAAATATTGAATAAGGACAGTAAGTCTTCCTTAAATTGCGCATAGGTTGCTTTGAGAAATACAAGCGTGCAATCTATAAGCAACATGAGAATGCGAAAGAAGATTTGAGCTGATGGCATTGATGCAATAGTGCATCATATAATACATATGTGAGAACAAATGCAAGAGTGCATTTGGATTGGTGGTCTGAGTATGAAAATAAAATTTTGGACAGAGTTGCCAAAAGGGAAGTGTTAAAAAGCAACACTAAAAAATCTGTGATGGTATTGAGAAATGGATGGAGCATGCATTGTCCATGGCTTCATCAATTGACTTATGAGTTGCTTGATGAAGTGATAAAATTGGTCAAAGAAATAATCCTGCTAATTAAAAAGATTTTATGAAATCTGGACTTCTATAATAGTTGACATATGTGTCAATTTGAGTTGGTGTTTGTTATTATTAAAATAGGATTTATGTTTCCTATTATTATTTGACATGAGTGTCTTATTTTGGGATTATTGGATTTTTCGTTAAATAAATGTGTTTATTTACTTATCATGATGGCATTTAACTTTATAATAAATGAGTTTCTTTTAATTGTTAATTGCCTTGCGATATTTTATGAGTAAAATGGTTGCATGCTTATTAAGTAAAGGCTTAATAAAGATCCCCTCATAAGTTTGAGAACTTGATAATCCAATAATTCATATTTATTATGCATGAAATTTTAACCTAGAAGGTTGGACATTAGGACTTAGAGGGTAATTGGATACTATAAGTAGCCTTTTCGAATTTACGCCTAATAGAAAATTTTACTAGGTTATTATTTCAGGTGTATAATAAATTCATGTGTTGCCTTATCTCCCGTAAATATGTGTAATATTGTTCCATTTGAGATCAAAGGATCTTAATGGATATTGCTTCCAAGTCAATTGTCGCCCTTAATATAGATATTAAGATGAATGTTGACAATTACAAAATCTGGAATACAAAGATCCAGTGTGTGCTTAAAGAGCAAGAGGCTCTTGAACCCTCAAGTTCGGTTATGGCTGAACCTAAGAATGGCACTACAGCCCAGCATAGGCGAGACCAAGATGCCTATGTGGCATGAAAAAAAATAAGAATTCCACTGCTCATATAATCTTCCTAAGTGCAATGGAGGATGACATCACTAAGCCATTTCGCAAGTATCAAAATGCAATGGATCTGTGGATCGCTTTGCAGGAGAAATTCGGAGATGTGACTCTGAATAAGCTCCGATCATTAAAGATCATATTTGATACATATCAGAAAAAGTCTTATTATTCGATGCAAAAATATCTAAGAGAGATGAAAAAGGAAAAGTGAGCTTAGTGAACTTAGTCATAAGTGACTGATGAGCAGTAGGTCCAAACCGTTATCCATTCTTTACCAAAGAGTTGGTAGCATGTGAAAATGCAACTAACTCATATGGATAAGCATAAAGACATTTGAGGATGTTGCTTATCATTTGAGGCTTAAAAAGGGACTGTTTGGCAGCGACTAAGGTTAATGCCATAGTGCATATGGCACAGTTCTGTTCTGGTAAAATGAGTTCTAACTAGAACAACAAAAGAAGCTTCAACAATAGGGATAAGGAAAAGGCTCGAGAGCCTAAAAAGTAAAAGGAATAGAATCACGAAAGGTCTAAAGGCAAAAAGGAGGTAAACATTTCAAGAGTGAAATGTTTCAATTGCCTAAAATGACACTATGCAAGAGACTGCATTATGTCCAAAAAGATACAATATTTGACTCAAAAGTGAGTGAAATTTATGTATCCAGCTCTGAATTTCATTCTTTGTGGGTGATAAATTCAGAACTAATGGACCATATAACAAGGGATCAAGATGTCTTTGTTATAAAATTTAGGTTCTGTTCTTACTTTATTGAAATTTGTTTTCAATTTATATTTTGAGGATAACAGTGTATGCTTATGCTTGAATGATTTCTATTATGGTTCTGGTTATGGATGTGGACCATGACTATTTTCCTTTAATTTATTATTTTTCACATTGTTATGAGAATAATGTGAAATTATGGCATGCTACAATAAACCATATTGGACAAAACTGAATGAGTCGGTTAGTTATAGAAGGTTTAGTAGGCGATTTAAATAAGGTTGAATTACCTACATGAAAGTATTGCCTAAAAAGGAAAAAGTAGTTAGAAAATCATTCGAATAAGGAACTAAAGCGAAATTTCCATTGCAGTTAGTCCATTCTGACAAATGTGGTCAAATGAATGTGAGGGTAAGGCATGGGGCCTAATATTTCATCACATTTATATATGACTATATTAGGTATGGTTATGTTTATTTGATTTCTCACAAGTCAGAAGCATTGAGTTGCTTCACGACTTATATGAGTATAGCTGAGAATCAATTAGATAAAAAGATCAAAGCTTTAAGAACTGACAGAGGTCGGTAATATCTTATAGATAAACTTAAAGTTTCATGTGATGAAATAGGATTGAATATCAGTTGTTCATTCCTTGAAATCCACAACAAAACGGTGTTGAGGAAAGGAGAACTAAGACTCTCCTATATACGGTTAGATCTATGAAGGCAGAGGCAAATTTGCCAATCTCCTATTGTGGAGATGCTTTATTGACTGCCACATATGTTCTGAACCGAATGCCCTCCCAATCTGTCACTTTCACAACTTATGAGTTGTGAACTGGTCAACAAGTTAACCTAAGCCATTTACAACTTTTGGGTTGTAATGCTTGCATCCATGATACCTCAATTTGATAAATTTGAGACCAAGAGGTAAAAAGAGTATCTATGTGAGATATTCTAAAGTATCAAAAGGATACATTTTCATGGGTGAGTAAGAAAATGGCACTGTGACAGAATTTGAATCACTAGACGTCATATTCTTAAGAGAATAAATTTTGAAGTTGGGCGAAGTGAATTAAGATTTCACTTTCTATTAATCTCAGGAAGAGAATATCAGAATCACTCCATCCGAGTGGGAGGGATTTAGAGGATGAAGGTTAAGACCCTCATCGTCCAAACGATCTGGATGTTCGAGACCTGATTCGAGTGGGAATATTCCTAACTCTAGTGGGAGTATAGAATATAGTCCCGGTGGGAGCATTATGAATCACGATGAATATATGAGACATGTTTATCAAGGTTCAGAACTGCAAAAATCTAAAAGGTTAAGTGTTTAATGCCGACGATTTAAAGTCGAAGGCTTGAATGAAGCCCTTTTTGTTACCCCACAAGACAAAGAAAGAGCATAAAAATATTCAAAAGGCTTTTTCATGCCCATCTAAGGAAAAATGGATTAAAGCAATGGAAGAAAAAATGGCAACCATGAGATCAAATCATGTTTGAGAACTAGTTGATCTACTGGAAGGACATAAATTGAGAATAAATGTATTCTCAAAGTAAAGCGAAAGGCTGAAAGAGGTATCGAAAGATATAAGACTCAGCTAGTCGCTAAGGGGTTCATACAATAGAAAGAGATTGACTATGAGTAGACTTTCTTATCTGTTGTAAGTTTTACGTACATAAGGTTGATTCTGGCCATGGTGGCAAGTTTGAACCTAGAGCTTCATCAAATGGATGAAAAGACTTATTTTCTCAATGGAGAATTAGATGGAACAATCTACATGTTTCATCGGAAAAGGCAGCAAACATAAGGTTTGCTGATTGATGAGTTCAACCTATAGCCTTACACAGTCTTCTAAACAATGGTACTTGAGACTTCATCATACAATCATAACGAATGTGTTCAACATGATTGATGAAGATCATTGTGTTTATAGTAAAAGCTCTGAAAGTAAATTTGTCATTTTGACATTGTATGTAGACGATATACTTAAAGTTAAGAATGATAAATGGTACATTAATGAAATCAAAGATTGGTTATCGTCCAGCTTTGAGACAAAGCAAATGAGTCATGCATATTACATTCTTGAAGTTAAGATTTTAAGAGATTGTTTGAGAAGATTGCTGTCTATTTCTCGAGAGAAATATATCAACAAAAATCTTGAGCGATTTAATATGCAAAATTGTAAACTCATAGATTACCCCATTGCCAAGAATTAGTTTCTTATCAAAGATCTGTCCTATGACGCCAGAATAAAAGAACGTATGAGAAACGTTCTATATGCCAGTGCCATGGATAGTCTTATGTATGCAGTGTTGTATACAAGACATGATATATGCTATGCAGTGAGCATGGTAAACATATATCAATCTAACCCAGGCAAAGCACATTGGAAGCAATTAAAAAGGTACTTATATATCTTAAAAGTACTGCAGACTATTCTCTTTGTTATCAAGAAAGGGATCTGCAAATGAGAGAATACAGAAACGTTGATTGGGCAGGAGAAGTGGATGAGAGATAATCCATCTCAGGTTTTATATTCTTGTTTGGCAAGAGTGCCATCTCGTGGAGTAACAAGAATTAAACTTGTATAGCCCCATCAATATTGGAAGTTGAATTTGTCACTTCCTCAATTACAGTACAGGAGATAGTTTGGCTAAAATGGTTGGTGAGCCATTTAAAAGCAATTGTCTCAAAGGTATCAGTGACAGTCTATAGTGACAGTCAGTTGTTGATAGCTTATAGTAGAGCTAAGCATATCGACATTAAATATCAATATACAAAAGATATTGTTGCACGAGAGATATGAACTTGCAGTACATTTCTACGCATGCAGATCCATTGAGTAAACCTATAACGAGAGATGTGTTTTGAGAGACACATTGATCTCGAGGTTTGCATAGAATATAATTGGTACTGTTATATTTTATATAATCCCTTAACGTTATTATTTGCGAATAATAACTAAATTTCATTGTTGGCAATACATGAGTGTGAATGTTTATGTGTAAACATTTACTGTTATTGATATGAGATTGAGCATGTCAGATAGAGAAGTAGCCCACTCACAAGGGTGTTTACCTTAGTTTTGTCAATGAGTTGGCAAAGACTAAGATGAGGCGATTTTTGAACATATGAGAATGCTCAAGAGCCTGTTCAAAATAAATGTGCCGTCTTGCAGAAATTACAAAATGAGTCTTGTTAAGGTGCGAGATAAAGACATACATAAAGTTGTATGCTTTGGATTGAGATCCAAAATAAGGATTGTATGAAATCCGATGGTCAGTTATATGTAACTACCATGTTCTATTTAAAAAGCCAGAAGTAGTCCTTAAGTAAGCGGACTAAAGTTGGATGCTTCGGTGCATCGCAACCTTATGCTTCTGTATGGTGTTTAATATACACATTATTGAAATGTGAGACATGCGCTCCTTTAAGGGAAGGAAAGAACACCATAACACATGTTTTATACCGTGTGTGCTTATGTGACCACAGGGATGGGAATTTAATAATATTAATGATCTCAACTTTCCCTATTGTGAGACCCTATATATATATTTCGACCCTTAGAACCCTTAACTTATCCCTGAAGTATGGTTCAATATAGCTAGCTTAGTTAATGTCCAAGAGGTCTGGGAAAAATTTAGGCCCGGCGGATCTAACTAGAAAAGCGAGTTGAATCATGATGGATGGCATATAGTAAGAGGGGAAGATAGCCTTTTGATCACTTTCATAAGGTTTTGTGGTTCACCGGCATGCCTATTATAGTTTCTATGAGTAGAAGCATAATAGTGAACACAAAAATTATTTTATGAGATCATGAGTTAAAACAATGAATGTGAGAAGGCAATCTAGGATTAGGCATACATGAAGAAGATGATCTTGTTTTCGGGGATGCTATATATCCCTAACAGGTGTATAGCACTAGTGCTCTCGAGGTATGCTGGTCACACAATCTATCTGCTAGTATAACTGAATATTAAGACTGGAATGCGTTCCATCATGTGCGAGTGGGAGATGATAGAGTTTGGGTACGCCCATGACTCTATAATGGATTGAGTTCCAATCCAAATTAAATTGAGTTATTTAATATGATTAAAATTATCAAATCTTATCTCAGAAAGAGTCTAAGTTAAACTAGAGTTAGGTCTCTAGTTTTTAGGATCTCTATAAATAGAGGTGAGGTCCTCATTATTTGGTAACGAGAAAACGTACACGCCACAAGGCCACTCGTTCCCACTCACGCTTGTTTTCTGTCTTAATTTTTCAGGGGCTTTTAGATTGTGGAATAGTTGCTATTATCCCACACGTGGATAAAAGCTAGGCCAGTGAACAAAACAAACGAGATCCTTGTAGATGCTTCCGCAACGAGTTTCTGCGCTACAAGAGGTAGGTACCATTCTCAATGTTACCTCCGCATTAAATTATATTCGTTATAATTTTCCTTCATTAATCATTATTATTATCATGTTCATATTTTTACATATTAATTCATTAACATGTTATATTTTATTCCAATCACTTCATTTAATCCATTTGTCATTCATAACACATTTTTCTAATTCACTTTAAATTGTTAACATTTTAATTCATTTGTTATTTTGATATCATTTCATTTTATCTCATTTTATTTTAACTTATCATTTATTTTATATTTAATTGATTTTGATTGATTCAATTACTAACATCATTTTATTTGTGTTGTATTTTTATTTCACATCCTATTTTTTCCGCTTGGGCATTTTTTGCGAGCACCCGAGGAGATCCGGAAGGGTCGTTTAGGTTAAATATTTAATTGCCTTATTCATAATATTTCATTTATTTGCCTTTTTCATTTATTTTGCCATGTAATCCTTAATAAAATTATTTATTTTAGGCATGCTAAAAACAAAATCACAAAAACATTTCTTTTAATTAATTTGGCATTTTTTCTAAATAAAAACGGGACTAATGTCCTAGTTTTTCATGCCCAAAAAAACCATCACCTTTAACACTTTTTTAAAGTATGTATGCGAGGATCAATGTCCTCATTCTTAATCAATATTCCGATTTATGTATGATTTGTATTTTATTTACAATAGGTGTTGTATTCCGCCCCTAGTTTTGTTGTACTTATTTTCATGCACTTTACTTTAATTATGCCTTATTTACCGCTTTCCTTAAATAGATGATTTGCGCTTTAATTAAACTACACCGAATTGAATGAGAAAATGGGTGAAACGATAAATTTAAAACTCAACTATAAACCTAACCAAGGCATGAATAAATGGGAAGTCCCGAACCTTCTCTGGTCTTTGGGCTCAATGAGGCGACAGGGCCACCTCGGCATTTTGTTGGGGTGGAAACCTCCAAGACAGCTCTTGTGACCCGTAAAAAGGCTCAAACTTGCACAGTCCTAGGCGCCACGAGGCGAGAGGGCTATCTTAATGTTCTATTAAGGTGGATACCTCCAAGACACCTCTGGTTTGCCCAAGCGTGAGGCTAGAGGACCACTCTATCATTAGGGGTGGAGACCTCCAAGACGCCTCCGCCTTGCCTATGATGGAGGCTCACTGAGGCTAAACGACCTTTCCCAATGTTCTATTGGGTGGCAACTCCAAAAAACCTCCTTGTTGCCCAAAATAGATGCACTCATAATTTCCTACAAGTTTTCATGGACCTTATCCCGATCGTCCTGAAGGCGGGCGGTTCGGAGCGCCCCGGGGTTCGGCGCCCGTCACAGTGGCGACTCTGCTGGGGACAATACTCGAGACTTCGCTTCGAAAGTGCCTTGGTTAAAATTTATAATTGAGTTTTAATTTAAAAGTTTCATCCTTCTTTGAAACTGCATTTCATCTCATTAGAGCCTTAGATCTATGCTAGTTTGGTCCCTCTTTCAACCCCGGTGCGTTCCCGAAGTACAACCCTACGTTCACTCAATGTAAGGAAGTGTTAAGGATAATCACCAGCCCAAGCCTCGTACCATCATGGTATATTAAATGGAGACCCGATCGATCATTACGCTCGTGATGAGCTAGACCCGTTGGCAGGGACCATGCTTGGGTAGCCCTAAAGTATTATTGCCTTTGACTAAACCTCATGTAATGGAAATAGTCACTTCCCCTAAGTGGTATGAACCTTAATACTATGCTTGCTGTATGGATCATTATGTATTGGACAAACCCAGATAATTTGACTGGTCACCTAATCAAAGGCTTTCATGCCTCGATAGGCCCAGGTCAACTTATTCGGATTGCCTAAATACACGATGGTCAAAAACCCATGCATATGCACATTAGCTAAGAGAGGTTATGCTGCCGATTTTCCACTGAGCACCATGTGCATCCATCGAGTTCCCTGCTAACCCATGGATCAAGCCCACCTAGGACAGAGACCACACGACCTCGTGTGTGGGGGCAATAAGGTTGGAAGGATCTATTTACTTGTATGTGGTTGTGGATGATGCATTGCATATTCATGTCAGTCATGCACAAATAAAATTTTTTATTTTCTCCCTATGTATACATTTTATTCTTTGCATATAATTATTATATGTACATATCATCCTGTGTATAGTTTTTCACATGTTTCACATGTATCATTGTAATCTCTTTTAGCCATTGTATACCATTTGTTGCATAGCACGATCATGCATTACATATTATTCATGCATCATTCTAACTCTTTAATCTTTTAGCCATCAAAGACCACTTTCCTAGTTAGTTAGGATTCCAACAACCGCATTATCAGAGGGTTTATATTGAGCATCTAGAATCAAAGTCAAAGAGCAATTAACAGGCATTCAGAAAATCTTCAGAAATGGCCAATTCATCGAGAGAGGCAGATACAACACGAGCCATGATTGCCGAAGAAGTGGGCAGATGGCTCGAAGAATTTGAGAATAGAATGATGGCCATGATGGCGACAATGACCTAGCCTACTGTATAGAACCCAACTGCTCCTCCTGGAGGTCAGAATGAATAGGAGGAGGACAGAGAGGACCCACTTGAGGAGGTTCGTCCACCACTAGTGGATTTGAGGGCTACCACATCTACGGGCCAAAGAAGAGGAGGCCCCCATAGGCTAGAAAATGATTATGTAGAGGATGAATATGAAGAACCCATAGTGGTAGGAGGTAAGGCACTTCAGACCGAGGAGGCCATATGGAAGAAGATGGAGGAAAAGTTCCAGGTGATGTCCCGGATGCTGGTGATGGGAAAAAGGATGAACTCCGAGGATAAGGAGCTGGAGGGAGAGGATCTAGTCCCTTCGAATTGCAAATTACCTGATGTTCCAAAGTTTGACGGTACATCGGACCCCACCGCACACATCAAGCAGTACTCCCTGGTAATGAAGGGTACTACGTTGACAAAGAGGTGAAAGATAAAGTACTTTTGCTTGAGTTTAACGGGTCCTGCGGTGGACTGGTATCATGGACTCGACAGAAAAACTAAAGAAGATTGGGATCTACTGACGGAGGAGTTCCTCAAGCAGTACGACTGCAGCACAAGAATGAAGGTCACTCTGAAGGATCTAGAGCTACTTTAATAGAAGTCGGGAGAATCATTCCATGAGTACCTAACCCGATGGAGGAACCGGGTAATAGAGATGAGGAGAAAGCCTGATACCCTAGATCAGATTAGGTTATTTATCAGAAATACCAGACCATATTTGAAGGAGGCACTCAAGAAAGGGATTAAAAGATTGGGAATCCCTTAAAGATATAGCCATCGAGGCAGAAGGGGAGCATTTAGCACGGAAGGCAATTTTCGCCAACTATGGTTATGGCGGTACAGAGTTTAAGGGGGGCTCTACGAATAATAACGAGAACGATGGTGACGAGAGGGCTAAAGTGTCGGCCAATGAGACAGCTGTGCACTGCGATTCCAACTTAATTAAACCATTATCTTGGTATCTTGAGCATTTCACCAAAGAAGGGAGATTGCAACCACTGTCGCCAAGGCCAGCCACGAGCCAAAGAAGGCCAGGACATAGAGCGAACTGGTATTGTGCATCTCACCAGCACACAGTGCATAAAACAGATTATTGCCACGCTTTGAGGAAGTGCATACAAAAATGGGTTGACATTGATCGGATTCTAGATCCGAGGAAAAAGAGAAAGAGATAGAACGGTTATCACCAGTCTTGGGGACACGGTCCAGAGAAGGGGAGCTTGAGGTATCAGAAGATTTTCAAGCAATTCGTGTTGGCAAGAACGAAAAATGATCAGCTGTTTAGAATGTTCTTTATATTTTTGAACTGCTTAATAATGACATTTTAGTTTCATTAATAAGATGAACATCTTTGCTTACTTGTGTTATATCTCTAATGATTTCACTATGCATAATCATGAGCATGTGTGACGCGCGCCGGATCACGGGCGCCGCCCTTTCGGACCGCCCGCACGTGGGCGATCGGGGCATTTGCGGGTCCGTTGACAGCTTGCAAATAAATTGCAAGTGCGTCTATGTTGGGCATCAAGGAGGTATCATGGAGTCGCCACCCAATAGAACATTGGGAAAGTTACTCTCGCCTCGGAGAGCCTAAGACTGCGCTTGGTATCCATTTTGGGCCAGCCAAAGGGGTCATAGAAGGTGAACTTCTCACCCTAAAGAGCCTAGGATTAGCGCTAAAGGCTCGTGACCCAAGAAGTATTTTGGAGGATAACCTCTAACCTCTCAAGCCCAAAGACCAGAGCTGGGTCCGGGATTTCTCATCTATTTCTACCTCAATTATTTTATGATCAAATTTTAATATCATTAATTCGCTCTCTCTCCACACTATGCAGTTGATTAAAAGGCGCATTTATCCACATCTTGAAAGCGATAAATGATCAAATAGATAATGAAATCAATAGATTACAATAATACAAGGAGCGGAATACAACTCCCTTTCGTAAATATGCAAATCATACATAAATCGGGGCATTACTTATTTTGAGGACTTTGGTCCTCGCATGCATCCTTATCAAAATTGGGGCTTTTTATTTATGATGATCTTTATTGGATAAAAATCGGGCATTGGACCATTGTTTTTGTGTAAACCTCATTTTATTGAATATAAATCATTGAGTCATTTTTATACATCAACGGGATATGAAAGGAATACGTCCATATACATAAAATGATCAATAAATAACAAATGAAGAAAATACTTAAGAGGATTAGGAAACAAAACCGGATGAAGTCCTCCAAATATGGTAGACAGCCGCTCAAAGCTCGGGATTGTCCAAGAGAATCAATATATACTCATAGAAAATTAAGAGATGTTAATATACATAAAATTAACATATAAGAAGTCAGGGAGACTTGGAAGAGATAAAAAACGATTTAAAAAGATGGAGACAGAACCCACCGACGGCCTTCCTTAGCTGACCGAAGGGCATCGGTTAATGTAACCGACATATCCGTCTATCACTCAAGGGGGGGCATCTGTAAGTGAGGTGACCAACGGGCGTCGGTGATAAAGATGACCCGTCGGTCACCACTATCTCCAAAAAAATAGAATGGAGAAAAAACCTTTTCAAAGTCAAAAAAGTGGGTTTTATCCCAAAAGGAGATAAGAGAGTCAAAATACAAGAAAATAATGACAGATATTCAAAAATTCCACAAAATAAGAAATAAATATGAGGTAATATGGAGAAGGAATTCGGAATATTTACCCTCAGATAATCGCTTTGGGTGAGATTCTTGTGTTGATTAGAGCCCCGCGCGTTCCACGAGAAGCAAAAGATGAAGGATTGAAGAAAGAAAATAAGCTATTTCTTCTTCAACCCCTCAAAAGGTCGATTTTGGAGTCAAAATCTAAAGAAAACTAAATAGTTTTTAGTTCCTTTTGATTTATTTGATCCTTGATTAAATAGATTTCCTTAGTAAATGTGTTTTATTGGAAGAGAGAGAAAATTTGATTGAAATTGGGCAGAGTTTCCTCCTTTGAAAATTTTTCCAACCCTTTTCAAGTGAAAATTCGGGGCTTTTATAGCCAGACACGACCGACGGGCGTCGGTGCAAAGAGGCGGGCGTCGGAAGAATCCTTCTGACACAAGGATTCGTCCGACGGCCCTGCCACATCCACCGACGGGCGTCAGAAGGGTTGCGTGCTCCGGGAAACCAGGCGGCGTTCTGACAGGGGCGGTGACTTTTTGACGGGCATCGGAAAATACCACAAGCCATCGGTGACTCGAAGCGACGGGCCGACTTCACAGATGGGCTGGCCGTCTGTGGAGGACAAAAATCCTTTTGACTCAAAAAAACCTCTGTTTTCCCCCCTCTGCCCGGGAATGATAAAAAAACTTCATTTCTCATGGAACGTGGGACTAAAACCTCCAAATCCAGCCCCTTATACAGGCTCAGACACTGATTTCATCATAGGGTAACCTCTGATCCGGACCGTTCCGGGATACGGTGCTTACAGTTGCCCCCAGTTTTGGAGCAACTAGTGCACAAGCGCCTAGATAAGCCAAAACTCAGAGAAAGGTCAGAAAGGAAGCATACCTGCGACGGCTTTTCACCCTCTGTGCCTCTTGCCGGGTGGACCTTGTCTCGATCCGCTCGGCGATGCGAAGATACTTCCATCGATCTTACCTCGACCTGTAGGTACTTGGCGAGATGCAGCATGCTTTGGCTATAACCCCGGTTTGAAGTGTGGTATGCTTTGATCGCAGCTTCGATCTGGTGAGATGCAGCATGCTCTGGCTACGACCTCGATCTGGTGCGATGCAGCATGCTTTGGCTACAACCTCGATCTGGTGAAGTGTGGTATGCTTTGACCACGACCTCGATTTGAAGTGCGATATGCTCTGACCGCAGCTTCGATCTGTGAGATGCAGCATGCTTTGGCTACAACCTCGATCTGGTGAAGTGTGGTATGCTTTGACCACGACCTCGATCTGGTGAGACGCAGCATGCTTTGGCTACAGTCTCAATCTGGTGAGATGCAGCGTGCTTTGGCTACAACCTCGATCTGGTGAGATGCAGCGTGCTTTGGCTACAGCTCCGATTTGTGAGATGCAGCATGCTCTGGCTACAACCTCGATCTGTGAGATGCAGCATGCTCTGGCTACAACCTTGATCTGGTGAAGCGTGGTATGTGTGACGCGCGCCGAACCCGATAACAACCCAGCAAGGGCCCTCGCGTGAATCCGCTTTAGGATTCGAGGTATGAAGGTTCGCGTCTTTTGATCATGGGCGCCATGAGACATCATCGGTGTATCCCTCCCAATAGGACATTGGGGAGAATAACCTAGCCTATTGACGCCTAAAGGCACCTTTGAGGTATTTTGGAGTCGCCACCCAATTTGCGTGAAATTGGGAAAAGGTTTCTCACCTCTATCGGTCTAAACCAGAGATATGGTGTCCGGAACTTCCCTCTTATTTATGCTTTGGTTAATTATAAATGGGTTTTTAACTTCTTAAAATTATATCTCTCATCTCACACGAGCGATGCATTAAAAGTAAAAGCGCATTTCAAGCACGTAAAGGAAGTAAATAAAAGCGATAAAGCGATAGATAGAGAAAGCAATAAATGAAAGCGGTAAACACGCAAGCACACAATTACAATAGAAATAGGGGCAGAATACAACCCCAATAAAAGGAGGTTAAAGATGTAAGTGGGACGGAATACAATCCCCAAAAGATAAATAAAGTTGCCCCAATTAATTACAAGGGCCCGAGTAGAAAAGAACTCGAATTTAAAACACTCACACAAGATCGAAATAAAAAGACATGCATAAATCGGGGTATTATTTTAGGAACATTGGTTCCTTCGCACTTGTTCGAAATTTAGGAACATTGGTTCCTTCGTGTTAACTTAAAGAGGGTTCGAAGAGTCGTTTTGATTGTTTGAATGAAAAACCGGGATGAGTGATCCCATTTTTGTAGAAAAGTTGACTCTTCGTTTTAATTGTGACATTTTTATTGTCGGGCTAAAATAGGGGACATTGGTCCCGGTTTTATTAGTGAAAATTCCAATTTAATTATAGAAATATTTTCGTGATTTTTTATCGCACGCGTGCACGAATAAACATATATATTTACAAATAACACGACATAAAATGATAGGGAATTAGAGAGATCTCACCAAGCCGATGTGACACTCCACGCGTCGCGACCCAACCGGGGGAGTCGCCGGGGACACTCACATGACGCGACCCAAATTAAATCTCAGACAGAAAATAATACCAAAAACATTAGTAATAATTCTAAATAAATTAATTGAACGAATGCAAGGCATAATAATAACAATGATAAATGTGGTAATAATAATGTCGATAGTTAAGAGTCATGGCATAAAAAATAATAACGACATAATATAATGATAACAATAAAATTATAACAAATAATCATGGCATGATAGCAAAATAATAATAGCGATAATAATAATAATAATAATAATAATGCTAACTAGTTAATTAGTTAATAATAATAGCACTAACAATACTAAAAACAGAATAATACTAGTAAATAAATAAATAGCAATAATAGTAAAATAGAGAGTTAAATAATAATAATAATAATAATAATAATAATAATAATAATAATAGTAATAATAGTAATAATAGTAATGATAATAGTAATAGTAATAGTAGCACAATGAATATGGCAGTGGCTCAAATAATAATAATAATAATAATAATAATAATAATAATAATAATAATAATAATAATAATAATGCAAGGCTTAATGAAAGAATGATGACAACAATATATGAAAATAGGGAAACAACACAACTTAACAATATTCGCATTAGTCAACTAATAGTAATGGAGGATGAGCCTAAAAACCAAAGCAATGCAACTAAACAATGCATTAATGGTGCTATTAACACATTAAATTACTAGAAACGAATAATGAGAATAATAATAGCAAAAATGATGTCAACAACAATAAATACTATACAATAAATGAACGAGAATGGGTCCAAAAATGTTTACCCTCAGAAATTTTGAGATTGGAAATAGGATGTCTCGATCCGTTCCCTTGTCGATTTTTTTGATGATCGTAATATTCAAAGAGAAATACAAGTTCTAAATAAATTTTTGAAGAATATACTTTTGAAGTAAATATTTTTGAATGAAGATTTGAGCAGAGAAAATTGATTTTTCTTGCTCAAAATAAATCCCAAAATGAAGTATCTTTCTTGAAGGAAAACCTAGGAATTAAAGCTTGAGAAGAAATAAATCTTAAAGGATTTTTAAAGAAATTCTTAAGAAACCATAGCCTCCTGGAAAAGTAGAAAGCTAGAGAAAAAGGTTGAGAGAAAAAGCTTGGAAAAAATCCTTGAAAAATTCGTTGTCCTCTGTCAAAATGAGGGGAAAATCCCCATTTAATTTTGCCTTGGTCCAAAATGGTAAGGGACAAGAAATCTTTTATTTTTAGTTAATCAAAATTAACATAAAATGGTGAAACAACGGAAAAGTCAGACTGAAGAAAATCAGACTGAAAACGGCGAAAAAAATGGACAGGAAAAAAATAGGTCGCGCGGAGGAGCCAAAGGGCGCGCGGCAGCCTACGCGTGGTGCCCTGGCACCGCGCGCGGCAGGCTGCCGCGCGCAGCCTGCCTCGCGCAGGCGGGTCGCGCGAGGCAGCTGCCTCGCGCGCAGGGGGGGGCGCGCGAGGCAGCATGCCTCGCGCGCAGGGGCCTCGCGCGAGGCCCCCTGCCTCGCGCGCAGGGGGGTCGCGCGAGGCGCCCGCCTCTACGCGCAGGGGGGTCGCGCGAGGCGCCCGCCCGCGCGCAGGAGGGGTCGCGCGAGGCGCCCGCCCGTGCGCATGAGCGCCGCTCGAGGCGCCCGCCCGCGCGCAGGAGGGGTCGCGCGAGGCGCCCGTCCGCGCGCAGGAGCGCCGCGCGGGGGCTTGCCTCGCACGCAGGCGCCCTTGCGCGCTGGGGCGGCCTGCCGCGCAGGCGCCCCTGCGCGCTGGGGCAGCCTGCCGCGCAGGCGGCCCTGCGCTGCCGCAGGTGGCATTCGCGACTTTTTTTTTTATTTTATTTTATTTTAAATTCTAAATTTTGACACAAAACTAATATATTTTTTTACTCCCACTTTAATTTTAATTTCCCCAAAAATATATTTTTTTAATTATTTTTCGAGAAAACACACATTTGACAAGGGAACGATCGATTCTCACATTTCTTGCCGAAAATCGGTCTTCTATTTCATCACCGGGTAATCCTGATCTTGGACCGCCTCGGGACCCGGTGTCTACAGTTGCCCCCAATTTTGGGGAACTTAGAACCTAGGTACCTAAGTGAGCCAAAATTCAGAAAAGAGAGGGAGAGATGCGTACCTGAGGCGGTCACTGTCCGGGGCTTGGTCTTGCCAGCTGGTTGGCATCATAGGATTACTACTGGTCACATGATTGAGGAACGTCAGCTTGTCGACGTGAAACCATGACTGAACGACTGATAAACACCAGCTTGTCGGTGTGTGAAGGCGTCAGACTTGTAAGAACGCGGTTGATGGAACACCAGCTTGTCGGTGTGTGAAACCACGGCTGAACGACTGATAAACACCAGCTTGTCGGTGTGTGAAGGCGTCAGACTTTGGAGAACGTGATTGATAAAACACCAGCTTGTCGGTGTGTGAAACCACGGCTGAGCGACTGATAAACACCAGCTTGTCGGTGTGTGAAGGCGCCAGACTTTGGAGAACGTGATTGATAGAACACCAGCTTGTCGGTGTGTGAAACCACGGCTGAGCGACTGATAAACACCAGCTTGTCGGTGTGTGAAGGCGCCAGACTTTGAAGAACGTGATTGATAGAACACCAGCTTGTCGGTGTGTGAAACCACGGCTGAACGACTGATAAACACCAGCTTGTCGGTGTGTAAAGGCGCCAGACTTTGAAGAACGTGATTGATAGAACACCAGCTTGTCGGTGTGTGAAACCACAGCTGAACGACTGATAAACACCAGCTTGTCGGTGTGTGAAGGCGCCAGACTTTGAAGAACGTGATTGATAGAACACCAGCTTGTCGGTGTGTGAAACCACGGCTGAACGACTGATAAACACCAGCTTGTCGGTGTGTGAAGGCGCCAGACTTTGAAGAACGTGATTGATAGAATACCAGCTTGTCGGTGTGTGAAACCACGGCTGAACGACTGATAAACACCAGCTTGTCGGTGTGTGAAGGCGCCAGACTTTGAAGAACGTGATTGATAGAACACCAGCTTGTCGGTGTGTGAAACCACGGCTGAACGACTGATAAACACCAGCTTGTCGGTGTGTGAAGGCGCCAGACTTTCCTGCAAAAATCAAGAGAGATTTGTATGCAAAGGTAAGTTATGCACGTGCATATGCATATGTCATGCGGAATGCAGGTGACACCGTTCATCTGAGTGGCCCAGTAGTCGAGGTGCGATAACTCTCGTTGAAACGACTCGTGGCTTCGTCTGGTCGATCATGCCCCCAAGTGTCGGAGGACGCTGTCCTGATTCAGGGGCTCTGACTCATAATTTTTCAGGGAGGTTTGCCTGATGTGTGTCTTTACTTGAAAGGGGTTGCCCAAGGTAATGCTGCCTTATCACTCCAAGCGTCATTGTTTTAAAGGTAGTGCGTCCCTCATGGATTTTCACACTAGCTTTTCTTAGCGGGAGATGCGTCCTTGTCGGATTTTCACATAACCCTGTGCCTTATTTTTGCCTGGAATGGACCCAACCCAATCCAGCGGCTTTTATTTATTTCATTTTTTGTAGGGCAGACTGCCTGTTACCAGGTTTTCACCCTGCCCTTTGGCCTAACTTTTGCTTAGAGCGCCAGTCACGGTTTTCATCTCTTAAGGCTTTTTTTTTTTTTTTTTTTTTTTTTTTTTTTGCCACGGAATCTTTTCATTCTGTCGACGTTGATCGGCTTCCTGAATTCGTTCCCATCACTATCTGTCAGGATCGCAGCCCCTTTAGGTACAAGCTTCTTCAGAATGAAGGGTCATTCCCAAGTGGGCCTAAACTTGCCTCGAAAGTCCGGAACCCCCGGCCTCATCTGTTAAAGACTAGGTCTCCTTCCTTCAATGGGTGCTTTCTTACTTTCTTCCCAAATGAGCGGGCTAGCCTTTTCTGGTAGATCTGGTTGTGGTAGTATGCCCGCATCCTACCTTCGTCTAATAGGTTCAACTGTAGCAGCCGCTGCTGTGCCCATTCGGCTTCTAGTAGCTGAGTTCTGTTACCACCCTTAATGACTGGAGTTCTATTTCTATCGGTAGGACTGCTTCCGTCCCGTAAACCAAGGAGAAAGGGGTAGCCCCTGCAGATGCTCTGGTAGTGGTCCTGTAGTCCCAAAGTGCAAATGGCAATTTCTCTGCCCAGTCTCTATAGGTTTGCACCATCTTAGCCAATATTTTCTTGACGTTCTTACTAGCGGCCTAGACTGCTCCGTCGGCCTGCGGTCGGTATGGGGAGGACTTATGGTGTTGGATGGCGTACCTCTTGAGCATCTGCTTAGTCTCAGCTTAAAACTGTACCCCATTATCTGACACGACGTGATGCGGGAGCCCGTACCTACAGATCAAATGTCGCTCGATGAACTCGGCCATTTCCCGGGCGCCCAACTTCTTGAAGGATTCAGCCTCGAGCTATTTGGTGAAATAATTGATAGCAACCACAATAAATCGGTGTCCATCGGAGGCTGTCAGGTGTACTCCTCCTATGATGTCAATTCCCCATGCTGCGAACGACCATGGAGATGCCAGGTTACACAACTCCGAAACTGGAAGGTGTCTCAGATTAGCGTATTGTTGGCATAATTGGCACTCCTTCACATATTTAGAGCTGTACTGCATTGTCAGCCAGAAGAATCCTTGCCGCATTATTTTCTTTGCTAGGGCCAGACCATTCATGTGGGCCCCATAGACCCCTGCATGGGTTTCCTCCATGACCCTTTTAGCCTCTTTTCCATCTAAGCATCTTAGTTGTATGCCATCGGCTTGTCTCTTGTACAACACACCGTCTACACTGATGAACTGAGTGGACAACTTGCGAATCATCCTCTGGTCTTTTTCAGTGGCTTCTTCTGGGAATACCTCCCTTTCCAAATAATTCTGGACATCATAGTACCATGGCTTTTCGTCCGTAGTCTCAACATCCCCAACTCATTCAGTCTCAAAGTATGGCTTGTCTCCTCTAGAAATGTGCATAGGCCTCATGGCTATTCCCTTGGGGTTATCCGTCATGGATACCAGGGTGGCTAAGGCACCTGCCAATTGGTTCTCATCTCGGGGCACGTAGTTAAAAGTGCAGACTCCAAACTGGCCACTTAGTTCTTTTAAACACCTCACATATGGCAACAGCCGCTCTTCCTTAACGGTCCATTCACCCCTGACTTGGTGGATTACTAAGGACGAGTCCGCAAAGACCTCTACTACTTTTGCCCCCATGGCTGAGAGTGCTTCTAACCCAAAGATGCAGGCTTCGTACTCAGCTTCGTTATTTGTGGCTTTATATCTCAGTTTCTTAGCTAAGGGGAGCTTCTCACCATCTGGGGTTGCTAGAATTACTCCTGTCCCGGCCCCTTCGTTATTTACTGCCCCATCAAAATACATCTGCCACTTCTGTACGGTGATGGCCACCACATGTTTGTCGGGGAATTCATATTCTAG
Organism: Excoecaria cochinchinensis; assembly: GCA_947683425.1. Lineage (NCBI taxonomy): Eukaryota > Viridiplantae > Streptophyta > Magnoliopsida > Malpighiales > Euphorbiaceae > Excoecaria > Excoecaria cochinchinensis. The sequence continues at coordinate 14,781,355 of CANTUQ010000092.1, forward strand.
CCGGTCTGCTTCAATTGGATGGTCGGCAAGAAACTCCGCAACTGCCCGACCTTTGATGGTCTTTCTCATGACATACTCCACATCAAATTCCTGTAGCAGTATTAGCCATCTTCCCATTTTCCCTAACAACGAGGGCATTGCTAGATTCAGTGAGATATCAGATGCAATCGTCGACAGATTTTTCGGGTGTGTTCTACTATGCGGGCTTTGTCAAGCTACTTTCTGTATCATTGCCCGGCGTGCTCGTCAGCTCGAGATGACCCAGGACCCAGCTAGGGACCCATTATCGTTACGGGGAGGAATCTTTTCTGCAAACTTTTACCTCTTGCTATCAAGATCTCTGGAGCCAACCGCCGGTGAAAACTGTCATACCCCTTTCGGTACCCATTCTGTAACTTCTACTGGTGAGTGCAAAAGATGGATACTCAGTCCGGCACCTGACAATGGGACACGACAACTTAGGCATCCGGCTGGCGAGAGCAGGAGTAGAGTAGCCATTTAGGTTTTACTTTTTATAAAAGAACTAGGAAATGATGAGTTAAACTGCTCTTGCTTTATGTATTTGCAAAAAACTGTGTGCATTTCAGCACGATTTCTCTATACATAATCACCATTTAACATGGATTCAGAATGCAAGAATTACATCTAATCTCGGATTGGATCTTGTAAGCATCAGACTACTGTTTCCAATCAGCCCTCGCGGGTTTTCTTGATTGAATATTTTCTCTCTCTTTTTTTTTTTTTTTTTTTTTAAGCCTCCGCCATGGACCCTCCTTCAGTTTGTCAGCATTGGTTGAATTCGCTGTCATCTTCATCTGCCAGGGGGATTGCTGCTTCTGAGAGTGGCTCCCCTTGGTATCAAAGTCTTGGTCTTAGCCCTTATGCAGACTGGTCGAGGTGATGGGTTCCTTATTTGGGGTTTGAATATGAAGTTTCGCGTTTGGCCTTTATTGGCTTTGGTGGGTCAACCCTCGAATGGCCTTTCAATGGCTGAAATAGGGTGATAAGTTGGGCCTGGATGACCTGGGGTACTTTTATCGGTTTTGGTGGTTCGAACTTTCGAAATGGTTTTCGACGGCTGGGATTGGGTGGATGGTTTGTGGGTTAGCCTTTTAAATCCTTTTCAGTAGCTAAGAAGAATGACAATGTGCAGGCATGTGTAGATCCACAGGATTTGAGCGAAGCTTTTCTTCAAATAGTATTCCCTTGCCCCCTGATCAATTCTCTCTTTTCTTCTCTCATTTTTTTTTCAATTTTTTAAATTTTTTTTTTTTTTTTTAATAATTTTTTTTTTTTAATAATAATTTTAATTTAAATTTTTTTTTTTTTTTTTTTTTGCAACCCAATTTTTTTTTTTTTTTTACAAACTTTGCTCAAGTCCTTAATTTTACACATACGTGCACTTCCATCTTAACCAATGGGACCATTGTTGCTCAATCTAGTCGAGCATATAGTTTTAGCAAGAATTTTGGCTATAAGGGTTCTGAATGGTTAAGAGTCGATCATAATTATTTTTGGGGTACACATCCCAAATGGTTGAGAGGAAAGGGTTCACGTTGTTTGGTTTTGATGAGTTGTATTCTGGTGAGTTATGTTTTCTTCGTGAAGGTCTTGAGTCTCATTCGCCTAACTCCTGATGTAGCTTTCGAAGCTTGATCTTATTTGGTGGCACCATATGCATCCCAGATGTCGTGGGAGTGCAAAGAAATGGCTTTCAACATTCGGTTCGTCATCATGTTGGCGCGTGGAAGTGGTATTGATCTCAAGAATGTCTTTGTCAATTTTCAGCACGTCATACCAGGTCCGGGCAAAGGCTTTTTTTTTTATTATTATCTCTCAAGTTTTTATCTCACTTCAGGAGTCATAACAGATGCTATCAAGATTTCCTTTGGGTTCTCCCAAAGTTCCGAGATTGAATGGAATGGCATTAGTTGAACCAATGTCAAATGTAAGTGTGCCATGATTATGCATAATGAAATCATAAGAAACATCACACAAGATAGCAAAACCATCCATTTCATTCAAGAAAACTATAATTAAAACTGTCATCATTAAATAGTTCAGAAATAAAAAAGAACATCTAAATAGCTACTTCCTTCTTCTCTGGCCAACGCGGACGCTGCAGTCAACGGCCTATTATCACTTCTGGGAACCATTCTCCTCACTTCTCAGCTCCTTATCAATTAAGTGTAGAATTTGCCTCCTCAGAATTCGGCACTCGTCAGTCTCGTGCCCGGTTCGCTGATGGTAGGCACAATACAGATCTACTCGGTGATTGGGGCGCCCTTGGCCCCTGGCAGGTTGGGCCGGCATTGACTGTATTTTTCCCTTGCTGACAAAATGAGCGAAGTGATTGGATAGGGGTTTTTTCAGTATGGCATAGTGACTCTGAGTCATTCCGAAAGTCGGGGTCCTTGTGGCTCTAAAACCTTCTCCATCGCCCCCTGCAAAACTTAAGCTCCCGTGACTACCCTGGCGGCATTCAGGATTTGTGATCAGGTTCCTATCGATCAGATCCTGAATCTGGTGCCTCAGCCTAGCACAATTATCCGTCATATGGCCAGTGTGTTGGTGGTAGGCGCAGTACTCGCCTTCTTTGTGCCCGGGCTGCCCCCAGGTCTTTGCAAGCTTGGACGGCAATGGTTGTAACACCCCCTTTTTCATCAGCCTTTCCAGAACCCAAGACAAAGGTCTGCCTAAATTAGAGTAATGCCTCTGAGCCATCTCAACCATTGGCGCTTTCCCCATCCTTTTTGTACCTCTGTTGTCACCATAGTAACCAATTCTGAGACTTGCAGGGCTAGTAACGGCCCCATTGGGAGGTGTCCGGGTAGTTGTAAGCTTGGACCTCATGATCTCCTCCTCAAGATCATCTAATCTCTTTTTAGTGTCTGCGGGACTGAGAGGACCCATCGGCTGTAAGGGCCCTAGTCCTTTCCCCTTTTCCACTTGCTCGACCAGTGAGTTGGGTGTCGTCTCACCCCTAGGCTCAAGAGCGAATTGAGACATTACAGCCATCATCTCACACTCCTTTTTGGTCGTGGCTAGCTCAAATCGGTTAAGTGTAGCCGCAGTGACTTGAGCTTGAAGAATTAGTGCCGCGGCGTCCAACCTTTCCTTAATTGTGGCTGACAACCTCCCTTCAAGTTTTTCAAACTTTTCATCTAGTTCTCGGGCAATCATGACACGGGCCTCTTCAATCTGTCGCGAAGGATCAGCCATTCCCAATGTCTATGGATGCTCTGACTAAGACGGTAGATCTCTGCCAACCACTTCGAATTCTGCTTACTCTTCAGATAGCTATGAGGACCCCAGAACCTCCCCGGTGAATGGTGTATGATGGCTGAAAAATCAAAGGGGTTAGAATGATGCATGGATGACATGTGATGCATGAGCATGACGTGCAGCATTTACAGCCACATGCAGACAGGTAGATCCTTCCAACCTTATCACTCCCACACACGGGGTTGTGCGGTCTCTTTCCTAGGCGGGCTTCATCCAAGGGTTAACAGGGAACCCATTGGACACGTATGGTGCACGGTGAAAAACCGGCAGCATAACAGTCTTAATCTAATGCGCATTCGTATGGGTTTTGGCCATTACGTATTTGGACAATTCAATCAAGTTAAGGTGGGCTCACCGGGGCATGAAAGCCTTTTATAAAAGATCACTTGATTTGCTTGATTTTGTTTAATACGTGACGGCCCATATCACAAGCATCATATTAAGGAACATACCACCTAGGGGAAGTTTCTACTTGCCAGTACATGAGTTTTGGTCAAGGTGATTTTACTTTAGGGCTACCCAAGCATGATCCCTGCCGACGGGTCTAACTCGTCATGAGTATAGCGACCGATCGGGTCGTCATTTTGATATACCAAAAGGTACAAGGCTTGGGCTGGTGATTATCCTTAACACTTCCCTACAATGAGTGAAAGTAGGGTCGTGCTTCGGGAATGCACCGGGGTAAGATAGGGACCAACTAGCGTAAGTCTAAGGCTCTAAAATGATATGATGCAATTTTCGAAAAGAGATAGAATTTTAAGTTTCAAAAACCCAATTATAAATTTTAACCAAAGCACTTTCGGAGTGAAGTCTCAAACACAAACTCCCCAGTGGAGTCGCCACTGTGACGCGCGCCGAACCCGATAACAACCCAGCAAGGGCCCTCGCGTGAATCCGCTTTAGGATTCGAGGTATGAAGGTTCGCGTCTTTTGATCATGGGCGCCATGAGACATCATCGGTGTATCCCTCCCAATAGGACATTGGGGAGAATAACCTAGCCTATTGACGCCTAAAGGCACCTTTGAGGTATTTTGGAGTCGCCACCCAATTTGCGTGAAATTGGGAAAAGGTTTCTCACCTCTATCGGTCTAAACCAGAGATATGGTGTCCAGAACTTCCCTCTTATTTATGCTTTGGTTAATTATAAATGGGTTTTTAACTTCTTAAAATTATATCTCTCATCTCACACGAGCGATGCATTAAAAGTAAAAGCGCATTTCAAGCACGTAAAGGAAGTAAATAAAAGCGATAAAGCGATAGATAGAGAAAGCAATAAATGAAAGCGGTAAACACGCAAGCACACAATTACAATAGAAATAGGGGCAGAATACAACCCCAATAAAAGGAGGTTAAAGATGTAAGTGGGACGGAATACAATCCCCAAAAGATAAATAAAGTTGCCCCAATTAATTACAAGGGCCCGAGTATAAAAGAACTCGAATTTAAAACACTCACACAAGATCGAAATAAAAAGACATGCATAAATCGGGGTATTATTTTAGGAACATTGGTTCCTTCGCACTTGTTCGAAATTTAGGAACATTGGTTCCTTCGTGTTAACTTAAAGAGGGTTCGAAGAGTCGTTTTGATTGTTTGAATGAAAAACCGGGATGAGTGATCCCATTTTTGTAGAAAAGTTGACTCTTCGTTTTAATTGTGACATTTTTATTGTCGGGCTAAAATAGGGGACATTGGTCCCGGTTTTATTAGTGAAAATTCCAATTTAATTATAGAAATATTTTCGTGATTTTTTATCGCACGCGTGCACGAATAAACATATATATTTACAAATAACACGACATAAAATGATAGGGAATTAGAGAGATCTCACCAAGCCGATGTGACACTCCACGCGTCGCGACCCAACCGGGGGAGTCGCCGGGGACACTCACATGACGCGACCCAAATTAAATCTCAGACAGAAAATAATACCAAAAACATTAGTAATAATTCTAAATAAATTAATTGAACGAATGCAAGGCATAATAATAACAATGATAAATGTGGTAATAATAATGTCGATAGTTAAGAGTCATGGCATAAAAAATAATAACGACATAATATAATGATAACAATAAAATTATAACAAATAATCATGGCATGATAGCAAAATAATAATAGCGATAATAATAATAATAATAATAATAATAATAATGCTAACTAGTTAATTAGTTAATAATAATAGCACTAACAATACTAAAAACAGAATAATACTAGTAAATAAATAAATAGCAATAATAGTAAAATAGAGAGTTAAATAATAATAATAATAATAATAATAATAATAATAGTAATAATAGTAATAATAGTAATGATAATAGTAATAGTAATAGTAGCACAATGAATATGGCAGTGGCTCAAATAATAATAATAATAATAATAATAATAATAATAATAATAATAATAATGCAAGGCTTAATGAAAGAATGATGACAACAATATATGAAAATAGGGAAACAACACAACTTAACAATATTCGCATTAGTCAACTAATAGTAATGGAGGATGAGCCTAAAAACCAAAGCAATGCAACTAAACAATGCATTAATGGTGCTATTAACACATTAAATTACTAGAAACGAATAATGAGAATAATAATAGCAAAAATGATGTCAACAACAATAAATACTATACAATAAATGAACGAGAACGGGTCCAAAAATGTTTACCCTCAGAAATTTTGAGATTGGAAATAGGATGTCTCGATCCGTTCCCTTGTCGATTTTTTTGATGATCGTAATATTCAAAGAGAAATACAAGTTCTAAATAAATTTTTGAAGAATATACTTTTGAAGTAAATATTTTTGAATGAAGATTTGAGCAGAGAAAATTGATTTTTCTTGCTCAAAATAAATCCCAAAATGAAGTATCTTTCTTGAAGGAAAACCTAGGAATTAAAGCTTGAGAAGAAATAAATCTTAAAGGATTTTTAAAGAAATTCTTAAGAAACCATAGCCTCCTGGAAAAGTAGAAAGCTAGAGAAAAAGGTTGAGAGAAAAAGCTTGGAAAAAATCCTTGAAAAATTCGTTGTCCTCTGTCAAAATGAGGGGAAAATCCCCATTTAATTTTGCCTTGGTCCAAAATGGTAAGGGACAAGAAATCTTTTATTTTTAGTTAATCAAAATTAACATAAAATGGTGAAACAACGGAAAAGTCAGACTGAAGAAAATCAGACTGAAAACGGCGAAAAAAACGGACAGGAAAAAAACAGGTCGCGCGGAGGAGCCAAAGGGCGCGCGGCAGCCTGCGCGTGGTGCCCTGGCACCGCGCGCGGCAGGCTGCCTCGCGCAGGCGGGTTGCGCGAGGCAGCTGCCTCGCGCGAGGCCGCCTGCCTCGTGCGCAGGGGGGTCGCGCGAGGCGCCCGCCTCTGCGCGCAGGGGGGTCGCGTGAGGCGCCCGCCCGCGCGCAGGGGGGTCGCGCGAGGCGCCCGCCCGCGCGCAGGAGGGGTCGCGCGAGGCGCCCGCCCGCGCGCAGGAGCGCCGCTCGAGGCGCCCGCCCGCGCGCAGGAGGGGTCGCGCGAGGCGCCCGTCCGCGCGCAGGAGCGCCGCGCGGGGGCTTGCCTCGCACGCAGGCGCCCTTGCGCGCTAGGGCGGCCTGCCGCGCAGGCGCCCCTGCGCGCTGGGGCAGCCTGCCGCGCAGGCGGCCCCGCGCTGCCGCAGGTGGCATTCGCGACTTTTTTTTTTTTTTTTTTTTAAATTCTAAATTTTGACACAAAACTAATATATTTTTTTACTCCCACTTTAATTTTAATTTCCCCAAAAATATATTTTTTTAATTATTTTTCGAGAAAACACACATTTGACAAGGGAACGATCGATTCTCACATTTCTTGCCGAAAATCGGTCTTCTATTTCATCACCGGGTAATCCTGATCTTGGACCGCCTCGGGACCCGGTGTCTACAGTATGCTTTGACCACAGCTCCGATCTATGAGATGAGGAAACCCCGCCGGGTTCCTTGTCCCGAAAGAGACCTTTTAATCGATGTTTATGTTCAGATCGGTATTTCTCTGTACCTGTGTGATAAAAGATTTTGTTAGTTCATGTTTGAGTGGTCATCTTTTAACCTGTCTATTGATGGCGCGATCTTGCTTTATTTGCTATGCCATGTTCCGATGTTGTTTTTTTTTTTCTTTTTTCTTATTGAGCTGTGATTGATCATTTTTTTTGTTTTTGTTGTTTTTATTGACACATAAGTAAATATGAGAACATACACTTTCTGTGATTTGATTAAACAATTGAATGATGGTACAAAAAAAAATGAAGTAAAAGTTTCACTAGAAATGTCATTTTTGTACAGTGCATATATAAAAATGAAAATGTACAAAAGATACAAAAATAACTCCCTGAAGATCAGAGAGGTGTGTAGTCGGAGGGCTCATTGGGATCCTCGTCGTCCGATATGTGCACGGTTCCTGGCGGAGGTGGAGGTGGAGCTGGCTGAGTCGTGGAGGGTCCTGCCTCGTGATCATGGGCCCGCCTGAACCGGATCTGAGCGTAGCCATCCAAGAAGGGCTGGGTACAGGTGCTCATAAACCCTAAGGTCTCAGAAACCTTGTCTCCTAACTTTTTGAAGGCTTGGCTCAACTGAATGGTCTGCTCATTGGCGTCCTTTCTCCTCTGCTCCGTCTGCTCTCTAAACTCCCTCATGGTCTGAGAAAGAGGTGGGAGAATCCCCTCTATCGCCTGGACGAGGGATCTCAGAGAGTCAAGTGACTCATCAATCATCTGTAGGGTCATATCGACCCTCTGAGACGCCTGGTCCTGTGACGTCCTCAAATCATGAGCGAGCTGCTGCCTCAACTCCCTCTGCCCCTGAGCAATCCGCTCGATCAAACTCATCTGCTCCCCTCTGAAAGCCTCCAGGACCCGAGCCTGCTCATCCCTAAAGGCATCCATGGCCCGAGTCTGCTCCCGAGTCACGTGCTCGATGTAGTCCGCCTGCTCCCAAGCTAAACACTCCACCGACTGGGACTGCTCCCGAATGGCAGCCTGCTGGCAATCCAAACTCTCATGGATAGCCCTGTCCCTCTCATCTTGCCGCCGCTCTAAGGCAATAAACATGGACGTGAGGAGCTGAGAGAAGTCAGGCTGCACAGGCTGCTGCGGTGCTGGCTCTGGCGATGGTGCCGAGGAGGTGGATGCCCCTGGGTCGCCTCGGGAGTACGGATGGTATCTTTCGGAGGGCCCGTGGACAGACCTCTATATCCTGGCGCTCGGTGATGGGAATGGAGTTTGTGCTCTGGACGCCAGTGAAGCGGCGAAGAGGTCGTCCATCGTGATCTCGAAGTCGAAGTCCGAGGGAGTCCTAGGCTGCTCCTGCCGCTGTGGTGGTGGCACAGTCTGTGGCTCAGGAGACTGAGGAGGATGATGCTCTGGCTGAGGCTCGGGCTGAGGCTGGGGCTCTGGCTGCGGCTCGGGCTGTGGAGGCTACTCCTCCGGGTGCTCCGGGTGGTCTGGATCTGCACCCAAGGGTGGAAGCGAGAACAGCTGCCGGGTCTCATGAATGGTCAACACCCTGTAGGCCTCTGCCTGGCCTGAAATCTGGGAGATCATCCCCATCTGTACTGCCGCTGCGGCGTCTACATGGATCCCCTCCGGCAAAGGTCCTCTCAACCTCTCAGGGTTAACCCCCAACCTCAAAAGTAACCGGGTCATGACTCCTCCTACCATCACCACCGGTGTCAACCCTCTACCGACTCTGGTCAAGTTGGCCAAGATCTCGTGGCTAATGTTAAGACGCTGGCCAGCCACCATTGCCCAAAGGCTCCAGATCTCGGGCGCGTTAAGCGACCCTGGATTACCAGCTCGACCGAGGTGATTACCAGCTCGACCGAGGTACGAACTGGAAAGCACTCCGTGCAAATACCGGAGTGCCTGAGACACCAGTACGGTGCTCTTCGCTGTATCATGATCGTACAGCACTCCTGGTAGGGCAATAGCCGCCCAATGGGGGCGTCTAATAGCTCGCCGCGAGATCTCGACCCCCTCCTCCGTAGGGAGCCCCATGGCCTGAGCAAATCTCTGCCTAGTGATACTGAAGTGGTCGCGCCGTCAAACAAAAACTGAACCACCCCTGGGTCGGTGTCTGCACTCTGAAAACCGGTGTAGCAAAGAGTGGCCAGGACCTGGCGAGTAGCCTCTGGAAACGTCTGGAAGGAGGGCTCAAGGAACTCCATCCACCCAGCACCCTCGGCAAGTAGATCGAACTCTGGGGCCAACCCTAGGGCCTCTAGAAATGGGCAGGACACAAAACGACTGGCCCGAAACTCTACCTGAGCCAACGCTCTAAACCTCTGAGCCGACTCATCATCCATCCAATCCGGAGCTACAAGCTCGGGCTGGCCCTGCGGTGCTCTACGTCTAGGAGGCATCCTGCAAACGGGAATAGATTAAATATCGAAAATCTGGTAAAACAAATATTTTTAAACTTATTTCCAAGGTGAAGGCCGATTTAGGCCTCACCGGGGCAATAGCGGCCCAAAACAAGATAAAGAATTGATACAAAAATGAAAAGAGCAAACATCCTGTCTAAGGAAGTAGCTTAACGTGCCTCTCACGCATCATGGCAAAAGCAAACATGCAATCAGCATGGAAATAATTAAAGTGAATAAGAACGGGCCTTCTAGGTCCCGGGGCGTGCATTATACACGAAAATACTCAATTTCTGAATAAATAATAAAAATTTGGGCAGCACCCCGGCAGGGGTATGCCCAACCTCCTGCATGAAAAGGTAAAAACATAGGCCTCAGGCCTCAACAATAATACACGCATGTAAATGGGACGCACCCCGGCAAGAGTGTGCCCCCAACAACACGAAATAATGGCCTCAGGCCGCAAAAGAAACATATGCATAGAATGGTGCGCTAAAAAAATGTAGTTCTAAAGCACCAAAATTATAGAAAAATTCTATTTCTATGTGATCATGCAAAAGTTCAGTTTTAAAAGAAAAAATGGGCAGCATTCCCCCTAATTTCTTAAGGCATCTAAAGCATTTTAATCACTCCTAAAGTTTAAAAGGAGAAGAAATGAAGAAATAAATCGAATAAAATTCAAAAGAAGTGATTATTTACTTACTTGGAATCGCGAGGAGTGTAGAAACTGAAGAAAAATATAAATATCACAGCGCCCGGTGAGTAGAAAATGCGAAAATATGAAGAAATCGCGAAAAAAGATGAAGAAATGCTTGAAAAAACGCCAAAAAACGCAAAGAAAAACGGTTTGGGAGAAGAAATGAAAGGGACAGCGGCGTTTGCACCGTTTGTCACTCGCCCTTATATAGAATTTCGTGACCGACAGGCAGGGCGTCTGTACAAGCGACCGACGGGCTGGCCGTCTGTCACGCAATAAATGCGAGTGATGAATGCAATGCTGACATATGCGTCTGCCAGGTGGATCTATACCGACGGGCAGGCCGTTCCTGTGGACAGGCGGTCAGGCCGTCTATGTAGCGAGGCGGGCAGACCGTCTCTGTAGAGAGGCGGGTAGGCCGTCGGTGACACTTCCCTATAAAATCTCACCATTGTCTCTCAATTTTCCAACATCTTGGGCCTTTCATCTTTCTCAAAATGTCTTCTCCTCTTGCCCAAAGGATGTACCGTATCTTAGATGACAAACACACTTGGGGAGAAGGCGCCCTCTCTTCTTTGTCTGGGCTGAAATATCTGTGCCGGGTGAAAATCGACCAGAACCTCCTCCTGGCGGCGACCCACTTCTGGAACCCCCGGTTTCACGTCTTCCGGTTCACCTATCAGGAACTGTGTCCTTTGCCCGAAGAGTTAGCTTCCATTCTGGGACCCTAGTTCCCTCCAAGCGCTCTGCCTTGCGTCCCCCGCTGCGGCCTATTCCAGATCCGGGATGTAGCCATGGCTCTGGGCATACCTTCTTCTGAGGCCGTCCGGCTGATCCCTCCGGGCTCTTCCTTTCCCTTGGGGCCACTGATCGAGGCTCTGGATCAGTTTACTGACATCCCCACCTATCGGGTAAGCGTCACATTCTTATTCTGCATGGTGAACTTCCTTACTGTCGTTCCAAGAGGCTTGACAGGTGACTCTCGTCTGTTCGGAATCTTGGGCGACTTTCATCTGGGACTATCACCCCTACCACTGATCCTAGCTGAAACCATTCTGGGCTTGGACGCGGTGAGCTCTGGATCCACCACAACCTTTTCCGGCAGCCCCTTATTGCTCCAGGTACGTCATTATTTTAAATGTAGTGCGTCCCTTATGGATTTTCACACTAGCTTTTCTTAGCGGGAGGTGCGTCCTTTCGGATTTTCACACAACCCTGTGCCTTATTTTTGCCTGAAGTAAACCCTACTTACTCCAGCGGCTTTTTCTCTTTCTTTCTTTTTCTTCTCTTCTTTCTTTTTTCTCTTTTTTTTCTTTTTTTTCTTCATCTTCTCTGTTTTTTTTTCTTTTTTTTTTCTTCTTCTTTTTTTTTCTTCTTTTTTTTTTTTTTTTTTTAGATCTGGCTGCAAGAAAAACTGAAGATGCTGTCTGAACCACCCCCTTGCGTTACTCCACAGCATTCGCCGAGCCATTTCCTGCCGCGTCGACGACTGTATGGGTGTGTCACCGCTGGTGAAGGCATTACCAGGTTTGGCAAGCTGTCAGATGACGATATCAACTTTACGTCTGCCTGGCTCCCACTGTCTCATGTGGTCATTGATGGGCCATCGGGCTGTGTTCCGTTCTGCGGCCTCCGTCAGGCGACCTTTTGCATCACCTCTCGATGTACACGACAGCTCGGGACGACCCAGGATGTAGTGAGGGTTCCCCTGTCTTTCCGAGGAGGAGCTCTCTCGGCTGCGTTTGCTTCTCGGTATCATGAGCTGTGGGGAAGACTACCCGTGAAGACTGTTATCCCGAGGTTCGGCAATCATTCTGCGTCTTCGACTAGTGAGTACAAGAAGTTGATCCTTAGTCCAGCGTCTGATAACAGGACTCGAGGGCTCAAACATCTGGTCAGCGAGAGCAGCAGCAGGACTTAGCTTAGCCTATATATGTATTTCTTTTGGTGCTACATTTCTTTTTAATGCAGAACTAGGGAATGACAAAAATGAAAAGAATAATATTCATTCTATTTCACGAATTTGTGTACATTTTCATATAATTTCAGCATACATGATCAGTTTTGGCATTTACTCAGCTGCTTACGCGCTGTCAATACATGAAACCAAATTTTAACAGCATCAACTCCTGTTACCAATCGGCCCTCTCGGGTTTTCTCGATCGGACATTTTCTCTCATGCCTCTAATTTTTGCACAGGATGCCTTTTTTCGGTTTTCACCCTGTCGAGGCGCCCAATTTTAGCACAGCCGCCTTTTTTCGGTTTTCGACCTGCAGGGCATTTTATTCTCTTCTTTTTATTTTGGTCTTCAGCCGTGGAACCTTTTGAGTCTGTCGACATTGATCGGCTCTTTGAATTCGTTCCCATCACTATCCGACAAGATTGCAGCTCCTTTGGACAGCAGCTTCTTAAGGATATACGGCCCTTCCCAGGTAGGTCTGAATTTCCCTTTAATATCTGGTATGCCTGGCCTCATCTGCTTGAACACCAAGTCCCCTTCTTTCAGCGGATGCTTTCTCACCTTCTTTCCGAAAGTTCTTGCCAATCTCTTCTGGTAAATTTGATTATGATAATAAGCTTTCAGCCTACTCTCATCTAGTAAATTCAAGTGCTGTAGCCTCTGCTGCGCCCATTCGACCTCCGGGATTTGGGCTTCCATGACCACCCTTAGTGATTTAAGCTCTATCTCTACTAGCAACACTGCTTCTATTCCGTATACCAGGGAAAATGGTGTAGCACCTGTAGACGTCCTTACCATCGTTCTATATCCCCACAGGGCAAAGGGTAACTTTTCAGCCCAGTCTTTGTAGGTTTGGACCATTTTGGACAGGATCTTCTTCATATTCTTATTTGCGGCTTCTACTGCTCCATTCGCTTGTGGTCGGTAGGGAGAGGATTTATGATGCTCGACACCATACTTCTCGAGGAGCTTCCTGGTTTCTCCCATGAACTGCACCCCATTATCAGACACTATGTGATGAGGGAGGCCATATCTGCAGATCAGATTTCTCTCTATGAACTTCGCCATATCCCTTGCATCAATTTTCTTGAAGGATTCCGCCTCTACCCATTTGGTAAAATAGTCGATCGCGACTATGATGTATCTGTGCCCATTGGACGCCGTAGGGCGAATCTCTCCAATGATATCTATCCCCCAAGCAGCAAAAGGCTAAGGTGATGTCAGGTTATGTAACTCTGATACTGGCAGGTGTCTCAAGTCTGCGTACTGTTGGCACAACTGGCATTGTTTGACATACTTTGAGCAATCATTGTCTATCGTAAGCCAATAAAAGCCTTGTCTCATAATTTTCTTAGCCAAGGTCAAACCGTTTATATGAGCCGCACAGACACCTGCATGGGTTTCCTCCATCACTTTGCGGGCTTCTCTTTCATTCAAGCACCTGAGCTGAATTTCGTCCGACCGTCTTTTGTACAACACCCCTTCTAAGGATCTGAACTGAGTAGATAGCTTACGTATCATCCTCTGGTCTTTCTCAGCGGCTTCTTCTGGAAATTTATTGTTTTCCAAGTAATTCATGATGTCGAAGTACCATGGTTTCCCATCTGTAACTTCTACCTCCATTACAGGCTCGGTTTCAAAACTGGGCTTATCAGAGCTCGAAATCAGCACTAGCTTCATAGCCACTCCTTCGGGGTTATCCCACATTGACACTAAGGTTGCCAACGCATCAGCCAGACGGTTTTCATCTCTGGGCACGAAGTGGAAAGTGCAAGTCTCAAACTGCCCACATACCTCTTTCAAATATTCAACGTAGGGGACCAGTCGTTCTTCTTTTATAGCCCACTCACCTCGGATCTGGTTGATTACCAAGGATGAGTCACCAAAGACTTCTACGCTCCTTGCCCCCAATGCAGCTAAAGCCTCTAGCCCGAAAGTGCAAGCTTCATATTCGGCTTCATTGTTGGTTGCTTTGTATCTCAGCTTCTTAGCAAGGGGAAGTTTTTCGTTATCTGGGGTTGTCAAGATGATTCCAACTCCAGCTCCTCTGTTATTAACAGCCCCATCAAAATACATCTGCCACCCCTGGACTGTAATGGCCATGACGTCCTCATTTGGGAAGTTGTACTCAACCTGTTCTCCTTCTATAGGGTGATCAGCTAGGAATTCGGCTACGGCTCGCCCTTTAATAGTTTTCCTAGTGATATACTCTACATCGAATTCTTGAAGCAGTATCAACCACCTACCCATTTTTTCGAGTAAAGAAGGTGCTTGTTGAAGGTATCTTAAAGGATTCTGTTTAGCAACTGCCTGCACTTTGAACGAATGAAAGTAGTGCCTCAGCTTTTTGGAGGCCCAGATTACCGCCAAGCAGATCTTCTCTACCTTAGCATATTTTATCTCATATGCCAGGAATTTCTTGCTGAGGTAATAAATTGCGAATTCCACTCCGAAATCATCTTCTTGAGCCATCATGGCGCCCACTGAACTGTCCTCTATCGCCAGATACAAGATTAGCGGCTTGGCATGACATGGTGGTCTTAAAACTGGCGAATTCAGGAGATAATCTTTGATGGTATCAAAAGCTAACTGACAGTCGCTGTTCCACACTACCGGCTGATTTTTCCTGAGGAGCTTGAAAATGGGCTCGCATATCGACGTTAACTTGGCAATGAATCTGCTTACATACTGTAGCTTGCCCAAGAAACCCCCTACATCCTTCTCTTTTTGCGGCACAGACATCTCTCTGATGGCTTTCACCTTGTCCGGGTCAATTTCTATCCCCCTCTGACTGACGACATGTCCCAATAGTTTTCCCGAAGTCACTCCGAAAATGCACTTCTTGGGGTTAAGTCGCAGATTATACTTGTCAATCCGGGTGAAGAACTTCGCTAGAGCTTCAAAGTACCCCTCTCGGGTGGCTGATTTAACCATCATATCATCGACATACACTTCCACTTCTTTATGGATCAGGTTGCTTAAGATCTTGGTCGCCATTCTTTGATATGTGGCCCCTGCGTTCTTCAGGCCGAAAGGCATGACCCGATAGGCATAGGTCCCCCACTCCGTGATAAAGGCAGTTTTAACCCGATCAGCTATTTTATTCAGGATTTGGTTGTATCCCACATATCCATCTCCAAAGCTATACATCGCACAATTGGCGGCGCTGTCTATTAACACATCGATATGGGGTAATGGAAAATCATCTTTAGGGCAGGCCTTGTTAAGATCTCGATAATCCAAACAGACCCTGACCTTTCCGTTCTTCTTTGCTACAGGGACCACATTTGCCAACCATGTAGGATACTGCACTTCCACGAGGAACTTGGCTTCAATCTGCTGTCGAATTTCCTCCTTGACCTTGTTGGCCCATTCTGGTCTGAGCCTTCTCAACTTTTGTTTCATAGGCTTGCACTCTGGATAAGTCGGAATAGCATGTTCTACCACGTCTCGGTCAATTCCGGGCATGTCCTCATAGGTCCAGGCAAAGACCTTTTCATGTTTTCTTATTATTCTCTCAAAATTTTTTCTCTCCTCAGGAGTTATATTTGATGCTATTAGAATTTCTCTCGGATTTTTCGAGGTTCCAAGATTAAAAGGCGTTGTGTCAGTGGAATCAATGTCAAAAATTGATGGAATATGATCATGTTCATGCATGTCGAAACCATTAGAAACATCGCACAAATAAGAGAAATTGTTTGCCTTATTGATAATATTATAATTGTCATTTACATCATAAAAGAGTTCTGGAATAAAAAGACAGTCTAAACTAGAGTCTTCTTCTGCCACTCCCGATGTTGATGCTGTTGCAGCTTGCTTACCGGCTTCCTGATCCAGCAGAGGCCCCTCAGGCATGTCGGAGGAAATTCTCAAATCTCCCATCTTCAGCTCCAATTCTGCTATCTTCCGTTTCCCTTTCAGCTTGGCAGCTATCATCTTTTCAGTAATAACCTCTTCAGGCTCGCATCTGTCCCAAGTGATACCCCGAGTCATGACCTCCTCATCCCAGAAGTCTTCAGCAGTCTTGACAAACCCGACATGCCAGTCATACACATCGTTAAAGATCTCGAAGCCAGGGACAATCCTCCCCTCTACCCAGTGTGGCTCGTCTTCGCCCGTGTATGCACAAACTGAGGATGCTGGCACAAAGCTCTCTGAAATGTGGGGGATCTTGTCTGTTACCTTCTTCTTGCCGAAGCCACCTCTATACCCAAGACCTTTTCGGTTCTTTTGCCCTCGAGTGGTGATTGCGGTCTGCAGTCCTTGGGAGTTTCTGCCCAATCCAGCCCCAGGAAGATAATGCATCTTCTTCATCATATTAACCACAGCTGGGCTATCCACTGACCCGTACTCTTCCCTTATCATGGACACATGGAAGCCGCTAAATGGTTGATTGGCTATTTCTAACGCTGAGACCTGGTTTTCCCTGGCCGCTTTGATAGTCACCACCTCCCCTTCGTGTGGGAACTTTATCATCTGATGCAGTGTGGATGGCACTCCCCCTAATTTATGAAACCAGGGTCTCCCAAGCAAAGCTGAGAAGTTAGCAGGGATGGGCAGAACTACAAATTCAACCTCCACCTCAATATGTCCTGTCTTGACCAAGGTCCTAAAGGTTCCTGAGGCTTGCCTCCTCGAGTTATCATAGGCTGTGATAGTCAGATCCGATCCGCTGAGCATATCCTCGTTTAAACCAAAAGCCTGCAGAGCTATTAGGGGGCACACATTAATAGAAGACCCGTCGTCTACCATAACGCAAGCAGTGTGCTTACCGTTAATTTGTGCTTTAATGTACAAGGGTCGGTTGTGGTTGCGGCCTTCAACAGGTAGGTCGGCGTCAGAAAAGACCAATCTCTCCTCAGATCCCCTTAATTAAACCCAACAGTTCTGACGAGGAAATAGTGGTGGCGACCGTGGCCTCAACCAAAGCTTCTACTACCTTCTGCCTATGAGAGGGGGATTGCCTCAACAGATCCCATATGGATATTTGAGCTGCAGTTTTCTTCAACTGTCTGACAATCTGATTCTCCTCTGGCTCTTTCTCTGCTGATGGCTGCACTGGCTCAGGTAGCCTTGTAATCTCGGGGATCACTCTTCCACTCCTCGTTACAGCCCCTATCTCTCCTTCGTCTCCATTGGAGGCCCACAAATCAAGGTTCATTCCTTCTTCATCCTCGGCTTCTCCACCGCTTTCACTGCTAGACCAACAATTAAGGGTCGCCACAACTGCTTTCTCCTCTCCATCCTCGGGATAACCAGCCGCAAACTTCTCTCTCCCATACAGATCTTGTAGCACGTACCACTCTGGCAAGCTAGATCCGATCATAAACACGGGTGGTGGTACGGCATTATAGCCGGGCTTCTTCTCAGTTTCCCTCTTCTCAGGGTCAGAGATTTGCTTGCTATCAATCAAGTCTTGGATAGAGTGCCGGAGCGCTTTGCACTTATCCGTGATATGGCCTGAGTGCTGGTGGAACGCACAGAATTCACTATCTTTGTGTCCAGGCTTCCCTTGTGTCGAAGCTGGTCTAGGAGCTAAGGGCTGCAATTTTCCCTCCTTCATTAACCTCCTCAAGACCCAGGATAATGGTCTCCCCAAGTTCGAAAACCTCCTCTGGGTAGTTACCTCAGTAGCAGACACTTCACCCGCTCTTCTAGTGTTGTTACTGGGACCTACCGGCCTGCTGGTTCCTTGACCGGGGTTAGCCCTTTTGGCGAAATTGTCATTATTAGCTTTTCGAGCCAAGAATTCTCCCTCTGCTTCGATGGCTATATCTTTGAGAGATTCCCAGTCCTTCAACCCCTTCATCCTCAACCCCTCTTTCAAGTACGGGCTTGCGTTCCTGATAAATAAATGAATCTGATCCTGGGTGTCAGGCTTTCGGCGCATCTCCATTACTCGGTTCCGCCATCGGGTAAGATAATCATGGAAAGATTCCCCTGTCTTCTGCTGGAGTAGCTCAAGATCTTTCAGAGTCACCTCTATTCTGGTATTACAGTCATACTGCTTCAAAAACTCCTCAGTGAGCAGATCCCAATCTTCTTTAGTGCTGCGGTCAAGGCCATGATACCAGTCTATGGCATGAGAGGTCAGACTCAGACAAAAGTTTTCCACTTTCTGCTTCTTGGACAACATGGTCCCCTTCATGACCAGAGAATATTGCTTTACATGTGCGGTCGGGTCAGAAGTACCATCAAACTTCGGCACATCCGGCATTTTGAAGTTATAAGGGATCGGGTCTTCTCCGTCAAACTCCCTATCCTCTGGATTCATCCCATGAGCTCTGCCTATCATACGAGCCATAGCTTTGAACCTCTCTTCCATTTTCTTCAAAATAAAGTCGTCAGCTTGAGGCGCCTACCCCTTCTCAGATGCCATGCTCACCCTATCATCCTCGATATCTCTATCGTCATCAATTCTCAGCACATGCCTTCTTCTCAGCTCTCCCGAGGCCACTGATCTCAACTCTACTGGTGGCGGCCTAACGGGCTCTTCTCGCCTTTCAACCCTTTCTTCCTCAGGCTCATTCTGTCTCACTGGAGGAGGAGGAGGATTCTGTGGAGCATTCTGCTGTGCCAAGGCGGTCAACATATTCATCATCCTTCCCTCGAATTCTTCAAAATGGCGGCCCACTTCTTCCGCAATCATGGCCCTGGTGGCGTCATCCCCCCTAGGCGAGTTTGCCATCTCAGATACAGTGCGATTGATTTCTGGCAGAATTTCTAAAAGGCCCTCTCTACTGGGTAGCTCAAACTCAGGAACTCGGATCAGTCGTCCGGTTGGTGATCTTGTCCACCTGGGCAGATCTATGATGGCTTCAGGGACAGAAAGTTAGGCATGATGCATAAAATGCAGGTATAATGCATGGTCGTGATACGCAACACTTACAGAGCACAAGCAAGCAAGTAGGTCCTTCCGCCCTTATTTCTCCCACACACGTGGTCGTGCAATCTCTTTCCTAGGTGGGATTAGCCCAAGGGTCAACAAGGGACCTGATGGGCGCGTATAGTGCGCGGCAAAAAATCGGCAGCATGACACTCCTATGCTAATGTACAAGCGGATGGATAATGATCGTCATGTATTTGGACGTTCCATAAATTTTGACATGGCCCTACCGGGGCATGATAGCCTTTGGCTAGGTTACCAAGCGAGACATTTGGACTCACCCAATACATGAGGATCCATACAGCAAGCTTGGAATTAAGGTTCATTTCACTTGTGGAAAGTAGCTACGGCCATTACATGAGCTTTGGACAAGGGAGATGTTTCTTTAAGGCTACCCAAGCATGATCCCTGCCGACAGGCCTAGCCCATCACGAGCATAACGACCGATCTGGTCATCATTTTGATATACCATTGAGGTACGTGGCTTGGGCTGGTGATTATCCTTAACACATCCCCAAATTGAGTGAAAATGAGGAGATGCTTCAGGAACGCACCGGGGCTAAAAGAGGGACCAAACTAGCGTATTCTAAGGCTCTAATGATATGCAAATGCAAATTTGAGAGAAAGTGAATTTATGAATTAAACTTTTATCACAAATGTTAAAAGAGGTATTTTCGAATCGAAATCTCGAACCATAAACGTCCCCAGTGGAGTCGCCACTGTGACGCGCGCCGGATCCTGGGCGCCGCCCTTTCGGACCGCCCGCACGTGGGCGATCGGGGCATTTGCAGGTCCGTTGATAGCTTGCAAATAAATCGCAAGTGCGTCTATGTTGGGCAACAAGGAGGTATCATGGAGTCGCCACCCAATAGAACATTGGGAAAGTTACTCTCGCCTCGGAGAGCCTAAGACTGCGCTTGGTATCCATTTTAGGCCAGCCAAAGGGGTCATAGAAGGTGAACTTCTCACCCTAAAGAGCCTAGGATTAGCGCTAAAGCCTCGTGACACAAGAAGTATTTTGGAGGATAACCTCTAACCTCTCGAGCCCAAAGACCAGAGCTGGGTCCGGGATTTCTCATCTATTTATACCTCAATTATTTTATGATCAAATTTTAATATCATTAATTCGCTCTCTCTCCACACTATGCAGTTGATTAAAAGGCGCATTTATTCACATCTTGAAAGCAATAAATGATCAAATAGATAATGAAATCAATAGATTACAATAATACAAGGAGCGGAATACAACTCCCTTTCGTAAATATGCAAATCATACATAAATCGGGGCATTGCTTATTTTGAGGACTTTGGTCCTCGCATGCATCCTTATCAAAATTGGGGCTTTTTATTTTTGATGATCTTTATTGGATAAAAACCGGGCATTGGACCCTTGTTTTTGTGTAAACCTCATTTTATTGAATATAAATCATTGAGTCATTTTTATACATCAACGGGATATGAAAGGAATACGTCCATATACATAAAATGATCAATAAATAACAAATGAAGAAAATACTTAAGAGGATTAGGAAATAAAATCGGATGAAGTCCTCCAAATATGGTAGACAGCCGCTCAAAGCTCGGGATTGTCCAAGAGAATCAATATATACTCATAGAAAATTAAGAGATGTTAATATACATAAAATTAACATATAAGAAGTCAGGGAGACTTGGAAGAGATAAAAAATGATTTAAAAAGATGGAGACAGAACCCACCGACGGCCTTCCTTAGCTGACCGACGGGCGTTGGTTAATGTAACCGACATATCCGTCTGTCACTCAAGGGGGGCGTCTATAAGTGAGGTGACCGACGGGCGTCGGTGATAAAGATGACCCGTCGGTCACCACTATCTCCAAAAAAACAGAATGGAGAAAAAACCTTTTCAAAGTCAAAAAAGTGGGTTTTATCCCAAAAGGAGATAAGAGAGTCAAAATACAAGAAAATAATGACAGATATTCAAAAATTCCACAAAATAAGAAATAAATATGAGGTAATATGGAGAAGGAATCCGGAATATTTACCCTCAGATAATCGCTTTGGGTGAGATTCTTGTGTTGATTAGAGCACCGCGCGTTCCACGAGAAGCAAAAGATGAAGGATCGAAGAAAGAAAATAAGTTATTTCTTCTTCAACCCCTCAAAAGGTAGATTTTGGAGTCAAAATCTAAAGAAAACTAAATAGTTTTTAGTTCCTTTTGATTGATTTGATCCTTGATTAAATAGATTTCCTTAGTAAATGTGTTTTGTTGGAAGAGAGAGAAAATTTGCTTGAAATTGGGCAGAGTTTCCTCCTTTGAAAATTTTTCCAACCCTTTTCAAGTGAAACTCCGGAGCTTTTATAGCCAGACACGACCGACGGGCGTCGGAAGAATCCTTCTGACACAAGGATTCATCCGACGGCCCTGCCACATCCACCGACGGGCGTCGGAAGGGTTGTGTGCTCCGGGAAACCAGGCGGCATTCTGACAGGGGCGGTGACTTTCCGACGGGCGTCGAAAAATACTACAAGCCGTCGGTGACTCGAAGCGACGGGCCGACTTCACAGATGGGCTGGCCGTCTGTGGAGGACAAAAATCCTTTTGACTCGAAAAAACCTCTGTTTTCCCCCCTCTGCCCGGGAATGATAAAAAAACTTCATTTCTCATGGAACGTGGGACTAAAACCTCCAAATCCAGCCCCTTATACAGGCTCGGACACTGATTTCATCATAGGGTAACCTCTGATTCGAACCGCTCTGGGACACGGTGCTTACAGCATGCCTCATTCATATTTGACATTAATTCAATTGATGCTACTCCATTTAATTTCAGAAACTTTGGAAAATCTAAAGAAAATCTTGATAGCATCTAATATAACTCCTGAAGAGAGATCAAAATTTGAGAGAATTAAAACAAAAGATGAAAAGGTCTTTGCTTAGACATATGAAGGCATGCTAAGAGTTAATCGTGGAATCACTAAGCACATCATTCAAACACACCACAATCATGAGCCGGCCACGCAGAAGCTCAGAACATTGAAGCTGAAAGGGGTAGAAAAGGTCAAAAAAAGGAATCCACAAGCGGAAATGAAGCTAAATTTTCTAGTTGAAGTTCAATGCCAGTCGTGATTGGTCAATGTTGTACACAATCGAGATGAGATGAGGAGTACGTGTATGTGTAAACTATTAGGATTTGAACAAAGATTATCCTCGAAAAAAGAACAGAAAAAAAACAAAAGGAAAAAAAGGACAAAAAAAAAGAACAAAGAAAAAAAAGAGAAAAATAAAATACAAAAAAGAGAGAAGGAAAAGAATCAATATGTAGATTGGAAAACCATCATGGGGGGCAAGCTTTGTTCAAATCCCGCTGATCTACACATGCCCGTACTTTGCCATTTTCCTTGACTTCCGAAAAGGACCACAAGAATTATACCGACTTGCAATGGATATAGGTTGCTCAAGCTTAGAAATAGACATCATAGGGGAGGTGGGCCCTACAGCCCCAACGGACAGGGTCATGTCAAGATGGTCTCCCGCACCACGCAGAGTTCAAGGACAAAAGGACACCTTATGGTTAAGGCTAGGGAGTTGCTCCAGACGTGTGGTATTAAAGGCCACAAGTCCTCTCCAAACTAATGGGGCAGCAAAGGTGGCTAACAAGAAGATCTTGATCAAGATAGTTCAAAACAACAAGGACTGGGCAGAGAAATGGCCTTTTGCACTTTGAAGCTAGAGAACCGCCATCGGAACCTCTACGAGAGTCACCGCCCAGTTCTCAATACATAGGGCAGAAACAGTAAGGCCGATCAAACTAGAGCTCAAATCTTTAAGAATAGCCATGAAAGCCAAAATTTGGGAAGTCGACAGGGTACAGCAACGGCAGCAGCAATTGAACAAGTCAGACAAGGACAGGTCATCGAATTATCGCCACGGTCAAATCTATCAGAAAACGTTCTATTTGATCATTTGGAAAGACGGCCAGAAAGCATCCGATGAAGGAGGGAGGTTTAGCCCTTAAGCAAACGAGTTCAAATGTTCCAGACAAATGAGGTAAGTTCAAACTAGTACAGGAAGGCCTATTTGTTCTTGAGAGGTTATTGTCCAAAGGAGTAGAGTTTCCAACAGATAGCGATGAAGATAACTTCAAAGAACCGGTCAACATCAACTAACTCAAGAAGTCCATGGCTAAAGACTTAAAAATCAAAAGAAGAGAATAAAAGCCCCGCGGGTTGAAAATCGAAAACAGGCAGCCTTGTTAAAAATGGGCGCCTCGTCAGGGTGAAAACCAAAAAAAGGCATCCTGGGCAAAAATTAGAGGCTTGAGAGAAAATGTCCAATCAAGAAAACCCTTGAGGGCTGATTGGAGACAGGAGTTTGATGCTTACAAGATCTACTCTTAGATTAGATGTAGTTATGCATTTAGAATTGATGATTAGATAATGATCATGTATAGAGAAATCATATTGAAATGTACACAATCTTTGCAAATACATGTGTTCATTATTTTCTAGTTCATTTATAAAAAGAGAAATGTTGTTCATTGTTGAATGCATGAAATCTAAATGACTACGCTCTGCTACTACTCTCACCGTCCAGATGTCTAAGTCGATGAGTTCTATTATCCACTACGAGATTAATCACCTACCTTTTGAATGCATTAGTAGGAGTGAAAGAACAACCCCCGATAGATGGCATAATAGTTTTCGCCGACAGCTCACCTTGAGGCCGTGATGTTTAGAGGTAAGAGCTGAAGATAAAGGATATACCTTGGAAAGATAGGGGATGCCTTACTATATTGTTGATCCCTCTAAACTATCGAGCACAATGGGTGGTAATGTAAAAAATAGCCCCATAAAGCCCTAAAGAACCCGATCCTCATTCGCTACCTCACCTAATCTGGCAACACATTCATCCAGAAAGTCAAAAGAATACAACTGATGCCTAGAGAGAAATACCACAGAGAATAACTGCTGATTACCCTAGGAAGGGGCTCTGATAGTAGCTTCAATTTTTCTTGCAGCCGTACCTGAAGTGGCAAGAGAGTATAAAAAAAAAAAAATAATAATAATAATAATAATAATAATAATAATAATAATAAGGCCATTAGAGATGAAAACTGTGACTGGCGCTCTAAGCAAAAGTTAGGCCAAAGGGCAGGGTGAAAACCTGGGAACAGGCAGTTTGTCCTTCAAAAATGAAAATGAATAAAAGCCGCTGGAGTGAGTTGGGTCCATTCCAGGCAAAAATTAGGCACAAGATTATGTGAAAATCCCTAAAGAGATGCATTTCCTGCTAAGAAAAGCTAGTGTGAAAATCCACAAGGGACGCACTACCTTTAAAACAATGACCTTTGAAGCCTGGAGCGATAAGGCGGCATTACTCTAAATAACTTCCCTTTAGGCAAGTGGTGCATAATGCAAAACTTGATTCAAAGTCATGGGGCAAAATGCTCGTTGACCCGGGGCAAAGATATGTATGGGTCAGTTCTCCTTGAAAAGATTATGGGTCCGAGTCCGTAAAGCCAAGACAACGCTTTTCTACGTCCTTGGGAGCATCAGATAATGTGAGCAGCTAAGCAGTACCCTCAATGAATCCCTTAACCACCTGGGATATGGTCTATTCATTTTTGCATATCACATGCATGTCACGTGCATTCAGTCTTTTACACGTATAGATATGCACACACAATTCTTGTACATTAATCCTTTGTATGTGTTTTTTGTATATAGTTTTGTATGTATATTTCACACACATAATTCCATACGCACACACAATCGTTTTTATATGTTGCTGTGTACATGACTCAGAAGGAAAGGTCCAAATAGACCTCATGAGCAAGGGTGATCCAAGAGATGGGTTCAGCTCAACATTATTAGCCACTGTATCCGGCATAAGATCAAGTGAATATGTACAGAGGTGGAATGCCCAGAAAAATAAGCCTATCCAGGCACACCATGCTGAGGGCAATCTAGAATCACACAAATCTGCAGAAAAGAAGGTCCTTCAAGAAGCCGAACTATCCACACATACTTTATTCAAGGGCAATCAGACGCAAAAGTGGGCCGAGGTACAGTTTTAGCTCTACATCGGCACTCATCCATGTCGAACAAGCAGATCAAGATGAAGTCCTCACGAGTATAGAATCTCGTGGACCCACTCCCAAGAGGACATTTCAAAGAATAAGCCTATCTATGCACACCATGCCGGGGGCAAACAGGTGAAGGGTCCAAATAGACCTCAGGCTTAAAGATGATCCAAGAGATGGGTTCAGCTCGACATTGTCAGACACTACCCAGAAAAATAAGCCTATTCATACACGACATGTCGGGAGCAACTAGGTAAGTTTCTCTATCATAAGACATATGATCACACACATCACACAATAAGTGTACAAAGAATACAAGTTCTCAGACAAACGACAAAGGAAAACAAAAGAAACACAAAGAATACAAATTCTCAAACAATACAAAACAAAAAGAAGAAGAAATTTTCAAGGCCTTGAAAATCCAATATACTGTAAAAATTCAAATACATCCAAAATGTAAGAATCCCAAAAACAAGAAAATAAAAACAAAAAAACAAAGATCATTTTAAGAGTCGCCAAAGACATTGAAATCTACCCGTCTGCGGGCAAGCAACCAAAACCTCAAATCCAATTTCCTCTCTGAAGGCTCAAATATAATTTTCCTCTGAGGAGGCTCAAATCCAATTTCCTCTCTGGAAGCTCAAATATAATTTTCCTCTGAGGAGGCTCAAATCCAATTTCCTCTCTGGAGGCTCAAATATAATTTTCCTCTGAGGAGGCTCAAATCCAATTTCCTCTCTGGAGGCTTAAATATAATTTTCCTCTCTGGAGGCTCAAATATAATTTTCCTCTGAGGAGGCTCAAATCCAATTTTCTCTCTGGAGGCTCAAATATAATTTTCGTCTGAGGAGGCTCAAATCTAATTTCCTCTCTGGAGGCTCGAAATCAAAGTCTCTCAGTGAGCATCAAAGTCTCCCAGTGAGCATCAAAGTCTCTCAGTGAGCATCAAAGACTCTGAGTGAGCATCAAAGTCTCTCAGTGAGCATCAAAGACCCTCAGTGAGCATCAAAGATTCTCGGTGAGCATCAAAGTCTCTCGGTGAGCATCAAAGTCTCTCGGTGAGCATCAAAGTCTCTCAGTGAGCGTCAAAGACTCTCAGTGAGCATCAAAGTCTCCCAGGCGTTAAAGTCTCTCAATGAGCATTCAAGCCTCTCAGTGAGCACAGATTTTCAAAATCTCCTTGCGAGCATAGAGCCCTCTTAAGAGACACACAGGTCTTCCCAACAAGGAGACCCCGATGGAGAAGATAGAGCAATCGGTATCTAGGGAACAACCAATCGTCCTTCAAGGGGGCACCCATCTGACATCGGCCCCAATAGGCATATACTACCACAGGTATGCATCTCTTTTATATACCCTGCACATTTGTGTTTTCCCTTTTTTGAAGAAACAATAAGAGGTTCAAGATAAACACCAGCAATAGAAAAGATCGCAAATAGAGGTTGTAGTCAGAGAGTACTGCATCTCACAGACACCGTGCAAATTGAGACGAGGTTAGCAGGTCACCAGCGATAGAACAGATCGCAAATAGAGGTTAGAGTTAGAGACACTGCACCTCACGCTGTGCAGGCCGAGAGGCTAGCGGGACAGACTAGCCACCGTGCAGACCGAGACGAGGTTAGCGGGGCACCAGTGGTAGAACAGATCGCAACAGAGGTTGGAGTTAGAGACACTGCACCTCACACCGTGCAGGCCGAGACGAGGCTAGCGGGACAGACCAGCCGCCGTGCAGACCAAGATGAGGTTAGCGGGGGACAGCGATAGAACAGATCGCAATAGAGGATGCAGTTAGACAACACTTCACCTCACACCACACAGGCCGAGATGAGGCTAGCGGGACAGACTAGCCGCCATGTAGACCGAGATGAGGTTAATGGGGGACAGCGATAGAACAGATCGCAACAGAGGATGCAGTTAGACAACACTTCACCTCACACCGTGCAAGCCGAGATGAGGCCAGCGAGACAGATCAGCCACCGTGCATGCCGAGACGAGGACAGCGGGGCACACGCGATAGAACAGATCGCAACGGGATTGTGGTTAGAGGACATCGTATCTCACAGACGCCGTGCAAGTCGACCGGAGGCGAGCGGGACAATGCGAAAGAAAAGATTGCAAACGAGCCACAGTCGGATAGCACTACAGCTCAACGACAACAAGTCACAATATTCCACACGACTAAAAGGTAAGGGCTGCCTCAGGTACGCATCTCTTTCCTTCTTCTCTGAATTATGGCTCATCTAGGCACTAGTGCATTAGTTTCCCCAAAATTGGGGGCAACTGTAGACACCGGGTCCTGAAACAGCCCAGATCAGAGTTATCCAATGATGATAAGATGCCTTTTCACAGGCAAAAACGTTAAAAGTGATGATTTCGTGGTCAAATTTGCATTCTAGAGTAAAAAAATAAAAAATAATAAAAAATATTTTGAAAATTAGATTTGAAAAATGGGGTTTAGAAATTACAATATTTTTAGTTTAATTTAAATAAAAAAAATATTTTCGGAGTGTCGGCCGCGCGGCAGCGCGCGTACGTGATCGTCTGCGAGCGCTCTCGCCCAGCGTGTGCTGCTAACGGGCGTCCGTAGCACCTGGTCTACCGAAATTGGCCTTTTTGTCCCCAAAATGATTTTTTTTCCGAATTTTCACCCAAAAATCCGTTTTTTATCCCATTTTTTTTTGTTTTTAAAGGTTTTTTTCCTTTTTTAAAATTCAAATTAAATAAGATCTGATTTAATTGGATTTTTTTTTCTTAATTAATTTGATTTTTTATTTTCTTCATATAATAAGATAAAGATGGAAAGAGAAAGGGGGGAAATTCTTTTAGGTTTTTTATAGGTTTTTCTCTTCTTCTTCCTCTCAAATTCTCTCTAATTTTCCAGATTTTTCCCCAACAAAAATAAAAAAAAAAATAGTTCAATTCTTCTTCTTGTTCCAATGGAATTTTTTCTAATACATATTTTAATATGGGATTTTGTTGATGGCAATTGATTTTTGAGACAAACATAACAATTGTTTGTTCTCAAAATTCATTTTTGATTTATTATTTTTTCTTAGTTTTCAATTGATTTTGAGACAAACATAACAATTGTTTGCTCTCAAAATTTATTTTTGATTTATTGATTGTTTTAGTTTTCAATTAAACTTTTTTCAATGATTTTTATTTGAATCTCTTTTTGATGAAAAAATAGATTTTTAGACATTCAAAATAAATGTTTGTTTTTGAAATCTAATTTTTCATTTGATTTTCTAAAAAAGAAGTTTTTTTTTTTGTATTTTTCATAAATGATTTTTTTTCTTGAGACAAACAAAAGGATTATTTGTTCTTGAAAACCCTTTTTGTTTAATCAATAAAAATCATTCTTTAAGCAAAGAAATTAATTCTTTGTTCTTAAAGAATTTTTGATAGAGGTGGCAAATTGGGCGGGTTGGACGGGTTTGGGTTGGGTCATTAATGGGCGGGTCACAAATGGGTCAAAAAACATGGGTCATAAATGGGCCAAATGCCCAAATGGGTTGGGCGGGTTGGGCCAACCCATGGGCTAAAAATTTTTTGAATGTAAAAAAAATTTATAATAATATACAAATGAGTCGAGTAGTCCAAACGGCCGATTTTGGTCCAAACGGATTGAGTGGCCCAAATGGGCCGAGATGTAATTTGACCATTTTAATCCATTTTTAATAAAAAATAATTTTTGATATAATAAAAAGATATTAAAGCGACTAATGTGAAATAATTTGGGCCAAATAGATTGGGTGGTCCAAATGGGCCGCTTTAGGCCCAAACGGGCCGATATGTGGTTTGACCATTTTAATCCATTTTTAATAAAAAATATTTTTTCTAATAACAAGTGACTAATATAAAATAATTTGTCACAAATAGATATACAAATAGCAAGTAATTGTTCATTTCAAAAAATTAGTCTTACAGAATATTGTATATACAAATAGTAAAAAATAAGTATTTTTCGATTTTATACAAGGGGAGAAGAAAAAAAAATCCCTCACAAACTCTCTAAAATTGCTAATCAAGTCATAATTTGTTGCTGCACCACCAAAACCAACGCTTTCATGTTTAAATCTCTTGAAGCAACAAGCAAATCTCCAAGCACACCTAACTCAGGAAATTCACTCCATTCCATCAACCCTAATACTTGAGGAGTATTTATATCATGTCTTTTTCCAACAATTATAAGATCATATTCACTAGCAATTTACTGTATTATTTTTGAAGTATGGCCTCCATCATTCACCACCTCTTCAATGTATCTCACTTGTGTACTGTCATTACTCATTTGCTTAACATCTCTCAATTGTTCAGAATCAAGCATTTCACTCCAATCTAATTTACTATTCTCATTATTTGCAAGAAGTCTAAGCACAGTTAAGGTAATGGATGGGTTTCCAATTGTTCTTTTAGCCAATGTCAATGCCTCTCTATCATCATTTCCTCCAACAAAAACCATGCACACACTAATGGAAGCTTTTAGGGAAGAGTTGTTATTGTTGCAGTCAATGAGAATACTAATACTGTTAACTACAAAACAAAATTGTAATGTTCTAGTAATAATTTATTTTGTTGTGAACTAGAGCCAAGAGAAAAATATGTAATTGCTGATTAGAATGAAAAAGACAGTACTTTAAATTTTCTAACACCGTCTCTCCCCACCCAATCAGTAAGAGCATCAGCTCATCTGTAATCTTCCACTAGCAAGTCCTCAGTTTGATACCAAATTATAACCATACTGTTGACTATATGATTTGTTTCCTTAGTTTATTAATTCTTTAATTCAGGATTGATTATAGGTCAGCTGTATAAAATCCCTTGTACATCCTTTCACAAAATTCTTCACATACTAATATAAGTTGCATCTTGTCTTCTAAAAAATGTAATTACACAACCCACGTGCATACTATTAGGACAGCAATGAAGGACATTTAAATCCTAATAATCAAATAAGTGCTGTGTGTACTGATCAAGTCCTCAAAGCTAAATGACTGCAATGGCTAAGCATACAGACAGATAGCAGAAAAACACCCATGTGACCCAAAGCAAAAGATAAGCATGGTTGACCAGCCAATAGGTTGATTTTGATTAAAGGAAGCATCTAAGGTAGATCACAAATTATGGACCTAACACTGAGCTAAATGCCAATATCATTACACCATAAAACAAAAAAAGCACTGGTTTAGTCAGAGTTTAACCCTCAGCTAGAAGCTCATCAAAATATTAATATATGCCTCTACTTAACAATACATATACAGCTACTTGATTAAAAATAATATCACTATAATTAATTAATTGTACGCTCAACAAAAAGACATAAGGTCCATAATCACAAAATTATATAATAAATAAATAATGCATTAATCCAATTATATCCTTGTAAACAAATCCTAATCATCCATTAAATTTTTTTGCTAATATAATCTACCCATCTTCTAATATTTAATTTAACACCAAACAATATATTCAATTGATATTATTATACTAACTGAAACTGCTATATTCTCCACAGCATACATACAATCAAAGAAAGAGAGTTATAATCTAAACCCACAACACCCAAGAGGAAAGCCAACATAACAGTCAATCCAAAAACAGAGAGGAAAGAACTTTACTTGAATTGGTTAACCAATCAAATAACCAAATAATCTAAATCTTAATTAACCAAAACAAGTAAGTGAGTGCATGCATGTACCTTAATATGCATAAATATGAATAGTTGAATCAAAATTTCACTCATCTGTAAACATTCAGCAGGTACATTATCTAATCAGCTGGTACATTATCTAATTATATCTAATTATATCTACCTAATTTCATCAACAGAAGCACAAAAAACTCAATTTAAATGCATCCCCATAATCTATGAATAGCTCTTCGACTAGTTGATAACAACAAACTGATTTAGAGTTGATGTGGTTGATTTAGGGTTCCCAATTGGGAAATTTTAAGCTTGAATTTATGAAATTTGGTACAGCTTGATTAACCAGATTAGCAATTCTTAGCTTGAATTTATCATCTTTATGTTAATTTTCTGTGCATCCTAAGATATCTATATTCTATACTACTCAGATTGCCAAGATAGCCAAAGGTTAATACGCAAATTCATCCATTCTCATACATAGACAAGAAATGCATAAAAAACTATAACCAGTTAATATCCCTTACATGTCAGCGAGCGAGAGAGAGAGAGGCGGCGAACAAGAGAGAGACAGACAGTGAGCACGAGAGAGAGAGAGGCGGCGAGGATGGCAGCGGCGATGATTGGATAGCGGTGAGGCAGAGAGGAGGCGAAGGTGGAATGGAGAGAGTGAGAGAGCGAGAGAGATAGAGATGGCCTGAGACTGGAAGGGGAAAGTTAGGCCCGTTGGGCATTAGGGGGCAGAGCTAAACGGGCCTTCTTATCTGTGGGTTTCATTTGGGCGGGTTTAAATGGGTAAGTATTTAATTGGGTTGGGTTTGGGTTATTTTTTATTGGGCGGGTATTTTGGGCCTGGGCCAAATTTGCCACCTCTAATTTTTGATCATTTTTTAAGACTATTTTTCCTTGGAATAAAATTCCAACATTTTTATTATCTCAACTCTAATCTTGCAAATCACAAATAAGGAAATCAATCATCTTTTTTACCTTCATCGAATCCGAAACTCTGAGAGTAAACATTCTGGGCCTAATCTTTTATTTCTATTTTGTTCATTTTTTATTTATTAACATGTATATATTATTATTTTTACTATCTTCATTTATTTATGTATTTTATTTATTTTGTATTTATTTTATTTAATATGTTCATATATTATTTTATTTCTTGTTCACATAAATATTGATTTTCTTATCATTTCTAACATGTAAATATTGGTTTCTTTTAATTCTTAACATGTAATTAATTTATTTCACTTTAATTCATCATTATTTTTAACATGTAATTAAATTAATTCATTTTGATTGATATTTTTACCATGTAAATGTTTTATATTACATGTAATTATATTAATTAATCATGTTGTTCATTTAATTGTTTTCATCATTCTTTAATTCATTCATTTTTATTATTCTTTTCATTATTAATCATTATTATTATCATGTTTATATTTTTACATATTAATTCATTAACATGTTATATTTTATTCCAATCACTTCATTTAATCCATTTGTCATTCATAACACATTTTTCTAATTCACTTTAAATTGTTAACATTTTAATTCATTTGTTATTTTGATATCATTTCATTTTATCTCATTTTATTTTAACTTATCATTTATTTTATATTTAATTGATTTTGATTGATTCAATTACTAACATCATTTTATTTGTGTTGTATTTTTATTTCACATCCTATTTTTTCCGCTTGGGCATTTTTTGCGAGCACCCGATGAGATCCGGAAGGCTCTTTTGGGTTAAATATTTAATTGCCTTATTTGTAATATTTCATTTATTTGAATTTTTCATTTATTTTGCCATGTAATACTTAATAAAATTGTTTATTTTAGGCACGCTAAAAAGAAAATCACAAAAATATTTTTATTAATTAATTTGGCATTTTTTCTAAATATAAACGGGACCAATGTCCTAGTTTTTCATGCCCAAAAAAACCATCACCTTTAACACTTTTTTAAAGGATGTATGCAAGGATCAATGTCCTCATTCTTAATCAATATCCCTATTTATGTATGATTTGTATTTTATTTACAATGGGGGTTGTATTCCGCCCCTAGTTTTGTTGTACTTATTTTCATGCACTTTACTTTAATTATGCCTTATTTATCGCTTTCCTTAAATGGATGATTTGCACATTAATTAAACTACACCGAATTGAATGAGAAAATGGATGAAACGATAAATTTAAAACTCAATTATAAACCTAACCAAGGCATGAATAAATGGGAAGTCCCGAACCTTCTCTAGTCTTTGGGCTCAACGAGGCGACAGGGCCACCTCGGCATTTTGTTGGGGTAGAAACCTCTAAGACACCTCTTCTGACCCGTAAAAAGGCTCAAACTTGCACAGTCCTAGGCGCCACGAGGCGAGAGGGCCATCTTAATGTTCTATTAAGGTGGATACCTCCAAGATACCTCTGGTTTGCCCAAGCGTGAGGCTAGAGGACCACTCTTCCAAGATGCCTCCGCCTTACCTATGATGGACATAGCAGCGCTGTCTTAGGCTCACTAAGGCTAGATGACCTTTTCCAATGTTCTATTGGGTGGCGACTCTAAGAAACCTCCTTGTTGCCCAAAATAGATGCACTTGTAATTTCCTACAAGTTTTCATGAACCTCATCCCGATCGTCCTGAAGGCGGGCGGTTCGGGATGCCCTGGGGTTTGGCGCACGTCACAGCTACCTCACCTAATCTGGCAACACATTCATCTAAAAAGTCAAAGGAATGCAATTGATGCCTAAAGAAAATACCTTAGAGAATAACTGCTGATTACCCTAGGAAGAGGCTCTGATAGTAGCTTCAACTTTTCTTGCTGCCGTACCTGAAAGGCAAGAGAGTCTTAAAAAAAGAAAAAGAAAAAGGCCGTTAGAGATGAAAACCGTGACTATCTCTCTAAGCAAAAGTAGGCCAAAGGGCAGGGTGAAAACCTAGGAACAGGCAGTCTGTCCTTCAAAAAATGAAAATGAATAAAAGCCGCTGGAGTGGGTTGGGTCCATTCCAGGCAAAAATTAGGCACAGGGTCTTGTGAAAATCCCTAAAGGGACGCACTTCCCGCTAAGAAAAGCTAGTGTGAAAATCCACAAGGGACGCACTACCTTTAAAACAATGACCTTTGAAGCCTGGAGCGATAGGGCGGCATTACTCCAAATGAATTTCCTTTAGGCAGGTGGTGTATAATGCAGAATTTGATTTAGAGTCCTGGGGGCAAAATGCTCATTGATCTGGGGGCAAAGATGCTCACGAGTCAGTTCTCCTTAAAAAGGTTATGGGTCAGAGTCCGTAAAGCCAAGACAACGCTTTTCTACATCCTTTGGAGCATCAAACAATGTGAGCAGCTGAGCAAGTACCCTCAACGAATCCCTTAACCACCTGGGAAGTGGTCTATCCATTTTTTGCATCTCACATGCATAAATCTTTTGCATATTGCCCTGCATATCACATGCATCTAGTGCTTTACACTTATAGTTGTGTACACATAATTTTTTAACATTATTCCTTTGCATGTGTTTTCTGTATACAATTTTGTATGTATATTTCACATACATAATTCCGTACGCACACACAATCTTTTTGTATATGTTATTGTATACATGACTTAGAGGGAAGGGTCCGAATAGACCTCATGATCAAGGATGGTCCAAAGGACGGATTTAGCTCAACATTATCGGCCACTGTATCCAACATAAAATTAGGTGAATACGTACAGAGGCGGAACGCCCAAAAGAACGAGCCTATCCGGGCACACCATGCTAAGTGCAATCCGGAATCACACAAATTTATGGAAAAGAAGATCCGTTAAGAAGCCGGACTACCCACACATACTTTAGTTAGAGGCAATCAGATGCAAGAGTGGGCTGGGGTACAGCTTCAGCTCTATATCGGTGCTCATCCACGCCGAACAATCAGATCAAGATGAAGTCCTCATGAGAATGGAATTTCGTGGACCCACTTCCAAGAAGACATTTAAAAGAGTAAGCCTATTCATGCACACCATGCCGAGGGAAATCATGTAAATTTCTCTATCATAAAAGGCACGCTCACACACATCACTCAAAGCGTACCAAATCCGAATTCAAATGTACAAAGAATACAAACTCTCAAACAAAAACAACAAAAACAACAAAAACAACAACAAAAAAAACAAAAACAAAACAACATAAAAAAATAACAAAAAAAGAAGATATTTTCAAGGCCTTGAAAATCCAATATACTATAAAAATTCAAATACATCCAAAATGTAAAAATCCCAAAAATAACAGGAACAATAAAAAAAAAGAAAAAAAAACAAAAACAAGGATTATTTTAAGAGATGCCAAAAACATTAAAACCTATCTGCCTGCGGGCAAGCAACCAAAACCTCCAATCTAATTTTTTCCTCTCTGGAGGCTCAAATATAATTTCCTCTCTGGAGGCTCAAATCCAATTTCCTCTCTGGAGGCTCAAATATAACTTTTCTCTGAGGAGGCTCAAACCTATTTTCCTCTCTGGAGGCTTAAAATCGAAGCCTCCCAGTGAGCATCAAAGCCTCTCAGTGAGCATCTAAGCCTCTCAGTGAGCATACACTTTCAAAGTCTCCGTACGAGCACCAAACCCTCTCGAGAGGTACACAGGTCTTTTCAACAAGGAGGCTTCGGTTGGACATGATAGAGGAATTGATATTCGAAAAAAAAACAACCATCCTTCAGGGGGGCACACGTCTGACATCGACCCTAATAGGTATGTATTGCCACAGGTATGCATCTCTTTTATATACCCTATACATTTGCTTTTCCCTTTTTTGTAGCAAAAAAGAAGAGGTTCAGGATAAGCGCCAGAAAAGACAATGACGAGTGAGTCACCATGCTGACCTAAGGATGTCGACAGATCAGAATATTGTACTAGCCGGATGGGGGTTAGCAGATCAGACACTGTACTAGCTGGATGGGGGTTAGCAGATTAGACACTGTACTAGTCGGATGGGGGTTAGCAGATCAGACACTGTACTAGCTGGATGGGGGTTAGAAGATCAAGCACTGTACTGACCGGATGGGGGTTAGCAGATCAAATATTAAACTGACCGAATGGTGGTTAGCAGATCATATATTATACTGACGGGATGGTGGTTAGCAGATCAGATATTATACTGACCGGATGGTGGTTAGCAGATCAGATATTATACTGACCGGATGGTGGTTAGCAGATCAGATATTAAACTGACTGGATGGTGGTTAGCAGATCAGATATTAAACTGACCGGGTAGTGGTTAGCATATAAGATATTATACTGACCGGGTGGTGGTTAGCAAATCAGATATTATACTGACCAGATGGGGGTTAGCAGATCAGATATTGTACTGATCGGATGGTGGTTAGCAGATCAAATATCTTTTTAACCGGATGGTGGTTAGCAGATCAGAGATTGTACTGGCCGGATGGTGGTTAGCAGAACACATGCGGTAGAACAGATTGCAATGGGATTGAAGTTAGAAAACACTACATCTAACAGATACTGCGCGAGCCGAGATGAGGCCAGCAGAATACATGCGATAGAACAGATCGGAAACAGAGGTTGTAGTCAGAGAGTACTGCATTCCACAGACACCGTGCAGGCCGAGACGAGGCTAGCGGGACACCAGCGATAGAATAGAGGTTGTAGTCAGAGATTACTGCACCTCACAGACGCCGTGCAGGCCGAGACGAGGATAGCGGGACACCAGCGATAGAACAGATAGCAAACAGAGATTGTAGTCAGAGAGCACTACACCTCACAGACACCGTGCAGGCCGAGACAAGGCTAGCGGGACACCAGTGATAGAACAGATCGCAAACAGAGGTTGTAGTCAGAGAGTACTGCACCTTACAGACACTGTGTAGGCCGGGAAGAGGTTAGCGGGACATCAGCGATAGAACAGATCGCAAACAGAGGTTATAGTCGAAGAGTACTGTACCTCACAGACACCGTGCAGGCCGAGACGAGGCTAGCGGGACACCAGCGATAGAACAGATCGCAAACAGAGGTTGTAGTTAGAGAACACTGCATCTCACAGACACCGTGCAAGCCGAGATGAGGCCAGCAGGACAGACCAGCCACAGTGCAAGCCGAGACGAGGATAGCGGGGCACACGCGATAGAACAGATCGCAACAAGGTTGTGGTCAGAGAGTACTGCATCTCATAGACGCCGTGCAAGCCGACCGGAGGCGAGCGGGACAATGCAATACAAATTATTGCAAATGAGCCACAGTCGGATAGCACTACAGCTCAACGGAAACAAGTCGCAACATTCCACACGGCTAAAAGGTAAGGGCTGCCTGAGGTACGCATCTCTTTCCTTCTTCTCTGAATTTTGGCTCATCTAAGCACTAGTGCACTAGTTTTCCCAAAATTGGGGGCAACTGTAGACACCGGGTCCTGAGATAACCCAAATCAGAGTTACCCAATGATGATAAGATACCTTGTCACAGGCAAAAAGGTCGAAAGTGGTGATTTCCTGTTTAAATTTGCATTTTAGAATGAAAAATTAAAAAATAATAAAAAATATCTTAAAAATTAGATTTGAAAAATGGAGTTTAGAAATTATAGTTTTTTTAGTTATATTTAAAAAAAAAGGAAAAATTTTTTGCGAGTGTCGACTCGCTAAGCGTCGCCCGCGCGCCGATTTCGCCCTGAATCAGTTTTTTTTTCGATTTTTCACCTAAAAATCAGTTTTTTATCCCTTTTTTTTTTAAGGTTTGAAGGGATTTTTTCCATTTTTAAAAATTCAAATAAATAATATCTAATTTTATTAGGTTTTATCCCTTGAATTATTTTTATTTTCTTATTTTCAACATATGAAAAGAAAAAGATGAAAAAATCAAAAGGGGGAATTTTCTTAGGGTTTTTTTAGGTTTTCTCTTCTCCTTCCTCTAAAATTCTCTCAAAATTTTGAGACTTTCCCCACCAAAAAAAGAACAAAAAAATTAAGTTCATCTTTTTCACCTTTTTTTCCAATAGAATTTTTTCTAAACATATATTTAGAAGGAGTTTTGTTGGTCGATTTAATTTTGAGACAAATACAATAACTATTTGCTCTCAAAATTCTTTTTTAACTTTTTATTTGTGTTCAATTAAACTTTTTTCTATTGATTTTTCTTTTGAATCTTTTTTTGATGAAAAGTTAATTTTGAGACAAACAAAATAATTATTTATTATCAAAATCTAATTTTTTAATTTGATTTTCTAAAAATAAGATTTTTTTTCATATGTTTTGTTTCTTGAGACAAACAAAAGGATTGTTTGTTCTTGAGATTATTTTTATTTTTATCAATAAAAATCATTATTTAGACAAAGAATTAATTCTTTGTTTTTAAAGAATTTTTGATCATTTTTTCTATTTTTTTTCTTGGAATAAAATTCCAACATTTTATCATTCAATTCTAATCTTGCAAACCACAAACAAGGAAATCAATATCATTTTCACCTTCATCGAATCCGAAACTCTGAGGGTAAATATTCTGGGTTTGACGCTTTTATTTTCTTTTATTTCTGTCCATATTTAATTTATTCCTGTATCTTTTTATCATTTTCATTTATTCGTTTATTCTATTATTTTTATATTTGTTTTACTTAATATGTTCATATAGTATTTTATTCTTGTTCATGTGAATATTGATTTCTTATTATTGCTAACATGTAAATAATCTATTTTTGCTTTGATTTCTCATTATTTTTAACATCTAATTAATTCATTCATTTTGATTAATCTTTTTGCCATGTAGATGGTTTATGTTAATTGGGATAACATTAATTAATCACGTCATTTATTTAATTATTTTTATCATTCTTTTATTCATTTTTTTATCATTCTTTTTCATTGCTATTGTTATATATTTATTGTTTATTCATTTATTTATTTATTTTCATTATTCATTATCATTATTTTCATGTTTATATTTTTATTTATTAATTTATTAACATTTTAATTCATTTATCATTCTTTTGATATCATCTCATTTTATTTTATTTTAATTTGTCATTCATTATTTTATATGTTTAACTGATCTTAATTGATTTAATTACTAACATTATTTCATTTGTATGTTGTTTTTTTTGTCAAAACTTATTTTCCTTTTTGGGCATTTCTTGCAAGCACACGAAGAGATCCAGAAGGCTCATTTGGGTTAGATATTTAATTGCTTTATTTGTAATATTTCATTTATTTGGCTTTTTCATTTATTTTGCCATGTAATCTTTAATAAAATTGTTTATTTTAGGCATGCTAAAAAGAAAATCACAAAAACATTTCTATTAATTAATTTGGCATTTTTTCTAGATAAAAATGGGACCAATGTCCTAGTTTTTGATACCCAAATAAACCATCACGTTTAACATTTTTTAAAGTATGCATGCGAGGACCAATGTCCTCATCTTTAACAAATAGCCCGTTTTATGTATGATTTGCACTTTATTTACAATGGGGGTTGTATTCCGCTCCTAGTTTTATTGTAATTTATTTTCATGCACTTTACTTTAATTATGCTTTATTTATTTTCTGCTTTCCCTTGAATGGATAATTTGCGCTTTAATTTAATTGCACTGAATTGAATGAGAAATGTGATGAAATGCTAAATTCAAAACTCAATTATAAACTTAATCAAGGTATGAATAAATGGGAAGTCCCGAACCTACTCTGGTCTTTGGGCTCAACGAGGCGAGAGGGCCACCTCAACATTTTGTTGGGGTGGAAACCTCCAAGACACCTCTTGTGTCCCGTAAAAGGATCAAACTTGCACAATCCTAGGCGCCACAAGACGAGAGGGCCATTTTAATGTTCTATTAAGGTGGATACCTCCAAGACACCTCTAGTTTGCCCAAGCGTGAGGCTAGAGGACCATCCTATCATTAGGGTGGATACCTCCAAGACACCTCCAGCTTGCCTATAATGGACATAGCAGCACTGTCTTAGGCTCACTGAGGCTAGACGACCATTCCCAATGTTCTATTGGGTGGCGACTCCAAGAAACCTTCTTGTTGCCCAAAATGGACGCACTTGTAATTTCTTACAAGTTTTCATGAACCTCATCCCGATAGCCCTGAAAGCGGGTGGTTCGGGGCGCCCGGGGTTTGGCACGCGTCACACACCCAGGCACTATGTTCCCCAAAATTGGGGGCAACTATAGACATCGGGTCCTAAGGCAGCCCAGACTGAAGTTACCCAATGATGAGAATGATGTCTGTTCACAGGCAAAAGACAAATAGAAGTGATGATTTCCTAAAAAAAAATTGTTTTTCATTTTTTAAAATAAAAAAAATTACTTTTCATTTTTAAAATTAAAATTAAAATTAAAAAAAAAGGTTTTTTGGGGCCTGTATAGTGAGGCCCATCTCACTAACATGAGATGCAACCTCACATTAGTGAGACCCATCTCACGTTGCCTCACATTAGTAAGAGGCTGCCTCATGCGCCTTTCTGCCCCAGCATCTCTTTTTCGATTTTCACAGGATTTGGTTGGAAAATACAGACTGCCTGTCTTATTTGAAATGGAAAAAAACTAATTTGGAGAAAGAATCAAGGGGTTTTACAGAGGGAGATACCTAATGCAAACCCTAGTTTTTTGAGGTGATATAAAAGGAAAAAGTTGAAAACTGAAAGGGGAGGTTATTTTGAAAACGCCGAAAGAATACAGAGAAGAGCTTTGAGAGCGAGAAAGTGATTTTGGTTCTCAAAGTATTCTGAGATTGGCCTTGAATCAAGGAAATTGATTCCTGACATTTGAGATTCAATAATCTTTCATCTTCCATTTTTCTTAAATGTAACTCTCATTAAAAATATTTCTTAGTCTCTGTTTTGATTTTCTTCTCAAGCAAATCAACAAGGAAACCAGAGCTTCTTAACTGGCAATCCAAAAATCATATATGAGGGTAAATATTGGGATAAATCTCCTCTTCTTTCATTCTTCTTTTTTATTTCTTATTTTTCTTTACTAAGTTTATTTATTAGCCTATTGATATTCCTCTGTTCGTCCCTGTTTTTCTGGTTGTGTGAGTTGTGTCTTCATTTTTTGCTTGGGTTGTGATTTTTCCGATCGGATAATGTTCTGCGTTTGAGACGTGTTTTGGTTTTCTGTCCGGGTCGTGATATTTTGACCGGATCGTGCTCTTCATCAGAGTCATTCCTCTATTTTTTTCCCGATCGGATCGTGTCCCCTGACTGCCCATCCGAGTCATGCTTTCTAGCACGACTCGCGTCCCGTTTGGCCACCTTCACGACTCGTGCATTCCTGTACGAGTCGTGAGGGCCATGCATGACTCCTGCAGGGTTGCACGAGTCGTGCACCTTCAGTTCCCCCCTTTTTTTTTCGATTCTTCTTCAGCCTTTCCTCACCCCGAACGTCTTTCCTTCTCACCCAGCGCATAAATAGGCCAAAATGTTGTTTATCTGTTAGTCTTTATTTGATTTTTTTTTGTATATATTATTTATTTAATTATTTTACTAACATTTTATTTTGTTTTTTTGGTTTTGTTGCCTTAAAATTTGTTTGTCTATGCGAGTTGTATTTTTGCACGAGATAGAGAATCAGAGATCAAAGACCTTCAAATTTAGGGTTTGCATTTTAATTGTTGTATTTCCTTTTATTATTATTTTTATATTGTATGTAAAACGTATTTTAGATTTGTCCGCATTATAGAAAATCATGCTTTTTCACAACAATTAATAATTAAGAATTTTTCTTAATAAAATGGACCAATATCCTATTTTAACCAATAAAATCTCACTTTCAAATGGAGAACTAATTTTCATAAAAATGGGATCCCTCATCCCTATTTTCTTAATCAATGCCTAAAAATAGTTCTCTAATTTTTAAGTTAATAAAAAGGAACCAGTGTTCCTAAAATTCAATAAATCTCCCGATTTATGTATGATGCATTTTAATTATTTTTTATGTATTCATTTATTCATTTGGGCCCTTGTAATTAATTTTGGGCCAAACTTTATTATGCTTTCTTATTTTTGGGGGATTGTTCTGTCCCAAT
Organism: Excoecaria cochinchinensis; assembly: GCA_947683425.1. Classification (NCBI taxonomy): domain Eukaryota; kingdom Viridiplantae; phylum Streptophyta; class Magnoliopsida; order Malpighiales; family Euphorbiaceae; genus Excoecaria; species Excoecaria cochinchinensis. The sequence continues at coordinate 14,823,272 of CANTUQ010000092.1, forward strand.
TTTTACATGTAATTTATTTATTTCTTTATTGCTTTATTTAAATGCTTTCCAATGTGGTTGAGATGCGCTTTAAATTCAATGCATGATCGCGTCAGAGGAGAGATGAAATTTTGATTTCTTAAAAACTCATTTATAAACTTAACTTATGGCATTAATAAGAGTGAAGTTCTGAACACCTTCTCTGGTTTAGACCAATAGAGGTTAGATGACCTTTCCCAATTTCTCGTAAATTGGGTGGCGACTCTAAAATACCTCAAAAATGCCTAAAGGTGTCATGAGCCTAGATAATCCTTTCCAATGTTTTATTAGGAAGGAGGTGTCCAAGATGTCTCGTGGCACCCAAGATCAAAAGATGCGAACCAATCTCTCGAGCCCTAAAAGTAGGTTCAAAGAGGGCCTTTGCTAGGTTCAGTGCGCATCACACCTGTCCTATAGGTACTGCTAGAGCCAGCAGACTTGCCTGCCCCCTGATTGTTATAAACCTTCCTAGCATAGGCTTCATTGCTCGCTCTCTTGGCCATGAATTCACTCTCGGCCTCTATGGCGATATTCTTCAAGGATTCCCAATCCTTAAACCCTTTCATCTTTAGTCCCTCCTTCAGGTATGGACTTGCATTCCGGATAAACAATCGAATCTGTTCTGAGGTATCGAGCTTACACTTCATCTCCATAACCCAATTTCGCCACCTAGTGAGATACTCATGGAAGGACTCTCCTGATTTCTGCTGTAATAGCTCTAGGTCCTTCAAGGTGACCTCCATCCGGGTACTATAGTCATACTGCTTGAGAAACTCCTCAGTCAGTAGATCCCAATCCTCTTTGGACCTTCTATCCAATCCATGATACCAATCTACTGCAACTCCAGTAAAGCTCAGGCAGAAGTACTCTATCTTCTGCTTCCTAAACAAGGTGGTACCCTTCATGACCAGAGAATACTGCTTAATGTGTGCTATCGGGTCAGAAGTCCTGTCAAATTTAGGATTATCAGGCATCTTGAAATTTTGGGGCACAAGGTCATCTCCATCCAACTCTCTATCCTCAGGGTTCATCCTCATACCTACTATCAGTAAATGGGTCATGGCCTCAAACCTCTCTTCCATCTTCTTCCACATTGCCTCCTTGAGTTTAGGCGCCTTGCTCTTTACTGAGACTGGGTCCTCTGGGTCCTCTTCAAAGAAGTCATCGTCAAGATCTACAACCCTTCTAGGTTCGAGTGCACCCCTGGGCTCAGCCACTTGTGGGCGTAAAATCACTAAAAGATCCTCTCTACCCAGATCTTGCCTCTCTTGTCCTACTACAGGAGCAACTAGTGGCTGCCCAGCAAGCTATGTCACCGCAATAGCAACTGGTGGCTGCCTAGTAAGCTGTGTCATTACAGTAGTCAAATTCCCCATCATGGTCATCATCCTATTTTCAAACTCCTCCAGTCTCTTGCCCACTTCCTCAGCAATCAATGCGCGGGTCACCTCAGACTCTTTTGAAGGATCAACCATACTAAATTCTGCTGAAAAGTCTCAAGTTAAAGTCTCATTGTCCTCTAAAAGTGAATTTGAACCCTAAACTGATACCCTTCCTGACAACTCGAAGATAGGATTTCTGATCAGCTATCCACTAGGATCCCTAGACCACCCGGACGAATCTATGATGGCTGTATAGCTCACCTTGTCATAATGATGCATTAATGACGTATACGATGCATGATCATGAGTCTTGCAGCATTTCGCAATCACATACAAGCAAGTAGATTCTTCCAACCTTTTAACTCCCGTACATGAGGTCAATTGATCTCTTCCTAGGTGGGCTTAATCCATAGGCCAACAGGGGGACCCGAGCAACGCATATAGTGTATGGCAAAAAATCGGCAGCACAACGTCTCTCAGAATGTGCATACGTATAAGTTTCGGCCATTGTGTATTTGAACACTTCAACCAAATTAAGGTGAACTCACCGAGGCATGAAAGCCTTTGATAGAAGACCACTTAATTCGTTTGATTTTGTTCAATACATGATGGCCCACATGAGAAGCATTGTATTAAAGTTCATGTCAGCTAGGGGAAGTATTTATTGCCATTATATGAGCTTTGGTCAGGTTGATGTTATTTTAGGGCTACCCAAGCATGGTCCCTGCCAACGGGTCTAACTCATCATGAGCATAACAACCAATTGAATCTCCATTTGATATACCAAAAGGTACTAGGCTTGGGTTGGTGATTATCCTTAACACTTTCCCATATTGAGTGAACATAGGGCCGTGTTTCGGGAACTCACCGGGATAAGAGAGGGACCAAACTAGCATAATTCTAAGGTTCTAGCATAATGCAATGCAATTTTTGAATTTTAATTTTAAAAACTCAATTATACATTTTAACCAAGACACTTTTAGAGCAAAGTCACAAAGTCCCCAACGGAGTCGCCACTGTGACGCGCGTCGAACCGGCCCGAAGAGAGGCTCCCCTTTTCAAGGCATGCTTTTAGGGCTCGAGGGATGGTTCGCATCATTCGATCTTGCGTAACATGAGACATTTTGGAATCATTACCCAATAGAACATTGGGGAAGTTCATCTAGTCTCATGAAACCTTTGGGCACCTTCAAGGTATTTTGGAATTGCCACCCAATTTAGGAGAAATTGGAAAAGATCATCTAACCTCTATGGTCTAAACCAAAGAGTGGTTCAGAACTCCACTTTTATTAATGTCTTGATTAATTATAAATGAATTTTTAAATTAGAAAATTCCATCTCTTCTCTCACACGATTAATGCATTTTATTAACGGCGCAATTCAAGCATCAAAAAAGTGGTAAATGAAGAACTATAAATAAAGCGATAAATAGAGCGGTAAACACACCAAACGAAACCATTACAAAATGAAAATGGGACAAATACAATTCCCAAATGAAATGGAAAGCTAAATAAAATTAAAATGAAAATTGAGACAAATACAATCCCCAAATGAAAAGAAAAACTAAACAAAATTGCCCTAAAAATGATTAATTATAAGGGCCCGCAAGATATATAAATATAAAGCTAAACAATCAAGCAAACTCAATCAAAAGGCATAACATGCATAAATCAGGATATTTATTCGATTTAGAAAAATTGGTTCCTTCATGCTCACTTAAAAGGGGATCGAAGAGTTATTTCGGCTATTTGCTTGAAAATCAAGACGAATTACTCCCATTTTGAGAAAATTAACTTTTCATTTTAATTCGTGACATTTTTGCATTCCTTGACTAAAATCAAGGACATCGGTCCTAATTTATTAATAAAAATTCCGATTTAGTCATAAAAATATTTTTGTGATTTTTTATTTGACACGCATATAAAATAAATTTATTTTATTTAGAGCAAAAACTATCATTCAAATATGAGATAGGTAAGATCTTGCCAAAATAGCATAGCCTCCTACATGTCGTGACCCCTCCATTTAGTTACAAAATGCTCAAACAGCCAAAATCACATTTTTCAACCCTGAATAAAAATAACAATAAAAATATTAGCAATAATTCTAAAATCAGCTAGATAAAAATGAAAATAAGAGAAATAAACATCATAAAGAAGAAAAAAAACATTTAAACTAAATGGAAAAAAGTTATCACGAAAACCGACGTAAAACATGCATCAAACGAGCAAAAAACGAGTTAAGACGGGACGAAAGCACGTGAAGGGACACCACATGGGGTGAGGGGTGGCCTGGCCATAAGTGGTGGCCAGCCCGTCCCTCACCTCTTTCCCACCCCTAAGGGGGAGGTGGTAGAGCAGCCTTCAAAAACTCAAGATTTTCCAAAAAAATCAAACACTAAGAACTTGATTTTTCACACCTAAATCATATGCATTTACCCATTCTCATGCCAAAAACAAGATAAAGATTGGAAAACCATGTCAAAGAAATATAAATCTCAAGTCCAAAAACACATATTCATCAGACCATTATTCATGTATTCATTAATGCAAGAAAAGTAAAATGAGAAAATAAAATGAGATAATAAAAATGGGTTCAAGATTCTTTACTTTCAGAGTAGATAGTCTGGAAGCAAGATGTTTTCAATCTATTCTACTCGTCAAGATTCAAAAACAGACTCAAAAAGATTCAAAAAAGTCTTAAGTTTTTGTCTCAAAAAATTCAAGAACACTAAAACTCAAAATTTTTTTTTGTTGTTTGATGAGAAACCGAAGCTACGGGAATTGATTTTCCCTTCCTCAAATTAAATCTAAACTCAACAAATGTTTTTTTGATTCAAGAAAATCAAAGAAGAAAACTTTGCTCTCAAGGAAAAATGGTTCTTTTTCTCTCAAGAAATCTCACGTTTTTTGTTCAAAAACCTCCTTTTCCAAAATCCTCCCTCCAATAATCCCTCCTCCATTTTTTTTCTCTCTTCTTCTTATATAATCCACCCAAATAGCATAAAAACTAAAAAAAATAGGTTTTTTCAATCCGATTTGGACTGTAGCTTCTTAAAATTCGACAGAATCGCGCTACAGGAGGAAGGAAAGCTACAGGGGCAGCCTGCCACGAAGGGGTGGCCTGCCGAAGGGCGCCAAGCGCTTAGGGGTGGCCGCCCGCTCGTAAGCCATGCCTGCCGTGCGGCCTTACACAGGGCTACCACGTGGCCACCCGTGCGCAAGCTGCGCCGGCAGGGCAGGCGCTCACAGAAGCCCCTCTCATGAGGGGCTACTGCGTGGTCACCCGCGCGTGTGGGATGGCCTCTCACGCACAGGCCACTCCTGGGGGTAGGCGCTTCCACGCGGGAGCGGGAGCACCCATCGCTGCGCACGCGACAGGGGTAGCTTCCCGCCCGCATGTTCCTCCCTTGACGAGACGACCCAAAAAAACTTTTTTCCCAAAAAAAACTTTTATAAGCATTTTGATACAGACAAAAGAACCTGACAAGGAGACGATCAATTCCTATTTTCTTACCTATGAATCTGTCTTTATCTTCATCATTGAGTAATCCTGATCTTGGACCGCCTCAGGACCAAATGTGTACAGAGGGTTATACAAGTACTAGAAGATATGCTTCGGGGATGTATTCTAGATTTCCCTGGAAGTTGGGAAAAGTATATTTTTTTGATGGAATTTTCATACAATAATAATAATCAAGTAAGTATCGGTATGGCATCGTATGAAGCTCTTTATGGTAAAAATTGTCAAACTCCTGTATGTTGGATAGAATTGAATGAGCATCAAATAGTTGGTCCTGATTTGGTAAGAGACACTGAAGAGAAAGTACGGACTATTCAGCAACGGTTAAAAGCTGCCAGTGACCGACAGAAATCTTATGCAGACTTGAAGAAGAAAGACATTTAATCTGAAGTTAGTGATAAAGTCTTCCTAAAAGTATCGCCATGGCAAAAAGTATTACGGTTCAGAAGGAAAGGAAAACTAAGCTCAAGGTTTATTGGTCCATATGAGGTGCTTGAAAGAATTGGCCCCGTAGCTTATCGGTTTGCCTTACTTTTGGAATTGGCAAAGTTACATGATGTGTTTCATGTGTCCATATTTCGAAGGTATCGCTTTGATAAATCTCACATTCTGCCAGTGCAAGACATACAAGTACAATTGGACTTCTCATAAGATGAAGAACCTAAAGCGATATTGGCTTGGGAAGTGAGACAACTCAGGAACAAGGAAATTTCATTAGTGAAAATGTTTTGACAACACCACGGAATTGAAAAAACAGCATAAGAACCCAAGGCAATAATGAGAGCTCAATATCCATAATTATTCAGTTCAGGTATGAATTTTGAGGACGAAATTCTTTAAGGGGAGAAGAAATGTAAGTCCCCGACTTTTACCCAAGTCATTTTGGACATATTTAAGGTACAAGAGTGTCCGAGAATGTGTATTTGGTTAAATATATGTGTTAGTGACATAACCGGTATTAACATAAAATTCAAGGTTAATTCTATCATTTGACCCCTATGGATTAAATTGCATCAAATAAGTTATTTCATATTCCAATGCATGAATTAAGTTAAATTAAAAGTAAATGTAAGATTTATAAGAAGTCAAAGGATGAAAAAAGAAAAAGGAAAAAGTAACCAATCACTTCGTAACACCTAGAATCTAGAAAAAGGAAGACAAATCATGACTTATAAAAGCCATGAATGTCAAGTTGGAGAAGGGAAAAATTTGGCCATTCCCTCATCAAAATCCAGCTTCTCTTACTCATTTAATTTATCAAAATTTCCATTAAAAATTTGCCCAAGTGTTTTTCCATCAAGATTAATTAGTTCTATTGCTTTTGCAAGTTTAAGGAAAGTAATTGGTTTGGTTTTTTTTCTTCTCCTATAGGTCCATCTAAAGGACCTATAAAAGGCTGAAATATCTGCTTAAATTCCAAAGTTTTCCACATTATTCTTCTTCTCCACGCCAAATCGAATCTCTCTCTTCTCTCTCTACGATTTTTCTTTATTTCTTTCCATGATTTCCACCGAAATCAAGTATCTCAAGCTCTTTCCAGCCTTTAATTCCATTAGTAACCATCTCTAGTGCCTAATTAAAGCGAAAGATTTAGTAGAAATTGGGAAGGAAAAGGGAGATAGCAAAAAATCAAAGGAAATAGAGGAAGAAGGAAGCTCCAAAGCTAAAGCCAAAGAAAAAGAGTTATAAAGTGTGAAGGAATGTCTAAAAAGATTAGCGAATATAATATCTCTCTTTTTTTATTGTTTTTGTGCTGATCTAGTGTATGTTTAGTATGTAAATGTGTGATTTTTGCATGATAAATTGAAATTAAGTGGGGCTTAAAAAAGAAGATTTATGTGGTTAAAATGGAAAGAAACAATTTGGTAATAAAACCTTAAGTGAGGCCAAATTGAATATTAAGGTATAACATGGTATATTTAGCTGTTTAATGAAGGATAATTATAGATACATGTTATTTAGTGTAAGATATAATGGAATTAATGATAAATAAAGAAAGAATAAATTTTGAACTGAAAATGATACCTTGACCAAATGCTTAGTATAGTATATTAGTGTATATTTTGTTAATTTAATGAAAGTAATGATAGAAAATGAATGGGGAGATGAAATGGAGGATGCATAAATTAATTTGAAATTTTTAGAGCTTAATTAAACATTATTTAGGTTAGTATTGTATTATGTTTTAAGTGAAATTAATGAAACATGATTAATTTAACATAATTTAGGTTAGTATTGTATTATGTTTTAAGTGAAATTAATGAAACATGATTTTTTAAATGAAGTAATAATATAAATAGAGGTAAAAATAATAATTAGTGTGAAAGTGAAAATAAGTGGAAAAAGGATAATAAGTGTGGATATAAAGTATGTTGACCGAATTTAATGAATATAATATCTTAGAATGAATGTAGAAATTAAAATTGAGCGTATAGTAGTTTATTGGAAAATTTTAAAATTTAATTAGATAAATTTTAGTATAGACATATATTATGTCTAAAGCGAATAGTGTTGAATATGTGTATTTAAAGTAAAATGATAATATAGGCAAGTTAAAAATTAAATAATTTAGTAACATAAAAATTGAAATGGGCGAAAAAGAAGTAAAAATGCTATGAAAGATAAGGTATAAAAGTGAAGTATAAAGGATAAGTATGCAAATTTTTAACCAAAATATAAATTAAGATAATAGTTATAGATAAAATGATATGAGATGATATGGAATAACAATGATGACAAGTGTAATTGTAAATATAAATGTATATGTATTTACAGGAAAATAAATGTGTTAAAGTGCTTAAATAAATGTGAATTATGAATGATAATACAAATTTTAATAATATAACATGGTATGTGATAGAATGTTATTATAGTGATAAAAGAAAGTGGATTGAAAATAAAATGTATGTATATTGCACATAATGATGTTTATCGAAAGGAAATGAAAAGTATACACTGCCCTTAGTAGTCTGGTAGTTAAATCTAACTCAGTATATAATTAGCTAACCATAGGGATACCATACCGCGGTAGTGAGTTATGGCGACTCGCATTGGTAAGCCAATCATAGTCTATCATAATGATATAGAGATTGCAGTGTTCACTGATTCAGTATTTACAGTGCAGTGATAGTAATTAGTGTTCTGGACCACATCCTATATATCCAGTTCGAAAATTTTTACCGGATTGACACTAAGGGCAAAATAATGAAAATGAATTAAATAAGTAAATTAGTGTTAATAAGGGAAAATGGAACGAAAATGGACTAAATTGTAAAGATATATAAGAAATAAAGGTAAAATGATAATTATGTAAAAGAATGAGATAAAATGGTAAAAATGAAGAAATAAGTAACCAAGTGGTAAATTAAGTAAAATGGTAGCAATATGAGCACTAAAAAGATAATTTGATATAAAAAATATTTAGGGACTAAATGAAAAATTTTACATGACAAGTAATGAATTTAATATAGAAATAAATAAATAATGGCACAATTGTAAATATAGTGAAAATGAAGGGTAAGATAGTAATTTAAATAATACTAAAAATCCAAAAAGTAAATTATCTTTAATATGCCTAATAAAAAATAAAAAAGAATAAGTTGTAATTTAATAAGAAATATTATTAATAACGGTAATTGTAGGAGTGAGAAAAAAAAATCGATTGATACAATTAGCCGAAAAATCGGTGCAAAACCGAACCGATTAACTTATTAACCGATTGTAACGGACTACTTAATAATTAGTATTTTTAAAAAATAGATATTAATGGACTTGTTTTTTTTTTTTTGGCTCATGAACTAGTTAATCGAACCGAAAAACCAAAACATGACCACTCTTACAATTTATTAACTTTATTTCACTATTTTTTTACAATTTTTTTATTTCATTATTTTCATATTTAATTATTTATATTTCTTTAATTTTCATTTACTTTAAAATATATTTCAATTTCATTTAAATTTTTTTTAAAGACATTACAATTAATTTATTAATTGTTCAATATATTTATATTTAGCATTTTTTATTATTTATTGATTCATAATTTTTTTATTAATAAAAATCAGAATATATTTAAAAAGTTATATAACATAAATATATTAACCAAAATTTTTAATAATTTTCAAAACAAACTAAAATTTTTAATATATATGAAAATAATGTCTCAAGTTAAAAAAAAAAAAGAAAAAATGGTATTGGATAGATTCATTTTAATAATTTTGCATTTTTAAGTATTTTTACTGCACTTTTTGTTTCATTATCCTAATTATTTTGAAATTTTTAATTTTTTTAATTGGTTATTAATAAATATAACCATTCATCTAATTAGAGTTAATCATTGATAGATTAATTTATTTACTTATTAAGTCTTAATTTTTAAAAATAAAGTTATTTATGTCCGCCAAAAAAATTATTTTAACAATAATTTTATATTATAGTTGAGAAATTTTAATTTTTAAATATTGTTAACATTTTAATTTTTTTATAAATACACCTTATAATTATTGTGGTTAACCGAAAAAATATTGATTAACAAGTCCAAAAATCCGAAATATATACACTGGCTAACCGATAATAACAGATTGATTAACGATTAGCATTTTTTTCAAAACTGATATTAATGAACTATTTTTTTTAGATTCATAGACCGATTAACCGATTCATGCTCACCCTTAGCTAATTGTAAAGAATATTGATAACTATGTAGTGAAATATGGAAAAAATTACAGAATAAAGGTATAAAGTGTTATTAAGCATAAAAATTAGATATAAGGGCTAAATGGTAATTAGTGGACAATGAAAGATATGATTGTAATTAAATAGAAATATAGGTACTAAATTGTAATTCGACTCGACAGCGTTACTGCTAAACGAAAGACCCAAAAGGAAATCTGGACCCGCACATGGTATTTACGGGAGTTACGAAAATTAAATATATTTAATAGATAAAGAGTAGTAAATTATGCATAATGATAAAAATGATAATAATAAAAATAACAATAAAAGTAATATAAATATAAATGTTAATAGTTATGTAATGTAAAAATTTATACTAATGTTACCAATAATAATAATATTGAATGTGAGAAAAATAAATATTGGTAATGATAGTAAATTAATAAGAAAAGCTATTGAAATATTAATAGATTATTGAAATTATTTAGAGGAAACATAAATATATGAATATGCATTTATAGTTAAGTTAAATGAATAAATTGAGATTATTTAAATAGTGAAAATGGTTAAAACTATATAATTGGTGCAAGTAATATAGATATGTGCTAGACCATTAAAATGCAAAATGTAGAACTTAATGTTTTAGGTTATTGTACATGCAAATTTAGTAAGTAATATTCAATGATAATATGGTTAGTAATATAATGTTAGTATTGAAGATAATAACAATAATACTACAATGATAATAGAGAAAGAAGTGTAAATAATAATTATAGTATTGGGCATAAGAAGCATAAATAATAATGTTAATGAATAATAGGAAGTGTTATGGAAATGTTAATGAAATAATGAATTTATTTAAGAGGATTCCGTGAGAGTATTAGTGACAAAACTAAATACATACAAGGAATATAAGACTGTTAGAAAAATGTTAGGAGTTTTATAACAAAATAATGTTAATTGTAATAATGTTAACAAAATAATGTTAAGAGTTTTAAGATAGTAATATTAATAATATAGGTAATATAGATATTGCTATTAACAATGATAATATTAATGACAGAACAATAAAATTAATTCTGAAATACTGAAATAGTTAATAGCATGATTAAACTTAAATGTAGACTCATACGATGAGGAAAGAATAAATGCTATCATGCAATGACAGATTAAGAAATTGATCATATTTGTATATTATTGAATTGTTGTGCCTATAATGGGCTGTGGCATTATCTACTTTACAAGAGAGTAGGTAAAGTATATAGCCGTTACTTTATCAACTTTTTAACCAAATGAGTAATAACTTAGACAGTTATATGTCAATTGACAAATATTACTCTTAAATGATTAATGAAATAAGCATTGAAAGGATTAGTTAAGTTAGTTAAAGAGTAGTAATGCAAGTAAACAATGAGAAAAGATTAATAGAGACTAAAGAACAGTGATAAAAGTCTTAATAACATAAATAAAATAAGAAAGTTAGTGTTATAAATTATTGATCACGATAGCATTAATGTAAATGTTAAAGCTAATAGTGTAAACAGTAAATATGCTGATAACTGAAACCATAATACTAAAACATAATGACAGAAACAGTTATGAACATAGCCATAATTGAATTTAGTAAAAGATTTAGTATTTTATGAGATAAGACACAAATGAATTAAAAGTTTTAAGGAATCAATGTTTATAGGGTGCATAGAAAAGGATATAAGATGGAAAGTTTGAGATATATAACCACCATTAAGTATTTTAATGCTCGGCGCGTAAATTTATTACTACACACAGGTTATGGAAGATAGCATATTAGAAGTGGCCGAGGCTTAACTGATGACCGAGGATAATGATTGTTAGCAAGAGTAAAATTGTAGACATGGCATGTATATGATCAAGATAAATGAAGTTAAGAACGTGTAAGAATAAGTTTATAGTTTGTATATATGCTTAGGTAAAGAATCTTAATAGACCCTTGTATGGATTGTTATATTGTTAGTGTTCTTGTGTATAAGTGTTATCGATGTTTAAAAAAAAAATTCCCACTGGACTATCAAGTGCATTATATCGTATAATAGTATAGTGTTTTGAAATCCAATATCCGTACCATTTATGGGTATAGAGTGTTACACAAACCCATATAAACATCTATTTCTATCAATTAATCAATTTAAGAGAACAAACACTGCATTTGTAGAGCATCAACCCACCAGACGCTAGAGCATGGAGGCAATTGAAATATGAAAATAAAGACAAGATTTTATCCCTTAGCAGCATCACTGTGATCCTCCCTTTGATGCCAAATTATGCTCATGTAGATAAAAAAAGGAAAACATTGGTTTTGGTCTAGTCCTTATGAGGTTACAAAGTACATGCCATACATGAGGGAGTTCATCGATGGCTTACAATATGTTTGATGAAAGTTAAACAAGGTAAGAAATACACAAGCAAACATTTGCACCACAACACTATGAATTCTGACACATATTAAACTACTATAATATTAAAATAATAATACAATAACACCTTTACATAGGAGACATCATAAATCAGTAATCTGTGGACCTACCTAACAAGGTCACAGGTTATGTCTCTAATGCCTAGTCAAGAGCTAGAATGCAACATAAGTACATGAGTTTATAGCAATTTTTCAAGTCACCAAACCAAACATATTATATGGAGGTTGTCCATTAATAATACCATCTTCTGCAAACATACAAATATTGAAGCTTACCTATAAAGACCTATGTGTAAAGATCTGTGGCAACTTTATTTGCCTATTCTATATGCAGGTTATAGATATGTCAGTCGAAGCATAGTGTAAGTATGCGAGATGATAGAAATTTTTCATGTCACTTAACAAAACAGATTATATGGAGTTTGTCCATCGATAATACCATCTTCTGCTAACATGCAAATATTGAATCTTGCACTATAAAGACCTATGTGTAAGGATGTGTAGCAACTTAACTGCCTATTCTATGTGCAAGTTATAAATATGCCAGTCGAACAAAATATGTATAGAAACCAAATTTGGTTTTTGTCAATTGCAAGGCTTGTATGTATTGATCTAATATGTTCTTAGTTTAGTATCAAAAAAATTTTAACCCCTTACTTTTTTTGATGTTGCAGGACAACCATCTCATTATTCTGAAGCATGCAGATGAATATCTTATAATGTATGACACTGTCAACAGGCTGCATGATGGAGCACATCTATAGGGGGAAAAAATGGGTAATGGTCTAAAAAAAGTTACATCATGAAACCTCACCATACATTGCAACACAAATATGAAACCTAATATTGAATAATTGCTGACTATAAAGCCAATTTGTGACCCAAATTAATCATTGATTTCCATGAACATTATAATATTGCAAATTTATATCCCCTGTTACCAGTAGAGCCATTTCATTCTACTAGATATTGAAAATGACACCAAAATAGTAAACTTTTGGGACTCATTAGCTGGTGTTAAGCAAGTTGATCCACTAATCAAGAACAAGATACATAAATTGTTAAGTTCATATATTTGCTCTGGTTATGCATGCAGTCCATTAACGACAACACCTTGCCTATTGGCACCAAAATATTGTTCAATTTATTACCAGATGACTGCAACATATCATGCATATGGAGTTATATTCGCACCTACAAGTGTCAGATACCTGGAGTATTATGAAATATGGTTGAAAACAGGGAACCCAAAATAGCCACCAGGGGTAAGACATAACTTACAATAAAAAATACTCAGTTATTATGAGTTCCATTAAACTTAAGCTAAACTTTGTTGAAGCAATATTTACTCTATATAATTGAGGTCTATATATGAATATAGAATATATGTCATCAATTACAAAGACATGGCTATGTCGACAACATGGACAACACTTCATTGTTCTACTAGGCATAAATTCCTAAGCCCCGCACCCACTAGAATAACAATACTCCTAAATTTACATGATAACTCACTACAAGAAAATGAAAAAATTACTACAACAATTTCTTAACGAAAAGAAATTCCATATTTAATTATAGATGAAAATCACTTTTCGTTGGTAAAATTGTAGGGAAATTTGGTCTTTTACGATGGAAAAATGAGGCCATTGTTTTCGATCGTTAAAAATGGAGGTAAAATTCTTTTTCGATGGAATTTAGCAACAGAATATTGAATCCATCATAAATTTAGGCGCAAAAGCAGCAGCAGATTAGGAAGAGTAGAAGAGGACCCAGGTCTAGAAGCTCTCAGTATAGAGGAGTCACTTTTTATAGAAGAACTGGAAGGTGGGAGTCTCATATTTGGTATGTTTTTATTTAATTATTTAAATTTCTTGCTTAATTACTCATGTTTTAATGGCTAATTTTCTTAATTTTGTGTGCAGGGATTGTGGGAAACAAGCCTATTTAGGTTTGTGTATAATTATTTTATCATTTTTATATAAATAACTTGTTATTTTGTATGAACTTTTTATGATTGATTTGCTTTTTCTCTTTTTAATCTTTTTATCAGATGGATTTGACACTGCACTTCCGGCAGCAAGGTATTTCTTTTTATTTATTTTTAAAAATTTTTTGGAAAGCATTTTGTTTGATTTTACTAAATTTTGATTTATAATTGCCAAGCATATGATAGAGCCGCAATTAAGTTTAGAGCAGTTGGTGCAGATATAATTTTGATTTAAGAGATTATAAGGATGACGTGAAACAGGTAAATTATTATTATTATTGTAATTAGAAGTGGATTGTTTTAATGGGTGTTAGATTTGCTTATAGCTATACTTTGTTAGTTAATGATTGGGTTATAAATTCAATTTCAATCTTAGTAATTTTCTTTAAATTGTTAGAGGTGTTATAGCCATGATGTTGGGGCCTTGGGTATATGTATGGTTGTTTCTGAAATGTAGGTTGTTCTATGATCTTTGACCCTTTATTTCCTTCCTAGTTTCGTGTCTTAACTTAATTTCTATAAATTATTAGGCATGTCAACCACATAATCACAGACGTCCAAACACATATAATAAAACTGCCACACACATATTAACTAGTGATAGTTATAAAAGTTTAATACAAGCCAAAACCCGAAACTATAATATAAGTCATATACATGCCAAAAGTCTTAACATACTTAAATATTCTAACTTCAATTCTCCAAATCAGATTCCAAAATATGTGAGTTGTGCTATCGCTCCGCGCCTAAGGTATACCTATACGCAGTCAAATAAAACTACGTGCTGAGCATTAAATATGCCAAGTGGTGATTGCAATTCCAGGTATTTCCACTAAACTAAGGCATCATGCATAATAAATAATATAAATATAATAAAATAATTCTAATTAAACATTATTTATTTATTTACCAATTATGCACGTAATATTACATTTAATTACCCTTAAATCACATAATTAAAGGCAATAACACAATTAATACACATAGAGAACCATATTTACCATTTTACCCTTAACTTATGGCAAAATTACATTTATGCTCTTAAACTTTTCCATAATGACGAAAATGCCCTTAGTTCATTTTATTTTACTAAAATTTCAATTATGCCATTAGTTCATTTATATTAACTAATTAACCATTAATTAACATACAGATTACCATTATACCCTCCAATTACCATTTTCATATTTAACCATTTAATTACATTTTTACCCTTATTAACTATCATTAAAATACATATGCACAAAATTACCATTTTGCCCTTAAATTTTTCATATAATTCCAATTATCTCCCTTTTTCACATAAATGTTATTTTAATCACATTTTAGCCATTTTAAGCTCGTTTGTACCATTTTGTTCCTGTAAAATACTGTCAGACTCTATGAACAGGATAAACGAGACGTGAATCCCGAAAATTCATAGAAATACCAAAGGGATCCTGTGGGACCACCCCTGTCTTTAAATACAGTACATAAATTAAAAACTTTCAGATACAATGAGGTAGGACCGTCATTGGCCTACAATAAGTGAGACATCATGCTCACACCCGCGGTCTTATGTCCTTATAACTAGCCAACATATCCTGAACTAGACTTGACTTCCAGAACATCACATAGGGCAACATTATTCCATTTTCCACATTTTCAAGTTATCATACATGCTTTTTATGGCATATCATCATGCTATCACATCCTTACACATGTAATTCACATCCATTTACCATCACATACTATAATTCTCATGTTATCATCATGGTACACATGTAAACACACATGTACATCATTCGACCAACATGTAAACTTTTCACCATTAATTCTTTTCATCAACTTTAACATTTATTTATGTCTTTTACATGTTGAATAACATAGCCATGCCATTAATTTCCATTAAAACTCATCAAAATCATACCTTTACACATGATAACCATTCGGCCACATATATACATCATATATCATGACATTTTCACATGCTCTAACACATACCATTAGATAGATCACATGCCAAATACCATGTATACATCATAAACATGCCATAAACATAATCAAAACACATAGAAAACCCATGATATACCATTCGGCCTACATAGGAATTCTTCATACAGTTTTTTTTTCTCATTTTAAGCATTCATATCATCATTATTAACATCCCTAAGCATGAATATCAAGTTATTTTCAATTAAACAGGCCTTAGTCACATACTTAGTTAACAAACATAACATAAATCACATAATATACCATGGAAATAGATGGAGTTTGCAATCACAAACCTTATATCCTTGTAATACACCTCTCAATACTCCTTTTCCTTACCCTTTTCTTGATTGGAAGTTCCTTCACCTAGTTGACATAACCATGTCCAAACACAAAGATGAAGATTTCATCAAAACTAAACTTCCTTTCAACAAATAAACTTGATAAACATCTTATTCACATCCTAAAGTATCCTTAGCAACCTTAAAACCAAATTAAAAACTCTTAAATCACTTCAAAATCACATCTAAACTTTCAAGTCTAGGTTTCACCCACCTATACACCTTCAAATGGACTTTCAAGGCCACCAATGGAATCTACAGGAGCTGAAATATGTTAGGGAGGCTTGAATATGGGGTGAGATGGAGAGAGATTAGAAGAAAAATGGAGGAAAAGTGAGGAAGATGTATTCGGCAAAGAAATGGGGAAGAGGAGGGCAGCTACAATGGAGAAATATGGAGATTTCCAAAAAAAATGAGGGTATTTATATGAGGGAAATTGAATTGAACTAGGTCCAACCGGAGTGGTCGAATCGGTTTGGTCCAATTTTTGATTTTCGGGCCATTTTTCACTGTTTAAGGGTAACAGAGTGTTCTTCAGCTCATTTTCACTCCCAATCAATTCCATCATTCTTATAATATCAAAACTATCCTCCACACAAAATTTCAATTTAATCGGAGTCCATTTGGAGCCCGGTTCACCTAAAGCGGTCCGATCGATTCTATTGTAAAATACAATTCTAATGCTGTAAAAAATTTCTAAAAATTATTCTGAGCCTGTACACTGCCCCTAGTAGACCTTTTTTTCCACTCTAACCATTTTTAAAAATTTGGTCAAACTTCAGTTCAATCGAACCGAACTAGAGGCAAATTTCAAACTGACTTTCGGGGGCCTATTTAACCTCGATTTCACACAAAATTATACCACTAGACTCCTGAAAATCCACAGATCATTTTTATAGAATAATATTTTTTTAGCATACCGCTGCTACAGACAGCTATACTGCTGCCCAATATGTCACCCATCCTAGAATTGTTATGCCTCAAGCACGCTTAACCTTTAAACTCTACTGTATATAAGATACTAGAAGTATCATCTCATGCCACAATCAGGACAACAGACTCTACAGAAAATACTGAATACTTCTAGGCTATAAAACAGGCCATTACAGGAATGGCCTGAGCGGGCGAGGGGAGTAAGGGTGGAGCCAGGTGTAACACTCTACATCCGTAAATAGTACGGATATCGGATTTCACGATACTGTACTGAAATACACTAAAAGCAATCAATAGATTTAGTACAAATTTTTTTTTCACCAATAATAATCACAAACATACATATACGAAACCTTAAAAATACACTAACATATAAATAAACTACTTATACCATATATCATTGCTTTCATCTGTCACACTCCGTTTTCCCCCTGGTAGTTTGAGCCATATTTGTCTGTGTGTTTGTGAGTGTTCTGGCATGTGATGTCTTAGTTTGGGCCATATTGCATGAGTTGTGGGCTTAGGTGATAATGTTATGTGTGGAGGTTGTGAGTGATCAAGTTCCACCTAATCACAAGAGGACAAGTGGCAAGGGTTAGAAAGGGGTTTATAAATGCAAGGGAAGGGAAAAGAAGAGCAACAATTTGCCCTAACTCTTTGTGACGCGCGCCGTACCTCACGGGCTTCCCGAAGGCCCGCTTTAGGGCTTCTAGGAGAGGTTCATTGGAACTTGTAAGGGATTTACAAGTGCGTCTATTTTGGGCAACAAGGAGGTTTCATGGAGTCGCCACCCAATAAAATATTGGAAAAGTTCGTCTCGCCTCAGTGAGCCTAAGACGGCGCATACTATCCATTTTTGGCAAACCAAAGGGTTCCTGGAGGCATTCACCCCAATAGAACATTGGAATGACCCTCTAACCCTAAGGAGCCTAGGATTGTAAATTGAGTCTTTTGATGGGACACAAGAGGTATCTTGGAGACCCCATTCCAAGGAAACATCAAAATGGGCCTCTCGCCTCGTTGAGCCCAAAGACCAGAGTAGGTTCGGGACTTCTCATTTATTTATACCTTGATTAATTTTACAATTAGGTTTTGAATTTATTATTTCATCATCTTTCCATACGATGCAATTAATTAAAAAGGCGCAATCATTCACATAAAAGCGAAAAATAAAATAACATTAAAATAAAGCAAATGAAAGTAAATTACAATAAAACTAAGGGCAGAATACAACCCCCATTGTAAATAAGGTACAAAATATGCATAAAACGGGATACTTATTAAAAATTAAGGACATTGGTCCTAGATGTATTTATTATCAAAAACAATCTTTTATGTGATGATTTTATTGGATAAAATAGGACTTTGGTCCTTGATTTTTCGAAAATTCCCAAATTGATTATTGTAAAACTCTTTGCCATTTTTATTAACGTGAAAAAAAAAATAATTTTACAAAAGGGAAATAAATAAATTATCATAACAATAACAACAATCATGCAATTAATATAATAATAAAATACTAAAACCAATAATAAGACTAGCAATAATAATAATAATAAGCAGAAAAAAAAATAGTAATAAACCTACAATCAATATTAAATAAACAATAATAATAAAGATGAGGGTTAAAGGGAATAAACCAAGTATAAATCCTTAGATTTGGGTGGCCATCATCATCCTCAAATTGAACCCATCCAAAAAATAATAAAAAGGATATTTCACAAAAATAAACAAACACATTAGTATAAAAATTCAGAACTGAAATAAAATGATAAAATAAAAGCTAAAAAAGGGTTTTGAATAAGAGGGCAAACAAAATAAAGAAAACAAATAATAGAAAACATAAATAAATGAAAACGAATTAAAACAGTGAGGGAAAGCCCAAAGACGGTCATTCAGACGTGACCGACGGGCGTCGAAAATGTGACCGGCGGGCAGTAAAGTGCGCTAAATACGTCCCGTCTCTCAAGCGAGGGACGGGCGTCGGCGACCACACTGCCCGTCGGTCACCCCTGATCCCCAAAAAAAAACGACAAAACAGCAGATTTTTCACAAAAAATAATTTATTTTAGATAAAATACTTAAAAGAAACACAAATAATTAAATTCAATCAACCAAATGTCAGATCTATAATATTTACCCTCGGATTATACCTTTTTGGATGAATGTAGGATAATTTTCGGTCTCGCGCGCTTCACGAAAATCGAATAAAAATCAAGAAAAGAAAATTTAAATTTCTTCCTTGAAAATTAACAACGATTCAAATGTTGGAATCGATAAATTGACGGAAACAAATTAATCTTGCTACCTCAATTTAATTGGATTCACCAAAATAATATTTTGAAAGGAAAATTAAAAAGATGAAAATATTTTCTTTTTGTTTTGTAAAAATATGATTTTTGAGAGAAAAATATTAGGCAATATTTTCTACTTGAGAAAGGAAAATAAAATCCCCTAATCCAAATTATCCAACCCCCAAATTGATTAAGAATCCCCCTTTTATAGAAAAAAGAATCCTATTCGGAATTGGAAAGAGAAATCCTATGGCAAATAGGATTTGGCAAATGACCGACGGCCGTCTGAAGCCCACAGACGGGCGTCTATTAAAAAGGGCACGCGCGATCATTTGGCCAATGGACGGAACGAGGCACGGGGGTAACAGACGGGCGTCGGTTTACAGACACGTGTCTATCGTTCATTTCACCGACGGCCCGTCTCTCATGGCGAGGGACGGATCATCTCGGCTACCGATGGGAGTCTAACTGCCGACGGGCAGGCCGTCCATGGAAAAAAAAAACACTTTTATGCTAAATCTTCCCAATTTTCTAATCCTTTCTGCTGTAAATGAAAATCTCCAATCCTTATGAATCCAAAGGACCAAAATTCTCAAATTTTATCCATTGAATCGAAAACGGACACTGATTTCTTCATCGGGTAATCTCTATTCTGATCTGCCTTAGGGCACGCTGCTTACACTCTTCTATTCTATTTTCCTCATCGCTGCCTCCTTCTCCTTCATTTCTTCTTTCTCGTTGTTCCATCTTGTGATCTCTTCCTTTGGCCGAGCTTTTGGTAGAAATTGATCAGCTCAAGAGTTGTTTCGGTAATATCTGTTGGGATTTCTCTTCTTCTTTCTCTTTTCTCTCGATCTTGTTGGATGTGTTCTTGATCTAAGGTTTGCATTTGTGTGATTTCTAGGTTCCTGGTTTAGAAGAGCCTCCTCGTGATCCCAAAGGCAAAGAGAAGGCTAGCGGGAGTGGAGATCGCAACTAGGAGCATAGGATTTTTGCAGGTTTAGGAATCTATGTGTTTCGGATGCATCTCTCTTGGTTTCGTGCCTTTGGTTGATTTCTGGGAATTTGCTGGTAATGAGGTTTATGTGATTATATGCTATGAGTTTTGATGCACTAAAGTGTGTTGTGATGATTGTTGCGATGAGAATGCTCGCTCCGAGGTAAGCTGGTTTTGGTTGGATTTCTGGGCATGATTTTGGCTTTCGAAGTGTCCTGCAGAATTTCTGCACACTTGGAATGCAATTTTGTTACGAGCATGCCGATCGGCTCGAACGTAAAAGGGGATTGGTGATTTCAGGTCCCGATCGAGCACTCTGCTACTGAATGGGAGATAAGCAGTTATATCCGATCAGCTATCTGTCGATCGGTAATAACACGAGCACTCTGTTGCGTGCCCAAATAGCAGCTAGGCATTTCCAAACTGAAAGCCCCAAGCGAGTAGCCAATCGGGAGCACGACAGAGAGTTGAGTATTTGTTTTTGCGCTCAGCCTTCCGACCACTGTTGAGAACGCGATTCTTGTTGTGATCGCGACAGTGATCTTTAGTATGCCCCATCCTTCTAAAATGCATTTCCTATCCATTCTGATGGGTTACTACTACTGCATGAAATGTAAGCCTGTTTTTATATGCATGATATGATGACTTCTCCATGATAAATTATGCTATAAGATGAATCGTGAAATGATTTATGGATGACCTACAAGAGTCAATCTAGTGGATAGTTAGGCATGCCTAATAGAGTTTTGAAGCTGCAGCCCCTATGTGTTTCGTACCCTGATCAGGTCCCCGTTTGGGTCCTCACGATCCTCTATGCATTTGGATCTTATTTAAGATCCCCTATGCGAAAGTGTTTTGAATGCGAAAAATAAGAAGTTGCTTTTTGAATCGTACCCACGGGTACACCCCTATGCGTTCCCCTATGCCTTTACTCATTATCCACTATTGTGAGTCAGCACGTGTTGTGTTATGTTTTTCTATGTTCTGTTATACTGATACGAATGTGAATTCCAAATGGATGTGAATATGCACTTATGAATCTATGTGAGCTTCAATGAGCGAATGAGCTCAAGTTATGTTTTGCATGTATATATATATATATATATATATATATATATATATATATGTATATGTGTAAGTATGAATATTAGCATCTGCCATATTGTATGTGTTCTGCTTTGGCGACTGTTGTGAATGGCCGTCCATTTTATTATTTTTTTTCCCTTTAAGCGATATCGCTTAGCACGTTGTTCCATCCGTGCAGGTGCGGAAGGTGATTAGCTGTTGGGAGAGTTGCCGCAAGTCAAGCCAATACAGAGAGTCTGATGTTAGGATTTAGCATTTTATAATATAATTCTTTTGTAGTTTTGAACTCTCATTTGTAATATTTTTTGTTTAGCTTCTGCTCTGTATTTTTTTGGGAAGATGTAATTATTTTTATATATCCGAACGGTTTGTAATGATATTATTATGTTTATGAATGAATGATCATTTTGCTTTCAAGTTTTATTTCTGCTGTCCTTATGTATGTTATGTGTTTGTTCGGGCATGGCATTCCAATTGGGATGTTGTGTGGCTCTCTGATCGGGGAAGTTACGTGGCATCTCTATTGGGGTGTTACAGCTTTTAGTATCAGTGCCCCGGTTTAAACATTTTCTGGGTGTTGTTATGTATAGGCGTACGCTTAGGACTGTGTTGGCCGATGCGGTTGTCCTTGTGTTTGTTTGTTTGATGGCTTATGATTTTGTGTGTGGGTCGCTAGAGGGGTCGACTGAAAGTGTAAACCCTCCAGCACCAGATCCGTCTGTGTCTGTGTCGGCTCAACCAACTAGGGTCTAGCCTGAGGCCGCAGCCATGCCTTTTGAGGCAATGTTGAAGATTTCTCAGGACATGGCTCATGTCTTAGAGAGAGTGACTGCTCCGAGAGCCCCTTTAAGGAGTATGAGAAGAGCTAGGACAGAGGACTTCTATGGGACTAGTTTGGACAAATCTGAGTATGCTAAGAAGTGGATAGAGAAGGTGGAGCGTGCTCTAATGAAGGTTCGGTGCCCTCCTGAATAGCGAGTTGAAAGTGTTGTGGCATTGCTTCAGGGATCCGCTTATGATTAGTGGAAGTTGGTTCTTAGGCATCCCCAGTTGCCCGATCCGATCACGTGGGAGTTCTTTGAGAGAGAGTTTACCAATAAGTATGTGACTAGGGAGTATAAGGATGCAAAGTGGGCTCAGTTTCTCGGGTTAAAGCAAAGAGCTATATCGATTTCTGAATTTGAGAAGGAGTTCAATCGTCTTTCAAAGTATGCTCTAGAGGGTGTCCTGACAGAGGAGTTTAGGTGTCGGCATTTTGAGGCCGGTCTGAATGAGTCATTAAGGGTAATGCTCATTTCCCTGATGTGTACTCCGAGTGTTGGCTACTATCAGATTTTTCAAGCGGCTGTCCAGGCGAAAAGGTCAGAGTTGGTTCTGAGGGAGAGAGCTCAGAGAAGGAATCCCCCTCCTAGAGGATCATCATCGGGTAAGAGGTCTAGGAACCTGCAGGATGAGACTTCTTCAGGTCCAATTTTGAGAGGCAGGAGGCAAGATTCTACTATGGGTTCTAGTGCGGGAAGAGGTGGTTCTGGTAACAGGACTGAGCCATTGCCAGAGTGTTCTCAATGTAGTAAGCGCCACAAGGGCAAGTGCAGGTGGCTCATGGGTGGTTGTTTCAGATGTGGGAGCACTGATCACTTTCTGGCTAGCTGTTCGAAGTCATATGTGAACTCTGGGGATTAGCGTGAGGTTAGCCGAGAGGGATCTAATGCACTGCAATCCGATCGGACTAAGAGTAGAGGTAGAGGTCGAGGCGGTCGGCCTAGAGAGGGAGCCCCGTTGGAATCTGTCGATCGGCCCTTGATGGTTCCAGCAAGGGCATATGCCATGAGGGCTCGGGAAGAGCAAGACGCACCGGATGTGATTGCTGGTAAGTTTTTACTCTTTGATACTGAGTCGTATGCTCTAATTGACCCTAGGTCCACACACTCATATTTGTGCACGGATAAGTTATTTGATAAGTTGCGTGTTGTTAATCAGTTAGATTATGAGGTTTGTGTGACCAGTCCCTTAGGGCATAGTGTCAATGTGAGTAGAGTGTTTAGGAACTGTCCCCTATTGGTTCATAGTGTTGAGTTTTCTGCTGATTTGATTGAGTTGCCATTTCGGGAATTTAATTTGATTTTGGGCATGGATTGGTTGAGTAAGCACCGGGCTGTGGTTGATTGTCATATGAAGACTATGGTGTTGAGGGATAGAGATCGATCTTCAGTTTTGGTTAAGGGTATAGGTTTGGGTTCCATGAGGAACGTGATTTCTGCTATGCAAGCCAGGAGGTTCATGAGGAAGGATTGTGAAGCATTTTTAGCAATTGTGTTGGATTCCAAGCATGACCAGGTCAAGATTGAGGATATTATAGTGGTTAGAGAGTTCGGAGATGTGTTTCCAAGTGAGTTGCCTAGGTTGCCTCCGGAGAGAGAAGTGGAGCTGTCCATAGAGATAGTGCCGAGTACTACTCCCATTTCGAAAGCACCTTATCGAATAACTCCTGTAGAATTGAGAGAACTCAAAACTCAACTACAAGAGTTATTGGATAAGGGGTTTATCTGACCCAGCATATCCCCATGGGGAGCTCCAGTGTTGTTTGCTAAGAAGAAGGATGGTTCGTTGAGGATGTGTATCGACTATAGGCAAATTAATAAGGTCACGGTGAAGAACAAGTATCCTTTGCCAAGAGTCGAGGATTTGTTCGATCAGCTCAGAGCTGTGGGTTTTTTCTCCAAGATTGACCTCCGATCGGGTTACTATCAGCTTCGGGTTAAGGATGCGGATGTGGTTAAGACTGCATTTCGGACGTGATGTGGCCACTATGAGTTTCTTGTGATGCCGTTTGGATTAACTAATGCTCCTGCGGCTTTTATGGATTTGATAAACCGAGTGTTCAGACCATATCTTGACCGATTTGTAGTAGTGTTCATTGATGATATTCTGGTTTACTCGAAGGATGAGAGTGAGCATGAAGAGCATCTTCGGATAGTACTGCAGGTTTTGAGGGAGCATCGTTTGTTTGCAAAACTTAGTAAATGTGATTTCTGGCTCCGAGAGGTGTCTTTTTTGGGCCATATTGTGTCAGCTGAGGGTATTGAAGTAGATCCTGCTAAGATTAAGGCGATTGTGAATTGGAGAGTGCCTAGGAATGTTCCCGAAGTGAGAAGTTTCCTTGGTTTGGCAGGGTACTACCGTTGGTTCGTGAAAGGGTTTTCGGTCATTGCTGCTCCGATGACAAGATTGTTGAGGAAAGGAGTTAGATTTGAATGGTCGAATAAGTGTCAGTCGTGCTTTGAGAAGCTGAAGAGTTTGTTGATTAAAGCTCCTGTACTTACTCAGCCCCGATTGGGCAAGGAAATTGTATTGGGCTCGGATGGGTGCTGATGCAAGAGGGTAAAGTTGTGGCGTATGAGTCCCGTCAGTTGAAGCCTCATAAGAAGAACTATCTGTCGCATGAAATTGGCAGCTATGATCTTTGCTTTGAAAATTTGGTGACATTATCTATATGGGGAGAAGTGTAGGATTTTCATAGATCATAAAAGTTTAAAGTATCTCCTCACGCAGAAGGAGTTGAACATGAGACAGCACCGATGGTTGGAGTTATTCAAGGACTATGACTGCATTGTGGATTTTCATCCAGGTAAAGCCAATGTGGTTGCAGATACTTTAAGTAGGAAGTCGGTTTCGGCTTTGTTCTTGAGGCGGTTAAAGTGGAGATTTGATTCGGATGGGTCTTTGGTTGCCCAATTGAGAGTGAAGCCTACCTTAAGATAGTCGATTGTGGACGCTCAGAAGGTGGATGTGAGATTGCAATGAGTTTTGCAGGAGATCCGATCGGGTAAGCAGTTGGAATTTTTGGTTTTGGATGGGGTGCTTGTATATAGGAATCGTTTGTGTGTGCCCGAGAGTGATTAATTAAGGAATAAGCTTTTGAGTGAGGCACACACTACGGTCTTTACTATGCATCCAGGTAGTTAAAAGATGTATATGAAGCAGTTCTACTAGTGGTCTGGGATGAAGAGAGATATCGTGGAATTCGTGGCGAAGTGCTTGATTTGTCAGCAGGTAAAACCTGAGCACCAAGTCCCTTCGGGATTGCTCACTCCTTTATCTGTTCCTCAGTGGAAATGGGATGACATCGCCATGGATTTCATAACGGGTTTGCCACTGACCAGCGGAAGCATGATTCAGTTTGGGTTGTTATGGATCGCCTTACCAAGATGGCTCATTTTGTGCCAGTTAGAATGGACTATTCGATGGATAAGTTAGCCAGTATTTATGTGGACGAGGTGGTCGGATTACATGGAGTGCCATTGTAGACACCGGGTCCCAAGGTGGTCCAAGATCAGGATTAGTCGATGATGAAAATAATACTTGCCACAAGTAAAGGTGTCGAAAATAATGTCATCCTTGTTGAAAATCTCCTTTGTTCCTCTAAATTTTTTTTATCTCTTTTTACTCTTTATTTTATTTTATTTTTATTTTTTATTTTTTTATTATTTTTTATTTTATTTATTTATTTATTTATCTTTTTTTTTGCGAGCCGCGTGCGGGCCGCACCCACGTGAGGGCGGCATGCGCCTGTGGGCGCGCGCGCCTCGCCTACCTCCACGCGGCCATTTTTGGCCGCAGTCGTTTTCTTCACTGTGTTTTCTGATTTTTTTTCAGTCTGATTTTCTCCGTTGTTTCACGTTTTTATACAATTCTTGGTTAATGAAAAATGAAAGGAAGCCTGTCCATTTTCCATTTCGGGACAAGACAGGAATTAAAAGGATTTTTTGTCTTCATTTCAAAAGGAGCTGCCATTTTATTCAAAAGGAAAAACTTAGTTTTTCTCTCAAAAAAAAAAAAGAACAAGGGCAGCCGATTATTTTTTTTCAAAAGCAAAAAATCATTAAGTTTTTTCAAGTTTCAACTTTCTTTTCTTCTTCTTTTTTCTGCAAAATAGTTTTCATTCGGGGATAGATTTAAGCAAGGAAAATCAATTTCCTTTTGTCTTGGATCATGCCTCCAAAAACATTTCCTTGAGTTCATTTATTTAAAACATAGATTTTCATATTTTTTTTCGGGTGTTTATCACCGTAAAATCGACAAGGACATCGATCAAGACACCATATCTTCCGGTCTATAAAATTCTGAGGGTAAATATTTTTTTGGAACTGTTCTCATTTATTTTGTTCATCATTTATTATTGTTAATATTATTATTTTTGCTATTATTACCATGTCTATCATTTATTTTTAGCATTTTAAGGTGATTAATATTACTGTTGATATATTATTTGTTTGTTTAGTTTTATTCTTTTGTGACTCCCGTTGGCTTCTTCTTCTTCTTCTTCATTATTATTATTATTATTATTATTGCTATTAAGATTTTTTTTGTTGCCTTCATTTTCATTATTATTTTTATTGTTATTATTATTACTATCGTTATTATCATGTTCACTGTTATTTTATTATTATTATCATTATTATTATTATTATTATTATTATTATTATTACTATTTCATCATGTTATTATTATTGCCACAATAATCCTATTGTTATTATTGCTATTATAATTTTATTATTGCTTTGTCATTAACTTTGGGTTTTTGCATGACTTATTTTACTTCTTTTGCATGAAAATCATTTGTATACTAAACAAATATGTCCCATATTTATGTTGTCTTTACTTGATTAATTTTGTTTAGAATTATTACTAATATTTTTAATATTATTTTCTGTCTAAAATTTATTTTGAGTTGCATTATATGGGCATCCCCGTGACCCCTCGGATGGGTCACCACGCGTAAGAGAACACGTCGGTTTGGTGAGACCTTCCTTATTTCCCTCCTTTTAGTTGTGCTTGTTTGCAAATAAATATTTTATTTATGGACGCGTGAGATAAAAAGTCACGAAAATATTTCTGTAATTAAATTGAAATTTTTATTAATAAAATTGGGACCAATGTCCCTCATTTTAGCCAAGGAATGTAAAATATCATAATAAAACGAAGAGCTGAATTTTCTCCAAAAATGGGATCACTCATCTCGGTTTTTCAAACTAGCAATCAAATAGCTCTTCGACCCTTTTTCAAATAACTGCGAAGGAACCAATGTTCCTAAACCAAATGAATGTCTCGATTTATGTATGTTTTTCCTATGTTTGATTTTGTTTGATTATTTAAATTTATGTTCATTTTCTTTTGGGCCCTTGTAATTAATTTTGGGGCAACATTATTTATCTTCCATTTGGGATTGTATTCTATCCCAAGTTATATTTTTAATCTTCTTTTATTGGGGTTGTATCCCGCCCCTATCTTCTATGTAATTGTGTGCTTGGCGTGTTTATTTGCTTTCTTTCATTACTTTATTTACCGCTTTATTTATAGCTTTCCTTCACTCTCTTTAAGTGATTGCAAGGCGCTTTATTTAAATGCATAAATCGTGTGAGATAAGAGATAGAATTTTAGGAAGTTAAAAACTCATTTATAATTAACCAAAGCAAAAATAAAAGTGAAGTTCCGAACACCAATCTCTGGTCTAGACCAATAAGAGGTTAGAGACTTTTCCCAATTTCTTGTAAATTGGGTGGCGACTCCATGATACCTCAAATGTGCCTAAAGGCATCTTGGGGCTAGATGTTACTTTCCAATGTTCTATTGGGAAGGAAGCATCCAAGATGTCTCATGGTGCCCATGATCAAAAAGATGCGAACCAGTCCCTCGAATCCTAAAAGCGGGTTCAGCGAGGGCCTTTGCTAGGTTCGGCGCGCGTCACAGTGGCGACTCCACTGGGGATCATTTGAGAGTTCGCTCTGAAAGTGTTTTGGTTAAAATGTATAATTGAGTTTTTAAAACTTAAAATTCTATCTCTTTTCGAAATTGCATTACATCATTTTAGGGCCTTAGAATTATGTTAGTTGGTCCCCTATCTTACCCCGGTGCATTCCCGAAGCACGACCCTACTTTCACTCATTGTAGGAAAGTGTTAAGGATAATCACCAGCCCAAGTCTCGTACTATTAAATGTATATCAAATGGAGATCTGATTGGTCGCTATGCCCGTGATGAGCTAGACCCATTGGCAGGGACCATGCTTGGGTAGACCTAAAAAAATCACCCTCGACCAAAGCCCATGTATTGACAAATAAAAACTTCCACTAGGTGATATGCTCCTTAATATGATGCTTGTGATGTGGGCCATCACATATTAAACAAAATCAAGCAAATTAAGTGGTTCTTTATCAAAGGCTTTCATGCCCTGATAAGCCCACCTTAACTTGATTGAATTGTCCAATTACGTAATGGAAAAAACTCATACGTATGTACATTACATAAGAGTGTTATGCTACCAATTTTCCACCGTGCACCATACGTGTCCGATGGGTTCCCTGTTAACCCTCGGATGAAACCCACATAGGAAAGAGACCGCACGACCTCGTGTGTGGGGGTGATAAGGTTGGAAGGATCTATCTGCTTGCATATGGTTGTGGATACTGCACAGCACGCTCGCACATCGCATGCCATTCATGCATGTTAATAAAATAAATTCATGTATATATAAATAATAATATATTTTATCTCATACTATGTGTGTATGTATCTTTCTGTCTGCATGCTATTTTTCACATGTACATATCATCCTGCGTATAATCTCATGCTGTGTGTGTATATACCTTTCTGTCTGCATGCTATTTTTTCACATGTGCATAACATCCTGCATATAATCTCATGCTGTGTGCGTATATATCTTTTCGTCTGCATATTATTTTTGCACGTGTACATATCATCCTGCATGTAATTTCTTCCATGCATCCCATCATATTGTGGTAACCTATTGATCTCACACTCATCAA
This sequence comes from Excoecaria cochinchinensis, assembly GCA_947683425.1. NCBI lineage: Eukaryota > Viridiplantae > Streptophyta > Magnoliopsida > Malpighiales > Euphorbiaceae > Excoecaria > Excoecaria cochinchinensis. The sequence goes on from CANTUQ010000092.1 coordinate 14,852,757, forward strand.
AGAACATTTGCATGGCACGATCATGCATTGTACGTGTCATCCATGCATCATTATAACAATTTAAGCTTTTTAGCCATTATAGATTCATCCAAGTGGATTAGAGGTTCTGACGATCGACTACTTAGTACAGACTCGCCCTTTAGATTGCTAAAATTAGTGCCTGTTTGTGATTCTGAGTCACTCTCAACAACTAGTGAATCATCTTCGATGGCAGAACATCCACAGGCATTAGAAATGGCTGATCCTTCACGACAGATTAAAGAGACTCGTGTCTTAATGACCCACGAAATGGATAGAAGGTCCGAGGAGCTTGAAAAGAGGTTATTGGTCATAATCAAGGGAAGGATGGATGCCATGGTGCTAGTTCTTCAAGCTCAACTTATGGCAACTACTCGGGCACCTCTCAATAAGACTATTACTAGCCCTGCAAGTCTAGGAGTTGGTAGTAGTGGTACAAGAAAGACAGGGAAAGTACCAATGGCTAAGATAGCTCAAAGGCACTATTCTGATCTGGGCAGACCTTTGTCATGGGTTTTCGAGAAGCTAATGAAGGAGGGCAAGTTGTAACCATTGCCACCCAGACCAGCCTTAAGTCAGGGACAGCCGGGTGTAGACATCGGGTCCCGAGGCGGTCCAAGATCAGAATTAACCGATGATGAAAATGATACCGGCTTACAGGCAGTGGTGTCAAAAATGATACTTCCCTTGTCGAGACTCTCATTATTGTTTAAATGAAAAATAAAAAAATAAATAGATATAGAAAATATATATATTATTATAAAAATAATTTTTTATAAAAAAAAATTGATTAATTAAATTAATTTTTAAAATTGCATTATTTTTTATGTTTAAAAATAATGAAAAAAGAAGGGGAATTAAATTAGTTACTAAGTTTAATTGGAAAAAGAAAAAGAAAGAAAAGAATTAAAAATATTTCTTAAAAAAAAAATAGTTAGATAAGTGGGAGAGGATGGCCACTTTATAAAGTGGCCATCCTCGGCCACTTTCTTCAAAGTGGCCATCCTCGGCCACTTTCTTCAAAAGTGGCCGCGTGCGTGGTACCGAAGCACCGCGCGCGCCTCTTTGGCTCACGCGGTCTTCCCCTCCACGCGGGCACGTTTGCCCAGTCCCGTCGCTTTCACCAATTTTTTGCATTTTTTAGACTATTTTTCAGTCCGATTTTTTCACCGTTTTGTGTTATTTTCGATCAACAGAAAAATAAAAGTCTCTTTGGACTTTCTCTATTTTGGGACAAGGCTAAAAATGAAATGGGGATTCAATCTCCATTTTCAAGGGACGGCAAAAAAAAAATTATTCAAGGTTTTTTTCTTGGGTTTTTTCATTTTCTATCCAGCAACCTTCGTTTTTTTTTTCTTCAAAATTCTTCAAAAAAAAATTCTTAAATTTTATCCTCAAGTTTTAATTCTTCTTCTTTAGTAAAATTTCATCTTGAGTTTGATTTGAACAAGGAAAATTAATTTCCTTTGCTCAAAACTCCCACCAAAAATATTTTCTTGATTTAAATTTGTCCAAAAATATCAATTTTTACATTTTTTCAAACATTAATCACCACAAATTCGACAAGGAAAACAAATCGAGACACCATTTTTTGGATCTAAAAATTCTGAGGGTAAACACTTTGGACCCGTTCTCATTTCATTTTATTTTATCTTGCATTTATTTGTTATTATTATTTTTGATATCATTTTGTTTTGGTATTTTAGTGTGATTAATATTACCGGTGATAAATTATTTGCTTGTTCTAGTTTGATTTCTTTTCTTTTTTTCTCGATGCTATTATTATTACTATTATTATTATTGTGTCCCCGTGGCCTTCATTTAAATTAGTGCTATTATTATTATTATTATTATTGTTATTGTTGTTATTATTATTATTATTATTATTATTATTATTATTATTATTATTATTATTATTATTATTATTATTATTATTATTATTATTATTATTATTATCTTCTAATATGCTTGTTACTGTTGTCATCTCAATTTTCTTGGTATAATTTCTTGGTGGTTGGCTTATTTGACTTTTATAGTTTTATTATTTGCTTGTTGTGTCGCCGTCAGCCTCCCACATTATTATTATTATTATTATTATTATTATTATTATTATTATTATTATTATTATTATTATTATTATTATTATTATTATTATATGTCATTGCTATTGTTATTTTATTAGTTGTTTGTATTATTTTATATTTATATTATTATTATTGTTATTATTATTATTATTATTATTATTATTATTATTATTATTATTATTATTATTATTATTATTATTATTATTATTTATGTTTATATTCATTGTCATCATTCTATATTATTATTATTATTATTATTATTATTGCTATTTATTTGTTTTAATATTATTGTTGTTATTATTATTATTATTATTATTATTATTATTATTATTATTATTATTATTATTATTATTATTATTATTATTATTATTATCATTATTGTCTCTTATCGTTATCATTATTATTAGCATTATATACTTGTGTTCAACATTTATTCTGTTTTTATTCGTTTAATTTTATGTAGAACTGTTACTAATATTCTTAATATTATTTTTGTCTGAGATTTAACTTGAGTCGGGTCATATGAGCATCCCCGCGACTCCCCGGATGAGTCGCGACGCTTGGAGGATCACACCGATTTTGGTGAGATCTTTCTCAACTCTCTCTTTATGTTGTGCTATTTGTAAATAATTATTTTGCTTGTGCACGGGTGCGATAAAAAATCACAAAAATACTTTTACAATTAAATTGGGTTTTTACTAATAAAATTGGGACCAATGTCCCCTATTTTACCCAAGAAATAAAAAATATCACAATAAAACGAAGAGTCAATTTTCCCAAAAAAGGGGATCACTCATCCCCGTTTTCAACAAATAAACAAAACGACTCTTCGATCCCTCTTCAAATAAACGCGAAGGAACCAATGTTCCTAAAATTCGAACAAGTGCGAAGTAACCAATGTTCCTAAAATAATGCCCCGATTTATGTATGCCTTTATTTACTATTGATTTTGCTTGATTGTTTTAATTTTACGTTCATTTCTTTTTGGGCTCTTGCAATTAATTTTGGGGCAACTTTATTTTTTATTGGGGGATTGTATTCCGTCCCCGCCTATATTTTCAATCTCCTTTTATTGGAGTTGTATTTCACCCCGATTTCTCTTGTAATTGTGTGCTTGCGTGTTTACCGCTTTCATTTATCGCTTTCTTTATTTACTTTATCGCTTTCCTTTTATCGCTTTCGTATGCTTAGAATGTGCTATTTAATTTAAATGCATCAATCGCGTGAGATGAGAGATATAATTTTAAGAGGTTAAAAACTCATTTATAATTAACCAAAGCATAAATAAGAGGGAAGTTTCGGACACCATATATCTGGTTTAGACCGTTAGAGGTGAGAGACTTTTTCCCAATTTCTTGCAACTTGGGTGGCGACTCCAAATGCCTCAAAGGTGCCTTTAGGTGTCATTAGACTAGGTTGTTCTCCCCAATGTTCTATTGGGAGGAATACACCGATGATGTCTCATGGTGCCCATGATTAAAAGATGCAAACCAATACCTCGAATCCCAAAGGCAGATTCACAAGCGAGGGCCCTTGCTGGGTACTGTTAGTGGATATGCCCTAGGCCAAACATTTGGACCTTGATGTAATCATTACATTTACATTTATATATAATGGTTTTCTTCACATTAATATTATTGGCATGTTACATTATTGTAATGTTTATGAATAACAATGTTATTCATGTTGTCCCTAGTCATTTATCACTAAAGGGCATAAAGATAAATTAAGACTAGTATAGATTTGCATTGATAATCATGGGATGATTATATATGATGATATAAATCAAATCTATAGGTACTTGCTAGAGAACAAAGTACTGGATAGACCCACTGTAAGATCACTTCATGGGATAGTGTCATAACTGATCTTATAATAGATATGTTATTGAATCCTTTGACCTGAGGTTATCATAGTTTCCTACATAAGGATCATTATGTTTTGACATAATCAAACGTTATCTTTAATAGGATAATTATAAAGTTTATGATCGGACATAATGAGAATTATGCGGAGTAAAGTGAATAATCAAGATGGAATTTGTCCCTCTCTAATGAGAGAGATATCTATTGGGCCCCTCGATAAGTAGGACTGTAAAGTGCATGGCCGTGCTCGAATGAATTGATAGTGTCATCAATATCATTTGAACTTATCAGTCTGCTTAGTGATCGAGAAATTATATGTTTGAACAATTTAAGTTTGACATAAACCATGACTTATGTTCAAACAAGATATCGTATGAAAAAAGGATAATAACATGTTCTATTGTCAGGTTAAAATCGGACTAACGATATTTATATTATTTGGGTAGTCATAATGTCTTGCTAGAGACCAATTATGACTTGTGGGCTTATCATGGGATTAGGCCCACTGCCAACATAATATAAACCTATTGGGTCACACACCAAGATCAAATGAACAGAATGGATTTTATTAGGTTATTTCGTAATAAAATATAAATATAGGTATTTATATTTAATTTCGAAATTACATATTTATATATATATATATATATGTACATATGCATATATCTCTTATTTTGAATATGAGATAATATTATATATTAATATAATATTTCTTATTATTTTGAATAAGAAATAAATAAAAAATATATATATATATATATATATATATATATATATATATATATATATATATATATATATATATATATATATATATATATATATATATATATATATATATATATATATATATATATATATATATATATATGAGGTAAATATCTCTTATTTCGAATTAAGAGTTAATATCCTTATTTATCTTTTCCTAAGAGAAAAAGGATTTGAAAATATATATACAGATATATATGAGATATAGGTTAATAAAAAGTGATTAACCCTTATCAAAAATAAATTACGTTTTTCAAGGGATAAGAGATTAAGAGTGGCTGCATATTTTTCTTAAGAGAGAAAAGAGACCTAGCCACCATTCTTCTTTGAGAAAGAAAGAAAAGAAAAATCCATTCGCACCCAAGGGAGCTAGCACCCCTGCAAACTTTTGTTCATCGGTTCGTCGTGTGGATACCGGTAGAGGGTGTTCGGATTGAAGCAGCACCTAAAGTTCGAACTAAAGAAGTTAATTTCGTTCTAAAGGTTAGTATATTTAATCTCTTCCTTTTTGAATCAATCAAAAATACTTGGATCCTGTTTCGGGTTTCAATTTTATTCCGCTGCGTTAATGTTGAATTAATCCGATGAAACCCAATAGGTACTTCGGCGCGTGTCACAGTGGTGACTCCACTGGGGACTTGTGTTTGAGACTTCGCTCCGAAAGTGCTTTGCTTAAAATGTATAATTGAGTTTTTAAAACTTAAAATTCTATATATTTTCAAAAATTGCATCGCATTTTAGAGCCTTAGAATTACGCTAGTTGGTCCCTTCTTACCTCGGTGCATTCCTAAAGCATGACCCTACTTTCACTCATTGTAGGGAAGTGTTAGGGATAATCACTAGCCCAAACCTAGTACCTTTTGGCATATCAAATGGAGACCCAGTCGGTCATCACGCTCGCGATGAGCTAGACCCATTGGCAGGGACCATGCTTAGGTAGCCTTAAAGTTTCATCACCTTGACCAAAGCCCATGTAATGGCAAATAGAAACTTCCCCTAGGGGGCATGCTCCTTAATACAATGCTTGTGATGTGGGCCGTCACGTATTAAAAAAAATCAAGCAAATTAAGTGGTCCGTTATCAAAGGCTTTCATGCCCTGGTAAGCTCACCTTAATTTGATTGAATTGCCTAAATACGTAATGGCCAAAACTCATACGTATGTTCATTAGATTAAGAGTGTTGTGCTGCCGGTTTTTCACCGTGCACATCGCGCGTTCATTTGGTCCCCTGTTGACCCATGGACTAAGCCCACCTAGGAAGAGACTATTTGACCTCGTGTGTGGGAGAAATAAGGTCAGAAGGATCTACTTGCTCATATGTGGTTGCGAAATGCTGCATAACTCATGATCATGCATTGTAACTGTCATCAATTCGTCATTCTAACAATCTTGATCTTTTAGCCATCATAGATTCATACAAGTGGACTAGGGGTTCTGACGGCCGGCTAGTGAGAACAGACTCGCCCTTCGAATTGCTAGAACTAGTGCCTTTTTGGGATTCTGAGTCATTCTCAATAACTAGTGAATCATCCTCCATGGCAGAAGAGACTGAAAACCTAACTGCTCAAGACCTCGCTAGGAGACTCGAGGAATTCGAGCAAAGGATGTTGGACATGATGGGAGCAATGGCCGAAAGGATTGCTCAGCCCCCTGCTCCACAAGCACTAATTGCTCCGCAGCTACCTGTAGCCCATCCTCGGGGGCAAGCTGAACTGCCTGCTGGTGGGGAGGTTCCCCTCATTGGAGGTGTCGCCCATCAACCTATAGAGGAGCCTAAAGTTGTTGCTGTGCTCGTTGAGCTAAGAAGGGCAAGGGTCCCTGATCCTGATGAGGACTTTGTGGAAGAGGGAGTGGAGGAGATAATAGCCCATCAAGTCGTGAAGGGTAGAGCACCCAGGGCCGAAGATGAAGCCATAAGGGGTATGAGACAACAAATTGAGGCAATCACTCGCCTGCTAACAGCTGGTAAGGGAATCAACCCCGAGGACAGAGATTTAGGGGATGAGGAGCTACTGCCACAGAGGTTTAGGATGCCTGAGCTGCCAAAGTTTGACAGAACATCGGACCCGTCTGCACATATCAAGCAATACACCCTGGTGATGAAGGGCACAGGGCTGACTAAGAGGCAAAAGGTGGATTATTTCTGCTTCAGTCTGGCGTGTCCGGCAATAAACTGGTATCATGGCCTTGATAGGAGATCGAAAGAGGACTGGGACCTCCTGACTGATGAATTCATGAAACAGTATGATTGCAGCACTAGAATGGAGGTCACCCTAAAGGACTTTGAGCTTCTACAGCAAAAGAATAACGAGTCATTCCATGAATACCTCACTAGGTGGAGGAATCGGGTCATGAAAATGAAGCAAAAACACGATACTGCCAATCAAATCAGACTGTTCATCAGGAACTCCTGCCCCCACTTGAGGGATTTGCTTAGCTTCAAAGGGCTCAGGGATTGGGAGTCCCTCAAGGACATTGCTTTAGAAGCCGAGGCGGCCTACCTAGCAAGGAAATCCAGCAAAAACAACTTTACTGGGAGGAATTTCAGAAACCAGTCAGGCTACAAGTCAGGAGGAGCCGGGGGTAGTAATAGCAGAAATGGTAAGACAGCCGAGGTCTCAGCCACTGGAGCAGAACAGGGCCAGTGGTACTTCTCTAACTTGGGTCGACCTCTATCCTGGGTGTTGGAAAGGCTGATAAAGGAGGGCAAGTTAAAGCCATTGCCGCCCAGACTAGCTTTGAGCCAGGGACAGCCAGGGCACAAAAGTGATCAATACTGCGCCTACCACCAACACACTGGGCATCTAACTGACAATTGCCGAATCTTGTGGGGCAGGATCCAGGACCTCATTGACTCCAAGGGTATCAGCGACCCTGAGAAGAGGAAGAAGAAGGAGAAGACGAACTACAATACAGTTCCCCCGCCATGAGTTTGATCTAGCCTAACTCACCCGAGTGGCATGTTTCGCCAGAGCTACAAGAAGAAGACTATGTTTTGTTTTTATGTTTTATTTCTTTTTATTTCAAGAACTCTTTATGACAATTTGGTTATTTTAATATGATGGAAAATTTTTGCTTATTTGTATGATATTTCTATGATTTCATTTCTCATGATCACGATGCATCCATTCATTTTGACATTAACCCAATTAATACGACTCCATCTAATCTCAAAACTTTGGGGAATCCAAACAAAATCTTGATAGCATCTGATATAACTCCTGAAGAGAGGATAATTTTGAGAGAAATAAAAGAAAAAAAAAGCCTTTGCCCGGACCTGGTGTGACATGCTGAAAATTGACAAGGACGTTCTTGAGATCAGTACTACTTCCACGTGCCAACATGACGACGAACCGAATTTTGAAAGCCATTTCTGTAACACCCCAAAATGGCCCTAAAAGAATTACAGAGTTATTGGTTCGAAAAAGGTAAATTTTATGTGCGAGAGTTCTGTCGCGAGCGCGACAAGTGTCGCGGGCGCGACAGAGCTCTCCAGCGGTTTTTGAAATTCAGCTGGTTGGTGCAGGCGTGAGCGTTCTGTCGCGAGGGCAAGAAGTGTCGCGAGCGCGACAGAACCCCCTCGCGAGATGTGTGCATAAGTGGGACTAAGAGACTTGGAGTTGTAGGGAGTTGACACATGGCATCGTAGAAGAGTGACAAGTGGCGGCATAAGAGTTTGACAAGTGGCATTATAGGAGTGTGCCAAGTGTCATTGTAGGGAAGAGACACTTGGCTTAGTTTGGCTTGGCTTGGTTTGGCTTGGCTTAGCTTGGCTTGGCTTGGCTTGGCTTGGCTTGGCTTAAGATAGGGATGAATTAAATGAGATGGTTGGCATTTATTTGGTTTGGTGATCATTATGTGAGAAGGTTTGGATTTAGTTGACTGGCCACTTTCCCTACTCCCATTTCAATTTCTTCATTTGGCTTTTTAATTCCCCTTTTTGTTTTCTTTGCTCTTAGTTGCCGTGCTCCACTTTCCTTTATTTTCTTCTCTTTTCCATTTGCTCCTAAAGAGAATCATTTGGGTTGGGATGAAGAGAGTGGATTTTTGAGAAGAGGTAAGTAGTACTATTATGATAGCATTAGTCTTCTTCTACTACTTGGTTTCTATTTTGATTTAAAGTAAAAAGAAGAGTAAACCCAAGTGTTTTTGTGTGTGGTTTTGGTGCAAGCTGGAGGCAAGAGAGTTGATAAAGGAAAAGAGAAGATCAGAATGAGTAGAGAGCTGTGATCGAGTTCCTAAAGGTAGGGATCGAGTGTGACTGTGTTAACTTTGCATGTGTTTATATGAGAAATGCTTGAACAAAGACATGTGTAAATAAAGAGATGCTTGATGAGCTTTAATTAGCTCAAGATGTTCATTTTGATTGCTTACAGTGCTCATGACAAGTGTATATATGTTTAAAGTATGTAACCTGATCATTTGAGTGTTTGTGTTGATAATAGAGTTTGATGTTGCGAAATTCTGCTTATTTGTCATTGGACCCCTGTGTATAGTATTTTTTATAAGTATAGTTATAGGATCTCAATTGGGTTGATTCCAATTGCATATGAAAGATAAGACCCGTATCTAAAAATGTCTAAGAGGGTGCTTGATCTAATTCTAGCCCTAAGTATCCCAAAAAGTAATTAAAACATAGGTGACCCTGTTCTGGCGGGTTCATTGGAACAGTATATGTTGTTTAGATCATATCTTTTGTTATACATATCCAAATGACCTGAAAATTGTCCCATTTGAAAGTTAACATCCTAGAGAACAATTGTTGAGAAGAACGTTTTTCCAAAAAAAGGACGTTTAGAGGTTCATTTAGACGATACAAGCTTAGGGTAAAAAGCAATCTCGTGAGGCACCAAAGCGGAGCCTCTGTCGCGAGCGCAACACAGGTCGCGACCTCGCGATAGAACAACCTATATTAAGCTGTTTTTTCTTCATTTTGAGCCCATGGTTGGCATGGGTCAACCCCTTGCCTTTCCCCTTAACGTTTTATACATGATTAGGGCTCCTAAATGATTACAAACTAGTTGTTAATGGAAAAATACATATGAGTATGATTAAAGATGGTAATTTAACTAATAAAGTAACAATGTATAGTTGTAGGAAGTATAGTACATGACATGATAAATATGTATGAACTTTGGAATTGTTACATAATGCATTTGGTATAGAGTATAGAAGCCTTTTTGCAATTTGGCTTCTGTCGCGATCGCGACAGTGGACTTGGCTTCTGTCGCGAGCGCGACTTCTTATCGCGATCGCGATAGTGAACCTCTTCTCATCCTGTTCTACTTGTTTTGAAGAGAGTGTTTTCTTCTGTCTTGCTTTGCATGATTTATATGTTTATGCAATGAGTTGAATACATGTATATGATGGTGTTATATAAGAGTGCATGCATGGAATTTAAATGTTACATGTTTTTAGTTGTTGAATAAGATTAATAAAGATTGTATATGAATTATATGCCTCTGAATTTGATAAATGCACTTGAATTTTAGTTGATGAGTTGATATATGTGTATAGTGTGTGAGTGGGTATTGAGCCTGATTACCGTTATAGTGGATAGATAAGCATGCTTATAAAGGGCTAGAGTGCAGCTGCTAGAGTTGGCCTTAATTGTGCCCAGAGTTCGGAATACCTCGTGTATTCCATAGAGTTTGAGTTAATTCTCCATATGTAAGATACTGTAAACAGTATCCAGAGCTACCCGTATCCACCATGAAAGGAATTCAGGCTTGTCTTGTTATCGTTGTGTAGTGAACTTGAGATGATTCAGAGTATTGTTCTGAATAAGTGTTATAGTACATGAGAGTAATGTTTAAGTACATTACAGTTCTGTATACAAGTACATGATTTCATGAATGTGAACACATGATATCGTATATTTGAATAAATAATATGTATAAGTGTAAGTGTACATGAATAAGTAGAAGAGTAAATGCTATATACATGTGAGTGCATAGTATTTGATAATTGACCATGCAACCTTTATATGTATAAGAGCTATATGCATGAGCTAGTTGAGGTTGTTACATGAACTGTGTGATTTATTTGTGACTTCGTAAAGAAGTCCTTTGCATTATTTTATCCCCACTAAGCGTTATCGCTTAGCACGGATGTTTATTTCCGTGTAGGTTACAGGTTCGGATCAGTGAGTGGACATCTGCAGGTCAAGGCCACTAGGAGTTTTGTTATACCTTTTTGTATAAGTTAGAGATAGAGTTTTTACATTTTGAGTAACATCATTATGTAATATAAGTAGAAAAATTACATGTAAATGTATATGTAAAGTTAAATGAAAACAGAGTGTAATATGAACAAAGTAGTACATATGTATAGTTGATATGAAATGCATGTTGGGCCCTAGTGTAGTATTTAATTACTTTTAAATGGATGTGTTTATGCTATCGCTTCCGCTAATGCATGTACATGTATACGTAAGTGTCCGCGTAGCGCCCCGATATTCCTTACCGGGGGTATGGGGGTGTTACATTTTCTTTGCATCCACAACATCTAAGTTGCATATGGTGCTACCAAATAAGATCAAACCTCGAAATCTACATCAAAAGTTGGACGAATAAAACTCAGGACCTCCACGAGAAATATATGACCCATCAGAACCAAACCATATGACCTCTTTCCTCCTGACCCCTTGAAATGTGCACCCTTAAAATCGATTATGATTGACCCTTGACCATCCAGAACCCTTATAGCCAAGTTTCTTGCTAAAACCCAATGCCTGATTGGATTGAACCACAACGGTCCCAGTGGTTAAGATAAAAAGTGCACGTATGTGTAACTTCATGACTTGAACGAAGCTTACCAAGAGAAAGAAATTTGGGGTGCAAAAAAAAAAATTAGAAGAAAAAAATTTAGAAGAGAAGAAAAGAAAAGAAGATATTTTAAAAGAAAAGAAAAGAAAAAATTTAATAAATAAAAAAAAGAGAGAAGAAAAGAGAGACTTGATCAGGGGGCAAGGGAATGCTATTTGGGGGGAAGTTTTATTCAACTCCCGTTGATCTACACATGCTTGCACATTGCCATTCTTCTTCTGCCACTGAAAAGGACCTAAAAGACTAATTCACAAACCATCCATCCAATCCCAGCCGTCGAAAGCCATTTCGGAGCTTAAACAACTAAAACCGATAAAAGTACCCCAGATCATCCAAGCACAGCCTGTCACCCTATCTCAACCATTGAAAGGCCATTCCAGGGTTCGAACCGCCAAAGCCAATAAAAGCCAAGTGTGAGATTTCACATTCAAGCCCCAAATAAGGAACCCATCACCTCAACCAGTCTGCACAAGGGCTAAGACCAAGACTTTGATACCAAGAGGAACCACTCTTAGAAGCAGCAGTCTCCCCGGCTAAAGAAGATGAAAGCAAATTCAGCCCATACTGACGAACTGAAGGAGGGTCCATAGCAGAGGCTAAATAAAGAATAAAAAAAAGGAGAGAAAATATTCAATCAAGAAAACCCGCGAAGGCTGATTGATAACAGGAGTTTGATGTTCTCAAGATCTATCCCTAGATTAGATGAGGTCTCATATTTTTTCGCGTTAATGCCGAATAGTGATCATATGTTATGAAATCAGATTGAAATATATGCATTTATGCAGAGATGTATTGATGTAACTAGATCAGTTCATCTTGCACCCTTAAAGTTGTCTGAGTCCGATATAAAACCAGCACATTATTATCATCTACCCTCTACCATTCTCACTACTCAGGCACTTCAGCTAACTCATCTTGCTGCCTACTGTGAAGCCAATCCTACAGCACCTTCCCGATAAAGAAACAAGCTCATACAACCAATATCTGAGACATAAGCACATGCCAATCATACCCGAAAGACCTTTCGCAACAACTCCAACTTCTCTCGCAAAAAAAAAAAAAGAAGGCCGTTAGAGATGAAAACCGTGACTGGCGCTCTAAGCAAAAGTTAGGCCAAAGGGCTGGGTGAAAACCTGGCGACAGACAGTCTGCCCTATAAAAAATAAAATAAATAAAAGCTGCTGGATTGGGTCGGGTCCATTCCAGGCAAAAAATAAGGCATAGGGTTATGTGAAAATTGGACAAGGATGTATCTCCCGCTAAGAAAAGCTAGTGTGAAAATCCACGAGGGATGCACTACCTTCAAAAAATTACTACAGGTATCAGAAGAGAACCTCACAATCCCCCAGAGACATGAAACTCAAAAGCAATTCCAAAGGGCACCGATCCTACTGCAAATTACGACCAAATTAGCCGTCACCTCCAAAATCCACTTAGACGAATTCTTGTCCTGCATTCCTGCATACATATGCATCTCAAGTGCATGCTCACCACTTTTTCCTGCATGTTTTGCTTTCTAAGTCTTGCAGAAAGAAAGTATCAAATGCCAACGCCAACGAAAGGGCAAGCGACAACAACATCAATTCAATCCAAGTCAATCAGCCAAAGACTTCTCAGGGGAGCATCAGCCAAAGACTTCTCAGGGGAGCATCAGCCAAAGACTTCTCGGGGAGCATCAGCCAAAGACTTCTCAGGGAGCATCAGCCAAAGACTTTTCAGGGGAGCATCAGCCAAAGACTTCTCAGGGAGCATCAGCCAAAGACTTCTCAGGGAGCATCAGCCAAAGACTTCTTAGGGAGCATCAGCCAAAGACTTCTCAGGGAGCGGCAACCAAAGACTTCTCAGGGAGTATCAACCAAAGACTTCTCAGGGAGCATCAACCAAAGACTTCTCAGGGAGCATCAGCAAAAGACTTCTCAGGGAGCGGCAACCAAAGACTTCTCAGGGAGCATCAGCTAAAGACTTCTCAGGGAGCATCATTAAAAGACTTCTCAGGGAGTATCAACCGAAGACTTCTCAAGGAGCAGCTAACCGAAGACCTCTCAGGGGGCGATCATCTGAAGACCTCTTAGGGGGCAGTTATCCGAAGACCTCTTAGGGGCCGATCAACCTAAGACTTCTCAGGGAGCAGTTAATCGAAGACCTCTCAGGGGGCGATCAACAGAAAACTTCTCAAGGAGCAGCCAGCTAATCGAAGACCTCTCAGGGGGCAATCAAATGAAGACCTCTCAGGGGGCACCAGCCAGTCAAAGACCTCTCAGGGGGCGCCGATCAGCCAAAGACCTCCCAGGGGGTACCACCTCAAAAAGCATAACACACCAACAATCTCTCCTTGTTTGGGATAGCGACCACCTCAGGTACGTGTCTCTTCCCTTCTTTTCTGAATTTTGGCTCACTTAGGCACCTAAGTCCTAGAGTTTCCCAAAATTGGGGGCAACTGTAGACACCGGGTCCCGAGGCGATTCAAGATCAGAATTACCCGATGATAAAAATGATACCGGCTTACAAGCAGAGGTGTCAAAAATGATGTTTCCCTTGTCGAGACTATCGTTATTGTTTAAATGAAAAATAAACAAATAAATAGATATAGAAAATATATATATTATTATAAAAAAAATAAAAAAAATGATTAATTAAATTAATTTTTAAAATAGCATTATTTTTTGTATTTAAAAATAATGAAAAAAGAGGGGGAATTAAATTAGTTACTAAGTTTAATTGGAAAAAGAAAAAGAAAAAAGATTTGAAAGAAAAGAATTTAAAATATTTCTAAAAAAAATAAAAAAATACTTAGGTGAGTGGGAAAGGATGGCCACTTTATAAGTGGCCATCCTCGGCCACTTTCTTCAAAGTGGCCGCACAGCCACTTTTCTTTAAAAGTGGCCGCGTGCGTGGTACCGAAGCACCGCGCGCAACTCTTTGGCGCGCGCGGTCTTCCCTTGTACACGGGCACGTTTGCCCAGTCCCGTTGCTTTTACCGATTTTCTGAATTTTTCAGACTGTTTTTCAGTCTGATTTTTTCGATTTTTTCACCGTTTTGTGTTATTTTCGATCAGTAGAAAATTAAAAGTCTCTTTGGACTTTCTCTATTTTGGGACAAGGCTGAAAATAAAATGGGGATTCAATCTCCATTTTCAAGGGACAGCAAAAAAAAATTATTCAAGGTTTTTTTCTTAGGTTTTTTCATTTTCTCTCTAGCAACCTTCGCTTTTTTTTCTTCAAAATTCTTCAAAAAAAAATTCTTAAATTTTATCCTCAAGTTTTAATTCTTTTTCTTCTTTAGTAAAATTTTATCCTCAAGTTTTAATTCTTCTTCTTTAGTAAAATTTCATCTTGAGTTTGATTTGAACAAGGAAAATTAATTTCCTTTGCTCAAAACTCCCACCAAAAATATTTTCTTGATTTAAATTTATCCAAAAATATCAATTTTTACATTTTTTTTCAAACATTCATCACCGCAAATTCGATAAGGAAAACAAATCGAAACACCGTTTCTTCGATCTAAAATTTCTGAGGGTAAACACTTTGGACCCGTTCTCATTTCATTTTATTTTATCTTGCATTTATTTGTTATTATTATTTTTGATATCATTTTGTTTTGGTATTTTAGTGTGATTAATATTACCGGTGATAAATTATTTGCTTGTTCTAGTTTGATTTCTTTTCTTATTTTCTTGATGGTATTATTATTACTATTATTATTATTGTGTCCCCGTGGCCTTCATTTAAATTAGTGTTATTATTTTCATTATTATTATTATTATTATTGTTATTATTATTATTATTATTATTATTATCTTCTAATATGCTTGTTACTGTTATTATTATTATTTTCATTATTATTATTTTTATTATATGTCATTGTTATTGTTATTTTATTAGTTGTTTGTATTATTTTATATTTATATTATTATTATTGTTATTATTATTATTATTATTATTATTATTATTATTATTATTATTATTATTATTATTATGTTTATATTCATTGTCATCATTCTATTTATATTATTATTATTATTATTATTGCTATTTATTTGTTTTAATATTATTATTATTATTATCATTATTGTCTCTTATCGTTATCATTATTATTAGCATTATATACTTGTGTTCAACATTTATTCTGTTTTTATTCGATTAATTTTATGTAGAACTGTTACTAATATTCTTAATATTATTTTTGTTTGAGATTTAACTTGAGTCGGGTCATGTGAGCATCCCCGCAACTCCCCGGATGGGTCGCGATGCTTGGAGGATGACACCGGTTTTGGTGAGATCTTTCTCAACTCTCTCTTTATGTTGTGCTATTTGTAAATAATTATTTTACTTGTGCACGGGTGCGATAAAAAATCACAAAAATACTTTTACAATTAAATTGGGTTTTTACTAATAAAATTGGGACCAATGTCCCCTATTTTACCCAAGAAATAAAAAATATCACAATAAAACGGAGAGTCAATTTTCCCAAAAAATGGGATCACTCATCCCCGTTTTCAACAAATAAACAAAACGACTCTTCGATCCCTCTTCAAATAAACGCGAAGGAGCCAATGTTCCTAAAATTCGAACAAGTGCGAAGGAACCAATGTTCCTAAAATAATGCCCCGATTTATGTATGTCTTTATTTACTATTGATTTTGCTTGATTGTTTTAATTTTACGTTCATTTTTTTTTTGTGCCCTTGTAATTAATTTTGGGGCAACTTCATTTATTATTGGGGGATTGTATTCCGTCCCCGCCTATATTTTCAATCTCCTTTTATTGGGGTTGTATTCCGCCCCGATTTCTGTTGTAATTGTGTGCTTACGTGTTTACCGCTTTCTTTATTTACTTTATCGCTTTCCTTTTATCGCTTTCATATACTTAGAATGCGCTATTTAATTTAAATGCATCAATCGCGTGAGATGAGAGATATAATTTTAAGAGGTTAAAAACTCATTTATAATTAACCAAAGCATAAATAAGAGGGAAGTTCCGGACACCATATCTCTGGTTTAGACCGTTAAAGGTGAGAGACTTTTTCCCAATTTCTTGCAAATTGGGTGGCGACTCCAAATGCCTCAAAGGTGCCTTTAGGTGTCATTAGACTAGGTTGTTCTCCCCAATGTTCTATTGGGAGGAATACACCGATGATGTCTCATGGCGCCCATGATCAAAAGACGCAAACCAATATCTCGAATCCAAAAGGTGGATTCACAAGTGAGGGCCCTTGCTAGGTACTTCGGCTCGCGTCACACCGGGGCATAAGAGTGATCAATACTGCGCCTATCATCAATGCATTGGGCATCTAACAGACCATTGCCGAATCTTGAGGGGTAAGATCTAGGATCTCATAGACTCTAAACAGATCACGGACCCTGAAAAAAAGGAGAAGAAGAAGAAGACGAGCTACAATACAGTTCCCCCACCATGAATTTGATCGGTCCTGGACAGATGAGTACGTCGCTATCGCTCGTCAGGAGGGTGGCAGAGAAGACTACATTTTTTTAGATGCTTTATTTCTTTTTAGTTCAAGAACTTTTTATGACAGTTTAGTTATTGTTATATGATGGATAATTTTTGCTTATTCGTATGGTGTTTCTATTGATTTCATTTCTTATGATCACGATGCATCCATTCATTTTTGACATTAACCCAATTAATATGACTCCGTCTAATCTCGAAACTTTGGGGAGTCCAAACAAAATCCTGATAACATCTGATATAACTCTTGAAGAGAGGATAATTTTAAGAGATATATAAAAAAGAGCCTTTGCCTGGACCTGGTATGACATGCTGAAGATTGACAAGGACATGCTTGAGACCAGTGCTACTTCCACGTGCCAACATGACGACAAACCGAATTTTGATAGCCATTCCTTTGCATCCATAACATCTGAGATGCATATGGTACTGCCAAATAAAATCAAACTTCAAGAGCCACATCAGGGGTTAGACGAATAAAACTCAAGACCTTCACGAGGAAAATATAACTCATCAGAACCGAACAGTGTGACCCCTTTCCTCCCAACCATTTGAGATGTGTACCCCAAAACCAATTAAGATTGACCTTTAACCATCCGAAACCCTTACAGCTTTTTACCTTTTAAAAAAAAAGAGAGAAATAAAAAGAGAGAAAACATATGCGCAAAAAAAAAAAACCCACTACTTTGCCCTGAACCACCTGAGCCTAACCTGTAACCCAATCCCAACCACTAAGGCCTAACTCGTGACCCTTAGCCAACCCCAACCATTGAAATCCACTTTAGAAACTGCACCACCGAAGTCGACAAAAGCAAAGTGTGAGATTTCATATCCAAGCCCCAAATAAGGAACCCATCACCTTAACCAGTCTGCACAAAGGACAAGCATAGGACTTTGATACAAAAAAGAACCACTCTCCAAAGGAGCAGCTTTCCCAGCTAACGAAGATGGAAGCAAATTCAATCAACACCGACGAACTAAAGGAGGGTCCATGGCAGAGGCTAAATAAGGAATAAAAAAATAAAAAAGAGAGAAAATATTCAATCAAGAAAACCCACGAGGGCTGATTGATGACAGGAGTTTGATGCTCTCAAGATCTATCCCGAGATTAGATGAGGTCTCATATTTGTTGACTTAATGCCAAATAATGATCATGTGTTATGAAATCAAATTGAAATATATGCATTTATGCAAAGATGTATTGGTATGACTAGAGCAGTTCATCTTGCACACTCAAAGTTCTCTGGGTTCGACATAAAACCAACAAATTATTACTGTCTACCCTCTACCATTCTCGCTACTCAGGCACTTCAGTCGACTCATCCTGCTATCAACTATGAAGCCAATTCTATAGCACCCTCATGATAGGAATCAAATGCATATAACCACAATCTGAGGCATAAATACACGCCAATTATACCTGAAAGATCCTTTACGATAACTTTAGCCACACCACAAAAAAAAGGGCCGTTAGAGATTAAAACCGTAATTGACGCTCTAAGAAAAAATTAGGCCAAAGGGTAGGGTGAAAACCTGGGAACAGGCAGTCTATCCTACAAAAAATAAAGTGAATAAAAGCCACTGGATTGGGTTGAGTCCATTCTAGGCAAAAAATAAGGCACAGGATTATGTGAAAATCCAAAAGGACGCATTTCCCACAAAGAAAAGCTAGTGTGAAAATCCACAAAGGACGCACTACCTTCAAAAAATGACTACAGGTATCGGAGGAGAACCTCATAATTCCCCAGAGGCATGAAACTCAAAAGCAATTCCAGAGGGCACCGATCCTACTGCAAATCGCGACCAAACCAATTGTCGCCTCTGAATCCACTTAGACGAATTCTTATCCTGCATTACTGCATACATATGCATCTCACGTGCATGCTCACTATTTTTCTTGCATATTCAGCTTTCTATGTCTTGCAGAAAAAGAGAATCAATGCAAACGCCAACAAAAGGGCAAGCGACGACATCGTTAAAACACCAATCCCACCAGCTATCCGAAGACCTCTCAGGTGGCAGCTATTCGAAGATCTCTCAGGGGGCGATCAACCGAAGACCTCTCAGGGGGCAGCTATCTGAAGACCTTTCAGGAGGTGATCAACCGAAGACCTCTCAGGGGGCAGCTATCAGAAGACCTCTCAGGGAGCAGCCAGCTAACCGAAGACCTCTCAAGGGGCAATCAACCGAAGACTTCTCAGGAAGCAGCCAACTAACCGAAGACCTCTCAGGGGCTGATCAACCGAAGACTTCTCAGAGAGCAGCAAACTAACCGAAGACCTCTCAGGGGGTAGCCAACCATCAAAAGACCTCTCAGGGGGCAGCCAACCATCAGAAGACCTCTCAGGGGGCAGAGAACCGAAGACCTCTTAGGGGGCGATCAACCGAAGACTTCTTAGGGAGCAGCCAACTAACCGAAGACCTCTCAGGGGGCAGCCAACCATCAGAAGACCTCTCAAGGGGCACCAAACCGAAGACCTCTCAGGGGGCGATCAATCGAAGACTTCTCAGGGAGCAGCCGGCGAACCGAAGACCTCTCAAGGGGCGATCAACCGAAGACTTCTCAGGGAGCAGCCAGCTAACCGAAGACATCTCAGGGGGCAATCAACCGAAGACTTCTCAGGGAGCAGCCAGCTAACCGAAGACCTCTCAGGGGGCGATCAACCGAAGACTTCTCAGGGAGCAGCTAGCTAACCGAAGACCTCTCAGGGGGCGATCAATCGAAGACTTCTCAGGGAGCAGCCAGCTAACCGAAGACCTCTCAGGAGGCGATCAACCGAAGACTTCTCAGGGAGCAGCCTGCTAACCGAAGACCTCTCAGGGGGCGATCAACCGAAGACTTCTCAGGGAGCAGCCAGCTAACCGAAGACCTCTCATGGGGCGATCAACCGAAGACTTCTCAGGGAGCAGCCAGCTAGCCGAAGACCTCTCAGGGGGCGATCAATCGAAGACTTCTTAGGGATCAGCCAGCTAACCGAAGACCTCTCAAGGGGCGATCAATCGAAGACTTCTCAGGGAGCAGCCAGTTAACTGAAGACCTCTCAGGGGGCGATCAACCGAAGACTTCTGAGGGAGCAGCCAGCTAACCGAAGACATCTCAGGGGGCGATCAACCGAAGACTTCTCAAGGAGCAGCCAGCTAACTGAAGACCTCTCAGGGGGTGATCAACCAAAGACAACTTAGGGAGCAGCCAGCTAACCGAAGACCTCTCAGGGGGCACCACCTCAGAAAGGACAACACACCAACTATCTCTTCCAGTCCGAAAAAGCGACCACCTCAGATACGTGTCTCTTTCCTTCTTTTTTTAATTTTGGCTCACCCAGAGACCCAAGTTATAGGTTCCCCAAAATTGGGGGCAACTGTAGACATCGAGTCCCGAGGCGGTCCAAGATCAGGATCACCCGTTGATGAAAATAATACTTGTGACGAGTAAAGGTATCGAAAATGATGTCATCCTTATCGAAAATCTCCTTTGTTCCTCTAAAAAATTTTTTTTATCTCTTTATTTTATTTTATTTTATTTCATTTTTATTTTTTATTATTTTTCGTTATTATTATTGCCATAATAATCCTATTGTTATTATTGCTATTATAATTTTATTATTGCTTTGTCATTAACTTTGGGTTTTTGAATGACTTATTTTACTTCTTTTGTATGAAAATCATTTGGATACTAAACAAATATGTCCCATATTTATGTTGTCTTTACTTGATTAATTTTGTTTAGAATTATTACTAATATTTTTAATATTATTTTCTGTCTGAGATTTATTTTAAGTTGCATTATGTGGGCATCCCTGTGACCCCCCGGATGGGTCACCATGCGTAGGAGAACACGTCGGTTTGGTGAGACCTTCCTTATTTCCCTCCTTTTCGTTGTGCTTGTTTGCAAATAAATATTTTATTTATGGTCGCGTGAGATAAAAAGTCACGAAAATATTTCTGTAATTAAATTGGAATTTTTACTAATAAAATTGGAACCAATGTCCCTCATTTTAGCTAACGAATGTAAAATGTCACAATAAAATGAAGAGCTGAATTTTCTCCAAAAATGGGATCACTCATCCCGATTTTTCAAACTAACAATCAAATAGCTCTTCGACCCCTTTTCAAATAAGTGCGAAGGAACCAATGTTCCTAAACCAAACTAATGTCCCGATTTATGTATTTTTTTCTTATGTTTGATTTTGTCTGATTGTTTAAATTTATGTTCATTTTCTGTTGGACCCTTGTAATTAATTTTGGGGCAACATTATTTATCTTCCATTTGGGATTGTATTCCGTCCCAACTTATATTTTTAATCTTCTTTTATTGGGGTTGTATTCCGCCCCTATCTTCTATGTAATTGTGTGCTTGGCGTGTTTATTTGCTTTCTTTCATTACTTTATTTACCGCTTATTTATAGCTTTCCTTCACTCTCTTTAAGTGATTGCAATGCACTTTATTTAAACGCATAAATCGTGTGAGATAAGAGATAGAATTTTAGGAAGTTAAAAACTTATTTATAATTAACCAAAGCATAAATAAGAGTGAAGTTCCGAACACCAATCTCTGGTCTAGACCAATAAGAGGTTAGAGACTTTTCCCAATTTCTTGTAAATTGGGTGGCAACTCCATTATACCTCAAATGTGCCTAAAGGCATCATGGGGCTAAATGTTCCTTTCCAATGTTCTATTGGGAAGGAAGCATCCAAGGTGTCTTATGGTGCCTGTGATGCGCGCCGAACCAGCAAGGCCCTCATTGAACCCGCTTTTAGGATTCGAGGGATTGGTTCACGTCTTTTATGATCTTGGGCATCATGAGTCATTTTGGATGCGTTATTTCCAATAGAACATTGGAAATGATCATCTAGACGCACAACGCCTTTAGTCACCTTTTAAGATATTTTGGAGTCGCCACACAATTTATAAGAAAATGGGAGAGGTCTCTAACCTTTATTGGTCTAAACCAGAGAAGGTGTTCGGAAATTCACTCTTATTAATGACTTAAGTTTATAAGTGAGTTTTTAAGGAATCAAAATTCCATCTCCCATCTCACGCGATAATGCAATAAATTAAAAGCGCATTTATTCATATAGGAAAATGATAAATAAAGCAGTAAATAAATAAATAAATAAAAATAAATTAAATAACAAATGGGACAGAATAATCTCCCAATAAATAAAAATGGGACAGAATAATCCCCAATAAATAAATAAAGGATACAAATAAATAAAACTTGCTCAAAATAAACAAGTAAATATAAAATAATCAAAATGTAACATACATAAATCAGGTCATGAATTTTAGGAACATTGGTTCCTTTTTATTTATTAGAAAATTGGAGAATTATTTTTAGGATATTGATTGGAAAAACCGGGATGAGTGATCCCATTTTATGAAAATCAATTCTCCATTTTGATAGTGAGCTTTTATTAGTTAAAATAGGACATTGGTCTAATTTATTAAGAAGAATTCACAAGTTATTAATTATTAAAAACGTGACTTTTTATGATACGGACAATTAATAAAATATATTTTACATGCAATACACAAAAAAATATAATAAAGAAAATAAATGCAAAATTTAAAATGCAAACCCTAAATTGGATGGCCTCTAATTTCCCGATCCACCATCCGGAGTCGGAATGAAACTCACGAAGGTAAACAAATTGGGAGCCATAAAAAGAATAATGAAATAAAATTGTTAGTCAATCAAGTAATATAAACAAACAATTAAATAAATAAATTAAGCCATTTAAATAATCAAATACACAATCAACTAGAAAATATGGCAATCAATTAAGCTAATTAAATATAAACAATCAATTAAATACAAATGATTAATTAAATTAATTAAATGTAAAAATTCGATTAAATCAATTTAATATAAATAATCTATTAAATTGATTAAATATAAACAATAATAATAAAAATAATTAAGCAATTGATTAGAAAATAAAAATAACATAAACAACCAATAAATAAATTAAACAAATTAAACAAATAGTTAAACATTCCATTAAAGAAATTAAAGAAATTGATCCATTAATTAAATATGAATAAACAAATAATAATAATAATAATAATAATAATAATAATAATAATAATAATAATAATAATAATATAAAACAATAAACGTAAAATAATGGAATAGGATTTGTAATAAAATAAAGAAGAGTGAAGTGAAGTGAACAATTTAAAATGCAAAAGTGAAATGTGAAAACGTGAAATGGCCAAAGTGAGAGGAAAGGAAAATGTGCAGTGAAAAAAACAAAAGAAATAAAAAGGGGGAAGGGGAAGGCCATTCACGACTCGTGAAGGCCATTCACGACTCGTGATTGTCATTCACGAGTCGTGAAAGGCATTCACGGCTCGTGCAATCCGAACGGGAAGTGGAGGTTTTCTGACGCGTCCAATCGGGAGAAGGGATTCAATGGCTCAATCTGATCGGGAAACACAAAATCCGAACGGAGGTACATGATTCAAGCAAGAATAAAGGCAAAATCCGATCGGAGATCGAAAACAAAGCAAAACAAAACTTACGGCTTAGACAAACAGAAAAACAGGGGTAAACAGAGGAAGAAGAACAAGCCATCATATACAACCTCATGCGATCAAAACATGTATAATGACACAACCAGTATGCTTATATATTCATAGCAACAACGAACATATGATCAAAAGGTTAACAAGATCAAACAAGAAATATATACAATATACACAATATATACAAATAACAGAGCTTACCAGCTCAACAAAACAAAGAAAAGCAACAGAAAGAAAGAAAAAAGAAGAGAAATAAAATGAACAGGAGAGGCGATTATTCAGTGTTTACCCTCCGATTTTTGATCTTTGATCGGCAAATGAAGTTTCTGTTTTCCTCTTTTGCTTTTCTTGGGATGGAAGTTAAAAAATAGATACTTGAAAGCTCCAGTCAAAAATATGTTTTAAAAAAACCAACACCAAAATGATGGATTTTTAATGTTAGAAACTCTTTTCTTCTCCTTTGCTCTCAAAATCCTCTCAGAATCACTACTTAGACGTTCTTTCTTTTTTCTCTCCTTCTGTATTTTTTCGTTTCTCCTCTCACTTCTCCAATAATGCCCTCCTTTTTTCTCTCTCCCTTTGTTTTTCAACTCTTTAAATGTTATTTGACAGGATTAGTTCATTTCCTACCAAATCCCACGTAAAGCCATGCTTCCCCACTAAATCTCCATGAAAAACGGAAGAAAAACGTGCTGAAGAGGAGCACACGTGAGGCAGTAGGTGAGAGGAGCTCCTCACCTGTGAGCTGGGCCTCACGCGGTGAGGCAGCCTCTCACCCAAATGAGATGGGCCTCACCAACGTGAGGCTCCATCTCACAAGGGTGAGATGGGCCTCACCCACAGGCCCCCAAAACCCAACCCATTTTTTTTTTCTTCTTTTTAAATAAAGTAAAATGAAAAATACCATCACTTCCATTTATCTATTCGCCCATGAACGGGCATCATTCTCATCATCGAGTAACTTCGGTCTGGACTGCCTCAGGATACGGTGTCTACAGTTGCCCCCAGTTTTGGGGAACGTAGTGCCTGGGTGTCTAAGTGAGCCAAAACTCAAAGAAAAGAGAAAAAGACACATACCTGAGGCAGCTGTCCTTCTCGAACCGGGTGATGCGCTAAGTCTTTTACAGATTTACAAAATGTGAGGTTGCTCTTCCGAGCGGAGTTGTTGTTCTTTTGAACTGCTCTTCTGAGCGGGGCGTCCTTCTGAACTGGGTGTCCTTCTGGACTGCTCTTTTGAGCGGGGCATTCTTCGGAACTTGGTGTCCTTCTGGACTGCTCTTCTGAGCGGAGCATTCTTCTGAACTGGGGGTCCTACTGGACTGCTCTTCTGAGTGGGGAGTTCTTCTTAACTGGGTGTCCTTCTGGACTGCTCTTCTGAGCGGGGCATTCTTCTTAACTGGGTGTCCTTCTGGACTACTCTTCTGAGTGGGGCGTTCTTCTGAACTGGGCGTTCTTCTGAACTGGGTGTCCTTCTGGACTGCTCTTCGGAGCGGGGTGTTCTTCTGAACTGGGTGTCCTTCTGGACTGCTCTTCGGAGCGGGGCGTTCTTCCGAATTGGGTGTCCTTCTGGACTGTACTTCTGAGCTGGGTGTTCTTTTGAACCACTCTTCTTAGCTGGGTGTTCTACTTGGATAATTCCTGCAAAGCTATGTGCATGGAAGTATATACAAGAAATTGTATGCATGATATGAGATGTAGATATTTGTAAAAATGGATGGACTATGCCCTAGATGGTCAAGGGTCCATTAGGGATACAACTTGGCTGCTCCATCATGCCCCCGAGGATCCACAAGAGTGTTATCTTGGCTTCAGGGACTCTGACCCAAAACCTGTTCTGACAGATTCGTTATGTGTGCATCTTCCCTCCGTCGACGATCATATACCCGAGGTTCTGACTCACGTCCCTACCTCTGAAGTAATGCTGCCTTATCGCTCCGGGCGTCGAAAGTCATTATTTTAAAGGTAGTGCGTCCCTTGTGGATTTTCACACTAGCTTTTCTTAGCGGGAAATGCGTCCTTTCGGATTTTCACATAACCCTGTGCCTTATTTTTTGCCTGGAATGGATCCAATCCAATCCAGCGGCTTTTATTTTATTTTATTTTTTTATATGACAGACTGCCTGTTTCTAGGTTTTCACCCTGGCCTTTGGCCTAACTTTTGCTTAGAGTGCCAGTCACGATTTTCATCTCTAACGGCCTCTTTTTTTTAATAATAAAAAGATTCTCAAACAATAGTCATTAGATAGATCAATGATGTATTGCTTTTAAAGACAAAATTACAAGACCAATGAAACTGCAAACGAAACTCTTTTATTCATTGCAGAATTATGTACAATTCTATATGATTTCATCATATATGATCTTTTTTTGACAAGAATTCAAAAGCACAAGACTACACCTAATCTCGGAATAGATCTTGTAAGCATCAAACTCCTGTTATCAATTGGCCCTCTCGGGTTTTCTCAATTGAACATTTTCTCTTGGCCCTTAATTTTTGCCCAGGATACATTTTTTCGTTTTTCACCCTAATAAGGCGGCCAATTTTAGCAAGGCTGCCTTTTTTCGGTTTTCGACCCGCGGGGCAATTATTCTCTTCTTTTTTATTTTAGCCTTTAGCCATGGAATCTTTTTAATCTGTTGACATTGACCGGTTCTTTGAACTCATTCCCAATACTGCCTGCTAAAATTGCTGCTCCCTTTGTTAGTAACTTTTTCAACACAAATTGACCTTCCCAGGTTGGCCTGAATTTTTCCCGTATATCTGGTACTCCTGGTCTCATCAACTTAAAGACCAAATCCCCTTCTTTCAATGGATGCTTCCGTACCTTCTTGCCAAAGGATCGAGCTAGTCTTTTCTGATAGACCTGATTGTGATAATATGCCCGCAACCTGTCTTCATCCAACAGATTCAACTACAATAGTCGCTGCTGTGCCCATTCTGCCTTCGGAATCTCAGCTTCCATGACTACCCTTAAAGATTTCAGCTCAATTTCAACTGGCAAAACTGCTTCAGTTCCATATACCAAGGAGAAAGGCGTCGCCCCTGTAGAGGTTCTGACTGTAGTTCTGTAACCCCAGAGTGCAAACGGTAACTTTTCTACCCAGTCTTTATAGCTCTGAACCATCTTAGCTAATATTCTCTTAACATTCTTATTCGTCGCTTCAACCGCGCCATTTGCTTGAGGTCGGTAAGGAGAAGACTTGTGATGCTGGATTCCATACTTCTGGAGCATCTGTTTAGTCTCTGCTAAGAATTGTACCCCATTATCAGAGACAATGTGGTGTGGAAGGCCATATCTGCATATCAAATTCCTCTTAATGAACTTAGCCATGTACCTAGCATCAACCTTCTTAAAAGATTCAGCTTCAACCCATTTAGTGAAGTAATTGATGGCGACCACAATAAATCTGTGCCCATTAGAAGCTGTGGGACGTATCTCGCCTATGATATCTATCCCCTAGGCTACAAATGGCCATGGAGATGTCAAATTATGTAGCTGTGAAATTGGCACATGCCTCAAATTCGCGTACTGCTGGCATAACTGGCATTGCTTCACATACCTTGAACAATCCGTGTCCATTGTGAGCCAATAAAATCCCTGGCGCGTGATTTTCTTCGCTATGGCCAAATCGTTCATATGAGTTCCACAAACACCGGCATGAATATCTTCTATAATCCTTTCGGCTTCTTTTTCCGCCAAACATCTTAACTGGATACCATCCGCTTGCCTCTTATACAAAGTTCCGTCCACACTGATGAACTGAGAGGATAACTTTCTAATCATTCTCTGGTCTTTCTTAGTGGCTTCTTCTGGAAAAACTGACCGTTCTAAGTAGTTCTGAATATCATAATATCGAGGCTTCCCATCAGCGACCTCAACATCCATTATCTGCTCAGTTTCAAAACAAGGCTTTTTCGCACTAGAGATCAGCACGGGTCTCATAAAAACCCCCGTTGGGTTATCCCACATAGACACCAATGTCGTAAGAGCATCAGCCAACTAATTTTCATCCCTGGGAATGAAGTGAAAAGTGCAGGTCTCGAACTGGCTACTTAACATTTTCAAGTGCTTCACATAAGGCAACAGCCTCTCTTCTTTGACTGACCATTCCTCTCGGATCTGATGAATTACTAAAGATGAATCTCCAAAGACTTTGACGGTCTTTGCCCTCAGAGCAAGCAATGCTTCCAATTCAAAGATGCAAGCTTCATATTTTGCTTCATTATTGGTCGCCTTATACCTTAACTTCTTGGCTAATGGTAGCTTTTTACCATCCAGGGATAAGAATAATCCCTGCTCCTGCCCCCTTTCTGTTAACTGCCCCGTCAAAGAACATTTACCACCCTTGTACTGTTATGGCCGCGACCTCTTCATCTGGGAAATTATATTCGAACTGGACTCCCTCAGTAGGGTGTTCAGCAAAGAATTCAGTCACAGCTCTTCCTTTAATGGTTTTTTTGGTAATGTATTCAATATTGAACTCCTGCAACATTAATAACTATCTTCCCATCTTTCCTAGCAGAGAGGATGCCTGTTGAAGGTACCTAAGCGGGTTATGCTTAGCAACTGCTTGCACGCTGAAACAGTGGAAGTAGTGTCGCAACTTCTTAGAAGCCCAAATCACCGCTAAGCAAATCTTTTCTACTTCAACATATTTGGCTTCATATGGCAGGAATTTCTTGCTAAGGTAATAAACCGCAAACTCCACTCTAAATTCATCCTCCTGGGCCATCATGGAACCCACTGAGCTGTCTTCTATTGCTAAATACAGGATTAGCGGCTTGGCATGGCATGGTGGTCTTAAGACAGGTGGATTTAAAAGATAGTTCTTTATAGTATCAAAGGCCAGTTGGTAATCATCATTCCACACCACCGGTTGGTTCTTCCTAAGAAGCTTGAAGATAGGCTAACATGCTGAGGCTAGCTTGGCGATAAACCGACTGATGTACTGAAGTTTTCCCAGGAAACTCCTAACCTCTTTCTCTTTCTGTGGCGCTGGCATTTCTCTAATAGCCTTAACCTTATCAGGATCCACTTATATTCCTCTTTGACTTACCACATGACCCAATAGCTTACCTGAGGTAACTCCAAAAATGCACTTCTTGGGGTTAAGGCGCAGGTTGTACTTATTGATCCTTTGAAAGAATTTTTCCAAAGATTCAAAGTGGCCTTCTCTAGTGGCTAACTTAATCATCATGTCATCTACATATACCTCTACCTCCTTGTGAATCAAGTCATCCAGGATTCTTGTTGCCATTCTCTGGTAAGTTGCACCCGCATTCTTTAATCCTAAAGGCATAACCCGATAGGCAAATGTTCCCCATTCTATGATGAAGGCTGTCTTAATTCGATTGATTATCTTATTGATGATCTGATTATAACCTACATAATAACCATCCACGAAACTGTACATCATACATGCAACTGCACTATCTACCAGTACATCTATGTGAGGCAGTGGAAAGTCATCCTTCGGACAAGCTTTGTTCAAGTCCCGATAATCCACACACACTCGGACTTTACCATCCTTCTTAGCCATAGGAACTACATTAGCTAACCAAGTCAGGTATTGCACTTCCACTAGAAACTTAGCCTCTATCTGCCTATGGATCTCTTCTTTCACCTTTTATGCCCATTCTGGCCTAAGTCTTCTGAGCTTCTGCTTGACAGGTTTAGACTCTAGGTAAGTTGGTCGGCGACCTCTCGATCAATTCCCGGTATGTCCTCATAAGTCCAGGCAAAGACCTTTTCACATTTTCTTAAAATTCTCTCAAATTTTATTCTCTCCTCAGGAGTTATATCTGATGCTATCAAAATTTCCTTTGAGTTTTCCAAAGTTCCAAGATTAAACGTAGTTGTGCTAGTTCAATTAATATCAACAATAAATGCATTATGTTTATGATCATGAGAAATGAAATCATCAGAAAGATCACACAAATAAGCAAAGTTGTTCATATTATTAATATAATAAAAAACATTAACATTGTCTTCATAAAAAAGTTCTGGCATAAACAGACTATCTAAATGACTATTATCTTCATCTTTTGTTGATGCCGATGTTGCAGCAGACTGTGCTTTGGCCTCTTGGCTTTAT
Source organism: Excoecaria cochinchinensis (assembly GCA_947683425.1). NCBI lineage: Eukaryota > Viridiplantae > Streptophyta > Magnoliopsida > Malpighiales > Euphorbiaceae > Excoecaria > Excoecaria cochinchinensis. Next base: position 14,882,410 of record CANTUQ010000092.1, read on the forward strand.
GAAGGCCTTTCAGCTATCTCTGGTGAAATCCTCAGATCTTCAATCTTCAAATCTTGCTCTGCCATCTTCTCTTTCCCCTTCAATCGGGTCGCTAACAGCTTTTCAGTTACAATCTCCTTGGGCTCATCTCCAAATACTGCACTGTGTCATAATCTCCTCATCCTAGAAATCCTCTGCAGATTTGATTACCCCAACATCCCATTCAAAGACATCACTAAATATTTCAAACCCTGGAACAATCTTTCCATTCGCCCATTAAAGCTCTTTCTCTCCAGTATAAGCACATACTGAGGACGCAGGAATAAAAGTTTCTGAAATATGGGGGATCTTTTCTGACTTCTTCTTCTCGTCGAGTTCACCTTTATACCCCAAATTTTTATCTTTCTGGCCTTGAGTAGTGATAGCAGATTGCAGCCCTTGTGAGTTCTTTCCCAGACCAGCTCCTGGAAAAAAGAGCATCTTTTTCATCATATTTACCACCTGAGGGGTACCTGCTGAACTTTGCTCTTCTCCTATCATGGACACATGAAAGCCACTAAACGGCTAGTTGGAAATCCCCAAAGCAGACACCTAATTTTCTCTCGCCGCCTTCATAGTCACCACCTCTCCTTTGTGTGGTATCTTAATCATCTGGTGTAAGGTAGATAGCACTCCTCCTAATTTATTGAACCACAGCCTTCCAAGTAGAACTGAGAAATTGGCTGTAATAGGCAAAACCACAAATTTTGCTTTCGTCTCAATAGGTCCCGTCTTAACCAGAGCTCTAAATGTTCTTGAGGCTTGTCTTCTAGAATTATCATAGGTTGTAATGGTCAAATCAGACTTACTAAGCTTACTTTCTTCCAACCCAAAAGCCTGAAGTGCCACCAAAGGGCAAACATTTATAGATGAGCCATCATCCACCATAACACAAGCGGTGCGCTTACCATTGATTTATGCCTTAATGTACAATGGCCGGTTGTGATTTCGGCCCTCAGTTGGTAGGTCAGCATCTGAATAAACCAATCTCTCTCCTGATCCCCCTTTGATCAGATCTACCAATTCGGATGGGGAAATTGTGGTGGCCACGGTAGACTCACTCAAAGCCTCAAACAATCTTTGTCTGTGTGATGGAGACTGTCTTAAAAGGTCCCATATGGATATTTGAGCCGTTGTCTTCTTCAACTACTTTACTATTTGATTCTCTTCTAGCTCTCTTTCCGCTGGTGCTTGCGCTGGTTCCTGTGACCTCTCCACCTCCAGGACCACTCTATCACTCCTCATCACAGCCTTTACTTCTTTCCTTTCTCCATCTGATTCCCATAAGTCCACCGACTTTTCTTCTTTCTCCTCATCTTCGTCTTCTTCGCCACTCTCACTGGTGGACCAACAATCTATCGCCCCTATGGACATTACTTCTTCATCAACCCCAGGATGAGTGACGATAACATATTCATTCACATACATATCCTGCAGGACATTCCATTCGGGCAGGTTCAACCTAATCATGAAAACGGGTGGTGGCACAGCATTATAGTTGGACTTCTTCTTACTCTCTCTCCGTTCTGGGTCAGTGATCTACTTGCTGTCGATCAGATCTTGAATCTGGTACCTTAGCTTTACATGATTATCTGTTAGGTGTCCGGTATGCTGGTGATAAGCACAGTATTCATTCTCTTTATACCCCGGCTGTCCTTGGTTCTTAGCTGGCCTAGGTGGTAGGGGCTGTAGCTTTCCCTCTTTCATCAATCTTTTTAACACCCACGATAAAGGCCGGCCCAAATTCGAGAAGTATCTCTAACTCATGCCCGTTACCGATGCCTCAGCTATCTTCCCACTTCGATTTCCACTACTAGAGCTCGCTGGCTTAGTTGCCTCCTGATTAGCATAACCCCTCTTGGCATAAGCTTCACTATTGGCCTTTCTCAAAAGGTACTCTCTCTCAGCCTCTATAGCGATGTCTTTCAGAGATTCCCAGTCTCTCAATCCTTTCATCTTTAATCCATCCCTCAGATACAGGCTCACATTTTTTATGAACAGCCGAATCTGATCTTATGTATCTGGTTTACGCTTTATTTCCATAACCCGATTTCTCCAATGAGTGAGGTACTCATGAAAAGACCCGCCCGACTTTTGCTGCAACAGCTCCAAATCCTTCAGAGTTACTTCCATTCTCGTACTACAATCGTATTGTCTGAGGAACTCCTCTGTCAACAAATCCCAATCCTCCTTAGTCCTTCGATCTAGCCCATGGTACCAATCCACCGCCGGGCCAGTTAAACTCAGATAAAAATACTCAATCTTTTATCTCTTAGTCAGTGTAGTACCCTTCATCACCAACGAGTACTACTTTATATGTGCGGTGGGATCAGAAGTGCCATCGAATTTAGAAATATCAGGCATTTTGAAGTTCTGAGGTATTAGATCATCACTATCCAGTTCTTGATCCTCGGGATTCATCCCTCCTCCTACCTTCAACATTCTCGTCATAGCTTCAAATCTTTCCTCCATTTTCCTCCACATTGCATGTTCCAACTTGGGCAATTTTCCATAAGTCTACCACGAATTTAGGGCCTTCCCTCTGCTCAGCAGGCATTAGTGCTCTTGGCTCAACCGCAGCGGGGGATCCTCTCTAGCAACCCCTTGGTCATCTTGTTCTCTAACTGGAGCAGCAGCCTGTTGCCCCGTCAGTGGGGCTAAAGTAGTGGCAAGGTTGCCCATTATCGCTATCATTCTGGACTCAAATTCTTCCATTCTCTTACCCACTTCTTCAGCAATCATTGCCCTAGTTGCATCATAACCACTTGCTGGATTAGACATACTTACTTCAGCTAATGATTCAAAAGATAAAATCTCACTACCCTCTGAAAAGGAATCCGAACTCTGATCCGAAACTAACTCTGATAATCCCAAAAGTGAAATCTTCCTTAATCGACCGTCGGGACCTCTAAACCACCTGGACGAATCTATGATGGCTACAAAACACATCTCTGTTAGGATGATGCATGACTTGAAGTGTAATGCATGGTCATGCTTGTGCAGCATAGACAAACACATGCAAGCAAGATAGATCCTTCCAACCTTATTTCTCCCACACACTGGGTAGTACGGTCTCTTTCCTAGGTGGGCTTTATCCAAGGGTTAACAGGGAACCCGATGAAAAATCGGCATCATAACATCTCTTGCCTAATGTACATATGTATGGGTATTTGGCCATTATGTATTTAAATAATTCAACTAAATTACGATGGGCCCACCGGGGCATGAAAGCCTTTGATGAAACACCATTTAATTATTTGACTTTATTCAATATATGATGGCCCAAATAGCAAGCATGATATTATGGTACATTTTACCTAGGGAGAGTATCTATTGCCGTTATATGTGCTTTGGTCAAAAGGTGGTGTTAATTTAGGTTTACCCAAGCATGGTCCCTGCCAATGGGTCTAGCTTATTATGAGCATAGCGACCAATCGGGTCTCCATTTGATATACCATTTGATGGTACGAGGCTTGGGCTAGTGATTATCCCGAACACTTCCCTACAATGAGTGAAAGTAGGATCGTGCTTTAGGAATGCACCGGGGTAGATAGGGGACCAACTAACATAATTCTAAGGCTCTAAAGTATGCTATGCAATTTCGATTAGAAATTGAATTTTTTGATTCTTAACAAGTCAATTATAATTTTAACTTAAGTCACTTTCGAAGCGAAGTTTCGATCATCCCCAGTGGAGTCGCCATTGTGACGTCCGCCGAACCAGAAAGGCCCTCATTGAACCTGCTTTTAGGATTCGAGAGATTGGTTCGCGTCTTTTATGATCTTGGGCATCATGAGTTATTTTGGATGCCTCCTTTCCAATAGAACATTGGAAAGGATCATCTAGACCCACAATGCCTTTAGGCACCTTTTGAGGTATTTTGGAGTTGCCACCAAATTTATAAGAAATTGGGAGAGGTCTTTAACCTCTATCGGTCTAAACCAGAGAAGGTGTTCGGAACTTCACTCTTATTAATGACTTAAGTTTATAAGTGAGTTTTTAAGGAATCAAAATTCCATCTCTCATCTCACGGAATAATGCAATAAATTAAAAGCGCATTCATTCATATAGGAAAGCAATAAATAAAGAAGTAAATAAATAAATAAAAATTAAATAACAAATAGGATAGAACAATCCCCCAATAAATAAAAATGAGACAGAATAATCCCCAATAAATAAATAAAGGATACAAATAAATAAAACTTGCTCAAAATAAACAAATAAATATAAAATAATCAAAATGCAACATATATAAATCGGGTCATGAATTTTAGGAACATTGGTTCCTTTTTATTTATTAGAAAATTAGAGAATTATTTTTAGGATATTGATTGGAAAAACCGGGATGAGTGATCCCATTTTATGAAAACTAATTCTCCATTTTGATAGTGAGGTTTTATTGGTTAAAATAGGACATTGGTCCAATTTATTAAGAAGAATTCACAAGTTATTAATTATTAAAAACGTGACTTTCTATGATACGCACAATTAATAAAATATATTTTACATGCAACACAGAAAAAAATATAATAAAGAAAATAAATGCAAAATTTAAAATGCAAACCCTAAATTGGATGGCCTCTAATCTCCCGATCCACCATCCCGAGTCGGAATGAAACTCGTGAAGGTAAACAAATTGGGGGCCATAAAAAGAAAAATGAAATAAAATTGTTAATCAATCAAGTAATATAAACAAACAATTAAATAAATAAATTAAGCCATTTAAATAATCAAATACACAATCAACCAGAAAATATGGCAATCAATTAAGCTAATTAAATATAAAAAATCAATTAAATACAAATGATTAATTAAATTAATTAAATGTAAACATTCGATTAAATAAATTTAATATAAATAATCTATTAAATTGATTAAATATAAACAATAATAATAAAAATAATTAAGCAATTGATTAAAAAATAAAAATAATATAAACAACCAATAAATAAATTAAACAAATTAAACAAACAGTTAAACATTCCATTAAAGAAATTAAAGAAATTGATCCATTAATTAAATTAATTAAATATGAATAATCAAATAATAATAATAATATTAATAATAATAATAATAATAATAATTTAAAATAATAAATGTAAAATAATGGAATAGGATTTGTAATAAAATAAAGAAGAGTGAAGTGAAGTGAACAATTTAAAATGCAAAAGTGAAATGTGAAAACGTGAAATGGCCAAGGTGAGAGGAAAGGAAAATGTGCAGTGAAAAAAACAAAAGAAATAAAAAGAGGGAAAGGGGAATGGACATTCATGAGTCGGGAATGGCATTCACCACTCGTGAATGGCATTCACGACTAGTGAATGCCAATCACGAATCGTGAAGGCCATTCACGACTCGTGATTGTCATTCACAAGTCGTGAAAGGCATTCACGGCTCGTGCAATTCGAATGGGAAGTGGAGGTTTACTGACGCGTCCAATCGGGAGAAGGGATTCAATGGCTCAATCCGATCGGGAAACACAAAATCCGACCGGAGGTACATGATTCAAGCAAGAATAAAGGCAAAATCCGATCGGAGATCAAAAACAAAGCAAAACAAAACTTACGGCTCAGACACACAAAAAAACAGGGGTAAACAGAGGAAGAAGAACAAGCCATCATATACAACCTCATGCGATCAAAACATGTATAATGACACAACCGGAATGCTTATAAATTCGTAGCAGCAACGAACATATGATCAAAAGGTTAATAAGATCAAACAAGAAATATATACAATATACACAATATATACAAATAACAGAGCTTACCAGCTCAACAAAACAAAGAAAAGCAGCAGAAAGAAAGAAAAGAGAAGAGAAATAAAATGAACAGGAGAGGCAATTATTCAGTATTTACCCTAAGATTTTTGATCTTTGATCGGCAAATGAAGTTTCTGATTTCCTCTTTGCTTTTCTTGGGATGGAAGTTAAAAAACAGATACTTGAAAGCTCCAGTAGAAAAATATGTTTTAAAAAAACCAACACCAAAATGATGGATTTTTAATGTTAGGAACTCTTTTCTTCTCTTTTGCTCTCAAAATCCTCTCAAAATCACTACTTAGACGTTTTTTCTTTTTTCTCTCCTTCTGTGTTTTTTCGTTTCTCCTCTCAATTCTCCAATAATGCCCTCCTTTTTTCTCTCTCCCTCCGTTTTTCAACTCTTTAAATGTTATTTGACAGGATTAGTTCATTTCCTACCAAATCCCACGTAAAGCCATGCTTCTCTACCAAATCTCCATGAAAAACGGAAGAAAAACGTGCTGAAGAGGAGCACATGTGAGGCAGCAGGTGAGAGGAGTTCCTCACCTGTGAGCTGGGCCTCACGTGGTGAGGTAGCCTCTCACACAAATGAGATGGGCCTCACCCATAGGCCCCCAAAACCCAATCCATTTTTTTTCTTCTTTTTAAATAAAGTAAAATGGAAAATATTTTTTTGAGGAAACCATCACTTCCATTTATCCATTCGCCCGTGAACGGGCATCATTCTCATCATCAGGTAACTTCGGTCTGGACTACCTCAGGACCCGGTGTCTACATTGCCCATGATAAAAAAAACACAAACCAATCCCTCGAATCCTAAAAGCGAGTTCAGCGAGGGCCTTTGCTAGGTTCGATGCACGTCATAGCCATTGTCCATAGTGTCTGATCGGGATCTAAGGTTCACAATGAAATTTTAGAAAGAGTTGCAATGGGCCTTAGGTACTAAGTTGAACTTCAGCACGGCATTTCATCCTCAGACAGATGGACAGTCCGAACGGATCATTCAAATTTTGGAGGATATGCTCTGGGCTTGTGCTTTGGACTTTTTTGACAGTTCGGATAAGTATGTATGGCTTATGGAGTTTGCCTACAATAACAGTTTTCAGTCGAACATTGGGATGTCACCGTTTGAAGCATTGTAAAGTCGGCCATGTAGGACTCCCGTATGTTGGACAGAGTTAACCGAGCATTCAGTTCTTAGGCCAGAGATTATCAGGGATACCGAAGAGAGAATCATAGTTATGCAGCGAAATCTGAAGGTGGCTAAGGATAGGCAAAGGTCTTACGCCAATTTGAAGAGAAAGGATATTCAATTTGAGGTCGGGGATAAAGTGTTCCTTAAGGTGTCGCCTTGGAGGAAAGTGTTAAGGTTCGGCAAGAAAGGTAAACTTAGTCCTCGGTTCATTGGGCCTTTCAAGATTTTGGAGAAGATTTGTCCGGTAGCCTATAGGTTGGCTTTACCAATGGAATTGGCTAGGATGGATGATGTCTTCCATGTCTCCATACTTCGAAGGTACCGATCGGATCCGTCGCATGTGTTATCGGTTCAGGACATTCGGATTTAGTGGGATTATTCGTATGATGAGGAACCGAAGGCCATTATAGCTCGGGAAGTAAGGCAGTTAAAAAGCAAGCAAGTTCTGAGAAGCAAGCAAGTTACTCTGGTTAAAGTTCTTTGGCAGCATCATGGGGTTGAGGAAGTGACTTGGGAACCAGAGGCGACAATGAGGGTTCAGTATCCGCAGTTATTCAGTGCAGGTGAGAATTTCGAGGATGAAATTCTTGTTAGTAGGGGAGAGTTGTCATACCCCATTTTCCTCCTGGTAGTTTGAGCCGTGTTTGTCTGTGTGTTTGTGAGTGTTCTGGCATGTGATGTCTTAGTTTGGGCCATATTATATGAGTTGTGGGCTTAGGTGATAGTGTTATGTGTGGAGGTTATGAGTGGTCAAGTTCCACCAAAGCACAAGAGGACAAGTGGCAAGGGCTAGAAAGGGGTATATAAAGGCAAGGGAAGGGAAAAGAAGAGCAGCATGTTGCCCTAACTCTTATGTTCTCTTTTCCTCGCCGCCGTCTCCTTCTCATTCATTTCTTCTTTCTCCTTGTTCCATCTTGTGATCTCTTCCTTTGGCCGAGCTTTTGGTGGAAATTGATCAGCTTAAGAGTTATTTCTGTAAGATCTGTTGGGATTTCTCTTCTTCTTTCTCTTTTCTCTCGATCTTGTTGGATGTTTTCTTGATCTAAGGTTTGCATTTGTGTGATTTTTGGGTTCCTGGTTTAGAAGAGCCTCCTCGTGATCCCAAAGGGAAAGAGAAGTCTAGTAGGAGTGGAGATTGCAACTAGGAGCATAGGATTTTTGCAGGTTTGGGAATCTCTATGTTTCGGATGCATCTCTCTTGGTTTCGTGTCTTTGGTTGATTTCTGGGAATTTGCTGGTAATGAGGTTTATGTGATTATATGCTATGAGTTTTGATGGACTAAAGTGCGTTGTGATGATCGTTGCGATGAGAATGCTCGCTCCGAGGTAAGCTGGTTTTGATTGGATTTCTGGGCATGATTCTGGGTTTCGAAGTGTCCTGCAGAATTTCTACAGACTTGGAACGCAACTCTGTTATGAGCGTGCCGATCGGCACGAACGTAAAAGGGGATTGGTGATTCCAGGTCCCGACCGAGCGCTCTGCTACTAAATGGGAGATAAGCAGTTCTATCCGAGCTGCTATCTGCCGATCGGTAATAACACAAGCACTTTGTTGAGTGCTCGAATGGCAGCTAGGCATTTCCGAACGTAAAGCCCCAAGTGAGTAGCCGATCGGGAGCGCGACAGAGAGTTGAGTATTTGTCTTTGTGCTCAGCCTTTCGACCACTGTTGAGAATGCGACTCTTGTTATGATCGCGACAGTGATCTTCAGTCTGCCCCGTCCTTCTAAAATGCATTTCCTATCCGTTCTGCATGGGTTACTACTACTGCGTGAAATGTAAGCCTGTTTTTATATGCATGATATGATGACTTCTCCATGATAAATTATGCTATGAGATGAATCGTGAAATGATTTATGCATAACCTGCGAGAGTCAATCTAGTGGATAGTTAGGCATGCCTAATAGAGTTCTGAAACTGCAGCCCTTATGTGTTTCGGACCCTGATCAGGTCCCCGTTTGGGTCCTCACGATCCTCTATACGTTTGGATCTTGTTTAAGATCCCCTATGCGAAAGTGTTTTGAATGCGAAAAATAAGAAGTTGCTTTTTCAATTGTACACACAGGTACACCCCTATGTGTTCCCCTATGCGTTTACTCATTATCCACTATTGTGAGTCAGCAGGTGTTGTGTTATGTTTTGCTATGTTCTGTTATAATGATGCGAATGTGAATTCCAAATGGATGTAAATATGCGCTTGTGAATCTATGTGAGCTTTAATGAACGAATGAGCTCAAGTTATGTTTTGCATGTATGTATATATATGTATATGTGTAAGTATGAATATCAGCATCTGCCATATTGTATGTGTTCTGCTTTGGCGACCGTTGTGAATGGCCGTCCATTTTATTGTTTGTTTTCCCACTAAGCAATATCGCTTAGCACGGTGTTCAATCCGTGCAGGTGCGGAAGGTGATTAGCGATTGGGAGAGTCGCCGCAAGTCAAGCCAATACAGAGAGTCTGATGTTAGGATTTAGCATTTTGTAATACGATTCTTTTGTAGTTTTGAACTCTCATTTGTAATATTTTTTGTTCAGCTTCAGCTCTATATTTTTTTGGGACGATGTAATTATTTTTGTATATCCGAACGGTTTGTAATGACATTATTATGTTTATGAATGAATGATCATTTTGCTTTCAAGTTTTATTTCTGCTATCCTTATGTATGTTATGTGTTTGTTCGGGCATGGCATTCCGATCGGGATGTTGCGTGGCTCTCCGGTCGGGGAAGTTACGTGGCATCTCTATTGGGGTGTTACATCATCTATTGCGGTCGTATACATGCCATGCCAATTCTTCTATCCTTGCTGTCGAATACATCTTTCTGTTGTCACTACATCTTCGGCCACGTCAAAATCTATTATAACCTGCGCGCAGTAACACTCTACGCGTTGCGCATTAAAAATGTCTAGTGGTGGATACATATCCTAAATTTTCCATACTAATAAAATATGCACGCACATACAAACATTTTTCCTTATTCCGACTATGGGAACATTAATTTCTGAGTCTTTTAGACAGTTATGATGCACTTTACTGTAATCATTTATCTTTACCTTTGTCATTATCACTACAATCATATTTACCATTATTATTACTATTATCAGTATCACTCTCATTTACACTGTTAACTTTTACGATATATTATCATTGCATTCCGTTTGTTAATATAAAGATCAGTTATAGTGAATATTTTGAAATTACCTTATAAATGCATCCATTTGTTTTTATTTCTATAACTATTCTTTATCAATTACTTTATCTTTTTCATTTCTATTATCAATATCTTTATTATATGCACAAATAATCTTAACAATTATTACACTACATTCGGTCTATCAATTAATAATCAATTCCATTAATAATCCCTTTTATTATTTTATCTATATTTATAACTTTTGGATTCCTTCCATTTTTCCTTAACTTATATACTTAATTACAGTCTAAATTCGGACGCTTTATTATTTACTGAATCAATTATTAAAATAGTCATTATTTTTGGATATTAGCGACACTGATTTAAAATTATTACTTTCTTTATAGCATTAGCACTTTCATTATTCTTCTTGTATTACACTACCTCTTTTGCATTTTATATTTGCATTAATATTTTTCATTTTATCAAATCTTTCACTGGGTGGTTACTTAACTTTAACTAATTGCAAGTTGTAATATACCCTTAAATGGTTAAAACCATAATTCAATCACTAACTTATTTGGGACACTTATTATTCTATCATTATTCTTATATTTCTTTCTTAATCAATGCTATTTCTATTATAACTAACACTGTTTTCAATCTTAACCTTTGTTCTAGAAATCTTATACTCATAAACAATAATATAAATTTTACATTAATCTTAACAATTACCTTAATCCATATTTTTCATTATTGTTATTCTTATAGTTCATTATTAATACATAAATTCCCTCTCAATTCCATTCACTTATATAATTAACATTATAATGTGTCCATTAATTTCTTTTATATAAACACTGTCCTAATAATCACATTATAATCTATTACTATTACTATTATATTTATTATTTCCCATGATATTTAATTAAACACTTTTAACGTTCTAATTTAACAAATTACACAATCAATTTCATCTGTCCTTTTTGAACCTTCATTCCATAACTATGCACTATAATTTAATTTACTAAGGTCCTTTTAACAATCTTACTATAACTTACCAATATATAACCGAATCAATGTTCTCATAATTTCACTTAATAGTCCATTTCCTGATCAATTTACATTTAAGTCCTAATATTAAACTTATTATGATCAATTACATTTAAATCCCTCCTTTTTCCGTATTTACAATTACATCATTACCTTAAACTTAATTTAGTTACACACACATCCATAATCATCATACATTTATAAATCAATTAAAACCATTATACATCTAATAATTATTCATACTACAATATTCTATAATTCTTGATTACTCATTCACTAATTATCAATTACGCGTTTATTACCTATATCATTGATTAATTACACTTTAACCCCTTAATTAGCTTCAATATTGTAAATTTACAATTTAGTCCTTAAACTTTATATTAATTTACTATCTTACCATTAATTGTTTCACATTTACAAAAGTGCCACTAATTAATTTCATTATTACATTTGTTTTATTATTTGGCGTATAATTTACCATTTAGCCCTTACCCTAACATGTTAAAATCAAATTACAATTTAATTCTTATTTTGCCCTTAAATTCCAATTTTCCATTCCAATTCATTATAATTACAATTATGCCACTAATTAATCTTAATTTCACATTTAATTTATTAATAACTTACAATTTCACATTTTAGTCTTTAAACCACTCATTTAAATCATTTATCCATTTAGATACTTACATGAGCCAATAATTATACTTAGGTCCTTTAAAATACTATTCATTTGTAAAATTCCATTTAGGTCCTTAACAATTTCAATAATTCTATATATGTCCCTACTTTTTCAATTATTCCATCTATATGCCTATTTTACGACTTATACCCCAAATTATTATTTTATCCCTACAGTTTCATTTATTTACATTATTACCCTTTGATTACACTTCATACCTAACTTACTCCATTCTTATCCATTAGGTGTAAAATTACCATTTTACCCCTAATCTTTCTATTTCTTTCAATTTAGTCCCACTTTCACTTATTTTCTTATTTATCACTATTTTAATCAATTTTATTTCATAATTACCATAATGCCCCTAGTATACATCCGGTAAAAATTTATGAACCGGATATGTGGGACGTGGATCCCATAGATACACTACACTAAAGAATGATTCCTATGGAACCATTCAATACTGACACTGCACTACATTAAACACTGTGAACACTGAACACTGCACTGGGATAGACCATCATTGGCCTATCGATAGCGAATCATCATGACTCGAACCGCGGTGTGAAATTCCTATAGCTAGCCAATTATATCTTGAGCTAGATTTCACTACCAGACTACTATTAAGGGCAATTATCATCAAAATTTCACTTAAATCACATAATATGTTAACATGTACCATTCGGCCATCACATACACTTCACTTTAAAATTTGCATATCACTTATAATTCACTTCCATTTCTTATATTTAAGCATTTTAACAGTAATTATAACATACTTCATAATTTTCATAACATGTAATCATATTTTCACTTTTCACCTAATAGGTAACATACCAAAATATGTTCAAATTAAATCCATTAATTCCAATAGAATTAATATACACTCATTTGTTATTATATAATCATTTCATGCCATTTCACTTATCAATTTATCAAAATACTTTTAGATATTCCATTGATTACCATTCGGTCTAACCATAATTTCTTCACTAAGATTATTTTCCATTCCATTAATCACTCACTTAACTAAATTACATGATATACATTTCAAATGTGCCATTTACATACTTAAATCACTAAAGAAATTTATTATTTTCCTTATTATTCAATACAGCCAAGACTTTATTTCTTCATCCATAATTAATTTCCTTCCTTTATTCATTCATTTGACTAGATTACATATTATTCATCATGTTTACATAGTCATTATGCCTTAAATATCCATTTATACCTTAAGAACATACACTTAACAATTTAGCCATATACTTAATTCTTTATCAATATTCATTTTCTTCAATTAATAATTAATTTATCTAGATTACGTGTTATTTATCACAAATATACCATTTATTTGAATTAATCACTAAAGTATACCCTTGTATACTAAGGTATACCATTCGGCCTACAAGGTGTCTATGGTATATGATTTATTTCTTTCCATTTTAATCATTCAAAATCTCATTTTTTGCTTTCCTAAACATGTTTATCAAATTTGTTTCAATTAAACATGCATAAATCACATACATACAATATGAACATAACCTAAAATCATACTTTTTCAATGGAAAAAATAAGGATATTGTATCCACTAACCTTAGATCCTTGCTTTCCATACTTAAAGCTAACTTATCCATGCCTTAATCTTTTGAAACACCTTCCTCCATAAAAATTCCTTAAGTGGCCGAATCTCATTTTTGGGACATAACCTTTGTCACTTGCTTTTTCCCACTTCTAATCCACCAAATGGACTCCAATCACCATCACCATGTTGTAGAGGAGTTGAACTTTGTCTATGAGGCTTAGATTTAGGGAGAGAATTGGATTAAAGATGAAGAAATTTGGTGAAAAGAAAGAGGGAACAATTTGGCTAAGAGAGGAGAAAGAGGAGCTGTTGGAATTCTGCTGATTTCTCTAGAGAAATCTGATATTCCAGCCTTTATATAGGCGCTCTTAATGGGCCAATCAATTGGGCCAAACCCAAAGCCCATTTAAGTAATTTAAAAATATTTTCCATCACTTCCCAAATTTAATTTCACTCAAAATCAATTTCATAATTCTTAAAATATATAATTTAGTCTCCATGTAAAATTTGAGCTCAATCGGAGACCATTTCCCAGTCCGGTTCACTTAAATCAGTTTGATTAGCCAGCTTTCGGTGTCATCGTAAAATTCCTTTTTTATTGCTAAAAATTTGTATATATTATTTAGAGAAAATCCGGAGCTTATGGTAATTTTTAGAGATTAAATGCTATTTTTAATAGCCCGGTCAAACTTCAGCCAAACTAGTCAAACCAAAGTCAACTAGTCCGACCGGTCCAGTTCACTGGTTGAGCCGGTTCGGTTCACTTTTCATCCTTGACTTTAATTTACTTTTAATAACTGATTTAACTTTCGTTTCATCTTATTCAGGGTCCTTATCCGGTCCGATTAAATTAAACCGGTTTGATTCATCCATTTTTCAGTGTCACCATAAAATTACTTTTTCACTACCAAACTGTTCTACACACTATTCTGAGTCTAACTATACCTTTAGATAACTTTTCAGAGGTCATTTACCAACTTGAAAGTCTCGATAAAATTTTGGTCAAACCTAGTTACTATTTGAATCGAACCAGAGGCTTTTTTTTAGTTTGACTTTCAGAGACCTATTTGACCTTATTTTCACTCCAAATCATACCACTGGACTCCTTATAACTTGTACTTTCTAACGGTCCAATAAAATATTTTTCTTTACAGGCTTCTCGGGAGGTCACCCATGAGGGGCTTCCTTAGTATGACACGTTTAACCTTTCTTCTCTACTGTATTTTAGGACCCAATCACAGATATTTTCATATGAAATTCACAGTATAGATTCTACAGATTTCACTGATCATTACTAACCTGGTATTCAATCCATTACAAATCTCCCCCACTTAAAAAAAATTTCGTCCTTCAAATTTTCCTTATGTACCCCAATCACATATCACAGTCACTATACAATGTTGACATTCAATTCAAAAGATCCATTCACATTCCATCAGTTATCATACCTTACATTTCCTTACAATTCAATAAGCTTAAGCTATTCTAATATTCTTGTCACTTTTTTTCATCAATACCTATTCATGGCATGTACACGTATCACTTCGTCCTCATTACACTGTCTCTGATTTTAAGACCGCCTAAATCTTTACTCTGATACCAATAAAAATGTAACACCCTACACCCGTAAATAGTACGGATATCAGATGTCACGACACCGCATTGAAATAGACTAAAAGCACTCAATAGATTTAGTAGAATTTTTTTTTCACCAATAATAATCACAAACATACATATACGAAACCCTAACAATACACTAACATATAAATCAATTGCTTATACCATATATTATTGCTTTCATCTACTGTGGTCGTATACATTCCATGCAAATTCTTCTATCCTTGCTGTCGAATACTTCTTTCTATCGTCACTACATCTTCGGCCACGTCAAAATCTATCACAACCTGAGTGCAGTAACACTCTACGCATTGAGCATTAAAAATACCAAATGG
Organism: Excoecaria cochinchinensis; assembly: GCA_947683425.1. Taxonomy (NCBI): domain Eukaryota; kingdom Viridiplantae; phylum Streptophyta; class Magnoliopsida; order Malpighiales; family Euphorbiaceae; genus Excoecaria; species Excoecaria cochinchinensis. The sequence continues at coordinate 14,897,792 of CANTUQ010000092.1, forward strand.
TGGATACATATCCTAAATTTTCCATACTAATAAAACATGCAAGCATGCACAAATATTTTTTCTTATTCCGACAATAGGAACATTAATTTATGAGTCTTTTAGATAGTTATGATGCACTTTACTGCAATCGTATTTACCATTATTATTACTATTATCAGTATCACTCTCATTTACACTGTTAAATTTTACGATATATTATCATTGCATTCCGTTTGTTAATACAAGGACCAGTTATAGTGAATATTTTGAAATTACCTTATAAATGCATCCATTTGTTTTTATTTCTGTAACTATTCTTTATCAATTACTTTATCTTTTTCATTTCTATTATCAATATCTTTATCATATGCACCAATAATCTTAACAATTATTACACTACATTCAGTCTATCAATTAATAAGCAATTCCATTAACAATCCCTTTTATTATTTTATCTATATTTATAACTTTTGGATTCCTTCCCCTCTTTTCTTAACTTATATACTTAATTACACTCTAAATTCAGACGCTCTATTGTTTACTGAATCACTTATTAAAATATTCATTATTTTTGGATATTAGCGACACTGATTTAATATTATTACTTTCTTTATACCATTAGCACTTCCATTATTCTTCTTGTATTACCCTAACTCTTTTGCATTTTATATTCGCATTAATATTTTTCATTTTATCAAATCTTTCACTGGGTGGTTACTTAATTTTAACCAATTGCAAGTTGTAATATACCCTTAAATGGTTAAAACCATAATTCAATCACTAACTTATTTGTGACACTTATTATTCTATCATTATTCTTATATTTCTTTCTTAATCAATGCTATTTCTATTATTACTGACACTATTATCAATCTTTACCTTTGCTCTCGAAATCTTATACTCGTAAACAATAATATAAATTTTACATTAATCTTAACAATTACCTTAATCCATATTTTTCATTATTGTTATTCTTATAGTTCATTATTAATACGTAAATTCCCTCTCAATTCCATTCACTTATATAATTAACATTATAATGTGTCCATTAATTTCTTTTGTATAAACACTATCCAAATAATCACATTACAATCTATTACGATTACTATTATATTTATTATTTTCCATGATATTTAATTAAACACTTTTAACGTTCTAATTTAACAAATTACACAATCAAGTTCATCGGTCCTTTTTGAACCTTCATTCTATAACTATGCACTATAATTTAATTTACTAAGGTCCTTTTAAGAATCTTAATATAACTAATTATAATTTAGTTCTCTACATTTACCAATATATAACCGAATCAATGTTCTCATAATTTCACTTAATAGTCCATTTTCTGATCAATTTACATTTAAGTCCTAATATTAAACTTATTATGATCAATTACATTTAAGTCCGTCCTTTTTCCCTTATTTACAATTACATCATTACCTTAAACTTAATTTAGTTACACATACATCCATAATCATCATACATTTATAAATCAATTAAAACCATTATACATCTAATAATTATTCATACTATAATATTCTATAATTATTAATTACTCATTCACTAATTATCAATTACGCGTTTATTACCTATATCATTGATTAATTACACTTTAACCCCTTAATTAGCTTTAATATTGTAAATTTACAATTTAGTCCTTAAACTTTATATTAATTTACCATCTTACCGTTAATTATTTCACATTTACAAAAGTGCCACTAATTAATTTCATTATTACATTTGTTTTATTATTTGGCGTATAATTTACCATTTTGCCCTTACCCTAACATTTTAAAATCAAATTACACTTTAATTCTTATTTTGCCCTTAAATTCCAATTATTCCATTCCAATTCATTATAATTACAATTATACCACTAATTATTCTTAATTTCACTTTTAATTTATTAATAACTTACAATTTCACATTGTAGTCCTTAAACCACTCATTTCAATCATTTATCCATTTAGATACTTACATGAGTCAATAATTACACTTAGGTCCTTTAAATTACTATTCATTTATAAAATTCCATTTAGGTCCTTAATAATTTCAATTATGTCTCCATCTTTTTCAATAATTCCATATATGTCCCTACTTTTTCAATAATTCCATCTATATCCCTATTTTACCACTTTTACCCCAAATTATTATTTTGTCCATACATTTTCATTTATTTACATTATTACCCTTTGATTACACTTTTTACCTAACTTACTCCATTCTTATCCATTAGGTGTAAAATTACCATTTTTCCCTTAATCTTTCTATTTCTTTCAATTTAGTCCCACTTTCACTTATTTTCTTATTTATCACTATTTTAATCAATTTTATTTCATAATTACCATAATACCCCTAGTATACATCCGGTAGAAATCTATGAACCGAATATACGGGATGTGGATGCCACAGATCCACTACACTAAAAGATGATTCCGATGGAACCATTCAACACTAGCACTGCACTACACTAAACACTGAACAATGCATTGGGATAGACTGTCATTGGCCTATTGATAGCGAGTCTTCATGACTCGAACCGCGGTGTGGAATCCCTATGGCCAGCCAATTATTTTCTGAGCTAGATTTCACCACTAGACTACTACTAAGGGCAATTGTAATTAAAATTTCACTTGAATCACATAATATGTTAACATGTACCATTCGGCCATCACATACACTTCACTTTAAAATTTGCATATCACTTATAATTCACTTCCATTTCTTATATTTAAGCATTTTAACACTAATTATAACATACTTCATAATTTTCATAACATGTAACCATATTTTCACTTTTCACATAATAGGTAACATACCAAAATATGTTCAAATTAAATCCATTAATTCCAATAGAAATAATATACACTCGTTTGTTATTATATAATTATTTCATGCCATTTCACTTATCAATTTATCAAAATACTTTTAGATATTCCATTGATTACCATTCGGCCTAACCATAACTTCTTCACTAAGATTATTTTCCATTCTCTTAATCACTCACTTAACTAAATTACATGATATACATTTCAAATGTGCCATTTAAATACTTAAATCACTAAAGAAATTTATTATTTTCCTTATTATTCAATTCGGCCAAGACTTAATTTCTTCATCCATAATTAATTTCCTTCCTTTATTTATTCATTTGACTAGATTACATATTATTCATCATGATTACATAGTCATTATGCCTTAAATATCCATTTATACCTTAAGAACATACACTTAACAATTCGGCCATCTACTTAATTCTTTATCAATATTCATTTTTCTTCAATTAATCATTAATTTATCTAGATTACGTGTTATTCATCACAAATATACCATTTATTTGCATTAGTCACTAAAGTATACCCTTGTATACTAAGGTAAGGGTATACCAAGGTATACCATTCGGCCTACATGGTGTCTATGGTTTATGATTTATTTCTTTCCATTTTAATCATTTAAAATCTCATTTTTAGCCTTCCTAAAGTTGTCTATCAAATTTGTTTCAATTAAACATGCATAAATAACATACATATAATATGAACATAACCTAAAATCATACTTTTTCAATGGAAAAAAGAAGAATATTGTATCCACTAACCTTAGATCCTTGCTTTCCAAGCTTAGAGCTCCCTTATCCATGCCTTAATCCTTTGAAACACCTTCCTCCATAAAAATTCGTTAAGTGGCCGAATCTCATTTTTGGGACATAACCTTTGTCACTTGTTTTTTCCCACTTCTAATCCACCAAATGGACTCCAATCACCATCACCATGTTGTAGAGGAGCTGAACTTTGTCTAGGAGGCTTAGATTTAGGGAGGGAATTGGATGAAAGATGAAGAAATTTGGTAAAAAGAAAGAGGGAACAATTTGGCTAAGAGAGGAGGAAGAGAAGTTGCTGGAATTCTATTGATTTCTCTAGAGAAATCTGATATTTCAGCCTTTATATAGCCTCTCTTAATGGGCCAAGTCATGGGCCAATCAATTGGGCCAAACCCAAAGCCCATTTAAGTAATTTAAACCCATTTTCCAACCAAAAATAATTTTCCTCACTTCCCAAATTCAATTTCACTCAAAATCAATTCCATACTTGTTAAAATATTTAATTTAGCCTCCACATAAAATTTGAGCTCAATCGGATACCGTTTCCTGATCCGATTCACTTACATCAGTTCGATTAGCCAATTTTCGGTGTCATCGTAAAATTCCTTTTTTATTGCTAAATAATTCTACATATTATTTTGAGAAAATATGGAGCTTATGGTAATTTTTAGAGATTATTTGCTATTTTTAATAGTCCGATCAAATCTCGGTCAAACTAGTTAAAATAAATTCAACTGGTTCGATCAGTCCGTTTCATTGGTTGAACCGGTTCAGTTCACTTTACATCCTTGACCTTAATTTTACTATTAATAACTCATTTAATCTTCGTTCCATCTCATTCAGGGTCCTTATCCGGTCTGGTTCAATTAAATCGGTCCGATTCATCCATTTTTCAATGTCACCATAAAATTACTTTTTCACTACCAACTATTTTACACACTCTTCTGAGTCTAACTATGCCTTCAGATAACTTTTCAGAGGTCATTTACCAACTTTAAAGCCTCGGTCAAATTTTGGTCAAACCTAGTTACTATTTGAATCGAACCAGAGGGTTTTCTTCAGTTTGACTTTCAGAAACCTATTTAACCATATTTTCTCTCCAAATCATACCACCAGACTCTTTATAACTTGTACTTTCTAATAGTGCAATAAAATATTTTTCTCTACAGGCTTTCCGGGAGGTTACCCATCAGGGGGCTTCCTTAGTCTGAGCACGTTTAACCTTTTTTCTCTACTGTCTTTTAGGACCCAATCACTGATATTTTCGTACAAAATTCACAGTATAGATTTTACAAATTTCGCTGATCATTAGTAATCCGGTATTCGGTCCATTAAAATTCTCCCTCACTTAAAAAAAATTTCGTCCTCGAAATTTTTCTTTTGTACCCCAATCACAGATCACAGCCACTATACAGTGTTGACATTCAATTCAAAAGATCCATTCACATTTCATCAGTCATCATACCTCATATTCCCTTACAATTTAATAAGCTTAAGCTATTCTAATATTCCCTCAAATACCGTTAGCCACTTTTTTTCATCAATACCTATTCATGGCATGTATACGTATCACTTAGTCCTCATTACACTGTCTCCGATTTTAGGACCGCCTAAACCTTTACTCTGATACTAATAAAAATGTAACACCCTACACCCGTAAATAGTATGGATATCAGATGTAACGACACTGCAATGAAATACACTAAAAGCACTCAATAGATTTAGTAGAAATTTTTTTTCACCAATCACAAACATACATATACGAAACCCTAACAATACACTAACATATAAATCAACTGCTTATACCATATATCATTGCTTTCACCTACTACGGTCGTATACATGCCATGCCAATTCTTCTATCCTTGCTGCCTAATACTTCTTTCTGTCTCCACTACATCTTCAGCCACGTCAAAATCTATCACAAACTGCGCGCAGTAACACTCTACGCGTTGAGCATTAAAAATGCCCAGTGGTGGATACATATCCTAAATTTTTCATACTAATAAAACATGCACGCACACACAAACATTTTTTCGTATTCCGTTTATGGGAACATTAATTTTTGAGTCTTTTAGACAGTTATGATGCACTTTATTGTAATCATTTTTCTTTACCTTTGTCATTATCACTGCAATCGTATTTACCATTATTATTACTATTATCAATATCACACTCATTTACACTGTTAACTTTTACTATATATTATCATTGCATTCCATTTGTTAATATAAGGACAAGTTATAGTGAATATTTTGCAATTACCTTATAAATGCATCCATTTGTTTTTATTTCTGTAACTTTTCTTTATTAATTACTTTATCTTTTTCATTTCTATTATCAATATCTTTATTATATGCACCAATAATCTTAACAATTATTACACTACATTCGGTCTATCAATTAATAATCAATTCCATTAACAATGCCTTTTATTATTTTATATATATTTATAACTTTTGGATTCCTTCCCCATTTTCCTTAACTTATATACTTAATTACAGTCTAAATTCAGACGCTCTATTGTTTACTGAATCACTTATTAAAATATTCATTATTTTTGGATATTAACGACACTGATTTAATATTATTACTTTCTTTATACCGTTAGCACTTCCATTATTCTTCCCATAGACCGAATTTTTCCCATAGAAGTCATTTTAGATTTCGAACACAAATGAAATACCTTATCCATTCCTTATTATCTGTCACTTTTGTTGTTTTCACTAGAATTAATAAATATCAATTAAACTTAAATGTAAGATAAAATTGAGTATTTTAATGTACAAACTTAAATCTAATTGGTCAATTTGCATTTAAAAATAAAATTAAATTGGAAAAAAAATAAATTGCATTGGAAATCTAAAAGTGACAGATAAATGAAATTTGGATTTTTCTCAAAAGTGATCAATAAAAAGGAATGGAGGGAGTATGGTCTTCTATTTTTTTCTATGCCTAAATCAGACATCGGGATTGCTCGGTATCTTGTAAAATAGTATAAAATATTTATCGGTTCACATGATATACAAACACATCCTACGATGCATATGTATGGGTTTCATATGTATGGGTTGTACCTGTGTACCTTTTTTTTATCCTCTCTCTATATATGGGTTTCAATGGCTTAAGATAATATAATTGTGAAAAATATTTTTAATTTAAATATTTAATTTAATAATTAGTCTTGAACATTATAATTGGACACATTATTTGCTTTAAATTAAACACATAAAGCTTTATTTTGAATTTAGATTTAATTAATTAGTAATAAATAGTTAGTACAAAACAATTCAAATGTAACAACTTGCATCATACTCAACTTCTTAATCATTCAAGTCATGAAAAAGTCCAAAAAAGTTAGTTTAGAGTTATCTAATTTATTTCATTAGTGATTATGATGTAATTAAAATCTTTTAATCAGAATAATGATAATCCAATAAAAAAAATTAATTCAATTCTTATAAAACTAATATTTGTTCAAAAATATTTAGACCAGTCAAAATTGGCTCAAATAAAAAATCTGCTCAAACCCACCAAGAAAAAACCGACCCAGACTCAAAATCTACCCATTTAAGCTCGCTCAAAATCTTGGGTTTTTTACACAATTATACACAACAAAAAAGAAAAATAACAAAAAAAAATGCATAACACAAATATTTCAGAAATATAACATTTTAAACTTTTAATTTCATTTATACAATTTTTTTTTTACAAAAATAACTCTTATATAATATCACAAAAAATACCTACTTTTCCTATCTGGTCTCTCATTTTCCTAATTCATTTTCACTCTCCCAATTTTCCTATTTCGTTTCCCTCCTTCTACTTTCGCTGCCCTACCCATTTTGTCTTTCTTGACCACCAGCGATCTCTTTCTCGACCACTGGCACACTCGATCCAAGCCATCAACTCTTCCTCACTTTCGATTTGCAGATTACTGACATTCTCTTACTCCACCACCTCAAGCTCTCCATCTCTCCAGATCTGCGCAATAGGTTGTTTTCTTCCCTTTTTTTTTTCTTTTCCTTTGATGCTTAAGCTTTAAGCCGCCTACTCTCCATCTCTCCATATATGCTCCACATGTTGTTTTTCTTCCTTTTTTTTTTCTTCTCTCTTTAATGCTTAAGATTGAAGCCGGAATTAGTATTTGAAATATTATATTTCGTTGTTGATAAAAATAATTTTGTTTGATTTTCATTTTCCTGGATTTTTACTAACAGCATTGTGTATTTCTCATATGTAATCTTCGTGTTCTAAGCCTCAGGTTTATTAATTTACTTCTATTGTCAGACAGTTTTGCATTTGCGTGTTCACCTAAAAAAGCTAATAACTCCTTACTGTTTCTTCATTTTGTAGACTCAGTATAATTATGGTTTATCTGACATTTATAAATGTTTTTATTATAAATGTTTATAAAGAATCCAGTCATTATAAATGTTTTTCTCATGTTTTATTGGCTTTTTACTTACTCAAAGAAAGCAAATTAACAAATATTAACACATGCTTTGGGGTCTTTTATTTGATTCATGTTTGAAGGGGTTGTTGTGCACTTAGTTTACATAATACACAATTAAAATGTATTAAAAATTACCTTTAAGAAATAGTCTAGACAGAACAATTTTTTTAATGAACTAAGTTACCGTTAATTTTTGCATGTTTAAATGTGTTTTCTTTGAATTTTAAGTGCTTTTCATGTACTGATCATATCTTAGCTAAAATGGTTCAAACTCGAACAATTTCTTCTCTTGTACCTAGGAGCACATCATAAATTATTAAGAAAATGAAGAAAATAGATGCTAACATAGATTTAAGGATCATAAAAGAGACAAAGAGGAATCACTTTACAATTCAAACTCCAAACTGTGATTCTCAAAATCCAAAAAAAAGGTATGATATTATATAATGTAAATATAAATGAACAATGGTATGATTTGAGGATGCATTAATATTTATTTGTTTATGTGTATGTATTATGTATGCGAACATGCTGTATAATGTGTGTAAACTAGCTGTATAATGTGCATATACTAGATGTATATTTGCTGTATACTGTGTGTAAACTAGCTATATACTGTGCGTATACTAGATGTAACACCCCAAATACTCCTTGGGAGGATATCAGAGCACTACACACACACAGCTCATACACATCCATACAATAGCAGAATTGAAATAAACAATTAGATAAGAAATAATAATAATAAAACCTTAAAATCATATAATAATAATAATAATAATAATAATAATAATAATAATAATAATAATAATAATAATAATAATAATAATAATAATAATAATAATAATAATAATAATTTAATTCACATATTTCAAGAATATCCTTATACAAAAATTCTATACAACTTATACTGAACTATACAAAATACTGTAACAAAATACAAAAAGAAATAACTCCTAGTGGCCAAGACCTACAGATGCCCAACTCCGAAAATGAACTTATCACCTACACGGGAAAACACCCGTGCTAAGCGATAATGCTTAGCGGAGAGGAACAAAAGCAAAGGACTTCTAACGAAGTCACAAAACATAAGCGGTACAATATATAAATCAATAGCATTTATGTACTTAATCCTTAAAGTAAGAAAAAGAAAAGGTAACACGCTAATATCACATGCATCAATCATTACATGCGCAAATGTATCATGCTTGCCTAAGAACTAAAGCAATTATCATATCATAACACTATATAACATAACAATAGCCTGAATCTCATCAACGGTGGATACACGTACACTGGATACTGTGAATAGTATCAAACACTGGAGACCGAAGTCTCAAAACACTTTGAAAACTTTTAGATACCCGAAGGTACCAAACACTAGACCCAAACGGAGTCGACATTAGACCTAAACGGGGTCAACACTAGTAGTTGCAATCACTAGCCCTTTATAAGCATGCTTATCTATCCATTACCTTGACTCTTCACGCTTATGCATAAAACTATAAATGTATTTAAGATTCAATTCAATTACTACCCATCCATTCATTTCACTGAGTACTCATTACTTAAGGTTCACAAAATGAAATAGACATAAATTAAGAGTGACAAACCATGTAAAGAGCAACAATTAAAACACAATTGAAGAACAGGGGAGGGTCACACTCGTAACAACCTGTCGCGCCCGAGATAGAGGCGAACCTCGCCCAAGGTTGCGCTCGCGATGAGCTCCTGGCTCACGAAAGGAGCAGGCAGGCCTCTGTCGTGCTAGCAACCGAGGGCAGGTAGTTCCCCATTGCGCTCGCACGCGCAGGCATGCTCGTGATGAAGAATAGCCCGGTGAATGCTCGGCTAACCGATCTCTCTGTCGCGCTCGTGATTAAGGTCGTGCCCGCGACAGTGTGCTCCACTAAGAGATCAGACACCGAACTCTCGATGGCAGCCTGAACCCCAGCTCTCTGTTGCGCTCACGACAAAAATGAGCTCGTAGGCCTACCGATAAAAACCACAACTCTACTCATGCAAATTTTCACTCAAACTCATACTATCATGCATATAACATCAATTCATCTGTCAATTACACTCAAAACATGCTTATAATCATGCCAATAACTTCTTACACTCATTACAAGCAATTTATTAACTAATTAACAAGATAAGCAATTTAAATCTAAAACACATTCAAATTAACTAAAAACACATAGAGTCATGCCCACATTTAAGTACTAACACCACTACACAATTTAGTCAAAAGTTAGCCAAAACACTCTCAATCATACACATAAACATGCTTCTCAACACAATTTCTGGAAACTCCCATTTCAAAGACAAACCACAACAATAAAACATAAACTCCCAAACCTAAAAAAAGCAGCTCAAAATCAATCCTCTTCAAGATCCCACCTTCTTTTTACCCTTGTCCTTCTTCTTGGCACCAATTTTTTGCACAAATCAAACTAAAACAAAACACACTCTTAAACAAAACCCAAATTATGAGAGAACCAAAATAGAGGGAGGAAGAAGAAAGCATTCCAGCTAAACTTACCTCTTCAATAAGCACTAACCACTTCAAATGCAACTCAAACCTACAAGATCAACCAAAGAAGAGAAGAAGAAGAAATGAAACGAAGAAGAAGAAATGAAACGAAGAAGAGGAAGAAGAAGCTTATGCAGGAAGAGAGGAAGATAGGAAACCAAGAGCAAAAAATCTGATTTTTGCTTTCCCTCTCTCTTCCTTCTTTCTTTTCCTCATTTAATTCTCCCAACCACTCTTGCTTAGGTGTCACTCTCCTATTGGCCCAACTTAATCAATCCGTGGCAAAAGTTTCTTTAGTCCTTGTTCAATTACCTTTTACTCACTAAAATAATTATTTCACTTATAACTTTAATTACTCTTCAATTAAGTCCTTAATTAACCCAATTCCATATCTATTAAATTACATTAATACCCTCAATCATGCAAATAACTCTTTAAATCCTACTAGGGTCTAAATTGGGGTGTTACACTAGATGTGTACTTGTTGTATGCTGTGTAAACTAGCTGTATACTGTGTGTATATTAGATGTGTACTTACTGTATACTGTGTGTATACTTGGTGTGTACTTGCTAGATACTATATGTATACTTGCTGTATACTATTCATATACTATATGTTTACTTGTTATATACTGTGTGTATACTAAATGTGAACTTGTTGTATACTGTGCGTACACTTGTTGTATACTATAAATATACTAGATGTAACACCCCCTACGTCCCCATTGGAAGGACGCCGAAGAGCGTTACCGACGCTTACTCACACACTTGCACACATACACTAGCAGAAGCATACATTCATACATAAAGCATAAGGAAGTACAGCGTAAATTAAAACTTTAAAGAGACAATAGCTGAACATATGTTAGCTCCCATACATACAATCATTCATTCATTCATTCGGCGGATGTGTAAGGCGAAAGAAAAAACGAAGGAATAACTTTAAACATAAATGTAATAACATTTACATAGCCCAAATATTACATCCAGATCCGTACATATCATTACATATACATAAGACTACAAAAATACAAAATCCAAAATACAGAAGCTTAACAAAATACAAAACTTCTAAACTCCTATGTGGCCGACCTTGCAGATGCGCGACTCGAACAGAACCAAACCTGCCACCTGCACGGGAAAAGAACCCATGCTAAGCGATAACGGTTAGTGGGGAGAATACACAAGAATATGGACGGCCATTCATAACGGTCGCCAAGGCATAACACATTCGAATGGCATATGCACATAGTCCCAACAGATAGATATACATACTTGCATATAAAAGCCATGCATTCAGAAAATCATATCCACTTTCAAAAACTCGTGTCGCACAAACCAAAGCAGACAAAGTACCATACAAGATACAAGTATTATCATGCAGAAACACATACAATCTCATATGCATATACTTACCGAGGTATCAGATATCAAACCGCATCATGCTTAGCTACTCAACAACTAAACATGCAGCCTTCATACCAATACCCCAAACGTTAACTGAAAACCCATTCACATGCAATACAATTACCATGCAATAACGCACCCGACTATCATGCAAAGCTACGAGATATCTAAACATACTTTTGTCAGGCCATAACACACACACTAGCCAAAACCCAAGGGACAATGTCCCAAAACACCACACTTCCCCTGCGCAACTCTAATACATAAAATATCATACCATGGAACATAAACACATAACAACATGCTGAAGATACTACAATAGCTGAGACCAAGGGAAATATATAGCATAATATTAAATTCATTGCATTCGCTAGATCAAGATCATAATCATACGCATGCCATTCCACATACTTAAACATAACAGTTAACAATACAAAATCACATTAATATACATACAATTTAACCTTAGCCTTTAGTAATTCTAGCTTGCATTCATACACATTTTAATTTATCTCATCACTATGCAAAAGAGCATTATACATATTTTACGATGCACCTATACAATATACATGCTTGAGTCACATTAACACATTCAGAGATTCGTGATCACATTCGGATAAATAACTGATTCACATATTCAAAATCATGCTCCTTCAGAAATTAGATTCTCATATTCATATTAGACAAAGCAAATAGAATACCTGCTGACTCACTTTAGTGGATAACGAGAAAAGACGGTAACGTACCTTACCCGTACGAATCGAACGGTAGCGAATCAAAAAGCAACATCATTTTCCACATTCAAAAACATTTCATGAAAAGGACCTTAAATAAGATCCATACACAGTAAAGTTTCGCGAGGAACCAGCCAGGGACCTGATCTGGGTCCATTCATTCAAAGGGTGCTGCAGCTACAAAGCTCTATTAGGCATGCCTAATTATCCACTAGACTGACTTTCGCAGGTCATGCATAAAACAATTCATGTTTCGTATCGCATAATACATATATATATATCATCATGCATAAACCAGAGTATGATAGACATATAAATATCTTCCTAATGCCAGACACACATCATACAATTCACATTGCCAAGCATATACTATAATCCAGTCACCCACTTTATTATTCTAAAGTATATCAGAATCAAATATGGGAAACCATATTATGCCAATGATTATCCATACAAGGCCTCATTCTTGCAATAATACGCTTCATGCTTTAATATGACATGCTCATAGTGAACAACCATAAAATTGGCATTCATCACTCTTTCGTATTCAAAATGCACATGCGATACAAGTCACAATAATTAACATGGATAAACCACCTCATATAGACTAAACTGAACTATAGTCTAACAGGAATTACCACTACCAAACATATTATAATCAAGTATAGACATACTATCATTTAACAATCACACACTACAAAATACAAATACTAACAATAATTAGGCAAAACATGTCCCAAGCAATATTGAGAAACGATGCAAAGTGGAAGAAGAAAGATTGTTTTCGAAAACTGCATAGAAAATAGGACAAGCAAAAGAAGGTTCTGTCGCGATCGCGATATGAGTCGCGCTCGTAACAGAGGCGTGAAGGGGCAACGCTGAGCAGAGCTATGCATGACTCGTGCACATGAGCATGACTCGTGCTCATGTGTGCGAGTCGTGCTTGAAGAGCGCGACTCGTGCTCTTTGAGCACAAATGGTGTTCTCCGAGCACGTCTCGTGCTCATCGCTATTGGCCGGTTACGCTAGGGAAAAAGGAGGAAACAACACGAGGCAAAGGGAGCATGACTCGTGTCTCAAGGGCACGACTCGTGCTCTTGAGTGCGAGTCGTGTTCATGGAGCACTTCTCGTGCTCTTCCTCCGAATGAAAGCAAAGCAAGCAAGCAAGCTGAAGGGGAGGGGATGAGCACGACTCGTGCTCTTCCTCTCTCCTGGTCAAAAATGTCTTTGTCATGATCGCGATGGATGTCGCGCTCGTCTCCTTTTCCCAGTAAAAACGCAGAACTTCATCTTTTTTCCAAAACCATTTCAAAACCTTTCAAAAATCACTCAAACATGCACAAACTCTTACCTCATCACTCAAATGCATAATACCACATGCTCATGATCAAAATACACTCAATTATTACAAAATTCAATAGTTAATTTAAGGAAACCCTAAAAAATTGCAGATCAAGAACACCAAGAACAAACTTACCCAATTCATGCATTTTCCCTTCCAATCTCACATACATATGACTCAATCCCAAATCATGCATTACTAACACAATTACCCACATAAATTCATGCACATACACATACCGAGACACTCAAAATTCCAGAAATTAACATTACAAAACACATACACAATCAAAATAAGAAATAGGGCAAAGGCAACTCAAATAACTCCCAAACCTCTTTGAAGCACAACCCACTATCCTCTTCAAGCTTTAATCCTCAATCTTTTCCTTGCCTTTATGCTTCCTCTTGCCACCCAAAGCTTGCACAAACCAAAACCCAGAAAATCACTTAATCTAAACCCTAACTCAACAAAACAAGAAGAAGAGGGAGAAAATCCCACGTAGGAAACCCTAGGACCCAAAACCCAAATACATACCTCTTTAATCCTGCTTTCAATCTCCACCAAAACACCCACTCACGCACAACCAAGGAGGGGAGCACAATAAAAGGGAAAGAAAAGAAAGAAGAACAAGGAGGAGGAGAAGAGAGAGTAGAAATGTAATCTGCTCTTCTCCCTCTCTCTTTTTCTTTTTTTTTCTTTTTCCAATTAATTGCCCACCTACCACGACACATGGCAGCCTCCTATTGGGCCAATAACTCCTCCTTTGACTTTCAACACCAAGGCACCATACACATACATACACCACATAATTACTTAAGTAGATATTTAATACCTTGGTACAATACTCACACTTCATTAGATTCTTCCTCCAATTAACATATTAGATTAATTGTTGCACTAAATTCCTTAATGTCCAATATTATCATACAGAAATTATCGAATTACCCTTGAAATCCTGACTTAGCGTGCACATTCCGACTAGGCCCGATTTGGGGTGTGACACTAGAGGTGTACTTGTTGTATACTGTGTGTATATTAGTTGTATACTGTGCGTATACTTGGTGTGTACTTGCTGTATATTATGTGTATACTTGTTGTGAATTCAAACCCAAATTCAGCATTTGGCTCAAACAAACATTGTCTTTGAAAAATATTTATATTTTTATTTGAATAATTTTCCAAATTATTTAATACAAATACAAATATTTGAATTTCTTACTAAAATTTTGGGGGCAACTTCTTCAATTAAATTATAGATGAAGTTAGTTATTTTTGGCATATTTTTTTCCTTCAATGATAAGTAAAAGTTGTAAAGGGCATGAGTCATGATTTATGTCCATGGCCACTATTTTTGGTATATATCAGAATATTTGTAGACAAATTCAAATACAAAGATTGTGACATCCACTTGGTTGCTTTAGTTGCTCATTGTTTTTTACCTCTTAAAAACATTATGTCTACTTGAAATCCCCACCCAAAATCTAAACACACATCAATTCATCCAATTTTTCTTGATTTTTTGTTGTTCCTAAACTATAAAACTTACAAATTCATGTATTGCATTGATTTGATTATTTTATTCATTTAAGAGGTTAAACTAGTGAACTTTCACAAAATGCATATCTTATTGAAAATTTATATCATTTTAATATGTTATTGCTTATAAATCTCAGATAAACAGCTTAAGA
This sequence comes from Excoecaria cochinchinensis, assembly GCA_947683425.1. Classification (NCBI taxonomy): domain Eukaryota; kingdom Viridiplantae; phylum Streptophyta; class Magnoliopsida; order Malpighiales; family Euphorbiaceae; genus Excoecaria; species Excoecaria cochinchinensis. Next base: position 14,913,533 of record CANTUQ010000092.1, read on the forward strand.
ACCTTTTGGTACATAACATATTAGTTTTTCTAAATTTAATCAGAGTTTGGCTATTTTTGATAAGTTAAAGGATATATAATTAAGCCAATAAATGTCCAAAAAGTAATCCGATTCAAAAAAATTTTCCCCTACTTATAATGGAAAACAACAATAAACTAAGAATGCATAGGAATACTATAACACCCCGATTTGATCCTAGAAGTTTTTGCTAAATTGAGTTGTATTAGTTGATGTGTTATGGACATGTGGCATTGTAGGAGTTTGACAAGTGGCAAAAAGAGAGTGTGACACTTGGCATGGAATATTTGTTTTGTCTTATCTAAATACATGTATTTGTTAAAGAGATATACATGTATTTAATTTGGTAAATAGCATTTATTGGGTTTGATGGACTTGGATGAGGATTGACTGTTTGCTTTCCTTTCTTTTTCTTTTCTTTTATTTTTGCTTTGCTTTTGGCCCTCATTTCTTTCTTTTCTTGGTTTTCTGCCGTGCTCCCTCTCTTGTTCTTTCTTTTGTTTCTTTTCTTCTTCTTTTGGTTTGCTCTTCAAGTGAGCTACTTGGGTTAGTTGAAGAGAGAGTTGTGAAGGGTAGAGTTGGTCCTTGAGAAGGTTAGTTAATTAGTTATCCTGACCTCCTTTTTCTTTCTATATTTCTGTTTTTGATTCAAAGTTAAGAGTATTGGATTAAGTGTTCTCTTGGTTGGTTGTGCATGGAAGCTGTGGACAAGAAATTGGATAAAGGGAAGGAGAAGATCGAAAACGAATAAAGAATAAAGATTGAGCTTCGTAGAGGTTGGGATCGTGTGTGATTTTAATTTCTGTTCATTTTGATTGCTTGCGATGTTTTTGTGGTATATGTGTATATATGTTTATGATATATGTGTGTGTATATGTTTATGAGTATGTGACTTGATCATTTGAGTGTGTGATGACGATAAAGTTTGGTTTTGGCAAATTCTGTTCATTTTGCATCTGACCTCTGTGAAGTATTTTTATCATAAGTAGAGTTCCAGACCTCTAAATTGAATTATTATTGAGCCATTAGAACCATGACTTCAATACCTATAAAAGTCTCAGAAATGACCTTGAGAAAATTATTGTTCTAAGACCCTAAAAATTGGCAAAAATAGAGGTGTCTCTACTTTGGCCGGTTCATTTGAGCATGTAAAATTGTTTAGATCATATCTAATGTTATAGATGTTCAATTGACCTGAAATTTGTTCCATTTGATTTTTAACATCCTAGGAAACAATTTTTAAGAGATAGGTTTGCCTAAAAATGAGGTTTAGATGTTGGTTTATGCTGTACAAAATAAAGTAGTGCAGCAGTCCTGAGTTTTTGCTTTTGTTTTGCTATTTTTGGTATGTCACGGTCACAACCAAGTGGTTTCCACCGTGACCATCCCCTGCTTTACATATTTATAGTGTTTTTCTTCCCGAATTGCACCCGTACTTCATTACAAGTTCCTATAGCTTGTCCAACTCATTTTTAATCTTATGAAATGAGTATATGAGTGGTTGTCAATTGAAATTATAGGTAATTAAAGCTTGGCATAAGAGGTTAATAATGAAATTAAATGTATACATGCTTTTTAATTATTGAACATGACATGGCATGTGATATTGATCATTGTATGATTGAACCATAATGTATAAAGTCTATGAATATGTATAATAGAGTGTGTATTTGATTAATTAGGAATGTAGAGTGCAAGATTCGTTGATATTATATTGCTATATATGAGTGTATGCATAGGGTATATGTATGCACATGGTTTGCTTAGTTAATAGTGTATAGTGTTTTGAATGAATATTAGAGTACATGCAATGTATATGATTCAGTTTGTAGAGTCTTTATGTTGAGCCTGAACGGTCATAGTAGTGGATAAATAAGCATGCTTATAAAGGGATACCGAGTGCAGCTGCCCAATTTGGCCCCGTTTGGGCTAAGCCGCTGACCTCCGAGATGGTCATTTTAATAAGATAGAGAAAACATTTTGAGACTTCTATCTTCTGTTTTGAGACTTCGGTCTTTTGTTTTGAAATGTACCCGTATCCACCATTGTTGAGAGTTCAGGCTACTTTACGTTTTGTCATATTTCGCAGGCTATTATATGATCTGTAGTGTACAAGAAGTGTAATAGAGATTTGCATATGTATAGAGATTCATATAGATATACATGAATATAGCATGACATGATATTGATATTATTTTGCCATGTTGCTTGGATATATGCATGCGATATATTTTGTGACTGCATTTGAAGTCTTTTGCTTCTGTTTATCCCCACTAAGCGTTATCGCTTAGCACGGGTGTTTTCCCGTGTAGGTTTACAGGATGGTGTCAGAGAGTCTACATATGCAGGTCATGGCCACTAGGAGCTGGTTTAAGATCTTTTTGTATAAGATAGAGTTTCTGATGTTTTGAGTAACATCATTATGTATATGGAAGTATAATATCATAGTGTAAATGTTAACTATTTTGTATATGTACTGAAAATGAATATGTAATATGTACAGTTTATATATTAGTAATAGTATATGTTTGGCCCAAAAGAATGTTCGTATCTTTATTTATTGTTATCGCTTCCGCCTTTGTGCATGCACTGAAACACCCCTTACCCATACGTAGGCGATCCCATCCGATATGGAGTAAGATGCCGTAGGAGTAAAGGTGCCACCACACAGATACAGAAATATACATACATTCATACGTAAACATACATACCAAAATACAGGGTAAATTAAAACTTTACAATACCATTCAAAGAAGCTGATCATGCATTAATATAATGAAAGCATTACATTACTGTTCTGATCAACTTAGAGATACAAAAGATAATTACATATCCCAAAATTTCAATTACAAAAGCGGAAGCTAATACAAAATCATATGAGAGTTCTATACAAAAAGAATCATAAGCTACAAAAATAAGCCCTACACTAAGACCCTGCTGTGTTGGCTTTGATGGCGACGACTCTCCCAAAATCAACTCCTTCCGCACCTGCACGGGTAAACACACCGTGCTAAGCGATAAACGCTTAGTGGGGAAAACACACAAAGCATAAAGACAACCATTCACAATGGTCGTCAAGGCAATTCACATGCGTAAGTACATAAAGCCATTCACCATACAGATTCATATCAATAATCGTATTCTCATTACAGATTGTACTTTCCTTCATTGAATCCATAAGAATAAAACATGTATTTGTTCATATAACATTTCATACAAGTACTTTAAACAATGAAATCCCTGCTGACTCAAGGTAGTGGATAACGAGTGAACAGAAAGTACTTTACGAGTACCAATCGAATACGAAAAACCATTTTAACCTTTCATTCATAAACAATTCCAGAAGGACCTTAAACAAGATCCAAACACAATACAGAAGTTCGCGAGGAACGAACGGGACCTGATCGGGGTCCAAACAGAAATAACAGAAGCTGCAGCAAAGACTCTATTAGGCATGCCTAACTATCCACTGACTAGACTCTAGCAGGTCATATATATATATCATTCAAACCATTTCACAGTTTCCAAAATCATCATCATCAAATGGGCATAATCATATCATGGTTACACTTGCATATCATTTATAGAATACCAAGCATAAATCTCATAACTGCTAAAGTAAACTGAAGTTCAAGGAACACGCGAAGGAAGGAAACTCATTCAGCATACAAGGGACTGTCGCGCTCGCGACGTCTGTCGCGCTCGCGACAGAGACCAAAGTCTCTTCGCTGTGCGCGCGCGACAGATTTCGCGACCGCGGGGAGAACGGAAGAGTCAGGCTCTGTCGCGCTCGCGACAGATGTCGCGATCGCGACAGAAGGCAAAGGGTGCTATCGCGATCTCGCGACGGATCGCGTGGTCGCGATAACACCTGGCAACAATACTCTCTGTCGCGATCGCGACAGTTGTCGCGCTCGCGACAGAAGGTATATAACACTTCGGCTGTCGCGACTCGCGGCGGACGTCGCGTGCTCGCGACAATGCAGCTCCCACTACCGTTCTCTGTCGCGACCTCGCGACAGTAGTCGCGATCGCGACAGAGTCGGGATTTTGAAAATCTGCAGAAATTCTGCAGATTTTCCTCTTCCATTTCTTCCTCCAACCACTCAAATCTCAAACAAAGGTGACTTACCTCAAATCCAGCCATCCAAAAGCATAAACAACCATAATACAACATTTATTAACAATAAACTTCATCCAATCCATCAATTTGAACATTTAATTTCAATAATCATTCACAAACTCCATTTATGCATCAAATTACTTCAAATCCGAATTCATCATGATTAATTCATAATCTTGCAAGTTCCACATTCTAAAACAAAGGCCCATAGCATAACCATCAAAATAAAGGACATCTAACAACCTAATTCCAAGAAAACATCAAGAACACACTCATGAACATTTTCACATAAAAAGGAAGAAATTCCCAAACCTCAAAATCCTTAGCTCCTAGTGTTTAGTTCCACTTGATCCCGCAACTTCCTTGCCTTTAGGATCCCGGGGAGGCTCAACTAGGAAACCCAACCAAGAACAAGCAAACAAAACCAAAAATCCAATCTTCAAACCCATTTCGAAAATAAGGAAAGAGAAGAAGATGGAAACTCAAACAAAGGTAAAATGAATGCATGAAACTTACCAATTACTACAAAGTGATGATCAAACCCCACTAGCAACCTTGAATCTCAACCAAAGTCCAAGAGAAGAAGAAAAGAAGAAGAGAAGAGAAGAGGGCGGCGCGAAGAACGGGAAACACAATGAGGAAATCTGATTTTTGCCCTTTCTCTTCTTTCCCTTTTTCTTTTCTTAACCCTAGACACATGTCAAGATCCCAAGGGTGGGATTTGGTCACTCACACTCTAGATGCTAATGCAATACACACACACTAGACTCTCCCAACTAACACATACCCTACAATTGTATGCACAACACACACAAGTGCAACCCCTAATTCACACCTTACAACCATATGCATGCCCACATACTAAATTAAACCCACTAGTGCACAACCTATTTTGGTGCACTCACGCACACACCATTCCAACCCAACTAATACACACCATAGTACCATACATGCATTCACATGCTAACAAAGCTCTTAAAACATGTAGAAATTACCAAAATGCCCTTATTATACAAAAATTATGCCAATGCACACACATACAAATATGGCTCATTCAACTAGGGGGCAAACGGGGTGTGACAACTCTCCCCTACTAACAAGAATTTCGTCCTCGAAATTCTCACCTGAACAGAACAATTGCGGATACTGCAATCTCATCGATTCCTCCGGTTCCCAAGTTGCTTCTTCAACCCCATGGTGATTCCACAAAACCTTGACCAAAGGAATCTGCTTATTCCTCAGCTGTCTTACTTCCCGCTCTAGGATAGCTCTAGGCTCCTCGTCATAGGTAAAATCTGATTGCACTTGAACTTCTTGAACCGACAACACATGGGAAGGATCCGATCTATACCGACGGAGCATAGAAACGTGAAACACATCATGAAGCTTCGACAATTCCATCGGTAAAGCTAGTCTGTAAGCCACTGGACCAACTCTTGCTAATACCTCATACGGACCAATAAAGCGAGGACTAAGCTTCCCTTTCTTTCCAAATCGAAGCACTCTTCTCCAAGGAGACACTTTAAGAAAAACCTTGTCCCCAACTTCAAACTGTACATCCTTTCTCTTCAGATTGGCATAAGACTTCTGTCGATCCTTGGCCACTTTCAGATTCCGCTGCACAACTCTGATCTTTTCTTCTGTGTCTCTAACCAGATCTGGCCCAATCATTGACCTCTCAGACAACTCTGTCCAACAAACAGGAGTCCTACACTGACGTCCATACAGAGCCTCAAAAGGTGACATACCAATGCTTGACTGAAAACTGTTGTTGTAGGCAAATTCCATCAATGATACGTACTTGTCCCAGCTACCCGGAAAGTCCAAAACACAAGCCCTCATCATATCCTCTAAGATCTGAATCACACGCTCGGATTGACCATCTGTCTGCGGATGAAATGCTGTACTGAACTTCAACTTGGTACCCAAAGCTCGCTGCAACTCTTTCCAGAACTTAGATGTGAACCTTGGGTCCCTATCAGAAACTATGGACAGAGGTACTCCATGCAATCGCACTATCTCATCAACATACATACTGGCCAATCTACTCATCGAATAATCCATCCTAACCGGCAAAAAGTGAGCAGACTTTGTGAGTCGATCCACAACAACCCAAACAGAATCATGCTTTCTCTGAGACAAAGGTAAACCGGAGACAAAATCCATGGCGATGTCATCCCACTTCCACTCGGGAACGGACAAAGGCGTGAGTAAACCAGAAGGAACCTGGTGCTCAGCCTTGACCTGCTGACAAGTCAGGCACTTAGATACAAAGTCCACTATGTCCCTCTTCATACCAGACCACCAGAAGAACTGCTTCAAATCCCGATACATCTTTACACTGCCAGGATGCATGGTGAAAACTGAACTATGCGCCTCATCAAAAATCTGTCTTCTTAACTCTGCACTATCCGGCACACACAAACGGTTCCCAAACAAAAGAACCCCATCCTGAACCAAAAACTCTGACTGCTTACCTGAACCAACTTCTTGAACAATCCGCTGAAGTTTCTCATCAACCTTCTGAGCATCAACTATCTGCTGCCTCAAAGTAGGCTTGACCCTCAACTGAGCTATCACAGCTCCATCGGAACCAAACTTCCATCTAAACCTTCTCAAAAACAAGGCAGAAACTGACTTCCTACTCAACGCATCCGCGACTACATTGGCCTTACCCGGATGGTAATCCACAATGCAATCGTAGTCCTTAAACAGTTCAAGCCAACGACGTTGCCTCATATTCAATTCCTTCTGAGTCAGAAAATACTTCAAACTTTTGTGGTCCGAAAAGATCCTACACTTCTCACCGTAGAGATAATGACGCCAAATCTTCAAAGCAAAGACAACTGCAGCTAACTCAAGATCATGCGTCGGATAATTCCTCTCGTGCGGCTTCAACTGTCGAGAAGCATAAGCCACCACCTTACCTTCCTGCATCAGAACACATCCCAAACCAACACCTGAAGCGTCACTATATATAACAAACTCCTTACCCGAGGTGGGTTGAGTTAATATAGGAGCTTCAACCAACAACTGCTTCAACCTCTCAAAACAAACTTGGCACTTATCCGACCATTCGAACTTAACTCCCTTCCTCAATAATCTGGTCATCGGAGCAGCAATCACTGAAAAACCCTTAACGAACCGACGGTAATAACCCGCCAGACCAAGGAAACTCCTCACTTCCTGGACATTCCTAGGCGCTTTCAGATCCACTATCGCCTCGATCTTAGCTGGATCCACTTGAATACCCTTCGCTGAAACTATATGACCCAAAAACGACACTTCCTTAAGCCAAAAGTCATTCTTACTCAACTTAGCAAACAACCGATGCTCTCTCAAAATCTGCAAAACTAACCGAAGATGCTCTTCATGCTCGGCTTCATCCTTGGAAAATACCAAAATATCATCTATAAAAACTACTACAAACCGGTCTAAGTATGGCCTGAACACCCTATTCATCAAATCCATGAATGCCGCTGGAGCGTTAGTCAAACCAAACGGCATAACAAGGAACTCATAGTGGCCATACCGAGTCCGAAATGCAGTCTTAACCACATCCTCGTCCTTAACACGAAGCTGATAATACCCAGACCGAAGGTCAATCTTAGAAAACACACCGGCACCTCGCAGCTGATCAAACAAATCTTCAACCCTGGGCAACGGATACTTATTCTTCACTGTGACCTTGTTAATCTGCCTGTAGTCTATACACATCCTCAAAGACCCATCCTTCTTCTTAACAAATAGAACCGGAGCTCCCCAAGGAGATATGCTGGGTCGAATGTATCCCTTATCCAATAGCTCTTGCAGTTGAGTTTTAAGTTCTCTCAACTCTACAGGAGCCATCCGATAAGGTGCCTTCGACACCGGTGTGGTACCCGGCATAATCTCTATGGCTAGCTCAACTTCCCTCTCCGGAGGCAAACCAGGCAAGTCACTCGGAAAAACATCACTGAACTCTCGAACAATAGGGATGTTCTCAATCCTAACTTGATCCCTCCTGGAATCCAAAACCACAGCCAGAAAAGCTTCACAACCTTTTCTCAAAAACCTCTTAGCTTGAATAGCAGAAATCACATTGTGCACGGAACTCGCACCCAAACCTCTGACAAACACGGGAACTCGATTCCTATCTCGAAGCACGAAAGTCTTCCTATGACAATCAACCACGGCTCTATGCTTACTCAACCAGTCCATACCCAAAATCAAATCATACTCCCTGAAGGGCAACTCTATCAAATCCACAGGAAACTCAACATTCTCAACCATCAACGGACAATTCCTATAAACTCTACTCACACTGACACTATGCCCTAACGGATTGGTCACACAAATCTCATAGTCTAACTGTTCTACCACATGCAACTTATCAATAAACTTATGTGTGCACAAATATGAGTGTGTGGAACCAGGATCTATTAGAGCATATAATTCAGTGTCATGGAGTAGGAACTTACCAGCAATCACATCAGGGGCATCCTGCTCATCTCTGGCTCTCACTGCATAAGCTCTAACGGCCATAGGAGGGGGACGCTCCACAGTCTCAGAACCAGCTACATCTCTGGGGCGACCGCCTCGACCTCTTCCTCTACCTCTACCTCTAGAGGCCTGCGGAGCATTCGATCCAACTCTGCTAGCTCCTCCCTGAGGACCCGAGTCTTCACTCATCTGAGGACAATAAGCCACCCGGTGTTCAGTGCTCCCACACCTGAAACACCCACCAGTAAGCCACCTACACTCACCCCAGTGAGCCTTACTGCAATTCGAACAAACGGGAGCAGCATCAGACCGACCACCCCTACCAGAACCAGACACTGCAGCTGAACCGTGCCTTCTCCCTCTGGAAGCCGAACCAGCCGCAGGATCATCTTGCGGGTTCCTAGACCTCTTACCCGAAGATGAGGAAACACCACCTCTAGCAGAACTCCTGCGCTGAGCTCTCTCTCTAATCAAAGTTTCCGCTTTCTCTGCCCTCAACGCAGCTTCAGCAATCTGATAATACTGTACCCCCGGCATACACATCAAAGAAACTAAAGCAATCTTCAAAGAATCATTCAACCCGGCCTCGAAGTGCTTGCATCTAAAATCATCCGTCAGGACCCCACGCGGAGCATAACGGGACAACCGGTTAAACTCCTTCTCATAATCTGCCACAGACAAGGCCCTTTGCCTCAAACTCAGAAACTGCGCCCATCTTGCGTCCCTATACGCCTGGGTCACATACTTCTTAGAAAATTGCTCATCAAAGAAATCCCATGTCAAAGGGTCAGGCATCTGAGGTTGCCTACACACCAACTCCCACCATTCATAAGCGGAACCCTGAAGCAAGGCTACAGCACACTCGGCTTGCTGATCAGGAGGGCACCTGATTTCCCTCAAGGCTCTCTTAACTTTATCTAGCCACTTCTCGGCTAACTCAGATTCATCCAGTCCGGTCCCATAAAAATCCTCAACACCCGATCTTCTCAGACTCACTATCGGAGCTTTCGGGGCAGTCACTCTATCCAAAACCCGAGCCATGTCTTGATGCAATCTAAGCATCGCCTCAAAAGGCATGGCAGCGGCCTCAGGTTGGACCCTAGCACGTTGAGCCGACACCGAAACAGAGACAGACGGATCTACCGCTGAAGGGTTCACACTTTCAGCGGACTCCTCGAGCGCACCGTGAGCAGAATCAGAATTCATCTAACAAACAAAAGGACAACCACATCAGCCAACACAGCCCTAAACATAGACATATACACACATAGCATCATACAAGCAATCACCCAGAAACGCCTAAACCGGAGCTCTGATACCACAACTTGAAACACCCCTTACCCATACGTAGGCGATCCCATCCGATATGGAGTAAGATGCCGTAGGAGTAAAGGTGCCACCACACAGATACAGAAATATACATACATTCATACGTAAACATACATACCAAAATACAGGGTAAATTAAAACTTTACAATACCATTCAAAGAAGCTGATCATGCATTAATATAATGAAAGCATTACATTACTGTTCTGATCAACTTAGAGATACAAAAGATAATTACATATCCCAAAATTTCAATTACAAAAGCGGAAGCTAATACAAAATCATATGAGAGTTCTATACAAAAAGAATCATAAGCTACAAAAATAAGCCCTACACTAAGACCCTGCTGTGTTGGCTTTGATGGCGACGACTCTCCCAAAATCAACTCCTTCCGCACCTGCACGGGTAAACACACCGTGCTAAGCGATAAACGCTTAGTGGGGAAAACACACAAAGCATAAAGACAACCATTCACAATGGTCGTCAAGGCAATTCACATGCGTAAGTACATAAAGCCATTCACCATACAGATTCATATCAATAATCGTATTCTCATTACAGATTGTACTTTCCTTCATTGAATCCATAAGAATAAAACATGTATTTGTTCATATAACATTTCATACAAGTACTTTAAACAATGAAATCCCTGCTGACTCAAGGTAGTGGATAACGAGTGAACAGAAAGTACTTTACGAGTACCAATCGAATACGAAAAACCATTTTAACCTTTCATTCATAAACAATTCCAGAAGGACCTTAAACAAGATCCAAACACAATACAGAAGTTCGCGAGGAACGAACGGGACCTGATCGGGGTCCAAACAGAAATAACAGAAGCTGCAGCAAAGACTCTATTAGGCATGCCTAACTATCCACTGACTAGACTCTAGCAGGTCATATATATATATCATTCAAACCATTTCACAGTTTCCAAAATCATCATCATCAAATGGGCATAATCATATCATGGTTACACTTGCATATCATTTATAGAATACCAAGCATAAATCTCATAACTGCTAAAGTAAACTGAAGTTCAAGGAACACGCGAAGGAAGGAAACTCATTCAGCATACAAGGGACTGTCGCGCTCGCGACGTCTGTCGCGCTCGCGACAGAGACCAAAGTCTCTTCGCTGTGCGCGCGCGACAGATTTCGCGACCGCGGGGAGAACGGAAGAGTCAGGCTCTGTCGCGCTCGCGACAGATGTCGCGATCGCAACAGAAGGCAAAGGGTGCTATCGCGATCTCGCGACGGATCGCGTGGTCGCGATAACACCTGGCAACAATACTCTCTGTCGCGATCGCGACAGTTGTCGCGCTCGCGACAGAAGGTATATAACACTTCGGCTATCGCGACTCGCGGCGGATGTCGCGTGCTCGCGACAATGCAGCTCCCACTACCGTTCTCTGTCGCGACCTCGCGACAGTAGTCGCGATCGCGACAGAGTCGGGATTTTGAAAATCTGCAGAAATTCTGCAGATTTTCCTCTTCCATTTCTTCCTCCAACCACTCAAATCTCAAACAAAGGTGACTTACCTCAAATCCAGCCATCCAAAAGCATAAACAACCATAATACAACATTTATTAACAATAAACTTCATCCAATCCATCAATTTGAACATTTAATTTCAATAATCATTCACAAACTCCATTTATGCATCAAATTACTTCAAATCCGAATTCATCATGATTAATTCATAATCTTGCAAGTTCCACATTCTAAAACAAAGGCCCATAGCATAACCATCAAAATAAAGGACATCTAACAACCTAATTCCAAGAAAACATCAAGAACACACTCATGAACATTTTCACATAAAAAGGAAGAAATTCCCAAACCTCAAAATCCTTAGCTCCTAGTGTTTAGTTCCACTTGATCCCGCAACTTCCTTGCCTTTAGGATCCCGGGGAGGCTCAACTAGGAAACCCAACCAAGAACAAGCAAACAAAACCAAAAATCCAATCTTCAAACCCATTTCGAAAATAAGGAAAGAGAAGAAGATGGAAACTCAAACAAAGGTAAAATGAATGCATGAAACTTACCAATTACTACAAAGTGATGATCAAACCCCACTAGCAACCTTGAATCTCAACCAAAGTCCAAGAGAAGAAGAAAAGAAGAAGAGAAGAGAAGAGGGCGGCGCGAAGAACGGGAAACACAATGAGGAAATCTGATTTTTGCCCTTTCTCTTCTTTCCCTTTTTCTTTTCTTAACCCTAGACACATGTCAAGATCCCAAGGGTGGGATTTGGTCACTCACACTCTAGATGCTAATGCAATACACACACACTAGACTCTCCCAACTAACACATACCCTACAATTGTATGCACAACACACACAAGTGCAACCCCTAATTCACACCTTACAACCATATGCATGCCCACATACTAAATTAAACCCACTAGTGCACAACCTATTTTGGTGCACTCACGCACACACCATTCCAACCCAACTAATACACACCATAGTACCATACATGCATTCACATGCTAACAAAGCTCTTAAAACATGTAGAAATTACCAAAATGCCCTTATTATACAAAAATTATGCCAATGCACACACATACAAATATGGCTCATTCAACTAGGGGGCAAACGGGGTGTGACATGCACGTGTTCGAGTATGTGTACATTAGAGTCTGCGTGGCGCCCCGATATTCCTTACCGGGGGTATGGGGGCATTACAAATACACCTAGAAACAATAGCTCTCACATCATCTCTATGAAAAATGTTCTTTCGCACCAATGAAATCTATGAATCTTTATCTTTCTACATTTCAGCATAGATACATTAGTTTTTAGATTAAATATTTTAGCGATCAAACTCCCTATCAGCCTCTATGTTTTATGACATTAACTTTGGATGAGAATATTTGTCACACAAATTTGCTTGAATTTATACTAGACAAACCCTGCACCAAATCAAAAATAGAGACATGCAGCAAGCACTAATGAATACCAAAGTACACACATCATAAATCATAGGTTGTTCTCCTTCCAGCTTAAATAAAATAATTAACAAGTCTGTCATTCACACATTTAGGGGTTTCAACTTGGAAATCGGATTAATAACCTGCAAAAAATAAGGCCTGGATGATATTTCTAGGCTTCAATTTGTCTATATATGTGTGTATACTTGATGTGTACTTGCTAAATACTATATGTATACTTGCTGTATATTGTGTTTATACTTAACTACTACTTGATATATAATTTGTGTATTTGATGTATATTATATGTGACTTCAGGTTAGAGACTTTGTTTTGAAAAAGGATAATTTTCATAGTGCTCGAGTCCATTTTTGCATGAACACTTCCGCTGTATCTATTATAAAGAACAAGCTGACTACCGAACAACTGGAAAAGTTTAGAAATACCTGTTTTGGATACTTCTTAGAAATGCCTAAAATAGTTCTTCATAATCAACTATTTCATTCATTATTTCTAAGAGAGGTACGTACTGAAAATGACAAAGAGTTTCAATTAAGATATGATGGTGTTGATTTAACATTTGGTTTGGAAGAATTTGCACTAGTAACTGGTTTGAAGTGCATAAGAAAAAAATAAAAAGATCAACACATCACATGAAAAAACTAGACTGGTTGAGAAGTATTTTGGTGAATGTGATAAGATAACCAAGCTGTCTATTTTTAATTATTTTATGAAAGAAAGTTTTGAAAATGACGAGGACACTGTTAAGTTAGCAGTGTTGTTTTTTATACACTGCTTTCTTCTAGCCCATAACAACCATAAAAATGTTAATGAGGAGGAAATTGCATTCATCAATAGTGGCTGCTTTGATGATTACCCATAGGGAAAAGATATCTTTGAGCTGACTATTAGTAGCCTGAAATGGAAGCTGCTTCGAAAAAGAGCGAGACCTGATAAGAAAGAAGGAAATGTCTCCATATGTATGGTTTTTGGTTTTGCATATGCATTCCAAGTTTGGTTCTATGAATGTTGCCAAGATATCTCAGAATATTTAGAAGTTAAGGCAACTAAAAAAATTTCCAGGATCCTACGCTGGACAGAAAAAAAAGTTCATCTCAACCAAAAAGATTTCTCAAGAATACTGTTCAGCATTTCTGCCAAAAATGTAAGTCCTCTTGCCAAATAGTATTTGTTTTTTTTTTTTAAAAAAAAGTAATAGAAATTTAGTATAAAATTAAATAATATATGCACATATTATTTAGTACTGTGAATATATGTCTTTAATGTATTGTTGAATAAATAAAAACATGGCAATAGAACTAGAATAAAAGATGTGTACTTGTTGTATATAACAGAATTAATAGAATTATGTTAGCAAAATTTATTAACATACTTATGTATATTGGTGGTACTAATTTTATCTGAAATCTTCTTCTTTTTATTTTTTTCCTTTTTACTTAAGTTGAAATTGAAGAATATATGCCGAATGAAAATGAGATTAAGGAGCCATACTTGGATGGAATGTTTGAGAGAAGAGTCAAAAAGAGAATTGCTGATGTAGAATTACATTCTGATGATGAGACACCATCTTTGCCTCCTTGTGTACCTACTTCTTCCAAAGAAAAAGGAGGCAAACAAAATCATGGAAAATCTGATGAACAAAATTATGGCAGAGAGATAAAATTAATGAGAAAAGAAATTAGAAGCTTGTGGAATTATGTGGAGTCCAGTATTGAAAATATGAAAGATTATTTTGAATGTAATTTTCAAAAAGTTACTGAAATGATTTATGGTCTTTGGACTTTCACAAAAATTTGATTTGGTTAATAACTCTCAAGTAAATTTACTTGCTTTTTATCAAATTCATTTATTATAATATTTAATGTCTTATTATTTTTTATAATTTTCATTATATTTTTGTTAATTCAGTAGTCTTGCAATAATGTATTTAAAGAAGATGATGATATTGAACAAGGGCAAGCTGATAATGAAGGATTAAAAGAAGATCAGTGTGTACATCTGGTCAATTTTATTTTCTTTATTTGGATTTCTAAGAACTTATTATCATAAATCGTGCACCTAATATATTTATTATGAATATAATCCAATCTTTTATGATTTATTTTATTATGATAAGTTTTTTGATAATGAGGAAGAAAATGCTGAAATATATGTCAATGTTGATGCAAATAAAAAGGATGATGCATTAGAAGATACACCTACCATACAAAATGAAAATATTGGTGATAAAGTGGTATGTTTATTATGTTATTAACATATTTCATTTATATTTTTTAAAGTTTATCAAATCTGATTTGTGATTTGTTTTAATAATGCATGATACCATATTTTTAGGCTGTACATAATAGCAAATTGGAGATGAAAACAGAATATGGTATTTCTGATTCCACTTTGTTAAAGTCTAAGGATATGCACCTTATTTGATCAATTATATGAAGCTGCTATCAATAATGAACAGCAAAAAAAATAAACATATGCGTGTTTGTAGTGTAAAAAGATTACTTTTCATTTATATTTTAAATTCTTTATTAATTTTTTTTTGGTTAATTTTTTTAAATAGGATTGTGAAAAGTTTGTTGTAACTGGAAATGAAATAGTTTTATATGAAAAACCATGTGATCACATGACACCATTTGTTAAGAAAAGGGATATTAAACCATCATTTATGATAAAATCTCCATATCTTAACAAGTTTGGGTCAAGTGAAATGCAATAAAAGATCAGTTGCAGCAAAACTTTGGTCAAAGGTTTAGTGCCATTTGACAACAAAATTGACGACACACCTAATTATAATTTGATCACACCTTTTAATAACTTTATGCATAGTGGGATGTTAACCAACAATAGGTAATAAAATCTTAAACCTTTAATGCATTTTTGATGTTAATGTTTATTACGATGCCTTGACCCTATACTCATTTTTTTTTCTTTAGGAGAAAGGTTTATTCTTCAAAAGATGATGTTCCGAATCCCCTTTTTTATTTTGAAATTGAAGAAATTAAAGAGAAGTCATGGTTTTATTACCTGTTATATAGTGGTCAACCTTTATCATCTAATGTACGTAATTTGAGATATTTCTTAATGGATTATGTGTGTGTGTGTGTGTATATTTACGTTGCGTTCCAACTTTAGTAAAATATTTATTATCAGCTTGAGAAGTGCCTCTAATCGTAGTTATAGTTGGTCAATTCTCTTCTTTGCTAGACATGTTAATTTTTGGTGATGGTTGCATAGTTGCATATTCATGTTAAAGGAACTGATTGCCATACTCTTGCAACTTGTTATTTACATACGTAGATTAGGGAGCATCCACATAGAAAAAATTAATATGTGCAACTATTTTCTGCCTTTTATTATGTGTTTATGCCTGTGAAACCTATCGTGCCTGATGGCTGCTATACTATGCGTATATTTACATATACTTGATGTGTACTTCCAGTATACTATGTGTATATTTGTTGTATACTATATGTATACTTCCTGTATAATATGCATATACTTAACGTCTACCTGATGTATATTGTGTGTATATTTCTTGTATATTGTGTTTATACTTTGAATTCTTCTTGTTGTATATTGTGTGTATATTAGCTGTATACTTGATGTGTACTTCCAGTATACTATGTGTATGTTTCTGTATACTGTATGTAGACTTCATATATACTATGTGTATACTACACGTGTACTTGTTGTATACCGTGCGTATACTTGATGTATATTATGTGTACTTACTGTATATTAATTTTAATGTTTTTTTGATGTTCATCTAATTAAATTGATTTTTATATTTATTGTCTACAGCATATGAATATCATCTTTTATTACTTGAGAAAGAAGGGTAATTATTCAGAAGGAATTTCTATGAACTTTACCACAACTGGCAACTCATTTGACCAGCATATTCAGAAATTCTACAAAAATTTTTTGAAAAAAGGAAATTACATGAGCTTAATTAAGAAGGACACCTCGATTGTTGGTTATATCTTAAGTTATTGCTTGTACTGTAGTAAACTATGGGCAGAAGTTGAACATATCCTATTTCCAATAAATGTTATAAGAAAATACCATTGGGTGCTTGGTCATTTATCCATTTTAGAAAGAACAATTTATGTTTATGACTGTTTGAGATCTGCTACATGTAAAGCATCTACACTTAAGACCACTAGAGCTTAGAGTGTCATATTACCTTTATTCTTGGATTATATTGGGTGTTGTTAATCAAGAAAGGATATCAATCTTGACCAAGGTCCCTACAAAGGCTTAAATTTAATTGACCCTTTCAAGATTGAATACATGGAAGATTTGCCGAGACAAAACAAGCTGCAAGTTTTACATATGGCTTTTTAAAAATTTACTTTACACTTGATATTTGGTGCCTCAATTTTTTATTCTTGATTATGCTTCTGGTCTATAATTTGTAGGGATTGTGGCCTGTTTGTTGCATCATTTGCTGAGTATCTCATTGAGGGTAAAGAAATTTCAATCAAAAATTTTTATGTGGATTCACGTCAACTTAGGCTTTCAGTTTTACTATATCACCATGGACTGAAAATGCAGTAACAAAATACTGTAAGTGATGATGAAGCACCACTTAAAAGGAGATACCAAAAATTTGTTGGCAAAAGGAAGGCTAAAGTTTTTGTAGACTGAATGTATTCTTTCTTATAATTTGAATGTTAATTTATCAGCTTTTTATTTGCTGGGCCTTTGTCGTATCCATAATGTGTACATGAATACTTCAAGACCTGCATTAGTAATGTATAGGTCTGTATAGATACTTTTCTTTATAAACAGTCTTCCTATATGCATTTGAAGGATGAATGAGTACAGCTGTAAGACCCCGTTTCCCACCCTAGTAGTTTGATCATGTGTTTGTGTGTGTTTTAGGAGTCAATTGCATGATATTAGTTATATAAGTGAGTTGTTTGTGTGATGAAGAGAAGAAGAAGGACTAGAATGGGACTTTGCCAACATCACCTTAAGAGTTTGACATGTGGAAGAAAGAGAAAAAGGAAGAGTAGATAAGGATGAAGAGAGAGAGCAAGTGAGGGACAGCCACTGCCCTCTCACGTTTCTGCCTCTCTTCCTCTTCATCTCCCTCCTCTTCTTCTCTTCTTCTCACTTCTTGTTCCCTTGTTTTTCTTTACAAACTTGGGGATCTTGAGTTGATTTTGGCAAATTTCCAACTTTGGATAAGTAATTGTTCTTCTTCTTCTTCTTCTTCTTCTTCTTCTTCTTCTTCTTCTTCTTCTTCTTCTTCTTCTCTTTCTTCTTCTCTTCTTCTCTCCTTATCTTGTTTTCCTTTGATGAGTTTGGGTTTAGGTTTTGATTTTTTGTTTAGTTGGGTTGGTTTTAGTAGAGAATTCTACTAGAGAGCCTAAGGGGAAGGAGATTGCCAGTGGTAGCACCACTAATTGATCAATTGTGTGGATTTGAAGTATAGAGGTTTGAGAATTTGTAATTTGTCTATTTTGTTCATTTTAATATTTTGATATCTTTTCCTAGAAATTTATGAGATTAAACTTTTTTTATGCCTATATAAATATTATGGGTTTTGATTAATTTGAATAGATATGCCATGATTATAGTGGATTGCATCAAATTGGAGGTTGTTGAATTTAAGAGGAAAATTCTGGGTTTGGCTAGTTCTTGATTTTGATTATCTTACTTGAATAATCGTATTCATGTTAATTAGAATAAAACATGGGTTTCATGTTGTATAATATGTATTGAAGGCTTGATTTGGATTGTGTTGAGGTTTGATGAGTTTGTTGCAAGTTTGGTTGGTTTTTAGGGCATGAGTTTTTTCTGCAGTTTTCGGCTGTGGGAGCAGGAAATCGACTCTATCACGAGTACGATAGAGCCTGGTTCTTTGAGCTCCTATAGAGAAGACCCTTTGTCGTGGGTGCGACACCCGTTGTGAGCACGACAGTGAGTTCAATTCTGCCGGGTTGATTGTCGTCACAAGCACGCCTATGCACGCGAACTCAATAGCAACCTCCCCGCCCTCTGTTGCGAGCGTGACCCATGTTGTGAGTGCGATAGAGACCTAGATGGCCCTTTTCGTGCAAGCACGAGGGCCGTTGCGAGTGCAGCAGTAGGCAAGCTTCGCCCCTGTCGTGAACGCGACATCCGTTGCGATCGCAAGAGTTGCCCTGTTTCCTTTTCTGTTTTCTTTTTCGATAGTTGGCATGATTGATTACTCTTGAGATGCAAATGTTGTTATGTATAAACTATTATGTGCCCCAATGAATGTCTTATATGAAATGTATTATGCATAGCCTGCAAGAGTCGAGTTAGTGAATAATTAGGCATGCCTAAAGAGTTCTGTTAGTTGCAGCTCTAATGTGTTCTGGACCCTAATCAGCTCCCTGTTTGGGTCCTTGCGATCCTTAATGTGTTCGGATCTTATTTAAGATCCTCAATGTGAAAATATTTTTGGATGAAAATAAAGAAATTGCTTTTGACCGTACCCACGGGTACTAATGCGTTCACTCGCTATCCGCTACTATGAATTTGCAGGCGCATATGTGATTTTATTATGAATGGGATATTGCTATATTAATGAGTACATGTTATGGAATTCTTGTGAATGCAGTTCATGATATAAAGTTATTATGCTCTTATAGAATTTTGATATGCTTGTTACATATGCATGTGTTTTGCCTTAACGGCCATTGTGAATGGTCGTTTATCTTTTGTTTCCCCATAAAGCGTTATCGCTTAGCACGGATGTTCTATCTGTGTAGGTGCGAAAGTTGTGGAGTTTTTGGGAGGTCAGCAGCAGTCTAGGCCAACACAGCAGGAGAGCTTTTTAAAGAGATTTATGTTTTATATATTATATCTTTTTGTATAATCTAGTAGTCCTTTTTGTTGTTGTAATCCTCCAGCTGTATATTTTGTAAAGTTGTAAAGACAAATTTTTGTACTTCTTTTTATATCTTTTGTAATGAATATTCAGTTATCTTAATGAATGGTTTAGTTTTCTGTTGACAGTTTGAGCTCTGTTCTTTTAAATGTGTAATGTTTTAGTTTATTCTGTATTTCATTTTTATTCGCATGTTTTTGGTTCGTCTTGGTGACACCCTTATCTATACGAGGTCTCACTCTCTCTCTTATGGGTGAGCTCCCTTACGTATAGGTAAGGAGTGTTATAATTTTTGGTATCAGAGCCTAGGTTTAGGCATTTCTGGACGACTGTGGGATATAGATAAATGTTTAGGATTGTGTTGGCCTAATATAGATGTCTTTATGTTTTATAGTAGATGGAGTCTTTGCGTGGGTCCCTCGAGGGGTCAGCAGGGATTGCTAATCCCCAAGAGGAAGATCCATCTGTGTTTGGTCCTACTCAGCCAGCTAGGGTACAACCTGAGGCACCAGCCATGCCTTTCGAGGCTATGTTAAAGATATTCCAAAACATGGCTAGGGTCTTAGAGAGGGTGACCGCACCGAGAGCCTCGATTGAGAGTATGAGGAAGTCTGGGGTGGAGGATTTTTATGGACGAGTTTGGATGAGCCTAAGTCGGCGAAAAAGTGGATAGAGAAGGTAGTAAGGGTTTTGGTAGATAGGCAAGTGGAATGTGTAGTCTCACTTCTGCAGGATTCTGCCTACGACTGGTGGAAGTTAGTCCGCAGGCATCCTTAGTTTCCCTACCCAGTCATGTAGGAATTCTTTGAGCGAGAATTTAATAGTAAGTATATGACTAAAGCGTATAAAGAGGCGCGATGGGCACAGTTTCTAAGTCTAAAGCAGAGAACATTGTCTGTGGATGAGTATGAGAAGGAATTTAATAGACTCAGTAAGTACGCTCCATCGGGTATTCTCACCGAAGATTTTCATTATCAGCACTTCGAGGCCGGTCTGAATGAGTCTTTGAGAGCGATGTTGATATCTTTGATGAGTGCTCCCATGGTTAGTTATCATCAGATTATGCAGGCGGCTCTGTGAGCAAAACGCTCTGAGACGATTTTGAGAGAGAGAGAGCTCAGAGAAGGAATCCCCCTCGTGGAGGTTCATCCTCGAGTAAGAGATCAAGGAACCCTAATGTGAATTCTCTGGATGAGTCCTCCAGTAGTCCTGCGATGAGGGGTAGAAGGCAGGGATCTTCGAATATGTCAGGTACTGGTAGAGGTGGTTTAGGTGCCAGGAGTGAAGTGGTGCCTGAATGCTCTCATTGTAGTAAGTGCCATAAGGGCAAGTACCGTTGGTTAACTGGAGGTTATTTTCGATGAGAAAGCATGGACCATTTTCTGGCTAATTGCCCCAAGCTAAATGAGAACACCCGAGATCAGTAAGAGGCCAGTAGAGCTGGGTCAAATGCCCCTCAAGCTAGTTGGGGTAGAGGTAGAGGAAGAGATCGTGGTGGTCGGCCTAGAGAGGGAGCTCCATCTGAGTCAGTGGACCATCCCCAGATGGTGCCAGCTAGAGCCTATGTAATGAGAGCAAGGGAAGAGCAGGATGCGCCCGAAGTGATTGCAGGTAAGATCCTACTCTGTGACATAGAGTTATATGCTCTAATAGACCTTGGGTCAACACACTCATATTTGTGTTCAGATAGTTTGCATGCTAAGTTGCCTGATGTTAATCATTTAGAGTATGAGATTTATGTGACCAATCCTTTAGGGCAGTGTGTCAATGTGAGTAGAGTGTATAGGAATTTTTCTCTAATGGTTCAAGGTTTAGAATTTCCAGTTGATATGATTGATTTGCCTTTCTGTGAGTTTGATCGTATTTTGGGAATGGACTGGCTATGTAAGCATTGAGCTATGATGGATTGCCATAGAAAGACGGTGGTACTTTGGAATGGAGATCAGTCTTCTTTTGTTGTGAGAGGATTGGGTTATGGTACTATAGGAAATGTTATTTTAGCTATTCAAGCTAAACGTTATATAAGGAAGGGATGTGAGGCATTTTTTGCTATAGTGCTAGATTCTAGGCGTCGTCAAGTAAGAAGTTAGGATATTCCTGTGGCTAGAGAGTTTGAGGATGTGTTTACAGAAGAATTGCTTGGTTTACCTCCTAAGAGAGAGGTAAAGCTATCCATAGAGATTACACCGGGTACTACTCCTCTTTCTAAAGCACCTTATTAAATGGCTCTTGTAGAATTGAGAGAGCTTAAGACTAAATTACAGGAGCTATTGGATAAAGGCTTTATTAGACCTAGTGTATCTTCATGGGGTGCTCCGGTGTTGTTTGTCAAGAAGAAGGATAGGACACTAAGGATGTGTATTGACTACCGTCAGATTAATAAGGTTATAGTGAAGAACAAGTATCCGTTGCCTAGGTTTGAGGACCTTTTTGATCAATTGAGAGGTGTTGGAGTCTTTTCTAAGATTGACTTACGGTTCGGTTATTATCAGCTTCGGGTTAAAGATTCAGATGCAGCTAAGACTGCTTTTCGGATGCGATATGGTCATTATGAGTTTTTGGTGATGCAGTTTGGATTGACGAATGTACCAGCGACTTTTATGGATTTGATGAACCGGGTGTTTAGGCCATATCTCAACCAATTTATTACGGTATTTATTGACGACATCTTGGTATATTCAAAGAATGAGCACGAGCATGAAGAGCATCTTCGAATTGTGCTTCAGGTTCTGAGGGATTGCCATTTGTTTCCAAAGTTAAGTAAGTGTTATTTTTGGCTCAAGGAGGTGTCCTTTTTAGTCCACATTGTGTCTTCAGAAGGTATTCGGGTAGATCCGTCAAAAGTAGAGGCTATTGTGAATTGGCAGCCTCCGAAGAATGTGCCTGAAGTAAGGAGTTTTCTGGGTTTAGCCAGATATTATAGGCAGTTTGTAAAGGGTTTTCAGTTATTGCTGCACAATGACAAGACTACTTTGGAAAGGGGTGAAATTTGTTTGGTCCGACCAATGTCAAGCAAGTTTTGATCTCCTGAAGAGTTTATTGGTTGAGGCTCCTATACTTACTCAACCCATGTATAGTGATGCTTTAGGTGTTGGACATGGCTGTGTTCTGATGCAAGAGGGTAAAGTGGTAGCATACGCGTCCCTACAATTGAAGCCTCATGAACTGAATTATATGACGGACAATTTGAAATTAGCTGCTGTTGTTTTTGCTCTTAAGATTTGGCGTCATTATTTATATGGGGAGATGTGTAGACAAGAGTTTGAAGTATCTCCTCACACAGAAAGAATTGAATTTGAGGCAACGTCGGTGTTTAGAATTATTCGAGGACTATGATTACGTTTTGGGCTATCATCTAGGAAAAGCAAATGTAGTTGTAGATGTGTTGAGTTGAAAGTCAGTTTCAGCTCTAATGTTACAGCATTGTAAGTGGAGATTTGATTCAGAAGGAGCTTTAATAGCCCAGATAAAAGCTAGGCCTTCTTTGAAGCAGTTAATTATTGATGCTCAGAAAACTGATCCAAAATTACGACATATGATACAAGTAGCTCAGAGTGGGAGTCAGATTGACTTTTTTATTAAGGATGGGATGCTAAGTTATAGAGATCGTTTGTGTGTGCCTGATGATGATGAGTTGAAGAGAAAGCGTTTGTTTGAAGCACACACTACAATCTTCACTATACATCCCGGAAGTGAAAAGATGTATCGAAATTCGAAGTAATTTTACTAGTGGCCCGGTATGAAAAGGGATATAGTGAATTTTATTTTTAGGTGTCTAACCTGTCAGCAGGTGAAGGCTGAGCACCAAGTTCCATCTGAGTTGCTCAACCCTTTACCTATTCCTCAGTGGATGTGGGATGATATCACGATGGATTTTGTGATGGATTTGCTGATGAATCAGAAGAAGCATGATTCGGTTTGGGTTATAGTTGATCGGCTCACCAAGTTAGCTCTCTTTCTATTAGTTCGGCTTGATTATTCGATGGATAGATTGGCAGAAATCTATGTTAATAAGATAGTCAGATTGCATGGAATTCCACTATCGATTGTATCAGATCGGGGATCCGAGGTTTACATAAAAATTTTGGAAAGAGTTACAAGCATCCTTGGGTACTCAACAGAATTTTAGTACTGCCTTCCATCCTCAGACAGATGGACAGTCAGAGAGAGTTATTTAGATTCTGGAAGATATGATTTGGGGTTGTGCTTTGGACTTTTCAGGCAGTTGGGATAAATATGTGTCATTAATGAAGTTCGCATATAATAATAGTCATCAGATGAGCATTAGAATGTCACTATATGAGGCTTTGTATGGCAGAAAGTGTAGAATTCCAGTTTGTTAGACTGAATTGACTGAACGCTCTTTTGTGGGTTCAGAGTTTGTTAGAGATACTGAAGAGAAGATTCGAATGGTTGAGCAAAATTTGAGAGCAGCTAACGATAGACAGAAATCATATGCTAATTTGAAGCGGAAAGACATTCAGTTTGATGTCGGAGATAATGTATTTCTAAAAGTGTCGCCATGGCGTAAGATTCTTTGGTTCGATAAGAGAGGAAAGTTAAGTCCTTGATTTATAGGACCTTATGAGATTTTAGAGAAGATTGGTCTAGTTACCTATAGGTTAGCCTAGCCATTAGAGTTATCGAAGTTGCACGATGTATTTCACGTGTCGATGCTTCGCCGATATAGGTTAGATGTGTCGCATGTGCTGTCAGTTCAAGATGTGCAGGTTCAATCAGATTATTCTTATGATGAGGAACCAAAAGTTATTTTGGCTCGGGAAATGATACAGCTCTGAAATAAGCAAGTACCTTTGGTTAAGGTTTTATGGCAGCATCATGGAGTGGAAGAGGCTACTTGGGAACCAAGGTAAGCCATAAGATCTCAGTAACCGCAATTATTCAGTTCAGTTCGCATATAATAATAGTCATCCGGTGAGCATTAGAATGTCACTATATGAGGCTTTGTATGGCAGAAAGTGTAGAACTCCAGTTTGTTGGACTGAATTGACTGAACGCTCTTTTGTGGGTCTAGAGTTGGTTAGAGATACTGAAGAGAAGATTTGAATGGTTTAGCAGAATTTGGGAGCAGCCAAAGATAGACAGAAATCATATGCTAATTTGAAGCGGAAAGACATTCAGTTTGATGTCGGGGATAAAGTATTTCTGAAAGTGTCGCCATGGCATATGATTCTTCGGTTTGATAAGAGAGGAAAGTTAAGTCCTCGATTTATAGGACCTTATGAGATTTTAGAGAAGATCGGTCTAGTTGCCTATAGGTTAGCCTAGCCATTAGAGTTATCGAAGTTGCATGATGTATTTCACATGTCGATGCTTCACCGATATAGGCCAAGTGCGTCACATGTGCTGTCAGTTCAAGATGTGTAGGTTCAGTCAGATTATTCTTATGATGAGGAACCAAAAGTTATTTTAGCTCGGGAAATGAGAGCTCTAAAATAAGCAAGTACCTTTGGTTAAGGTTTTATGGCAGCATCATGGAGTGGAAGAGGCTACTTGGGAACCGGAGTCAGCCATGAGATCTCAGTACCCGCAATTGTTCAGTTCAGGTGAGAATTTCGAGGAAAAAATTCTTTTAAGGAGGGGAGTATTGTAACACCCCATTTCCCACCCTAGTAGTTTGAGCATGTGTTTGTGTGTGTTTTAGGAGTCAATTGCATGATATTAGTTATATAAGTGAGTTGTTTGTGTGATGAAGAAAAAAAGATGGACTAGAATGGGACTTTGCCAACATCATCTTAAGAGTTTGACATGTGGAAGAAAGAGAAAATGGAAGAGTAGATAAGGATGAAGAGAGAGAGCACATGAGGGACAGCCACTGCCCTCTCACGTTTTTGCCTCTCTTCCTCTTCATCTCCCTCTTCTTCTTCTCTTCTTCTCACTTCTTGTTCCCTTGTTTTTCTTTACAAACTTGTGGATCTTGAGTTGATTTTGGCAAATTTCTAACTTTGGGTAAGTAATTGTTCTTCTTCTTCTTCTTCTTCTTCTTCTTCTTCTTCTTCTTCTTCTTCTTCTTCTTCTTCTCCTTCTCTCCTTATCTTGTTTTCCTTTAATGAGTTTGGGTTTGGGTTTTGAGATTTTGTTTAGTTGGGTTGTTTTTAGTAGAGAATCCTACTAGAGACCCTAAGGGGAAGGAGATTGCCGGTGGTAGCGCCTCTAATTAATCGATTGTGTGGATTTGAAGCCTAGAGGTTTGGGAATTTGTGATTTTGTTCATTTTGGTATTTTGATATGTTTTTCTGGAAATTTATGAGATTAAACTTGTTTATGCCTATATAAATATTATTGGTTTTGATTAATTTGAATAGATATGCCATAATTGTAGTGGATTGCATCAAATTGGAGGCTGTGTGAATTTAAGAGGAAAATTCTTGGTTGGGTTTGGCTAGTTCTTGATTTTGATTGTCTTATTTGAATAATTTGATTCATGTTAATTAGAATAAAACATGGGTTTCATGTTGTATAATATGTATTGAAGGCTTGATTTGGATTGTGTTGAGGTTTGATGAGTTTGTTGCAAGTTGGGTTGGTTTTTAGGGCATGAGTTTCTGCAGATTTTTGGCTGTGGGAGCTAGAAATTGACTCTGTCATGAGCGCGACAGAGCCTGGTTATCCGAGCTCCTGTAGAGAAGGCCCTCAGTCATGGGCGCGACATTGAGTTCAGTTCTGTCGGGCTGATTACCATCGCGAGCACGCCTATGAACACGAATGCGATAGTAACCTCCCCACCCTCTGTTGCGAGCTTGACCCATGTCGCGAGCGCAACAGTAGGCGATCTTCGCACCTGTTGCGAGTGCAACATTCGTCGCGATCGTGACAGTTGCCCTATTTCTTTTTTTATTTTCTTTTTTGATAGTTGGCATGATTGATTACTCTTGAGATGCAATGCTATTATGTGCCCCAATGGATGTCTTATATGAATTGTATTATGCATAGCCTGCAAGAGTCGAGTTAGTGGATAATTAGGCATGCTTAAAGAGTTCTATTAGCTATAGCTCCAATGTATTCTGGACCCTGATCAGGTCCCCGTTTGGGTCCTCACAATCCTTAATGTGTTCGGATCTTGTTTAAGATCCTCAATGTGAAAATATTTTTGGATGAAAATAAAGAAATTGCTTTTGACCGTACCCAAGGGTACTAATACGTTCACTCGCTATTCGCTACTATGAATTTGCAGGCGCATATGTGATTTTATTTTGAATAGGATATTGCTATATTAATGAGTATATGTTATGGAAGTCTTGTGAATGCAATACATGATATAAAGTTATTATGCTCTTATAGAATTTTGATATGCTTGTGACATATGCATGTGTTTTGCCTTAACGGCCATTGTGAATGGTCGTTCATCTTTCGTTTCCCCACTAAGTGTTATCACTTAGTACGGGTGTTCTATCCGTGCAGGTGCGGAAGCTGTGGAGTTTTTGGGAGGTCAACAACAGTCTTGGGCAACACAGTAGGAGAGCTTTTTGAAGAGATTTAAGTTTTGTATATTGTATCTTTTTGTATAATCTAGTAGTCCTTTTTATCGTTGTAATCCTCCAGCTGCATATTTTGTAAAGTTGTAAAGACAGATTTTTGTACTTCTTTTTATATCTTTTGTAATGAATATTCAGTTATCTTAATGAATGGTTTAGTTTTCTGTTGACAGTTTGAGCCCTATTCTTTCAGATGTGTAATGTTTTAGTTTATTCTATGTTTCATTTTTATTCGCATATTTTTCGTTTGTCTTGGTGACACCCTTATCTATGCGGGGTCTCACTCTCTCTCTTGTGGGTGAGCTCCCTTACGTGTAGGTAAGGGGTGTTACAACAGCTCTGGCTGATTCTCTGAATTAAGTTTCTCCTAATTGAAAGTATGTCTTCTATTAGGATTGGATTTCATTTTGTCCAATGGAACTTCAGCATTTTCTCATTATCTATATTTTCTAAACCTATGGGTTAATGCATAAACTGAATTATGAAATTGCCTGTGTTTGGTACGTGGTATTGCTTTAATGCGTCACCACAAGTGTGTGTGCTCATATAGAATGGTAATGTCTCTTCTAATTATGCTATTCACAAGAATTTATAATCTGAACAGGAAACAAACCAATACATAGCAATCAAGTGGCCAAGTGCAGTTTTCACAATTATACATTCCAGCTGCCAAAAATTATTAAACACCACTTCAATTAAATATTTTCAAGCAATTTTCTTCCTGATATATTTATTAATTTTAATTTAAAATCAACCTACCATAATTTTCTTTTAATGGCTTTGCCATGGTATTTTTCCTATGTTCTTCTTTCTGCAAAGTTCACAAAGTCGGTCCTTTGTTTTGCTAAAAACATTTGCAGCTATGTAGTTCACATCTTCCATATGCTCAACTCTTCCATGTGTTCAATGTTTCTTTGAGCTTAAGAATAAACAGTTCATCTTAGAAATAACACTCTCTTTGAAGTTGTATTTTCAGGTAGAACATTTAGAGACTGAAAATAAAATAACATAAATTAAAAAATAAAATGTCTCTTGATTTTGCTTGTATATTTCAGATTTTCTATAATATTTTTTTCAATAAAGAACGAAACATTAACAAAAATTTAAAAATAATTGTATCATCACTATTTAGGAATATCTCCACATGTCTTTCGATTGTCCCCGTATTTCTGACATTTGCTACACCTTATTTTGATCTTTGATTTCCATCCAGCTTTGACTCGTTTCTTCTTAGGTCTTCTTGATTTGAGTTTTCTAATTGGTGGTAGTACAATTTCCTCTCCAATAATACTTGGTATGTCCCAATACATCTGACTATAAATAGGATGCACAATTCCTTCATATGTTGCTAACATTGTCTCTTTGGTGTAATAGCTTGAGCAGTACTTATAAAAATCCATATGCCTATGATTTATTAATGCTAAAGCATGTGCACATGGTAATTCATCCATTTGAAACTTGTTGTAAGAGCATGTTCTTTCCTTAAAGTCTACATTGAATGTCTTCTCTTGTACTAATACGCTAAAAATGTCACTATTAGATGGTATCACATACAATAGCAACAAATATAAATCCATTACGTCCAGCAACATCAATAAACACACAATAAGCATGACTATCCAGCAGCAGGAACAATAACGGCAACCATAAATATCCAGCAACAACAACAACAAAGCATAAATATCCAGTAGCAGCAACACCAACAGTAAGTGTACAAATCCAGCTATAGTAATAGCAACCATAAATATCCAGTAACAACAACAATAAAGCAAAAATATCCAATAGCAGCAACACCAACAACAAGCGTACAAATCTAGCAACACCAACAGCAAGCGTACAAATCCAGTAACACCAATAGCAAGCATAAATATCCAGCAACACCAGTAGCAAGCACGTAAATCCATTGTTAACAGACATTACACCAAAAAAAATCTACTTGACAGACTTTAGCTTACAAAATTTTCAGAAAGCTAATACTGACACATATGTAAAATAATAACGTAATAAATGAACACATGTTTTGAAAACCAAAAATTTTAATCATTCAATAAACAACAAATCTGACATATTTTCAAGTACTAATAAATATGCTTCTAATAAATGGAAAAAATAAATAAATAGCAGTCAATCTCTTTTTTCACTAAACAAACAAAAAAATAAATAAAATGTATATTTTTCTTAATAAAACAATAAAATATATTATCATATTTGTGTGCACATTAATATTTATTTACTTGTTTTCTACTGTGTGTACTTGTTGTATATTATTTATGTATTTAATGTATATTGTACGTGTACTTGATGTATATTATGCGTGTACTTAAAGTATATTATGCGTGTACTAGTTGTATATTGTGTTTATACTACTAGTATACTATACGTGTACTAGTTATATACTATGCATGTACTAGTTATATACTATGCTTGTACTTAATGTATATAATCTCATACTTTGTATACTCAAAATAGTTTAATCATTCAACAGCCAATAAAACCTGACATATTATCAAAAACTTATAAACATGCTTCTCATATAAGAAAAAAATAATTATATGATATCCAATCTCTTCTTCATTAAAATAAATATATGAAAACAACCAGTTCAATTGGTCTTCGTACTTCTTAGTTAGTTTTGTGAATGTCAACATGGCTATATTTTTATTTCCATAAGTCCATTCTGAGTCAAATTGCGCATGTACTCAACTAACCCTATTACTGGTAGATTTCCTGCTACTTTGACTGCATCATTCATTGACTCGGCAATATTATAAGTCATCGTTGAATACCTGTTACTCACAGAATGCAACCTCGACCATTTCTCATAACCAAACATAGATAGATACTCTGGCATTCTACCATCAACCTTCTTAATTTCTCTCATATAATAATCAAAATCCTCAATCGTATATGATTTAACTATTTTAAATAATAAATCTTTTATCTTCTTCGAGTTTTTCTTGAACCTCATTTTAACATTATTCAACAAATGGTAAACACAAATGCAATGAGGAATACCAGGATATACTCTTGCAGATGCTATGTGTATACTTTCATGCCTATCAAATATAATACACATTTTATCTATTGTCCCATAGGTTTGTCTAAATTTACTAAAATACCACTCCCAAGAAATATCATTTTCTGAATCAACAATAGAGAAAGCTAAAACAAATATTTTCCCACAAGCATTTAATGTTGAAACCGTTATTAAAGTCCCTCCATATGCTGCCTTTAAAAATGTACCATTTACAACTAGTATAGGCAAGCAATATTTCTAACCTCCAATTAATGCATCTAAAGCAATGAAGAGGTATAAAAATGACATGTTATCCTGTGTTTCTAGATGTATTGCAGAACCAAGATTTGTCTTTTGCAACATGTACAAATACCTAGGCAATAATGAATATGAATCAGATGGTTTACCTCTAATGACATCCATAGCTTTTTTCATTGACCTCCAAGATTTCATATAGTTGATATTCACTCTGTGTTCATTTCTCATATCTCTTATAATGTCAGCTAAAGTGTACACAGTCTTCACATCGATTTGATCAAATTAGTAATTATAGTCGATATTGCTTGCCTTTTACTGCTTAACCTTACTTTCAAATCGCATGAGTGTGTATCTTTGAACTCCCTAATTTTGAACATCCTGCTATTTCCTTTTTATGAAGCTTTTAATTGCCATGGACATGCCTCATCCAAGCAATAAATCTCATATCTTCTATCACTTGATTTGCACATTGAAAATCATTCTTTATTGCAAAGAAACTTAATACTGTTTTAAGTGTATCCTTGTCTTTAAAAATCTGTCCAACTTCAATTCTTGAAAACCTTGGATTTGTTATAATTCCTTCTTCATCTCCTTCTACTTTTTTGCCTTTCTTATTCAAATTGCCAACTGTTTGTTTGCTCACCAAACTCACACAATTCATCATATCTACAATCGTTTCATCTTGGTTGACAATCAATATATTTTCATTCAATACTAAACTAGTTGCTTCAGGTTCTACTTCTATCATTCCAAGATCACATGAGCTTGTTTTGGAGCTTTCCCCTATAATAAAAACATTTAAATAATTTTATTATATTACAGACATATCCCAAAAATCATAATTAAACAAAAAAAATAAATCAATGCATGTATTCATATCTACTTATGAATATTAAGATTCAGATACAAGGTCAAAGTATGTCGATTTTCATATACTTAACTATTAAACATGTTGGCTTAAAAAATATCAAACAGTGTAACATCGAAATGTTGATGCAGCATGGACCCTGTACCAATCTACAACCCTATTGTCATGTCAATTCTATTGTTTTTATAGTAGGATTACCATAATTTCAGCATTTGCTTCAAAGAAATATTGTTACTAGCAGCCATCCACATATTATATACTTACTGATAATTTTTGAGACTCAAAAAATGCAACTTCAAATAATAGCAGCATCACAACAATATTTAAAAGTAACATGCATTTTCAATAAATTACTTGTTTCACACTTCTCCATCTTTATAATGCACAGTGGATATGATTTGAAACATGAATCTTTAATTTTTAACTCCA
This sequence comes from Excoecaria cochinchinensis, assembly GCA_947683425.1. Lineage (NCBI taxonomy): Eukaryota > Viridiplantae > Streptophyta > Magnoliopsida > Malpighiales > Euphorbiaceae > Excoecaria > Excoecaria cochinchinensis. The sequence goes on from CANTUQ010000092.1 coordinate 14,945,375, forward strand.
AATAAAAAAGCAATGTCATATCATCCTTTATTCTAAGTGGTTAATATCCATCTCCAATAGCATATTTGATGTCCAATAGGCTATTTTCAGTACCACTACTCAGCTGTTTACTTATTATATCCAAAAGATTATCATAGCTGCAACCTAATGGAATTAATATTCCATCAACTTGAAAATCCTAGTACTTATTCTCTTCACTCCATTTTCCATCATATTGCATCAAAATAGGAATTTCTCTCATCATTGTAATATCCTATAAAAATGCACATATAAATCATAATCAAATTTAAAATATGAAACCAAAAAATAATTTGTAAAATAGAATCCCGTAATGAAAATAATTAAAGAAACAAAAATTTTGAAAGTTAAAAAGGAGCAAATACATAAAATCAACACAAAAATTCAATCATCATCATTAATGCAAAGAGCAAATGCCGGGCATCTGTAAGTATCAAACTAACCTATCTTTCAAAATTATTAATTTCAAATGCAATATCAACTAAACACACCAACTATGAAACGCAAAATCACTCATAAAATGACTTCATATATATTATGAACAAATTCAATCATAAAAATAAATAACTGAAAATCAATAATACATTAACAAAAAACTTACTGGTTACAATAGAATGCCAATGTTCTGACAGTAAAGGCTAATTCAGACGGTGAAAAACGATAGAATCGAAATACATAGAAATAATGAAGGAACATAATCGAAATAGAAAATGGAGAGTGTGAGATTAGTGATATAATCTACAAATATAAATGATAGAATTGAAATAGAAAGAAACCATGAGAGACACAATCGAAGGAACAACATCAAAATACAAAGCGGAGAGTGTGAGATAAGGTATATAATCTGCAAATATAAATATTTTACAATAAATTGAAGCTAATATGAGAGACTGAATTAATCGAATCAGATAATGTGAGAAAATACAATCAAAGATTGAAAATGAAAGATCCAAGAGATAAAAGCTGAGATGAAAGACAGAGTAAAGGAAAAAACAGAAAAATGAAAGGAGGAAGGAAAACGAGAGGGAAATAATGAAAGAGAAACTAGAAAACAAAAAAGGAAAAAAATGATATTTATGAAATATATTTAAAAAGAATGTATAATAATGAAAGGAAAATTTAAAAGGGTGTTTTTTTGAAATAAAATCTAAAAAGGTGACATTTGGAGTAATTTCCTCCAAAATCTTCCCACCTAAAACTCAATCCATTTTGGTCTGTTCTAAATATCCAACGGGCCTCACTCCCAAATCCCCTTTTGCCTCCCTAAAACCCAACCCATTAGTTTTCCTAGGCCAGCTGTCGTTCAAGCCTCCGTCGCCAACTAGCTATCCTTTCCTATTCTCCAGTAAGATTCTAAGCTTTTTTTTCCATCTTTCTTCTAATTTCTTTACCTTTTGCTGCTCTTTCTTGGCCGGCTCTTTTGTTTGACATAGTATTTTGAACCATTATTATTTACATATATGAGTTTTATCCTGGGTTAAATTCAATGTTTTATCAGTATATTTATTAATTGATAAATTGATAAAAAAATACTGATTTTTTTTTATCTCTATTTACATTTGTTCAAATTTATTTGGTTTATTTTCAGGCTAAATTGAATTGTGTTGATTAATTTAGGGAGTCATTGATAAGCATTTTTTAAATAAAGAGAGTGGGTTTTGGCAAGATTTGCTTTAGGCATTATACTTCATATTTGGATTCTGATTTGACACTTGGTTTGCTTTACTACGATCAAATTTGAGGTCCGTGTATCTGAAGTTGTGGGCTTAAGAATATTAGATAGTCAAGGTTTCACTTATCCTCATGGCTTATGAGTAGTTGTCTTCAACTTTGTGAACATTTCTAATTAGCTTTGGCTATGGCTAAATTATCCTTAGGTATTGGTAGTGTCTTCTGAAATCTAACAAGTTACTGTAAACACCGGGTCCTGAGGCGGTCCAAGATCGGAATTACCCGATGATGAAAGCAACACTTGCTAGTAATGGTGTCAGAAAAATGCTCCCCGTGTCGAAAATTCCCTTTGTTTTATTTTTATTTTTATCCCTATTTATATGATCTATGTTTTTATTTTTATTTATTTCATTCATTTTTATCCTTATTTTTATTTTTTTTAGTTTTATTTATTTTATTTTATTTTATTTATTTACTTTATTTATTATTTATTATTTTTTTCTCTCGCGTGCAGGCCGGTCCCGCTATGTGCGCAGCCACGTGAGGCAGAGTCTGTTCGCTGCGCGCACAGCTGTGCTGCGCGTGGAGAGGTGCTCCGCACGCGCAGAGGAGCTCCGCACGCGGTGCCAAGGGAACGCGCGCGCAGTTGGCGCCCGCGTTCCCCTGCTATCCACGCGGGCATGCTTGCCCAACCCCTTGACCCATCCTTTTCGCTGGTTCCTGCGTTTTCAGCCTGGTTTTCAGTCTGTTTTTTTTACCAGTTCTTTCACCATTTAATGCTAATTTGGGTCCACTAAAATTAAAAGATTTCCTGTCCCTTCCTATTTTTGGCCAAGACTGAAAATTAAAGGGGACTTCCCTTCATTTTGAGAGGGACGGTAACATTTTTAAAAGGGGTTTTTTTTGGCTTTTGAGTTTTTTTTCCTCTCTAGTTTTTTTACTCTCCAGGAAGCATTTTCTTGTGGTAAAATCCTTCAAAGATCTTTAAGTTTTCTTCTCAAGTTTTAGTCTTTGCTACTCTAAAATACTTAATCTCGGGTTTGATTTGAGCAAGAGAAATTAATTTTCTTAGATTATTCATCCCACCAAAAATATTTTCTTGAACTAATTTATTTAAAACACAGATTTTTATACTTTTTTTGAATATTATTATCATCAAAAATCGACAAGGCGAATGGATTGAGACATCCTATTTTCGATCTAAAAATTCTAAGGGTAAACATTTTTAGACTCGTTCTCATTTATTTTTGTATATTATTTATTGTTGTTAAATATTATTTTTGCCATTATTACCACATCTATTATTTATTTTTAGCATTTTAATGTGTTAATATCACTATCAATATGTCATTTGTTTGCTTTGATTTTCATGCTCATTCACTGTTATCATTATTATTATTATTAGTATCACGTTTGCTTCCTTTTTTCATTTGTTTTCCCTTGTGCCTTTTAATTAATTTTTAAGATTTTCTTTTGGTTTTATAGCCCCCCTGATGCCTTCCATCATTTCCCCTTTCCCTTATTATTATTATTATTATTATTATTATTATTATTATTATTATTATTATTATTATTATTATTATTATTATTATTATTATTATTATTATTATTATTATTATTATTATTATTATTATTATTATTATTATTATTATTATTATTATTATTATTATTATTATTATTATTATTATTGCTAAGTTTATTATCCTTATTAATAGTATTTGTCATTGTCATCATTAAATATTAGTGTTATCTATTATCATTAAGATTTTTGCTGCACCATCACTATAATTTTATTGTCGTCATTACTTTGTCTTTATTTGATTAATTTCTAGAATTATTACTAATGTTTTTGATATTATTTTCTGTCTGGGATTTAATTTGGGCCGCGTTATGTGAGCGTCCCCGCGACTCCCCGGATGGGTCGCGATACGTGGGCGAACACTTCGGCTCAGTGAGATCCTTTCAACCCTCTCTTTATGTGTTTTGTGTTTAATTGTAAATACTTATTTCATTTATGCATGCGTGTGATAAAAAGTCACAAAAATATTTCTATAATTAAATCGGTTTTTTTTACTAATAAAAGTGGGACCAATGTCCCTTGTTTTAGCCCAATAATAAAAACATCACAATTAAAACGAAGAGTCAATTTTCTCCAAAAATGGGATCACTCATCCCCGTTTTCATCAATCAATCAAAACGACTCTTCGAACCCTCTTTAAATAAACGCAAAGGAACCAATGTTCCTAAGCATCCAAATAAGCGTATAGGAACCAATATTCCTAAACCAAACGAATGCCCCGATTTATGTATATTTTTCTCATGTTTGATTTTGTGTGATTGTTTAAATTTATGTTCATTTTCTTTTGGGCCCTTGTAATTAATTTTGGGGCAACTTTATTTATTTTTGGGGGATTGTATTCCGTCCCCATTCACATCTTTAAATCTCCTTTTATTGGGGTTGTATTCCGCCTCCATTTCTCTTGTAATTGTGTGCTTGTGTGTTTATCACTTTCTTTTATCGCTTTATTTATTGTTTTACTTATTGCTTTCCTTTTACTGCTTTGGGATGCTTGAGATGCGCTTTTATTTTTAATGCATTAATCGCGTGAGGTGAGAGATATAATTTTAAGAAGTTAAAAATTCACTTATAATTAATCAAAGCATAAATAAGAGTGAAATTCCGAACACCATATCTCTGGTCTTGACCAATAGAGGTGAGAGACCTTTCCCAATTTCTTGTAAATTTGGTGGCGACTCCAAAAAATACCTCGAAGGTGCCTATAGGTGCCATTAGGCTAGGTGGTTCTTCCCAATGTTCTATTGGGAGGGATACATCGATGATGTCTTATGGCGCCCATGATCAAAAAACGCGAACCAGTCCCTCGAATCCTAAAGCGAATTCAACATGAGGGCCCTTGCTGGGTTCGGCGCGCGTCACAGTTACTTAAAAGCTAGTTTATGATGCAAGTAATTAAATGAGATAAATTAAATGAGAGAATAAATAGCAACTCTTAGATATGTATTATTTTCTCAATGCTAGTTGATATTAGGTTTCTGGCATCTTTTAAGATTGCTTATGAATGGATGTTCTTAGATTTTGCACACATTTGGAATTAGTGATACAGAGCACAATTCTAAATGCAATAATGGTTTATAATTTTGTGTTGTTTGATGCATATATGTTATTTTCAAATGTGGTGTTAATAAATTTTCTTTTATTTGCACCTATTCTATTGTTTTGACCTATAGATCAGAGGGTTATGTTTATCCTATTCTCCAATATCTTTATTTCGTATATGAAATTAATGGATGTCATTATGTTTTCACTATGGTCACAAATTATTCAGTAGCCAATATTCATTATTTATTATGTTTTTGCTTATTTTTTTTATTTTTATTTCTTTGTTGTTGTTTTTAGAATGGATCCTAGTGTTGGTAGTGTGGATGAGAGCATTGACACTTCAACAGAAACCACTTCCAAAAGACGATGAGTATCTTTTATATGGATGAGTTCAATTTCACACTAACAAGTCAGTATAATTGTAATGGCTTGAATACTGGGTTAGTAATGACCAATTGTGATGCGCACCGAACCCTGTGAGGCCCCAAAAGCCCGCTTTTAGGACTTTTGGAAGAGGTTCATGAAAACTTATAATAAGAGATTTACAAGGGCGTCTATTTTGGGCAACAAGGAGGTATTTTGGAATCGCCATCCAATAGAACATTGGGAAAGGTCGTCTAGCCTCATTGAGCCTAAGACAGCACGTGCGAGTCTATTTTGGGCAATCAGAGATATTTTGGACACCTCATTCCAATAGAACATTGGGAGGATCGTCCAATCTCGTGAAGCCTAAGACGATGCACATACGTCTATTTTGGACAGGCCATAGATATTTTGGACACCTCTTTCCAATAAAATATTAAAAAGATCATCTAATCTCGTGGAGCCTAAGACAATGCAAATTGGGCCTATTTTGGGCAACAAGAGATATTTTGGAGACCCCACCCCAATAAAACATTGAGATGGTCCTCTAACCTCGTTGAGCCTAAGACCAGAGATGGTTCGGGACTTCCCATTTATTCATACCTTGGTTAAATTATAATTGATTTTTTAATTTAATATTTCATTCCTTTTTCTCATTCAGTTTAATGCAATAATTAAAGCGTCAGATCATTCATATAATGAAAGCATTAAATAATGTAAGCTCAAAATAAAGCAAATCAAAAATATAATAGCTTACAACAAAACTAGTGGCAGAATACAACCTCCATTATAAATGAGCAGAAAAGGGAAACATACATAAAGCGGGATATTTATTCAGGATGAAGACATTGGTTTTCGCATGCATATTTATAAAAATAATTTAAAGTGACAATTTTATTTGGATGGAAAAACTAGGACATTGGTCCCATTTTATTAAAAGAATCTTATTTATTTGTAGAAAAGTTTAGCCACTTTTACTTTAGCAGGCTCAAAATAATATTTATAATAAATTGAAAATAAAAATAAACTAAAAGGAAATAGGGTAAAGAAAATAAACTAAATTGGCATCCTCGGACCATTCTAGTGGGCTCCCCTTCTCAGCGCCCCATAATTAGTAGAAATAAATAAACTCACAAGAAAAACAAATAACACGTGAGTGGGACAATGAAATAAAATAATAAAAATAAAGGAAATATTAGAGATAAAATAAATATATAAATAATAGACATAAATATCTACATATTGATAAAATGATTGTGAATAAATAAAATAAGAAAATAAAGGAAAAGTAGGATTGGTCCCAAAATATTTACCCTCAGAATTCGAACTCGATGAAGGGAAAATATGCTTGATTTCCTTGCTTGGATCCGCAAAATTAGGATTGAAAATAATAAAAGTTTGAGTTTTATTCCAAGAAAGAAAGCAGCTTAAAAATAAATAATGAAAGAAAATAACAATTCTCAAGAACAAAAAATTATTTTCTTTGTCTCAAGAAAGATTATTCCATTGAAAACGGATTTTTGAAACCTTAAGAAATTTGTTTGAAGAAGGAAACTAAAAAAATGTATAGAGAATTCTATTCAAGAAAAAGAAATGAAAAGTAAAACAAAAATCTGAAATCCTTTGCTCGATCCCCAACCTCCTATTTATAGGGTAAATGAGAATAAGGATAAAAAATTCAAATCTTTTTGAAATTTAAATTCAAAATCAAATCTTTTTAAAATTCAAATTTAAAAATCAAATCTTTTTAAAATTCAAATTTAAAAATCAAATCTTTTTAAAATTTAAATTTAAAAAATCAAATCTTTTTAAAATTTAAATTTAAAAATCAAATCTTTTTAAAATTTAAATTTAAAAATCAAATCTTTTTAAAATTCAAATTTAAAAATCAAATCTTTTTTTAAAATTCAAATTTAAAAATCAAATCTTTTTTTAAAATTCAAATTTAAAAATCAAATCTTTTTAAAATTTAAATTATCTTTAAAGATATATATCAAATCTATTTGAATTCAAATTTGATTTTAGAAAATAAAATCAAAAATTTTTAAATTCAAATTAGATTTAAAGATAAAATCAAATTCTTTTGAATTCAAATTAGAATTTACAAGATAAAATTAAATCTTTGATATTTATCTTAAGGATAAATAAAAAAAAATAAAAAAATTAAAAATTAATTTATTAATTTTAAAAATTGAAACAATTAAGAAAATACCAAAAAATGGGATAAAAAATCAATTTTGGAAAAAAAATCATGAAAAAAGGCCAAAAATAGCATTTTCGGCGGATTTGGGAAGACTGCGGCAACCGACGCCTGTCGTTAGCGAGCGACGGTATGACGCGCGCCGAACCCCGTGGGCTTCCCGAGGGCCCGCTTTTAGGGCGATCGGGAGAGGTTCATTGAAACTTGTAAGGTATTTACAAATACGTCTATTTTGGACAACAAGGAGGTTTCATGGAGTCGCCACCCAATTAAACATTGGGAAAGTTCGTCTCGCCTCAGTGAGCCTAAGACGGCACATGTTATCCATTTTGGGCAAACCAAAGGGGTCTTGGAGGCATTCACCCCAATAGAACATTGGAATGACCCTCTAACCCTAAGGAGCCTAGGATTGTAAATTGAGTCTTTTGATGGGACACAAGAGGTGTCTTGGAGATCCCATTCCAATGAAACATCGGAATGGACCTCTCGCCTCATTTAGCCCAAAGACCAGAGATAGGTTCGGGACTTCTCATTTATTCGTACCTTGATTAATTTTACAATTAAGTTTTGAATTTATTATTTCACTCTCTTTCCACACGATGCAATTAATTAAAAAGCGCAATCATTCACATAAAAGCGGAAAATAAAATAACATTAAAATAAAGCATGTGAAAGTAAATTACAATAAAACTAGGGGCGGAATACAACCCCCATTGTAAATAAGGTACAAAATATGCATAAAACGGGATATTTATTAAAATCGAGGACATTTGTCCTAGGTGCGTTTATTATAAAAAAATAATTTTTCTATGTGATGATTTTATTGGATAAAATAGGACTTTGGTCCTTGATTTTGCGAAAATTCCCAAATTGATTATTATAAAACTCTTAGCCATTTTTATTATCGCGACAAAAAAAAATAATTTTACAAAGGGAAATAAATAAATTATCATAACAATAACAACAATCATGCAATTAATATAATAATAAAATACTAAAACTAACAATAAGACTAGCAATAATAATAATAATAATAAGCGGAAAAAAATAGTAATAAACCTACAATCAATATTAAATAAATAATAATAATAAAGATGAGGGTTAAAGGGAATAAACTAAGTATAAATCCTTAGATTTGGGTGGCCATCATCATCCTCAAATTGAACCCATCCAAAAATAATAAAGGGATATCTTACAAAAATAAACAAATACATTAGTACGAAAATTCAGAAATGAAATAAAATGATAAAATAAAAGCTAAAAAAGGTTTTGAATAAGGGGGCAAACAAAATAAAGAAAACAAATAATAGAAAACATAAGTAAATGAAAACAAATTAAAACAGTGAGGGAGAGCCCAGGGACGGCCATTCAGACGTGACCGACGGGCGTCAAAAATGTGACCAGCGGGCAATAAAATGCGCTAAATACATCCCGTCTCCCAAGCGAGGGACGGGCATCGGCAACTGCACTGGCCGTCGATCACCCCTGATCCTAAAAAAAATGACAAAACAGCAGATTTTTCACAAAAAAAAAAATTATTTTAGATAAAATACTTAAAAGAAACACAAATAATTAAATTCAATCAACCAAAGGTCAGATCTATAATATTTACCCTCGGATTATACCTTTTTGGATGAATATAGGATAATTTTTGGTCCCGCGCGCTTCACGAAGATCAAATAAAAATCAAGAAAAGAAAATTTATATTTCTCCCTTGAAAATTAACAGCGATTCAAATGTTAGAGTCGATAAATTGACGGAAACAAATTAATCTTGCTACCCCAATTTAATCGGATTCACCAAAATAAGATTTTGAAAAAAAAATTAAAAAAGATGAAAAGATTTTCTTTTTGTTTTGTAAAAATATGATGTTGAGAGAAAAATATTAGAGAATATTTTCTTCTTGAGAAAAATAAAATCCCCTAATCCAAAATTGTCCAACCCCCCAAATTGGTTTTTTTCCTCTTTATATAAAAAAATAGAATCCTTTTCCTGGTAGGATTAGGAAATCGACCGACGGGCGTCTGAAATTTATCGACCGGCGTCGGTTAAAAAGTATCCTTTTTCGACTAGGATTAGGAAAGAACCGACGGGCGTCTAAAGCCATCAGACGGGCGTCGATTAAAAAGAATCCTTTTCCTACTAGGATTAGGAAATACCCGACGGGCGTCTGAAGCCATCTGATGGGCGTCGGTTAAAAAGAATCCTTTTCCTACTAGGATTAGGAAATACCCGACGGGAATTGAAGCCCACCGACGGGGGTCGATTGAAAGGGCTCGTGCAATCATTGGCCTCACTGATGGCCCATCTCTCGTAGTGAGAGACGGATTGTCTTAGCTATTGACGGGCGTCCTTCCAACGACGGATAAGCCGTCCGTGGAGAAAGAAAAACATTTTGAGTGTAAATTTTCCCAATCTCCATGAAGATTTTACGCTGTAAATAAATAGATTTAACCCTTGTGAATCTGGAGGACCAAAAACTCCTGAATTTCATCCATTCATTCGAAAACAGACACTGATTTCTTCATTGGGTAATCTCTGATCTGAACTGCCTCAGGGCACAGTGCTTACAGTTGCCCCCAATTTTTGGGAGACTAGTGCACTAGTGCCTAGATGAGTCAAAATTCAGAGAAGAAGAAGGAAAGAAACACGTACCTGAGGTAGTTCTTACCTTCTGAAAGGGAGCAGTTGGTTGTTCACCTGGCGGGCGTCATCTCGGTCTGCTCGGTGGTGAGTGTCGCGGATGATAGCGTTGTCTAGCCATGATCTGTTCTGATGTATGGGTCCCTACTGGTCTCGTCTCGACTTGTAAGGTGAGATGTAGCGTTCTCTAGCTACAATCCCAATGCGAAGCGCAGTGTTATCTAACTGCTACCTCATTTGCCCTACTGACCTCGTCTCGGTCTGCATGGCCTTCCGCTAGCCTCGTATCGGCCTGCACGGGGAATGTGAGATGCAACACTCTCTGATTGCGATCCCGGTTGCAAGATGCGGTGTTATCTAACCGCAGTCCCGCCGTGATGTATTCTATCGCTGGTACCCTACTGACCTCGTCTCGGTCTGCATGGTCTTTCACTAGCCTCGTCTTGGTCTGCATGGTCTTCCGCTAGCCTCGTCTTGGCCTGCGCAGGGAAAGTGAGATGCAGCACTCTCTGACTGCAATCCCGGTTGCAAGATGCAGTGTTCTCTAACCGCAGTCCCGCTGATGCCCTACTGACCTCGTCTCGGTCTGTATGGCATTCCGTTAGCCTCGTCTCGGCCTACTTGGGGAAAGTGAGATGCAGTACTCTCTGACTGCAATCCCAGTTGGTTGGAATTTCCTTGCTAACCCCCATCCGATCAGCAAGGTGTGTAGTACTCTCTGACTACACCATGAGTTGTGAGGTGCAGTGCTCTCTGACTACAGTCTCACTTGTTAAAACTTCCTTGCTAACCCCCATTCGATCTGCAAGATAGTTTTGGTTGAGTATGATCTCGGAGAGCAAAGCGTTTGCTCTATTCATCCTCCTTTTTGATCACTGGTCGCTGGGCTGATGTGAAGCCAAGTTCCTGTATGGTAAATGATCTTTGTTAATTCTCGTGCAAAATAATCTGATTGTTAGGTTTATGCACATTTTATATTGTCATTGTTACTTATCATTTTCTTGTTATGATCATTAATCATTCGTATTTAGTGTAAATGAATTAAAGGTAAAGGAAATAAGAAGTAACTATAGCAGCAAATGTCTTTCCACTAAAAGATTCAGTTTTGTACAGCGTAGTATAAACATAATGATAATGAAAAATACAAAAATACAAAAATGATATCAGGACTCCCTGAATAGCTATAGGGGTGGATAGTCCGAGGGCTCCTCTTTCGGATCATCATCATCATCTGATATATGAACTGTCTGCGATCGAGATGAAGGGGCAGAAGGTCCGGCTCCTGATGTAGATGGCTGGCCCGGAGGATCTGATGGTCCAGGCTACTGAGATGCCCAGACTCTGACCTGCGACTGGAACCTGTGAGGAACGGCCACCGGTACAGACTGGGGCTGTGCTCTCTCTGGATCCTACTGCTGGAACTGCACCTGAACATACCCGTCTAGGAAGGGCTGCGCGCAAACTGTCATGAATCGTAGCGTATCGAAGACAACCCCTCCTAATTCCCTGAATGCATTGCCCTGCTGAAGTGTCCGATCCGTAGCGGCAGTCTCCATACCCTTCAATCTATCCTCAGCATGCTCTCTAAACTCTCTGATAGATCGGGTAATGGGAGGTATCTCACCCTGTAGCCCCTGAAGTCTAAGCCTGAGAGTGTCCACTGTCTCATCTACCATCTACAGAGATGCGTCTACTCTCTGAGCCGTCTCATCCTGGGATGTCCTCACCTCATGCCTGAGCTGCTCAATGAGCCTAGCCTACTCCTAGATAACACCCTGCTACTGGTCCAGTCTCTCCAATATGGCCCTATCCCGCTCTCCAAGCTACTCTAAAAGGATCCTGTCCCTCTCCTCCTGTCTATGCTCGAGGGACGTGAACATGGCAGAAATTACTATCATGAAATCTGGCTGCGCTGCTAGAGGTGGGGCTGGCTCCGATGTATGCTATGGCGGTGGAGTTGTAGAGGTAGATGCCCCCGGGTCCCCCCTGTCATAAGGGTAAAACCTCTCGGATGGTCTAGGGGCTATCCGCTGCACTCTCGGAGGGGTAGGACTCCGTACCCTCGGTGCTGGAGGAGTAGCGAACAGCTAGTCCATAGTGAACTCCACCCCTATCTCAGAAGGTGTACGAGGCTGCTCCTCCTCTGGCCGTTGCTGTCGAGGCTACTCCTCCTAATAGACTAGATACTGGGGCGGCTGGTCCTCCTAGTATTATGGTTGTGGAGGTTGTACCTCAGGCTGGCCCTGTGGCTGCTCTAACGAGGGAAGTCCGAATGCCCATCTGGTCTCATGAATGGTGAGGAGTCTGTACGCCTCGGCCTGCCCCTGTATCTGTACCACCATGCCCATCGTGACAGCGGATGGGGCATCTACATACATGCTCTCCTCTAGAGCCTGCCCAAAGATCCCTGGACGAACGCCCAATCCTAATAATAATCTGGTGATCACCCCGCCAACATAAACCACCGGGGCTGCCCCCCTAGACACTCTCACTAGGTTAGCCAAGATCTCTTGGCTAATACTAAGCCGCTGAACGGCCACCATGGCCCATAAGCTCCATATCTCTATAGCATTCAGTGACCCTGGGTTACCAGCCCATCCCAAGTAGGAGCTGGATAAGACTCTGTGGAGGTATCGGAGGGCCTGAGATATGAGCATCGTACTCTTCGCCGTATCATCGTCATATGGCACCCTCGGTAAAGCAATGACCACCCAATGGTGGCGTCGGACTGCTCTCTGGGGCACCATAACATCCTACTCAAAAGGAAGCCCCATGGCCTGTCCAAAATGCTGGCTCGTGATAGAGTAATGATGGCCCTCTATCCAAAACTGTATAACGCCCTCCTCTGTATCTGACCTCTGAAACCCTCGATACTGCAAGGTGGAAAGAAACTGTCTCACCATCTCTAGGTAGGTCAGAAAGGCTTGGGTCAGGAACTCGGTCCACCCAGCACTCGCCATCAAGGCATCAACCTCGTCTTCCATCCCCAGGGCCTCAAGGAATGGCCTGGAGATAAAACGGCTGGCTCGAAAGTCCACTCGAGCCAATATTCTATATCTCTCCCTAGCCTCGGGAGTCATCCAATCAGGGGCCTGTTGCTCGGGCTGGTCACGCGGAGCACGTCATCGTGGCGGCATCCTGGAAAGAAGGCAAACAATTAGTTTAACATTATGGTCGCAAATGGGACTAATTTCGCAGATAAAAAATTGGGCAGCATCCCGGCAAGGATGTGCCCTGCCAAAAAAATTAAAAATTTGGGCAGCATCCCGGCAAGGATGTGCCCGACCTCCTGCATAAGAAGACAAAAATAAAGGATAGGCCTCAGGCCCCAAGCAAAAGCTCATTATTATTTTAATGAAAAGCATATTAGACCGTTTAGGCTAACTTATGCACGTTAAACCATTTTATACGCACACTTAAAATCAAACGGCATTTAAAGAGTATATTAACTAGGGAAGAGGGTCTAAATAAGTAAAAGCAATACAAAAAAACAAATAGCTAAACAATATTCATATTGCATTAAACTAAAAAACAGCATTTAAATAATAAAAGAAAGAAAGAAAATCATTCAAAACAAATTAAACTATCCCAACAGTAGAGTACAAGAGAGTTAAATTTCACTTACAACAAGTAAAAAAGGAGAAAAGTTGGTTACTGACCTGGAATTGCAGAAAGATGAAACTCAACGAAACTCTAAGAAAATTACTTCGGGAGATGCACAACGATGCGAGGGTAATAGGGGTGCAATCAAAATGCAAAATGGCCGCAAAAATGATGAAAATATGAAGAAAAAACGAAAACTGGGCGCTGGTGAATAGGAAAATGAAGAGGAAGAAGAGAAAAGAAACTGTTAGCCCGTCGGTCTGACAAGCTTATATAGATTTTCATGACAGACGGACGTCTCGTCACCAGGAGTGAGCGACGGGCTGACCGTCTGTCGCTACAGATGCCCCTCATTAAATGCAATAAATGCGCGTGATATGCAATGATGACTCTGCCAGGTGGACAATGACAGATAGGCAAACCGTCTAAACTGAGGGACGGGTAGGCTGTCTGTGGGGCTTTTTTTTATAAATTTCACTCTTTTTCTTGGGATCCGTGCCTTTTCTTCTATTTTGACCTTGTAGCAGCTTCTTTTTCTCCAGTTTTTCCTTATTTTCTTGCCTTATTTCCTTTACTGACCTCAAATTCTAACTCTCAAAGAATGACTTCTCTTCTTCTTCAGAAAATGTACCGTATTTTAGACGACACTCATACTTGGGAAAATAGCACTCTTATTCCACTTTCTGGGCTAAAATTTTTACAAAGGGCCAAAATAGACCACAACCTCCTTCTAGCTGCAACCCACTTCTGGGATCCCCACTTCAATGTTTTCAAATTCTCTTATCAAGAATTGTGCCCCCTGCCTGAGGAACTTGTCGCTATTGTCGGAACATGGTACCCTTCTAATGCTCTGCCTTGCGTTCCCCGTTGTGGGCTAGTTCAAAATCGGGGTATTGCTCTATCTTTGGGTATATCCCCTTCTGAAGCCACTTGCTTGGTTCCTCTGGGCTCCACATTCCCCTTGGGCCCGCTGATTGAAGCACTAGATAGATTTTCCGATGTTCCCTCCTACCGCGCAAGTATCGTATTTCTGTTCTGCATGATGGAGTACTTAACTGTAACCTCAGAGGAGTTGATTGGCGATCCTCATCTATTTGGGATTCTGGATGATTTTCACCACGGGCTGACCACTTTCCCACTTATTCTGGCTGAGACTATCTTGGGTTTGGACTCTGTTCGTTCTGAGTCCACTAATTCATTCACTGGAAGCCCCTTATTACTCTAGGTACGTCATTATTTGAAAGGTAGTGCGTCCCTTTTGGATTTTCACACTAGCTTTTCTTGGCGAGAAGTGCGTCCTTTTGGATTTTCACACAACCCTATGCCTTGTTTTTGCCTGAAGTAAATCCAGCTTACTCCAGCGGCTTTATTTTTTTTTTTAGTTATGGTTGCAAGAAAAACTGAAGTTGCTATCAAAACCACCTCCCCGAGTCATTGCTCAATATTCTCCCAGGCATTTTCTTCCACGTCAACGGCTGTACTCATTTGCGACTCCTGACGAGGGCATTGCCAGATTTGGCAAAGTATCGGACGAGGATATTGACTTTATGTGCACTTGGCTTCCCTTGTCTAATGCGATCATTGATGGGTCTTCAGGGTGTGTTCCCCTAAGCGGGCTTCGTCAAGCCACCTTTTACATTATTGCCCGATGTGCTCGTCAGCTTGGGATGACTCAGGATGTGGTGAAAGTCCCCTTTATTTCCGAGGCGGAGTTCTTTCTGCAGCTTTTGCTTCTCGTTATCATGAGCTCTGGAGCCGACTTCCGATGAAGACTGCCATACCTCGCTTCGGCACTCACTCTGTCACTTCTACGAGTGAATACAAGAGATGCGTGCTTAGTTTAGCATCTGACAACAGGACATGACGACTTAGGCATTTGGCTGGCGAGGGTAGTAGTAGAGCATAGTTTAGCGTAATTTTGTACGCCTTTTGATCGTCATGTTTCTTTTCAAAATAGAACTAGAAAACGATGTAAATGAACAAATCAAGTTTTATTTCATTTCATGAAGTTGTGTACATTTCCGCAAGATTTCGACACACATGATCACTATTTGTCACTAATTCAATTATGCAAACCACATTCGCTCATGGAACCAAATTTAGCCAAATTTTGATAGCATCAAACTCCTATTACCAATCAGCCCTCTCGAGTTTTCTTGATTGGATATTTTCTCTCAAGCCTCTAATTTTTGCTCAGGATGCCTTTTTCGATTTTCACCCTGACAAGGCACCCAGTTTTAGCAAGGCCGCCGTTTTTCGGTTTTCGACCGGCGGGGCACTTATTCTCTTCTTTTTTATTTTATAGCCTTTAGCCATGGAACCTTTTGAGTCTATCGATGTTGATTGGTTCCTTGAATTCATTGCCATCTCTATCCGACAGAATTACAACTCCTTTCGATAACAGCTTCTTGAGGAGAAATGGTCCTTCCCAGGTTGGTCTGAACTTTCCTCTGATATCCGGCACGCCTGGTCTCATCTGCTTGAATACTAAGTCCCCTTCCTTCAACGAGTGCTTCTTGACCTTCTTCCCAAAAGACCGAGCGAGTCTCTTCTGATAGATCTGGTTGTGGTAGTAAGCTTTCAACCTATTTTCATCCAGCATGTTCAGGTGTTGCAACCTCTGTTGTGCCCATTCAGCTTCTGGAATCTTAGCTTTCGCAGCCACTCTTAATGATTTGAATTCAACTTCAACTGGCAGCACTGCTTCTATCCCATATACCAAAGAGTATGGCGTAGCCCCCGTAGACATTCTGATGGTTGTTCTATACCCCCATAGTACGAAAGGCAACTTCTTCGCCCAATCTTTATAGTTCTGCACCATCTTAGCCAGAATCTTCTTGATATTTTTATTAGCAGCTTCTACTGCCCCGTTGGCTTGAGGGCGATATGGAGATGACTTGTGGTGCTCAATGTCATACTTTTGGAACAGTCTTTTCATTTCAGCCATGAATTGGACTCCGTTATCGGACACCACATGATGCGGAAGGTCGTATCTGCAAATCAGATTTTTCTCGATGAACTTTGCCATGTCCCGTGCATCAATCATTTTAAAGGACTCAGCTTCTACCCATTTGGTAAAGTAGTTAATGGCGACGATGATGTATCTGTGTCCATTGGAGGCCGTGGGCCGAATTTCGCCGATAATGTCAATCCCCCAAGCTGCGAACGGCCAAGGTGACGTAAGATTGTGCAATTTTGAAACGGCAAGTGTCTTAGATCCGCGTACTATTGACATAACTGGCACTGTTTCACATACTTCGAGCAATCATGGTCCATGGTAAGCCAGAAAAACCCTTGCCTCATGATCTTCTTAGCCAATGTTAAACCGTTCATATGAGCCCCACACACACTGGTGTGAGTTTCTTCCATTACCCTTTTAGCCTCTTTCTCGTCCAGGCACCTTAACTTGATACCATCAGCCTGTCGCTTGTACAAAGTGCCATCTATACAGATGAACTGAGTAGATAACTTGCGAATCATCTTTTGATCTTTTTCTGTAGCTTCCTCGGGAAAGGTTGCATTCTCTAGATAGTTCATAATCTCGTAATACCACGGCTTCCCATCTGCTACATCTATTTATGTTACTTACTGTGACTCGAAACTAGGTCTATTAGAGCTGGGAATCAACACTGGCTTCATGATTACCCCTTCTGGATTGTCCCACATTGACACCAAAGTGGCGAGCGCGTCAGCCAATTGGTTCTCGTCCCTTGGGATGAAATGGAACGCGCACACCTCAAAATGACCACTTAGATCTTTCAAGTACTTAACGTATGGCATTAGCCTTTCTTCCTTAACAGCCCATTCACCTCGAATTTGATTGATCACCAGGGATGAGTCTCCGAATACCTCAACGCTCTTTGCCCCTAAGGCTAATAATCCTTCTAGCCCGAAAGCGTACGCTTCATACTCAACCTCATTGTTGGTCGCCTTGAACCTTAGCTTCTTTGCCAAAGGGAGTTTTTCATTTTCTGGGGTCATCAAGATAACTCCTACTCCTGCCCCCTTGTGGTTCACAACTCCGTCAAAGTGTAGCTACCAACCTTGAACTGCAATAGCTACCACATCCTCATCTGGGAAGTTGAACTCGTAGGAGTCCCCTTGAATTGGGTGTTCTGCTAGGAATTCTGCCACCGCACGCCCCTTGATGGTTTTTCGAGTAACATACTTTACATCAAACTCTTATAGCAGCAACAACCACCTGCCCATTTTCTATAGTAAGGATGGTGCTTCTTGCAAGTATCTTAACGGATTCTGCTTCGCCACCGCTTGCACCTTATAAGAGTGGAAATAGTGTCTCAATTTCTTAGAGGCCCAGATAACAGCAAGATAGATCTTCTCCACCTTAGCGTACTTAATCTCGTACTCCAAGAATTTCTTACTCAAGTAGTAAACAGCAAATTCCACCCCGAACTCGTCCTCTTGGGCCGTCATGGTGCCTACAGAACTATCCTCTATGGCTAGGTACAAAATCAGGGGTTTACTTGGCTGTGGCGGTCTCAACACCAGTGGATTCAATAAGTACTCTCTGATGGTATCGAAGGCCTTTTGGAAATCCTCGTTCCATACTAGAGGCTGATTTTTCTTGAGGAGTTTAAAGATTGGTTCACAAATCGAAGTTAATTTGGCGATGAATCTGCTAACATATTGCTATTTGCCCAAGAAACTCCTTACATCTTTTTCCTTCTGAGGCACCGGCATCTCTCTGATGGCGTTAACCTTGTCTGGGTCAATCTCAATTCCCCTCTGGCTAACCTCATGTCCTAGCAACTTTCCCAACGTGACCCCGAAGATACACATCTTAGGGTTTAACCGCAAGTTGTACTTATTTATCCTCTGGAAGAACTTTTCCAATGCTTCAAAGTGGCTTTCTCGGGTGGCGGATTTGATCATCATATCATCGACATACACTTCCACCTCTTTATGGATCAAGTCTTTTAGGATTTTTGTTGCCATCCTCTGGTAAGTGGCTCCTGCATTTTTAAGGCCGAAAGGCATTACCCTGTACGCATAAGTTCCCCATTCCATAATGAAAGCCGTCTTGATCCGGTCAATTATCTTATTGAGAATCTGATTGTAACCCGCATAACCATCCCCAAAGCTACACATCTCACAAGCGGCGGCGCTGTCTATCAATACATTTATGTGGGGTAACGGAAAATTGCCTTTCGAACAGGCCTTATTCAAATCTCGGTAATCCACACATACCCTTACTTTACCGTTCTTTTTGGCCACAGGGACGACATTGGCCAACCAAGTCGGATACTGCACCTCAACTAGGAATTTGGCATCGATCTGTTGGCGAATTTCCTCCTTTACCTTATCTGTCCATTCTGGCCTGAGTCTTCTCAACTTCTGTTTTATGGGTTTATAATCTGGATATGTTGAAATAGCGTGTTCTGCGATTTCCCGATCAATTCCTGGCATGTCTTCGTAGGTCCAGGCAAAGACTTTTTCATATTTTTTTAATATTCTCTCAAATTTTTCTCGCTCTTCAGGAGTTATATTTGATGCTATCAGAATTTCTTTTGGATTTTCCGTGGTTCCAAGATTAAATGAGGTAGCATCAGTTGAATCAATGTCAAATATGAATGGATTATGATCATGATCATGCATGAGGAAATCATCAGAAACATCGCACAAATAAGCAAAATTGTTCACTTTATTAATAAAATCGAAATTGTCATTAACATCATTGAAAAGTTCAGGAATGAAAAGACAATCTAAACTAGCTTCTTCTTTTTCCTTCGCTGGTGCATCTGCTGCAGTTGACGGCCCTGCGTCGCTTTGGTTCTCCGTAGGCTCCTCGGTCATCTCTTGAACGGCTTCCTCCATCTTTGCTTTCCCTTTCAGCTGGGTGATTATCATCTTCTCAGTGATCACCTCTTCGGGCATGTCACGGTCCCAAATTGTCTTACTGGTCATGATTTCTTCATCCCAAAAGCCCTCTGCTGGCTTGATCAATCCAATGTCCCAGTCATAGACATCATTAAAGACCTCGAACCCTGGCATTATTCTCTCGTCTACCCATTGCAGTTCAGCTTCCCCTGTGTAAGCACTTACTGCGATTGCTGGCACAAAACTTTTCTGAATATGGGGAATTTCCATCTCTGACTTTTCACCCCTTTTTACAGCACCAGTATAACCCAAACCTCTTCTGTCCTTCTAACCTTTAGTAGCAATGGCCATTGGCATCCCCTGAGACTTCTTTCCTAATCCCGCACCAGGGAGGAACGACGTCTTCTTCATCATGCTCAACACTTGCGGAGTTTCTCCCATCCACTCTTCATTCCCTATCACAGCAATATGAAACCCACTAAATGGCTGCCTTGCGATCTCTAGAATTGAAACCTAATTCTCCCGTGTAGCCCTTATGGTTACAACTTGACCTTCATGGGGTATCCTTACCATTTGATGAAGTGTAGAAGGGACTCCACCCAACTTGTGAAACCATGGCCTGCCCAAAAGAGCTGAAAAGTTGGCAAGTATAAGTAGCACTACAAACTCCACTTCAGATTCCACCGGCCCCGTCTTTACTATTGCTGTAAATGTGCCTGAAGCATGTCTGTACGAGTTGTCATACGCAGTGATAGTGAGATCAGATTTGGCCAACATGTCCTCCGTCACTCTAAAAGCTGCCATTGTTACTTGGGGGCACAAATTTATCGACGAGCCATCATCCACCATTACACAGGCAGTGTGCTTATGGTTAATCTGTGCCCTTATGTACAAAGGGCAATTGTGATTGCGGCCTTCTATTGGCAAGTCAGCATTGGTAAAAATGACATTTTCCCCCGTTCCCCCTTTCACGACATCTAGAAGCTCGGTAGGCGAGATAGTTGTGGCCATAGTTGCCTCGCATAAAGCCTCCACTACCTTCTGCCTATGCGATGGAGACTGCCTCAAGAGATCCCATATAAAGATTTAAGCCGATGTCTTTTTCAGCTGCTTAATAATCAAATCTTCTTCCGACTCCTTCTCCTTTTGACTTGCTTATGGTTCTTTAAGCCTCTCCACTTCTGGAGCTACCCTCCGCTCCGGGTCATAGCTCCCACTTTGCTCTTCTCCTTCCCTTCGTACTCATCCTCTTCCGAACCCCACGGGTCGGCGAACTTCCCGGCACCATCATCCTCCTCTCCACTTTCATCGGTGGACCAGCAATCGATAACAGACACTAGTTTCTTCACTTGTCTTAACAGTACGTGCATCATTGCCATACAACTCCCTTAATACAAATTCTTCAGACAGACCTGATCCGATCGCATTCACCGGTGGGGGCACATTATTGTATCCTGTCTTCTTCTGACCTCCTCTCTTCTCTGGGTCCGTGATCTGCTTTGAATCAATGAGATCCTGAATTACATGTCACAAGGCTTTGCAATCATCAGTAGTGTGTCCAGTATGTTGATGATATGCACAGTACTCATTATCCTTGTGCCCTGGTTGGCCCACTGTTCTAGCCGGTCGGGGAGGTAAAGGTTGCAGTTTCCCTTCCTTCATTAGTCTTCTCAACACCCACGATAAAGACCTTCTGAGGTTCAAAAAGCATCTCGGAGTAAAGTTGGTAGTTGATACTTTTGCGGTCTTTCCAGGGCCTGCCGACCTACCAGCTCCACTAGCACCCTTCCTAGGATAATTCTCAACACTCGCTTTCTTAGTCAGGTACTCCGTCTTGGCTTCTATGGCGATATCCTTCAGAGATTCCCAATCTCTCAATCCATTCATCTTCAAACCCTCCCTCAAATATGGGCTCGCATTTCTGATGAACAGCCGTATTTGATCTTGAGTATCCGATTTTCTTCTCATTTCCATCACTCAGTTCCTCCATCGGGTTAGATACTCATGAAAGGACTCGCCTCCCTTCTACTGTAGTAGCTCCAGGTCTTTTAGGGTAACTTCCATCCTCATACTACAGTCGTACTGCCTCAAAAATTCCTCCGTCAATAAATTCGAGTCTTCTTTAGTCCGACGATCCAACCCATGGTACCAATCCATTGCTGGGCCGATTAAGCTTAAGCAAAAATACTCAATCTTCTACTTCCTTGTCAGAGTAGTACCCTTCATTACCAACGAGTACTGCTTGATATGTGCGGTAGGGTCAAAAGTACCGTCGAACTTTTGAACATCTGGCATCTTAAAGTTTATCGAGATAGGGTCCTCTCCATCTAACTCCCTATCTTCTGGATTCATCCTTTGACCCTTCGTCAAAGTCCTAGCCATTGCTTTAAACCTCTCTTCCATTTTTTTCCAAATAGCCTCCTCAGTTTGGGGTGCCTTCCCTCTCTGAGACACGCATTCCTCATAATATTCATCTGAATCATCATCTAACCCCAGGACTTGTTTACCCCTCTGAACCCCTGAAGTAGTTGCTATAAAATGCACCGGTGGTGGATAATTCTCTTCCAGTGGGTTTGCTCGGACCTCCTTCGTTTTATTGCTTCTCACGGGAGGAGGTGGTGGGTTCTCTTGAGCGGCCGGCCGACCCATCGTGGCTAACATGTTCATCAAACGATTTTCAAAGTCCTCAAGTCTACGGCCCACTTCCTCTGCAACTATAGCCCTGGTAGCATCAGTCCCCCTCGGTGAGTTTGCCATTTCTAAAGTAGCGTAGCTAGCTTCTAAAGTAGTATCCGAATATTCTACCCTTTCTGGTGGCTCAAAAATAGAATTTCGAACCAACCGCCCTCGAGGACCTCTTGTCCACCTAGGCAGATCTATGATGGCTGTAAACACAAAAAAGTTAGAATGATGCATGAATGCGATAAAATGCATGATCGTACTATACGACACCCACAAATCACATGCAAGCACATAGGTCCTTCCACCCTTGTCACTCCCACACACGAGGCCATAGTCTCTTTCCTAGGCGGGATTAGCCCATGGGTCAACAGGGATTCGATGGACGCGCATGGTGCATGGCAAAAAACCGGCAGCATAACCTCTCCTAACTAATGCACAGGCGCATGGATTATGATCATTATGTATTTAGGTGACCCCACTGAATCGACATGATCCTACCGAGGCATGAAAACCTTTGGCTAGGTAACCGATCAAGACATCTGGGTTCACCCAATACAT
Organism: Excoecaria cochinchinensis; assembly: GCA_947683425.1. Classification (NCBI taxonomy): domain Eukaryota; kingdom Viridiplantae; phylum Streptophyta; class Magnoliopsida; order Malpighiales; family Euphorbiaceae; genus Excoecaria; species Excoecaria cochinchinensis. The sequence continues at coordinate 14,968,072 of CANTUQ010000092.1, forward strand.
AAGGATCCATACAGCAAGCACAGTATTAAGGTTCATATCACCTAGGGAAAGTGTCTATGTCCATTACATGAGCTTTGGCCAAGGTTGTGTTGCTTTAGGGCTACCCAAGCATAGTCTCTGCCGACGGGTCTAGCTCATCACGAGCGTAACTACAGATCGGATCACCATTTGATATACCATGATGGCACGAGGCTTGGGCTGGTGATTATCCCTAACACTTTCCTATATTGAGTGAACATAGGGTCGTGCTTCGGGAACGCACCGGGGCTGATAGAGGGACCAAACTAACATAATCTAAGGCTCTAATGAGATTATATGCAATTTTGAAAGAGAGAAATTTTTAAACAAAAACTCAATTGTAAATTTAATCAAGGTACTTTCGAATTGAAGTCTCGAATATTTTCCTAGTGGAGTCGCCACTGTGATGAGCGCCGAACCCCGTGGGCTTCCCGAGGGCCCGCTTTTAGGGCGATTGGGAGAGGTTCATTGGAACTTGTAAGGCATTTACAAGTGCGTCTATTTTGGGCAACAAGGAGGTTTCATGGAGTCGCCACCCAATAAAACATTAGGAAAGTTCGTCTCGCCTCAGTGAGCCTAAGACGGCGCATATTATCCATTTTGGGCAAACCAAAGGGGTCTTGGAGGCATTCACCCCAATAGAACATTGGAATGACCTCTAACCCTAAGGAGCCTAGGATTGTAAATTGAGTCTTTTGATGGGACACAAGAGGTCTCTTGGAGATCCCATTCCAATGAAACATCGGAATGGACCTCTCGCCTCATTGAGCCCAAAGACCAGAGATAGGTTCGGGACTTCTCATTTATTCGTACCTTGATTAATTTTACAATTAAGTTTTGAATTTATTATTTCACTCTCTTTCCACACGATGCAATTAATTAAAAAGCGCACTCATTCACATAAAAGCAAAAAATAAAATAACATTAAAATAAAGCATATGAAAGTAAATTACAATAAAACTAGGGGCGGAATATAACCCCCATTGTAAATAAGGTACAAAACATCCATAAAACGGAATATTTATTAAAATTGAGGATATTGGTCCTAGATGCATTTATTATAAAAAAAAAACAATTTTTGTATGTGATGATTTTATTGGATAAAATAGGACTTTGGTCCTTGATTTTGCGAAAATTCCCAAATTGATTATTATAAAACTCTTAGCCATTTTTATTATCGCGACAAAAAAAAATAATTTTACAAAGGGAAATAAATAAATTATCATAACAATAACAACAATCATGCAATTAATATAATAATAAAATACTAAAACTAACAATAAGACTAGCAATAATAATAATAATAAGCGGAAAAAAATAGTAATAAACCTACAATCAATATTAAATAAATAATAATAATAAAGATGAGGGTTAAAGGGAATAAACCAAGTATAAATCCTTAGATTTGGGTGGCCATCATTATCCTCAAATTGAACCCATCCAAAAATAATAAAAGGATATCTCACAAAAATAAACAAACACATTAGTACGAAAATTCAGAAATGAAATATAATGATAAAATAAAAGCTAAAAAAGGTTTTTGAATAAGGGGGCAAACAAAATAAAGAAAACAAATAATAGAATACATAAGTAAACGAAAACAAATTAAAACATTGAGGGAGAGCCCAGGGACGGCCATTCAGACGTGACTGACGGGCGTCGAAAATGTGACCGGCGGGCAGTAAAGTACGCTAAATACGTCCCACCTCCCAAGTGAGGGACGGGCGTCGGCAACCGCACTGCCCGTCGGTACCCCTGATCCTCAAAAAAATGACAAAACAGCAGATTTTTCACAAAAAATAATTTATTTTAGATAAAATACTTAAAAGAAACACAAATAATTAAATTCAATCAACCAAAGGTCAGATCTATAATATTTACCCTCAGATTATACCTTTTTGGATGAATGTAGGATAATTTTTGGTCCCGCGCGCTTCACGAAGATCAAATAAAAATCAAGAAAAGAAAATTTATATTTCTCCCTTGAAAATTAACAGCGATTCAAATGTTGAAGTCGATAAATTGATGGAAACAAATTAATCTTGCTACCCCAATTTAATCGGATTCACCAAAATAAGATTTTGAAAAGAAATTAAAAAAGATGAAAAGATTTTCTTTTTGTTTTGTAAAAATATGATTTTGAGAGAAAAATATTAGAGAATATTTTCTTCTTGAGAAAAATAAAATCCCCTAATCCAAAATTGTCCAACCCCCCAAATTGGGTTTTTTCCTCTTTATATAAAAAAATAGAATCCTTTTCCTGGTAGGATTAGCAAATCGACTGACGGGTGTCTGACACTCGCCAACGGGCGTCGGTTAAAAAGTATCCTTTTTCGACTAGGATTAGGAAAGAACCGACGGGCGTCTGAAGCCATCAGACGGGCATCGGTTAAAAAGAATCCTTTTCCTACTAGAATTAGGAAATACCCGACAGGCATCTGAAGCCATCTGATGCGTCGATTAAAAAGAATCCTTTTCCTACTAGGATTAGGAAATACCCGACGGGCGTTAAAGCCCACTGATGGGAGCCGGTTGAAAGGGCTCGTGCAGTCATTGGCCTCACCGACAGCCCGTCTCTCGTAGTGAGAGACCGAATGTCTCAGCTACCGACGGGCGTCCTTCCAACGACGGGTAAGCCGTCCGTGGAGAAAGAAAAACATTTTGAGTGTAAATTTTCCCAATCTCCATGAAGATTTTAAGCTGTAAATAAATAGATTTAACCTTTGTGAATCTGGAGGACCAAAAACTCCTGAATTTCATCCAATCATTCGAAAATGGACACTGATTTCTTCATCGGGTAATCTCTGATCGAAACTACCTCAGGGCACGGTGCTTACAGAATGGGCTGCCAGCGCGCGCGCCGTGCGCTGGCTGGCCACGACGGGCAAGCGATGCCTCGCCCGTCGCACGCGCACGGGCGAGAGGCTCCTCCCCCGTCGAGCGAACACGCGGGGCTAGAGGCGCCTCGCCCGTCAAGCGCGCACGCGAGGCTAGAGGTGCTTTGCCCCTTCGCGCACGCACGCGGGGCTAGAGGCGCCTCGCCCGTCGAGCGCGCAAGCGGAGCTAGAGGTGCCTCGCCCGTCTCACGCGCACGTGGGGCTAGAGGGGCCTCGCCTTCGCACGCTCACTCGGGGGAGCGGGGCCTCGCCCGTCGCGCGCGCACGAGGGGCGAGAGTCACCTTGCCTGCCTCGCGCACGCGGGCGAGGGCGCCTTAGCCGCCGTGCGCATGTTGCGCAGCCCCTGCGCGCGCGCTACGCGCTGGGCGCTCGCCTAGCGCGCGAGGGAGGTTCCCCCTCTCACGCCGGCTGCCGCAAATGGCAAATTTTTTTTTTAGAGACAACTTTGACTAAAATATTATAGTTCCCAAACTCCCTTTTTTATTTTTTTTTATTTTGTATTTCTAAAAAGCAAATTTGACAAGGAAATCATCACTTTCTACCTTTTTGCCTGTGAACAGGCATTAATTTCATCATTGGGTAACCTCTAATCTGTGCTGGCTCAGGACCCGGTGTCTACAGTTGCCCCCAATTTTGGGGAAACTAGTGCACTAGTGCATAGATGAGCCAAAATTCAGAGAAGAAAGATAGAGATGCATACCTGAGGCAGTCCTTTACCTTCCGTGGTGTGTTCAAGCTGGTGACCCCTTGCGGTCAAGTTGTAGTGTATTTTACCGTACTTTGATGATTCATTCAACCACCTTCATCCTGCTGGCCTTATCTCGGCCCGTACAATTCCTAACTGTCGTGAGCAGCAGTGTTATCCAACTGCAACCCAATTGCTATTTGTTCTATTGCATGTGCACCGCTAGCCTTGTCTTGGCTTGCACGATGTCTGAGTGATGCGAGAGGTAGTGTTCTCTAACTACAACCCGCTTGCAATTTGTTCTATTGCATGTGTCTCGCTGGCCTCGTCTTGGCTTGCACGGTGTTTGTGAGATGCAGTGTTATCTAACCATTTACATATACCATTTAATAGAATTACATAATACATAAACAAAAATTCAGAATTTACAACAAAATAAAACTCTAACTCCTATGTGGCCAACCCTTGCAGATGCACGACATGACCCGAACCACAAACCTGTCACCTGCATGGGAAAACAACCTGTGCTAAGCGATAACACTTAGTGGGGAGGACAAAACAACTGGAAATATGCATATACAATACTTGCAATAATAACTTATAAATACAACCTAGCTATGAAACGTATAATCAATATCTTATTCAAAATCATAACAACCAATTATACATATAATAAGCATATTAATATATTTTTCACTTCATGCATATTCCTACAATATAAACAATTTACTAATCTAATCATGTTCAATTTTAAGCTTCGTAGCATAATACATCATATTTCATATACAAGGTCATGCAACGTATATTCACATTCGTATGTAAAAGAAAGACATGGCATCAACATTTATTACATATGTTCTAATATAACACTACACATTCCAAGCATGTAGATTAAAGTACGTATCGCAATGCTAACTATGAACTCATATACATTTATCATGTAAATATACGCTTAATCATCATACTCATATGGAACATGTATTAACATATTAGCCTGATAATCCCGAATATACACTTAAGAAGTGGATGCGGTCATTTGGATACTGATAGGACACAGTATCCCAAGCATATGGAGACATGAGTCTCAAACATATCATATTCATATGGAGACTGAAGCCTCAATTCATGTGAAATGACCCAAACGGGGTCGAGACCAGGATCCAAGCGGGACCCACATATTGCAGCTACACACACACTGACCTAGATAAGCGCTTATCTATCCACTATTATTGACTATTCAGGCTCACGAACAACTCCTATGCATTCCAGTATCTTTATCATATACTGAGAACTAGTTCAAGTATAATCATATCAGTTTATGAATACTTGTGTATCTAATCAAGATGAAGACATATAAATCATGTACAAATCTAATTAAGAACTTATAATTTATTAAGTAATAGGCCATATAAGACAAATCATGTGTCATGTAATGAAAACCCATGTAAAAGAAGCTTTTGAACTCTTTTTCAAAACAGGGCAGGAGAGGCCTCACTGTCACGCTCGCGACAATGAGAGGAAGAGAAGCCAGTCTCGAGTCGCACATACAATGGCGACTCGTGACGCTAGTGCCTCCCGCCTCGCAGGAAAGGCAGGATCACGAGTCGTGATCCTCCCTCACGACTTGTGACAACAAGGCACTAGAAGAGGAGGTCACGAGTCTTGATCCTCCCTCATGACTCGTGACTTCCAAGGAAGAGGAGCACGAGTCGTGATTCCCACTCACGACTCGTGACCTCCCACAACCAAGCCATCTTCACGACTACGGAGCGAAAATCCCGCAAGAAGGAGAAGAGCCGGATCTGTCGCGCTCGCGACAGGATCGATTCTTCTCTATCTCCAGAAACGCAGAAATAGAATTTGAAGGAAATCACAACCCAAATTCACCCAAACCCATATGTCATGCAATTTCACAAAAACATGTACCGTTATCGCTTTCCAATCATGCTTATAACACTTAGAAGTCAAATTACATAACAATTACACAAATCAAAACAACATATAATAAGGTTGTATAAACCCAAAAATTCATCTCATATTCATGTAGGTACACTTCTAAATCAGCATGAAAATCACTGTAACTACCTCATAAAAATCATGTACACAATCAATTCTATTCATGCATTTTCATATACCAAATCACACAAATAACAAATAATTGCATATCAACTTAAAATCCAAAGAGAAAAGAACAACCACTCTCAAATATACACAGGCAAATACAAACTCCCAAACCTGATGAAGATCTCCTTCCATCTTCAAGACCCATTCTTTTCTAGCCTTGTTCTTCTTCTATACACCCAAATCTTGCACAAACAAACCCAAAATCCTTAATCCAAAACCCTAGATTCCCCAAAATCAAAACAACTAGAAGAAGAAAAAGAAGATCCAAGCACAAATAACCAAGACCTAACCACTTAGCTCTTCAATCTTGCTCCCAAACACTCCCAAATTAGTTCTAAATCGCACAACTAAGAGAGGAAAAACAAGAAACGGGAAAGGGAAAAAAAAAGAAACGAGAGAATGGGAAGGAGAGGAGGGCAAAAACATGAACATCTCCTTTCCCTCTCTCTTCTTTTCCTTTTCTTCTTTCTCATTTATTGCTCACACCTACCAAGCCACTTGTCACCATCCTACATACCCAAGTGTCACAATCTTGTCCATTCACTTCTTAAGCACCTTATACCCACACACGCTAGATAACTTCCATAATAACCATAGCATCCTTGGTACACTACACATGTTCCACTAAATAATTCCTCACTTAACACTTAAATCCTTAATAATCAAATTCCAACATGCGTGAATTATCGAAACACCCTTAATTTATCGACTTATCTTGCGAATTCTGACTAGGCCCTTATCAGGGTGTTACAAATCTCTCCCCCTTAAGAAATTTCATCCTCAAAATTTCCCTGCTAGTCACTTACACAGATAAGTCCAAGGCCTAATCTCCAATTCGTTATTACTCATACCATACAGCTATCAAATCATACACACTTCACAGCGAAATCAAACTACTCATGACATCTTAATTTGCAATTCTAGTACTTCAAATCCATCTGACAGATATATCACTATCCTTATACACAAAACACTTATGACATAATCAAAATCTCATCTCTTTCACTAGCACGCTATAACATAAAACTCTTATCTTTTTAACTCTGACTACTAACACTTCACACTTTCCTTAATGCACTACACTCTAATCCATACACTTCTTCTTAACATCAATCACTCGATGCATATCCTGTCAACTTTTCTCAATGAACCGCATACAATAATGCTTTTCACATACAAATGAGGGATGCGGATACAATTGTTATGTAATGATTGGTATATGCAAAGTGATGCAGAAATGCAATGTAAACTACAGAAATGCACTTTTTCCCATCCCCATGCTTCACTATGCTTATGTTCACTCGATTCAAAGGAAATAGCTGACAGGTATACAGAGTGACACTTCAAACTCACACTATGCACGTAATCTCATATCACTCACTATAACCGACATCTCACTAATCCATCATATATACACTACACAGATCGACATCTGCATTAGGCCACAACTCAAGACAGACTCTCATGCAAAGACTCTATACTTAACCAATCATATAGGACCAGAGCCGACTAAACCGGTGCTCTGATACCACAAAATGTAACATCCCAGTACCCCCATTGGAAGGACACCAGAGCGTTAGTCGATAAAACACGACGATAAACACATAAATACATACATACATGCGCATAAGCGGAAGCATACTATGAGGCAAAAGATAATCTTTATACATATACAAATACTTACAATAATTACAAAAGAGCTCTAAAACATTTACATATGCCATTTAAGAGAATTACATAATACATAAACAAAATTTCAGAATTTACAACAAAATAAAACTCTAACTCCTATGTGGCCAACCCTTGCAGATGCACGACACGACCCGAACCACAAACCTGTCACCTGCATGGGAAAACAGCCCGTGCTAAGCAATAACGCTTAGTGGGGAGGACAAAACAACCGGAAATATGCATATACAATACTTGCAATAATAACTTATAAATACAACCTAGCTATGAAACGCATAATCAATATCTTATTCAAAATCATAACAACCAATTATACATATAATAAGCATATTAATATATTTTTCACTTCATGCATATTCCTACAATATTAACAATTTACTAATCTAATCATGTTCAATTTTAAGCTTCGTAGCATAATACATCATATTTCATATACAAGGTCATGCAACGTATATTCACATTCATATGTAAAAGAAAGACATGGAATCAACATTTATTACATATGTTCTAATATAACACTACACATTCCAAGCATGTAGATTAAAGTACGTATCGCAATGCTAACTATGAACTCATATACATTTATCATGTAAATATACGCTTAATCATCATACTCATATGTAACACGTATTAACATATTAGCCTGATTAGCCCGAATATACACTTAAGAAGTGGATGCGGTCATTTGGATACTGATAGGACACAGTATCCCAAGCATATGGAGATATGAGTCTCAAACATATCATATTCATATGGAGACCGAAGCCTCAATTCATGTGAAATGACCCAAACGGGGTCGAGACCAGGATCCAAGCAGGACCCACATATAGCAGCTGCGCACACACTGACCTAGATAAGCGCTTATCTATCCACTACTATTGACTATTCAGGCTCACGAACAACTCCTATGCATTCCAGTATCTTTATCATATACTGAGAACTAGTTCAAGTATAATCATATCAGTTTATGAATACTTGTGTATCTAATTAAGATGAAGACATATAAATCATGTACAAATCTAATTAAGAACTTATAATTTATTAAGTAATAGGCCATATAAGACAAATCATGTGTCATGTAATGAAAACCCATGTAAAAGAAGCTTTTGAACTCTTTTTCAAAATAGGGCAGGAGAGGCCTCACTGTCGCGCTCGCGATAATGAGAGGAAGAGAAGCCAGTCACGAGTCGCACATACTATGGCGACTCGTGACGCTAGCGCCTCCCGCCTCGCAGGAAAGGCAGGGTCACGAGTCGTGATCCTCCTTCACGACTCGTGACACCAAGGCACTGGAAGAGGAGGTCACGAGTCTTGATCCTCCCTCATGACTCGTGACTTCCAAGGAAGAGGGGCACGAGTCGTGATCCCCACTCACGACTCGTGACCTTCCCACAACCAAGCCATCTTTATGACTACTGAGCGAAAATCCTGCAAGAAGGAGAAGAGCCAGATATGTCGTGCTCGCAACAGGATCGATTCTTCTCGATCTCCAGAAACGCAGAAATAGAATTTGAAGGAAATCACAACCCAAATTCACCCAAACCCATATGTCGTGCAATTTCAAAAAAACACATACCATTATCGCTTTCCAATTATGCTTATAACACTTAGAAGTCAAATTACATAACAATTACACAAATCAAAACAACATATAATAAGGTTGTATAAGCCCAGAAATTCATCTCATATTCATGTAGGTACACTTTTAAATCAGCATGCAAATCACTGTAATTATCTCATCAAAATCATGTACACAATCAATTCTATTCATGCATTTTCATATACCAAATCACACAAATAACAAATAATTGCATATTAACTTAAAATCCAAAGAGAAAAGACAACCACTCTCAAATATACACAGGCAAATACAAACTCCCAAACCTGATGAAGATCTCCTTCAATCTTCAAGACCCATTCTTTTCTAGCCTTGTTCTTCTTCTATACACCCAAATCTTGCACAAACAAACCCAAAATCCTTAATCCAAACCCTAGATTCCCCAAAATCAAAACAACTAAAAGAAGAAGAAGAAGATCCAAGCACAAATAACCAAAACCTAACCACTTACCTCTTTAATCTTGCTCCCAAACACTTCCAAATCAGTTCTAAATCACACAACTAAGAGAGGAAAAACAAGAAACGGGAAAGGGAAAAAAAAAAGAAAAGAGAGAACAGGAAAGAGAGGAGGGCAAAAACGTGAACTTCTCCTTTCCCTCTCTCTTCTTTTCCTTTTCTTCTTTCTCATTTATTGCTCACACCTACCAAGCCACTTGTCACCATCCTACATACCCAAGTGTCACAATCTTGTCCATTCACTTCTTAAGCACCTTATACCCACACACACTAGATAACTTCCATAATAACCATAACATCCTTGGTACACTACACATGTGTAAGCACCGTGTCCCGGAGCGGTCCGGATCAGAGATTACCCCGTGATGAAATCAGTATCCAAGCCTGTATAAATAGTTTGGATTTGAAGGTTTTAGTTCCATGCTCCACGAGAAATGAGTCTTTTCACCTTTCATAGGCAGAGGGGGAGAAAACAGGGAATTTTCGAGTCAAAAAGGTTTTTCCCTTCCACAGACGGCCAGCCCGTCTGTGAGGGCCAGCCCGTCGCTTAGGGTCACAGACGGCCTGTGGTATTTTTCGACACCCGTCGGAATGCACCGCCTCTTCCGAGCACGCCGCCTGATTTCCCGAAGCACGCAACCTTTTCGATGCCCGTCGGTGGAAGTGGCAGGGCTGTCGGATGAATCCTTGTGTCAGAAGGATTCTTTCGACGCCCGTCTCCACACACAGACGCCCGTCGGTCATTCCTGGCTTATAAAAGCTTCGGATTTTCTCTTAAAATGGATCAAAAAATTTCCAAGAGGGGAAACTCTGCCAAAATTCAAGCACATTTTCTCTCTCTTCCAGCAAACACATTCATCAAAGAATTTCTTTTAATTAAAGGATCAAATCATTAAAAAGGAACTAAAACTAATTAGTTTTCTTTGAATTTTGATTCCAAAGTCAATCTTTTGAGGGGTTGAGGAGGAAATAATCTATTTTCGTTTTTTCGATCCTTCACTTTGCTTCTCGTGGAACGCGCGGGGCTCTAATCAACATCAGGAATATCATTAAAGGATTATCTGAGGGTAAGTATTCCGGACTCATTCTCCATATCATTTCATCTTTACTCCTTGTTTTGTTGTTCTTTCAACTTTTTGCTATTATCTTCCTCTATTTTCACTCTTTTCATCTCATTTGTTGGTAAAAACCCGTTTTTGCTCCAAAAGAGAGTTTTTCACTGTTTATTTTCGGAGACAGTGGTGACCGATAGGTCATCTTCTTGATCGACGCCCATCGGTCACCCCACTCATAGACGCCCTCTCTCTTGAGTGAGCGACGGACATATCGGTCATTTTGACTGACACCCGTCGGTCACCCAACAGAGGCCGTCGCTGGGTCCTGTCTCCATATTTTTGAATCTTTTTCTATTCTTTTTAAGATTTTTGCCTCTATTTATGTTGAGTTTTCATATATTGACATCATTTAACTTTCTATGAGCACATACTGATTCTCTTGGATTATCCTGAGCTTGAGGGGCTATCTACCATATTCGGAGGATTTCGTCCGGTTTAGTTTCCTAACTTTCTTAGTCATTTTCTTTATTCTTTTATTCATTAATTGTTTGTATGTACATGGGTATACCCTTTTTGTATCTCGTTAAGTATAAAAATTGACAAATGTTTTATATTCAATAAAATGAGGTTTTCATAAACGTAAGGACCCAATGTCCTATCTTCATCCAATAAAAATCATCACAATAAAAACATCCAATTTTAATAATGATGCATGCGAGGACCAAAGTCCTCAAAATAAATAATACCCCGATTTGTGTATGTATCGCACATTTACAAAAGGGAGTTGTATTCCGCTCCTTGTATTATTGTAATTTATTGCTTTTACTATTTACTTGCTCATTTACGGCTTTCCAAGTATGAATAAATGCGCCTTCGATTAATTGCACCATGTGGAGAGAGAGCGAATTAATGATGATTAAAATTTGATCATAAAGTCATCGAGGTAGAAATAGATGAGAAATCCCGAACCCAGCTCTGGTCTTTGGGCTCAAAGAGGCAAGAGGTTTACCCTCCAAGACACCTCTTGTGTCACGAGACTTTAGCGTTAATCCTAGGCTCCTTAGGGCGAGAGGTTTACCTTCCAAGACCCCTTTGGCTAGCCCAAAATGGATACTAAGCGCAGTCTTAGGCTCTCCGAGGTGAGAGAAACTTTTTCAATGTTCTATTGGGTGGCGACTCCATGAAACCTCCTTGTTGCCCAACATAAACGCACTTGCGATTTATTGCAAGCTGTCAACGGACCCACAAATACCCCGATCGCCCTCAAGCGGGCGGTCCCATGGGCGGTCGCGGGGATCCGACGCGCGTCACAGTGGCGACTCCACTGGGGACGATATGGTTCGAGATTTCAATTTGAAAATACCTCGTTTAACATTTATGATTAAATTTAATTCATAAATTTGCTTTCTCTCAAATTTGCATTAGCATCTCATTAGAGCCTTAGAATATGCTAGTTTTGTCCCTCTTTTAGCCCCGGTGCGTTCCTGAAGCACGACCCCATTTTCACTCAATTTGGGAAAGTGTTAAGGATAATCACCAGCCCAAGGCTCGTACCTCAATGGTATATCAAAATGATGACCCGGTCGGTCGTTATGCTCGTGATGAACTAGACCTGTCGGTAGGGATCATGCTTGGGTAGCCTTAAAGAAACATCTCCCTTGTCCAAAGCTCATGTAATGGCCGTAGTTACTTCCCACAGGTGATATGAACCCTAATTCCATGCTTGCTGTATGGATCCTCATGTATTGGGTGAGTCCAGATGTCTCGCTTGGTAACCTAGCCAAAGGCTATCATGCCCCGGTAGGGCCATGTTAAAATTTTTGGAATGTTCAAATACATGATGGTCATTATCCATTCGCTTGTACTTTAGCATAGGAGTGTCATGCTGCCGATTTTTCGCCGTGCACCATGCGCGTCCATTGGGTCCCTCGTTGACCCTTGGGCTAATCCCGCCTAGGAAAGAGACTGCACGACCACGTGTGTGGGAGAAATAAGGGTGGAAGGACCTACTTATTTGCTTGTGTATTGTGAATGTTGCATACCACGACCATGCATTACACCTGCATTCCATGCATCATATCTAACGCCTTGTCCCTGCAACCATCATAGATCTGCCCAGGTGGACCAGATCACCTACCGGACGATTGATCCGAGTTCCTGCTTCTGAACTGTCAGATAGAGAGGGCCTACCAGAAATTTTACCAGAAGTCAGTTGTATCGTATCTGAGATGGAAAACTCACCCAGGGGGGATGACGCCACCAGGGCCATAATTACAGAAGAGGTGGGCTGACGATTTGAGGAATTCGAGGGCAGAATGATGAATATGTTGACTGCTCTGGCACAACAGAATGCTCCGCAAAATCCTCCTCCTCCTCCTGTGAGACAGAATGAGCCCGAGGAAGAAAGAGCTGAGAAGAGCCCATTCGGCCACCACCCATAGAGCTGAGGTCGGTAGCTTCGGGAGAGCAGAGAAGAAGGCCAGCCCTGAGGATTGATGATGATAGGGATATCGAAGATAACAAGATGAGCATTGCATCTGAGAGAGGGAAGGCACCTCAGACTGATGATTTCATTCTAAAAAAAATGGAAGAGAGGTTTGAAGCCATGGCCCGCATGCTGAGTAGAGGTCAGGGAATGAATCCAGAGGACAAGGAATTGGAGGGAGAAGACTCGATTCCTTACAACTTCAAGATGCCAGACGTACCAAAATTTGATGGTACTTCTGACCCGACTGCTCATGTGAAGCAATACTCTCTGGTCATGAAAGGGACCACGTTGTCTAAGAAGCAGAAGGTGGAATACTTTTGCCTGAGTCTGACCGCTCATGCCATCGACTGGTATCATAGTCTCGATCGTCGGACTAAAGAAGACTGGGATCTACTCACGGAGGAATTTTTGAGACAGTATGATTGCAACACCAGGATGGAGGTGACTCTTAAAGATCTCGAACTGCTCCAGCAGAAGGCTGGGGAATCTTTCCATGATTATCTCACCCGCTGGCGTAACCGAGTAATGGAAATGCGGAGGAAGCCAGACACCCAAGACCAGATCCATTTTTTTATCAAGAACGCGAGCCCGTACTTGAAGGATGGTTTGAAGATGAAAGGGTTGAAGGACTGGGAGTCTCTAAAGGATATAGCCATTAAAGCAGAAGGAGAGTTCTTGGCTCGGAAAGCTAACAATGATAATTTTGCAAAAAGGGCCAACCCCGGTCAAGGAACCAGTAGGCCAACTGGTCCCAGTGGTAGCACCAGAAGAACAGTTGAGGTGTCTGCTACTAAAGCAACTACCCAGAGGAAGTTTTCAAACTTAGGAAGACCACTGTCTTAGGTCTTGAGAAGGTTGATGAAGGAAGGGAAATTGCAGCCCTTAGCTCCTAGGCCTACTATGACGCAAGGGAAGCCTGGACACAAGGACAATGAATTCTGTGTGTTTCATCAACACTCAGGCCATCTAACAGACAAGTGTAATGCGCTAAGGCACTCTATTCAAGACCTGATTGATAGCAAACAAATTTCTGACCTTGAGAAGAGGGAGTCTGAGAAGAAGCCTGGTTATAACGTCGTGCCACCACTAGTGTTTATGATCGGATCTAGCTTGCCGGAATGGTACGTGCTATAGGTTCTATATGGGGGCAAGAGTATTGCTGTTGATTATTCCGAGGATAGAGAGGAGAGAGCAGTCGTGGCGACCCTTGATTGTTGGTCAAGCAGCGAGAGCAGTGGAGAGGCCGAAGAGGAGGAAGAGACGAACCCTGATTTGTGGAGGTCTGATGAGGATGAAGAAGAGATAGGGGCTGTAACGAGAAGTGGGAGAGTGGTCCCTGAGATTGCGAGGCTACCTGAGCCAGTGCAGCCAACGAAAAAAGAGCCGGAGGAGAATCAGATTGTTAAGCAGTTGAAGAAGACTATAGCTCAAATATCCATCTGGGATCTCTTGAGACAATCCCCTTCTCATAGGCAGAAGGTAGTAGAGGCTTTGGTTGAGACCACTATTGCCACCACAATTTCCCCATCAGAGCTTTTGGGTCTAGTTAAGGGAGGATCGGAGGAGAGATTGGTTTTTTTCTGACGCCGACCTACCGGTCGAAGGCCGCAATCATAACCGACCCCTGTACATCAAAGCACAGATTAACGATAAGCACACCGCTTGCGTTATGGTGGACGACGGGTCTTCTATCAATGTATGCCCTCTGATAGCTCTTCAGGCTTTTGGTTTAAATGAGGATATGCTCAGTGGATCAGATCTGACTATCACAGCCTATGATAATTCAAGAAGGCAAGCCTCGGGAACATTTAAGACCCTGGTCAAGACAGGACCCATTGAGGTGGAAGTAGAATTTGTGGTTCTGCCCATTCCAGCTAACTTCTCAGCCCTGCTCGGGAGACCTTGGTTTCACAGGTTAGGAGGAGTGCCATCCACGCTGCATCAAATGATAAAGTTCCCACATGAAGGGGAGGTGGTGACTATCAAGGCAGCCGGGGAGAATCAGGTTTCAGCGCTTGAAATTGATAATCAACCATTTAGTGGCTTCCATGTGTCCATGATAAGAGAAGAGCACGGGTCAGTGGATAACCCAGCTGTGGTTAATATGATGAAAAAGATGCACTATCTCCCTGGGGCTGGTTTGGGCAGAAACTCTCAAGAGATTTCTTGAGAGAAAAACTCATTTTTTTAGAGAAAAAATTTCTTTCCTTCATCTTTTCTTGATTTTTCTTAGATCTAAAAAATATTTGGTGAGTTGGGATTAACTTGAGGAAGGAAAATAAATTTCCTTAACTTGGGTTTTTCATCAAGCATAAAAAAAATTAATTTTTGAGTTTTATCGTTCTTGGGTTTTTTTGAAATAAAAACTTAAAATTTTTGAATCTTTTTTGAGTTTATTTTTGAATCTTGATAAGGAAAAATAAATTAAGACATCTTGCTTCCAAAATCATCAAATCTGAGAGTAAAGATTCTTGGATCTATTGCTATTATCTAATTTCATTTTATTTATTTTATTTATTTCATTTGTTTCTTTTTTTCCTTGCATTTATGAACATATATTTTTGAGATTTGTTCTCTTAATATGATTTTTCAATTTTTATCTCGTTTTTGGTATGAAAATGGGTAAATGTACATGATTTGAGTGTGAAAAATTAGATTTACTGATTTTCCTTTTTTTGGGTATGATTTTTGTGATAATTATTTTTTATGTTTGAATATTATTTTTGTTGAATGTTTATTTGTTCCTCACATACCTTGTTTACTTATTCTATTTTCATTTTTCATTGTCGTTTACTATTATTGTTATTATTATTATTATTGTTATTATTATTATTATTTTTATTATTGTTATTTTTACTATTGTCATTTATTATCATTGTTGTCATCATCGTCGTCATCATCATCATCATCATCATCATCATCATTATTATTATTATTATTATTATTATTGTCATCATTATTTTATTATTATTGCTATTGTTAATATTGTTGTTATTATTATTATTGTTGTTGTTATCATTGCTATTGTTATTATTATTATATTTTTGCATGACTAATTTCTAATTCCCTTTGCATGTGAGTTATTTGTGTATTAAATTAATGTACTCAATTTAACCCATTTTATTTTCTACATGCATGTTAACCATGGTTCATATTTCTCTTGTCTTTATGTTTATGTGTTTAATTTTAGAATCATTACTAATTTTTCTATTGTTATTTTTGTTATGTGGGTAAAATGTGACGTTCGCTTGTTTGAGCATCGTCGTGACCGAACGGAGGGGTCATGATGCGTAGAAAATCGCATCGCTTGGGTGAGACCTTACCAACCCTTTTATTTGTGTGATTGTCTTTATTTATAAAATAGTTTTATTTGATACACGTGTAGGATAAAAACTCACGAAAATATTTTTATAACTAAATTGGGATTTTTATTACTAATAAATTAGAACCAATGTCCTCGATTTTAACTAAGGAACGCAAAATATCATTAATTAAAACGAAGAGTTAAACTTTCTAAAAATGTGATCACTTATCCTGGTTTTCAAGCTAATAGCTGAAATAACTCTTCGATCTCTCTTTAAGTGAGCATGGGGGAACCAATATTCCTAAACCAAATAAATATCCCGATTTATGCATGTAATCCCTTTTGATTGGTTTTGCTTGATTATTTAAACTTTATGTTTATATATATCTTGTGGGCCCTTGTAATTAATTATTTTTCATACAATTTTATTTAGCTTTTTTTCATTTGGGGATTGTATTTGTCCCAATTTCTCCTTTGTAAATGGCGTGTTTGCATGTTTACTGCTTTATTTACTGTTTTCTTTACAGCTTTCATTTTATCGCTTTCTTGATACTTGAAATGCGCTTTTAATAAATTGCACTAATCGCGTGAGAAGAGAGATGAAATTTTCAAATCTAAAAACTCACTTATAATTAACTAAGGCATAAATAAGAGTGAAGTTCCAAACACTTTCTCTGGTTTAGACCGTAGAGTTTAGATGACCTTTCCCAATTTCTTGTAAATTGGATGGCGACTCCAAAATACCTCAAAAGTGCCTAAAGGCTTCATGAGATTAGATGAACTTTCCAATGTTCTATTGGGTAAGGAATTCCAAAATATCTCATGTTGCCCATAATCAAATGACGCGAACCAATCCCTCGAGTCCTAAAAGCGGGCTCTTAAGAGGGCCTTACCGGTTCGACGCGTCACAGGCACCTACCATGCTACACTTTGAAAATGCAAGTATTTTTAATGTATGTGATAAGTAATTTATGTGTTACGATAATATACTTAGCTTATATTGCAAATTATTAAGTTAAGATAATTGCTTATTATTTGTGTTTATGCACCCTAATAACTGATATGTGTGATTTGAATATTATAGAAAAGTATTGTATTTCTTAAAGTTACGGAAAGATGTGTCAATGCATTTACTGTGTTATATTTTATTATGTTTAGAAGTGTTTTAATTACATGTATTTGTTGTATGTATATAAGCCTTTCTAATTATAACGGATGATTATAGATTTTTAATTCGTGTAGGTAAAAAGTGGACTTGCTCTGAAGGCTTGTTCGCTGATGGCTAGGCCAACACAAGGGTAGGATAGAGTCCTTACTTTAGAGTCTATTATGTTAGAGTCCGGTGAGATTGTATCATGCAAAAGTAATTGTACTTGATATCTGTATATGATTGCCATTTGAAATTTTGTGTATAATAGTAATGTAAGGAAAAGAGAAAAATTTTATAATTCTGAGTTCTAGGATTCGTGTTATAACACCCCGTTATCCCCATTGGAAGGATACCGGAGCGCTACGTGCATAATCACATACATTTAGTCAAACATGCTAAAAGCAATTACGTATAATCATAAAAATGCCAAATCCATATATAAATAACCATATAGTTTTACAAAAGGAATTGTAAACATTTAACATATGCATATACAAAATCAATCCTTTACAAAAATTACATTTCCAAAATCAAACTCCATATACAAAAATAAGCGGAAGACAACATAAACTCCAACTATAGACTTCTAGTGGCTGACCTGCAGATGTCCGACTCCAAAATGAACCTACCACCTACACGGGAAAAGAGCCCTTGCTAAGCGATAACACTTAGTAGGGAGGAACAAAACATGCATGTACATATAATCGCAATAACAATATATGAGCTTAAAAATAAACAAAGCATATAAACGTATACTAATCATGCTTATAACAAGTATTCATCACACACATGTATTTAGGAAGGTAACCATTACTTATACATTATATGCATATTCACAAGATAGAGGAATTAATCATTTAAATTCGAGTAATCAATATTCATATGCATCTTCACAATATAAACAATTAACCATATTTGCCCGAAAACAAGTATTACATTTCATCTTGTCATATCGCATATACATATACATGTAGCATATATCATAATCATATATAATGGTCTCATGTTCAAATTTCATGTAATAGCCTCATGTAGTAGCCTGATTACTCACTAACTAGTGGATACGGGTACTAATGATACTGATAGGACACTATATCCAAACATATAGAGACATAAGTCTCGAATCATGTGTAAAGATGTATACCCGAAAGTATACCGGAGACCGAAGTCTCAAATCATATAAACCCAAACGGGGTCAGCATGTAACTTGTAACATATAGCAGCTGCACTCACACTCTAGCCCTGGATAAGCACTTATCTATCCACTACTATGACTATCAGGCTCAAATTACAACCCAATCATGTTCTAGTATGATAATCATATAACAGAGAATAAAATCAAGTATAATCATATAATTTCATGTATACATGTATATTGATCAATTTTGAAGACATATAAATCATATACAAATCTTATTAAGAACATATAATTTATCAATTAATAGCCCATATGTAAGATAAATCATGTGCCATGTAGTGAAAACCCATGTAAAAAGAAGCTTGGAAACCATTTTCAGAAAATAGGGTAGGCGGGCATATGGGTCACTGTCGCGCTCGCTACAGTAAGTCGCTCTCGCGATAGTAGCCTGGGAAGCACGAGTCGTGCTCCCCTCTGCCGAGGCATGTGCCAACAGCCGAGACGTGCACACTCTGTTGAGTCGTGCACGTCCCTCCGTGTCGTGAAGGATCAGCTAAGCGAAACACTTCCTGCCGAGCTACCTCCTTCCCGAATGGACTATCTTCACGACTCGTTAAAATACTTCACGTGTAGTGAAGACTCCCTCACCAAACGGGCTACGCCGAGCGGGTCTAAACCAAGCAGTCGTTCATCTTCACTACTCGTGAAGATGCTTCATGTGTCGTGAAGAACCTGGGCCATTCTTCACGAGTCGTGAAGATGCTTCACGTGTCGTGAAGGATGCCAGCCAATCGGATACCACGAGGGCAAAGAAGACTCCCTTCTGTCGCGCTCATAATAGAAGCACGTTTTCCCTTCCTCAACAAAATGCTAGCAAAACAAAGCTTGTAAAACAAAATCCCATCTTTCCCCAAAACCATGTATCATGCAAAATCATGTCAAACCTTACCTCCAGTGCCTCCAAAACGTACTTATAACAAATATAAGTCAATTTACACAATAATAACACAAATCAAATTAACATATACAGAGGTTCTGAAAACCCAGAAAATCCATCTCATATTCATGTAGGTTTACTCAAAATTGACATGCAGGCACTTATAACTCTATCATCTCAACTCATATACACAAATCTATTATACTCATGCATTTTCATGTATCAAACCACACAAATGACAGGTATTTGCATCTCACACAAGGATCCTTAGGAAATGGACAACATTTCCTAATGTACACAACTAAACACAAAGCTCCCAAACCTGGAAATGGAGCTCTATCCACTATCTTCAAAATCCAATCTTTTCCTTTCCTTTACTCTTTCTCCTATCTTCAGATTCTTGCATAAAATCCAACCAAAAAAAAATCCAATTAACCCATGCAAACCAAACTTTAAATCCAATCAAACCCATGAAGAAGAAGAGGAAGAAGAAGATGAAGCAACCTCATATAAAATTCCAGCTACTTACCTCTTGGACAACTCTTGATCTCAAAATCCTAGCTCATATCTTGAAGAATATACACATGCAACAACTTGAGAGCAAAAAATGAAGGAGGGAGGGAGTGAGAGAATGTGAGAGTGCAAGAAAGAGGAGATACAAGTGGCTTCTACAGGAAGCAACTCATTTTCTGCTCTCCCTCTCTCTACTCCCTTCAAATCTCCTTAAATGCTCTCAACTACTTATCCACATGTCCAAATCTCATTGGACCACTAATTTCCCTTCTTTGACTTTCTGTCTTTTGTCCTCTAGTCACTTACACAAATACCAATTTACCCTCAATAAACTCTTATAATTCGTTAATTAAATCCCAATTTATTTACCAATTATCAAATTACCCGTTTAATGTCCAACTAAACATGCAATTTCAACTAGGCCATTTTTTGGATGTTACACGTGTTTTGCATTGGAGCACTCTATTATTCTCCTAGGGGTAGTAGAGATGTGTAGACACCGGGTCCCGAGACAGTTCAGATAAAGATTACCTAATAATGGAATCAAGTGCCTATTCACAGGCAAAAAGAAAGTTGGAAGTGATAGTTTTCTTATCAAAATTGCTTTTTAAAAAATAAATAAAAAATATATATATTAAAATTTTAAAAGAAAAAAGAAGGTTGGAATTGATAGTTTTTTGTCAAAATTGTTTAAAAAAAAGGTTTTCGAAGGCTTGCGGCAGTCGGCGCGCGCTGAGGGCCCTCCGTACCAGGGGCGAGCATCCCTTGCTTGGGCAGCCTGCCCCTCTCCAAAGGCAGGTGCCCCTCGCCTGCCAGCGACCCCTGGGCATCATTTTCGGCCGAAATTAATTTTTTGTTGGTTTTTTGAATTTAATTCAAACATTACTTCCATTTTTTCTGTTTCAAACATAAAAATGGGAATTTAATTGGATTGATGACAAAAAAAAAGGTATTTTGAATGAACAAAAAAGTGAAAAATAAGAAAAAAGGGAGTAAAATTTTTCTGTTATTTTTGGAGGAAAAAAGACAAACTATTTTTTTCTCAATTTTTCTTCTTCAAATTTTTGGATTGTTGACAAGGAAAGAATTCACGATCTACCTTTGATATATTGATAATTTTGAGGGTAAATTTCTTGGTTTATTATTTTTCTTTATTGTTCCACAATTTTTGCACATCTTGAATATTGTTTTATATGATCAATTTATTTGACTTGTTGTTTTTTGCTTATAATTTGAGTTAATTTAGTTGTTTTTCATATTAATATGACATAAAATCATGTAAAACTAAATATATTTGCAAGCTTTGTATTGATCTTTGAAGAGAAAAGAGGTTTTTTTGCTCCACTTTTGTTCCTGCCCGTGAGGAGTAGGTCCTGCCCGTGAGGAGTAGGAAGAAGGTGAGGGGCAGCCAGCCAGCCCCTCGTGGCCAGGCCGCCCCTCACTCATTTCTTTTTTATTTTTTTTGTTTTCTTTTCCATTTTTAATTTATTTTATTCCGTTTTCT
This sequence comes from Excoecaria cochinchinensis, assembly GCA_947683425.1. NCBI lineage: Eukaryota > Viridiplantae > Streptophyta > Magnoliopsida > Malpighiales > Euphorbiaceae > Excoecaria > Excoecaria cochinchinensis. The sequence continues at coordinate 14,989,649 of CANTUQ010000092.1, forward strand.
TGCTTTTCGATCCGTATTTTGCAAAGTTTTTGTGTGATTTTGATTTTATTTTATCATGTTTATTTTATTTTTTATGATTTTATGTGATAATATTTATTTTTATTATTTTATTTTATTTTATTGATTTGCTAGATTTATTTACTAACATTAGTTTTTATTTTTTTTATTGCATATAATTCTTATTTTTTGTGTGAGCATTTTTGATGGCAAATGGGGATTCATAGAGATTCAAAGGCACCTTTTTTGTTAGATTTGTTATTTTTTATATTTTTATTATTTTTTATTATTTTTTATTTATTTTACTATTTAATCTATAATAAATTTATTTTATTTTATGTACGTTAAAAAGAAAATTATTAAAATATTTATATTAATAAATTAAATTTTTCTTAATAAAATAGGATCAATGTCCTAATTTTTAACCAATAAATCTCATTTTAAAAGGAAGGGTTAATTTTATCAAAATATGATCACTTATCCCGATTTTCTCAATATTCACCCAAAAATAACTCTTCATTTTTTAGTGAACATGAAGGAACCAATGTTCTTTTTTCAAATAAATATCCCGATTTATGTATACTTATTTATTTATTTGATTTTGTCATTTATTTATTTATTTATTTTAATTTTCTATTTTGGGAATTGTATTTTTGTCCCAATTTTAGTTTTGTAATTTGTTTTGTATTTTATTTAATTTATCATTTTTTACCGCTTTACTCGTTGCTTGAATTTGCGGCTTATTTTAAATGCATGACGTGGGAGAGAGAAATGAACATTTAATAATTAAAAGACTCATTTATGATTAACCAAGATATTAATAAGAGTAAAGTTTCAAACTACTCTCTGGTTTAAACCTCGAGATTAGACGAACTCTTTCAATTTCTTATAAATTGGATGGCAACTTCAAAATATCTCAAAAGTGCCTAAAAGTTTTATACGATTAGATAAACTTCCCCAATGTTCTATTGGGTAAGGATTCCAACAGATGTCCAACCCATTATTTCTTGCATTATCTAAAGTAATGGTTTGTAAACCCATGAGTCGATTTAAACATGTCCAACCCATTTGGGCATTGGCCCATTTATGACCCATCTCTTTTTAGCCCATTTATGACCTGTCCATTTATGACTTGACCTAAATGAGCCCAACTCACCCAATTTGCCACCTCTAAGCAGATTAGATGATAATATTTATCTAATTTCTCCTCTTTTTGCTTTATATGTAAGTCTCTTATTTTGTGTATCAAGGAGATGCTGAAGAGAAGTTGGTCTATTCATGTCTTTCATGTGTTTCGCAAAGCCAACTTTATTGCAGATTTCATGGCAAATCAGGCTTTTAATTAGCAGGATTTACTGCATGGACATCAAGTCTCTCCTTCAAGCATTGATTTGATTCTCTTGGGCGAGTGGATTGATGCTGCTTTCCCTAAATTTATTAATGTGTAGTTGCTTTTTTCTTTGTTTTGTTTTATTCCTTTGAGATTAAAAAAAAATACTAATTAAGTAATTAATTACGTATAAAATTTCATAATTATATTTAATTAATAAGAAAAAAAAATTAATTTATTTTCACCATTACAGTGTTCCTAAATTGGATTTTCCTTAAAATTAGGGGTGTGCAAAATTTGACCCGACGAACCGAATAATTCGATTCGAAATATCAATTCGGGTATGGTTGTTGGGGGTATACGGATCAGATCGAGTGTGAAATTTTATGATATTTCGAGTTTGGGTCGGGTTAAAACCTTCTCCAACCCGACCCAACTGAAATACTATATATACTATGATTTTTTTTTCCATTTTTACCCACAACTCTCTCTGTCTCGATTTGCTAGCAGATCTGTCTCCCTCCATCCATCTCTGCTGCATACCTATCCTGCGTTCTCCTAGTAGTGAGAAGCAAAGTGACAAATAGACAGACAAAAGCTGATCTCGATCTGTTTTTTTTTTTTTTGCTAGAGATTTGAGTTTTTTTTTTGTGGCTGATTTGGATTTTTTTTTACTTCTGTTTATGATATTTTGCTTTTTGATGATGCTTGTGACCTTTTAGTGTGCTGTTGGATTTGTTATTTCTTCTCTCTGTTTATGTTGAGTTTTTTCTTTTCTCTTTCTTTGTATACAAGCCGTCTTCATGTTTTCTTTTATCGGGTTGGTCGGGTTTATCGGTTTGGAATCTCGAAAAGTTCAAATTTACTGGTTCGGTTCCCTACTAATACATATGGTCGGTTCAGATTGAAATTTTAGGTATATTTTGGATATCGGGTTATTCGGGTTCGGGTCGAATTGATCCAAACCCACCCTATACACACCCATCCTCAAAACTCTAGATGTAGAAATATATTTCACTATCCAATATTTATGTATTTTGGGGGGTTTTAAATTTTATACAAGGGATTATGACTATGAATCTTTTTGATATTTTTTTTTTTAAATTAAGCTATGAAATTTGAATCATTTTAATTAATAAAAAAGTCACATTTTTAAATCAAACATAATAATAATAATAATAATAATAATAATAATAATAATAATAATAATAATAATAATAATAAAAGAAGATGAACAATCATATAAGCATGCAAGAACAATAGGAAAGAAAATCAATATGGCACATTTAAGGCATGATAATAATAATAACAATAATAATATGAACAATCACATAAGCACATGGTAATAATAATAATAATAATAATAATAATAATAATAATAATAATAATAATAATAATAATAATAATAATAATAATAATAATAATAAAAACAATAATAATAATGATGATAATAACATGTGAACAATATGAACAACATGAACAATTAAATAAAAATAATATGAACAATTAAATAAAAATAATAAAATAGTTCTACAAGAATTTACATTGTTAACTAATCAAATAAAAAACAAAAACAAGAAATAAGGAGAAAATAATAAGACTAAAAGAATTTACATGTTAACTAGTTAATTAGAAATAAAAAAATTAAATTAAAAATTAAACTAAGAAATTGAGTCAAGAATGTTTACCCTCAAAATTTATTTTGATGAATAGAAGGTAAGATCCAATTCCTTGTCTTGTATTATTGGAATAAAATTAGAAAATAAAATATTGAAAGTGAATTTTTACTCAAGAACAAATAATTTATTTATTTGTCTCAAAGCAAAAAATTGTCAATTGAAAATAACAAAATTCTCAAGAACAAAAATTATTATTTTTTGCCTTAAGAATTGCTGGAAATTCCTTCATAAATTGAGAGAATTTGTTCTTGAAAGAAGAAAGAAGAAGAAAAATATTTTCTAAAGAAAATCCCCCCTAATTCTCACTAAAAAACCCTTTTTATTTCCCTCAATATTCAGATTTTTTAATTGAGAAATTAAATTAAATTAATTCCCATAACTACAAAAAATAACTGAATTTATTGGGTTGGAAGATAAAAGGTTTTTTGAATCGAATTATGTAAAAAAAATGAGTTAAAAAGCATTTAAAATGAAGAAGTTATGGCCAAAAAGGCCAAAAAGACCAAAACGGCGCGGGCGCGCGCGGCGAGTGCTGGGCGCTGCGGCGCGTACCCAGCGCTGCCGCAGCCCGACACTCGCGCGAATTTTTTTTAAATAAAATTCTATAAAAACACAATAATTTAAAACTAACTTTTATCCCAAAATATTTTCTAAAACATTTTTAAAATATTTCTAAAATACATTTTTGTTCATTCCTAACAAATCAAAGCGACAAGGAAATTATCACTTCCAACTTTCATTATTTTTGCCTATAAATCGGCACACTTAATTTCATCATTGGGTAATCCTGATCAAGGCTACTCGGGACCCGGTGTATACAGTTGCCCCCAATTTTGGGGAAGCTAGTGTGTGGGTGCCTAGGTGAGCCAAAATTCAGGAAAAGGAAAAAAGCGCGTACCTGAGGCTGCCTCCTTCCAGCTGCTCCCTCAGGAACAGTGCTGTGATTCATCCTCTTGCGTTGCACTGAGTCGCTGACAAGATTACAAAGTGCCAGGGAACCATCCTAAGACGGTGATGCGCCGAGTCGCTACCAAGACTACAAAACGCGAAAGATAAATCACACCGAGCTGCTGACAAGGCTACTAAAAGTGTGCTGCACGGAGTCGCTGACAAGACTACTAAACGTACAGGTGCTATCCGCAGATAGCGATGCGCTGAGCCACTGACAAGACTACTAAAAGCGCAGAACGAAAAATCGCATCGAGCCGCTGACAAGGTTACTAAAAGTGCGCTGCACGGAGTCGCTGACAGGACTACTAAATGTATAGGTGCTATCCTCAGATAGCGATGCGCCGAGCCACTGACAAGGCTACTAAAAGCGCACAAAAGAGATGCACCGAGCCACTACCAAGACTACCAAAAGTGCACGAAAGAACTACACCGAGCCACTACCAAGGCTACCAAAAGTGCACTGTTCCATCTTCTGATGATGATGCGTCAACTCGCTGACAAGACTACAAAATGCGAAATTTGCTCTTCTGAGCTACACCGAGTCTGTTACAGACTACTAAAAGTGCACTGCACCGAGTCGTTGACAAGACCACTAAAAGTGCAGGATTCCATCCTCGAATGGTGACTGTCTTCTTTTAGATATTTCCTGCAAAATTATGTGCACAAAAAATACATACAAGAAAACGTGTGTGTATGATATGAGATGCGAATGCTTGCAAGAATGTATAGACCATGCCCTAGGTGGCCCAGGGTGTGCTGAGGATATAGCTTGGTTGCTCCACCATGCCCCCGGAATCAAGAGGATTGTCATCTTGGCCTTAGGGATTCCGTCCCCAATAAGTTTTCTGAAAGAGACATCTAGTGCATCTTTGCCCCCTGACCAATGATCGTATGCCCAGGACTCTGACTGATGCATTATCTGACTGAAGAATGATCATCTGAAGTAATGTCGCTTTATTGCTCCAAGCATCAAACGTCATTGCTTTAAAAGGTAGTGCGTTCTTTGTGGATTTTCACACTAGCTTTTCTTTGTGGGAAATGGATCCCTTTAGGGATTTTCACATAACTCTATGCCTAATTTTTGCCTGGAATGGACCCAACCCAATCCAGCGGCTTTTTATTTTTTCATCATTATTTTTTTTTAGGGCAGACTGCCTGTCTCCAGGTTTTCACCCTGCTATCCGGCCTAACTTTTGCTTAGAGAGCCAGTTACGGTTTTCATCTCTAACGGCCTTTTTTTTCAAGATTTTTTATTTATTATTTTTTTTTTCTATTTTTCTTTTTTTTCTTTTTTTTTTTTCCGAGCTGCAAGAGAAAGCTATTATCAAAACTACCACTAAGAGTGAATAGCACATATCTGCTTAAACACCTTCTGACAAAATGATTAGACAATAGCCATGAATAAGTGATATATTTCTTTTTAAGGCAGAACTAAAAGAACAATGTAAACTGTATTCTTTTATTCATTGCAAAATTGAGTATATTTCTATATGATTTCATCATACATGATCCTTATTTAACAAGAATTCAAAAGCACAAGACTACACCTAATCTCGGAATAGATCTTGTAAGCATCAAACTCCTGTTATCAATCGGCCCTCTCGAGTTTTCTCGATTGAACATTCTCTCTTGGCCCTTAATTTTTGCCCAGGATGCCTTTTTTTCGGTTTTCACCCTGACAGGGCGCCCAATTTTAGCAAGTCCTCCTTTTTTCGGTTTTCGACCTGCGGGGCATTTATTCTCTTCTTTTCATTTTTTGGTCTTTAGCCATGGAACCTTTTTAGTCTATCGACATTGACCGGGTCTTTAAACTCATTCCCATCGCTGTCTGCCAAGATTGCTGCTCCCTTTGTTAGCAACTTTTTCAAAATGAACGGACCTTCCCAGGTTGGCCTGAATTTTCCTCGTATGTCTGGCACTCCCGGCCTCATCATCTTAAAGACCAAATCCCCTTCTTTCAATGGGTGCTTTCGTACCTTCTTGCCAAAGGACCGAGCTAGTCTCTTCTGATAAACCTGATTGTGATAATAGGCTCTCAACCTATCTTTATCCAACAGATTCAACTGCAACAATCACTGTTGTGTCCATTCTGTCTTTGGAATCTCGGGTTCCATGACTACCCTTAAAGATTTCAGCTCAATTTCAACCGGCAAAATCGCTTCGGTTCCGTATACCAGGGAGAAAGGTGTTGCTCCCATAGAGGTTCTGACTGTGGTTCTATAACCCCAGAGTGCAAAAGGCAGCTTTTTCGCCCAATCTTTATAGCTCTAAACCATCTTGGCCATTATTCTTTTCACATTCTTGTTCGCTGCTTTAACCGCACCGTTAGCTTGAGGACGGTAAGGAGAAGACTTATGATGCTGGATTCCATACTTCTGAAGCATCTGTTTAGTTTCTGCGAAGAATTGTACCCCATTATCAGATACAATATGGTGTGGGAGGCCATATCTGCATATCAAATTTCGCTCGATGAACTTAGCCATATCCCTAGCATCAATCTTCTTGAAAGATTCAGCTTCGACCCACTTAGTGAAATAATCAATGGCAACTACGATGAACCTGTGCCTATTAGACGCTATAGGACGTATCTCGCCTATGATATCTATTCCCCAAGCTACAAATGGCCATGGAGATGTCAACTTATGTAGCTCTGAAACTGGGACATGCCTTAAATTTGCATAATTGGCATTGCTTCACATATTTTGAACAATCCGTATCCATTGTGAGCCAATAGAATTCTTGGCGCATGATCTTCTTCGCTAAGGCTAAGCCATTCATGTGAGCTCCACAGACTCCGGCATGAACCTCTTCCATAACCTTTTCAGCTTCTTTCACCGCCAAACACCTTAACTGGATGCCATCAGCTTGCCTTTTATACAAGGTGCCATTTACACTGATGAACTGAGTGGACAACTTTCGAATCATCCTTTGGTCTTTCTCCATGGCTTCTTCTAGAAAAACTGACCGTTCCAAATAATTTTGAATGTCGTAGTACCAAGGGTTTCCATCAGTGGCCCCTAAATCCATCACCTGCTCAGTTTCAAAGTAAGGCTTTTTCGAGCTAGAGATTAGCACGGGTTTTATAGTAATCCCTGTTGGATTATCCCACATGGACACCAATGTCGCAAGAGCATCGGCCAATTGATTTTCATCCCTGGAGGTGAAGTGAAAAGTGCAAGTCTCGAACTGACTACTCAATATTCTCAAGTGCTTCACATAAGGTAACAACCTTTCTTCCTTAACTGACCATTCCCCTCTGATCTGATGAATTACTAATGAAGAATCTCCGAAGACTTCTGCGGTCTTTTCCCCCAGAGCCAGCAATGCTTCCAAACCAAAGATGCAAGCCTCATATTTTGCTTCATTATTGGTCGCCTTGTACCTCAACTTCTTGGCTAATGGCAGCTTTTCACCATCCGGGGTCGTAAGAATGATCCCTGCTCCTGCCCCTTTACTGTTAACTGCCCCATCAAAGAACAATTGCCACCCCTGTACTGCTATAGCCACGACATCTTCATCTGGAAAATTGTATTCGAATTGGTCTCCCTCAATAGGATGCTCAGCCAAGAACTCAGCTACAGCCCTCCCTTTAATGGTTTTCCTGGTGATGTATTCGATATCGAACTCTTGCAATAATAATAACCATCTTCCCATCTTTCCCAGCAGAGAGGGCACTTCCTGAAGGTACCTAAGCGGGTTATGCTTGGCAACCGCTTGCACACTGAAGGAATGAAAGTAGTGTCGCAACTTCTTAGAAGCCCAAATAACTGCTAAGCAGATCTTTTTCACTTCCACATATTTGGCTTCATATGTCAGGAATTTCTTGCTAAAGTAGTAAACAGCAAACTCCACCCCAAAGTCATCCTCCTGAGCCATCATGGCACCCACTGAATTGTCTTCTATCGCCAGATACTGGATTAATGGTTTGGCATGTCGTGGTGGTCATAAAACTGGAGGATTCAGGAGATAATCCTTAATAGTATCAAAAGCCAATTGACAATCATTATTCCACACCACCGGCTGATTCTTCCTAAGAAGCTTGAAGATGGGCTCGCATACTGAAGCCAGCTTGGCAATAAACCGGCTGATGTACTGAAGCTTTCCCAGGAAACTTCTAACCTCTTTCTCTTTCTGAGGCACTGGCATCTCTCTAATGGCCCTAACCTTGTCGGGATCTACTTCAATTCCTCTCTGGCTTACCACATGGCCTAACAGCTTACCCGAGGTAACTCCAAAAATGCACTTCTTGGGATTGAGGTGCAGATCATACTTATTAATCCTTTGAAAGAACTTTTCTAAAGCCTCGAAGTGATCTTCTCTGGTAGCTGACTTGATCATCATGTCGTCAACATACACCTCCACTTCCTTGTGGATCAAATCATTGAGAACTCTGGTGGCCATCCTTTGATAGGTCGCTCCTGCATTCTTTAGTCCGAAAGGCATAACCCAGTAAGCAAATGTACCCCATTCGGTGATGAAGGTTGTCTTAATCTGATCCACTATCTTGTTAAGGATTTGATTGTACCCTGCATACCCGTCCACGAAGCTGTACATCATGCAAGCAGCGACACTATCTACTAGCACATCAATATGAGGCAGAGGAAAATCATCTTTCGGGCAGGCTTTATTCAGGTCCCGATAGTCCACACATACTCGAACCTTTCCATCCTTTTTAGCCACAGGAACCACATTAGCCAGCCACGTCGGGTATTTAACCTCCAGTAGAAACTTAGCCTCAATCTGCTTATGGATCTCCTCTTTTACCTTCTGAGCCCATTCTGGCCTAAGTCTTCTGAGCTTTTGCTTGACCGGTTTACTTTCTGGGTAAGTTGGAATGGCATGTTCGGCTACATCTCGATCAATCCCTGGCATGTCCTCGTAGGTCCAGGCAAAGACTTTTTCATATTTTTTTAATATTCTCTCAAATTTTAGCCTCTTGTCAGGAGTTATATCTGATGCTATCAAAATTTCCTTTGGATTCTCCAAAGTTCCGAGATTAAATGCAGTTGTGCTAGTTGAGTTAATGTCAAAGATGAATGCATCATGTTTATGATCATGAGAAATGAAATCATCAGAAACATCACACAAGTAAGCAAAGTTATTCATCTCATTAATGTAATCAGAAACATTAACATTGTCATTAAAAAGTTATGGCATAAAAAGACTATCTAAATAACTACTGCCTTCATCTTCTGTCGATGAGGATGCCGCAGCCAACTGGGCTTTGATTTCTTGGCTTGGTGGAGGCTTTTCAACTATCTCCGATGAAATCTCCAAATCTTTAAACTTCAGCTCTGGCTCTACCATCTTTTCCTTTCCTTTCAACCTGGTAGCTAACAGCTTATCAGTGACAATCTCCTCGGGCCCATCCCTATCCCAGACACTGCACTGAGTCATGATCTCCTCATCCCAGAAGTTCTCTGCGGACTTGATAACTCCAACATCCCAGTCAAAGACATCATTGAAAATTTCAAACCCCGGAATGATCTTTTCATCCACCCACTGAGGCTCTTCTTCTCCAGTATAAGCATAGACCAAAGATGAGGGAACAAAACTCTCTGAAATGTGGGGAATCTTCTCTGACACTTTTTTCCTGCCATGTTCTCCTTTGTAACCCAGACCCTTCCGATCCTTCTGGCCTTGTGTTGTGATGGCATCTTGCAACCCCTGCGAATTTTTACCCAATTCGGCCCCTAGGAGGAAGTGCATCCTCTTCATCATGCTCATCACCTGAGGGCTACCTGCCAAGCCCTGCTCCTCACCAATCACTGATACGTGGAAGCCACTAAATGGCTGATTAGAGATCTCCAAGGCAGACACTTGGTTCTCTCTTGCTGCTTTAATGGTCACCACCTCCCCTTTATGAGGTATCTTTACCATTTGGTGTAAGGTGGACGGCACTCCTCCCAATTTATGGAACCACGGTCTTCCCAGTAGGGCTGAGAAATTTGCTGGGATAGGCAAGACCACAAACTCTGCCTCCGTCTCAATAGGCCCAGTCCTAACTAGAGCTCTGAATGTTCTCGATGCCTGTCTCCGAGAATTATCGTAGGCTGTGATGGTCAAATCAGACTTACTAAACATACTCTCGTCCAGCCCAAAAGCCTGAAGTGCCACTAGGGGGCAAACATTTATGGATGACCCATCATCAACCATAACACAAACGGTGTGCTTGCCGTTAATTTGAGCCTTGATGTATAGTGGTCGGTTGTGATTGCGGCCCTCAGTTGGCAAATCTGCGTCAGAAAACACCAGTCTTTCCCCTGATCCCCCCTTAACGAGATCTAGCAGCTCAGATGGAGAAATTGTGGTGGCTACGGTGGACTCACTCAAAGCCTCGACTAACTTCTGTCTATGAGAAGGGGATTGCCTTAGAAGATCCCAAATAGATATCTGAGCCATGGTCTTTTTCAGCTGCTTTATTATGGAATTTTCTTCCAGCTCCTTCTCTACAGGTGCTTGCACTGAGTCCTACTGCTTCTCAACTTCGGGGACCACTCTCCCACTTCTTGTTACAGCCCCAACTCTCTCATCCTCCTCCAAATCCCATGGATCCACGAACTCTCCATCTTTCTCCTCATCTCCACTCTCACTAGTGGACCAACAGTCTATTGCCGCCACGGGGATCCCTTCTTCACTTGCCTCAGGGTGAGTGATAGCGACGTATTCATTGCCACATAAATCCTGAAGGACATACCATTCGGGTAGGCTCGACTCAATCATGAAGACACGCGGTGGCACAGCATTGAAATTATAGTTCTTCTTGCTCTCCCTCTTTTCAGGATCGATGATCTGCTTACTATCGATCAGATCCTGAATCTGGTGCCTCAGCCTGAAGCAATTGTCTGTCAGATGACCTGTATGTTAGTGAAAGGTACAGTATTCGTTCTCTTTATGCCCCAGTTCTCCTTGGGTCCTAGCTGGCCTAGGTGGAAGAGGTTGTAGCTTCCCCTCCTTCATTAACCTCTTCAGTACCCATGACAAAGGCCTACCCAAATTCGAGAAGTACCTCTGATTCATTCCTGTTGCCGACACCTCAGCTGTCTTCCCACTTCTATTACCACTGCTGGAACTAGCTGACTTGGCTGCACCTTGATTATTGTATCCCTTCTTGGCATAAGCCTCACTGCTTGCCTTTCTGGCCATATATTCTCCTTCTGCCTCTATAGCAATGTCTTTCAAGGACTCCCAATCTTTTAGCCCCTTCATTTTAAGTCCATCTCTCAGATATGGGCTAGCATTCCGAATGAATAATCGGATCTGATCAGGTGTATTGGGTTTGCGCTTCATCTCCATAACCCGGTTCCTCCACCGAGTGAGATATTCATGAAAAGACTCCCCAGCCTTCTGCTATAGCAGCTCTAAATCCTTTATTGTGACCTCCATGCGGGTACTGCAATCATATTGCTCTAGGAACTCTTCAGTTAACAAGTCCCAGTCTTCTTTGGACCTCCTGTCCAGCCCATGGTACCAGTCAATAGCAGCTCCTGTAAGACTCAAGCAAAAGTACTCTATCTTCTGCTTCCTTGTTAAAGTTGTGCCCTTCATGACTAATGAATACTGCTTGATGTGTGCAGCAGGGTCAGAGGTGCCATCAAATTTTGGGATATCAGGCATCTTGAAGTTCTGGGGGACCAGATCATCCCCATCCAACTCACGATCCTCCGGGTTCATTCCCCTTTCTACCGTCATTATCCTTGTCATAGCCTCAAACTTCTCCTCCATCTTCCTCCACATTGCTTCTTCTAGCTTGGGCGACTTTCCTTTTGCCACCATCTGTTCCTCTTGCTCATCCTCCCAGAGGTCAACCTCAGATCTCGGGCCTTCTCTACGCTCAACAGGTGCTGGTGCTCTTTGCTCAACCGCAGGTGGGTCAACTACAGTTGGGGGATCCTCCCTAACAGCCCCTTGTTCATCTGGCCCCCTAATAGGAGCAGCAGCAACTTGTTGCCCAGCTATGGTAGTGGCAAGATTGCCCATCATGGCCATCATTCTAGCCTCAAACTCTTCCATTTTTCTCCCCACTTCCTTGGCAATCATTGCCCTGGTTGCATCAGACCCACTGGTTGGATTAGACATACTTGATGACTCTGAAGAAAAAGTCTCACTACTATCTGAACGAGAATATGTGCTCCGATACGGCACTAGCTCTGGTAACCCCAAGAGTGGAATCCTTCTCAACCGACCGTCGGGACCCCTAAACCACCCCGGCGAATCTATGATGGCTGAAAAAAATACATCTCGTTAGGATGATGTATGATTGAAATGCAATGCATGGTCGTGCTGATGCAACATAGACAAACACATGCAGGCAGATAGATCCTTCCAACCTTATTGCCCCCAGACACGAGGTAGCATAGTCTCTTTCCTAGGTGGGCTTTATCTAAGGGTTAACAGGAAACCCATTTGACGCGTATGGTGCACGGTGAAAAACCGGCAGCATAACAACTCTTTAATGTACACACGTATTAGTGTTTGGCCATTATGTATTTTAAACACCTCAATTAAATTAAAAATGGGCTTACCGAGGCATGAAAGCCTTTGATGAAGACCATTTAATTTAACTGATCTTGTTCAATATATGATGGCCCAAGTAGCAAGCACGGTATTACGGTACATTTCACCTAGTGGAAGTATCTATTGCCATTACATGAGCTTTGGTCAAAGGTAGTGATACTTTAGGGCTACCCAAGCATGATTCCTGCCAACGGGTCTAACTCATCACGAGCATAACGACCGATTGGGTCACCATTTGATATACCATAAGGTACGAGGCTTGGGCTGGTGATTATCCTTAACACTTCCCCACATTGAGTGAACGTAGGGTTGTGCTTCGGGAATGCACCGGGGTTAAAATAGGGACCAAACTAGCATAATCTAAGGCTCTAGCATGGATGCAATGCAATTTCAAAAAGAGATAAAATTTCTAAATTAAAACTCAATTGTAAATTTTAGCCAAGGTACTTTCGAAGGGAAGTCTCTTATTAGTTCCCCAGTGGAGTCGCCACTGTGACGCGCGCCGAACCCCGTGGCTTCCCGAAGGCCCGCTTTAGGGCTATCAGGAGAGGTTCATTGAAACTTGTAAGGTATTTACAAGTGCATCTATTTTGGGCAACAAGGAGATTTCATGGAGTCGCCACCCAATAAAACATTGGGATAGTTCATCTCGTCTCAGTGAGCCTAAGACGGCGCTGCTGTGTCCATTTTGGGCAAGCCAGAGGGGTCTTGGAGGTCCCATCCTAATAGAACATTAGGAGGGCCCTCTCGCCTCGTGGAGCCTAGGACTATGCAAGTTAAACCCTTTTTACAGGACACAAGAGGTGTCTTGGAGATCCCATTAAAATGAGTCTCTCGCCTCGTTGAGCCCAAAGACTAGAGGCAGGTTCGGGACTTCCCATTTATTTATACCTTGGCTAAGTTTATAATCAAATTTTGAATTTATCGTTTCATCCCATTTCTCATTCAATTTTAATGCAATTTAATTAAACGGGCATGTCAACCACATAATAAAAGCGATAAATAAAATAAATGAAAGCAAAATAAATTACAACAAAACTAGGAGCGGAATACAACCCCCATTTGTAAATAAAATACAATTCATACATAAATCGGGATATTTATTAAAAATGAGGACATTGGTCCTCTCATGCATAATTAAAGAAAATAGTTTTAAAGTGATAATTTATTTTGGATGAAAAAAATTAGGACATTGGTCCCATTTTATTTTAAAAAAAAAAAATTAATTAAGTAGAAATATTTTTATGGTTTTTTAATTAACGTCCATAAAGATAAAATTAAATAAACTTATTACAAATTACATATTAGAAATAAAATAACGAAAGCAAAAGAAATGAAAATAATAAAAATTAACAAATCAAATCCCAAATGGATTTTCAACTCTTCATGGGCTCCCACTTGGTATGGAAAAGACTCACACATAAAAATAAGTATTAAATAAAAAAAACAAATAAAAGTGAAGTTAGTAAAAAATTAATTAAACATATAACATGAAAATAATTAAATTAAAGCAATCAAAATTGCATCATGTATGACAAGCCAATTAAAACAACATAATAAAAATATGCAATCCAATTAATTAACAATTTAGCATGCATAAAAGATGACATAATAATAATAATAAAATTTAACATGCAAAAACAAGTATAAAATAATGATGATAAAATTTAACATGCATAAAAACATAAAATAATAACAATAATGTCCAATCATGCATAAAAAGTAAAAGTAATAATAAAAATCAGCATGCATAAAACATAAATAATAATAGTAATAATAAAATTAAACAAGAATAAGGATAATAATAATAATACTAATGATGTTAATAACTACAATAATAATAATAACGCAATAATAACAAAGGATATGAACAATCAAACATAATAATAATAATGATAATAATAATAATAATAATAAAAAAAAAAAGATGAACAATCATATAAGCATGCAAGAACAATAGGAAATAAAATCAATATGACACATTTAAGGCATGATAATAATAATAACAATAATAATATGAACAATCACATAAGCACATGGTAATAATAATAATAATAATAAAAACAATAATAATAATGATGATAACAACATGTGAACAATATGAACAACATGAACAATTAAATAAAAATAATATGAACAATTAAATAAAAATAATAAAATAGTTTTAAAAGAATTTACATTGTTAACTAATCAAATAAAAAACAAAAACAAGAAATAAGAAGAAAATAATAAGACTAAAAGAATTTACATGTTAACTAGTTAATTAGAAATAAAAAAATAAATTAAAAATTAAACTAAAAAATTGAGCCAAAAATGTTTACCCTCAAAATTTATCTTGATAAAGAGAAGATAAGATCCAATTCCTTGTCTTGTATTGTTGGAATAAAATTATAAAATAAAATATTGAAAATGAATTTTTACTCAAGAACAAATAATTTATTTATTTGTCTCAAAACAAAAATTGTCAATTGAAAATAAGAAAATTCTCAAGAACAAAAATTATTATTTTTTGCCTTAAAAATTGCTGGAAATTCCTTTAGAAATTGAGAGAATTTGTTCTTGAAAGAAGAAAGAAGAAGAAAAATATTTTCTAAAGAAAATCCCCCCCAATTCTCACTAAAAAATCCTTTTTATTCCCCTCAATATTCAGATTTTTTAATTGAGAAATTAAATTAAATTAATTCCCATAACTACAAAAAAACAACTGAATTTATTGGGTTGGAAGATAAAAGGCTTTTTGAATTGAATTATGCAAAAAAAAAAATGAGTTAAAAAACATTTAAAATGAAGAAATTGTGGCTAAAAAGGCCAAAAAGACCAAAACGGGCGAACAGGGGCGCGAGGCGCCTCGTCGGAGCGCCCGACGGCCTTCCCGCGCGCGATCCGCCTGCGCGTCGGGACGTTGCGGAGCGCGCCTAGCGCTGCCGCAGCCCGACACTCGCGCGAAATTTTTTTTTAAATAAAATTCTATAAAAACACAATAATTTAAAAACTAACTTTTATCCCAAAATAATTTTTAAAATATTTCTAAAATACATTTTTCTTCATTCCTAACAAATCAAAACGACAAGAAAATTATCACTTACAACTTTCATTATTTTTGCGTATAAATCGGCAAATTTAATTTCATCATTGGATAATCCTGATCAAGTCTACTCGGGACCCGGTATCTACACCACCCTATACACACCCATCCTCAAAATTCTAGATGTAGAAATATATTTCACTATCCAATATTTATGTATTTTGGGGGGTTTTAAATTTTATACAGGGGATTATGACTATGAATCTTTTTGATATATTTTTTTTAAATTAAGCTATGAAATTTGAATCATTTTAATTAGTAAAAAAGTCACATTTTTAAATTGTTATTTCACATCACAAAACAAGAATGTGATCTTAAAAAAATGTTATTTTTTTTTAAACTTTACACATTATAACTCAAAAATGTTATCTTATTCAAAAATAAAAAAAATAAAATTGTTCTGAAAATCTATTCAATCCAATATGTGATCTGAAATGATATGAGCTGCTAATAATTCGGACATATTTATCCAACGTGACCTGTTAGCTAGGTCTAATTTTATTTGCAGAAGTATAAAGTATAAAGTTTTGAAATTAAATGAATGAAAACATTTTTTTTTCTTTGAATGAAAAGAAATTCAGTATTTAAAATATAAATTATAGATTATAAAATAAAAAGAGAGAATTATATTTTTCACATCTTACATTTCAAATTTAAAATTTAAGGGCTAATGTTAGAAGAGAAATCTTTACTAGGAATATATTTTTTTTTTAATATTGATATACTCGAAGATGATAACTGCAGGGGTTAGTAATGGACAAAGCCGAAGGGTCATTGCCCAATTGTATGAGCTCCAGAAGACACGCCTCAAATTCATTCTTTCACCAATCTTAAGAGCTTGTGGTAGATTCGGGGCGTTAAAAGAAGGAAAACAAGCTCATTGCTTGATACTGAAATTAGGGTTCATTGCAGATTTGAACGTAATGACTTCCCTTCTTGACATGTATTCAAAATGTTGCTGTATCGAAGGTGCTCACAATATGTTTGTCGAAATGCCTGAACCAGATATTGTGGCCAAGAACAGCATGATTTCTGCGCTGTGCCAATGCCATTCTTCGGCAAAGGCGATCAATTTGTTCGATAACATGAATGAACGTGATGAAGGAACTTGGAATTCATTGATTTCAGGGTTTGGGCAGAATTCAGAGGGAAGTACAGGGTTAGTTTTCTTTGAGAGAATGAGGTTAGAGGGAGCCAAAGTTGATGTTATTACAATGGTAAGTGTTCTTTCTATTTGTGCTGATGTTGCTGCATTAACTTATGGTAGAAAAGTTCACGGATTAGTAATGAAGTATGGGTTCGAGTTATATTTACCTGTTGGAAATGCAATCATTGATATGTATGCAAAATGTGGGTGTTTGGAGAACGCATGTTTGTGTTTTAATCATATGGCTACTAAGAATGTAGTTTCTTGGACTTCCTTGATTGTGGGTTTTGGAAAAAATGGACAAGGAATTGATTCTCTTAAGGCATTTGATGCAATGGAGAGAGAGAGAATTGTGCCCAATAAGATTACTTTCCTAGGTGCTTTGTATGCATGTAGTCATGCAGGATTAGTAGAACAAGGATGGAAAATTTTCAACAAAATGATATGTAACTACTCCATAAAACCCATTATGGAGCATTATACTTGCATGGTGGATCTACTAGCTCGAGCTGGTTGCCTTAGGGAGGCCTATAATTTCATTGAAAAGATGCCAATGAAACCGGATGCAAAGCTCTTGACTGCATTTCTTAGCTCGTGCTGCACCTACAAGAATATAGAGCTAGCAAGCAGTGCTAGCAATATGTTACTTGAATTAGAGCCTGAAGAAGCAGGGGCCTACATGTTGCTATCCAAGTTCTATGGACAAATAGGGGACCTGGAAAGTGTAGCAAACGTTAGGACATTGATGCTAAAGCGAGGAATAAGGAAAGAGAAAGCGCGGACATGGATTGAAATTGATAAAAGAATTCATAGCTTTGAGTCAGGAGACAAATCGCATCCTCTTAGCCAAAAAATATATAGTTACTTGCTGAAGATGGTTGAGAAGATGAAGAAGATTGGATATGTGCCTAACACAAACATGGTAGTGCATAATGTAGATCATCATATAAAGGAAGAGATAGTTCTAAGTCATAGTGAGAAATTGGCTATTGGATTTGGGTTAATCAGCTCTGCGGTAGGAACTCGTCTTATGATAGTTAAGAATCTTAGAATGTGTACAGACTGCCATTTAGCAACAACATTGATTTCCAAAATTGAAGGGCGTGAGATTATTGCAAGAGATTCTAGCCGATTTCACCATTTTAAAGATGGATTTTGCTCTTGCAGAAATCATTGGTGATTACTCCTTCCATTGTACCAAATTGTCACTTCTTATGCAATCATCAATATTAAGGTAATTATTGATTTGATTAAGTTTTATGAAAAATTATGTTGAACAGACTAAAATGCTTTTTTTAATTTAGGCTATCATAGTAAAATTGTGTAGAATAAGATAAATATTAATTAAGTTATTAAATATTTTATTGACATTATATGAAGGATAAAGTTAGAAATCATGCATTAAATGTTATTTTAAATTTATCAAAATTACAATTTGGTGGGATATTTTTTTCTTAAAAGTGACAATTTGGTGGAACGGATTGGATAATAGTAAATAGAGACATCATTGAAATGAACATTTTTACTATGCACATAATAAATTTATATCTTGTCTAATTTTAGATAGAGTCATAATATTTATTTACAACTTTAATTGCCGCTAAAAATAATCAAATTCAAATTTTTATATACTTTTAATTGCGTGCTTATCAGTAGGACAATTTCATTTCCATCTTAAAACTTCATTTCCATCTTCAATTTTCATATTCAGTATTGTTTTCCTGCATGCATAATTTTTTTTTTTTCATTAAAAAAGATAAATTCCAATGATAACACCTTTTTTATTTTCACATTTTACGAACTTTTCTCATGACACTTTAAGAAGCTATATTTTTGAACTTTTACCATTTTCGTGCAAAGTTAATGATTATTAGTTTCTCCGTCCCGTTCCACCAAATAATTATTGGTTTCGCTAATTTTTATAAAAATTATACTATGTTAATCCCAGGTCAATTGTCACTTTTTTTAAGAAAAAAATTGTTCCATCTAAATTCTCATTTTATGAAATCAAGTGAGCATTTATTATAACTATTACTATAATGTTGCCGATGTCAATAATACATTAATATCTTCATTAATCTTTCTCTTTTTTTTTTATAATTTTTTCTATCTTTATTAAATATATAAAAAAATGATATTATAGTCTTTTTAAAATATTTTTTTTTCAATTGAAAAATACTCCCTCCGTTCCTAAATACTAGTCACTTTTGTTGTTTTCACAACAATTAAGAAATATTAATTAGTTTTGAATTTAAAAAAAAATTGAGTGATTCAATGTAAATTGAGTAATTCAATGCAAAAAAATGAATCTAATTGGTCAATTTTTATTGAAAATAAAAATTAAATTGGAAAAAGAAAATTAAATTGTATTGAAAATGTAAAAGTGACAGATAAATGAAATTTGAATTTTTATCAAAAGTGACAGATATTAAGGAACGGAGAGAGTATTAATCATTACGTTAATATATGTGAAAAAAAAAGCGCCAATTGATCCAGAACGAAAGGAGCAATGAATAGGCTAAGATATCTCATTTTAATTCAGACTATCATAGTAAAGTGTGTATAAAAAGAGAAATATTAATTAAGCTTTTTTTTTTGAAACTAGCATTAATTAAGCTATTAAATTATTTGTTGACATTATACAAAGGATAAAGGTGAAAAATATGCATTATATGTTATTTTGAACTTATTAAAGTGACAATTTGGTGGAATAATTTTTTTTTTTTTTTTCAAAATGTGACATTATAGTGTGTTATAGGGAGTAATTGTATATGACAGTGATGTACTAGTAATATGATATAAATCACCAATACAAAATAATTTGACAAAAAAAAAATTAATTTAAGTTGAATTTTATAAAAGTATTTATTAGTGCTATTAGTTTCTGATAACAAAACTAATTCAATTTAATATAGAATTCTGCTGGGAGTTAATTACAAATTAGAAATTTATGAGTTATATTCTATTTACGATCTGATTTCTATTCTAATACTGATTCTATATCCTATAAGTAGCAGAAATTCAGATATTTTCATCATATTGAATCTCTTTCTTAATTACATTATATTTTTCATATTTTTAGTCAAGATATTGGTTTGACTGTCGGACTATTCATAAATTTTTATAGGCCTTTTATTTTTTTTGCAGATAACAGAGAACGAATTTTTTTTTGAGAATGTTATCGGTTTCCTTTTTTCTAAAAGAAAAAGAAAAAGCCATACCCATGGAATTAACATTTTTTTGTACATTTAACTGTTAATATAATAATGTTTAGCTCAAAATAAATAAATTATTGGAGTATCTGTTATATAGAAAATATAGTAGAAAAATTAAAGAGCATCTCCAATTTGAAGTTGGCTTTAGCAACCGACTTCATAGATATAGATCTAAGGCGGCTTATTTTCTTGATCAAGCGAATCGACCTTTAGAACCAATGAGCATTATGTAAAGGTATCATTATTGACTTGAAAGATTCAATCTAATTCTAGCTATTCCCAAACTCATAAAAGCTTTTTTTAGTTGATTTGATTTACGAATTCAATTTAATCTGTTTATAAAAAATTAATTTAATTTACAAATTCAATTTAAAAATTGGATTAACAAAATACTTTTGAGTAAAATTTTAATTTGATTTACAAATTCAATTTAATCCGTTTAAAAAAAAATTGATCAAAATCTGATCATATTGGAATATGACAAATTTATAACTTTATCTATTTGATCCATAAATTTTTGCAAGAGTTTGAATCGATCCATCGAATGGCCAAATGATCCATAAGAGTTCAACACTCATTTAGTTTTTTTAGTCTATTTAATCCATCTATGATTTTTATTCAAAACAATTAAATTTTAAATTTGATTTTTGCTAAAAAAAGCCACTGTAAACTTATAAAAATGGCATACCCTTTAGCCTGTTTAATCTATTTATGATTTTGACTTTTAAACTTAAATTTTTAACGTGATATTTGTTATTAAAAAAAAAAAACCATTGTAAACTTATAGTTAGAGGTGAGAAAAAAATTGAAAATTTGATTAACCATAAAATCGGTCCAAAATTAAACTGATTTTTTCAATTAACCAGTCCGATGGATTCAGTTTCGATTTTTATTTTTTACATTTTTTGTTTATTCAATTTCAGTTTTAATATTTTAGTACTTGTTAACCGTTAGTTTACAGTTAACTAGTTCATATATATATATATATATATATATATATATATATATATATATATTATATTTTTATTTTTATACCTTAATAATTTTTTTTTTCTTTCTTTTTTTTTTTATTTCTCTAAAACTTATATAAAGTAATACTTTAAAGTATATTTAAATTATATTTTAATTTTTAAACCATAATTTTTTATTTCTCTATAAAATTTATCTAATACTTTATAGAGTATTTAAATTATGTTATTCTCCTTGAAGGGAAAAATATCAAAATAATAATAGAAGTAATATTAAATAATGATACTGTGAGCACCGTGTCCCACGGCGGTCCAGATCAGAGACTACCCGATGAAGAAATCGATGTCCGTTTCCAAATGAATGGATGAAATTCATAGACTTTGGTCCTTTAGATTCAAGAGAATTAAAGGTTTTCATTTGCAAGGGAAAGGAATAGAAAATTGAGAGGTTTTAGCTTGAAAAATGGTTTTTTTCCTCCACAGACGGCCAGCCCATCTGTAACGGGACGCCCGTCTGTTGCTGAGGCGATCCGTCTCTCGCTATGAGGGACGGGCCGTCGGTGAGGCGAGTGACAGACACGTATCGGTAAACCGATGCCCGTCCCTTCGGCCCGTGCCTCGCTCTGTCGGTGGCCAAATGACCGCGCGTGTCCTTTCAACGGACGCCCGTCGGTAGCGGATTTGCTGGCCGAATTTCTTGGAATCAGTTAACATTCTTTTCCTATTTCCTATTGGAAATCGGATTTAGGGTTTTACCAAGGAGGAGCCTATAAAAAGGCATTTTTTACCTCATTTGGGGGTTCTTTCTTTGGGTTTTTTTTTGTTTTTTTTGGAGGGGGAAAATTTCCCTAATTTTCTTAAGAAATCCAAAAAGGTTCATTTCTTTCAAGGGTTTTTATCTCATAAAAGTTATTTTCATCTTTTTACTCTTTTGTTTTTGTGGATCTAATTAAATTGAGGGAACAAAAATCATTTAGTTTCCATCAATTTTTATTGATTCCCATATTCAAATTTTGTTAGCTTTCATCAAGAAAGAAATACAAATTTTCTTTCCTTGATTTTACTCAATTCTCGTGAAGCGTGCGGGACTAAAAACCATTCAAATATTCGTCCTAAAAGGTAAAATCCGAGGGTAAATATTCTGGACTGAACATTTGGTTGAGTTATTTTAATTATTTGCATTTATTTCTGAATTTTGTGTGAAATAAACTGTTTTCTTGTGAAAAGTTTGCCTTTTTTATCGTTTTTTTTAGGAACAGAGGTGACCGACGGGCAGTAAGGTCACAGACGCCCGTCGCTCGCTTGAGCGACAGAACGTATGTGATGCGCTGCGCTGCCCGCCGGTCACGCAAGGGACGCCCGTCGGTCACATACTGATGGCCGTCCCTGGGCTTCTTTCTCAGTTTTTTAACCATTTTCATTTATTTCTTTCATCCTTTATTTTCTTTTATGTTCAAAATTTCTTTTGGGCTTTCTTTTATCTTATTTTATTTTATTTTGCTTCTGTATTTTATTTAGTGTTATCTTTATTTTGGATTTTTTGGTACTAATATATTTGTTTAGTTTGCGAGATAATATTATTTTGTTCTTTGGGTGGTTTGAGCTTGAGATGATGATCGCTATGCGAATCACGAGGAGTTCCGCTCGGTTTAATTCTTTAACCTTTGTTGTTTATTTATTCATTTACTTATCTTTATTATTTGTCTTCATTTTATGTAAATTTTTTTTTATCTCATTATAATAAAAATGAGCTAATGTTTTGTAGTAATTAATTTGGGATTCTTATAAAAATTGAGGACCAATGTCCTATTTCCATCCAATAAATCCACCACCAAAAAATATATCATTTTTTATAATAAATGCATGCAAGAACCAATGTCCCCATTGTTAACGAATATCCCGTTTTATGCATGTCTTGCACCTTTATAATGGGAGTTGTATTCCGCTCTAGTGTTATTGTATTTTATTTTGTATGGACATTTTTTTATTATGTTTTATTTATCGCTTTTGACGTGGATGATTACGCGTTTAATTAAATTGTATCATGTGGAGAGAGAGTGAAATAATAAACTCAAAATTTAATCGTAAAATTAATCAAGGTATAAATAAATGAGAAGTCCCGAACTTACTCTGGTCTTTGGGCTCAATGAGGCGAGAGGTCCATCCGATAATTCATTGGAAAATGATCTCCAAGACACCTCTTGTGTCCCATCAAAAGACTTAATTAATAATCCTAGGCTCCATAGGGTTAGAGGGTCATTCCCAATGTCCTATTGGGGTGTTCGCCTCCAAGATCCCGTTGGCTTGCCCAAAATGGATACATGCGCCGTCTTAGGCTCACTAAGGCGAGACGAACTTTTCCAATGTTTTATTGGGTGGCGACTCCATGAAACCTCCTTGTTGCCCAAAATAGACGCACTTGTAATTCATTGCAAGTTGTCAACGGACCTCACTTGCCCGATCGCCCTCAAGCGGGCGGTCAAGGGGCGCCCATGGGGTTCGACGCGTGTCACAGATACTTACCTCTTGTAGTGCATAAAACGTTATGCAAGTGTCACGAGGATCCTCTTAGTTTTTGGTCATTGGTCTGGCTCTTATACACATGCGGGATAACAACAGTTATTCCACAATCTAAAAGCCCCTGGAAGATTAAAAGAAAACGAGTGTGAGTATAAACGGACAACCTTATGGCGTTAATATTTCTTGTTTCCAAAATCTGATATCTCATATCTATTTATAGAGATCCTAAATACTAAGAACTCATCTCTAGTATAACTCAAACTCATATTGAAATAGGAATAAATAATTCAAATCAGATTAAGATACTCAAATCTATCTGGATTTGGTTTTCATCCAAATTAGAGTAATGGGCATATCCCAACTCTATCATCTCTCACTCACACATGACGAAATAATTTTTAGTCATAATCTCCAGTCACTACAAGAAAATTAAGAAATAGCAACGAAAATTATTCCGTTGCTAAATAGCAACGGAATTTCATTTTCCGTTGCTAAATAGCAACGAAAAATTTAATCCGTTGCTAATTTCGGTTAAGTTTTTAATATATAATAACGGAAAAGTATTTGATTATTTTCGGTGGCTAAAAGAGGAGGGAACGTTAGGCGCGTAAAATTAGCAACGAAATCTAAATACCGTTGCTAAATATCGCACGAACGATAAGCGGGAATCTTTTGGAACAAAAAATAGCAACGAAAAAAGAATTCGATTGCTAATTTAGCAACGGAAGTACTTTTCCGTTGCTAAATGGAGAAAAATAGCAATCGAATTTATTTCGGTTGCTAATATAGCAACAGAACTAAATTCCATTTCTAAATGTTTAAAGAATAGCAATCGAATCGATTTCGGTTGCAAATATAGCAACGGAAAATGAGTTCCGTTGTTAAATGGGAAGAATTAAATTTTTGCATTGTATAATAGCAACCGAATACGAATTCGGTTGCTAATATTGAAACATTTAGCAATGGAATGAACATTCGGTTGCTATTTTTTAAAAGTTAACACTTTTTTGCAACGGAATAAAGAAACCGTTGCTAAATATGTAGAAAATAGCAACCGGATTTTTATCGGTTGCAAATATAGCAACGGAAACTCATTTAGCAACGGAAGAAAATTCCGTTGCTATATGGGAAGAATTAATATTTTGCATTCTAAAATAGCAATCGAATAAAATCCGGTTGCTAATATTGAAAGAATTAGCAACAGAATGAACATTCGGTTGCTATTTTTTTATAGTTAACATTTTTTTGCAACCGAAAATACAAACCGTTGCTATATGTGTAAAAAATAGCAACCGAATTTTCATCAGTTGCAAATATAGCAACGGAATTGGATTTTCGTTACTAAATATTAAAGGTTTGGATTAAAAAATACCAACCGAATTTATGTTGGTTGGTAATGTAGCAACGGAAATTTTACACCGTTGCTAAAGTGTTTCACGAATAGCAACTGAATTAACTTCGGTTGCAAATTTAGCAACGGAATTTATATTCCGTTGCTAAAAGGTAGGTGTAGACACCGTGCCCTGAGACAGTCCAGGTCAGAATTACCCGATGAAGAGATCAGCGTCCGTTTTCGAATAAATGGATGGAATTTGGAGGTTTTCGTCTTTCGGCTTCACAAGGATTAAAATCTTTATCTCCATAGCGTGAGGTTTTGAAAGAGTTTGGGAAATTTAGCTTGAAAATTGAGATTTTACTCCTCAGACGGGAATCCTGTCAAAGATGGGATGCCCATCTCTATTTGGTGTTGCCCGTCTCTAGCATTGAGAGACAGACCGTCGCTTGGATAGACGGGCCGTCTCTTGTGTTGTAGAGACCGCCGTCTGTAGTATGAGTGGCGGACACGTGTCCGCATAGAGACGCCCGTCCCTAGTCCCGTGCATCGGTCCGTCTGACGTCCAGATTACCATGCGTACCCTTATTACCGATGCCCGCCGGTATTTATTGGGATGGCCGTCGGAAGTAGATCTGATCAGATAATGCCGGATTTGGTAAAATTTTATCTGATAAGTCAAATATCTTCCAAATTTGAATGAGGTTGGGGCAGATATTTGGTTAAAAATCGAATTTTAAAATCCTTTTAAAATTTAAACTTTAAATTGATGTTTATCCCAATTATCTTCTAAACTCTATAAATTGTGGATTAAATTTCATTATTTGGGGTTAGCAAATTTTTGAGGTGTTATCAAATTTTTAAGGGAAAAATCTTTTTGTGAGCAATTTACTGAAATCCAATTTTAATAGTTTTTCTCAAAATCTCTATTTTGAGTTATTTTATTCCATAAAAACTCTTTCAAATTCTTCTATTTTCTTTATCCGCGAATTGAGCTAATTTGAGGTAACGAAATTCATGCGTTTCCCTCAACCCGGCTAATTTCAACATTTGAATCGCTGTCAAATTCCCAAGGAAGAAAAATATAAATTTTCTTTTCTTGATCCATTTTTTCGATCCTTGTGAAACGAGCAGGACCGAAGTCATTCGATATCCACCTAAAAGGAAAAAATCCGAGGGTAAACAATCTGGATTAATATTTGTATAATTTAATTGACTTATATTAATTGTTTTAATTTTTTTAAATAATAAGATCTTTTTATTTAATAAAGAATTTCAAGTGAAATTTTGGGGTTTTTTTTCCCTTTTTTCTGGAATCAGGGGTGACCGACGGGCAGAGTGGTTCCTGACGCTCGTCTCTAGTTTGAGAGACGGGACGTAGATGACGCACCACTCTGTCCGCCGGTCACGACAGGGACGCCCGTCGGTAATGTGCAGAAGACCGTCCCTACGCAAATTCTCATGATTTTAACTTATTTCTTTTCCCTTTTCTATTTCTTTTATCTTTTAACTCATTTTCTTTAAAATTTCTTATTTTACTTTTCTTTACTTTACTTTATTCTTGATTTTGACACTGACATGTTTATTTTTATGAGTTATTTTCTGACCGTTTTGGAGTTGGAGTTGTTAATGAGGATGGCCGCGCAAATCTGAGAATTTCCATCTGGGTTCTTTCTTTACCTTCGTTTTCCATTTTAATTCATTTTATTATGAACATTGTTTTAATCCTGTTAAAGTAAAAATGGCCAAACATTTTATAGTAATTAATTTGGGATTATCCGAGAATCGGGGGCCAAAGCCCTGTTTTTAGCCAATAAAACCGACACTTCTCAAAAAATTAGCTTCTAATAAATATGCATGGCAGGATCAATGTCCTCAAATTCAATGAATATCCCGATTTCTGTATGATTTACCCAGCATTTTATAATTGGGGTTGTATTCCGCCCCTAGTTTTATTGTAATTTATTTTTACGTGTTTTATTTCGTGTCAATTTACTGCTTTATCTATGTGAAAGAATTGCGCTTCAATTAACTGCATTGAATGGAAAGTTGATGAAATGGTGAATTCAAAACTTAATTATAATATTAATTAAGGTACAAATAAATGAGAAGTCCCGAACCCACTCTGGTCTTGGGCTCAATGAGGTTAGAGGTCCGGAACCTCCAAAATATCTCTTGTTCCCCTTCGAAAGGCCTAACTTACATAATCCTAGGCTCTAGGGGGTAGAGGATCATCCTAATGTTCTATTAGGCTGAGACCTCCAAGATCCCTCTGGGTTGCCCAAAATGGATATTTACACGCTGTGTAATCCTAGGTTCCACGAGGTTAGAGGGTCATCCTAATGTTCTATTAGGCTGGCACCTCCAAGATCCTCTTGGCTTACCCAAAATGGATATGTATGCGCCGTCTTAGGATCGCTGAGGCTAGACGACCCTTCCCAATGTTCTATTGGGTGGCGACTCCAAGAAACCTCCTTGTTGCCCAAAATAGATGCACTTGTAAATACCTTACAAGTTTCCATGAACCTCTCTCGAAAGCCCTAAAAGCGGGCTTTCGGGGTGCCCTAGGGTTCGGCGCGCGTCACAGTGGCGACTCCACTGGGGAGACTACTCGAGACTTCAATTCGAAAGTACCTTGATTAAAAATTACAATTAAGTTTTAGTTTAAAGATTTCATCTTCTTTCAAAGCTGCATCACATCTCATTAGAGCCTTAGATATACGCTAGTTTGGTCCCTCTATCAACCCCGGTGCGTTCCTGAAGCACAACCCTACATTCACTCAATGTAGGGAAGTGTTAGGGATAATCACCAGCATTTTTAGTGTTATTGCTAACTATTGGCTTTCTTTCCTTCTTATTGTCATTTTTATTATCTTTTCATCACTATGCATGCCTGCACCTTCATTACTACTACCATTATTATTATTATTATTATTATTATTATTATTATTATTATTATTATTAGTATTGCTCTCCTGTTGCCACTATTGTTATCATCATCATCATCATCATCATTATCATTATTATTATTATTATTATTATTATTATTATTATTATTATTATTATTATTATTATTTTGCCATTGTTGCTATTTGATTATTATCATCCCGTTGCCTCCATTATTATTATTATTATTATTATTATTATTGTTGTTGTTGTTGTTGTTGTTGTTGTTGCTGCTGTTGTTATTGTCATTACTTTGTCATTGTCCTTATTATTATTCTTAGGTTTTTGCATAACTTATTTTTAATTTATTTTGCATGTGAATTATTTGTATATCGAATTAACATGTCTTATATTTATCTTGTCTTTATATTTATTTATTTGATTTTAGAATTGTTACTAACATTTTTAATGCCATTTTTGTTTGGGATTTAAATGTGATTTGCCTTGTGTGAACGTTCTCGTGACCACATGGAGGGTCATGACGCGTAAGGAACCTTCTCTCGGTGTGACCTTTCCTATCCCCTTTTTGTGTTTGTATTTGCTTATGAAATAAAATATTTATTTTATGCACATGTAAGATAAAAAAATCACAAAAATATTTTTATAACTAAATTGGAATTTTTATTATTAAAACGGGACCAACATCCCTCACTTTAGCCAAGAAATGTAAAATGTCGCGAAATAAAACGAAGAGTAAAGTTTTCTATAATGGGATCACTCATCCCAGTTTTCAAACCAACAATCGAATAACTCTTTGATCCCTCTTCAAGTGAGCATTAAAGAACCAATGTTCCTGAATTAAATAAATATCCTAATTTATGTATGTTTTTATTTTTATTTTTGACTTTATGTGTTTGTTTTAAGTTTACATATTTTGTGGGCCCTTGTAATTAATTATTTTTGTGGCAATGTTATTTAAGATTTTACTTGGAATTGTATTTTGTTCCAATTTTAATTTTAATTTTAATTGGTTTTCTTTCATGTGGGATTGTATTCTGTACCGATTTCTCTTGTAATTGTGTGCTTGGCGTGTTTACTGCTTTTCTTTATCGCTTTCTTTACAGCTTTTATTTATTGCTTTCGAATGTTTGCGATGCGTTTTAAATTAAATGCATCAATCGTGTGAGATGAAAGATAGAATTTTATGAAATTAAAAACTCATTTATAATTAACCAAGATATAAATAAAAGTGAAGTTCCGAACACCATCTCTGGTTTAGACCATAGAGGTTAGATGACCTTTCCCAATTTCTCGTAAATTGGGTAGCCACTCCAAAATACCTCAAAGGTGCCTAAAGGCTTCATGGGACTAGATGAACTTCCCAATGTTCTATTGGGTAAGGAATTCCAAAATGTCTCATGTTGCCTAAGATCAAAAAGACGTGAACCAATCCCTCAAGCCCTAAAAGCGAGTCTCGCCTATGAGGGCCTTTGCTAGGTTTGGCGCGCATCACAGTGGCGACTCGACTGGGGACTTCATGGCTTTACTATGAAAGTGTCTTGGTTAAAATGTATAATTGGGTTTTTTAAAACTTAAAATTTTATTTCTTTTTGAAAATTGCATTGCATCATTTTAGAACCTTAGAATTTGGTCCCTTATTTTTATCCCGATGCATTTCCGAAGCACGACCCTACTTTCACTCATTGTAGGGAAGTGTTAGGGATAATCACTAGGCCAAGCTTAATACCTCTTGGTATATCAAATGGAGACCCAATTAGTCGCTATATCGTGATGAGTTAGACCCATTGGCAGGGACCATGCTTGGGTAGCCCTAAAGCAACATCACCTTGACCAAAGCTCATGTAATGGCAAATAGAAACTTTCACTAGGTGACATGCTCCTTAATACGATGCTTGTAGTGTGGGCCGTTATATATTAGACAAAATCAAATGAATCAGGTGGTTTTATATCAAAGGCTTTCATGCCTCAATAGGCCCATCTTAATGAGATTGAATTATCCAAATACATAGTGGCTAAAAACCCATACGAATGCACATTATATAAGAGGTGTTATGCTGCCGATTTTTCGTCGTGCACTTCGCGCGTTCATAGGGTCCCCTGTTGACCCATGGACTAAGCCTACCTAGGAAAGAGTCCGCACTACCTCGTGTATGGGAGAAATAAGGTTGGAAGGATTTGTTTGCTTGCATGTGATTGTGGATGCTGCACCAACACGACCATGCATCTTTAATGCCATTCATGCATCATGCTAACAAATTGAGTTTTACAGCCATCATTGATTCATTCGAGTGGTCTAGGGATCCTAGTGGAAGGCTGATCAGGAATTCAGTAGCTGAGCTGCCGGGTTTAGCGCTTACGTCGGGTTTAGATTGGGATAGGAATTCAAACTCTTATTCGGAATAATCATATGAGCTAGTAATGACAAACTTACCGTAAGACATAGGTGCTTTGACAAAGCAAGATTTGGATAAAAGATTTGAGGACTTTGAAAGGAAGATGCTAGCCATGATGGGGAACCTTGTCTCTCAGATGGCACCAAACGCTAGACAACCGTCTGTAGCTCTTGCTGTGGAGCAAGCTAAAATGCCTGTTGTGGGGGAGACTACCGTAGCAATTGCTACTGTGCAACAACCAGTTGGTGAGCTTAGAGCGGCAGCGCCAGTTGAACAGAGAAGGGCAAGGATTTCGGATCCGAGGGACGACTTCATAGAAGAAGAGGAGGATGAGCTGATAATCCCTCAAGCTGTGAGGTGTAGAGTCCCTAAGGTAGAGGACGATGTGGTGAAGAAGATGGAGGAAAAGATTGAGGCTATCACACCTCTGCTGTCGGCTGGGAAAGGGGTTATCCCCGAAGACATAGATTTAGGTGAGGAAGAGTTGCTACCCCAGAGGTTCAAGATGCCGAATTTGCTAAAATTTGATGGTACTTCGGACCCTTCAGCACACATCAAGCAGTACGCCCTGATCATGAAGGGCGCGGGGCTTATAAAGAAACAAAAGGTGGAGTACTTCTGCCTTAGTCTGACAGGGCCAACAATCAATTGGTACCATGGGTTGGATAGGAGATCAAAGGAAGACTGGGATCTACTAACAGGAGAGTTTATGAAGCAATATGACTGTAGCACCCGAATGGAAGTGACGCTGAAAGACCTCGAGCTGCTGCAGTAGAAGTCCAGTGAGTCTTTCCATGATTACCTTACTCGATGGTGGAATCGAATTATGGAGATGAAGAGGAAACCCGACACCTCGGACCAAATCAGACTGTTCATCAGGAACGCGAGCCCGTATTTGAGGGAAGGGTTTAAGATGAAAGGGCTTAAGGATTGGGAATCCTTAAAAGATATCGCCATAGAAGCCAAAGCAGAATATTTGGCAAGGAAGGCCAGCAATGATAATTTCACTCGGAAGAACTATGGGCCTCAAGGAGGAGGTAAGTTGAGTGGCACCGAAAGCAGCAGCAACCGAGTGGGCAAGATGGCAAAAGTTTTAGCCACTGATGTGAGCCAGAGATAATACTCGAATTTGGGAAGGTCGTTATCTTGGGTTTTGGAGAGACTGATGAAAGAAAGAAAGCTCCAGCCATTGCCAGCCAGGCCGGTTAAGAACCATGGCCAGCCAAACCATAGGGGGTATCAGTATTGTGCTTTTCACCAGCACACTGGCCATCTCATTGACTATTGCAGAACT
Source organism: Excoecaria cochinchinensis (assembly GCA_947683425.1). Classification (NCBI taxonomy): domain Eukaryota; kingdom Viridiplantae; phylum Streptophyta; class Magnoliopsida; order Malpighiales; family Euphorbiaceae; genus Excoecaria; species Excoecaria cochinchinensis. Next base: position 15,020,985 of record CANTUQ010000092.1, read on the forward strand.
TTGAGGGATAGAGTCCAAGGCCTTATTGATAGTAAATAGACTTCGGACCCCGAGAAGAGGGAAAAGAAAAAGAAGGCTGGGTATAATGCTGTTCCTCCGCCCGTTTTTATGATAAGTTCTAGCCTGCCGGAGTGGTATGTGCTAAGGGACCTATATGGTAATGACTATGTGGCTATTTTTCATCCTGAGTAGGGGGTTGGTGAAGAGGAACCTCAAGTTGGCATGATAGAGTGCTGGGATTCAACTAGTGAAAGCGAGGCCGAAGAAGTCAAAGAGCTGGAGGATTTGTGGAACTCTGGGGATAAAGAAGAGGTACAAGAGGTGCAAGCTGTGACCCAGAGAGCCAGGATAATTCTAGAGGTAGAGAGACCTCAAGATCCAGCACCTATACTTGCAGGAAAGGAGCCCGAGGAGGATGGGTTAATAAAACAGTTAAAGAAAACAGCAGCTCAGATATCCATTTGGGATTTACTGAGGCAATCTCCATCACATAGGCAAAAGTTAGTAGAAGCCTTATGTGAGTCCACTGTTTCCACCACTATCTCACCATCTGAGTTACTGGATTTAGTTAAAGGGAGCTCAGGAGAAAATTTGGTTTATTCTAATGCAGATTTACTACCTGAGGGCCGCAAACACAATCGCCCATTGTACATCAAGGCATAGATCAATGGCAAGCATACCACATGTGTGATGGTTGATGACGGCTCTTCCATAAATGTATGCCCTTTGGTGGCACTTCCGGCTTTTGGTTTGAATGAAAACATGTTGAGCAGATCTGACCTAACCATCACCGCTTGTGACAATTCAAGGAGGCAAGCTACCGGGACTTTGAAGGCGCAGGTGAGAACCGGGCCGGTTGAGACAGAAACTGAATTTGTTATCCTACTTATACCAGCCAACTTCGTGGTGCTACTAGGAAGGCCCTGGTTTCATAAGCTTGGAGGGGTTCCGTCTACCCTCCACCGAATGATCAAGATCCCATATGAGGGCCAGATTGTGACAGTCAAGGCAGCCAGTGGTAATCAAGTGTCGGTACTCGGGATTTCCAATCAACCCTTTAGTGGGTTCCATGTGGCTGTGGTGAATGAAAAGGGTGGTTTAGTAGAGAGCCCTCAGGTTGTCAACATGATGAAGAGAATGAACTTCCCCCCGGGGGCCGGTTTGGGCAAAAATTCATAAGGGCCTCAGGCACCTATCACCACAAGGGGGCAAAAAGATAGAAGAGGTTTGGGTTATACCACTGAAGACAAGAAGAATGAACTTGGGAAGAAGCCTGCAAAGATCCCGCACATTTTAGAGAGCTTTGTGCCAACTACATCAGTGTGCGCCTATTGTGGAGAAGCCGAGCCACATTGGATTGGCGGCAAGATCACCCCAGGTTTCGAGATCTTCAATGATGTTTTTGACTAGTCCCACGGAGTGGTCAAGTCAGTAGAAGGCTTCTGGGATGAGGAGATCCTCAACCAAAGCTTGGGTTAGGATCGGGAAATTCCTAAGGAGATCGTCACTGACAGTCTGCTGGCCACCCGGGTGAAAGGCAAAGAAAAAGTGGAAGTTGAAGCTACAATGCTAGAATTGGAGAACCTGAAGATTGCAGACGACCAAGACGGTGGACCATTGACTTCAGTGCCGACATCAGTGGAAGATGTTAATGATGGCTTTTCTGATTTACTCTTTATCCCTGAACTATTTGACAATTATGCTTGTAATTCTGAGTTTGTTAATGAGATGAATGGCTTTGCTTACTTGTGCGATGTTTATCATGATTTCATTATGCATGATCACGAACATGAATCATTCATATTTGACATTAACTCAACTAATACTACCTCATTTAATCTCGGGACTTTGGAAAACCCAAAGGAAATCTTGATAGCATCTGATGTAACTCCTGAAGAGAGGTTAAAATTTGAGAGAATTTTGAAAAAATATGAAAAGGTCTTTGCTTAGACCTACGAAGACATGCCGGGAATTGATCAAGAAGTTGCTGAACATGCCATTCCAACCTATCCATAATGCAAGCCAGTCAAACAGAAGCTCAGAAGGCTAAGACCGGAGTGGGCAGAAAAGGTAAAAGAAGAGGTGCACAAGCAGATTGAAGCCAAGTTCTTAGTAGAAGTTCAGTACCCAACATGGTTAGCTAATGTTGTTCCCATAGCCAAAAAGGACGAAAAGGTTCGAGTATGTGTTGACTACCGGGACCTGAATAAAGCCTGCCCAAAAGATAACTTTTCTTTGCCCTATATCGATGTGCTAGTAGATAGTACGACTGCTTCCATGATGTATAGTTTTGTGGATGGGTATGGGTACAACAAATCCTCAATAAGATCGTGGATTGAATTAAGACAGCCTTCATCACTGAGTGGGGTACATTCGCTTATAGGGTCATGCCTTTTGGGTTAAAGAATGCCGGAGCAACGTACCAAAGAATGGCTACTAAGATCCTTGACGACTTGATCCACAAAGAGGTAGAAGTATATGTCAATGATATGATGATTAAGTCGGTCACTCGAGAGGGACATTTCGAGGCTTTTGAGAAGTTCTTTCAGAGGATTGACAAGTATAACCTTCACTTTAACACCAAGAAGTGCATTTTTGGAGTCACCTCGGGTAAGCTGTTAGGCCACGTGTTGAGTCAGAGGGGAATTGAAGTGGACCCCGACAAGGTTAGGGTAATAAGAGAGATGCCAACACCTTGAAAGGAAAAAGAAGTCAGGAATTTTTTAGGCAAACTGTAGTACATCAGCAGGTTAATTTCCAAGCTTGCTTTAGTATGCGAACTAATTTTTAAGCTCCTTAGGAAAAATTAGCCAGTTCGGTGGAATGATGACTGCCAGAAACCTTTTGATGTTATTAAGGATTACCTTCTACATCCTCTAGTTCTGCGGCCGCCATAGCCAGTTAAGCCATTAATCCTTTACCTAGCAATAGAGGAAAATTCTGTAGGTGCTATGATGGCCCAAGAAGATGAATTCGGGGTTGAATTTGAGGCTTACTAACTCAGTAAGAAATTCCTTCCTTATAAAGCCAAGTATGTTGAAGTGGAAAAGATCTGTTTAGCAGTAATCTGGGCTTCAAAGAAACTAAGACACTACTTCCATTCTTACAAGGTGCAGATGGTCGCCAAACAAAACCCTCTTCGATACCTTCAGGAGGCACTCTCTTTGCTAGGAAAAATGGGAAGGTGGCTGATATTACGATAAGAATTTGAGGTGGAGTACATCACTACAAAAACCATTAAGGGTGAGGCAGTTGCAGAATTTTTAAACGATCATCCGATCCAAGGTGATCAATTTGAATATGAATTCCCGGATGAAGATGTGGGTGCCATTACAGTGCAAAAGTGGCAGATGTACTTCGATGGAGCAGTGAATAGCAAGGGGGCCGGAGTGGGAGTGATTTTAGTAACCCCAGAGGGTGAGAAGCTCCCCTTAGCTAAGAAATTAAGGTATAGAGCCACCAATAATGAAGCTGAGTACGAAGCCTGCATCTTCAGGTTGGAAGCACTCTCAATAGTGAGGGCAAAAGTAGTAGAGGTCTTCGGAAACTCATCCTTGGAAATCCATTAGGTCAGGGGTGAATGGTCCATCAGGGAAGAACGACTATTACTATACGTAAGGTGTTTGCAGGAACTAAGTGGTTAGTTTAAAATCTGCACTTTTAACTATGTGCCCTGAGATGAGAACCAATTAGCAGATGCTCTAGCCACCTTGGTATCTGTGTGGGATAACCCGAAAGGAATAGCCATAAAGCCTGTACTCATTTCTAGTTCGGACAAGCCATACTTCGAAACTGAGCAAGTCGGGGAAGTTGAGGCTACTGAAGGAAAGCCATGGTACTATGACGTCCAGAATTATTTGGAAAAGTCAGTATTCCTAAAAGAGGGCACTAAAAAGGACCAAAGGATGATTCGCAAACTGTCCACCCAGTTCATTAGTGTAGATGGTGTGTTGTATAAGAGGCAAGCTGATGGCATATAGCTGAGGTGCTTAGATGAGAAGGAAGCCAAGAGAGTTAGGGAGGAAACCCATGCAGGGGTCTGTGGAGCCAATATGAATGGTCTAGCTCTGGCAAAGAAAATCATGCGATAGGGGTTCTTCTAGCTGGTAATTGACACGGATTGTTCTAAGTATGTGAAGCAGTGCCAACTATGCCAACAGTATGCCAATCTGAGACACCTGCCAGTTTCAGAGTTATGCAACCTTACATCTCCATGGCCATTCGCAGCTTGGGGGATTGACATCATAGGGGAAATACATCTCACAGCCTCTAACGGGCATAGATTTATCGTAATCGCTATTGATTACTTCACTAAATGGATAGCGGCTAAATCTTTCAAGAAGCTGGGTGCCCGCGAAATGGCCAGATTCATCGAACGGCATCTGATTTTTAGGTACGGACTCCCGCATCACATCGTGTCGGATAATGGGATACAGTTCCAAGCTAAAACCAAGCAAAGGCTCAAGAAGTACGCCATCCAACACCATAAGTCTTTCCCTTACCGATCGCAGGCTAACGGGGCAGTCGAAGCAGCCAATAAGAACATCAAGAGGATATTGGATAAGATGGTGCAAACTTATAAGGATTGGGCCGAGAAACTGCCATTTGCACTGTGGAGCTACAGGACCACTACTAGAACTTCTATGGGAGCTACACCTTTCTCTTTGGTTTATGGGATAGAAGCAGTTCTACCGGTAGAAATCGAACTCCAATCCTTGAGGGTGGTAATAAAAGCCAAGCTACCAGAAGCAGAATGGGCTCAACAGCAGCTGCTACAGTTGAATCTGTTGGATGAAGATAGGATGTGGGCATACTACCACAACCAGGTTTACAAAAAGAGACTAGCTCGATCATTCAGGAAAAAAGTCAGGAAATACCCCCTGAAGGAAGGGGATTTAGTCTTCGAGCAGATAAGGCCAGGGGTTCCAGACTTTCGAGGCAAGTTTAGACCGACTTGGGAAGGACCCTTTGTTTTGAAGAAGCTTTTGTCTAAAGGAGCCACAATCCTAACAGATAGCGATGGAAACGAATTTAGGGAGCCGGTCAACGTCGACAAATTAAAAAGGTTCCATGGCCAAAGGCTTATAAGCGAAATATTGAGAGAAAATGTTCAATCAAGAAAACCTGAGAGGGCTGATTGATAATAGGAGTTTTGATGCTTTCAAGATCCATCTCGAGATCAGGCGTGGTTTGGTATTTTTAGCCTAATATTAAATAATGATCATGTGTAATGAAATCACACAAAAGCATGTATTTGTATGCAATTATATGCTCAGAGTAATTCTTTTCGTTCAATGAATGTCAATAGTTTCTTTTGAAAGGATAATTCATCGTTTCCCATTGAATGTGCACAATTTATCCATTGTTGTTGTGGCCGGTGAGGAGCTTTATCCGTGTCACCTAAAAAGAAAAAAAAAGTAAAGGCCGTTAGAGATGAAAATCATAACTGATGCTCTAAGCAAAAGTTAGGCCAAAAGGCAGGGCGAAAACCTGAAAATAGGCGGTCTACCCTATAAAAAATGAAATGAATAAAAGCGGCTGGATTGGGTTGGCCCCATTCCAAGCAAAAATTAGGCACAGGGTTGTGTGAAAATCCAAAAAGGATGCATTTCCCGCAAAGAAAAGCTAGTGTGAAAATCCATGAGGGACGCACTACTTTTGAAACAATGACCTTCGATACCTGGAGCGATAAGGCGGCGTTACCTCGGACAATCCCTTTCGGGCAAAGCACGTGTACTGGGCGATATGCTTTGAGAAGATCATGGGTCAGAGTCCCTAGGCCAGGATGACACTTTCAGATCCTTGGGGGTATGATCAAGCAAACCGGGCCCTGAATCATATCAGCCGAGGTTATCACGCCTCGACACCTGGGCTACTCGGATGATTGGTGTCGCTTGTATTTTGCATGACATACACACGTTCACATGCATAACTTACCCTCGCATACGGAGTTCTTTTGATTTTGCAGGAAAGTCTGATAGTTTTACACACCGACAAGCTGGTGTTTATCAATCGTTCAGCCGTGATTTTACACGCCTACAAACTGGTGTTCTATCAATCACGTTCTTCCAAGTTTGGTGGTTTCACACACCTACAAGTTGGTGTTTATCAACCGTTCAGCCGTGATTTCACATGCCTAGAAGTTAGTATTCTATCAATCACGCTCTTCAAAGCCTGGCGGTTTCACACACCTACAAGCCGGTGTTTATCAATCGTTCAGCCGTGATTTCACATGCCTACAAGCTGGTATTCTATCAATCACGTTCTTCGAAGTCTAGTGGTTTCACACACATACAAGCTGGTGTTTATCAATCATTCAGCCGTGATTTCACATGCCTACAAGCTGGTTTTCTATCAATCACGTTCTCCTAAGTCTGGCAATTTCACGCACCGATAAACTGGTGTCGATCAATCTTTCAGCTGTGATTTCACACGCCTACAAATTGGTGTTTATTAATCATGCAATTCAATCGTGGTTTCATGCATCAACAAGCCGACATTTATCAATCACATGACTCAACAATGGTTTCACATGCCGACAAACTGGCAAGAAACTAATCACAGCAATCAGGGATGACAGCGCAGTAGGAAGGCGACCGCCGCAGGTACGTGTCTCTTTTCCTCTTTTTTGAATTTCTAGGTTCCCCAAAATTGGGGAAAACTGTAGACACTAGGCCCCGAGGCAGTCCAAGATCAAGGTTACCCGATGATGAAAATGATACTTGCTCACAGGCAAAGGTGTCGAAAATGATGTTTCTCTTGTCGAGAATTTCCTTTTTTCAAAAGTAAAAATGTAAAAATTTCTATTTTATTCCTACTTTTATCTTATTTTATGTTCTTTTTTATTTTATTTTAGTTTCGCGGCTTTCGGTGGCCCACAGTCGGGCGACAGCACGGTGCGCGCGAAGCGTAGAGCCCATGGCAGCACACCCGGGGTGCCGCGTGCAGTCGCGGCCAAAGCTTAGGAATTTAAAGATTCAATTTTTTCTTCTCTCTCTAAAAAACACATCATTCTTGGTTTGCTTCGAGCAAGAAAAATTAATTTCTTTGGCTTGATCATTCCATCAAAATTATTTTCTTGAGTTTTTTATTTGTTAAAAACTTAGATTTTCTCAAACTTTTGTGTGTTTTGCCACCGCAAAATCAACAAGTAGACGGATTAAGACATTGTTTTTCCGATCTATAAAATCTGAGGGTAAACATTCTTAGACCTGTTCTCGTTCAATTTTGTTTATCATTATTGTTGTTAATATTTTTTTGTTATTATTACCATGTTTATCATTTATTTCCAGCATTTTTAGTGTTATTGCTTATTATTGGCTTTCCTTCCTTCTTATTGTCATTTTTATTATCTTTTCATCACTATGCATGCCTGCACCTTCATTATTATTATTATTATTATTATTATTATTATTATTATTATTATTATTATTATTATTATTATTATTATTATCATCATCATCATCATCAGTATTACTCTCCTGTTGCCACTATTGTTATTAATATTATTATTATTATTATTATTATTATTATTATTATTATTATTATTATCTCATTATTTTGCCATTGTTGATATTTGATTATTATCATCCTGTTGCCTCCATTATTATTATTATTATTATTATTATTATTATTATTATTATTATTATTATTATTGTTGTTGTTGTTATTGTTGTTGTTGTTGTTGTTGTTATTGTCATTACTTTGTCATTGTCCTTATTATTATTCTTAGGTTTTTGCATAACTTATTTTTAATTTCCTTTGTGTGTGAATTATTTGTATATCGAATTAACATGTCTTATATTTATCTTGTTTTTATATTTATTTATTTGATTTTAGAATTGTTACTAACATTTTTAATGTCATTTTTGTTTGGGGTTTAAATGTGATCTGCCTTGTGTGAGCGTTCCCGTGACCACATTGAGGGGTCATGATGCGAAAGGAACCTTCTCTCGGTGAGACCTTTCCTATCTCCTTTTTGTGTTTGTGTTTGCTCGTGAAACAAAATAATTTATTTTATGCACATGTAAGATAAAAAATTACAAAAATATTTTTATAACTAAATTGGGATTTTTATTAATAAAACGGGACCAATGTCCCTCACTTTAGCCAAGGAATGTAAAATGTCGCGAAATAAAATGAAGAGTTAAGTTTTCTAAAATGGGATCACTCATTCCGATTTTCAAACCAACAATCGAATAACGCTTCGATCTCTCTTCAAGTGAGCATGAAGGAACCAATGTTCCTGAATTAAATAAATATCTCGATTTATGTATGTCTTTTTTATGTTTGACTTTATGTGTTTGTTTTAAGTTTATATATTTTGTGGGCCCTTATAATTAATTATTTTTGGGGTAATGTTATTTAAGATTTTACTTGGGATTGTATTCTGTCCCAATTTCCATTTCAATTTTGATTTGGCTTTCTTTCATGTGGGATTGTATTCTGTACCGATTTCTCTTTTAATTGTGTGCTTGGCGTGTTTACTGCTTTTCTTTATCGCTTTATTTACCGCTTTCTTTATAGCTTTTATTTATTGCTTTCAAATGTTTGCGATGCGCTTTAAATTAAATGCATCAATCGTGTGAGATGAGAGATAGAATTTTATGAAATTAAAAACTCATTTATAATTAACCAAGACATAAATAAGAGTGAAGTTTCGAACACCATCTCTGGTTTAAACCATAGAGGTTAGATGACCTTTCCCAATTTCTCGTAAATTGGTTAGCGACTCCAAAATACCTCAAAGGTGCCTAAAGGCTTCATGGGACTAGATGAACTTCCCAATGTTCTATTGGGTAAGGAATTCCAAAATGTCTCATGTTGCCCAAGATCAAAAAGATGCAAACCAATCCCTCGAGCCCTAAAAGCGGGTCTCGCCTACAAGTGCCTTTGCTAGATTCGGCGCACGTCACAGTATGGTAGGTATAGATCTATTATTGTTTACATAAGACCTTAATCAATTAATATGAATTACATATTAATAACTCTTTAATTATATATAACTGTTAATATAAATATGCTTGAAAGGGAACCTACATACATTGAATATGTATGAATATTCTTATATTATTTTTAGGTTGTATATGTTAAAATATTAAAGATATGAATATGTGAATATGAAGGATATATTAAGATAAGTGTAGAAAACTAACTCTACACAAATTATATTAAGTAAAAGAGATATTGTGGTTTATAAATGCCTAAAGAATATGTTTGTGATATTGTCATATTGTGCATAGTTATATATATATATATATATATATATATATATATATATATAAGCTATTTTTTGAAGGTACATGATAAATGCATAACATGGCTTTTAACATTATGTGAATATAATTAAGTGTGTACTATCTATGCATATTCTTATGAATGGTTATTTTGTTAAGTAAATGTGTATGATTAAGTAACGGGGGAAGCGTGTATGTATGGTTGATGTATGCTCTGGCCATGTTCAAGTATTATGAATATGGTTAATCATATGCTATCATTTGTGTGTATTGTTAACGAGAACTGTAAGTGGTCATCCATATCATGTTTGTTCCCCACTAAGCATTTGTGCTTAGCACGAGTGTTTCATTTGTGCAAGTATTGAAGATAAATGGGTCGCCAAGGACATCCTGCATCCAGCAAGGCCCACAATTCTATAGGAATTCTTTGAGTAGGGTTTGTATTATGTTTAATATTATACTATAATCTTTCATTGTAATATGAAGTGTAACATGTAAAGATATAGATCAAATTTGTTATATGAAAGTTAATTATGGAATTCGTTAATTGTGTAAATTGATCAGTGTATTGAAATGAAAGGAAATTTTATATTTTTGATATTTGGATATCTACTACTGTGACGAATATGCATAGTTCGATATCATCCTTCACTCGTCATCGTAAATCGATCATATTTTGATACGGTTTACTATGTACGGGTAAGGGATACTACATGACCACTATAACTCAAGAGCACTAATATTATACAGCTGTTAGGAATATATAACGTCTTGAAAAACAAGAACCTCTTTTTCACGTATGGCTAACCCTATATGGCCTTCTCACATTCATTGTTTTAACTCATGATCTCATAAAATAATTTTTGTATTCATTATCATGTCTCTACTCATAAAGACTATAATAGGCATGCCAGTAAACCACAAACCAATTGAATGTGATCAAAATGCTATCTTCCCCTTTTACTGTATGCCTTCGATCATGATTCAGCTCACTTTTCTAGCTAGGTCCGCTAGGCTCAAATTATTCCATGACCTCTTGGAAACTAACTAAACTAGCCATACTGAACCATACTTCAGAATAAGTTAAGGGTTTTAAGGGTCAAAATATAAATAGAGTTTCACAATAGGAAAAGTTGAGATCAATGATATTAAATTCCCATTCCTTTGGTAACTTAAGTACGCACGGTATAAAATATGTGTTATGGTGTTCTCTCATTCCCTTAAAGGAGCGTATGTCTCACATTTGTAAAATGTATTTATAACACCATATAGAAGCATAAGGTTGTGATGCACCAAAGCACCCAACTTTAATCCCCTTACTTAAGGACTGTTTCTAGCTTTATGGAAAGAACATGGTAGTCACATATAACTTATCATCGGATTTCATACAATCCTTATTTGGATCTTAATCGAAAGCATACAACTTTATGTATGTCTTTATCTCGCACCTTAATAAGACTAATCTTGTAATTTCTGTAAGACGACACTTTTATTTTGAATAGGCTCTCGAGCGTCCTCGTATGTTAAAAATTTGTCTCGTCTCAGTCTTTACTAACTCATTAACAAAATTAAGGTAAACACCCTTGTGAGGGGGCTACTTTTCTGTCCGACATGCTCAAACTCATATCAATAATATTAAAAGTTCACACATAAATATTCACACTCATCTATTGCCAATAATGAACTTGGTTATTTTTCATAAATAATAACGTTAAGGGATTATATAAAATATAATAGTACTAATTAAATTCTACGCAAATTTCGAGATCTAATTTATCTCTCAAAACACATCTAAATTACATGACGGGTTTTGTTAATGGATCTGCAATCATATCAAGCATAGAAACATACTGTAAGTTCATTTCTCCTTGTGCAATAATATCTCTCGTGTATTGATACTTAATATCGATATGCTTAGCCCTAATATAAGCTATTGACGACTGGCTATCACTATAAACTATCACTAGTTCCTCTGAGGTAGTTACTCTTAAATTGTTCACAAACCATTTTAATCGAACTATCTTTTGTACTGCAGTTAAAGAAGCAACTAATCCAACTTTCATTGTTGATAGGGCTACATAAGTTTATTTCTTGCTACTCTATGAGATGGCACCCTTGCTAAGCAATAATATGAAACCTGAAATGGATTTTCTCTCTGTAACACTCCTTACCCGTACATAGCAAACCATATGATAACATGGCCGGTTCATGATGACGAGTGAAGAATGTCACCAAACTAAGCATGTGTGAAACAATAACAAATAACAAAAAATAGAATTATAAAGTTTCTCTTGATATAAAACAGTTTTTGCATAACACAATTAATAAAATTTGCAATTTTATTATACATATTACAAATACTGTTCAAATAACTCCTATAGACTCGTTGGCCTTGGCTGATGTGGATGTCCATGGAGAAGCAACTATCTTCGATACCTACACGGATGAAACACCCGTGTTAAGTATAAAGCTTAGTGGGGATTTAGCATGACATGGACGACCACTCACAACGATCGTCGATACACACACACACATAGTAAATAAACACACGTAAATATTGCATAATTAAATTAAACATCATAATACATAATACTAAGAAAGCACATTTCAAATTCTCAGGAGCTTATGATCTTTATAGTTTATTTAATACATATAACAATCATTTAAGGAGCATACAATGCCTAAGGAAGTGGATAATGGGTATACAGAACAATAGGTACCCATAGGTACAAATTCATTTTAAGTAATTATTATATTTATATGACAGAAGATGACCCAAACGGGGCTAACAGAAGACCCAAACAGGGCCAACAGAATAGAACAATAGGCTGCATCATTTAAGGTCCCTATAAGCATGGCTAAGCAGGTGACTAATTTATCGCTCACATGTTTACTTTATATTCATAAATAAACCATTTATTTCTTTTCTTTCCATGTCATGTACAAATTAATCCAATTATTTTATCATGCATATTCCATAAATAATATTAATACACAAAATCGCATTTGGTTTTACATCTATTCCATTTAGGTGCATATTTCCATATATATATATATATATATATATTAATATAATTAAAATCATAATATATTACATATAATATAATTGTGATGATTTCCCTTCCATTATTAGATTTCAAAGATGCCCATTCACCATATATTTTATAACAAACAAAGAATTAAATACAAATAGGACAAAAGGAAACAAAAGGGAGAGGTGAGGGCTGTCACGAGTCTTGCCCCATGTCAAGACTCATGAAAGTGGTTTGCTGTGCCGAGTTGGCATAGCTATACTGACTCAGGACAGAAGACAAATGTGTCACGACTTGGGACAGGACCTAAATAAAGGGCAGATTCTGACCCTCACCTTGTGCATTTAAAATGAGCTAGTAAATGGCATTTTTAGTAAAGTGGTTTCTTCAAAAATCTTCCCCAAGATGTTAGCTTTTTAATGGCACATATTTCAGGTCAGTTGGATCACTAGAACTCTAGATATGACCAAAATCCAGACTGCTCCCATTGAGGCAGTAGAATCCCTGAGTCAATTTCGAGCTCAATTTCGAGCACCCTAAAGGCAAAACTAGCTCATGGCTATTTCTATAAAAAATATAGATATATGTCTTAAATTTCCAAATCAATTATGATCATGCAATTTGAAGTTGTATAACTCAATTTATACCCAAAACAATCCCTAAAGGTCTGACAGGATTTGGGCATAATTTCCCTTTAAAATTCTACCTTCCTAATTCAATCAATTACACAACAATCATCAACACAAATCAGCTCAATTTCACATAAGATATCCATATACATATCAAATTAACATTTTATTAATAAAAAGCACATAAAACACACAAGTCCCAAACCTTTTCTTCTTGCTTCTTTAAGCCGTCTCTCCACCTTCTTTTGCTTTGCCTTTAACTCCACCCACTTCCACTTCTAAAAAACACACCATAAACTCAAAAATCACACATCAATTATGAATTTCTTCTCTAGCTCCCATAGGTAGAAGAGAAGAAGAAAAATGATTAAAAATCTTACCTTAAGCTTGCAAAACACTTATATTCATTTTTCCAACTTGAGGGACGAATTGAGTAGAAATTTAGTGGAGTGTTTCATGCGCTAAATGAGAAAGAAAATGGCTAGAATAGGAAGAGGGAAGAGGCTAAATTTTCTAGCCTCTTCAAGCCGACTTTTATGGCTTTTAAAGCCATGAAATGTCTGTTTCCTTCTAGATAATCTAGGTGCCAAACTTTGATTGTCCAACTCCACCTAATCTTTCTTTTAATCCCTCCTCTTGTTTTTAATCAAAAATTTACCTTTTAATTATTTTAATTTCATATATTAGCATACATAAGTTCTCATTTTGTACAATTTAGTCTATAGGGGTAAAATGATCAAATTACCTTTGACCTTTTTTACTTAATTTCGATCATGTCCTCAATACACTTAATCATTTCAATTACCTAAATACACATTTTAAACCACCATTATGCCCTAGACATGGGTGAATATGTGTAGGGTATATTTCGGGTCCTTACAGTCTCATCCACATCTCCTGCCCAATTAGTATCTATGTATGCTCTTAATTGCAGATCTTTGCCTTGATAACAGAGAGGATAGTCTGTTGTACCTCTGAGGTGTCTAAGTATCCTTATAACTGCTTTCCTATGTGCTTTGCTTGGGTTAGTTTGATATTTACTTACCATGCCCACTGCATAGCATGTATCAGGTCTTGTACACAATATTGCATACATAAAACTACCCATAGCATTGGCTTATGAAACAAAGTATTACGTTCCATTTCATCGGGCATCTTAGGACACATATCTTTGCTAAGAAACTAATTCTTGGCAATGGGGTTATCAATGGGTTTGCGATTTTGCATATTAAATCTCCAAGGACTTTGTTGATAAATATCTCTTGAGAAAGAGACAATAACCTTCTCGAACGATCTCTTGAAATCTTAACTTCAAGAATGTAATATGCTTGACCCATATATTTCATCCCAAAGTGGGACGGTAACTAATCTATGATTTCATTTACGTACCCTTTATCATTTCTAGCTTTAAGTATATCGTCTACATATAATACCAAAATGACAAATTTACTTTTAGAGCTTTTACTATAAACACAATGGTCTTCATCAATCATGTTGAACCTATTCCATATGATTTTATCATGAAATCTCAAGTACCATTGTGTTGAAGACTATTTAAAGCCATACATTGAACTCATTAATTAGCAAACCTTATGTTTGCTGCACTTTTTGATGAAACCTATAGGTTGTTCCATATAGATTTTTTCATCCAATTCTTTATTGAAAAAAGCATTCTTCACATCCATTTGATGTAACTTTAGGTCCAAACTCACCACTATGGCCAGAATCAAAGATTTGGACGTAATCTTACAATAGGTGAGAAAGTTTCCTTATAGTCAATCCCTTTCTGTTGTGTAAATCCCTTAACGATTAGTCGAGCCATATATCTTTTAAGACTTTTATCAGCCTTTTGCTTCACTTTAAGAATCCATTTATTCTCAAGTGGTTTGTGTCATTCTGGTAGATTAACCAGTTCCCAAATATGGTTTGATCTTATAGATGCCATTTTTTCTTCCTTTACTTTAATATATTTTTCTTAGATAGGCATAAAAGAGCATCTTGAATATTTTTGGGCTCTTCCTCGTCTTGTGGGATAATTAAAAAGGGCTTCGTTCAAGTCTTCGATCTCAAATCATCGACGTGGAACACTTATCCTTTTAGATTTTCACAGTTCTAAATATTGATAAACATATCTCTTATATTCATCATAATTCAGAATGCTCCCACTGGGACCATGTTCCATACTCCCACTTGAGCTAGGAATACCATATTCTTTACTCCCACTGGAGTCAAGAATACTCCCACTAAAAACAAGGTCACGAACATCTGGATCGTTTGAAGGAGGAAGGTCTTGACCTTCTTTCTCTAACTCCCTCCCACTTAAAAGGAGTGATCCTAATGGTTCATCTTCCTGAGTTTCATAGAAAGTGAAATCTTGATTCACTTCACCTAACATTGAAAATTCATTCAATAAGAATATGACGTCTAGTGATATGAAACTGTCACAGTGCCATTTTCTTACTCACCCACAAAAATGTATCCTTTTGATACTTCAGAATATCTCACATAGATACTATTTTTACCTCTTGGTTCTAATTTAACAAAATTAAGGTATTATAGATGTAAGCATTACAACTGCAAGGTCGTAAATAGCTTAGGTCAGGTTGTCGACCAGTCCATAACTCATAAAGTGTGGGAGTGACAGATTTAGAGGGGACACAATTTAGAACATATGTGCCAATCAATAAAGCATCTCCCTAATAGGAGATTGGAAAATTTGCCTCTTCCATTATAGGTATAACTATGTTAAGGAGAGTTTTACTTTTCCTCTCTACAATACCATTTTATTGTGGAGCTTTGGGAATTGACAACTAATGTTCAATCTCCCTTTCATCACATAAAGCTTCCCGACCTCTGTCAATTCTTAAAGCTTTAATCTTTTGTCTATTGATTCTCAAATAAGTTCATAAAAGTCTTGAAGTAACTCAATGCTTCTAACTTCTAAGAAATCAAATAGACATAACCATACCTAGTATAGTTATCTATAAATGTCATGAAGTAGTAGGCCCTATGAGTTGCCCTCACATTCATTTGAACACACACGTTAGAATGAACTAACTATAATGAAAATTCTGCTATAGTTCCTTTTCCAAATGATTTTCTAACTAGTTTTCCTTTTAGGCAATGCTCACATATAGGCAATTCAATTTCCTTTAAATCACCTATTAAACTTGCTTTGGCTAACCGACTCATTCGATCTTGCCCGATTTGGTTTAATCTAGCACGCCATAATTTCACATTATTTTCATAACTATATGAAGAAGAAAAAAAATTAGAGGAAATATTAGTTTTATCTAAATAGTCATGGTCCACATCCATAACAACAAAATTGTTTAGCATATAACCAGAACCATAATAAACATCATTCAAGCATAAGGTACACTGTCATCCTTAAAATGTAAATAGAAACCAAGTTTTAATTAATAAAGCAATAAAAGAAACTGAATCCTAACAAAGGCATCTCCATCCCTTATTATATGGTCTGTTTTTTCTAAATCTATCACCCAAAAAAATTGAAATTCAGTTAAAAATATAGAACTAGATACACTTATTTTGCTCACTCTTGAGTCGGTATAGTATACCTTTTTAGACATAGTGCATTCTCTTGCATAATGCCCTTTTTGTTGGCAATTAAAACATTTCACTCTTGAAATGTTTACCTCCTTTATGCCTTTGGACCTATAGTGATTCTGTTTTACGTTTTGCTTTTTAGACTATCGAGCACCTTTTCCTTATCCTTACTTTTGAAGCTTCTTTTGTTCTTCTAGTTAGAACTCATTCCACCAGAATGGAACTGTGCCATATATACTATGGCATTGACCTTAATCACTACCAGACTCTCCTTTTCAAGCTCCAAATGATGAGTGACATCCTCAAATGTCTTTATGTTGTCCATATGAGTTAGTTGCTTCTTCATATGCTCCCAACTCTTGGGTATGGAATGGATAACAGCTTGGACCTGTTGCTCATCAGTCAACTTATGATCATATTCACTAAGTTCACTTATCATTTTCTATGTCTTTTAGATATTTTCGCATCGAATGATAAGACTTTTTCTGATATGTATCAAATTTGATTATTAAGGATCGAAACTTAGTCAGAGTCACACCTCTAAACCTTTCCCGCAAAATGATCCACAGATCCATTGCATTTTGATACTTGCGGTGTAATGGCCTAATTTTCTATTAGTCATAAAAAGTATTTTTTTCAAGTGTAATCAAATTTGATTATTGGAAAATACTAGTCACGATTAGTCCAAGGATAAAATTTAAAATGAAAACGAGGTCAAATAAGTCCTCAAAAGTTGAAAATAAGAAAAAATCACGGTTTCAGTTCAAATAGTACCCGGTTTGACTAGACCGAAATTTTAAAAGTAGTAAATGACCTCTAATTTTTTTTTAAATGCATAGATTGACTCTAAATAATATGGGAAATTATTTCACAGTGAAAAAGTAATTTTACGGTGACACTAAAAATTGGTTAATTGGACCAATATTAGTGAATCGGATTGAAAATGGACTCCGATTGAGCTAAAATTTCTTTATGTAGGCTAATAAATATATTTTAAGAATTATGAAAGCATTTTTATGAGAATTTGAGGTTAAGAAGTGAAATAAATTGATTTGGGCCAATAATGGTTAAATAAATGCATTTGGGCTTAGAGTTTGGTGGGCCCAATTAGTTGGACCAAGCCCAACCCATTAAAACCCCTTATAAAAGGCTAAAATATCAGTCATTATGTAGAAAATTCTGTATTTTTCTTCTTCTTTCCAAGGGTGGCCGAACCTTCCTTTCCATTTTCTTTCCATTATTTCATTAATTCTTTTCCATTAATCTTATTAACTCAAAGCTTCTCTAGTAATATTCAGCCCCTCTTTTCACTGGTTAGTATCTCTAAAACTCATTTGAGGTGATAGTAGTGGTGGAAATCAAGTGGAGAATTTTATGTATCAAAATTGAGATAAGTGATTTTAAGTGTTAAAAGTGATTTAATGGTTTCTATAGGTAGATTGAAGGTTGTAAAGCATGATTATGTAATTATATTGAGTAAAGGAAGCAAGAAATTGATGGATATTTATTCTTGAATATTCAGCCACTTAGGGTTATAAGGAAGGATGGAGTTTTGATGGTGATAAGCAAAGAAATTGAGGTTTTGAGAGTGAAGATCAAAGTTTAAAGGTTAGTGGATACAATATCCTCGCCTTTCATTAATTTAGTGTATGTTTAAGTGTGTGTTTACTATGTAAATTTGTGGATTATGCATGGATAATTGAATTTAAGGTTATAGATTTGTTAATAGAGGTTTAAATTAAAGAATAATGTAATTAAAGTAAAAATAATCAACTTTGAAATGGATACCTTGAAGATGGCCGAATGAAATATTAAGGTATACTAGGGTATATTTTAATGTTTAATAATAGATAATTATAGAAATAGGTCAATTAGTGAATGAAATAATGGAGTGAATGAAAGAAAAAGAAATTTAAGGGTATATTTAAAGTTAGGGCCGAATGAAGGGTCAATAAATGTTATGTGTTAGTTTAATGATTAATGGTATATAAGTAAGTATAGATGTTAATTAGCCTATAATCGAGTTGAGTAATTGATAAATGAGTGAAAAATAAATTGTAGATAAAAAGGTTGGTTAGGCTAATGCATTAAGGTGGGTTAATAATGTGCATTTTTTAATTTAATAAATGTTATGCTATAAAATGCAAGTAGAGTTATAATAGAGTGTATATTAAATTATTGGAAATTTTTAGAGTTTAATTAAATATGGTCTATCTTGACAATATATTTTGTTTTAAGAGAAATTAATGGAACATAAAATATATAAATGAATTAGTAGCATAAATGGAGTTAAAAATAATTAATGAGTGATATGGAACTAGAATCAGTGGGAAACGATTTGAGTATTGGCTAGAAAATGAAATAAACAGATAATTTAATCAATATAATGTCCCAGAATGAATATATAAGTAAAATTGAATATGAATTAATTTATTTGGGGATTTGTAGTATTTAATTGAATAAATGATAGTTTGGGAGTATATTGTATTAAAAGTGAATATTGTGAAAAATGCTATTTTAAAGTAAAATAATATTGTTTATGCAAATAAAAGTGCTTATGCATGGATATAGAAATAAATATGTGAATTATGATTGAAAATACAAGTGCTAGTGACTTGGCATGGTATATGCTATTAAGTTGTTATTGAAATGAAAGAAAGTGAATTGGAAGTAAAATGAATGTATATAATTATGTGTATACAAGAAATGACAATATGCCCTTAGTATATCGGTCTAGATATCATGGAGTGTATGATATAATTGGATAGCCATAGGGACGATATAGTGTACCGCTGTAGCGAGTTATGATGACTTGTAATTGTAGACCAATGGCGGTCTACCTACAGTGTACAATGAAATGTTCAGTGTAAATGCAGTGTCGTCTGAGCGCAATCTAGCTCTTAAGTGGTCACTCCGACACTACCGAAGTGCAATTTGCCCCCTAAGTGGCCAGTTTGGTAGGTTTAGGGCTTTAAAGCTCTGTTCCGTGTATTCAGTCTAGTGATTTCTACTGGATAATACTAGGGGCAATTAAGGAAAGGAGATTGAAATGAATAAGTAAGATAAGAGAAAGGAAATAAAGTAATTAAATGACATTCAATAAGAAATTGTGAAATAAAGGTAAAAGAGAATGAGGTGGAATGTTAATTATGTGGATTATTAAGGTAAAAGAGTAAATATGGAAGAATAAATAATTAAATGTTAACATAAGTGGAAAGGTGATAAAATTAAGGACTAAAGTGTAATTATGCATAAAAATAAAATATAGGGACTAGATAGAAATTTTACATGTTAAATAATGATTAAAGTGGGAAAAATGGTTAAGTAGTTGCAAAATGGTAATTAATGGACAATAAAGAGTAAAACCGTAAATTATCATAATTATGGGGACTAAATTGTAATCAGTTTGTATTAGTATTAAAGAAGAATTTAAAAGTAATTAGAGTAAGTATATGGAAATTAAGTGAATTAGAGTAATTGAATGAAATTAGTAAAGAATGAATGAAAAATGTAATAAAGATAATAATAATAATAATAATAATAATAATAATAATAATAATAATAATAATAATAATAATAATAGCAATGACAAGCTAATTAAATTGACAAGGAAATGATAAACATCAGGGGAGTAAGGAAATATTGAGATAAAGTAACATTTACATGAAATAAGAAATAGGCATAAGACAAAACGTGAGTATGATGGTTTTTAAATGTGAATTTGCAAATTATAAGGTAATGAACACGTAAAAACCCATTTAAGAAATAATATTGAAATAATTTAAATGGATAAGGGATTAATCATAGTAATAATAATGAAAACAATATTAAATAGAGGTGGCAAAATGGGTGGGTTTGGGTTAGGTTATAAATGGGCGGATCATAAACGGGTCAAAAATACATGAGTCATAAATAGGCCAAAGCCCAAATGGATTGGTCTGGTTTGGATCGACCCATTTGACCCATGATTTTAATATCAAATAATTTTGATATAATAACGGGATATTAAAATGATTTCAATAAAAATATTGGCCCAAATGGGTCAACTGGCCCAAACGGGTCGGATAGAGGGCCAAATGGGCCTAGGATCGACCCATTTGATCTATTTTTTTAATGAAAAATAATTATCGATATAAAAACAAGATACTAAAATGACTACTATAAAAATATTGGCTTATTAGATGAAGCCCAAATGGATTGGATGGCCAAAATGGGTCGGATGGAGCCCAAATTGGCGGATATGTGGGTCGACCCGTTTGACCCATTTTTTTAATGAAAAATAATTATTGATATAATAACGGGATAATAAAATAACTAATACAAAACTAGTTGCCCAAATGGGTCGGATGGAGCTCAAATGGGCCGATATGTGGGTCGACCCGTTTGACTCATTTTTTTAATGAAAAATAACTATTGATACAACAATGGGATACTAAAACGACTGATATAAAAATATTGGCCCAGAAGAGTCGGGTGACCTAAATGGGAGTCCAAATGGGCTGATATGTGTGATCTATTTTTTTAACGAAAAATAATTATTAATATAATAACGAAATACTAAAATAACTATTATAAAAATATTAGCCCAAATGAGTCAGATTGTCCAAGCAGGTCGATAGAGACCCAAATGGGTCGGATAGAGGCCCAAATGGACTGATATGTGGTCCACCCATTTGATTCATTTTTTTTAACGAAAAATATTTTTCGATATAATAGTAAATAATTGTTCATTTCAAAAAATTAATCTACAAAAAGTATTTCAAAAAATTAATCTACCAAAAGTATTGGATATACAGTAATTATTTATTTTAAAAAATACCCATTAATTTTTTTCACATCAGTAGAGCCAATTGCTTTCCTGTTATGGCAAGGAAATGGTTAAAGAGAGTATCATCACCAAAACCTGCTAACTAGGCAAATGAAGAAGACACTGAATCTGATGCAGTCGTACTCGCATCCTTAAATTGTAAGTTGCTTGAAAAAACTTCAGCTCTCTTTTATTGAACAAGCCTCAAAATTGTACAAATGCATTGAAGTTTATGCACAACCCGTCAACAGGCAGTTATATACAGTTTCACAACTTTATAGCTAGGTGAAATATGTAACATTACACTAGTTGACAAACAAACAAAATCATTCTTAATCATCTTTGTTGAATTAATTTGGTTACATACATCACATACATAAGCGAAATTTAAAATTTTCAATCAAAATAAATTAGATTTTTGACATGAAATTATATTAATTAATCAAAAGTCGGAAAATAATCTATGGAGTTTGGTTAATTAGTTGATTTTTTTTCGCACCTGGTTGTTGCAAACCACAGTGTCCAACTTTAGAACACCTCAAATAATTGTCCATACCAGAGAAGACACAAATGAACCAAGAATGGGTGATAGAAGGGGCTGTTGAAATTTCCTGTGGCTAGAGGGATAATTTCGGTTAGAGGAGAATAAAATATGATTAGGTTAAATCCCATTTTAATTAGGTATTTATACCTAGTTTAAAATCCTAAGTCCAATAGGATTAAAGCTCTTAAAAATTTTGAAAATTAATTTCAGATTTTATAATTAAATATTTAATTAATTTGGCTTAATTAAATCATGTATGAGCTTCCACTATGAGGCTATGCACAAAAGCCTGCAAACTGGGCTTTTCTGCACACACTTAGATTTGATTACTCAAATAGATTTCAAATCCAATCAATTTAAATATGTAGGGTCCCTAACACTTACGGACCATATTTAATTTTACTTGGCCCCAAAAATAGGCCATTAAGGCCTTCTATAGAGACCCCCTATGCAAAAGCCACTCCCAAAGTGCTTCTGCGTAGAACTATTTCCTTATGGGCCTCAAATTAATTCTCCATTTGATTCAAAAATGTTATTTTAGTCCTAGAACACTTATAATCAAATAATATTTTATTCTAGATCAAAATAAACCAGTTACATTTTTCAGACCATGCGTAAAAAGTTCCGCAGACTTATTTTTCTGTGCATGCATAATTAATTAAACTCCTTGAATTAATTATTTTCTCTATCCAAATAGGATTAGAACCCAGGGCATATATCCAACAATCTCCCACTTGCATTAGAGCTAATCACTTATTCCATAATAATATCAAATAATATTATTTTCTGTCATTTTATGAAAATGCGTTTTCTCTATAGGTGTATGACCCATTGGATTTTCTGTTTGACTTAGCAGTATAGGCATAATTGCAATTAATAAATTGCATAACTTAGACTCTTTAAATCATTATATTAATTCTATAACTAATATTTATATTTATATTCATGTACAAATCATGAGAGACTTCTAGCCAAGCATCATAATTACCCAATGTGATGCACGCCGAACCAGCTTGGTTCCCAGGAGGCCCGCTTTTAGGGTACGAGAGGGTTTCGCGTCTAGATCTTGAGTAACATGAGATATTTTGGAATCTCTACCCAATATAACATTTGGGAAGTTCATCTAATCCAATGAAACCTTTAGGCACCTTTGAGATATTTTGGAGTCGCCACCCAATTTACAAGAAATTTGGAAAGTTCATCTAACCTCTGAGGTCTAAACCAGAGAGTGTTTCGAAAATTCACTCTTATTAATTCCTTGATTAAATTATATGTGAGCTTTTAATTATTAAATTTCCATCTCTTTCTTCACACAGCATGCAGTTTAATTTAAGCGCACATCAAACATCAAGAAAAACGATAAAAAGCAATAAAGAAATAAATAAAAATAAACTACAAAACAAATTACAAGATGAAATGGGACAAAAATACAATCCCCCAAAACAGAAAATTAAATAAACAAAATGAATTAAATAGATAACATACATAAATCAGGATATTTATTTGGAGCGAACATATTTACAAAATCAAAAAGTTTCATGAATGATTTTAGAAAATCGGGATGAGTGATCACATTTTGATAAAAAGGAAAACTCTTCAAATAAGTGATATTTTGAGAAGAAAATTAGGACATTGGTCCTATTTTATTAAGTAAAATCCAATTTTACTTGTAGATTTCTTTTTTTGTGAATTTTTATGTTAACAATTGAAAAGATCTTTTATTATTACAATTCTAAATTAAAATAATAGCAAAATGAAGAAAGTACAAAAAGAAATTATTAATTCCATGTATCCTAGCTTCCAAATCTCCATTTAGTGGAAAACCCTCACATGAAAAAGACAAATAGTTAGTAATGCAGCAAAAATAAATAAATCATAAAAAAGTAAATATTAGTAACGCAACAAGCGTAAACACATAAATTATAAAGAAATAAATAATTAACAAGGCAATAAAAATATGAAGAAGTAATAAAATAAAAACAATACACTAGTAGAAAATAAGAGGAATTAAATAAAATGCATTAACAAGAATAAAAGAAAATGGATGAAGAGTAAAGGAATATAAATAAAGAAATGTACATATTTAACTTAACATGATTAAATAATGCACATGCAAAAATAACTATGCAAAATAAAAATAATGAAAAAACAATAATAATATGATAAGTAATATGAGACGACGACGATGACGACAACGATGACAACAACAACAACAATAATAATAATAATAATAATAATAATAAATCAGATTAAATAAAGCAAATATATAAACAATTGAATAAATAATAATAATAATAATAATAATAATAATAATAATAATAATAATAATAATGATAATGATAATGATGATGATGATGATGATGATAACAATAGTGGCAACAGGAGAGCAATACTAATAATAATAATAATAATAATAATAATAATAATAATAATAAATCAGATTAAATAAAGCAAATATATAAACAATTGAATAATAATGATAATAATAATAATAAAAATAATGATAATAATAATAATAATAATAAGAAATCAGATTAAATAAAGAAAATATATAAACAATTGAATAAATAAATAAATCAAATAATAATAAGAAGAAGAAGAAATAAAAATAATACAATAAAAAATAAATAAAAATAAAAATATGAGATCGAGCCCAGAATATTTACCCTCAGAATTCGGATTTGATAGAATGAGGGAAAATTATTGATTTCCTCGTTTAGATTTGCAAAAAAAAAAAAAAATAAATTAGAGAAATAAAAAAATCTAAACTTTTCTCTTTAGAAAAATAATTGTAAATTTTTTTTTTTTTAAAAATCAAATAAAAAATTAGATTTCATGAGCAAAAAATTATTTTTTTTGTCTCAAAATGAATTTTTCATCAAAAAATTTCAATATAAAATATTTGAAAAAGTTTAATTGAATAGGAAAATATTAACAAAAAAACAAGTGAAAAAATTGAACTTTAAGAGCAAAAAATTATTTTTTTTTTGTCTCAAAATCAAATTTTCACCAATAAAATTCAATTTAAAACCTTTAGAAAAAAATTTATTGAAGTAAAAGAAGAAAAATAATTGAACAAGAAGAACAAAATTTTTTGAAGAAAAAGAATAAAAAAATCAGAATTTCGGTTTCCTCGCCCCTTATCTCGACCCTCAGCCTGCTATTTATAAGTTAACTGAAGATAAAATAAAAAATTCAAATCTTTTCAAAATTTAAATTATCCTTATAGATAGATATAAAATCTTTTAGAATTCAAATTAGATTTTAAAAGATAAAATTAAAATTTTGATATTTATCTTAGGGAGGCCAGCCCTCGCGCGCTGGCTGCCGCAAATGCTTGAATTTTTTTTTTTTAAAAAGTAACATTGACAAGAACACTATCATTTCAAACCTCCTTTTTTATTTTTTTAATATATATTTTTATTTTTTATTATTTTATTTCTAAAAAGCAAATTTGATAAAGAAACCGTCACTTCCAACCTTTTAGCCTGTGAACAGGTATTAATTTCATCACTGAATAATCCTGATCTGAAGTTCCTCGGGACCTGGTATTTACAGTTGCCCCCAGTTTTAGAGAGATTAGTGCAGGGGTGCCTAGGTAAGCCAAAACTCAGAGAAAGAAGGAAATAGATACGTATCTGAGGCAACTATCTTTTCAGACTGGATAATGTTGTTAGGATGGTTATCGCCATCTTGTTGGCATGTTATTCTTTGTTAAAGCGAGTTACCATGATCATGTAAACTCTTGTTGAAGTAATATTTACCGTCAACATGTAAATCCTTGTTCAAGTGGCAGTGTTGTGGTCGTGCTAACCTTCCGTGTAATGGTAGTGCCGCCATCATTCTAACTCTTGTTAAAGCGGTAGTTCCGTGGTCATGCTAACTGTAGACACCGGATCTGAGACAGTTCAGATTAGGGTTACCCAATGATGAAATTAAGTGCCTATTCACAGGCAAAAAAAGGTTAAAAGTAATAATTTTCTTGTCAAAATTGCTTTTTAAAAAATAAATATAAAATATATGTTTTAAAAATAAAAAATAAAAAAAGAAGGTTGGAAAGGATAGTTTTTTGTCAAAAAGTTGTGATTTAAAAAAAAAAAAAAATTTTTTCGACGACTTGCGGCTGCCAGTAGGCCGGGCGCGCACATGCGTGCTGAGGGGTGGCCTGCCGACCCGCCATTCGCCTGCCCAGCGCCCCCGGGTGCCATTTTTTTGGCCGAAAATGAATTTTTTATGTTTTTTTTTGTATTTTTAATCCTTTTTTGAGGGATTTTAAGTGTTTTTTTTTTAAATTCTAATAAGGAAGAATTTAATTAGGATACAAATTCTATTCCTAATTTAATTAAGTTTTCTTGATAATTAATATAAATAGAATATTTTTAAAAAGAGAAGAAAAAAAGAACTTGATATTTGATTTTTTTAGAATTTTTGAAAAAAAAAAAACGATTGGGATTCTTGTGAACTTTGACAAGGGAAAGAATTAACAATCCAACTCTTCCAGATTGATAATTCTGAGGGTGAATTTCTAGGTTAATTGCATTTTTTTTCTATTTCGTTGATCTTCAGCATTGTTCTATGATTTTAAAGTTTGGAATTTGATGCAATCAATCCTTTGATTTGTTGTTTTTTACTCACGATTTGAGTTGTTTTAAAGGTTTTTGTGTTAATATGCCATGAAATTGTGTAAAAACACATGAAATTACAAGAAATAAGGTTTTATTTTTGCTTTGGGAATTTGAAAAATCATTACAATGCACTTCTCCTTCCTCCCCATGAGGGGCGGGAAGGAGATGAGGGGTGGCTTGCCTGCCCCTTGTGGCCAGTCCACCCCTCGACCATCTATTTCGTACTTTAGTGGGTTTTACCCCATTTTGATCCGTTTTCGCATGGTATGCATTCTTTTGCGTGATTTTAATATTATTTTGTCAATGTTTATTTATTTATTTTTATTTTATGTATGATATTTATTTTTACTATTTTATTTGTTTTAATTGATTTTTAGATTTATTTTCTAACATTAATTTTATTTTATTTTTTTATTTTGTCTACGATTCTGGTTTAATTTTTATTTGAGCGTTCTAACGAGCAAATGGGGAGATTAAGGAGACCAGAGTCATCTTTTTTGGTTTGATTTATATTTTTTATTATTTTAGTTATTTTTCTTTATTTTGGCTTTTATCTTATTATTTTAGCTTGATTTGTAAATAAAATTAATAATTTTAAGCACGTTAAAAAGAAAATTGCACAAAAATATTTTTATTAATAAATTGAATTTTTTAATAAAATAGGACCAATGTCTTAATTTTAGCAAATAAAATTTCACTTTTCAAAAGGAGAGTTAATTTTATCAAAATGGGATCACTCATCCCTATTTTCTCAATAATGCTAAAAAATAACTCTTTTATTTTTCTAAATGATTTTAAAGAAACCAATGTTCTTACTCTAAATAAATATCCCGATTTATGCATGTTTATTTATTTATTGAATTTTGTCGTTTATTCGTTTATTTTAATTTTCTACTTTGGGGGATTGTATTTTTGTCCCAATTTCATATTGTAATTTATTTTTATTAATTTTTACTGCTTTCCTCGTTGCTTAAATTTGCGCTTTATTTTAAATGCATGACCGTGTGAGATAAGAGATGGAAATTTAATAATTAAAAACTCATTTTTAATTAACGAAGGCATTAATAAAAGTGAAATTCCGAATCACTCTCTGGTTTAGACCTTCGAGGTTAGATGGACTTTGCTAATTTCTTATAAATTGGGTAGCGACTCCAAAATACCTCAAAAGGTGCCTAAAGGTTTCATGGGATTAGATGAACTTCCCCAATGTTCTATTGGGTAGAGATTCCAAAACATTAAAAGCAAGCCTGCCGGGACCATAAGCTAGTTCGGCGCGTGTGACAGTGGCGACTCCACTGGGGAACTTTGAAACTTTGCTCCGAAACTGTCTTGGTTAATAATATAATTGGGTTTTTATAAATTAAAATTCTATCTCTTTTCGAAAAATTGCATTGCATACATGCTAGAGCCTTAGATTTTTACTAGATGGTTCCTATTCTTACCCTGGTGCATTCCCAAAGCACGACCTACATTTACTCAATGTGGGAAAGTGTAAAAGATAATCACCAGCTCAAGCCTAATACCTTTTGGTATATCAAATGGAGGCCTGATTGGTCATTATACTCGTGATGAGGTAGACCCGTTAGCAGGAACCACGCATGGGTAGCTCTAAAGTATCATCACTATTGACTAAAACTCATATAATGGCAATAGGAACTTCAACTAAGTGACATGTACCGTAATAGTGTGCTTTCTATGTGGGCCGTCATTTATTGAACAAAATTAATTAAATTAAATGGTCTTTCATCAAAAGATTTCATGCCCTGATGGGCCCATCTTGATTTAATTGAAGTGTTTAAATACATAATGGCCAAAACCCATACGTATGTATATTAGATAAGAGATGTTATGCTGCCGGTTTTCCACCGCGCACCATACGCGTTCAGTGGGTTCCTCGTTAACCCATGGATCAAATCCACCTAGGAAAGAGACCGCACTACCTCATGTGTGGGAGAGATAAGGTTGGAAGGATCTATTTGCTTGCATGTGTTTGTCTATGCTGCATCAGCATGACCATGCATTGCATTTTAATCATGCACCATCCTAAAAAAGTATATTCTACAGCCATCATAGATTCGTCCAGGTGGACTAGAGGTCCTGACGGTCGGTTAAGAAGGAATCCGTTCTTTGAACTACCATAGATAGTGTCAGATTGGGGTTCAGAGTCGCTTTCAGATAGTAGTGAGATATATTCTTCAGAATTATCAGCAGAGATGAGTATGGCTAACCCACCAAGAAAGTCTGATGCAACCCGTGCAATGATTGCTGAGGAAGTAGGTAGAAGGATAAAAGAATTTAAGGCCCGAATAATGGCAATGATGGGAAACCTTACTGCTACTCTAGCTCCTCTAGCTGGGCAACAACTTGCTGCTCTTGTTAGTGGCCAAGGTGAATAAGAACCAGTTAGAAAGGGACATCCAACAGTAAATAAACTAGTAATTGAGCCCAGAGTGGCAGTGCCAATAGAGCAAAAAGGAGCTCCTAGACCCAAAGGTGACTTGTAAGAAGAAGAACGAGAGGAGCCAGTCATAATAAAGGAAAAGTCGCCCAAGCTAGAGGAGGCAATGTGGAAGAAAATGGAGGATAAGTTTGAGGCTATGACATATATGTTGACTGTGGGAATGGGAATAAACCCTAAAGATCGAGAATTAGATGGTGGCGATCTCATTCCCCAGAACTTTAAGATGCCTGACATTCCTAAGTTTGATGGAACTTCTGATCCTGCAATGCACATGAAGCAGTATTCGCTAGTGATGAAGGGAATGACCCTAACCAGAAAGTAGAAGATAGAATACTTTTTGCTTAAGTCTTACAGGGGCTACAATTGATTGCTATTATGGGTTGGACAGAAGCTCCAAGGAGGATTGGAACTTATTGACTGAGGAGTTCCTTAGACAATATGACTGTAGTACAAGGATAGAGATCACACTAAAGGATCTTAAGTTGCTACAGCAGAAGTCCGGGGAATCCTTCCACGAGAATCTCACTCGATGGAGGAATCAAGTTATGGAGATAAAGCAAAAACCCGACACTGAGATCTGATTATTCATCAGGAATGCTAGCCCATACTTGAAAGATGGGTTGAAAATGAAAGGGTTGAAGGATTGGAAGTCTTTAAAGGACATCGCCATAGAAGCAGAGAGCGAATACTTAGCAAAAGAAGACAAGTAGTGAAGCTTACACCAAGAAGGGATACAATAATCAGGGTGCAAACAAGTCGGTAGGCTGTAGCAGTGGTACCAAAACTGGAAAGACAATTGAGGTTTCAGCTACAGGGGTGAGCCAAAGATACTTCTCAAATTTGGGTTGACCTTTATCCTGGGTATTGAAAAGATTAATAAAGGAAGGGAAACTGCAGTCTTTGCCACCCAAACCAGCCAGAACCCAAGGGTAGTAGGGGCATAAAGATAATAAAATTGTGCATTCTACCAACATATTGGGCATATGACAGATCATTGCATGAGACTGAGACATCAGATTCAAGATTTGATTGACAATAAGTAGATCACTGATCCTGAGCAATGGGAGAGTAAAAAGAAGTCCAGTTACAATGCCATCCTACCACCTGTCTTCATGATTGGGTCAAGTTTACTCGAGTGGTATGTCTTGCAAGACTTGTATGGAAATGAATATGTTGCTGTCACTCGCCCTGATGCAAGTGAAAAAGGGATCCCCGTGATGACTATTGACTATTGGTCCACTAGTGAGAGTAGAGATGATAATAAGGATGAGGAGGAGCCTGTTGATTCGTGGGATTTAGACGAAGAGGGAAAGAGAATTAGAGCAGTGACCCGAAGTGGAAGGGTAGTTCTAGAGGTAGAAAAATCCCAGGAGCTAGTGCCTGTAGTCTAGAGAAGGAGCCAGAAGAGAACCAGATAATGAAACAGTTGAAAAAGACCCTGGCCCAAAAATCAATTTGGGATCTATTGAGGCAATCACCATCCCATAGGCAGAAGTTAATGGAAGCCCTACGCGAGTCCACTATTGCAACTACCATTTCCCCAATAGAGCTATTAGACATTGTGAAAGGAGTACTGGAGAAAATTTAGTTTATTCAAATGATGATTTGCCAACGAAAGGTCGTTATCATAACCGTCCTTTGTATATAAGGGTACAAATCAACAAAAAGCATACTACCTGTGTTATGGTTGATGATGGTTCTTCCATAAACGTGTGCCCTCTGGTAGGAATATCAGCCTTTGGTTTGAATGAGGACATGTTGAGCAAGTTAGATCTTGATAACTTCCGAAGACAGGCATCAAGGACCTTCAAAACAATGGTAAAGATAGGACCAGTAGAGATGGAGGTTGAATTTGTGGTCTTTTCTATTCTAGCTAACTTTTTAACATTGCTGGGCAGACCATGATTCCACAAGTTGGGAGGGGTTCCATCTACCTTGCACTAAATGATAAATATTCCACATAAGGGACAGGTAGTAATGATTAGAGCTACCAGGGAAAATTAGGTATCCATTCTAGAGATCGCGAAGCAGCCCTTCAGTGGTTTCCATGTGGCCATGGTGAACGAGGAGGAGGATATTGTGGAAAGGCCCTAAGTAGTCAGCATAATGCAAAATATGTCTTTTCTTCCTGGAGCTGGTTTGGGTAAAAACTCTCAGGGAATTCAATCAGCTGTTGCAACAAGGGGACAGAAAGATCGAAGGGGGTCTTAGGTACCAAGGCACAACAATGAAGGGTAAGAAGACATTAGGCGAGATTCCTCACATCACATAAAGTTTTGTGCTGGCGACCTCAGTCTGTGCCTATACTGGAGAAGCTGAACCTCAATGGATAGATGGGAGGATTATACTAGGGTGCAAAATCTTTAATGATGTCTTTAACTGGGACATTAGAGTTATCAAATCCGTGGAGGACTTCTGGGATGAAGAGATTATGACCCAATGCAATATCTTGGACATGGATAGGGTAGAAGAGATTGTTACAGATGGCTTGCTAGCCACTAGATTGAAGGGGAAAGAGGAAGTGGTGGTTAAAACACCAGGCCCAGAGTTGAAGATATAAAACCTGAAGATTTCATCAGAGGTAGTTGAAAAGCCTCCACAAAGCTAAGAAGCCAATGAACAGTCGGCAGTGACATCTGCGTTGGTAGAAAGTGAAGATAGTAGTTATTTAGATAGTCTTTTTATTCCAGAACTTTTTAAAAATGACAATGTTGATTATGATTATATCAATAAGATGAATGACTTTTCTTACTTATGTGATGTTTCTGATGATTTCATTCCACATGATCATGAATATGATGTATTCATTTTTGACATTAATTCAACTAGTACAATTGCATCTAATCTTGGAACTTTGAAGAATCTAAAGGAATTTTTGATAGCATCAGACATAACCCCTGAGGAGAGGTTAAAATTTGAGAGAATTTTAAAAAAATATGAAAAAGTCTTTGCTTAGACCTACGAGGACATGCAGGGAATTGATCAAGATATTGCTGAGCATACCATTCCAACTTACCCAGAGTGTAAGCCAATCAAGAAAAAGCTCAGAAGACTTAGGCTAGAATGGGCACAAATAGTGAAAAAAGAGATCCATAAGCAGATTGAGGCTAAGTTTCTAGTAGAGGTTCAATACCCGACCTGGTTGGCTAATGTGGTTCCTGTAGCTAAAAAGGACGAAAAGTTTTGAGTGTGTGTGGACTACCGAGATCTGAACAAAGCATGCCCGAAAGATGATTTCCCTCTGCCTTATATTGATGGACTAGTGGATAGTACGGCTGCCTACATGTGTATAGTTTTGTAGATGGGTATGAAGGATATAACCAAATCCTTAACAAGATCGTAGATCGAATTAAGACAGCTTTCATCACTGAGTGGGGTACATTCGCCTATAGGGTCATGCCTTTCGGGTTAAAGAGGTGCTAGTGCCTCAGAAGGAAAAGGAAGTTAGAAGTTTCCTGGGAATGCTTCAGTACATCAGCCAGTTTATTGCCAAGCTAGCTTCGGTATGTGAGCCAATCTTCAAGCTTCTCAGGAAGAATCAACCAATTATGCTAAATAATAATTGCCAAGTGGCCTTTGATATTATCAGGGATTATCTCCTAAGTTCGCCAGTCTTAAGGCCACCGTGTCCTGCGAAACCTCTAATCCTGTAGCTAGCAATAGACAATACTTCAGTGGGTGCCATGATGGATCAGGAGGATGAATTTGGAGTGGATTTTGCCATTTATTATCTTAGCAAGAAGTTCCTGCCATAAGAGGCCAAATACGTTGAAGTGGAAAAGATTTGCTTAGCAGTAATCTACGTCTCTAAAAAATTGCAATATTACTTTCATTACTTTAGCTTACAGGCAGTTGCCAAGCATAACCCGCTTAGGTAACTTCAGGAAGCACCCTCTTTACTAAGAAAAATAGGGAGGTGGTTGTTACTGTTACAAGAATTTGATGTAGAATACATCACTAGGAAAACCATCAAGGGAAGGGCTGTAGCTGAGTTCTTAGCTGAACATCCTATTAAAGGAGACCAGTTTGAATTCAATTTCCCAGCTGAAGATGCCATGGCCATAACAGTACAAGGGTGGTAAATGTTTTTTGATGGGGCAGTTAACAATAAAGGGGCAAGAGTAGGAGTTATTCTTACGATACCGGGTGGCGAGAAGGTACAAGGCTACCAATAATGAGGCCGAATATTAAGCTTGCATTTTTGAGTTAGAAGCACTACTAGCTCTAGGGGCAAAGACCACATAAGTCTTTGGAGATTCATCTTTAGTAGTCCATCAGATCAGAGAGGAGTGGTTAGTTAAAGAAGAAAGACTACTGCCCTATGTGAAGTACTTGAAAATGTCGAGTAGTCAGTTTGAGACTTGCACTTTTCACTTCATCCCTAGGGATGAGAACCAATTGGTTGATGCTCTCGCGACGTTAGTTTCTATGTGGGATAATCCGGCAGGGGTTGCTATGAGACCTGTTTTGATTTTTAGCTCGGAAGAGCCTTGTTTTGAAACTGGGTAGGTGATGGATGTTGAGGTTGCTGATGGAAACCCTTGGTACCACGATATTCAGAATTATTTAAAAAGGTTGGTTTTTCCAAAAGAAGCCACCAAGAAAGACCAAAGAATGATTCAAAAGTTATCCACCCAGTTCATCAGTGTAGATGGCACATTGTATAAGAGGCAGGCTGACGACATCCAATTGAGATGTTTGGCTGAGAAAGAGGCTGAAAGGGTTATGGAGGAGGTTCATGCCGAAGTCTGTGGGGCTCACATGAATGGCTTAACTTTGGCAAAGAAAATCATGCGCTAAAGATTCTATTGGCTCATGATGGATATGAATTATTTGAAATATGTGAAGCAATGCTAGTTATGCTAGTAATACGTGGATTTGAGACATGTGCCAACTTTAGAGCTACATAACTTAACATCTCCATGGCCATTTGTAGTGTGGGGAATAGATATCATAGGCGGAATACGTTTTACAGCTTCTAATGGGAATAGGTTCATTATAGTCACCATTGATTACTTCACTAATCGGGTTGAAACTAAATCTTTCAAAAAGGTCGATGCCAGAGACTTGGCCAGGTTCATAGAGCGGAATTTGATATACAGATATGGCCTCCCACACCACATTGTGTCTGATAACGGGGTACAATTCCTGGCTAAAACTAAAAAAATGCTTTAGAAATATGGAGTCCAGCACCATAGGTCTTCCCCTTACCGACCCCAAGAAAATGGGCCGGTTGAAGCAATAAATAAAAATGTCAAAGAATATTTGCCAAGATGGTACAGAATTAAAAAGACTGGGCAGAAAAGCTACCCTTTGCACTTTGGGGTTATAGAACCACTGTCAGAACCTCGACAGGAGCGATGCCATTTTCTCTGGTGTATGGCACTGAAGCAGTTTTGCCAGTTGAAATCGAACTGAGATCTTTAAGAATGGTTATGGAAGCCGAGACTCCAAAAGTAGAATGGGCACAATAGAGATTGCTGTAGTTGAATCTATTAGATGAGGGTAGGTTGCGAGCTTATTATCACAATCAAGTCTATCAGAAAAGACTAGCTCGATCATTTGGCAATAAGATAAGAAAACACCCGTTGAAGGAAGAGGATTTGGTCTTCAAGCAAATGAGGCCAGGGATGCCAGACATCTGGGGAAAATTCAGGCCAACCTGTGAAGGTCCGTTTGTGCTAAAAAATTTGCTAACAAAGGGAGCAGCGATTTTGACAGACAGCAATGTGAATGAATTTAAAGACCCGATCAATGTCGATAGTTTGAGGACGGCTTGAAAGAGAGTATTAGAGGACCTTCATCGGCCATAGTTGCTATGCAAACGGTGAACTATTACTAGTTGGTTTCGGCAGCCAATGAATTGGATGAGTCTAAATTGGTAAAAGAAAGAAAGGAACATAAAAGGAACGTAACTGATAGTGGTCTGACTTGTGGCAAGAGAGCCCAAGAAACTGTAAGCAGGAAGGTTACTCGAGGGTCGGGTCATGTGACAGCATCGAAATAAAGTGTTATAACACTGTCTAGTAAGGGTAGTGCTATTCTGAAGTGTGATTATTACGAGAGATTCCATTGGGGCACATGTAGAAAGCTCACGTGAGCTTGTTTTAAATGTCGCAGCATGGAGCATATGCTTGCCAATTGCCCGGAATTGAAGGAGAGTTTGGTACAGCAAGGAAATAGAGACAATATGGATGTGACTCGATCTACTAGAAGTGGAAAAAGAAGAGGTAGAACCATGCAAGCACCATCGAAAACAATTGAGAAGCCAGTTGCCTCTGGTGGTCCGACCAGAGTCTTTACAATGATTAAAGAGAATGTGGATGAACCAGCGGGTCCATCTGGTAAGTTCTTAAATTGCTTAAGTTGTATTGTATGAAGTTAATTGTAAAGTATAATACGGTTGTATGTTTAGTAGTGAGGGAAATTTCGAGGGTGAAATTTCTTAAGGATGGGAGAATTGTAATGGCCCAAACTGTACCCTAGTAGAGTTGGTAGTGTAATTATATTGAAAGGGGTACAAGAATAAATGGAATAAGTGTGAGTTTATGAGTAAAAGAGGATGAAATTGAAAGAAATTAAAAATAATGTTGAAGAAAGAAGTTGTCTTGAGGGACTAAAAAGGGAGTTGACCAAAAGATTAAGTGGGATATTTGTTATGAGTGGGACATGTGTCAAGAAAGGGAGATGTGATTTGCTGCGGACTTGCAAACTAGGCAACCACATGCAATAAAAAGGGTTTAGTGGAGGAACATGTCCCATTTCTTGCATGTGGTTCGGTTTTTACTTCTCACTCTCTTGGTCTCTCTTATTTCTTCTTCTTTTTCATCTTCATTCCCTATTCTTCAATTGTGGTTGATTTTTCTGCTATTGGATTGGTTTGAAGAGGTTTAGTAAGAGATTTGAAAGGTAAGTGTGGATTGGATTTAGTGTATTCTTCTTCTACTCCTTCTTTTACATCGTAATTGGATGTGTTTTGAGTTGTGTAAATACTGGATTAAGTGAATGTTCTTGGTTGTTTTGTGCAAGAAGTATTGGATAAGAGAAAGGATAAAGGCAAGGAAAATATTTGAGCTGGAAAGAGAAGTTATTCAAGCGACACTTTTGATGTTTGGGATTGTTTTGCTTAATATTGTTAATTGATGCATGTTTATTAGTTAGTGAAAATTTGGGTTTCGAGGAGTTTAAAAGCTCTTCTGTTGATAAATTGAACTCGGGATAGTAGAGATGAGTGATAGGGTCCTATCGAGTTGTACTATGTTTGATTGATTACATGATGATTATGAGTTTGATTAAGATTGTGCATGAAAATTTACTTGCATGTAATCTTGC
This sequence comes from Excoecaria cochinchinensis, assembly GCA_947683425.1. NCBI lineage: Eukaryota > Viridiplantae > Streptophyta > Magnoliopsida > Malpighiales > Euphorbiaceae > Excoecaria > Excoecaria cochinchinensis. The sequence goes on from CANTUQ010000092.1 coordinate 15,057,221, forward strand.
TTAGAGATTATGTATAGCTTATATTAGTGCTTGATTATGCCAAAAGATGAGTTTTATAGTTTTGTAGTGTATATGGCATGTTTTTGATTGATTTGGAAGTTATGCATGTGATTTTAGGAAGGTATGTGAAAAGTTTGTGCATGAGAGTAGAGAAGCTTAGAGATTGAACATTGAGTTCAAGTTCTGTTGCGAGCGTGAAAAGGGTTGCCAGCACGACAGAATACACTGTGGGTGAGGTTTGCCTTGCTGTGCCTTGTCGCGAGCACGAGATCCGTCGTGGTCATGACATAAGCTATTTTGGCATTCTGTGGCAAGTGCGACATTGTCTGAGAGTGCGACAATAGTATGTTTAGTTTTATCGCGAGCGCGACATTGTCCAGAGTTGTGAATATAAGTTTTTGCCTTTTCTTATGTGTAATATTGCATTGGATTTTGTAAGATCATGCATAGTAAGGTTTAAATGTGATAACATAAATGAATATATTAATCGCATGCTTAATAAATGGGTATGTTGAGTGTGTTATTAGAATTAGGGTATTGTACATATTATTGTGATTATGTTAAATTTATACTGCTTGTCATAGATGATAAACGAATGTATATGCATGCCCATGGTTTGTTTAGTCAATACATGAATTGAGCTTGATGTGTGATGATTTGATTAGATAATTGAGTAAATGTAAAGTATATGATATATGAGTAGAGTATATGTATTTTTGTTAAGCCTGAAGGATTCATAATAATGGATAGATAAGCATGCTTATAAAGGGTTAGAGTTTGCAGCTGCTAGAGCTAGCCCGTATGGGTCTAGAGCTTGTAACGTCCAGGTATCTGGATGATTTGGGACTTCAGTCTCTAGATGTTTTGATACTGCTAGACATTATCTAAAGCAGTCGTATCCACTATCGATGTGAATTCAGGCTATAATTACTATTTGTTTGTGAATGAATAAGTAGAGCTAAGATTTACTATATGTATACGAGTTACGTGTATATGACTATATGTGGGAGATATAGTGATATGTTATCATTTATTAGATATTGTAAATGTTAAAGTTAGAGAATATGTACATGCTGAGGTGAATATAAATGATATAGACGTGCTATTAATATGTTCATACCTATGTATATGTTAATGAATGTTGATGCATGTTCCATACATGAGTGTTATTGATATGTATATTGTGTGAATGTTTGTGAATTCGCAAGAAGTCTATTGCTTCTGTATATCCTCACTAAGCGTTATCGCTTAGCACAGGTGTTTTTCCGTGCAGGCTTGTAGGTTCAGTTCAGTTTTGAGAGTCGTTCATTTGCTGGCCACTAGCAGTGAGTAGTGGAGCTTTGTTTATGACAGAGTTTCTTTTGTAATGAGTAGCATAGTGTTATGTAAATAGAATTTTTGTATATGATAACTGTAATGATGCTACGGGTATTGTAGAGAATTTTTGTATTAGAAGTATAAATGTTTTAAAGCGTATGTTCATGTAGCAAGGATAATAACATTTTATAATATGAATATTTAAGTTGTTAATTCAAACATGTTATCTTAGCAATGATGTCTCCTTTTTGCTACAGTATAATCGTATTATATGCATTTATGTGCGTTGCAACTCTGATATCCTCCCATGGGGTATTGAGGCGCGACAAGTTGTGGTATCAGAGCATAGGTTTACACGTGCAGGACAATAGGATGTTAGATTATAGATTAGATGTATGCAAGTTGTTTAGTGTCGTGGCCTAATGCAGATGTTGTCTTATGTAGAGTATAGATGGAGTCTAATCCGAGCGAAGATATAGGAGAGATGACGGGAAGTGTAAACCCAATACGAGTTAATCAGCCTGCACCTGAGCAATCTCCAGCAAAAGGATTAGGTCCTGCTCAGGGTGATCCAATGTTAGTGCAAGGATTGATGCAGTTGATTGAGAGACTAACTGCTCTTAAGGCCCCTACGGATTTCATTAGAAGGAGAGGGGCAGAAGAGTTTAATGGAACTACCATGGATCAGTCGGATGTGGCTAAGTATTGGTTGGAAAAGACAGGAAGAATACTTCAGGAGATTAATTGTCCAAAGAATCAATGGGTGACTAGTGCATTGTCACTACTGCAAGGGCTAGCCTATGATTGGTGGAAGCTAGTGTTGAGGAATCCTCAGCAACCTGTTGAGTTAACATGGGACTTTTTTGTCCAAGAGTTTGAGAAGAGGTATGTCACTAAGCCATACAGAAAAGCAAAATGGAAGGAGTTTGTAAGTTTGAAACAGGGGAATATGACTGTGGATGAATATGAGAAAGATTTTGGTAGATTGAGCAAGTATGTGCCCGATATATTGTTCACAGAAGATTTTAAGTGCCGACAGTTTGAGGATGGCTTGAAAAAGAGTATTAGAGGGCCTTTATCAGTCATGGCTATAATGCAAATGGTGAACTATTACCAGTTGGTTTCGGCAGCCATGAAATTGGAGGAGTCTGAAATGGTAAAACAAAGAAAGGAACAGAAAAGGAAAGTAATTGATAGTGGTATGACTTGTGGCAAGAGAGCTCGAGAAACCGTAAGTGGGCGGGTTACCCAAGGGTCTAGTCATGTGCCAACATCGAAAGAAAGTATTATAACACCGTCCAGTAGGGGTAGTGCTATGCCGAAGTGTGATCATTGCAAGAGATTCCATTGGGGCACATGTAGAAAGCTCACAGGAGCTTGTTTTAAATGTGGCAGCATGGAGCATATTCTTGCCAATTCCCCGGAATTGTAGGAGAGTTTGGTACATGTAGATACTGGGTCCCGAGACGGTCCAAGATCAGGATTACCCAATGATGAAAACGATGCCTATTTACAGGCAAAAATGTCGACGATGATGTTTCCCTTATCGAGACCTTTTTTTTAATAAAAATAAGAAAATAAATAAATAAATAAATGTGTCATAAAAAAATTTATAAAATTAGAAAAAAAAGGTGTAGGAAGTGTTATTTTTATATAAAAAAAAATTTTGGTCAAAAAAAATTGTTATATAAAAAAAAATTTAAAGGACATTTGCGTGGCCATGTGCGTGATGTGCGGCCTCCCATACATGATGTGCGGCCTCCCATGGCCGTATATGTTGTCCGGCCTCCCGCGAGGGGGCCGCACCTCGCGGCCTTTAGGTGTGGCCCTCCACTTGCGGGCACCCCTACTTCGCGCTGTGCTTTTCCACCTGCAAAAAGTTGCTTTTGGACTGCAAAAATTAGTTTTCTTTCACGATGCATTCATTTTCTTGACATTAATTCAACTAATACGACTGCATCTAATCTTGAAACTTTGGAAGACCTAAACAAAATCTTAATAGCATCTGATACAACTCCTGAAGCAAGGAAAATTCTAAGAGATAATGTAAAAAAAAAGAGCCTTTGCCTGGACCTGGAAAAGCATGCTAAAATTTAATGAGGGCACTATGGGGAGCGCCGCTTTAGCATGCCAACATGACGACGAACAAAATTTCAAAATCCATTCCTTTATCCTCTCAAAGTCTAGGACGCATACAGTACAGCTATACAAAATCAAACTTCGAGGGCTACATCAGAAGTTGGATGAATGAAATATAGGACCTTCACAGGGAATATACGACTCATTAGAACCAAGCCTTATGATTCCTTTCCCCCAACTATTTGAGAAATTCACTACAAAAGCCAATCAAGATTGACCTTAAGCCATCTCGGACCAAGATAAATAAGTCATAGACACTTATAGCCAAATTCACAAGGACAACTCATTACCTTCAAAAAAAAAGAAAAAAAAAAGAAAGAAGAAACAAAAAAAAAAAAATAATAAAAACAAAAACAGAAAAAAAAAAAATCACAATTTTGCCCTAAACCATTTGAGCCTAACCTGCAACCCAATCTCAACCATTAAAGGTACTTTAGAAATTGAGCTACCAAAGCCAACAAAAGGAAGATACAGACTCTTATGGTCAAAATTTAAGCGAAGAAACTCACTATCTCAGCCAGTTTGCATAAGGGACAAGGGAAAGTCTTTGATGCTAAGAAAGGAACACCGTCAGAAGAAGCAGCCTTTCTGGCTAATGAAGATCAAAACAAATTTAATCAACACCGACGGATTGAAGGAGGTTCTATGACAAAGGCTAAAAAAAAAGAGGAAAAAAAGAGAGAAAAGAAAAGAGGGCTGAGAGAAAATCTTCAATCGTGAAAAACCGAGAGGGCTAATTAATAACAGGAGTTTGATGCTTTCAGGATCTATTACAAGATTAGATAAGGTCTTGTATTTTTCGAGTTAATGCCAAATAATGATCATGTGTTATGAAATCAAATTGAAATATATGCATTTATGCGATGATATTGATGTGACCAGAGCAGTTCATTTTGCATACTCAAAGTTGTCTAGTTCTGGTATAAAATCAGCACATTGTTACTATATATCCTCTGCTACTCTCACTATTCAGATGCTTCCGCCGATTCATCCTGCTATCAACTGTGGGGCTAATTCTACAGCACTTTCATGAGGAGAATCAAGCTCATGCAACCATGATCTAGGATGTGAGTACATGTAGGTCCCCGTTGAAGGATCTCCAGTAACAGCTTCAGACTCTCTCTAAAAAAAAAAAAAAGGAGGCCATTAGAGATGAACACCGTAATTGGCCCTCTAAGCAAAAGTTAGGCCAAGGGGCAGGGTGAAAACTTGGAAATAGGTAGTCTATCCTACAAAAAATGAAATGAATAAAAGCTGCTGGAGTGGGTTGGATCCATTCTAGGCAAAAAATAAGGCACAGGGCTATGTGAAAATTCGCAAAGGATGCATTTCCCGCTAAGAAAAGCTAGTGTGAAAATCCACAAGGGACGCACAACCTTCAAAAAAAAATGACTACAGGTATCAGATGAGAACCTCGCAACCCCAAAGGTACAAAATTCAAAAGCAACTTCAAAGGGCATCGGTCCGACCGCGAATTGCGACCAACTCGGCTATCATCTCCAAATTCACTTTAAAAAATTCTTGTCCTGCATTTCTGCATGGCCCATGCATTTCACTTGCATGCTCACTATTTGTCCTGCATATTTTGGTTTTTCAGTTTTGCAGTAAGAGAGACTCGATGCGAACACTGACAAAAGCCAAGTGGTGACATTAATCAAAACAACAATCCAAACAATCAACCAAAGATCTCTCAGGGGGCACCATCTCAGAAGGATTAGCACGACCAAGACACTACCACTTCAGAAGGGTTAGCACGATGACGGCACTACCACTCCGTGGAGGGTTAGCATGATCACGACACTACCACTTCAAATCTCAAAAAGGGTTAGCACGATGGCAGCACTACCATTCTATGGAAGGTTAGCACGGCCACGACACTCACTTCAGAAGAGTTAGCACGATGATGGCACTACCACTCCACAGAGGGTTAGCACGACCATGACATTACCACTCCAGAAGGGTTAGCACGATGACGACACTACCACTCCATGGAGGGTTAGCACGATCACGGCACTACCGCTTCAAGTTTCAGAAGGGTTAGCATGATAGCGGCACTACCATTCTACAGAGGGTTAGCATGACCACGACACTACCATTTCAGATCTTAAAAGGGTTAGCATGATGGCGGCACTACCATTCTATGGAAGGTTAGCACGATCATAGCACTACTATTTTAGATCTCAGAAGGGTTAGCATGATGGCGGCACTACCGCTTCAGAAGGGTTAGCACGATGGCGACACTACCGCTCCACAGAGTGTTTGCACGATCACAACACTATTGCTTCAATAAAAGATAAGACGCCGACAACATGGCGACAACCACCCCAACAATACCATCAAGTCTGGAAAGGCGATTGCCTTAGGTACCTGTCTCTTTCCTTCTTTTCTAAATTTTAGCTCACCTAGGCACCTAAGTTCTAGGTTCTCCAAAATTGGGGGCAACTGTAGACACTGGGTCCCTAGGCAGTCCAAGATTAGGATTACCTAATGATGAAAATGATGCCTATTTACAGGCAAAAATGTCGAAGATGATGTTTCCTTTGTCGAGACCTTTTTTATAATAAAAATAAGAAAATAAATAAATAAATAAATGTGATAAAATTTTTTATAAAATTAGAAATAAGAAAGGTGTAGGAAGTGTTATTTTTATATCAAAAAAAAAATTAGTCAAAAAAATTATTATATATATAAAAAAATAAATTTAAATGACATTTGCGTGGCCATGTGCGTGATGTGTGGCCTCCCATACATGATGTGCGGCCTCCCATGGCCGTACATGTTATGCGGCCTCCCGCGAGGAGGCCGTACCTCACGGCCTTTAGGTGCGGCCCTCCACTTGCGGGCACCCCTACTCCGCGCTGTGCTTTTCCACCTGCAAAAAGTTGCTTTTGGACTGTAAAAATTAGTTTTCTTTCATGTTTTAACGTTTTTTGGAAAAATGAAATGAGAAAAGTGTCTTTTGTTTTTTCCATTCCGGTAGATGAAGAAATTAAAAGGGAAATTGGCCTTCATTTCCGGGGAGAGCTGCTCCCTTGGAAAAAATAGGGTTTTCTTCTTTTCTAGAGAGAAAGAGAGGCAGACGAGAAAAAATATCTTTGAACAATCTTAGAAATTTAATTCTTCTTATTTATAAAAAGGTTTTGCTCTTGGATTGATCGGAGCAAAGAAAGTTAATTTCTTTAGCTTAGTCACTCCATCAAAGCCATTTTCTTGAGTTTTTTTGTTAAAATCTTAGATTTTCTTGCATATTTTTGGTGTTTTGCCACCGCAAACTCGACAAGGGGACGGATCGAGACATTATTTCTCCACTTTATAATTTCTGAGGGTAAACATTCTTGGACCCATTTTTACCATTTTATTTCATTTTGTTTGTTTTTGCTGTTAATATTATTATTTGTTATTGCTACTGTTGTTGCTATTTATTATTATTATTATTATTATTATTATTATTATTATTATTATTATTATTATTATTATTATTATCATCATCATTGTTGTTGGGTTTATTTTTATTATTATTATTGTTATCATGGACACCATCTGTTCTCATTAATTCCTAATATTGTCACCTGTGCATGCTAATCTCATCTTTATCATCCTTATTGTTGCTACTATTACTACTGTTATTATTCTCACGCTGTTAGTCCTTTTTACTAATAGTATTAGTTGTGTTATTATTGTCATTAATTATCATTAATTATCATTTATTATTATTATTATTATTATTATTATTATTATTATTATTATTATTATTATTATTATTATTATATTTGTTGTATTGTTGTTATTATTATGATTATTATTTTGGTTAATATCGTTTCTATTGTTATTAGTATTTCATCATGATTATTTAAGCAGTGTTATTATTGATGATTATTATTATTATTATTATTATTATTATTATTATTATTATTATTATTATTATTATTATTATTATTATTATTATTATTATTATTATTATTATTATTATTATTATTATGTTTTCGCATGATTAATTTTTCTTTTATTTTCCTTTTGCCTTTATATTTATGTGTTTAATGTTAGAATTATTACTAATGTTGTTTTTATTATTGTTTTTCTCGTGTTTGGGTAAAATGCGACGTCGCTCAATTGAGCATCGCCGTGACCACACAGAGGGGTCATGGCGCGTAGGAGACCATACCATTTGGGTGAGATCCTACCAACTTTTTGTTTGTATGATTGTCCTTTATTTGTGAATGGTACAATTTATTCGATACGCGTGTAGGATAAAAAATGATGAAAATATTTTTATAACCAAATTGGGATTTCAGTAATAAATTGGGACCAATGTCCCTCCTTGTAGCCGAGGAATGCAAAATGTCATGAATAAAATGAAGAGTTAAGTTTTCTAAAAATGGGATCACTTATCCCGGTTTTCAATCCAACAATCAAAATAGCTCTTCGATCCCTCTTTAAGTGAGCATGAAGGAACCAATATTCCTAGGCCGAATAAATGTCCCGATTTATGTATGTCTCTCCTTATGATTGACTTTACTTGTTTGTTTAGTTTTATGTTTATATACCTTGTGGGCCCTTATAATTAATTATTTTTGGGGCAATTTTATTTAGTTTTCTTTCATTTGGGGATTGTATTATGTCCCTATTTTTCCTTTATAATTGTGTGCTTGGCGTGTTTACCACTTTATTTATCGCTTTCTTTATGGCTTTCTTTTATCATTTTCTAGATGATTGTAATGCGATTTAATAAATTGCATTAATCGCATGAGAAGAGAAATGGAATTCTATAATCTAAAAACTCACTTATAATTAACCAAGGCATAAATAAGAGTAAAGTTCCGAACACCTTCTCTGGTTTAAACTGTAGAGGTTAGATGACGTTTCTGATTTTTTTGTAAATTGGGTGGCAACTCCAAAATACCTCAAAGGTTCCTAAAGGTGTCATGAGGCTAGATGAACTCCCCAATGTTCTATTGGGTAGGGATTCCAAAATGTCTCTTGGCACCCAAGATCAAAAGACGTGAACCAATCACTCGAGCCCTAAAAGTGGGTCTCCCAAATGTAGGCCTTACTGGTTTGGCGCACGTCGTAGTACAGCAGGGAAGTAAGGATAATATGGATGTGACTAGATCTGCTAAAAGTGGAAGAAGAAGAGGTAGAACCACGCAAGCACCATCGAAAATGGTTGAGAAGCCAATTGCCTCTGGTGGTCCAACCAGAGTCTTCGCAATGATCAGATAGGATGTGGATGAACCAGCGGGCCCATCTGGTAAGTTCTTAAATTGCTTAAGTTGTATTGTATGAAGTTGATTGTAAAGTATAGTTTGGTTATATGTTTAGTAGCGAGGAAAATTTTGAGGATGAAATTTCTTAAGGAGGGGAGAATTGTAATGGCCTAAAGTGTACCCTAGTAGAGTTGGTAGTGTAATTGTATTGAAAGGGCTACAAGAGTAAATGGAATAAGTGTGAGTTTATGAGTAAAAGAGGATGAAATTGAAAGAAATTACGAGTAACGTGAAGAAAGAAGTTGACTTGAGGGACTAAAAAGGGAGTTGACCAAAGGATTAAGTGGGATATTTGTTATAAGTGCAACATGTGTCAAAAGGGGATATGTGGTTTACTGTGGGCTTGCTACCTAGGCAACAACATACAATAAAAAGGGTTTAGTGGAGGAATTTGTCCTATTTTTTGCATGTGGTCCAGTTTTTACTTTTCACTCTCTTTGTCTCTTTTCTTTCTTCTTCTTTTTCATTTTCATTCCTTATTCTTCAATTGTGGTTGATTTGTCTGCTATTGTATTGGTTTGAAGAGGTTTAGTAAGAGATTTGAAAGGTAAGTGTGGATTGGATTTAGTGTATTCTTCTTCTACTCCTTTTTCTACATGGTAATTGGATGTGTTTTGAGTTGTTTAAATATGGGATTAAGTGAATGTTCTTGGTTGTTTTGTGCAAGAAGTATTGGATAAGAGAAAGGATAAAGGCAAGGAAAAGATTTGAGCTTAAAATTGAAGTTGTTCGAGTTGCACTTTTAAGGTTTGGGATTATTTTGCTTAATATTGTTAATTGATGCATGTTTGTTAGTTGGGGAAAATTTGGGTTTTGAGGAGTTTAAAACTTTTGTATTTATAAATTAAACTCGGGATAGTAAAGATGAGTTATAGAGTCCTGTCGAGTAGTACTATGATTGATGGATTACATGATGATTATGAGTTTGATTAATATTGTGCATGAAAAGTTACTTGTATATAATCTTGCTTAGAGATCATGTATAGCTTATATTAGTGCTCGATTATGCCAGAAGATGAGTTTTATAGTTTTGTAGTGTATGTGGCATGTTTTTGATTGATTTGGAAGTTATGCATGTGATTTTAGGATGGAATGTGAAAAGTTTGTGCAAGAGAGTAGAGAAGCTTGGAGATTGAACACTGAGTTCAGGTTCTATCGTGAGCGCGACGGAATACTCTGTGGGTGAGCTTTGCCTTACCGTGCCTTGTAGCGAGCACGAGATTCATTGCGAGCACGACAGAAGCTATTTTGGCATTTTGTTACAAGTGCAACATTGTCTGAGAGTGCGACAACAGTATGTTTAGGGTTCTGTCAGGCATGCAACATTGTTCAGAATTGTGAATACAAGTTTTTGCCTTTACTTACTGTAATATTGCATTGGATTTTGTAAGATCATGCAAAGTAAGCATAGTAAGGTTTAAATGTGATAACATAAATGAATATATGAATCGTATGCTTGATAAATGGGTATGTTGAGTGTGTTATTAGAATTAGGGTATTGTACATATTATTGTGATTATGTTAAATTTATACTGCTTGTCATAGATGATAAACGAATGTGTATGCATGCCCATGGTTTGTTTAGTTAATACATGAATTGAGCTTGATGTGTGATGATCTGATTAGACAATTGTGTAAATGTAAAGCATATGATATATGAGTAGAGTATATGTATTTTTGTTAAGCCTGAAGGATTCATAATAGTGGATAGATAAGCATGCTTATAAAGGGTTAAAGTTTGCAGTTGCTAGAGTTGGCCTCGTTTGGGTCTAGAGTTGGCCTGTATGGGTCTAGAGCTTGTAACCTCCGGGTATATAGATGATTTGGGACTTTGGTCTTTAGATGTTTTGATACTGCTAGACAGTATCTAAAACACCCGTGTCCACCATTGATGTGAATTCAAGTAATTGCTATTTATTTGTGAATGAAGACATAGAGCTAAGATTTGCTATATGTATACGAGTTACGTGTATATGACTATATGTGGGAGATGTAGTGACATGTTCTCACGTATTGGATAAGATAAATGTTAAAGTTAGAGAATATGTACATGGTGAGGTGAATATAAATGATATAGACGTGCTGTTAATATGTTTATACCGATGTATATGTTAAAGAATGTTGATGCATGTTCCATACATGAGTGTTATTTATATGTATATTATGTGAATGTTTGTGATTTCGTAAGAAGTCTATTGCTTCTATATTTTCCCATTAAGCATTATCGCTTAGCACTAGTGTTTTCCCTTGTAGGTTTGCAGGTTCAGTTCACATTTGAGAGTTGTTAATATACTGGCCACTAGGAGTGAGTAGTGGAGCTTTATTTATGACATATTTTATTTTGTAATGAGTAGCATAGTGTTATGCAAAGATAATTTTTTATTTGATAAGTGTAATTGTAACACCCCAATTCCCACCCTAGTAGTTTTGAGCATGCGTGAGTGTGTCTTAAGAGTTAATTGCATGATTTTTTTTAAGCTTAAGAGTATAATTGTGTTTTAGTATTTAATGGTGTGACTTGTTTGTGTGGTTTTGAAGAATGAAAGGTTTAGAAGAGGAATTTTGCCAATCTAGCCACAACTTTGTGACAAGTGGAAGAAAGGTAAGGGAGAGATGAGATTGGACTTAGTCAAAGGAAAGAGAAAAAGAGAGAGAGAGTGTGAGAATAGCTGTTCTTTCTCTTCTCCCTCTCGTTTTCTCTTTCTTAGCCAAAGTTTTTCCCTTTCTCCTCCTTACTTCTCTTCTTTCCTTCTCTGCTGTGTTGTGAATTGGGTTGGCAGATTTCAAAGCTTGGAAGGTGCCTGCTAGAGACCCTAAGGGCAAGGAGAAAGTGAGTGGTAGTGAAGCCCTTTGATTGAGTGGAGCTAAGGAGTTCAAGGTTTGGGAAATTGTGTTTGTTTCAATTTGTGATTTTTGGTATGATTTTTGACTAGGTTAATGAATTGATTTGCTTGAGATGCTTATCATGGGTATGAACTCGTTTGAGTTGAGTTTTGATGACATGATTTGAGTGTGGTGTTGTAGTTTTGATTTGGGGTTAAGAAATAGCATAATTTTCTAGATTTTTGTTGATCCACACGGCAGTAAGGAAGGTCATACCACCATGTGATCGGATTTCTGTGTTTGAGTTTTGCTTGTCCGTGGGTTTACACGGCGGTCAGGGTTTGTCATACTGTCGTGTCAATTCATTCTATTTTGATGAGTTACTTTTGCGCATTTTACACTGCGGTCAGGATTTCTATACTGCCGTGTAAATGCATTCTGTTTTCTGAGGAGTTTTAGCTTGGCAGGCCACACGGCGGTCAGGTTTTCTTGACCACCATGTGGAATGTCTTACATGGTGGTAAGGTTTTGTCATACCGCCGTGTAAAAGCTTCTTGTTTTGAAAAATTGAACTTTTGAATTCTGTCTCATTTGTCTCTTTTAAACTTAACATTGCTTGCAGTTTTTATCTATTGGAATCTTGTCTAGTAAATGATATTGAATTGTAGTGTTTTCCTTGAGATATGTTAATTCTTATGTGTTCAGTATGTAATTTATTATATATGCCTGGCGTGCAAGAGTCAAGTAAGTGGATAGACAGGTACGCCTATAGAGTTTAGTTAGCTGCAGTCCCAATGTGTTTCGGACCCTGATCAGGTCCTCGTTTGGGTCCTCGCAATCCTTAATGTGTTAGGATCTTGTTTAAGATCCCCAAATGTGAAATTTTTTTTGGGTGAAAATGAAAGTAATATTGCTTTTGATTGTACCCTTGGGTACCAATGTGTCCACTCATTATCCATTACTCTAAGTTTGCAGGCATATGTATGTTTATCACATGAATGTGATTCTGTTATATAAATGTCTATAGACTATGAAATCCTTGTGAATGCAACGTATGATATTATCCTAATAAACTCTTTTATGGAATTATGTATAGATGCATGTGCCATATGTATGTGTTTTTCTTTAACGGCCATTGTGAATGGTTGTTTATCTTTTGTTTTCCCCACTAAGCATTATCGCTTAGCACGAGTGTTTTATCCGTGCAGGTGTAGAAGCGATGGAGTTTTTGACAGATCTACAGCAATCTAGGCCAATACAGTAGGGAGGCTTTTTGAGAGACTTAGTTTTGTAATTTGTACTCTTTTGTATGACTTTTGTTTCTGTCTCGATTTTGTAATACTTCAGCTATGTATTTTGTAATATATATATATTTTTTGTAATGAATGATATTGTACTCCTCTCCTTGTAATGGATATTTTGGTATAACAATGAAAGCATCTTGAGATTTCCGTTGGTAGCTTTGAATGTATTGATTGAGTTGTAAATTTTTATTTGTTCTGCTTATTCATGTAATTTATATGCTTAGTCATGTTTCGATTGGGTGGCACCCTTATCTATATGGGGTCTCACTCCTCTTGTGGATGAGCTCCCTTACCTATGGGTATGGGGTGTTACAATTTTTGGTATCAGAGCCTAGGTTTAGGCGTTTTTGGACGACTATTGGGTATAGATATGTTTAGGATTGTGTTGGCTTATTGTGGATGTCTTTATGTTTTGTAGTTTGATGGAGTCTACACATGGGTCCCTCAAGGGGTCAGCGGAGAGTGTAAATCCCCTAGAGCAAGATCCGTCTGTGTCTGGTCCTTCTCAACGAGCTAGGGTGCAACCTGAGACTCCAGCCGTGCCTTTTGAGGCTATGCTTAAGATCTCTCAAGACATGGCTAGGGTCTTAGAGAGGGTGACTACTCTGAAAGCCCCGATAGAAAGTATGAGGAAGTCTGGGCTAGAATACTTCTATGGAACGAGTTTGGATGAGTCTGCGTTAGCTAAGAAGTGGATTAAGAAGGCAGTGAGGGTTTTGGAAGAGACCCGCTGTCCTCTGGAAAGGCAAGTGGAGTGTGTAGTCTCACTTTTGCAAGGTTCTGCCTATGACTAGTGGAAGTCAATCCGTAGACATCCTCAGTTGCTCGACCCAGTCACGTGGGAGTTATTTGAAAGGGAGTTCAATAATAAGTATGTGATTAAGGCTTATAAGGAGGCTAGGTGGGCTCAGTTTTTAAGTATCAAGCAGAGGGCCTTGTCGGTGGCTGAGTATGAGATGGAATTTAATAGGCTCAGTAAGTATGCTTCGCTGGGTATCCTCACCAAAGATTTTCGTTTTCAGCACTTTGAGGCTGGTCTAAATGAGTAATTGAGGGTGATGTTGATATCTTTGATGAGTGCTCCTATAGTCAATTATTATTAGATTGTGTAGTTAGCCTTGAGAGCAGAATGCTCAGAGACCATTTTGAGAGAGAGAGCTCAGAAGAGGAATCCCCTCATGGAGGTTCATCCTCAGGTAAGCTATCAAGGAACCCTTAAGTAAATTCCTTGGATGAATCCTCTAAGAATCCTGCTACGAGGGGTATGAAGCAGGGATCTTCATATGTGTCTAGTGCAGGTAGAGGTGGTTTGGGTATCAGGAGTGAAGTGGTGCCAGAGTGTTCTCACTGTAGTAAGCGCCATAAGGGCGAGTGCCGTTGGTTGATTGGAGGTTGTTTTTGATGTGGAAGCGCGGATCATTTTCTTGCCAATTGTCCTAAGTTGAGTGAGAACACTCGGAAATCAGTAAGAGGCCAATCGAGCTGGGTCTAATACCCCTCAAGCTAGCCGGGGTAGAGGTAGAGGAAGAGGTCATGGTGGTCGGCCTAAAAATGAAGCTCCATCTGAGTCTGTAGATCGTCCTCAAGTGTCATTAGCAAGGGCCTATGCCATGGGAGCTCAGGAAGAGTAGGATGCGCCCGAAGTGATTGCCGGTAAGTTCCTACTCTGTAGCACTAAGTTGTATGCTCTAATAGACCCCGGATCCACACACTAATATTTGTGTTATGATAAATTGTATGCTAATTTGCATGATGTTGATTAGTTAAATTATGAGATTTGTGTGACCAATCCCTTAGGGCATAGTGTCAATGTGAGTAGCATGTTTAGGAATTGTCCCCTAATGGTTCAAGGTATAGAGTTTCCGATTGATCTGATCGATTTGCCTTTTGTGAGTTTGATCTAATTTTGGGAATGGACTGGTTGTTTAAGCATCGGGCTGTAATGGATTGTTATAGAAAGAATGTAGTGCTTTGGGGTGGAGATCAGTCGTCTGTTGTGGTGAGAGGCCGGTTCTGGTCCTTTGGGTAATGTAATTTCAGCTATGCAAGCTAGGCATTTTATGAGGAAGGGATGTGAGGCACTTTTGGTTGCGGTGTTGGATTCTAGGCGTAGTCAGGTAAAGATTCAGGATGTCCCAGTGGTTAGGGAGTTTGAAAATGTGTTTCCAGGAGAGTTGCTTGGTTTGCCTCTGGAGAGAGAAGTGGAGCTATCCATAGAGATTATGCCGGGTACTGCTCCTATTTATAGAGCACCTTATTAAATGGCTCCTGTAGAATTGAAGGAACTTAAGACTCAATTACAGTAACTGTTAGATAAAGGTTTTATCATACCCAGTGTATCTCCATGGCGTGCTCTTGTAACACCCCCTAACCACCTGTAGAGCTTTACTACGGTGACTATGGAGTGTCACAACAGAAACATATGCGCAGAAAATAA
Source organism: Excoecaria cochinchinensis (assembly GCA_947683425.1). Lineage (NCBI taxonomy): Eukaryota > Viridiplantae > Streptophyta > Magnoliopsida > Malpighiales > Euphorbiaceae > Excoecaria > Excoecaria cochinchinensis. Next base: position 15,072,505 of record CANTUQ010000092.1, read on the forward strand.
TATTCCATACAAAGTTCAAAATTAATAAATTTCTTCACATGCAGCAGAAATACTTTCCAAAACTCATATAAATATACATACTGTTATCTTATGCTCACATATAATATTTAGTTGTTACATCACTTCTCTTACAAGTCAAATCTAATAGTTACATTATACATATTACAAATTACAAAAGACTCATACTACATAGCGGACCCTAGTGTGTTGGCCATTAGCGATGTAGGATCGTCTTCCAAAACACTATCTTCAGATACCTGCATGGATAAAACATCCATGCTAAGCGATAACGCTTAGTGGGGAACAACAATATACCATACTCATGCATAACAGCTATTATATCAAATCTTGAACAGGCCTTGCATCATCACATACATATAATATATCATCTATCACATCTAAGTGGTCATATATCATCACACATATATATAACTTCTTATTAACCATCAATAATTACATAACAAGTAATTATCAATATCATCAAAATCATTCATAGTTCATTACTTTATACCATGAATTCACACATATAATCATTTGCTCATTATGGTATTTCTTCATTCATTCATGTCTATTCTATAAGTCTTATCTTTACTTGTATCACATGTATAAATTCATATATATACAACAAATAACCATTAGCACTAGCATATGCATAGACATACATTGCTATATTCATAACATAACATTCATTCTATGCTTTGTTTTCATCATTCTTAGATATGGATGATGATATTTTACCATGCACATAAAAGTACCTCTTTCACATATATATCTGAACATATATACACTTTGGGATTAGCTTGCTATAAACATAGCATATCACACAACTTGATTTACACATAGCCTTACTAATGAATCATGTTCATATGGCTGTATCACAAGTCAGACTTTAACGCATTGCATTCACATTTCCAATAATATAACATTCTTTTAAAATGCTCAATATCATCATTAACCTTGCATCCAATTGAACGACGTGGATAACAGGTATCGTAGTGGTACCCTATAGGTACAGTAATCGTATTGGTATCCATGGATACATCACATTTGCATTGGTACCCTAAGGTGCAAAATTATCAACATGATCAATAATTTCGCATTGGGGAATCCAGTAAGGATTCAAATTGCAGTGTGATTCCAGAGGAATCGGACGCATTGGGCTGCAACACTTAGACCCTATAGGCATGCCTATCTATCCACTACTTGACTCGCAGGCTAAACATTATTAAGTCCAATTATTTGTTCAATTACTTTGATACCAACAATATGGTATTACATATGAGTACAATAACATGCTTCATCAATTACGCATACTTATGAGTTATTAGAATAAACTCACATTCATACAGTAGTAACAACCACCTTATCAATTCACAAGATAACTTATAAACAAACGTAAAATAATATATAAGTTATTGAACAACTTCATTAATCATGTAAATATATCCACCATATTAGTTCATTTGATCAAACGTTATCTTATTCATATCATAATGCATAAAGCAACATAGTATAAACTGTAATTTACACATTCACATGGCTTATCAAGCAAGCCCACATTCGTCAATCACATACATACATCATACTTAATCATAGCATTTGACACATAATAATCCACATTAGATGATGTTAGACATGTTTGCATTATTAATTATACATGTATATGTCATTTATTCAAGTTCTATAGTTCATTGTGTAAAATAGGGGTACCTCACAGTGGCAACCATTTAGTTGTCGCCGTGACATACCAACCCAATCCAGCATAATGAAATTCATGTTATGTCACACTTCATTATTTGATTCATACAAGTCATATATGTATTCATTACAAACGTTAAGTCATCATCTTACATATCTCATTCATTTCAATCATGCTCATATTGTCCTCATAAACAATCCAACCTCATTACACACATACTTGTTCATACTTCACATGCTCATATAGATTAAGGTATTATAATCCTCAATAATGTCATTAAACTTGTCTGAATTCTAATTCATACAATTATACATCATTACTTCACTAGTTTGCTATTAACCTTAATCATATTCATGTGTATTTTCCTAGATAACTAATCTTATAGTCATTTGATAATCCTAAACATGCATTGGATAGACCCCGGAATGTTTCGGTGTAATACGGGTTCAATTTGGGAAGAAAAACACATAAAAATATACAAATTAATTAAGGGTAAGGGTGGGGAATTGATTCATGCCAACCATGGGCTCCAGAATGAGAAGAAAATCCTTCACATAACTTGTTCTATTGTGCTCGTGACCTCTATCACGCTCGCGACAGTAGCTTCTATCAGGTGTCCTACGAGACTGCTTTTCACCTCAAACTTGTATCACCTAAATCAACGTCTAAACATCATTTTTAGGCAAAATGTCCTCTTAACAATTGTTCCCTAGGATGTTAAGTTTTCAATGGGATAATTTTCAGGTCATTTTAACATCTAAAACATCATATATGACCTAAAAAACCTATACTATTCTGATGAACCCGCCAGAATAGGGATACCTATGTTTGGACCACTTTTTAGATATTTAGAGCTAGAATTAACTCAACCATATTCTTAGACATTTTTAGATGTGGATCTTATGTTTCAGCTCCACTTTTAAGAAACCAATTTGGAGCATTATAACTCGATGTATGGGCAAAACAATCACTAAAGGTCAAGAGAGACCTACCTAGAAACTTACTCTGCAAACACATTTTTCCTACTACGTGCATATGACCTCTGAATTCAACTTTAATGACATTTTTATCCAACATGCTCTACTAACAATTTATTCATCTATGTGCTAGATTCCAATTGACACAACTTAGACAACATTTAGACTCAAATTCAGGGAGTTATGGTTAACGAAACATGACTTGTCCCAAAGACCCTCCTACAGAACTCTAATTACACTTTGAGCACAGTTTTGAAGACCTTAAAGACCTCAAACACCAAGACTATCTCAACAACATTTAAAGGCATGAAAATGATAATTTCATACCAATATGTCTCATTTACATCAGACTTGAACAAAGCACACTTGATGACCATGACAATTTAATAGGTCCAATAAGCCTTAAACCAGATTTTACACTTTTAGTTCTTTAGCGTTAACTAACCTATTTAACACCCTATTCTTTTAAGATACAAACTACACATTATTAACTCAATTATGCATACCATGGCACATACAATCTTTTAACAAATTCTTTCATTCACATAAACACATCAATTCACGGATTCATCCAACATAAGGGTTCAATCTTAAGTCAATCAAAGTCATGGCATTCATTATCACTCCACATGTTCATTTCTTCAATTCAACACATCTCATAACATAATTTACACACTTAAACACATAATCTGTCAATTTACACACACAAAACAATTAGTTCCCAAACCTTAATTTCCTTAGCTCCACTTAAGCTCACTTGGCAATTTGACCATCAACCTTCTTCTTTCTCCTTTTCTCTTCTCACAGCCACCAGTACATGCATAATAAGATTTCTAGAATTGAAACACCATCATCAATCCTCAATCCCATAAATTTCAGAACAGGAAGAAGTGGAAGATGAAGAACTATAATTAGTCACTTACCTTATAAGATAATGAAACACACACATGCAAACCCCTTCTAGACTCACAATACAACAGAAATTTCACTTAAGGAACTTAAAAAGAAGAAAATAAAATGAAGGGGAAGAAGGAGATGCAGAAACGTGAGGGAGAGAGTAAAGAGAGAAGAAAGAGGAAAAAAGAGAGAAAGAATAGGTGGAGAGAGGAGAGGCAGCTGCCCAAAAGCAGCCTATGGGTGAGATTCTCTCTCCTACATGCATGGCCCTAGTTGGCAAAGTAGAAAAGACACATAGGTCCCACAATTCAGTCCCATTAATAAAATCTGACTTTTCTTAAGCTTAATTAAATCCCATTATATACTAATCAACCCAATTAACACTTAATCATGCTCTTTTACATTTTTGTCACTTAATCAAATTTTATTTATGCAATTGGGTCCTCAATTTCACCCTAAATCCAACTTTTATAAGATTTTTGCTAGAGTGTTCTGTCGTGCTTGCGACAGTCCCCTCACTCAGACCACTTATTCTATGACTTGTCCAAACCTCCACACAAATTCTTCGCTAAGCCAAGCATTCATTCCAATGTGTCCTCTCTTATTAATACACATCCTCATACTTATCAGGACACCACAGATCCTACTAGGGTATAAATCGGGCTGTTACAGCTTTGGTGTTGTTTGTCAAGAAAAATGATGGACTGCTAAGGATGTGTATTGACTACTGCCAGATCAATAAAGTCACTGTGAAGAACAAGTATCCATTGCCTAGATTTGAAGACCTATTTGGTAAGTTGAAAGGGGCTGGAATCTTTTTAAGATCGATTTGCGGTTCGGTTATTATTAGCTTCGGGTTAAGGATGTGTATGTTGTTAAGACTTCTTTTCAGACACGATATGGCCACTATGAATTCTTAGTGATGCCATTTTGTTTAACCAATGCACCAGCGGCTTTTATATATTTAATGAACAGGTGTTTAGGCCGTATCTCAATGGATTTGTTGTTGTAATGGCTTGAATACTGGGTCAGCAGTAATTAGTGAAATCTATAGAGTGTCACACGCCGAAATGTACCCTAGAAGGATTGGGCATATTGAGGATGAGCAGTGACCAAGGTTGTGCACGTTGAAGTGGTTGGTATGCCAATTGGACAATTTAAGAGTTAATATAAAAGTTCCAATAAGTGTGGCTAATGGTAAAATTATGGAGTATGAAATTGGGGACTAAATTGAAAGATAATTGAAGTTGAAAAAAGAAATAATTTTGTTTATTGACCAAGTGGAAATTGTCAAGGACCAAGAAGAGTTTTGCCAAGGATCAAAGTGAAATAAGACAAGATATTTTGTGTTGAGTCAATAGGATGGTGACATGTGGCAAGGAGTTTGTGGGCATTAAATGGGAGAGAAAGAAAAAGGGAAAAGAAAAGAGAGAGAAAGCAGAAAAACTCTGCTTCCCGTTCTTCTTCCTCTCTCTCTCAGCTTCTCCTTCTCCTTTCTTCTTCTTCATTTTTCTACTTTGCCTCCTTGATTCTTTTGGCTGGAGTTATTGCAAGGTGATGGGTGTTTTGTTTGAGGTTTGAGCTAGGTTTGAAGAGGTAAGTATAAGTTTGATTCCTTCTTCCATTTCTTTGAGTGGTTTTTGGAACCCTAGATTTATGTTTGTGAATTTGTATGTTTTGTTGAGGATTTTGGATGAGAAAGACTTTGGTTGGGTTTTGGAACAAGAAAGATCAACCAAGAAAAGCGATTAGGAACAAAGGAGTTAAGGTTAGGAATTTTGTTATTTTGATGCATATTCTGATTTTTGGGGTTTTTGATTTGAGTTTCTGGAAATCTATGGGGTATAAGTTGTTTAGATTTTTTCAAATGTTATGGGTTTTGAATGAATCATTTGAGTTGTGTTAAAGTTTTGAATTGATTAGAAGTTTTGGGTATGAGTTTTGGATGAAAGAATTTCTGCAGTTTTGGTTGGAGAACTGGAAAATCATGACTCTATCGTGAGCACGATGCTCGTTGCGATCACGATAGAGCCCTATGATTCTAGCACCTCCCGATCGGCCGAACTATCAGCGGAGGAATGCACGAGTCTTGTCAAGTTTCATAACACAGCATGAGGATTCCGTTCGGCGTGTGAGATCCCGTTCAGCATGGTATGATGAGCACGACTAGTGCTTGGGAAGCACGATTCGTGTTGAGAGTTCGTTCGGCATGGGGAGTCCTCTCGGCTGAGATGTCCGCTAGGTGTGGGATTTCATTCGGCGAGAAAGTCGTTCAGCTTAGGGGAGCACATCTCGTGCTGGCGAGCACGAGTCGTGATAACTCCCGCCCCTTCCTCTATTCTTTTGTTATGTTCTGATAGGCTCACCTTCACAAGTCGTGATAGTGAGCACGACTCGTGATTGTCTCCTGGGACTTGTCTGTCACGAGCGCGACAGACCACTCTGTCCTAAAATGTTTTCAAAATCTTCTCCTCTGTATGGTTGCTCACTTACATTATGTCTCTATAATTAAAATGAGTACCTTAATATGTGAATTATTCAAATGTTTCTATGCATGTTAGTAATTGAATTATGAGACTTTGTCTATCATTACTAGTTACGGGTTGTTTGTGCATAAAGTATTGTAATTTATTTATTAAATCTATATGAGTGCATGAAGTTAATAAGATAGTTATGTTCAGTATGTTCGTACGGATATGATAAATGTAATTAGTCCATTTAATATGCAATAAGTAAATGCATGATGAATGATAATATGATTACGCTTAATACGATCATGTGAATATCTTAATCTATGAAACTACACATGACTAGTTTTGAATACGATAAATGAAATTAGTGCATATGATAGGCATATATATATATATTGATACATGTATTTATGTGATCATAAAAGAATAATGCTAGTGTTTGATGAAATGGGTATATGTGTAAAATGTGAAAGAATTTAATAATGATATGGGAATTTAGCCTGCCTTAGTCGAGTCGTGGATAGATAGGCATGCCTATAGAGTTCTATTAGCTGCAGCCCTCTGTTCTGTTTGGACGCTGATCAGGTCCCCGTTCGGATCCTCGCGATCCCCAATGTGATCTTGTTTAAGATCCCTAATGTGAAAATGTTTTGAATGAGAAAAATATGACGTTGCATTTCGAATCGTACCCACGGGTACTGCCATGTGTTCACTTGCTTATCCACCCCTTTGACTTAGCAGGCAATTAAATGAATAAAGAAATGTGAATGAATTGATAAGTTCTGTGATGATTTATAAATTGATTATGTGAATAAGCAGTTGATGTATTTGTGATTAATGCCATTTGACTTGTGCTCTACGCACTCCTCTATTCTCGATCCTTTATGGACACTCATGTGGAATAGTGCGGTACCCTCGGGTACCTATGTGTTTTGTGTAATAAGGCAATATCTGTTAAATGAGAAGAGAAGTACCAAGTACTGTTTGTTCTGATAGGCATGTATGCATAAGTCCTAATTGCATAAGAGATCATATGGGGATAATGCATGTTATTAATCTATTCAAGAGTTAAGAGTATGCTTATCTGTATGAGTCTTTGTAAAGAATAATTCAAAAAAGTGATATTCATGTTTTCTATAATTGATTAATCAATTAATGAATTCTATGTATACATATATTCGTTTACATGTTTGAATTGAGAACACAGGTATGTTATGTATTTGCTTGTCTTCTGAACTTTAGCTTGGATGACCAATGTAAGTATATCGGTAAGGAATCTTTGTGTAATGTTTGTTAATTTTTGATGGACATAATGATTGCATATTGAGTAATAGTTAAAGGGAAATAAAGTGGTAAGAATGAAATAGATAACCGAATTTAAGAAAGGACTTAGAGTTAATTTTGATTATTTAAGCATAATGGTTTTCTGTAGAACTACGTGGTTCTGATTCCCAACTATAGGGATACGTAGGAAGCTTGGAATAAACCAAATCTGAGTATTAAAATGTTTTGTTTAGTTTTGAACAAGTAATGGTTTGATTAAAATGAAATGTTTTAATTTAAGTATTGATAATGTAATTCGTATGATTTTGAAATATTTGTAATAATGGGAAGTTCTGAACTTTATATTGCAAACCTCAAAACATATTTCGGGAATTTATAAAGTATAACCATCTATAGGGCCATTAAGTGATTTAAAGTATATGATAAGTTTTGTATAGTATATTTTTGATTAAAAAGTAAACAAGTATTTCTGTTTATGGTTTATAAGACGCTAAGGTATGTGTAATTGCTTAAGTTTTCGTAACAAAATAAAGATATTTGTTTATAATAACTTTAGCCGACATTCTTTTATGTTTATGTATATATATATATATTGATTTGCATGTGTTTGCCTCGGCAACCACTGTGAGTGGCAGCCCATTATTTGTTTTGTCCAACTAAGCATTATCGCTTAGCACGATTGTTCGTCTGTGCATGTTAGGAGATCAGAGTAGCACAATGGTCCGCCGAGTTTTGGCCAACGAGTCTCTAGATTTTTTTTAGGAAGTGTTTTTGATTTCGGCATGTAACTAAGTTTTATTTATTTAGCATTTGTAATAAGTTGTATTATTCTATAGTGCGAACATTGATGTGTGGATGACATAGGTTTAAGATATGCATGTCTTGAGGTTCCGTTTTCTAAAAATTTTATTATTCTGATTTCTGTATAGCTGTGAGTGTCTTTGTTTGGTAGCACCTTCAGCTCACCATAGCTCTCTGTCCTTCGATATGCTACATGTGGGTGTTGGGGGTGTTACATAGAGTATGTAACGTGAATTTTAGGTGAAAATATCAGTAATTGGGTCCAAAAAGACAGAAGAGAGTAAAGGTTAAACGTGATCAGGTCAGGGAAGCACCTGATGGGTGACTTCCCGGGAACCCAAATGTGAAAAATATTTTATTAGACTATTGAAAAGTACAAGTTATAAGGAGTCTGGTGGTATAATTTACAGTGAAAATGAGATCAATAGGTCCCCGAAAGTTAAATTGAAGAAAAGCCTCTATTCCGATTCAAATAGTAACTAAGTTTGACCAAGGTTTGATTGAGAGTTTAAAGATAGTAAATGACCTCTAAAAAGTTATCTAAAGATATAAATGGACTCAGAATAGTGTGGAGAACAGTTTGGTAGTGAAAAAATAATTTTATAATGACACTGAAAAATGAGTGAATTGGATCGATTTAATTGAACCAGATTGAAAATGGACCCTAATTAAGGTCAAATGAGCTATTAAGAGTAAAATGGAAGTTAAGGATGAAAAGTGAACCGAATCGGTTCAACCAGTGAATTGGACCGAATCGGTCGGACTTTGACTAATTTGACCAAAGTTTGATCGGACTCTAAATGGAGTTATAGACCTTGAAAAAATTATCTAAAAGCATTGGCTTGCTTGAAATATTATGGAGAATTAAATCGTAATGAAAAATAAATTTTACAGTGAGACAAAAAATTGAGTTATCGGACTGGTAAGAAATTATCGGACCTGAAAACGGTCTCCGATTGAGCTAAAATTTATGTGGAGTTTAAATTATATATTTTAAAAATTATGGAATTGATTTTGGGAGAAATTGAGCTTGGAAAGCAAGAGAAATTATTTTGGATTGCTTAATGGTCCTAATTATATAAATAGGCCTACGAGTTGATTGGCCCAATTGGTTGGACCAAGCCCAACACATAAAAACCACCTATATAAACCCCTAAAGATCAAAAGACCCTAGAAAGCTCTCCATTTCTTTCCACCCTTCTCCATGGCCGAATGGTACTTCTCACATTTCTCTTGAATTTTCTTCATTCCTCTCTCAAGTTTCCACAAAATCCAACCTTCCAAAGTAAAATCTAGCCTCTCTTTTCCATGATAATGGTCTCAAAAGTTTATTTGAAGTGGAATAATTGGGAGAAAATAAGTGGAAGAGTTTATATGTCAAATTGAGTTATGTAAAATTGATATTTTTAAATTGGTTTAAGGGTTCAAATAGGTACTTTAGGATGTCTAGAGTGTGTTTATGTAAATATATTGAATAAAGGAAGAAAATTTATGGTGATTTCTTTGGATTGTATATTTGGCCACTTAAGGATTTCAAAGGAGATGGTGTTGTTTCTTGGAGTAAAGGCATGAAAAGCATGCTTATGATGTGGAGAACAAGAAAATAAGGTTAGTGGATACAATATCCTCCTTTTCCATGTTAAAAGTATGATTTTTAGTTATGTTTAAACATAAAGTATATGAAATATGTATGTTTAATTGAATCAAACCACATAGACATGTTTAGGAAGGTTAAAAATGATCATATAAATGTTTAAAATGCGAAAACAAAGTTGGTATCATGAATCTCTAGTTAGGCCGAATGGTATACATGGGTTTTTCATGATGTATGATGATGTTTATGGGATGTTTATGTTGTATACATGGTATTTGGCATGTGAACTAACTAATGGCATGTATTAGAACATGAAAAAGTTGCATGATGTATGATGTACATGTGAGGCCGAATGGGTTATGTATGTAAAGGTATGATTTTGATGTGTTTTGATGTGAAATAATGGCATGGCTATGTTATTCAACATGTGAATAGCCTAAATAAATGTTAAAGTTGACAAAAAGAATTAATGGTGAAAAGTTAGTACGTTGGTCGAATGTGTACATGTATGTATACATGTGTACCATGATGGAATAATGAGCTTTTATGGCATGTGATGGTATGATGATGATAATCACATTAATAATGATTGAATTATATGAAAAAGAATGGAATAATATGATAAAATTCCATGAAATGTATGAATGGTAACTTAAAGATGTGAGAAATGGATTATTGGTGCCCTTTGTAGTATTCTGGTAGTCAAGTCTAGTTCAATATATGTTCGCTAGCCATAGAGACATAAGACCGCGGGTGTGAGCATGATGTCTCACTTTTTTATAGGCCAATAACAGTCCTACTTAACTGTATTTAAAAGTTAAAATATTTTAAAAAGTATTTAAAGACAAGGGTGGTTTTTTGGGATTCCTCTGGTATGCATTAAAGACTGAAGTGACCTTTTGGGGTCCTTCAGGTTATTCGAGTCCTCAGGGGTTCGCGTCTCGTTTATCTTGGCCATAGATGTCTGCCAGTATTGTACAAGGGGCAATTTGATAAAAATGAGTTTAAAATGTTTAAATTGTGATTTAAGTGATATTTGAATGAAAAATGGACATAATTGAAATTATGTAAAAAGTTTGAGTGCATAACGGTAATTATGACCATAAGTATGTTAATAAGGGTAAAAATATAATTAAATGATTAAATATGAAAATTGGTCACTTTATAAGGACTAAAATGTAATTGGGCATGAATTGGTAATTGGAGGCTAAAATCATAATTTGCATGTTAAATAATATAAAATGATAAAAGAAAATGAACTAGTGGTATTATGGTAATTTTGGTAAAGTTTAAGGATATAATTGTAATTTTGCCATATTTAGGGACAAGATGGAGAATATGGACTTTTATGGGTGTTAAATGTGTAAATGTCCTTAATTAAGTGATTTAATGGTAATTTGCTTGTTAATTAATGAAATAAATAAATCGATAAATTAATTTGGTGGCATATTTGTAAATATGAAAAAGTTAGGGGTAAAATTGTAATTTAATAATAACTACAGGACCTAGGCGTAAATATGATATAACATGAGGACCTAAATGCAAATATGTAACTTTATGTGCACTATATATGTTTATTTCATTAAATGAGTGATTTAATTGACATTAAGAATATTTTTGTATGTGTAAAAATTAAATGAATTAAATATTGGGACAATTGATATTAAATGTATTGTTTATATTCATGTGGCATGCATGTGAATTTAGTTTAGTGAATTAAATAAATAAAGATTATAAAGATTATTACATGTAAATAATTGAATAAGAAAATAATTATTTAAGGGCAAATTTGTAATTTTAGTAATGTTTAAAGTACCCAAGTGTAAAATAGTAAAAGAGTAATAATTTTATAAGGACTAAGTGGCAATTGCATGATAGATAATAAAATAAAGTTGATAATAAGTAAATTAATGGCATTATCATAAATAAGTGGAGACGTTAGGTAATACTGTAAATTAGTGAAAAGTTTAGGGATTAAATTGCAAACTGACGATAGTAATATAAATTTAAGGATTAAAATGTATTTGATAAGTATTATGAATGATAACTGTATTATTGAATATAAATGAAGAAATTTATAATAAGAATATTTATAATGATAATATTAATACTGAAATTAAAGTTTATGTCAATATGTAGATTAAGGTAAAAACATAAGTATGTAACAGTTAATGTTATTAATAGTGGCAATAGTCAAAATAATATTAATTGTAAAAATGAGTAATGGAGATGCTAGTAAAAAGATAATTAGGTTAATATATATATATATATATATATAAAAGGTAAGTGAATTATCAGAAATAAATAAAAGATAGTGTAAGATAATTAACAAGTAACATAATTATGAGCTAGTTATGTGGAAATAAAATAAATGAAATTTAAAGTCATTAGTATATAGTATACATGAAATTAAAAATATTAATAGATAATCAGCATGAGGATTCCGTTCGGCGTGTGAGATCCTGCTCGGCATGGCATGAGGTGCACGACCCGTGCTTAGGAAGCATGACTCGTGCTGGGAAGCACGATTTGTGCTAAGAGTTCGTTCGGCCTAGGGAGTCCTCTCGGCTGAGATGTCCGCTCAGCGTGGTATTTCGTTCGGCGAGAAAGCCATTCGGCTTGGGGGAGCACGTCTCGTGCTTGAGAGTACGTCTCATGCTGGGAAGCACGACTCGTGCTGGCGAGCATGAGTCGTGATTGTGACACCCCGATACCCCCGTTGGAAGGATTCTGGAGCGCTACCACGACACTCACTCAAAACAATTATACATCACAGTGGAAGCATATAATAACGATAATAAATCTCATAATCAAAATATAATTATACATCATCAAATACGTATGTCACTGTACCTGAAAGGAATTACAGAATATTTACATAACCAAAATGATATACAAAAAGAATACAGGAGGAGTACAAAAATAACACAAGACTCCACTCCTAGTGGCCAAACATGCAGATGTGTGATTCGAGCGAGGACCAAAAACCTGCCACCTACACGGGAAAACAACCCGTGCTAAGCGATAATTCTTAGTGGGGAGGAACAAAGATAACAGAACACTATACAATAATATCGTACAAAAACATATATAAATAAGCATTAACAGACTGAGTTCGTTAAGTAACAAAAACAGAGATACACGAATCATAATCACTATAAGAAAGCAGAATATAATAATAGCATGCTTAAAACAAATACCATAACTGGAATCACTCAATGATCATAACATTTCACTAAGCAAAATGCTAAACACTTAAAATAATAGCCTGAATTTCAATGGTGGTGGATACGGGAACACTACACTCGAGACCGAAACCTCAAAAACATTTTATACCCGAAGGTAGCACGGGAAACCGAAGTCTCAAAACATTTTCACTAAGACCATAACAGAGGTCAACCACAATCACTAGACCCGAAGCGGGATCAACACTGGCAGCTGCACTCACTTTCCCTTTATAAGCATGCTTACCTATCCACTTCTATGACACTTCAGGCTTAACTTACTCACTCACAAATACAATACTTTAAATTATCCAAAGACACGAATCAAAACACTATCATTATCATTAATCACTAATACACAAGCTAGAACAAAATATCATCCAGGCATATGCAAAACCATGTACCGTGCAATAGTGAGAAATCGTGCAAAGTGGGACAAGAAGAAACAATTCAGAAAACAAGGCAGGAAGGAAGGGCCTCTGTTGCGATCGCGATGTGCGTTGCGCTCGCGACAGAGCACAGGGTACCTCGTTATGTGCTCGTGAGAAGGTGCACTCGCGATGAAGCACAGCTCGACAGACGCTCACAATATCGAGCTCTGTCACGCTTGCGACAGAGACCAGACACTTCCCCTTCGAGTTCGCGCTCGAATTCATGCTCGCGCTGGGGTTCGGCTTACTGCAGCTCGGCCTATAGAGCTCTCTGTCACGCTCATTACAGAGGGCTCCTCGGCCTCACAAAGGTGATTTCGAGTGTGACAGAGCCCTGAATTGCCCAGAAACTCAGCATTCTGCACTTCACTTCAAGCCCAACAACTTCAAAACACCTCATTCATGTAATAGCACTTACCTCATCACTCCAATGCATACCAAGACATGCTTATCTTCAATAAACACTCAATTTACACTAATTTAACAAGAAATCACAACTAAATCACAAAAGCATGCAAATCGTAATTTACACTAACTCATACTATCTCACTTTCAACTTTACATGCAAATCACTACCACTTGAATCATGCTAAACCAGCGATCCAACTCAACACATACATGGATTTACACATACTTTAACACTCAAGATCACCAGCAAGTTTAAAGCACAACACACAAATGATCCAAAGAGAAAAGAGGGCAAAACACTCCCAAACCTCAAATGAAGCTTCAAACCGTCTGTGACGCGCGCCGAACCCCGTATCTTCCCGAAGGTCCGCTTTAGGACTATCAGGAGAGGTTCATTGAAACTTGTAAGGTATTTACAAGTGCGTCTATTTTGGGCAACAAGGAGATTTCATGGAGTCGCCACCCAATAAAACATTGGGAAAGTTCGTCTCGCCTCAGTGAGCCTAAGACGGCGCTGCTATGTCCATTTTGGGCAAGCCAGAGGGGTCTTGGAGGTCCCATCCTAATAGAACATTAGGAGGGCCCTCTCACCTCGTGGAGCCTAAGACTATGCAAGTTAAAGCCTTTTTACGGGACACAAGAGGTGTCTTGGAGATCCCATTAAAATGGGTCTCTCGCCTCATTGAGCCCAAAGACCAGAGATAGGTTCGGGACTCCCCATTTATTCATACATTGGCTAAGTTTATAATCAAGTTTTGAATTTAGTGTTTCATCCCATTTCTCATTCAATTTTAATGCAATTTAATTAAACGCATATTAATCATATAATAAAAGCGATAAACAAAGTAAATGAAAGAAAAATAAATTACAACAAAACTAGGGGTGAAATACAACCCACATTTGTAAATAAAATACAATTCATACATAAATCGGGTAATTTATTAAAATGAGGACATTGGTCCTCTCATTCATAATTCAAGAAAATAATTTTAAAGTAATAATTTATTTTGGATGAAAAAAGTTAGGACATTGGTCCCATTTTATTTAGAAAAAATAAATTAATTAAGTAGAAATTATTTTTATGATTTTTTTAATTAACGTGCATAAAAATAATTTATTACAAATTACATATTAGAAATAAAATAATGAAAGCAAAAGAAATGAAAATAACAAAAATTAACAAATCAACTCCCAAATGGATCTTCAAATCTTCATGGGCTCCCACTTGGTATGGAAAAGACTCACACATAAAAATAAATATTAAAAATGAGGGAAAAAAAAAGTGAAGTTAGTAAAAAATTAGTTAAACATATAACATGAAAACAATTAAATTAAAGCAATCAAAATTGCATCATTTATGACAAGACAATTAAAATGATATAATGAAAATATGCAATCTAATTAATTAACAATTTAACATGCATAGAAAAAAAAACATGATAATAATAAAATTCAACATGCAAAAAAAAAGCATAAAATAATGATGATAGAATTTAACATGCATAAAAATACAAAATAACAACAATAACATCCAATCATGCATAAAAAGTAAAAGTAATAATAAAAATCAGAATGCATAAAACATAAATAATAACAGTAATAATAAAATTAAGCAAGAATAAGGATAATAATAATAATACTAATGAAGGCAATAACTACAATAATAATAATAATAATACAATAATAACAAAGAATATGAACAATCAAATATAATAATAATAATAATAATAATAATAATAATAATAATAATAATAATAATAATAATAATAATAATAATAATAATAATAATAATAATAATAATAATAATAATAATAATAATAATAATAATAATAATAGAAGATGAACAATTCAATTAAATATGGAAGAACAATATGAAAATAAAAATAAGCCAATTATACTAAAACATGTTAAATGATAATACTAATAATATATGTGAACAAAAATGATGACAATGATATGAACATGAACAATTAAATAAGAAATAAGAAATAAAAAATAATAATATGAACAATTAAATAAAAGATAAAAGTAGAAGTAAAAATATGAACAATCAAATAATAGATATAAAAGAATTTACATGATAATTAATTAAATAAAAACAAAAGAATAAGAAAATAAGAAGAAAATGATAGAACTAAAAGAATTTACATGTTAACTAATTAATTGGAAACAAAAAATGAAATTAAAATTAATTTAAGAAATTGAGCCAAGAATAATTACCCTCAAATTTATCTTGAAGAGATGAAGGTAGATGATCCAATTCCTTGTCTTGATTTGAAGAATATGATTAGAAAAATAAAATATGAAAGATGAATTTTACTCAAGAACAAACAATTGATTTGTTTGTCTTAGAGTAAAAATTGTTAATTGAAAAGATAAATGTCACCAAGAACAAAAATTATTATTTTTTGCCTTGACAATTTTCTTGGAAAAATTCTTTAGAAAAATTGAGAGAGTTTGGTTTGAGAGAAGAAAGAAGAAAACCAAATAATTTTCTAAAGAAAATTCCCTCTTTTTCCTTCAAAATTCCCCTTTTTATTTTTCCCCCAAAAAATTAGATTTTTAATGGAAGAATTAAATTGAATTAAATTCAATAAAACCCAAAAAACTGAAGAAAATCAAAAGTTTGGAATTTTAAAAGTTCTACCATTTAATTAAAAAAAAAATTAAAGAGAAATCAATTTTTGAGCCAAAATGGCAAAAAAATAGAAAAATGGGCGACAGGGGCGCCCGACGGCCTTCCCGCACGCGTCTCCAGCGCAGCGCGCTCGTTCGCGCGCCCAGCGCTGCCGTAGCCTGACACTCGCGATAAAAAAATATATATATTTTTTTAAATTCTATAAAAGCACAATAATTTAAAAACTAACTTTTTTTTTAAATTCTATAAAAACACAATAGTTTAAAAACTAACTTTTTATCCCAAAATAATTTTTAAAACATTTTTTAAAATATTTTTAAAATACATTTTTCTTCATTCCTAACAAATCAAAACAACAAGGAAATTATTACTTCCAACTTTCATTCTTTTTGCCTATAAATCGGCACACTTAATTTCATCATTGGGTAATCCTGATCAAGGCTACTCGGGACCCGGTGTTTACACCGTCCACTTCAAAATTCCACCTTCTCTTTTCCTTTGCTCTTCCTTCTTTCCTCCGGTTCTTATATAAAACCCAGCCAAATACACACTTAAATCAAACCATTCATTCACTCTTCCAAAACCAGAAAAATAAAGAAGAAGAAGAAGAAGAAAAAACCAAAACCCAAGCACTTACCTCTTTAATAATCAGCTCTTTATGACACGCGCCGAACCCCGAGGCGCCCCAAAAACCCGCCTTTAGTGCTTTAGGGAGGAGGTTCATGAAAACTTGTAAGAAATTACAAGTGCGACCATTTTAGGCAACAAGGAGGTTTCTTTGAGTCGCCACCCAATAAAACATTGGGAAAGGTCGTCTAGCCTCAGTGAGCCTAAGATGGCACTACTATGTCCATTATAGGGAAGCCGGAGGTGTCTTGGAGGCTTCCACCCTAATGATAGGATGGTCCTCTAGCCTCACTCTTGGGCAAACCAGAGGTGTCTTGGAGGCATCCACCACAATAGAACATTGAGATGGCCCTCTCGCCTCGTGGCGCCTAAGACTGTGCAATTTTGAGCCTTTTACGGGACACAAGAGGTTTCTTGGAAGCCCCATCCCAATAGAACATTGAGATGGCCCTCTCGCCTTGTTAAGCCCAAAGACCAGAGAAGGTTCGGGACTTCCCATTTATTCATACCTTGGTTAGGTTTATAGTTTAGTTTTGAATTTATCATTTCATCCCATTTCTCATTCAATTTAATACAGTTAAATTAAAGCGCAGATTGTCTATTCAGGGAAAGCAATAAATAAATAAAGCATAATTAGAGTAAAGTGCATAAAAATAAATTACAATAAAACTAGGGGCGGAATACAACCCCATTTTAAATAAAATACAAATCCTACATAAAACAGGATATACATTAAAGATTAGGACATTAGTTCTCGCATGCATATTTATTATAAAACAATTTTGATATGACAATTTTTATTGTGTATGGAGAAAATTGGGTCATTGGTCCCATTTTTATTACGAAAGGTTCCAAGTTAATTAATAAAAATGTTTTTGTGATTTCCTTTTTTGCGTGCCTAAAATAAACAATTTTATAAGAAAATTACATGGCAAAATAAATGAAAAAGCCAAATAAATGAAATATTACAAATAAAACAATTAAATATTTAACCCAAACAAACCTTCTGGATCTCCTCAGGTGCTCGCAAAAATGCCCAAGTAAAGAAAATAAGTTTTGACATAAAAAAAAATAAATGAAATAATGTTAGTAATTAAATCCATAAAATCAATTGAACATATAAAATAATGAATAACAAATTAAGATAAAATAAGATGACATGAAGGATGATAAATGAATTAACATGTTAACAAATCAAAATAAATAAAAATATGCATTAAATGATAAAAGAATTAAATGATTTGATTAAAATAAATAAAACATGTTAATGAATTAATACATAAAAATATGAACATGATAATAATAATAATGACCAATGACAATAAACAAATAAAAGAATAAACAATAAATATATAACAATAATAATGAAAAAGAATGATAAAAAGTAATGAATAAAAAAATGATAAAAATAATTAAATAAATGACATGATTAATTAATGTTATCCCGATTAATATAAAACATTTGCATGGCAAAAAGATCAATCAAAATGAATTAATTAATTACATATTAAAAATAATGAGGAATTGATATTTACATGAACAAAAATGGTATATAAACATATTAATTGAGACAAATATAAAAAAACAATAGAAGAAATAAATAAATGAAAATAATAAGAATATACATGTTAATCAATTAAATATAAACAAAATAATAAAAAATAAAAATATTTAAGCCCAGAATGTTTGCCCTCAGAGTTTCGGATTCGATGAAGGTAAAATTGATGATTGATTTCCTTGTTCTTGATTTGCAAGATTAGAATTGAATAATAAAAATGTTGGAATTTTATTCCAAAAAATATATCTTTGAAAAATGATGAAAGGAAAATCAAAAATTCTTCAACAACAAAGAATTGATCTCTTTGTCTAAATAATTATTTTTTATTGATAAAAATGTTCTCAAGAACAAACAACTATTTTGTTTGTGTCAAGAAAAAAAAATCATTTATGGAAATAAACTTTTTTTTTAGAAAATCAAATGATATTAGATTTTCGGAACAAACAGTTATTTTGTTTGCCCCAAAATCCATTGTTCATCAAAAAGGGATTCAAAATAATAGAAAACCTTGAAAAAATTTAATTGAAAACAAATAAAAGGTTAAAAATGAATTTTGAGAGCAAATAATTATTTGATTTGTCTCAAAATCAAGTTCATCAACAAAACTCCTTCTAAAAATATGTTTAGAAGAAATTTTATTGGAAAAAGGAAGAAGAATTGAACTATTTTTAATTTTTTTGTTGGGGAAAAATTCAATTCAAGTTAGAGAGAATTTTGAGAGGAAGAAGAATAGAAAAGATGAAGAAAAACCCTAAAAAATTCCCCCCATTCTCTTTCCATATTTTTCCTTTTATATAAAGAAAAAATAGAAAATAAAATTAATTAAGGGAAAAACTAAATCAAACAAGATATTAATTATTTTGAATTTTAAAAATGGAAAAAAACCTTTAAAAAGCCTAAAAAAATGGGATAAAAAACGGATTTTTGGGTGAAAAATCGGAAAAAAATGATTTTGGGGCGAAATTGGGCAATTTTAAAAGTGACATTCGCGGAATTTTTTTTTTAAATTTAACTAAAAAATACTATAATTTCTAAACCCTATTTTTCAAATCTAATTTTCAAAATATTTTTTATTATTTTTTATTTTTTACTCTAAAATGCAAATTTGACCAGGAAATCATCACTTTTAACCTTTTCGCTTGTGAGTAGGCATCTTATCATCGTTGGGTAACTCTGGTCTGGGCTGCCTCAGGACTCGGTGTCTACAGTAGCCCCCAATTTTGGGAAAACTAGTGTACTAGTGCCTAGATAAGCCAAAATTCAGAGAAGAAGGAAAGAGATGCGTACCTGAGGCAGCCCTTACCTTTTTGCCGTGTGGAAGGTTGCGGCTTGTCACTGTCGAGCTGTAGTGTTATCCAACTGTGGCTCATCCACATTGTCTCGCTGGCGTCCGCTTGGCTTGCACGGTGCGAGGTCCAGTGTTATCCAATTGCAACCCCATTGCGATTTGTCCCACTGGCCTCATCTCGGCTTGCACGGTGTGGGATTAGTGTTCTCTAACAACAACCTCTGTTTGCGATCTGTTCTATCGCCGTGTCCCATTGGCCTCATCTTGGCTTTCACGGTGTGAGATGCAGTGCTATCTAACCACAGTCCCGTTGTGATCTGTTCTATCGCGTGTGTAACACCCAAAAACTGCCCCAGTAGTTTGAGCCTGTCTGTGTCTGTATGTGTGCGTATTTGTGTACACTTTCGGTATGCCTGTGTG
The DNA here is from genome assembly GCA_947683425.1 of Excoecaria cochinchinensis. NCBI lineage: Eukaryota > Viridiplantae > Streptophyta > Magnoliopsida > Malpighiales > Euphorbiaceae > Excoecaria > Excoecaria cochinchinensis. The sequence goes on from CANTUQ010000092.1 coordinate 15,092,822, forward strand.
TTATGTTATTTTAATTATGTGTTTGTGTATTTTAGTAAGAGGAGAGGAGTTATGTTAGCGTGTGTACGTAAGATAGGGAAGTAGGGTATGAGTAAAGGAAAAGAATTATGTGTAGGTGAGAGTATGGGAGTAGGGTATTCTTGTGGGATCAAATCCTATGAGAGAGTGACACTTGGCAAGTGGATAGAGTTGAATTAATGAGTTGAGAGAGAGAGAGGACAGCTGTAAATCACTTGGGTTTTTCTTCTTCCTTTCCCGTTCTCCTCTTCCTCCTCACGCCATTCATCTTCTTCTTTCTCTTCTTCTTCTTCTTTCCTTTTTCTTCTTTACTCGTTTCTGCTTTTTCTTCTTCCCTTGGGTAGTTTGAGTTGCTTCTAAGAGGTAAGTTAGGATTGTAGGTGGCTGATTTCTCTTTTCCCTTGTTTTGCTTTTAAATTGGATGAGTTAGGGTTATAGATTAAGTAATATTCTGGGTTTGTTTGTGCAAGTGATTGGTGATAGGAAGAAGCAAAGTAAAGGAAAAGAGAAGATTTAAAGCTTGAAGAGAACAACTATTGTACAAGAAGAGGTTTGGGAGTTGATTCCTTTAATTGATTTTTAATTGGTCTTTACCCTAAATTCTTCTTGAGTTATGAATATACATGTGTATATGATTTCCAGTAAACTGAGTGTTTTGATATGATTCTTATACATGTATCTGTTTGGGTAAATGTATTGGTAATGCATGATGTTGCTTAAATTGAAGGTGTGTGAGAATTGAAAGTGAAGTGCATGATTGGGTAAGCTCTGTTTCGTTCTCATCTGACCCCTGTGCAATGTTTTTGTCATACGTAGAGTTATAGAACTCCAAATCATGCGATTCTTGAACCATTAGAACTATGAATTCCATTACTTTAAAAGTCTCGGAAATATCCTTGGACCAAATCTTGCTCTAAGACCCTGAATTTTAGATAACACCGTAGTGTCTCTTTTTGTGTCGGGTTGTTTGACCAGTATAGGTTGTGGAGTTCATATCTGGAGTTCTAGATGTCCAATTGACCTGAGACTTATTCCTTTTGAAATTTAAGACGTAGGGGAACATTTGTTAAGAAGACCACTTTTCCTAAAAATGAGGTTTAGAGGTCGGTTTCACGACACTAGTTGGTAGTAAAAAGCAGTCTGTTAAGGTAGCTGAGGCGAGCCTCTGTCGCGAACGCGATAGAAAAACATGTTTTGAGCCTTTTCTTCTCTATTTTTGAGTCTAGGGTTGACCCGAATCAATCCCGTACCTTTCCCATCAGTTATTATGCATGTTTAGGGTAATTAAATGGCTATATAAGTAGTTGTCGTTGGGAAAAACTTAGGAGTATGATTAAGATTGGTGATTTAACTAGTAATTAATAATAGATATAACTCCACGAAGGTTTGTTTATGGATGATTGCTATTATGTGATGGTCTCATGAGTAACCTTAGCATGATGTACCATATGTATGAATGCATTTAATGTGGGTGCGATTGAGATGATTGACGAATAAGGTTGTTATTATAGATTGTGTATATGGATATTGTTAGTGGCATGTTTTATTGAAATTCTTGATACGAATGTTGGATTTATGTTGTTAATGATGTGTGACTTGCTGGAGATGAGGTAACAGACCTTTGGATGGGTTTCGTGTGTTTGTGGAGGAGTTTGAGGAAGGAAAGATCTTGCAAAATTCTGTAGATTTTCGGAATCATGACTCTGTCGCGATCGCGACACTGTCGCGAGCGCGATAGAGACCAGTGATTCTGATGATGTGCTATCGCGAGCACGCGACGCTGTCGCGACCCCGCGATAGCAATAGCTTGTGTGCTCTCTGTCGCGAGCGCGACAGAGCACGTTGTTGGCCTGTGCTATCGCGAGCACGCGACTTGTCGCGACCCCGCGATAGCAATGCTTGCCCTCTGTCGCGATCGCGATAACATCGCGAGCGCGACAGAGCCGGACCCTTCTCTCCTTCCCGCGATTGCGAAGTCCATCGCGCGCACAGCGAAGAGATTATGGTCTCTGTCGCGAGCAAGACAGGCATCGCGAGCGCGACAGATGTGTTATGTGGAATGAGTTTTCTTTGGTGATTTCAATGTTTGAATTCCGAACTTGTGGCACCTTTAGGTTTATAATTGGACTATTTTGTGAAACATGTTAATATAATTGGATGTACTATGCATATCTATACTTATGATCTCTCTCTAAGATTATTATGTTATGCTTAAGTGTAAATTGTATGATACATGATTGACTTTATGAACTAATTCATATATCTCACCTATTGCTGATTATGTACAATGATATAAATTATGTGGTTTGAAATATGATTTGTATTATGCATGACCTGCAAGAGTCAGTCTAGTGGATAGTTAGGCATGCCTAATAGAGTCTGTATGTGTAGCTGCAGCGCCCCTTTGAATGATTTGGACCCTGATCAGGTCCCCGATTGGTTCCTCGCGAACCCTATTATGTGTATGTGTATGGATCTTGTTTAAGGTCCTGTTTTGGGAAATGCTTTTGAAATACGGAAAGTGACAGTACTTTGTGATTTGTGCCCGTAAGGTATAGTTTGTTACTCGTTATCCACTATTTTGAGTCAGCAGGTATTTCGTTTGCTTTATTTGATATGAATATGAGAATATGATAACCAAATATGTAAGATTTTGGTCATGTGAATCAATTATGAATTCGAATGTGATTATAAATCTCTGGTTGGGTTTAATGTGACTCAAACATGCTTATTATGTGCAGTTACTCATATGTATACCGTATTGTGACTGTGTTTGAACATAATCCATTGTGGTTATAAGTATGTGAATTAGTATGGTTGAAAATGTGATTTTATACTGTTAACTATTATGAATTAGCAGGTGAACTAGTTAGTGTGCAAATTACTCATTGATCATTGAATGATTATATATGAATGTGGATGTGATCAGTTAAATGCACGACTAATATATGTAAGTATAATATTATATGTGTTATGAATGTCTGCATATGTCTTTTTCATGTATTTTGCCTTGGCGACCATTGTTAATGGCCGCCCATATTTCTTGTGTGCTCCCCACTAAGCGTTATCGCTTAGCACGGGTTCTTTTCCCCGTGCAGGTGGCAGGTTTGTTTCTGTTCGAGTCGCGCATCTGCAGAGTCGGCCATATAGGAGCTAGAAGTTTTGTATCTTGTTCAGCTCTTGTAATTCGGGATTTTTGTATATCTATGTAATATGTATATGTAATAATAGGTAAAGATTCTGATGTAATATTTTTTTGTAAGCTATGTAAATATTTACACACTTATGTATCTTTCTTATTAGGTTTCTGTTGTATGATTATAAGTATGCATGTGTGTATGTTTTCTCTTAGGGTATGCGCCTTGGCATATTATGTATGTTCAGCTTCCTCTCTTTAAAATTGAAAATCTTCCGTATTTTTATATGCTTTGTATTGCTTCTGTTCGGTAACGCACCTACTCGTACTGCTTCCTACTCCCTTGTGGATGGGTTTGCATACGTATGGGTTGGGGTGTTACATGTAATATGTAAAAACCTCCTTTTTTTTGTATATTAAATAAAGTATTCATTTTGTTCAGTATCACTCTTCTTTCTCTCAAAGTTTTTAATTATCTTGGATATGTCATTCTATTTATGTAATGTTTACTTGTTTACTCTAGTGGGATGTGACACTCCTATATATCTTGAGTTCTTCTTCCTCTAATCCGAATAGAAGTCTCCATAGTATAGGTTGGGGTGTGACAGCGTGTGCCCCACTGTCCTCATCTCGGTATGCACGGTGGCTGTTCTGTCCGGATGGCCTCATCTCGGCTTGCACGATGACTGTGGGATGCGGTGTTCTCTAACCACAACCCTATTGCCATCTTGTGACGCGCGCCGGATCCCGAGCGCCGCCCTTTCGGCCGCCCGCACGTGGGCGATCGGGGCATTTGCGGGTCCGTTGGCATCTCGCGATGAATCGCAAGTGCGTCTATGTTGGGCAACAAGGAGGTATCATGGAGTCGCCACCCAATAGAACATTGGGGAAGTTTCTCTCGCCTCAGAGAACCTAAGACTTGCGCATTTTATCCATATTGAGCCATGAGGCCTAGGATTAGCGCTAAAGCCTCGTGACCCAAGAAGTATTTTGGAGGATAACCTCTAACCTCTCGAGCCCAAAGACCAGAGCTGGGTCCGGGATTTCTCATCTATTTCTACCTCAATTAGCTTATGATCAAACTTTAATATCATTAATTCGCTCTCTCTCCACACTATGCAGTTTAATTGAAAAGCGCATTTATTCACATCTTGAAAGCGATAAGTGATCAAATAGATAATAAAGCAATAGATTACAATAATACAAGGAGCGGAATACAACTCCCTTTTGTAAATGTGCGAGGCATACATAAATCGGGGCATTGCTTATTTTGAGGACTTTGGTCCTCGCATGCATCATTATCAAAAGTGGGATATTTTATTTGTGATGATCTTTATTGGATAAAAATAGGGCGTTGGACCCCTAAGTTTCGTGTAAACCTCGTTTTATTAAATATAAAACCATTGAGTCATTTTTATACATCAACGGGATATGAAAGGAGTACATCCATATACATAAGATAATCAATGAAAGAAATGAAATAAGAGGATTAGGAAACTAAACCAGACGAGATCCTCCAAACATGATAGATAGCCGCTCAAGCTCGAGATAATCTAGGAGGACCGATACACACTCACAAAAAGTTAAGAGAGGTTAATATACACAAAATTTACACATGAGAAGTCAAGGAAACTGAGTAGAAATGAAAAATGATTTAAAAAGATGGAGACAGAACCCACCGACGGCCTTCCTTGGTTGACCGACGGGCGTCGGTTCGGTTATCCGATATGCCCGTTTGTCACTCAAGAATGGGCGTCTGTAGGTGGGTGACCGACGGGCGTCGGTGATAAAGATGACCCGTCGGTCACCCCTGTCTCCGAAAAAACAGAATGGGGAGAAAGAGAGAGAAACCTTTTTCAAAGCCAAAAGAGTTTTATCCCAAAAGAAGATAAGAGAGTCAAGATAAATGAAAATAACGACAGGTATTTGTTAATTTCACAAAATGATAAATAAATATAAAGATAAAATGGAGAAAGAATCCGGAATATTTACCCTCAAATAGTCGCTTTGGGTAAGATTTTGGTGTCGGTTAGAGCCCCGCGCGTTCCACGAGAAGCAAGGATGAAAGATTAAAGAGAGAAAATGAGATATTTCACCTTCAATCCTTCAAAAGAAAGATTTTGGAGTCAAAATCTAAAGAAAACTAATTAGCTTTTAGTTCCTTTGATTGATTTGATCCTTGATTAAATAGATTTCTTTGAGAAAAAGTGTTTTTGGAAGAGAGAGAAAATGTGCTTGAAATTGGGCAGAGTTTCCTCTTCTGAAAATTTTTCCAACCCTTTTCAAATGAAAATCCGGAGCCTTTATAGCCAGACATGACCAACGGGCGTCGGTGTATAGAGGCGGGCGTCGGAAGAATCCTTCTGACACAAGGATTCGTCCGACGGCCCTGCCACATCCACCGACGGGCGTCGGAAGGGTTGCGTGCTCCGGGAAACCAGGCGGCAATCTGACAGGGGCGGTGATTTTCCGACGGGCGTCGGAAAATACCCATAGCCGTCGGTGACTCGAAGCGACGGGCTGGCCGTTTGTGGAGGACAAAAAGCCCTTTGACTCGAAAAAACCTCTGTTTTTCTCTCCTCCGGCCCAAGAATGATAAAAACCTCACTTCTCACGGAACGCGGGGCTAAAACCTCTAAATCCAACCTACCATTCAAGTTTGGACACTGATTTCATCATAGGGTAACCTCTGATCCGGACCGCTCCAGGACACGGTGCTTACAGTTGCCCCCAGTTTTGGGGAAACTAGTGCACAAGCGCCTAGATAAGCCAAAACTCAGAGAAAGGTCAGAAAGGAAGCGTACCTGCGATGGCTTTTCACCCTCCGTGCCTTCCGCCGGGTGGACCTTGTCTCGATCCGCTCGGCGATGCAAAAATACCCTCCTCGGTCTTCTCTCGACCTGCGGGTATTTGGTGAGGTGCAGCAGGCTTTGGCCACGACCTCGATCTGGTGAAGTGCGGTATGCTTTGACCACGGTTTCGATTGGTGAGATGCAACACTCTCTGGCTACAACCTCGATCTGGTGAAGAGCAGTATTTCTTCAACTGCAGCTTCGATCTGTGAGATGTAGCGCTCTCTGGCTACAACCTCGATCTGGTGAAGAGCAGTGTTTCTTCAACTGCAGCTTCGATCTGTGAGATGCAGCATGCTTTGGCTACAACCTCGATCTGGTGAAGAGCAGTGTTTCTTCAACTGCAGCTTCGATCTGTGAGATGTAGCGCTCTCTGGCTACAACCTCGATCTGGTGAAGAGCAGTGTTTCTTCAACTGCAGCTTCGATCTGTGAGATGCAGCATGCTTTGGCTACAACCTCGATCTGGTGAAGAGCGGTATGCTGTGACCACGGTTTCGATTGGTGAGATGCAGCACTCTCTGGCTACAACCTCGATCTGGTGAAGAGCAGTGTTTCTTCAACTGCAGCTTCGATCTGGAGTGTGGAAACTCCGCTGGTTTCCTTGTTTCAAAGGAGATCTTTTTAATCGATGTCTGTGTTCAGATCGGTATTTCTCTGTACCTGTGTGATGAAAAATTTCGTTAGCTCATGCTTGAGTGGTCGTCTTTTATCCTGTCTATTGATGGCATGATTTTGCTTTATTTGCTACGCCATGTTTCACCTTTTGTTCATTTTTTTCTTATTGAGATGTTATTGATTATCATTCTTTTGTTGTTTGTTTCGTATTATTTTTTCATTGTCATTTTTATCGACACATAAGTAAATATGAGAACATACACTTTCTGTGATGTGATTAAGCAATTAATCGAAAAAATCATGCAACAATGAAGCAAAAGTTTCACTAGAAATGTCATTTTTGTACAGTGCATATACAAAATATAAAATATACAAAAGATACAAAAAATAACTCCCTGAAGATCAGAGAGGTGTGTAGTCTGAGGGCTCATCTGGATCCTCGTCATCCGATATATGCACGGTCCCTAGCGGAGGTGGAGGTGGCTGCGCCGTGGAGGGTCCTACCTCGTGATCATGGGCTCGCCTGAACTGAACCTGAGCATAGCCGTCCAAGAAGGGCTGGGTACAGGTGCCCAAAAACCCTAAGGTCTCAGAGATCTTGTCCCCCAACTTCTTGAAGGCTTGGCTCAGTTGAGTGGTCTGCTCAACGGCGGCCGTCCTCCTATGCTCTAGGCTCTGCTCCGTCTGCTCCCTAAACTCCCTCATGGTCTGAGAAAGAGGGGGGGAATCCCCTCCATCGCCTGGACGCGGGATCTCAGAGAGTCAAGTGACTCATCGATCATCTGTAGGGTCATATCGACCCTCTGAGATGCCTGGTCCTGTGACGATCTCACATCATGAGCGAGCTGCTGCCTGAGCTCTCTCTGCCCCTAAGCAATCTGCTCAATCAGCCTCATCTGCTCTCCTCTGAAAGCCTCCAGGACCCGAGTCTGCTCATCCCTAAAGGCATCCATGGCCCAAGTCTGCTCCCGAGTCGTGTGCTCGATGTAGCCGGCCTGCTCCCGAGCCAAGCGCTCCACCGATTGGGACTGCTCCACAATGGCAGCCTGCTGGCGATCTAACCTCTCGTGAATAGCCCTATCTCTCTCATCCTGCCGCCGCTCCAAAGCTGCAAACATGGAGGTGAGGAGATGGGAAAAGTCTGACTGCACAGGCTGCTACGGTGCTGGCTCTGGTGGTGGTGCCGAGGAGGTGGATGCCCCTGGGTCGCCTCGGGAGTACAGATGGTATCTCTCGGAGGGCCCGTGGGTAGTCCTATGTACCCTGGCGCCCGGTGATGGGACGGGAGTCGGCGCTCTGGATGCCGGTGAAGCAGCAAATAGGTCGTCCATGGTGATCTCAAAGTCAAAGTCCGAGGGGGTCCTAGGTGGCTCCTGCTGCTGTGGCGGAGGCACCGTCTGCGGCTGAGGAGGCTGAGGCTCCGGTTGAGGCTCTGGCTGCAGAGGCTGAGGATGTGGCTGTGGCTCGGGCTCTGGCTGTGGAGGCTGCTCCTCCTGGTGCTCTGGGTGATCAGGATCTGCCCCCAAAGGTGGAAGGCTGAACATCTGCCGGGTCTCATGGATAGTCAACACCCTGTAGGCCTCTGCCTGGCCAGATATCGGGGAGATCATCCCCATCTGAACTGCCACTGCGGCGTCGACATGAATCCCCTCAGGCAAGGGTCCTCTCAACCTCTCAGGGTTAAACCCCAATCTCAACAGTAAACGGGTGATGACTCCTCCTACCATCACCACCGGTGTCAACCCTCTGCTGACCCTGGTCAGGTTGGCCAAGATCTCATGGCTAATGTTGAGACGCTGGCCTGCTACCATAGCCCAGAGGCTCCAGATCTCGGCCGCGTTAAGCGACCCTGGATTACCAGCTCGATCGAGGTACGAGCTGGAAAGCACTCTGTGCAGATACCGGAGTGCCTGAGACACCAGTACGGTGCTCTTCGCTGTATCATGATCGTACAGCACTCCTGGTATAGCAATGGCCGCCCAATGGGCGCGTCTCACCGCTCGCCGCGGGATCTCGACCCCCTCCTCCGTAGGGAGCCCCATGGCCTGAGCAAACCTCTGCTTAGTGATGCTGACATGGTCGCCATCGAACCAAAACTGAATCACACCCGGGTCGGTATTTGCACTCTGAAAGCCAGTGTAGCGGAGAGTGGCCAAGACCTGGCGGGTAGCCTCTGGAAATGTCTGGAAGGCGGGCTCAAGGAACTCTGTCCAACCAGCACCCTCGGCAAGTAGATCAAACTCTGGGGCCAACCCAAGGGCCTCTAGAAATGGGCGAGATACAAAGCGACTGGCCCGAAACTCCACCTGAGCCAACGCTCTGTACCTCTGAGCGGACTCATCATCCATCCAAGCCGGAGCTACAAGCTCGGGCTGGGCCTGTGGTGCTCTGCGTCTGGGAGGCATCCTGCAAAAGGGAATGAATCAGATAGCGAAAACTTGACAAAACAAGCACTATCAGGTTTATTTTCCAAAATCTAAGGTCCATCTAGGCCCTAACAGGGCAATGGCGACCCAACGTGAGATAAAAAAGAGAAAGGTAATAACAGATAAGAATAGCAAACATCCTGTCTAAGGAAGTAGCCTAACATGCCTTGCACGCATCATGGCAAAAGCAACATGCAATCCTCATGGAAATAATTAAAGTGAATAAAAAAATGGACCCTCCAGGGTCCCAAGGCATGCATTATACATGAAAAATATTCAATTCTAGAATAGATGGTAAAAATTTGGGCAGCACCCCGGCAGGGGTATGCCCAACCTCCTGCATGAAAAGGCAAGATAATAGGCCTCAGGCCCCCACAATATTAAATGCGTGTAAATGGGACGCACCCCGGCAAGAGTGTGCCCCCAACAACTCAAAATAATGGCCTCAGGCCATAAAAGCAAAATATGCGCAAAATGGTGCGCTAAAAAGAGTGTAATTCTAAAGCACCAGGATTATAGAAAAATTCTACTTCTATGTGATCATGCAAAAGTTCAAATTTAATACAAAAATGGGCAGCATTTCCCCTAATTTCCTAAGGCATTTAAGGCATCCTAGAGTCAAAAGGAAAAGAGATGAAGAGATAAATAAAATAAAATTTAAAAAAAGTAGTTATTTACTTACTTGTAGTCGCTAGAAGTGTAGAAACTGGAGAAAATGCGAATATCCAAGCACCCAGTGAGTATAAAATGCGAAAAAATGAAGAAATCGCGAAAAAATAAGGAGAAAAGCTTTAAAAACCGCTAAAAAACGCTAAGAAACCGTTTGAGAGAGGAAGAAGAAAGGGACAGCAACGTTAAACCGTCTGTCACTCGCCCTTATATAGAAATTCCTGACCGACGGGCAGGGCGTCTGTACAAGCGACTGACGGGCTGCCCGTCTGTCATGCAATGAATGCGAGTTAATGCGTGTGATGAATGCGATGCTGACGTATGCATCTGCCAGGTGGATCTATACCGACGGTCAGGCCGTCTCTGTGGGGAGGCGGGCAGGCCGTCCCTGTGTAGAGACGGGCAAGCCGTCGGTGACGCTTGCCTATAAAATCTTGCAAAATTTTTGTCTCTTCATTTTCCCACATCTTGAGTCCTTCCTTTTCTCAAAATGTCCTCTCCTCTTGCCCAAAGGATGCACCGTATTTTAGATGACAAACACACTTGGGGAGAAGGCGCCCTTTCCTCTCTGTCCGGGCTGAAATACCTGTGCCGGGTGAAAATCGACCAGAACCTCCTCCTGGCGGCGACCCACTTCTGGAACCCCCGGTTCCACGTTTTCCAATTCACCTATCAGGAACTGTGCCCTTTGTCTGAAGAGTTAGCTTCTATTCTGGGAGCTCGGTTCCCTCCTGGCGCTCTGCCTTGCATCTCCCGGTGTGGCCTACTTCAGACCCGGGACGTAGCCATGGCTCTGGGCATATCTTCTTCGGAGGCCAAACGGCTGATTCCTCTGAGCTCTTCCTTTTCTTTGGAGCCACTGATCGAGGCTCTGGATCAGTTCACTGACATCCCCACATATCGGGTAAGCATCACATTCCTGTTCTGCATGGTGAACTTCCTTACTGTTGCTCCGGGGGGTTTGACCGGTGATTCTCGTCTGTTCGGAGTCCTGAGCGACTTTCATCTGGGTCTGTCACCCCTTCCGCTTGTCCTGGCTGAGACCATCCTGGGTTTGGACGCTGTGAGCTCTGGGTCCACTACAACCTTTGCCGGCAGCCCCTTATTACTCCAGGTACGTTATTATTTTTAAAGGTAGTGCGTCCCTTATGGATTTTCACACTAGCTTTTCTTAGCGGGAGGTGCGTCCTTTCGGATTTTCACACAACCCTGTGCCTTATTTTTGCCTGAAGTAAACCCTACTTACCCCAGCGGCTTTTTATATATATATATATTTTATTATATATATATATATATATATATATATATATTTTTTTCAGATCTGGCTACAGGAAAAACTGAAGATGTTGTCTGAACCACCCCCTCGCGTTACCCCCCAGTACTCGCCGAGCCATTTCTTGCCTCGTCGACGATTGCATGGGTGTGTCTCCGCTGATGAAGGCATTATCAGATTTGGCGAGCTGTCAGATGACGATATCAGTTTTACATCCGCCTGGCTCCCGCTGTCTCACGCGGTCACTGATGGGCCATCGGGTTGTGTTCCCCTCTGCGGCCTCCGTCAGGCCACCTTCTGCATCACCTCTCGATGTACACGACAGCTCGGGATGACCCAGGATATAGTGAGGGTTCCCCTGTCCTTCCGAGGAGGAGATCTCTCGGCCGCGTTTGCCTCCCGGTATCATGAGCTGTGGGGTAGATTACCCGTGAAGACCGTCATCCCGAGGTTTGGCAACCATTCTGCATCTTCGACTAGCGGATACAAGAAGTGGATCCTTAGCCCAACCTCTGATAACAGGACCCGAGGGCTCAAGCATCTGATCGGCGAGAGCAGCAGCAGGACTTAGCTTAGCCTATATGTGTATTTCTTTTGGTGCTACATTTCTTTTTGATGCAGAACTAGAAAATGACGAAAGTGAAAAGAATAATATTCATCCCTTTTCACGAGTTTTGTGTACAATTCTATATAATTTCAGCATACATGATCAGTTTTGGCATTTACTCAGCTGCTTACGCGCCTATCAATACATGAAACCAAATTTTAACAGCATCAACTCCTGTTACCAATCGGCCTCTCGGGTTTTCACGATCGGACATTTTCTCTCATGCCTCTAATTTTTGCACAGGATGCCTTTTTTCGATTTTCACCCTGTCGAGGCACCCAATTTTAGCATAGCCGCCTTTTTTCGGTTTTTGACTTGCGGGGCATTTTATTCTCTTCTTTTTATTTTGGTCTTTAGCCGTGGAACCTTTTGAGTCTGTCGACATTGATCGGCTCTTTGAATTCGTTCCCATCACCATCTGATAAGATTGCAGCCCCTTTGGATAACAGCTTCCTAAGGATATACGGCCCTTCCCAGGTAGGTCTGAATTTCCCCCTGATGTCTGGTATCCCTGGCCTCATCTGTTTGAACACCAAGTCCCCTTCTTTCAGCGGGTGCTTCCTCACCTTCTTTCCGAAAGTTCTCGCTAATCTCTTTTGGTATATCTGATTATGATAATAAGCTTTCAGCCTACTCTCATCCAGTAAGTTCAAGTGCTGCAATCTCTGCTGCGCCCATTCGGCTTCCGGGATTTGGGCCTCCATGACCACCCTTAGTAATTTAAGTTCAATTTCTACTGGCAATACTGCTTCTGTTCCGTATACCAGGGAAAATGGTGTAGCGCCTGTAGATGATCTTACCGTCGTTCTGTATCCCCACAGGGCAAAGGGTAACTTTTCAGCCCAGTCCTTATATGTTTGGACCATCTTGGACAAGATCTTCTTCACATTCTTATTGGCGGCTTCTACTGCTCCATTCGCTTGCGGTCGGTAGGGAGAGGATTTATGATGCTTAACACCATATTTCTCGAGAAGTTTTCTGGTTTCTCCCATGAACTGCACTCCATTATCAGACACTATGTGATGAGGGAGGCCATATCTGCAGATCAAATTCCTCTCTATGAATTTGGCCATGTCCCTTGCGTCAATTTTCTTGAAAGATTCTGCCTCGACCCATTTGGTGAAATAGTCGATTGCGACTATGATGTATCTGTGCCCATTGGACACCGTAGGGTGAATCTCTCCAATGATATCTATCCCCCAAGCAGAAAACGGCCAAGGTGATGTCAGGTTATGTAGTTCTGATACCGGCAGGTGTCTCAGATCCGCGTATTGTTGGCACAGCTGACATTGCTTGACATACTTCGAGCAACCAGTGTCTATCGTAAGCCAGTAAAAACCTTGTCTCATGATCTTCTTGGCCAGGGTCAAACCATTCATGTGGGCTCCACAGACCCCTGCATGGGTTTCCTCCATTATCTTGCGCGCTTCTCTTTCATTCAAACACCTGAGCTGGATCCCATCTGACCGTCTTTTGTACAACACCCCTTCTAAGGATATGAACTGAGTAGATAACTTACGTATCATCCTCTGATCTTTTTCAGTGGCTTCTTCTGGAAATTTCTCGCTTTCCAAGTAGTTCATGATATCAAAGTACCATGGCTTCCCATCTGATGCCTCTAGTTCCATTACAGGCTCGGTTTCAAAACTAGGCTTATCAGAGCTCGAAATTAGCACCAGTTTCATGGCCACTCCCTCAGGGTTATCCCACATTGACACTAAGGTTGCCAATGCATCAGCCAGACGGTTCTCATCTCTAGGCACAAAGTGGAAAGTGCAAGTCTCAAACTGCTCACTTATTCCTTTCAGATATTGAACATAGGGGGCTAGTCGTTCTTCTTTAACAGCCCACTCACCTCGGATCTGGTTTATTACCAAGGACGAGTCACCAAATACCTCTACGTTCCTTGCCCCCAACAGCGCTAGAGCTTCTAACCCGAAGGTGCATGCTTCATATTCAGCTTCATTGTTGGTCGCTTTATATCTCAGCTTCTTAGCAAGAGGAAGTTTTTCATTCTCTGGGGTTGTTAAGATGATTCCAACTCCGGCTCCCCTGTTATTCACTGCCCCGTCAAAGTGCAACTGCCATCCCTGAACTGAGATCGCGCCTATGCTTTCATCAGGAAAGGTAAATTCGGGGGTGTCCCCTTGGATAGGATGTTCAGCAAGAAATTCAGCTACAGCTCGCCCCTTAATAGTCTTGCGGGTGATGTATTGCACATCGAACTCTTGTAGCAAGAGCAGCCACCTCCCCATCTTTCCAAGCAAAGACGGTGCCTCCTGCAAATATCTCAATGGATTCTGCTTGGCTACTGCCTGAACCTTGTATGAGTGGAAGTAATGTCTCAGCTTCTTTGATGCCCAAATCACTGCAAGGCAGATCTTCTCCACTTCAGCATATTTTATTTCATAAGGCAAGAACTTCTTACTGAGGTAGTAAATCGCAAACTCCACTCCAAATTCATCCTCTTGAGCCATCATGGCGCCCACTGAACCGTCCTCTACTGCCAGGTACAGAATAAGCGGTTTGACAGGTTACGGAGGCCTTAGCACTGGCGGATTCAACAGATATTCTCTGATATTATCAAAGGCTTTCTGGCAGTCTTCGTTCCAGACTACGGGCTGATTCTTTCTAAGCAGCTTGAAAATAGGTTCGCACATTGAAGTGAGCTTGGCAATGAACCGGCCAACATATTGCAGCTTGCCCAGGAAGCTCCTTACATCCTTCTCTTTTTGTGGTACAGGCATCTCTCTGATAGCTTTCACCTTGTCTGGGTCAATTTCTATCCCCCTCTGGCTGACGACATGTCCCAACAGCTTTCCTGAAGTCACTCCGAAAATGCACTTCTTGGGGTTAAGTCGCAGATTATACTTATCGATCCTGGTGAAGAACTTCTCTAGAGCCTCAACGTGTCCCTTCTCGGGTGGCTGATTTGACCATCATGTCATCGACATACACCTCCACTTCTTTATGAATCAGGTCACTTAGGATCTTGGTTGCCATCCTCTGGTATGTGGCCCCCGCATTCTTCAGGCCAAAAGGCATGACCCGATAGGCATAGGTGCCCCATTCCGTGATAAAAGCAGTTTTAACCCGGTCAGCTATCTTGTTCAGGATCTGGTTGTAGCCCACATAACCGTCCCCAAAGCTGTACATCGCGCAATTGGCGGCACTGTCTATCAATACATCAATATGGGGTAGTGGAAAATCATCTTTAGGGCAGGCTTTGTTAAGATCTCGATAATCCACACACACCCTGACCTTTCCGTTCTTCTTTGCCACAGGAACCACATTTGCCAGCCATGTAGGATACTGGACTTCCACAAGGAACTTGGCTTCAATCTGCTGTCGAATTTCCTCCTTAACCTTGTCAGCCCATTCTGGTCTTAGCCTTCTCAATTTCTGCTTCACAGGCTTGCAATCTGGGTAAGTCAGGATGGCATGCTCCGCCACGTCTCGGTCAATCCCCGGCATGTCCTCGTAGGTCCAGGCAAAGACTTTTTCATGTTTTCTTATTATTCTCTCAAAATTTTTTCTCTCCTCAGGAGTTATGTTTGATGCTATTAGAATTTCTCTCGGATTTTCCGAGGTTCCAAGATTAAAAGGCGTTGTGCCAGTGGAGTCAATGTCAAAAATTGATGGAATATGATCATGTTCATGCATGTTGAAATCATTAGAAGCATCGCACAAATAAGTGAAATTGTTCATCTTATTAATAATATTATAGTTATCATTTACATCATAAAAGAGTTCTGGAATAAAAAGACAATCTAGGCTAGAGTCCTCTTCCACCGCTCCCGAAGTTGATGCCGTTGCAGCTTGCTCATTAACTTTCTGATTTAGCAGAGGCCCCTCAGGCGCGTCGGAAGAAATCTTCAAATCCCCCATTTTCAGCTCTAATTCTGCTATCTTCTCTTTCCCTTTCAGCCTGGCAGCTACCATCTTTTCAGTAACGACCTCCTCAAGCTCGCACTTGTCCCAAGTGATACCCTGAGTCATGACTTCCTCATCCCAAAAGTCTTCAGCACTCTTGACGAACCCGACGTGCCAGTCATACACATCATTAAAGATCTTAAAGCCAGGGATAATCCTCCCATCCACCCATTATGGCTCATCTTCACCAGTATACGTACAAACTGAGGATGCTGGCACAAAGCTCTTTGAAATGTGGGGGATCTTGTCTGTCACCCTCTTCTTTCCGAAGCCACCTCTATACCCCAGGCCTTTCCTGTTTTTCTGCCCTCGAGTGGTGATCGCGGTCTGCAACCCTTGGGAGCTTCTGCCCAATCCAGCTCCAGGAAGATAGTGCATCTTCTTCATCATACTAACCACAGCTGGGCTATCCATTAATTCGCGCTCTTCCCTTATCATAGACACGTGAAAGCCGCTGAAAGGCTGATTGGCAATTTCCAGCGCTGAGACCTGGTTTTCCCTGGCCGCTTTGATAGTCACCACCTCCCATTCATGTGGGAACTTTATCATCTGATGCAGTGTGGATGGCACTCCTCCTAATTTATGAAACCAGGGTCTCCCAAGCAAAGCTGAGAAGTTAGCAGGGATGGGCAGAACTACAAATTCAACCTCCACTTCGATAGGTCCTGTCTTGACCAAAGTCTTGAAGGTTCCCGAAGCTTGCCTCCTCGAGTTATTGTAGGCTGTGATAGTCAGATCTGATCCGCTGAGCATATCCTCGCTTAAACCAAAAGCCTGCAAAGCTATTAAAGGGCACACGTTGATAGAAGACCCGTCGTCCACCATAACGCAAGCAGTGTGCTTACCGTTAATCTGTGCTTTAATGTACAAGGGTCGGTTGTGGTTGCGGCCTTCAACAGGTAGGTCGGCGTCAGAAAAGACCAATCTCTCCTCAGATCCTCCCTTAATCAAACCCAAAAGCTCTGACGGGGAAATAGTGGTGGCGACTATGGCCTCAACCAAAGCTTCTACTACCTTCTGCCTATGAGAGGGGGATTGCCTCAACAGATCCCAAATGGATATCTGAGCCGCGGTCTTCTTCAATTGTCTAACAATCTGATTCTCTTCTGGCTCTTTCTTCGCTGATGGCTGTACCGGCTCAGGTAGCTTCGTAATCTCGGGGATCACCCTTCCACTTCTCGTGACATCGCTTACCTCCCCCTCGTCTCCATCGGAGCCCCACAAATCAAGGTTCAACCCTTCTTCATCCTCGGCTTCTCCACCGCTTTCACTGCTAGACCAGCAATCAAGGGTCGCCACAACTGCTTTCTCCTTCCTATTCTCAGAATTATCAACAGCGGACTCCTCACTCCCATACAGATCTTGTAGCATGTACCACTCTGGCAGGCTAGATTGGATCATAAACACGGGTAGCGGTACGGCATTGTAACCGGGCTTCTTCTCAGTTTCTCTCTTTTCAGGGTCAGAGATCTGCTTGCTATCAATCAAATCTTGGATAGAGTGCCGGAGCGCCTTGCATTTATCAGTGATATGGCCCGAGTGCTGGTGGAATGCACAGAATTCGTTATCCTTATGTCCTGGTTTCCCTTGTGTCAAAGCTGGCCTAGGAGTCAGAGGGCGCAATTTTCCTTCCTTCATCAACCTCCTCAGGACCCAGGATAATGGTCTCCCCAAGTTTAAAAACTTCCTCTGGGTGGTTACCTCAGTAGCAGACACTTCACCCATTCTTCTAGTGCTGTTACTGGGACCCGCCGGCCTACTAGTTCCTTGACCGGGGTTAGCCCTTTTGGCGAAATTGTCATTGTTAGCTTTTCGGGTTAAAAACTCTCCCTCTGCTTCGATGGCTATATCTTTGAGAGACTCCCAGTCCTTTAAACCCTTCATTCTCAATCCCTCCTTCAAGTATGGGCTTGCATTTTTAATGAAAAGACGAATCTGATCTTGGGTGGCAGGCTTTCGGCGCATCTCCATTACTCGGTTCCGCCATCGGGTAAGATACTCATGGAAGGATTCCCCGGTTTTCTGCTGAAGTAGCTCAAGGTCTTTCAGAGTCACCTCCATTCTGGTATTACAATCATACTGCTTCAGAAACTCCTCAATGAGCAGATCCCAATCTTCTTTAGTGCGGCGGTCAAGGCCGTGATACCAGTCTATGGCATGGGAGGTCAGACTCAGACAAAAGTATTCCACTTTCTGCTTCTTGGACAATGTGGTCCCCTTCATGACCAGAGAATATTGCTTCACATGTGCGGTGGGGTCAGAAGTACCATCAAACTTCGGCACATCCGGCATTTTGAAATTATAAGGGATCGGGTCCTCTCCGTCCAACTCCCTATCCTTAGGATTCATCCCATGAGCTCTGCCTATCATACGAGCCATAGCCTCGAACCTCTCTTCCATCTTCTTTAGAATAAAGTCATCAGCTTGAGGCGCCTTCCCCTTCTCAGATGCCATGCTCAACCTATCATCCTCGATATCTCTATCGTCATCAATTCTCAACACTGGCCTCCTTCTCAACTCTCCCGAAGCCACTGATCTTAACTCTACTGGCGGCGGCCTAACGGGTTCTTCCCGCCTTTCAACCCTTTCTTCTTCAGGCTCATTCTGTCTCACTGGAGGAGGAGGATTCTGTGGAGCGTTCTGCTGTGCCAAGGCGGTCAACATATTCATCATCCTGCCCTCGAATTCCTCAAAACGGCGGCCCACTTCTTCCGCAATCATGGCCCTGGTGGCGTCTTCCCCCCTAGGCGAGTTTGCCATCTGAGATACCGTACCTCTGATTTATGATAAGATCTCCGGTAGGCCCTCTCTATCTGATAGCTCAGGAGTAAGAACTCGGATCAGTCGACCGGTTGATAATCTAGTCCACCTAGGCAGATCTATGATAGCTGCAGGGACAAAAGTTAGAATGATGCATGAAATGTAGGTATAATGCATGATCGTGATATGCAACACTTACAGAGCACAAGCAAGCAAGTAGGTCCTTCCACCCTTATTTCTCCCACACACGTGGTCGTGCAGTCTCTTTCCTAGGTGGGGTTAGCCCAAGGGTCAACGAGGGACCCGATGGACGCGCATGGTGCGCGGCGAAAAACCGGCAGCATAACACTCTTATGCTAATGTACAAGCGGATGGATAATGACCGCCACGTATTCGGACGCTCCATAAATTTCGACATGGCCCTATCGGGGCATGATAGCCTTTGGCTAGGTTACCAAGCGAGACATTTGGACTCATCCAATACATGAAGATCCATACAGCAAGCATGAGATTAAGGTTCATTTCACCTGTGGAAAGTGACTACAGCCATTACATGAGCTTTGGACAAGGGAGATGTTTCTTTGAGGCTACCCAAGCATGATCCCTGCCGACAGGTCTAGCTCATCATGAGCTTAGCGACCGATCGGGTCACCATTTTCATATACCATTGAGGTACGTGGCTTGGGCTGGTGATTATCCTTAACACTTCCCCAAATTGAGTGAAAATGAGGAGGTGCTTCAGGAACGCACCGGGGCTAGAAGAGGGACCAAACTAGCGTATTCTAAGGCTCTAATGATATGCAAATGCAAATTTGAGAGAAAGCGAATTTTATGAATTAAATTTTAATCATAAATGTTAAGAGAGGTATTTTTGAATTGAAATCTCGAACCATAAAGTCCCCAGTGGAGTCGCTACTGTGACGCGCGCCGGATCCCGAGCGCCGTCCGTTCGGCCGCCCGCACGTGGGCGATCGGGGCATTTGCGGGTCCGTTGGCATCTCGCGATGAATCGCAAGTGCATCTATGTTGGGCAACAAGGAGGTATCATGGAGTCGCCACCCAATAGAACATTGGGGAAGTTTCTCTCGCCTCGGAGAGCCTAAGACTTGCGCATTTTATCCATATTGAGCCATGAGGCCTAGGATTAGCGCTAAAGCCTCGTGACCCAAGAAGTATTTTGGAGGATAACCTCTAACCTCTCGAGCCCAAAGACCAGAGCTGGGTCCGGGATTTCTCATCTATTTCTACCTCAATTAGCTTATGATCAAACTTTAATATCATTAATTCGCTCTCTCTCCACACTATGCAGTTTAATTGAAAAGCGCATTTATTCACATCTTGAAAGCGATAAGTGATCAAATAGATAATAAAGCAATAGATTACAATAATACAAGGAGCGGAATACAACTCCCTTTTGTAAATGTGCGAGGCATACATAAATCGGGGCATTGCTTATTTTGAGGACTTTGGTCCTCGCATGCATCATTATCAAAAGTGGGATATTTTATTTGTGATGATCTTTATTGGATAAAAATAGGGCGTTGGACCCCTAAGTTTCGTGTAAACCTCGTTTTATTAAATATAAAACCATTGAGTCATTTTTATACATCAACGGGATATGAAAGGAGTACATCCATATACATAAGATAATCAATGAAAGAAATGAAATAAGAGGATTAGGAAACTAAACCAGACGAGATCCTCCAAACATGATAGATAGCCGCTCAAGCTCGAGATAATCCAGGAGGACCGATACACACTCACAAAAAGTTAAGAGAGGTTAACATACACAAAATTTACACATGAGAAGTCAAGGAAACTGAGTAGAAATGAAAAATGATTTAAAAAGATGGAGACAGAACCCACCGACGGCCTTCCTTGGTTGACCGACGGGCGTCGGTTCGGTTATCCGATATGCCCGTTTGTCACTCAAGAATGGGCGTCTGTAGGTGGGTGACCGACGGGCGTCGGTGATAAAGATGACCCGTCGATCACCCCTGTCTCCGAAAAAACAGAATGGGGAGAAAGAGAGAGAAACCTTTTTCAAAGCCAAAAGAGTTTTATCCCAAAAGAAGATAAGAGAGTCAAGATAAATGAAAATAACGACAGGTATTTGTTAATTTCACAAAATGATAAATAAATATAAAGATAAAATGGAGAAAGAATCCGGAATATTTACCCTCAGATAGTCGCTTTGGATAAGATTTTGGTGTCGGTTAGAGCCCCGCGCGTTCCACGAGAAGCAAGGATGAAAGATTAAAGAGAGAAAATGAGATATTTCACCTTCAATCCTTCAAAAGAACGATTTTGGAGTCAAAATCTAAAGAAAACTAATTAGCTTTTAGTTCCTTTGATTGATTTGATCCTTGATTAAATAGATTTCTTTGAGAAAAAGTGTTTTTGGAAGAGAGAGAAAATGTGCTTGAAATTGGGCAGGTTTCCTCTTCTGAAAATTTTTCCAACCCTTTTCAAATGAAAATCCGGAGCCTTTATAGCCAGACACGACCGATGGGCGTCGGTGTATATAGGCGGGCGTCGGAAGAATCCTTCTGACATAAGGATTCGTCCGACTGCCCTGCCACATCCACCGACGGGCGTCGGAAGGGTTGCGTGCTCCGGGAAACCAGGCGGCAATCTGACAGGGGCGGTGATTTTCCGACGGGCGTCGGAAAATACCCATAGCCGTCGGTGACTCGAAGCGACGGGCTGGCTCGACAGACGGGCTGGCCGTCTGTGGAGGACAAAAAGCCCTTTGACTCGAAAAAACCTCTATTTTTCTCTCCTCCGGCCCAAGAATGATAAAAACCTCACTTCTCACGGAACGCGGGGCTAAAACCTCTAAATCCAACCTACCATTCAGGCTTGGACACTGATTTCATCATAGGGTAACCTCTGATCCGGACCGCTCCAGGACACGGTGCTTACACATCTGTTCTATCCCGTGTGCCCCACTGTCCTCATCTCGGCATGCACAGTGGCTGATTTGTCCCGTTGGACTCATCTCGACCTGAACGGTGTCTGTGGGATGTGGCGTTCTCTAACCACAACCCTGTTACGACCTGTTCTATTGCGTGTGCCCCGATGTCCTCATCTTGGTATGCTCGGTGGCTATTCTGTCCCGCTGGCCTCATCTCGGCTTGTACGGTGACTGTGGGGTACGGTGACTGTGCGATGCGGTGTTCTCTAACATTAACCCTGTTGCGATCTATTCTATCGCGTGCGTTTATCTTGAACCTCTTCCTTTTTTTTTTTCTGAAAAAAAGGGAAAAGCAAATGTGGAAGGTATATAAAAGAGATACTTACCTGTAGCAGTACATACCTGTTAGGGCCGATGTTAGACGGGTGCCCCCCTGAAGGACGGCCTATTTTTTTCCAAATATCGATTCCTCTATCATCTCCAACCTAAGCCTCCTTGTTGAAAAGACCTGTGTGCCTCTTAAGAGGGCTTTGTGCTCATAGGGAGACTTCGAAAGTCTATGCTCACTGAGAGGCTTTGATGCTCACGGAGAGGCTTTGATGCTCACGGAGAGGCTTTGATTTCGAGCCTCCAGAGAGGAAAATAGGTTTGAGCCTCCTTAGAGGAAAATTATATTTGAGCCTCCAGAGAGGAAATTGGATTTGAGCCTCCTCAGAGGAAAATTATATTTGAGCCTGCTCAGAGTAAAATTGGATTTGAGGTTTTGTTGCTTGCCTGCAGGCGGATAGGTTTCAATGTCTTTGGCGTCTCTTAAAAATGATCTTTGTTTTTGTTTTTTTTTGTTCCTGTTGTTTTTGGGATTTTTACATTTTGGATGTATTCGAATTTTTACAGTATATTGGATTTTCAAGGCCTTGAAAATATCTTCTTCTTTTTGTTTTGTGTTATTTTGTTTTTGTTGTTGTTGTTGTTTTGTGTTTGTTTTTTGTTGTTTTGTTTGAAGAGTTGTATTCTTTGTATATTTGAATTTGGATTTTGTACACTTTCTGTGATGTGTGTGAGCGTACATCTTCTGATAGAGAAACTTACCTGGTTGCTCCCAGCATGGCATGCATGAATAGGCTTGCTCTTTTGGATAGTGCCTGACAATGTTGAGCTAAACCCATCTCTTGGATCACCATGGATTGAAAGGATTTGGGACATTTTTTTGAAAATAACTTAATGCTCCGAAGAGACTGAGAACGTATTGGAAAAGATTTGAAATGCCTTAAGAAAAGGACTTAAAGATAATGCTCCAAAGAGGCTGAGAACGCCTTAACAAAAGGACCTAAAGATAATGCTCCGAAGAGACTGAGAATGCCTTAAAAAAGGTCGTAAAGATGTTGCTCCGAAGAGACTGAGAATGCCTTAAAAAAGGTCTTAAAGACAATGCTTCGAAGAGACTGATAATGCCTTAAAAAAGGTCTTAAAGATAATGCTCCGAAGAGACTGAGAATGCCTTAAAAAAGGTCTTAAAGATAATGCTTCGAATAGACTGATAATGCCTTAAAAAAATATCTTAAAGATAATGCTCCGAAGAGACTGATAATGCCTTAAAAAAGGTCTTAAAGATAATGCTCCGAAGAGACTGAGAATGCCTTAAAAAAAGTCTTAAACATAATGCTCCGAAGAGACTGATAATGCCTTAAAAAAGATCTTAAAGATAATGCTCCGAAGAGACTGAAAATGCCTTAAAAAAGGTCTTAATGATAATGCTCCGAAGAGACTGATAATGCCTTAAAAATGGTCTTAAAGATAATGATCTGAAGAGACTGGGAATGCCTAGAAAAGGACATAAGATAATCCCTTCATGGGCTTACATGATTTCTACTTGCGTGGGCTTTATCTTGAATTCATCTTGCCGAAATTGTCCTTTGGTTCGGCCTTTTCCCTGTAAAGTTATTGGCATAAAAGTATGTACAAACGATTGTGTGTGCGTAATGTGTGTGAAATGTACACATAAAGCTGTATACACGAGACACGAGCAAAGGATTAATGTTCAAGAGTTGTGTGTGCATATCTATACGCATAAAGGATTGAATGCACGTGAGATGCATGTGATATGCAAAAATGGATAGACCATATCCCAGGTGGTTAAGGGATTCGTTGAGGGTACTGCTCGGCTGCTCACATTGTCTGATGCCCCCAAGGATCTAAAAAAGCATTGTCTTGGCTTTACGAACTCTGACCCATAATCTTTTCAAAGAGAACTGACCCGTGCGCATCTTTGCCCCCCGGTCAATGAGCATTTTTCCCCTAGGACTCTGAATCAAGTTCTGCCTAAAGGAAATTCACTCGGAGTAATGCCGCCTTATCGCTCCAGGCATCAATAGTCATTGTTTTAAAGGTAGTGCGTCCCTTGTGGATTTTCACACTAGCTTTTCTTAGCGAGAAATGCGTCCCTTTAGGGATTTTCACATAGCCATGTGCCTAATTTTTTTTTCCTGGAATGAACCCAACCCACTCTAGCGGCTTTTATTCAATTTTTTTTTGAAGGATAGACTGCCTGTTTCTAGGTTTCACCCTACCCTTTGGCCTAACTTTTGCTTAGAGAGCCAGTCAAGGTTTTCATCTCTAACGGCCTCTCTCTCTCTCTCTCTTTTTTTTTTAAGAGTAGGAGGAAGATTTGTCACAAAAAAAATTGTTATTACTGCCTTGAGGATTGCTCCAGCATATGTCCTTATGCCTGCAACAGGTTTCTTTTAACCATTTAATTGCATGTTTACGCCTAGCTTATGCATGCATTTTTATCTCTATGCACCATATAGCAATAAGAATGACCATGACTAGACATGTGATACAAAAACACTAGTTTTATTCAATCTCAATGAGTAACACCTTAGGTGCATCCTACTCCTATTATCAATTAGCCCTCTCGGGTTTTCTTGATTGAACATTTTCTCTCAAGCCTCTAATTTTTGCCCAAGGTGCCTTTTTTCGGTTTTCACCCTGACGAGATGCCCATTTTTAGTAAGGCTACCTTTTTTTGGTTTTTGACCCGTGGGGTTTTTATTCTTTTCTTTTGATTTTTTTAGTCCTTATACCTGGATCCTCTTGAGTCTATTAATGTTGACCGGTTCTTTGAATTTATCTTCATTGTTGTCCGTTACTGCTCTCTTGGATAACAATCTCTGAAGAGTAAAAGGACCTTCTCACATCGACTTAAATTTACCTCATTCATCTGGAATATTTGGCCTTATTTGCTTGAAGACTGAATCTCCCTTTTTCATCGGATGCTTTCTGACTTCCTTCCTGAATGATCAAGTTGAGTATTTTCTGATGGATTTGACTGTGGCAATAATCTCATGACCTGTTCTTGTCTGACTTGCTTAACTGCTGCTGTCGTTGCTGCGTCTTGTCGGATTTCGAAATCTGGGCTTCCATGACCGTCCTTAAAGATTTGAGCTTTACATCTATCGGCCATACTGCTTCTGCCCCCTGTGTCGAGGAATAATAGGTGACTCTTGTAGAGTTTCCAATGGTGGCTCTCTAGCCTCGAAGTGCAAAAGGGTCATTTCTCTGCCCAATCCTTGTCTCTTGATCTTTTCTGCCAACATTAAACCGTTCATATAGCCTGTACAAATTCTGGCATAAATTTCTTCCATGACCCTCTTAGCTCCTTTCTCTTCCACGTATCTCAACTGAATGTCATCAACTTGCCATTTGTATAGTACACCCCTTAGACGATTTATTAAGTAGTCTTTTGGTCCTTTTTTGGTAGCCAAGAAGAATGGCAAGGTACGGGCATGTGTGGATCAACGGGATTTGAACAAAGATTGCCCCTAGGATGGCTTTCCTTCTCTCTCTTTTTTTTTGTATTTTATTTTTCTCTTTTTTTTTTTCTTTTGTTCTTTTTCTTGTTCCTTTCCTTTTGTTCTTTTTCTTTTGTTCTTTTTTTTTGTTTCTCTCTCTTTTTTTTTGGATAAGCTTTGTTCAAATCCTAATAGCTCATACTTTTTTGCTCTTCTTGACTATTAGGATGATGCTAACCAAGCCGGGTGTTGTATAAAGAATTCGGCTTCATCTCAGCTTGTGGATTCCTCCTTTTGACCTTTTCTGCCCCTTTCAGCCTGGGTCTTCTGAGCTTCTGCTTGACTGGTCCATGATCGGGGTATGTTGGAATGGTGTGCTTGACAACTTCATGATCATCTCCCAGCACGTCTTCATAGGTCCAGGCAAAGACTTCTTCAGACTTTTTTTTTTCTTTTTTTTATTCTCTCAAATTTTATCTCGCTTCAGGAGTCAAATTGGATGCAATCAAGATTACTATTTATTGAAACTGAATGAAATAGTGTTTAACCCAATGCCTTAACTATGATTATCATTTATGCTTGATGCGATAAGATATGATAATGAATATATAAGAAAAGCCCATATTATTAAAATAGAAAAGAGAAACAAGTGCATAGTTCAGGAATCCACTTTTTAAAAAAGAAAGGCATTGTAACAACTCTAATTCTTTCTCTTTTCCTCCAGGCCAGGCACCAATTCTTGAATATGATCCCTTAGAGGACGACAATAGTCTATTCTATTCCTTGTGTACTAGTGATATGCACAATACCAGTCTGTTCTGTGCCTAGGCTTTCTTTAACTTGAGGCAGGCCCAGCTGGAAAGGGTTGTAACTTCCCTTCCTTGATGAGACGGGTGAAGTGCCAAGATAATGGCTTGCTCGAGATAGTGAGGTGTTTGGGAGTCATGCCGGTGGTTGAGACTTCTGCTGCCCCAGTATTGCACCCATTACCACTGCTGCCTCCCTTGTTCTTACCCAAGGCCAGGTTTATAGATTTAGCCATTTTATCCAGATGCTCAGCCTCAGCTTTGATGGCTTTGTCTTTCAGGGACTCCCAGTCCTTCAGCCCCTTCATCTTTAACCCATCCTTCAAATATGGGCTGGCATTCCTAATAAACAGCCTGATCTGGTCTGGAGTATCCGGCTTCTTCTTAATCTCCATTACCCAGTTCCTCCATCGGGTCAAGTACTCATGAAATAACTCATCTGGCTTTTGTTGCAGTAGCTCTAGATCTTTTAGAGTGACCTCCATCCTTATACTACAGCCATATTGTTGGAGGAACTCCTCCATTAGTAGGTCCCAGTCTTCCTTTATTCTTCGTTCCAGCCCATGATACTAGTCCACCGCAGGACCTATCAAACTCAAACAGAAGTATTCAATGTTCTGCCTCTTTGTCAGCGTCGTCCCCTTCATCACCGGGGAGTATTGCTTAATATGCGCGGTGGGGTCCGATGAGCCATCAAACTTCGGGACATCAGGCATTTTTAAATTCAGAGGGATTAGATCCTCCCCATCCAGCTCCTTATCCTCGGGGTTCATCCCTTTTCCCATCATTAACATCCGAGACATCGCCTCGAACTTCTCTTCCATTTTTCTCCAAATGGCTTCTTCTGTTTGGGGTACTTTCCCTCTAACCGATAGGGGTTTTTCATATTCATCCTCTCCTAAATCATCCTCTACTCCATGGGTTATCTCTCTTCTCTGGGCTCCCGGTATGGTAGCCCTTAAGTTCACTAGTGGCGGGCGAATCTCCTCAAGTGGGTCTTCTCTAGACTCCTCTTGTTCATTTTGTCTCATAGGAGGAGCAGTTGGGTTCTGTGCAGTAGGCTGGGCTATTGTTGCCATCATGCCATCATTCTGTTCTCAAATTCTTCAAGCCGTCTGCCCACTTCTTCGGTAATTATGGCTCGTGTTATATCTGCCTCTCTCGATGAATTGGCCATTTCTAAAGATTTTCTGAATGCCTGTTAATTGCTCTTTGACTTTGATTCTGGTTGCTCAATCAAAACCCTCCGATAATGCGGCATTGGAACCCTAACCAACTAGCAAAGTGGTATTTGATGGCTGAAAGATTAAAGAGTTAGAATGATGCATGAATAATATGTAATGCAACAAATGGTATACAATGGCTAAAAGAGGTTACAATGATACATGTGAAAATATTTGAAAAACTATACACAGGATGATGTGTACATGTAATAATTATATGTAGAAAATAGGATGTATACATAGGGAGGAAATAAGAAAATTTTATTTGTGCATGAATGACATGAATATGCAATGCATCATCCACAAATCACATGCAAGCACATAGGTACTTCCAACCTTGTTACTCCCGCACACAAGGTCACAGTCTCTTTCCTAGGTGGGATTGGCCCATGGGTCAACAGGGGACCCGATGGGCGCGTATGGTGCATGGTGGAAAACCGGAATAACCTCTCCTAACTAATGCATAGGCGCATGGATTTTGACTATTGTATATTTAGGCAGTCCGAATAAATTAACATGGGCTTATCGGGGTATGAAAGCCTTTGATTATGTGACCAATCAAATTATCTGGGTTTGTCCAATATATAATGATCCATACAGCAAGCATAGTATTATGGTTCATACCACTTAGGGGAAGTAACTATTTCCATTACATGAGCTTTGGCAAAGTTAATGATACTTTAGGTCTACCCAAACATGGTCTCTGCCAACGGGTCTAGCTCATCACGAGCGTAACGACCGGCTGGGTCTCTATTTAATATACTAAAAGGTATGAGGCTTGGGCTGGTGATTATCCTTAACACTTCCCCACATTTGATTTGTCTCAAAATCAAGTTCATCAACAAAACTCCTTCTAAAAATATGTTTAGAAGAAATTTTATTGGAAAAAGGAAGAAGAATTGAACTATTTTTAATTTTTTTTGTTGGGGAAAAATTCAATCCAAGTTAGAGAGAATTTTAAGAGGAAGAAGAATAGAAAAGATGAAGAAAAACCCTAAAAAATTTCCCCCATTCTCTTTCCATCTTTTTCTTTTTATATGAAGAAAAAATAGAAAATAAAATTAATTAAGGGAAAAACTAAATCAAACCAGATATTAATTATTTTGAATTTTAAAAATGGAAAAAAAACCTTTAAAAAGCCTAAAAAATTGGATAAAAAATGGGTTTTTGGGTGAAAAATTGGAAAAAACTGATTTTGGGGCAAAATTAGGCAATTTCGGTGGAACAGGGGCGACCGACGCCCGTTGGCGCACGCGACGGGCGTTGGTCGCATGCCCAGTGCGCGGATGCGTGCTGCGAGCGACGCGCGCGGGCGCGCTGCCGCGCGTTGACATTCGCAGATTTTTTTTTAAATTTAACTAAAAAATACTATAATTTCTAAACCCTATTTTTCAAATCTGATTTTCAAAATATTTTTTATTTTTTACTCTAAAATGTAAATTTGACCAGGAAATTATCACTTTTAACCTTTTCGCCTATGAGTAGGCGTCTTATCATCATTGGGTAACTCTGATCTGGGCTGCCTCAAGACCCGGTGTCTACACTATTAAACTCAGAAAATCCAACCTCAAAACTCAAAAAAGCACACAAGGGAGGGTGGAGAGCAGAAAATGAAGAAAGGGAGAGTAGAGAGAACGGGAAAGAGTGAAGAAAGAGTGGAAAAGAGACAGCTTTCACGGGAAGCTTCCCTTTTTTTTACCCTCCCTTCCCTCTCTCTTCCTATACATTAAATACTCACCTACCAAATCCACACGGCAAGCTCCCCTTGGACAAAAGATCCAACTTTGACTTTCCTTAAATTTGGCACCATACACAACCTTCACCTAAATAAAATCCTCACTTAACACTTAATCCTTAATACCATACACATAATCCACTAGATAAACTCCTCACTTAAAAAATTTAATTAATCTTGCAATTAGGTCCTAATTGTCCAATTTCAATATGCACAAATTACCGAAATACCCTTTATTTTCTGACTTAGTTTACGAATTCCGACTAGGCCATTTTTGGGTCGTTGCAGTGATAACTCCTGCCCCTTCCTCTGTTCTTTTTTTTATACTCTAATAGGCTCGCCTTCACGAGTCATGAAAGTGAGCACGACTCGTGATCGCCTCCTGGGACTCATCCGTCGCGAGCGTGACAGACTCTCTGTCCTAAAATGTATTGAAAATCTTCTCCTCTACACTCACTTGTATTATGTCTCTATAATTAAAATGAGTACCTTAATATGTGAATTATTCAAATGCTTCTATGCATGTTAGTAATTGAATTATGAGACTTTGTCTATCATTACTAGTTAAGGGCTGTTTGTGCATAAAGTATTGTAATTTATTTGTTAAGTCTATATGAGTGCATGATGTTAATAAGATAGTTATGTTCAGTAGGTTCATACGGATATGATAAATGTAATTAGTCCATTTAATATGCAATAAGTAAATGCATGATGAATAATAATATGATTACGTTTAATACGATCATGTGAAT
This sequence comes from Excoecaria cochinchinensis, assembly GCA_947683425.1. NCBI lineage: Eukaryota > Viridiplantae > Streptophyta > Magnoliopsida > Malpighiales > Euphorbiaceae > Excoecaria > Excoecaria cochinchinensis. Next base: position 15,122,337 of record CANTUQ010000092.1, read on the forward strand.
ATCTCAATCTATGAAACTACACATGACTAGTTTGAATACAATAAATGAAATTAGTGCATATGATAGGCATATATATATATATTGATACATGTATCTATGTGATCATAAAAGAATAATGCTAGTGTTTGATGAAATGGGTATATATGTGTAAAATGTGAAAGAATTTAATAATGATATGGGAATTTAGCCTGCGTTAGTCGAGTCATAGATAGATAGGCATGCCTATAGAGTTCTGTTAGCTGCAGCCCTCTATTCTGTTTGGACCCTGATTAGGTCCCCGTTAAGATCCTTGCAATCCCCAATGTGTATGGATCTTATTTAAGATCCCCAATGTGAAAATGTTTTGAATGAGAAAAATATGATGTTGCTTTTTGAATCATACCCACGGGTACCGCCATGTGTTCACTTGCTTATCCACCCCTTTGACTTAGCAGGCAATTAAATGAATAAAGAAATGTGAATGAATTGATAAGTTCTGTGATGATTTATAAATTGATTATGTGAATAAGCATTTGATGCATTTGTGATTAATGCCATTTGACTTATGCTCTACACACTCCTCTGTTCCGGATCCTTTATGGACACTCATGTGGAAAAGTGTTGTACCTTCGAGTACTTATGTGTTTTGTGTAATAAGGCAATATCTATTAAATGAGAAGAGAAGTAATAAGTACTGTTTATTCTGATAGGCGTGTATGCATAAGTCCTAATTGCATAAGAGATCATGATAATGCATGTTATTATTCTGTTCAAGAGTTAAGAGTATGCTTATCTGTATGAATTCTTTGTAAAGAATAATTGAAAAAAGTGATATGCATGTTTTCTATAGTTGAATAATCAATGAATGAATTCTATGTATACATATATTCGTTTACATGTTTGAGTTGAGTTCACAAGTATGTTATGTATTTGCTTGTCTTTTGAACTTTAGCTTGGATGACCAATGTAAGTATATCGGTAAGGAATCTTTGTGTAATGTTTTTTAATTTTTGTTGGACATAATGATTGCATATTGACTAATAGTTAAAGGGAAATAAAGTGGTAAGAATGAAATAGATAACCGAATTTAAGAAAGGACTTAGAGTTAATTTTGATTATTTAAGCATAACAGTTTTCTGTAGAACTATGTGGTTCTGATTCCCAACCATAGGGATACGTAGGAAGCTTGGAATAACAGTTTCAAGTCCGAACCAAATCTGAGTATTGAAATGTTTTGTTTAGTTTTGAATAAGTAATGGTTTGATTAAAATGAAATGTTTTAATTTAAGTATTGATAATGTAATTTGTATTATTTTGAAATATTTGTAATAATTGGAAGTTCTGAACTTTATATTGCAAACCTCAAAATGTATTTCGAGAATTTATGAAGTACAACCATCTATAGGGCCATTAAGTGATTTAAAGTATATGATAAGTTTTGCATAATATATTTTTGATTAAAAAGTAAATAAGTATTTATGTTTATGGTTTATAAGATGCTAATGTATGTGTACTTGCTTAAGTTTTTGCAACGAAGTAAAGCTATTCGTTTGTAATAACTTTAGCTAGCATTCCATTATGTTTATGTATATATATATATTGATTTGCATGTGTTTGCCTCGGCAACCACTGTGAGTGGCGGCCCATTATTTATTTTGTCCGACTAAGCATTATCGCTTAGCACGGTTATGCATCCGTGTAGGTTAGGAGATCAGAGTTGTAACACCCGCTACCCATACGTAGGCGAACCCATCCTGATAGGAGTGAGATGCCGTAGGAGCAGGGGTGTCACACCAGACAGATCGGTACAAAGAAAACATTCATACATTAAAAACATGCGAAAATTTAAAACTTTGAGAAACATCAACTTGATCATGCATTAATATAACAACATGCCTTACAATAATGTTCTGATCAAACTGATATTACAAAATAATTACATATCCCAAAATATATAGAGCGGAAGCTTACAAAATTACTAATACATTCAGAGCTCTATTACAAAAAGAATCATCAATCTAATGCAAAAGTAGTCCTAACACTAACTCTTCTGTGTTGGCTTGACTGGCGGTGACTCTCCCAAAGCAAAATGCCTTCCACACCTGCACGGATAAAAACCATGCTAAACGATAAACGCTTAGTGGGGAAACACACAACAAAAGAGTGGATGGCCATTCACAATGGCCGTCAAGGCATAGCACATACGGTATAATATATGTGGATAATCATGTCAGATATATAACCATACTTGCAGAAAAAAAAGGCATACAATCAGGAGCTTATTTCCACATCTACATACATATAAACTGCTCCTCTTATTTATCATGTTCATTCAGATATCACAATCTAATAATCATATCTACATAAACCAAAGCAAACAGAACACCTGCGGACTGACAATAGTAGATAACGAGTATACAGACAGTACCTTATGGGTACGAATCGAATACAGATAGTACCTTATGGGTACGAATCGAGAAACCAATTATTTTATCACATTCAAAATAATTTTCGGAGGGACCTTAAATAAGATCAAAAATTCATAAAGGTTCGCGAGGAACCAGACAGGGACCTGATCGGGGTCCAAACAGAACTGAGGCTGTAGCTAAAAGACTCTATTAGGCATGCCTAACTATCCACTTAGTTGATTCGCAGGCTAAAATTATACAGTTAGCATCCATAGTTCTATTATAACAAGCAAAGAATTCACTTACTTTGGTTAATCAGTACATATAAACACCATCCATCTTACTAGTATAAAGCTCTTATTAAGTGTAATTGTGTGTGCTTAAATCAATAATTTAATACCCCTAAATCACCCTGAACAAATAAGATTTTAATGCAAAAATAGGGTAGGTCACGGTCACAACCAAATTGGTTGCCACCGTGACATACCAAAACTCTCGGTAGAATGCAAGTCTGGGGTACCTCACGGTCACAACAAAAATGGTTGCCACTGTGACATACCAAAGAAACCAACAGAAGTAAAAGTTTGGACACCTCACGGTCACAACCAAAATGGTTGCCACCGTGACATGTCCAGAACCCAGAACAGAAGCAAAATCTGGACACCTCACGGTCACAACCAAAATGGTTGCCACCGTGACATGTCCAAACTCACGGCAGAATGCATCTTGTACATACCTCACGGTCACAACCAAAATGGTTGCCACCGTGACCCATGCCCAGATGCAATACCACCGAACCAGAATCACTTTATTTCCAGGCCAACTCAAAGCTTCTCATTCCAACAAATCTCTCCTCACTCATAACTCAACATCAACCTTCTAACATCATCGAATCATACCAATATAAGATCCTACTCATGAATTCACAAAACAACATCAAGAACACCAAATTTTCCAGAAATTCATTCAAAGAACAAAATCACTAGAAATGTGTAAATCACAAACTCCCAAACTTGAATCTCCTTAGCTCCTATTCACTTAGTTCTACTTCCTGATGCCTTCTCCTTGCCTTTAGGCTCACGAAGAGGCTCAACTAATGATCAACCCACAAGAACACATAAAACGTAACCCTAAATTAAAAACCCAAACCAGCTACAAGAAGAAAAGATGAAAAAGAGGAAGAACAAGATGGAAAAATGCAGAAAACTTATTAAATACCTGCAAAATGTGATCAATTCCCACCACCAAGAGCTTGAATCCAAGCTTAGGGCACACAAATGGAAAGCAAAGGAAAAGAAAGACAAAGAGAAGAGGGAAGAACGGGAAAGAGGGATGAAGAATTCTGATTTCCTAATTCTCTCTCTTCTTCTACTTTTCATTTTCCTAACCTAGCCATGTGTCCACTCCCTAGTGGTGGAAATTAACCACTCACACCAAACAACAATGCACTAAAAACACACAAAGTCACCCCAAGTAATAACACCCGACAAAGATATGCTCATGCACACACTATTACAACCCAACTTACTCACTTACATCCTACAACCAAGTGAGCAAACACACCCAAATGAAACCCAACTAATTCACACCCTAGCACCATACATGTACCCACATACTAGCAAAACCCGCAAACATGCATTATGCCCAAAATACCCTTATGACATGCAAATACATACTAAATGGACATGCACAAACACGGCTGGAACTTCTAGGGGGCAAACGGTGTGTGACAACTCTCCCCTACTAACAAGAATTTCGTCCTCAAAATTCTCACCTGAACTGAACAAATGTTGATACTGCGCCCTCATGGTCGCCTCTGGCTCCCAAATAGCTTCTTCAACTCCGTGGTGATTCCATAACACTTTGACAAACGGGATTTGCTTACTCCTTAACTGTCGTACCTCTCGAGCTAGAATGGCTTTTGGTTCCTTGTCATACAAAAAATCTGGCTGCACTTGCACATCCTGAACTGACAAAACATGTGAGGGATCTGATCTATATCGACTTAGCATCGAAACATGGAAAGCATCGTGCAACTTTGCTAACTCCTAGGCTACAGGACCGACCTTAGCTAACACTTCATACGGTCCAATACATCGAGGACTAAGCTTACCCTTCTTACCAAATCGTAGCACTTTTCTCCAGGGAGAAACCTTAAGGAAAACCTTGTCCCCAACCTCAAATTGAACATCCTTTCTCTTCAGGTTAGCATATGACTACTGCCGATCTTTAGCCGCCTTCAGATTTTGCTGCACAACTCTAATCTTTTCTTCTGTATCTCTTACCAATTCTGGCCCAATAACTGAACGCTCGAATAACTCTGTCCAACATACCGGAGTCCTACACTGACAACCATACAAAGCTTCATACGGTGACATACCGATGCTCGACTGATAACTGTTGTTGTAGGCAAACTCCATAAGCTGTACATATCTGTCCCAACTACCCGGTAAATCCAATGCACAAGCCCGCAACATATCCTCTAAGATCTGAATGACCTGCTCGGATTGACCATCTGTCTGAGGATGAAACGCTGTACTGAAGTTCAACTTGGCACCTAAAGCCCTTTGCAATTCTTTCCAAAACTTCGAAGTAAACCTTGGGTCCCGATCCGATACTATGGACAACGGCACTCCATGTAATCTGACTACCTTATCCACATAGATACTGGCCAAAAAAATGAGCTGACTTCGTAAGTCGATCCACTATTACCCAAACTGAGTCATGCTTCCTCTGAGTCAAAGGCAAACTAGATATAAAGTCCATGGCGATATCGTCCCATTTCCACTCGGGAACAGACAAAGGTGTGAGCAATCCCGAAGGAACTTAATGCTCAGCCTTTATCTGCTGACATGTCAAGCACTTATATACAAAATCCACAATGTCCCGCTTCATACCGGACCACCAATAGAATTGCTTCATATCACGGTACATCTTGTCACCACTAGGATATATAGTGAAAACCGTAGTGTGTGCCTCACTCAAAAGCTGTTTCCTTAACTCCTCATTATCGGGCACACACAAGCAATTTCTAAACATCAGCACCCCATCCAAAACCGAGAACTCAGACTGCTTACCAGAACTAATCTCTTGCACAATCCGTTGCAAGCTCACATCATCCTTCTGAGCATTTACAATCCTTTGTATCAAGGTAGGTCTCACTCTCAACTGGGCAACCAAAGCCCCATCAGAATCAAATCTCCATCTAAACCACCTCAGGAACAGAGCAGAAACTGACTTCCGACTCAAAGCATTCGCGACTACATTGGCCTTACCCGGGTGGTAATCCAATATGCAGTCGTAATCCTTAAACAACTCTAGCCAATGGTGCTGCCTCATGTTCAACTCCTTCTGTGAGAGCAGATACTTTAAGCTCTTATGGTCTGTAAAGATTCTACACTTCTCTCCATAGAGATAATGCCTCCAAATCTTCAAAGCAAAGATCACAGCTGCCAACTCTAAATCATGCGTCGGATAGTTCTTCTCATGTGGCTTCAATTGACGGGAAGCATAAGCCACAACCTTCCCCTCTTGCATCAAAACACAACCAAAATCGACACCCGAAGCATCACTATACATTACAAACTCCTTACCCTAGATGGGTTGAGTAAGTATAGGAGCTTCAACTAACAAACTCTTCAACTTCTCAAAGCAAAGCTGGCACTTATCCGACCACTCAAATCTGATCCCTTTCCTTAACAATTTCGTCATCGGAGCAGCTATCACTGAGAAACCCTTAACAAACCTACGGTAGTAACCCGCCAAACTAAGAAAACTCCTCACTTATGGGACATTTCTAGGCGCTTTCCAATCAACAATCGTCTCAATCTTAGACGGATCAACTTGAATACCTTTAGCCGAAATAATGTGACCTAAGAATGACACTTCCTGAAGCAAAAAATCACACTTACTAAGCTTAGCAAACAACCGATGCTCTCTCAGAACTTGCAAAACCATCCGGAGATGCTCCACATGCTCACTCTCGTCCTTGGAGTAAACCAATATATCATCTATGAACATTACTACAAATCGATCAAGATATGGCCTGAACACTCGGTTCATAAAATCCATAAAAGCCGCCGGTGCATTGGTCAAACCAAACGGCATCACTAAAAACTGATAGTGGCCATACCTAGTCCGAAATGCAATCTTAACCACATCCGCATCCTGAACTCGTAGCTGATAATAACCCGACCGAAGATCAATCTTCGAGAAGACTCCCATAGCTCAGACCTGATCAAACAAATCCTCAACTCTAGGCAAAGGATACTTATTCTTCACTGTAACCTTGTTGATCTACCTATAGTCGATACACATCCTCATAGAACCATTTTTCTTCTTAACAAACAAAACCGGAGCACCCCATGGAGATATGCTGGGTCTGATAAACCCCTTATCCAATAGCTCTTGTAGTTGAGTTTTGAGTTCTCTCAACTCAACAGGAGCCATCCTGTCACACCCCAAAAGTGGCCTAATTGGATTTGGCAATTTTAATTGGAAAGTATGGATATTTTGGTAATTGTTACAAGGGTAAGTCAAGGAAATTGGGTAATTTACTAGTGAAAGAGGATTATTTGCAAGGAAATAAAAGTATTTAAATTGCATATTTTTTTTTATTGATGAGTAAAAGGTAATTTGACAAGGACGTATTGGAAATAATATGGAGCAAATGGTAAAAGAGTAATTAATGGATTAGTGAACCGATGCATGTTTGCCAAGTGGAGTTGTGAGTGTGTGCATGTGGGTGAGAGAAAAGAGATGTCTGAGAATTTGAGCTTCCTAGAAACGAAAAGTTCTCTCTCTTGCTCTCTCTCTCACGTTAACCACTCCATTTCTCTTCTTTCTCTGTTCTTTCTTTTTTTTTGCATGAGTGTTCATCCATGGTTGGCTAGGGTTTTGAGCATTGAAGATTTCAGGAGGTAAGTGACTGTCAGTTTTTGTATGGTTCTTCATCTTCTCTATCTTAAGGAATGTTCATTACTGTCTCTTTGGTTGGATATTGGGTTTTATTTGTCGGTTCATGGAATGTGGTTTTATCTTTTTGCAAGCATCTGAAGATAAGAGGAAAGAGAAGGGAAAAGGAAAGATTGCGGATTGAAAAGTACAGTGGACATTTTGAACTTCAGTAACAGGTTTGGGAGTGTCTGTCCTTCCTCATGTTTGGATCCTGTTTGCTGTACTGATATGAACATTGTTTCTGTGTGTTTGAATATCAAAATGCATGAGAAGTGTAATGTGTATATATGATTTCTGTAGAAAAGAATAACTTTGTGTATGTTAATGGGATGAATATGCATGAGTTTGAATGTGGATTCCTGGGAAGTTGATGTTCTGGCATTGCTTCTGTTTTGATTGTAAAATGGTATAATTTGTATTAAAATTGCTGTAAATGTGCTCTGGAGACTTGAAGGTACGTATTCGAATATTTATTGCATGAAAAATGGTTTTAGACAAATGGGGATTTGAGTTTTGGGTTGTACTCTGTTTTCACGATTTCTCTGGGTTTTTATGTTTTCCTGGAAATTCTTAAGTTTTTGAGAAGGAGAAGCAGTTTGTGTGAAGAAGTTCACGTGACGTGATGGAGCATCACGCCGTGACCTCCTTCTCTGGGAAGTCACGTGACATGATGGAGCATCACGCCGTGATCTCCTTCCCTGGGAGGTCACGAGACGTGATGGAGCATCACGCCTCGCGACCTTGCGTGTCACGAGATTTTGTCTCGTGACCTTCCCTCTCCTCTCTGGCGTCACGTGGCGTGACAGAGGGTCACGACTCGTGATTGCCTCCATTTTGTGTGGCGTTCGCGTGAAGCCAGCGTCACGAGGCACCACTGCCTGGGTGACTCGTGACTGGCCTTCCCTCCCTGCTGCCTGTTTTCTAAAAGCAAAGTTTTTAAGCTTCTGTACATGGGGTTTTCCACTGTTTGAATCTAGATCAAGTTCAAATATGTTCTTTAATTTAATAATTGATTAATTATGAGATTTGTGTTCATGATTAGTAATTAATATACATGATTTAAATATTTGTAATTTATATGAACATGGATTATTTCTATGTGAATTATATGTTCTTATTATCTCCTGTTTTTGATATTTATATATTCATATGTTTCTGAATTTGATCAATATACAAGTATACATGGATTATAAATTCGTATTTAATTTTCTTAATATCATATTGATACATGAATTTTGGAGTTGTGGTTTTAAGCCTGAATAGTCATAGTAGTGGATAGGTAAGCGCTTACTTAGGTCAGGGTGTGTGTGCAGCTGCTATATGATAAAACGTTATATGCGGGTTCCGTTTGGATCCTTGTTTCGACCCCGTTTGGGTTTATATGGAAAAATAAATGCGAGACTTCGGTCTCTATATGAAAAATCACATGTTTGAGACTTATGTCTCTATATGCTTGGGATACTGTGTTCTATTAGTATCCAATGGACCGCATCCACTTCTAATTGGTTTTTCAGACTAATCAGGCTATATGTTAAATTGTGTGGCACATGTTGAGATGCATATTGACACGATTACAAGTATTTGATGCACATTAATTCTTGCATAACTACATGATATGCACCTTGTATCTGTATACTTAGAATGGTGAGAAGTATAATAATCCTAAGTATGAATTGAGTAGTTAACTGTTTGTAATGAATGTTAATGCATGTCAACTAAGGAACATGGAAATATGCTTATATGTAGTCTGAAGCCTTCGATTGTGAATTATAGCTTTATTGCACGTTTAGATTGCGATGAGATTATTTTATGTTGTAAATGTTATATATATGTATATTGTTCGTTTGTTTTGTTCCTCCCCACTAAGCATTATCGCTTAGCACGGGCTCTTTTCCCGTGTAGGTGGCGAGTTTGGATTTGAGTCAGACATCTGTAGGTCGGCCACTAGAAGTCTTTTTGGATGAAGTTATTTTTGAGTCTTCCGCTGTTATTTTGTACATGGCTTGTTATTAGCAAAAAGAATCTTTTGTAAAGGAACAACTATTTTTGTATATGTATTTGCTTACGAGCCTCTTTTTGTAAAACGATATATATTATATGTTAAAGGATTTACTAGATTATGATTAAAAGTTTCTTTACATCCATCTCATTTGGTTTTATTTATTAGTATGTATTTGGATTTGTATATGTGTTTGCCCGCGTGGCACTCCGGTATCCTTCCAACGGGGATATCGGGGTGTTACAGCTTGGTATCAGAGCCCAGGTTTGATGGTTCTGGGTTATGTTGTGATTGTTTGAGTATAGAGTCGAGTCTATGCATGAGAGTCAGTTTTGTGTAGTGGCCTAATGCAGATGTCTTGTGTTGTGTAGTGTTTGTATGGAGTCGGATCCAAGTGAGTATATGGGCGACACCATGAGCAGTATTAATGTGGGTCGTGGAGAGAATCCAGTCAGAGGAGGTGATCCAGTGGGACAGGATAGGCATGAGCGGGAACCTGCACCAGATGTGGGTGCAAATAGAGGAGTTGGTTTTGATCCAGCGTTAGTACAAGGGTTACTGCAAGTGCTTGATAGGTTGACTGCTCCTAAGTCTCCAACTGAATTGTTAAAAAAAAGAGGAGCAGAAGACTTTCATGGGACTGCCTTGGATGAATCAGATGTGGCTAAGTTTTGGCTTAAGAGGGTAAGTAGGATTTTGCAAGAGATTAGATGTCCTGCAGATCAGAGAGCTTCATGTGCAGTATCGTTACTCCAAGGATCAGCATATGATTGGTGGGAGCTTGTGATGAGGAATCCTCAGCGACCAGCCGAATTGACATGGGAGTATTTCAAGCAAGAGTTTGAGCAAAAGTATGTGACAAAGGCATACCAGGAAGCCAAATGGAGAGAGTTCATCAGTTTCAAGCAGCGGGGTATGACTGTGAGTGAGTATGACAAGGAATTCAATCGGTTGAGTAAGTATGTGCCCGAACAGTTGTTGACGGATGAGTTTAGATGTAGACATTTTCTGGAGGGACTTCGTGAGGTGTTCAGAGGTCCTTTGTCTGCTATGATCGTCTTACAACCAGTGGGGTATTATCAGCTTGTGGCAGCGGCAATGAAGTTAGAAGAATCTGAGGTGGTAAAGCAGAAGATAGCACAGAAGAGGAGAGCACCGGATGGGGGAGTTGCGTGTACTAAGAAGTCTAAGGGTGCTCCAGTTGAACAAGGAAATAGAGGGACAGTTCAAGTACCTTCAGAAGTAGGAAGTGTAGCCCCACATGGAAATAAGGGAAATCGAGCACCGGAATGTGAGCATTGTCATAGGTACCATTGGGGTACATGTCGCAAGATCACTGGTGCGTGCTTTAAGTGCGGGAGTATGGAGCATCGGTTTGCAAGTTGCCCTAATCGACAAGAGGACCAGAATCAACAAGAAAGTAGAAGATCCAATGTCACTCGAAGCAATCGTGATGGAAGTAGAGCTCCGAGAGCACCATCAGAGACAGTGCAACGACCTGGTGCTACGGAAGATCATAACCGGAATAGAGCATATGCTATGATTGCTGAAGATGCGACCGTTGTCGCGGGTCCTTCGGGTAAGTGTTGATATGTTAAGCTTCATTTTGTTTCGGTTTTGATATTTGAGATGTATATGATAAGCGAGGAAATTTCGAGCACGAAATTTTCTTAAGGAGGAGAGAGTTGTCACACCCCAAAAGTGGCCTAATTGGATTTGGCAATTTTAATTGGAAAGTATGGATATTTTGGTAATTGTTACAAGGGTATGTCAAGGCAATTGGGTAATTTACTAGTGAAAGAGGATTATTTGCAAGGAAATAAAAGTATTTAAATTGCATATTTTTTTTATTGATGAGTAAAAGGTAATTTGACAAGGACTTATTGGAAATAATATGGAGCAAATGGTAAAAGAGTAATTAATGGATTAGTGAACCGATGCATGTTTGCCAAGTGGAGTTGTGAGTGTGTGCATGTGGGTGAGAGAAAAGAGATGTCTGAGAATTTGAGCTTCCTAGAAACGAAAAGTTCTCTCTCTTGCTCTCTCTCTCACGTTAACCACTCCATTTCTCTTCTTTCTCTGTTCTTTCTTTTTGTTTGCATGAGTGTTCACCCATGGTTGGCTAGGGTTTTGAGCATTGAAGATTTCAGGAGGTAAGTGACTGTCAGTTTTTGTATGGTTCTTCATCTTCTCCATCTTAAGGAATGTTCATTACTGTCTCTTTGGTTGGATATTGGGTTTTATTTGTCGGTTCATGGAATGTGGTTTTATCTTTTTGCAAGCATCTGAAGATAAGAGGAAAGAGAAGGGAAAAGGAAAGATTGCGGATTGAAAAGTACAGTGGACATTTTGAACTTCAGTAACAGGTTTGGGAGTGTCTGTCCTTCCTCATGTTTGGATCCTATTTGCTGTACTGATATGAACATTGTTTCTGTGTGTTTGAATATCAAAATGCATGAGAAGTGTAATGTGTATATATGATTTCTGTAGAAAAGAATAACTTTGTGTATGTTAATGGGATGAATATGCATGAGTTTGAATGTGGATTCCTGGGAAGTTGATGTTCTGGCATTGCTTCTGTTTTGATTGTAAAATGGTATAATTTGTATTAAAATTGCTGTAAATGTGCTCTGGAGACTTGAAGGTACGTATTCGAATATTTATTGCATGAAAAATGGTTTTAGCCAAATGGGGATTTGAGTTTTGGGTTGTACTCTGTTTTCACAATTTCTCTGGGTTTTTATGTTTTCCTGGAAATTCTGAAGTTTTTGAGAAGGAGAAGCAGTTTGTGTGAAGAAGTTCACGTGACGTGATGGAGCATCACGCCGTGACCTCCTTCTCTGGGAAGTCACGTGACGTGATGGAGCATCACGCCGTGATCTCCTTCCCTGGGAGGTCACGAGACGTGATGGAGCATCACGCCTCGCGACCTTGCGTGTCACGAGATTTTGTCTCGTGACCTTCCCTCTCCTCTCTGGCGTCACGTGGCGTGACAGAGGGTCACGACTCGTGATTGCCTCCATTTTGTGTGGCGTTCGCGTGAAGCCAGCGTCACGAGGCACCACTGCCTGGGTGACTCGTGACTGGCCTTCCCTCCTTGCTGCCTGTTTTCCAAAAGCAAAGTTTTTAAGCTTCTGTACATGGGGTTTTCCACTGATTGAATCTAGATCAAGTTCAAATATGTTCTTTAATTTAATAATTGATTAATTATGAGATTTGTGTTCATGATTAGTAATTAATATACATGATTTAAATATTTGTAATTTATATGAACATGGATTATTTCTATGTGAATTATATGTTCTTATTATCTCCTGTTTTTGATATTTATATATTCATATGTTTCTGAATTTGATCAATATACAAGTATACATGGATTATAAATTCGTATTTAATTTTCTTAATATCATATTGATACATGAATTTTGGAGTTGTGGTTTTAAGCCTGAATAGTCATAGTAGTGGATAGGTAAGCGCTTACTTAGGTCAGGGTGTGTGTGCAGCTGCTATATGATAAAACGTTATATGCGGGTTCCGTTTGGATCCTTGTTTCGACCCCGTTTGGGTTTATATGGAAAAATAAATGCGAGACTTCGGTCTCTATATGAAAAATCACATGTTTGAGACTTATGTCTCTATATGCTTGGGATACTGTGTTCTATCAGTATCCAATGGACCGCATCCACTTCTAATTGGTTTTTCAGACTAATCAGGCTATATGTTAAATTGTGTGGCACATGTTGAGATGCATATTGACACGATTACAAGTATTTGATGGACATTAATTCTTGCATAACTACATGATATGCACCTTGTATCGGTATACTTAGAATAGTGAGAAGTATAATAATCCTAAGTATGAATTGAGTAGTTAACTGTTTGTAATGAATGTTAATGCATGTCAACTAAGGAACATGGAAATATGCTTATATGTAGTCTGAAGCCTTCGATTGTGAATTATAGCTTTATTGCACGTTTAGATTGCGATGAGATTATTTTATGTTGTAAATGTTATATATATGTATATTGTTCGTTTGTTTTGTTCCTCCCCACTAAGCATTATCGCTTAGCACGGGCTCTTTTCCCGTACAGGTGGCGAGTTTGGATTTGAGTCAGACATCTGCAGGTCGGCCACTAGAAGTCTTTTTGGATGAAGTTATTTTTGAGTCTTCCGCTGTTATTTTGTACATGGCTTGTTATTAGCAAAAAGAATCTTTTGTAAAGGAACAACTATTTTTGTATATGTATTTGCTTACGAGCCTCTTTTTGTAAAACGATATATATTATATGTTAAAGGATTTACTAGATTATGATTAAAAGTTTCTTTACATCCATCTCATTTGGTTTTATTTATTAGTATGTATTTGGATTTGTATATGTGTTTGCCCGCGTGGCACTCCGGTATCCTTCCAACGGGGATATCGGGGTGTTACACATCCGATAAGGTGCATTCGAAATAGGCAAAGTACCCGGCACTATCTCTATGGACAACTCCACTTCTCTCTCAGGAGGCAAACCAGGCAACCCACTCGGAAACACATCCGCAAACTCTCAGACAACCGGAATATCCTCAATCCTAACTTGATCCCGCTTGGATTCCAACACAACAGCTAGAAAAGCCTCACAACCCTTTCTAATAAACCTCTTAGGCTGCATTGCGGATATCACATTACTCAAAGAACTAGCACCCAAACCTTTAACAATAACAGAAGACCGATCTCTATCCCGAAGCACAACTGTCTTCCTATGACAATCAACCACAGCTCGATGCTTACCCAACCAGTCCATACCCAGAATCAAATCAAATTCTCTGAGAGGCAACTCAATCAAATCTGCTGGAAACTCAATTCCCTCAACCAACAGGGGACAATTCCTATACATTCTACTCACATTGACACTATGCCCTAAAGGACTGGTCACACATATCTCATAATCTAATTGTTCTATCTCATGCAACTTATCAAATAACTTATCTGTGCACAAATATGAGTGTGTGGAACCAGGGTCAATTAGAGCATACAATTCAATGTCATGGAGTAGAAAGTTACCGGCTATAACATCAGGGTTATCCTACTCATCTCTAGCTCTCACAGCATAAGCTCTAGATGGAACAGGTAGCGGACGCTCAACTAACTCAGATGCAGCTCCCTCTCTAGGTCGACCTCTTCCTCTGCCTCTACCACGGGTAGCTTGCGTGGCATTCGAACCAACTCTACTAGACTCTCTCTGAGCACCCGAATCCTCATTCAACCTCAGACAGTTGGCCAAAAAGTGTTCAGTGCTCCCACATCTAAAACACCCACCTGTGAGCCACCTACACTCACCCCGATGAGGCTTACTGCAATGAGAACACACAGGTATCGACTCGGTCCTACCACCAGCACTGCCTCTACCAGAACCAGACACCGCTGCCGAACCCTGCCTTCTACCTCTCATACCCAAGCCTGCCGATGATTCATCTTGCGGGTTCCTTGACCTCTTTCCCGACGATGAAGAAGATGAACCACCACGAGAAGGATTCCTCCTCTGAGCCCTCTCTCTTAGCACTGATTCTGACCTCTCAGCCCTAATAGCCGCTTGCACAATCTGATAGTATCCCACTCCCGGAGTGCTCATCAGAGAAATCAACATCGCCCGTAGCGACTCATTCAACCCGGTCTCAAAGTGCCTACACCTGAACTCCTCCGTTAAAATACCTTCCGGTGCATACTTAGCCAACCTGTTAAACTCCTTCTCAAACTCAGACACAGACATTGCCCTCTGTTTCAAACTCAAGAACTGAGCCCATCTTGCATCCTTATATGTCTGAGTCACATACTTGTTCATGAACTCTCTTTCGAAAGATTCCCAAGTAATCAGGTCAGGCAATTGAGGATGCCTACAGACCAATTCCCACCATTCATAAGCAGACCCTTGCAGTAAAGCCACTGCACATTCTACTTTCTGATCAGGAAGACATCGAACTTCTCTCAATGCACGCTTTACTTTGTCAATCCACTTCTCAGCGACTTCCAACTCATCCAAACCCGTTCCATAAAAGTCTTTAGTACCAGCTCTTCCCAAACTCTCAGTCGGGGCCTTAGGGGCATTCACTCTCTCCAAGACTCGAGCCACATCCTGGGATAGCTTAAGCATAGCTTCGAAGGGCATGCTGCGGCCTCAGGCTGTACCCTATTAGGTTGAGCCGACACAGAAATTGAAGGATCAACAGCTTGAGGATTCACGCTTTTAGCTGACCCCTCAAGAGACCCCCGAACAGAATCGGAATCCATCTAAACAAACAAAAACAACCGCATCAGCCAACACAATCCTAGACATATACGCATCTATACACAACAATGACAACAAAACACCCAGAAAAGCCTAAACCTGGGCTCTGATACCAAAAACTGTAACACCCCCTACCCATACGTAGGCGAACCCATCCTGATAGGAGTGAGATACTGCAGGAGCAGGGGTGTTACACCAGACAGATCGGTACAAAGCAAACATTCATATATTAAAAACATACAAAAATTTAAAACTTTGAGAAACATCAACTTGATGATGCATTAATATAACAACATTACTTACATTAATGTTCTCATCAAACTGATATTACAAAATAATTACATATCCCAAAATATACAGAGGGGAAGCTTACAAAATTACTGATACATTGAGAGCTGTATTACAAAAAGAATCATCAATCTAATACAAAAGTAGTCCTAACACTAAACTCTTCTATGTTGGCTTGACTGGCAGTGACTCTCCCAAAGCAAAACGCCTTTCACACCTGTACGGATAAAAACTATGCTAAGCGATAAACTCTTAGTGGGGAAACACACAACAAAAGAGTGGACGGCCATTCACAATGGTTGTCAAGGCATAGCACATACGGTATGACATATTCGGATAATCTTGTCAGATATATAACCATACTTGCAGAAAAAAAGGCATACAATTAGGAGCTTATTTCCACATCCACATACATATAAACTGCTCCTCTTATTTATCATGTTCATTCGGATATCACATTCTAATAATCATATCGACATAAACCAAAGCAAACAGAACACCTGCGGACTGACAGTAGTGGATAATGAGTATACAGACAGTACCTTACGGGTACGAATCGAGAAACCAATTATTTTATCACATTCAAAATAATTTTCGGAGGGACCTTAAATAAGATCCAAAATTCATAAAGGTTCGCGAGGAACCAGACAGGGACCTGATCGGGGTCCAAACAGAACTGAGGCTGCAGCTAAAAGACTCTATTAGGCATGCCTAACTATCCACTTAGTTGATTCGCATGCTAAAATTATACAGTTAACTTCCATAGTTCAATTATAACAAGCAAAGAATTCACATACTTTGGTTAATCAGTACATATAAACATCATCCATCTTACTAGTATAAAGCTCTAATTAAGTGTAATTGTTTGTGCTTAAATTAATAATTTAACACCCCTAAATCACCCTGAATAAATAAGATTTTAATGCAAAAATAGGGTAGGTCACGGTCACAACCAGATTGGTTGCCACTGTGACATACCAAAGAAACCAACAGAAGCAAAAGTCTGGACACCTCACGGTCACAACCAAAATGGTTGCCACCGTGACATGTCCAGAACCCAGAACAGAAGCAAAATCTGGACACCTCACGGTCACAACCAAAATGGTTGCCACCGTGACATGTCCAAACTCACGGCAGAATGCATCTTGTACATACCTCATGGTCACAACTAAAATGGTTGCCACCGTGACCCATGCCCAGATGCAATACCCTCGAACCAAAATCACTTCATTTCCAGGTCAACTCAAAGCTTCTCACTCCAACAAATCTTTCCTCACTCATAACTCAACATCAACCTTCTAACATCATCAAATCATACCAATATAAGATCCTACTCATGAATTCTCAAAACAACATCAAGAACACCAAATTTTCCAGAAATTCATTCAAAGAACAAAATCACCAAAAATGCATAAATCACAAACTCCCAAACCTGAATCTCCTTAGCTCCTATTCACTTAGTTCCACTTTGTAATGCCCCAATGCCCCCTAGAAGGACAAGGGAGTGCTACACGACACTAAGCATGCAAATACCTTATTAACCTAACTTTCATTTTAACATTCACTAACACTTATGATCCATGCATTCCACTACATTAAGCTTCATCACTAGTTCTTCACTATTCACTATTACAAATTACAAGCTTCACTACAATAAGCCACTTATAACACTATACATGTACAAAAAGAACAAATATTATAAAAATGGAGCTTAATATACAAAATTTGTACACTTAAGAGAGACCCTTCACGCTCCTATTGTGGCCTGTAGAAACCTTCCAAAATGCAGCTCTAATCTACGACCTACACGGGAGACAAGCACCCGTACTAATTGATAATGCTTAGTGGGGATGTACAAACAGGCACTAACACAATAATCACAAAGCACTACACGCTAAAGACCATGCTTAGCACATAAGGCATATCATTTACACTCACTATAGCAATATCACACTAGCATGCCAATATACACTAGCTCATGCTAATCACAAAATCATATAATGTCTATAACATGCTTTAATTCACTATTCACTTACCAAGTCAATTTCCACTTCACAATGCCAATTAAGGCTACACTAATAATATATTGATTTCACTAACATGATATCAATAAATCATCTTTGAACGAATATCGCTAGTATGCCATTAATGGAACACAATCATATATAATATTATCGTTAATCACTAATATCATACCATGCTCAATTATCACTACACTATGCCAATAGATGGCTCACTATAAGATCACTAGATCACTGACATGGCATGATATTAAACTTATATTAAATACAATATAGTCAATACACTGATCACATAGTCGTATTTAATAGCATCTTTAATCATTATCAGCCTGTAAAGTTTTAGTAGTGGATACGGGTACACTAATCAAAAACACTAGAGATCGAGCTCTCGAACATTATATCACTAGAGACAGAAGTCTTGAACATTATATCACTGGATACCCGTCGGTATCAATCACTAGACACTCGTCAGTGTCACACTAGCAGCCGTAATTCACTAGCCCGTCATTAGCATGCTTATTTATCCATGACCCGACTACATGCTTATAGGTTCATTTGTTCATTCACTACTCATACATGCTCATGGCATCATTCAGTCACATACTAATTAAACACACGTATAATAATTCACATAGTATAATTCATACTCATGGCATTGTACATTCTCATGACAAGGCTCCTTCTCATGTTCAAATCCAAGCACATAGGTTATTTATCGCATATGTAATTATTTCGCTTTATGATGCAATTAAGCTTAGTTAGGCTAATCATGCATCTCTAATTCACATAGTCATATGTTTGCATGATGATGTATTCAAGCTTAGTTAGGCTATCATGCATCTCTATTTCGCATAGTAACATATTTGCATAATCATCTCAATTATATGCTCATATACTTCATTTATCATATTCGCATCCATGGTTTTTCATCCTTATTTATACCCATTCACATACTTAATTCATCACCCTTAGAACACTTAAAGCTCACACATATTTATATACATTAGCATGTATAGTTCATCATGCTTAAGATACTCATTTTGTAATGATAAACATGGATTGGACAAGCTATGGGAACTCGTAGTGAAGTTCGGGTACATTTCAGGATGAAAAACACCCTAAATAGGCAAAACAGGGAGGGGTCACGGTGGTAACCACTTAGTTGTCACCATGAGGTCCATTTGCATGCGATTCTGCCCTCTCTAGGCACTAGTCACTGTGGTAATGAATTGGTTGCCACCGTGACATACTAAATTAAGCAAAACAGAAGCTAACTTTTGAGAATGGTTCACACCACAAATTTGTACAGCCCAAAAAGATGTCTTACACTCAATTGTAGGGCAAAGTTCCCTTCACAAAATTTGTTACTATATGTCTTATCTTTCAAATAGGACAAGTTTTAGGTCAATTGGATTTATAATAAAGGAGTTATGGTCAAAAGAACACAACTAGTTCCAGAAGCCCTCCTACAGAATTTTATCTACGGTTATGGTCAATTTTGAAGACCATAGAATCCTCAAATCAATAGAGATATTTCTATGACATTTAAAGCCACGGCTATTATGGTTCTAATCCAATTGGTCTCACCCCTTTTAGAGTTGTAAAACTCAACTTACACTATAAAAAAGTCACGGGGGTCAGTATAGGCTTCTAAGACAGGTTAACACAATCAATAGTTAGAGCTGATTCCCTTATGATGCTAATTCCATGGTTCCTTACTCATCACATAGCAATAAACATTCAAATACACTTCCATCAAAGTTCATAATCATGCTTAATTCTAGAAATCACATATTCAATATCAATAACACATTTAAGCTAAACAGCCATCACATACACTTGAGCAAAATTAACACATAACACACATATATATCCCAAACCTCTTGGAGCACTCCTTCCTTTACTATTCTATATCACTTTCTCTTTCCCCTTTCCAGCTCTACTTGGCTCTTCAACTCATAACACATATAACACATACAGATGCATGAGGCTATATCCATATCTTAACCATCAAAATCAGAATTAGAAGAAGACGAAGGAGATACACTACATACTACGTACCTTTCTAGTCAATACTCTTCTTCTAAACTATCACTATTCACTCTTAGGACTCCATGGTAGGTTAAAGGTGAATGGAAAGAGAGCAAATGAAAGAGGAACAAAAAGGAGAGTAAACTTTTTTGAGAGTAAATGGCCGGCTCAAGGTAACAAAATACAGATTCTACCTACACTTCAACCTCATGCTTGGATGCAAGAGGGAGGTATCACTTCTCACTCTCCCTACACAAGGTGGCCGGCTCACACACTAACACATGGATTCCACTACTTCCTTGATTAGGCTTAATTAAGTTTACTTAATTAACCTAATCTACTACTAATCCACTACTTAACATTAATCTTGCAAATTACAATTCAGCCACTATAATACTTTCTTTCTTTTAAATTAAGTCCCTCATTTCACTTTTTCAATTACAAAAACTTAACACGACCTTAACAAGTGTATTGAATCGGCAAGTAATAGAGTGGGGTATAGTTAGGACCCCGAGTTATCGTACCCAAGGGACTGTGTGTTGAAGTAATGAAAATCAAGAGTATGCTAAAGAATTCCCAATTGTTTGAATTGATTGAGTTGTCTATTGATTAAAAATAAAGAATTTAAATAACTAAAATAAATAAGCAAAAATACTCAAATTAAATTGACGTCAATAATTGAAGAAATAAAATGATGGAAAAATTAACCAGATAAGAATTCAAATTAGACAAATGTTGCTTGGGTTCACTTATCCACCCCATACCCAAATGTGAATAAAATTAATCCAAGAACCAATTATTAAAGAAATCGGGATAACCCTCTTAACCCAGGCTTCCCAATCCAGAGTCAGCCACTCTAATTATATGACATCCCAAACTGGAGTCAGCCATATAACTAGCCTATGCACGGGTCTAAAATCCTAAGTTTGGTTTATTTTCCCAATACGGAGTCAAATAAACCAGAACTCAATTATCTCACTCACCATTCTAGTCCTAAATCATGAAATTCTGCACTTCTAGATTCCCAATCGGAGTCGTCCAAAAGACACAGCAAGAATGATAAGAACTGAATCCATACAACTCAATAACCAATAAAGATACATGAAATAAATCATTCTTCAAAATTGGAAATTAACTTGAGAAAATAAATCCCATGAATTAACAAGAAGAACCAGTGAAATAAACCATTCAATCATATATTTAAATTCAAAAGATGTTCAGAATTCACATCATGGGTAGGGGATTCAAAGATCTCCCAAACAACTAAAAGACTACTCACGATCCATTACAAAATCAAAAGGAAAGAGGAAAGAATAAACCCAGAAATTCATGAAGGCGTAAATCCTAGTTGAATCCCACGTTCTTCAATCTCCTTCTTCAAATCTTCAATGGAGAAAAATCTGGAAACTCTAATGTAAAAATTGTGTATTCAAATTAAACTATGTGTTTCCAATGTAAAAACTCTTGAATTGCAAATTAATTCTAAAGATAAAATTGAAAACCTAAATCAAGAACAATAGAAAAGAAACCCAAGATTCTAGTTCTAAAACCCTAATATGAGAAAAGGCTGCCAAAAATCCGAACTCCTTGCCCAAATAGCAAATTTTCTTTTTATATCCCGAGGGGTCACGGTGCTAACCAAAATGGTTGCCACCGTGAGCATGTTGAGGAAGTAAATCTGCCTTGCGTGTAGGATAGGGGTCACGGTGGTAACCAGATTGGTTGCCACTGTGAGGTGCCCAAATTTCACTTCTGTCCAGGAATTACCTATGTCATGGTGGCAACCAGATTACCTTGCAACCGTGAGGTATCTCCTCACTTGATTCTGCCTTGGTGTGAATTATGTCACAGTGGCAACAAATCTGGTTGCCACCATGAGGTACTTCTTGCCTGCATTCTGCCCGAAGGATAAATATGTCGTGGTGGTAATGAAATTTGTTACCACCGTGACCCATAGTATACCTGCATTTTGCTTTTAACTCCTTTGAATGTCACGGTGGTAACCAGATAGGTTGCCACCGTGAGGTACCTAAAAAATTGCTGCACACAAAATTCAAACTCAATCAAAATACTAACTAAAATGTATAAAAATCTAACTTTACTAAGATTGACAAAATTAATCTAAAGTAAGCATATCATGACAATAAACACTACTAAACACTCACAAATCATACGAAAATACTATCAAATCTAAATACTAAATTGAAGTTATCAAAATACCCCACACTTAGACTTTGCTCGACCTCGAGTAAATGAATTATCCACATTCCTGAAATTTCAAACTCTAACTCGGAACAAGAAAGCTCAAAAACAATCAAAGCATTAAGTAGAATAGTCTTAACCACAAATTCTAAATTCAGCTTATATCAATAAATTTCACGTGTGTATGTGCTAGGCTAAAACAAATTTTCTCTTTTTAAAACAAAATAACCAATGTAATTCAGCAATTTAGCAAAGGAAATAAATAAGCAAATAAATTGCAAATTGGTTACGCACTTGCAACTCAGGGTAATCATAAGCCTCTCCTTTAGCACCGGAACCACAAGGGTCATCTCCACTAAACAACTAAAGCTAAGAGCAGGATCATTAGGACTTATTCCAAGGTTGAAATGTTAGGTTAGGGTATTAGCTAACAAGAGAAGTTAAGGAAATCGAACAAAGAGTTAGCCACTCTACTTAAAACCACCACTACCCAATTTGAATACAATCTTTCCATGACCTATTTTTAATCCTCCCGCAGTTGCCAAAACTTGTCTGAACTACCCATAATGAAAAAAAATAAAACATTAAACCACAGGAAATCAAAGAGAAGAAATTACCCAAAGAAATTTTTCTCTCAACCCAATCATTTCTGAATGTAAAGACATCTTCTTCTAATTGAGGGTACCCCACACTTGAATTTTTCTATATCTGATTAACTCACGAATTTAAAACAATGATCACCCTTTTTATCAAATTCTTCTTTTTGGCTTCTTCTTTTTTTTTTTTTTTCATGAGATACCCAAAACCTCTATTTTCTTACCACAAATTTGACTCCATTAAGGAAAATTTAAACGATATACTAGACAACACCCCAAAATTTCACAATTCTTCTCACTCCCACACTATTTTCATAGTAAATACCCTTATTCAACTTTCAATGATATCCCAACCCAATCCTAGAGTGGCCAAATCTTAGAAAGGATAGGCAAAGGCATTTAGGTTAAATGGTAAAATAATAGTGTAACAAAGAAAAATGCACAGTACGCTTTTAGCATACCAAATCAGCTCAACGGGGCTAGCAACGGAAATTATGCAAATAGGTACGTAAAAAGTCATTTAAAGTGGTTATCAAAGAAAAATTTTGCCTAAATCATATCCTGAACCTGCTTAAGTTGTTATAATGTTTCGAAGGGTGATGAGGAAGGTTCTAACTATCCTAAAATTCCTTTACTCAAAAACTTTCACACACTGGAATTTTTCAAAATTTTCACAAACAAGCCTATAGTGCACAAAAGATAGGAAATTACAAGATATATGACTAATTGAAATTAATTTGCTGTTAAAACTACCAACTACTCTCTTGCTAAGATCAATATTTAAGAAATTCTATTCACAACTTAAAGTTCAAAACATTCACAACAGGAATAACTAGAGGCAAGCTAAACTAAGATAGGAAAAATTCAAACAACCACAATTAAGTATTCAAATAACTAAAACTCAATAAGATATACGAATACAATTAAAATAAAACATCAAACATGCAAGTAAAATAAAAATAATTATTTACATATTAAGCTGTTGGAGTTACTCCTCCTACCCCACACTTAATACCTTGCTGTCCCCAGCAAGTCAAATAATTACAAAACACAATCAAAATAAAAATAAAAACAAAAGACAGTATTTCTCCCTGTCTAGCTCTTTGGAGGTGGCGGAGGTGAGAAATGCACATCAATGCGTGCAGTCAATGAGGAAAGTCCCAAGAGCACCTGGTCCATCTGGGACTGAAGATCAGCCTGAGACACGGAGATGGTGCCTATAGATGCAGCGATGGTGCCTACAGATGATAGTGGTTTGGGTTTCCTCAGTGGGTGATGTACACCCTTAGCAATAACAGTTACCAAACCACCCAGAGCAATTTTCTTTACCTTCTTAGGGTGCCACTGCATTTCTTCAAATTTATGCCATAAATGGGGTGCCCCATTAATGCTCACACCCCGCACTATACAAGCTAAAAATAAGGCCTCCCGTAGATTGACTTGACCAGGTGAGTCCACATGACTCAAAAAAGAGAGTGAGAAAAACCTATGGATGATCAGCATAGCATGATTATCGAGATGGTGGGCCTTTGTCTTGCCCGATACATATGTCGTGGCCATCACCGAATCTTGAATTGTTGCCCAGGCATTATCCTTGTCATAATCCTCAAAGCAATCTGGGGCTAGGGCAGGGAAATCAAGCATTTCTGCAAAGTCTACAAAAGTTCGCTCATATTTCGTTCCTTCCAGATAAAATGATACTTTCCCAAGATCCTGAGAAGGGTCGCGGCTGATTCTACAGGTGACAGTTGACACAAAATCTCTTGTCAATCCTGGATAAACTTTCTCATTAATTGCGAAGAGTCGCTCCCACCCTATATTGGATATGAGCCCCTGTACTTCATTTTTGATTCCCAGCTTCTCAAACAGACCAAAGTCCAAATATCTCATAGGAATGTACGAGCATTTTGAAAATAAAGCATAGGCAGGCTTTTGATTAGTCGGAACCCAAGTAGGAACGTGGGAAATATCCATAGTAGGTTGGCTAGATGTTTGGCCTGTTGAAGTCGAGGCTAGAGCAGAGCTTTTTCGCTTAGGGGCCACTGCACAACATGGAAAGAACCAAATTCAATAGCATTCGATGTGCATCAAACAGCAATGGCTTTCAAAATAAAGCATTATTTCATGCTCATGATAACCTATTAAAACAATCTCCCCATTCCAAATTGAGATGATAAAATATGCATCAATGCACGAAGTATTCAAATGACATAAGCACAATTCAGCAAAAGTGATGATCAAATTTAGTATTAAACCAAGAATAACCATCAGCATAAAATCAATAGAAGGTTAAGAGAGTTGCAGCTATTGTCAAAAGGCAAAAATGATCAATGAGAACAACAAACGCATTTGAACACTATGGCGAAAGAATCTCTGCATTTCAAATTGGCAATGAATGGAAAAAATAGGAAAACCATTCATTCAGACATTTTGTCAAACACCTGGTATGCAGATAATTAACTGACTAAAATTGAAGCCCACAGATAATAATAACAACCCAAAATTACAAGACGAGGCATTAGAATGTAGAGCAAACAATTAAAACCTAGCAATTTCCATTTTCAACCAAGAATTTGAGTAAAATTGACAACTCAAATCACGCACACAAACAACTGCCCTAACATCCCAACCTAACTTCGTTCATGGTTTCAACGTCAGATATTGAAATTGAGGGGGGAAATAAGAATTGAGAACATTCACAACATTAATTCGGGGCATAAAAATAAGAAACTCCTAAGTGGTTAACAATATGGAGACCTCGAAAGTAACTATGGAAGAAAACAAGAACAGGGAAAAGAAAAACGTAAAGAGAAAATAAATGCAAAAGAAGAATAAATGAAAGAGCAAAATTACTTACTTGTTGTGTGTTCGTAAAAATCAACGCCTAACAGAAAGGATTGAAGTTCGAAATGGCAGAAAATAACGAAAAATCCAAGTTTGGAGAGTGCGAGATGTGGTAGGGTGAGAAACAAAGCACGGAAAATTGGAAGTTTAAAACAAATTTCACGGGGGTCACGGTGGTAACCTGATAGGTTGCCACCGTGAGATACCCAAAATTTTCAATCCAGAATTAAACCGCCTCTTGGTCACGGTGACAACCAAAATCATTGTCACCGTGACATATTATAAATTCAAAACAGAATTGAAACTTCAACACGTCATGGTGGTAACAAATTTCATTGCCACCGTGAGGTATGCAAACTTAAAAACTGAATGCAACCCACCCTATGTCACGGTGACAACAAAATCAATCACCACCGTGACATGCGCACACATCAAAACAGAATGCTACTTACCAGTTGGTCACGGTGGCAACCAAAACCATTGCCACCGTGACATACCCAATGTGCCAATCCAGAATGTCTTCCTCACTCGGTCACGGTGACAACCAGAAACCTTGTCACCGTGACATATGCACATTCCAGAATCCAGAATGCATTCTCCATTGGTCACGGTGCTAACCAAAATCCATTGCCACCGTGACCACCTGCAAACTTGCAAAAAAAAAAAAATTCATCAATCACTCAAAACTTCAGCTACTAAAACCTTGATAATTCTCCCATTAACAACATAATTTCATTATGACTACAAACCACACAACTTAAACAAAAATAAACAGGATTAACTACTTAGAGAAAATAACAATAAACACAAAATAACAAAGTTTGAGAAGAAGTTATGCATTTAACAAGTCCGCAGCTGGACTTTTAAATACCGTTAAGGATCCGTAAGGTCGACGATCGCTAAAGCCCCATCATATGTTGATTCAAAATAAGGCTTCACACGGTGTCCATTTACCTTGAACTCGGTTTCACCCATCGGGTACTTCAATGTGATCAGTCCAAACTGATCAGCTCCCACAACCTCATACGGTCCCTTCCACTGCAATTTCAACTTTCCTGGAAATAAATGCAGCCTGCTATCATATAAAAGAACTTTCATACATGGAATGAATTCTTTCCTGACTAATTTCTTATCATGCCATTTCTTTGTGTTTTCCTTATACTTCTCTACTTGTTGGTACGACCAATAGCGTATCTCTTCCAATTCATTCATCTGGAGAAGTCTCTTCTCACCTGCACTCTTGATATCAAAATTTAAAAACTTGGTTGCCCAATAAGCTTTGTGTTCTAATTCGACAGGGAGATGACAAGATTTACCAAATACAAGCTTAAATGGGGATAATCCTATAGATGTTTTGAATGCAGTTCTATAAGCCCACAAAGGTTCATCCAACCTTAAATACTAATCCTTTCTAGATGAATTTACAGTCTTTTCTAGGATGGCCTTAAATTCCCGATTGGACACTTCAACCTGCCCATTAGCTTGAGCATGATAAGGGGTGGTGACCTTATGCCTAACTCCAAATTTTTTCAATAAAGCCTTAAATTGGTGGTTAACAAAGTGTTTACCACCATCACTTAAAATCGCTCTAGGGGCTCCAAATCGGGTGAATATATTCTTTCTCAAGAAATCTAGAACAACTTTGGCATCACAAGTTCTAGTGGCTATGGCTTCTACCCATTTACTCACATAGTCCACTGCCACTAAAATATACTTATACCCATAAGAAACTGGAAATGGCCCCATGAAGTCTATCCCCCACAAATCAAACAATTCTACCTCAAGCAAATTGGTTAAAGGCATCTCATCTCTCTTAGAAATGTTACCTACTCTTTGGCATCTATCACAGGTTTTCACAAAGAATTGCATATCTTTAAACATAGTAGGCCAATAAAAACCAGAGGATAGAATTTTTGATACCGTTCTATTTGGCGCATGGTGTCCACCATCTTCCCCGCTATGACATGCCTTGATGATCTCACCTTTCTCCTCATCCGAGATACACCTCCTCAGCACTTGATCAGCACACAGGCGAAACAAATAGGGGTCATCCCAAATGTAGTGTTTGGCATCCGCTTTTAGCTTCTTCCTTTGCTGCCATGTAAAGTCCTTTGGCATAAATCCTCCTGCAAGAAAATTAGCCACATTAGCAAACCAAGGAATAGAAAATTCACTTGCAAATAAAGCACAAATATGTTCATCAGGGAATAAATCTCAAATTTCCCCTTTTTCTATTTGATCGCTCTCCAATCTCGACAAATGATCTGCTACGAAGTTTTCTGCCCCTTTCTTATCTTTGATTTCCAAGTCAAAGTCTTGCAATAGGAGCACCCATCTAATCAATCTCGGCTTGGATTCCTTCTTGGCAAACAAATGTCTCAAAGCTATATGGTCTGACCACACCATGATTTTTGCACCCAGCAAATACGATCTGAACTTCTCAAAAGCATACACGATTGCAAGAAGCTCTTTCTCAGTGGTGGTGTAATTAACCTGCGCCCCTATCAAAGTCTCACTAGCTTAATAAACTGCACAAAATACTTTATCCCGCCGCTGTCCAAGCACTGCCCCAACTGCAAAGTCACTAGCATCACACATTAATTCAAACGGTAAATTCCAATTCGGAGATATAATCACCGGGGCTGAAATGAGCCATTGTTTCAAAGTCCCAAAAGCTAGCATGCACTCCCTATCAAAATTAAAAGGAGCATCTTTCACAAGCAAATTGGATAAGGGTTTAGCAATTTTTGAAAAATCTTTGATAAAACGATGGTAAAACCCTGCATGTCCTAAGAAACTCCTAATGCCCTTAACACTAGTCGGGGGTGGCAACTTTTCTATCACCTCTACCTTGGCCTTATCGACCTCTATCCCTTTCTTAGAAATTTTGTGCCCAAGCACAATGCCTTCTCTCACCATAAAGTGGCATTTTTCCCAATTCAAAACTAGGTTAGTCTTTTCACACCTCCCTAGCACTAAATCGAGATTCTCTAAACAACTCTCAAAGTCAGTCCCATAAATAGTGAAATCGTCCATGAATACCTCCATAAATTTCTCTATGAAGTCATGAAAAATAGCCATCATACACAGCTGAAATGTAGCCGGTGCATTACATAATCCGAAAGGCATTCTCCTATAGGCGAATGTGCCATAAGGGCAGGTAAAGGTTTTTTTCTCTTGGTCTTCAGGGTCTATAGGGATTTGCAAATATCCCGAGTACCAATCTAAAAAATAGTAAAACCTATTGCCTGCTAGCCTCTCCAACATCTGGTCAATAAATGGCAAAGCGAAATGGTCTTTTCTTGTGGCATTGTTCAACCTTCTAAAATCAATATAGACTCTCCACCCCGTAACAGTACGAGTTGGAATCAGTTCATTCAGCTCATTCTTAACCACAGTCATCCCCCCTTCTTAGGCACACACTATACTGGACTAACCCACTTACTGTCAGAAATAGGATAAATAATACTTGAGTCAAGGAGTTTCAGTACCTCCTTCTTCACCACCTCTTGCATTGTCGGATTAAGTCTCCTTTGGGGTTGAGCAACCGGCTTACATTCCTCCTCCATCGGAATTCGATGAGTATAGTAACTTGGATCAATTCCTTTCAAATCCGATGTCTCCCATCCGATGGCCTTCTTATGTTTTTTCAGCACCTCAAGCAGCATATTCTCCTCAATACCTGACAACAAAGAGGAAATAATCACTGGCTTTTTCTCATTCTCTAAAAACACATATTTTAAATGAGAAGGAAGGGGTTTAAGTTCAGAATTTGAATCCCCCTTGTTTAGATGAAGCTCTTCTTGCTGTGATTTATCTTCTTCCTCTTCTTTCTCTACAGCTACTATCACTTCTCCCTTCAACTCTTCTTCCAACTCTTCATCCTCCAGTGAATGTATCAAACTCACATTCACTGGATCAGCTCCCAACACATTTTCCTGAACTTCTTGTACACACTCATCCACTATGTCTGCAAAATAGATAGACTCCTCCATATCACTTGACGGATACTTTTGAGCCTTGCTCATGTCCACTGCCAGCTCTTCATTATTAAACCTTAAGGTGACCGTTTGACCATTTACATCGATCAATGCCTTTGCTGTGTTCAAAAACGGCCTCCCCACAATGAGTGGTACCTTGTGATCCTCTTCCATCTCCATCACCACAAAATCCACCGGGAAAATGAATTTCCCCACTTTCACTAACAAATCTTCAATCACCCCTTTTGGTCTCCTCACCGACCTATCTGCAAGTTGGAGTCTCATTCCCGTCTCCTTGAGCTCTACAAGATTAAGCTTCCTGTAAATAGAATAACGCATCAAATTTATGCTTGCACCCAAATCACATAAAGCATTTCCATTAAAATCTTCACCAATTTCACAGGGTAGAGTGAAACTACTTGGATCCTCCAATTTTTCAGGGATCTTGTTCATGATTATAGCACTGCAATTTTCTGTGAGCTGCACAGTTCCATGCCCTTCTTATTTCTTTTTATTAGAACATAATTCTTTCACGAATTTA
The DNA here is from genome assembly GCA_947683425.1 of Excoecaria cochinchinensis. Classification (NCBI taxonomy): domain Eukaryota; kingdom Viridiplantae; phylum Streptophyta; class Magnoliopsida; order Malpighiales; family Euphorbiaceae; genus Excoecaria; species Excoecaria cochinchinensis. The sequence goes on from CANTUQ010000092.1 coordinate 15,152,452, forward strand.
GCATAGTTAGGCATGTGAGCTAAGGCTTCAGCAAATGGTAAATTTATGTGTAGTTTTTTAAACATCTACAGAAACCTAGCCAATTGCTCATTTTTCTTTTCTTTTCTAGCCACAGAAGGAAATGGCAGTCTATTAATATCAAGATCCTCTACTCTAGGATTCACTAAACTTTTACTCTTATCATTTTTAGGAGCATTTTCATTAACATCTACTCTAGAGTTAGGGTTGCTTACCTTCCGTGTTGGCTCCTCCATATCAGATGATGGTGAAGAATTTTTACCTTGATCCTCTCTCTGTACCACCTCCTTGCCACTTCTCAATGTGATTGCTTTAGCCTCTTCCTTAGGATTCCAATCCACATTCAAGGGAAAAGTCCCCGGTTGCCTTTGAGATATAGAATTTACAAACTGTCCCACTTGAGTTTCTAAATTTCTCATGGAAGCATCTTGATTCCGATTCCATTGTTCTTGAGATTTCCACCTTGCTTCTTGGTTAGTCATAAACTGTTGCTGGCTATTCACAAACTGCTGTTGACTGTTCATGAAGCTAGTTTGGCTTTTTCTCTTGAACAGGTGGCCTCGGTTGATAACCCGGTGGGTGGTAAGATTGAGCTTGTAATTGATTAAAACCTTGTGCTTGGTTGTGATTGGGTGGATATAATGTTTGGTATTAAGTGTTTTGGTTGAAGGGGGCTCTTGCTTGTGAATAAGAAGATGAAGCATTTTGATTTCCATCCTTCCAAGAGAAGTTTGGATGATTCCTCCAACCCGAGTTATATGTGTTACTGTAAGGGTCATTCCTTCGGTAGTCTCCTACAGCATTTACATCTCCCATTGCTCCACTCTCTTGACTAGATTGCCCACTTTCGTACCACCCACTCTCTTGAGAAACAGAGGCTATATTTTGCACTTTCAAACTACTCATCTCTTTTCTTATTGACTCAATCTATGCCTTCAATATAGACACCTCATCCACATTATGTATTCCTTGTCTCTTCGGAACCGATTTAGGATTAGCCCATTGAGCATCATTTGCTGCCATTTCATCCAACAGATGGAAAGCTTCCTCCGGCATCCTATTCATGAATGAACCTCCTGATGATGCATCCAAAAGGGATCTTGTCTGCAGTCTAACCCTAGAATAGAATTGCATTATCAGATGGTAGATTTCTGTCTCATGGTGTGGACAGCTTCTCAACAACATCCTAAACCTTTCCCAGGCCTCATGAAAAAGTTCATCACTCATTTGGCTAAAACCCAAAATACTGCTGCGGATGTTTGCAGTCTTTGTAGGAGGGAAGAATCTCATCAAAAACCTCTCTTGTAATTGGTCCCATGATCTGATTGACTGTCTCGATAACATTTGCAACCATTCTCTTGCTTTTTCGATCAAAGTAAACGGAAATAATTTTAATCTTACCGAATCAGATGTTACTCCTGGAATCTGGACCGTATCACTAACCTCCAAAAATATGTCCAGGTGCTGTGCAGGATCTTCTACTTCTGAACCCGAAAATTGGTTCCTCTGTACCATATTGATGGTTGCCGGTTTAAGTTCAAACTGCACTCCCCTTGGCAGCACAATTGTACGATGATCCTCATTCCATCTCGGTACAGTGTAGTCCCTTATCGTCCTCTGCCTAGGGATTTTATCTCTATAATTACCAGGCATCTCTTCTTGTGCCCTCGGCACTTGTTCGTTTTCGGGAGGAAATTCACCAATAGGAGGAGGATTATTTTTCATGCTGTTATCTCTGTTGGCTCTCCTTCGTTGATGCAAAGTCCTCTCGATTTCAGGGTCATAGGGTGCTATTTGTTCTTATCTTAATCTGCTCATACACCACAACTACTTGAAAAGAATAAACAAAAATAAAAATAAGAAAAATAAAAAACACATAAAAATAATAATCAAAACTCAAAAACAACGCCAGTCCCCGGCAACGGCGCTAAAAACTTAACACGACCTCAGCAAGTGTACTGAATCGGCAAGTAATAAAGTGAGGTATAGTTAGGACCCCGAGTTATCGTACCTAAGGGACTGTGTGTTGAAGCAATGAAAATCAAGAGTATGCTAAAGAATTCCCAATTGTTTGAATTGATTTAGTTGTCTATTGATTAAAAATAAAGAATTTAAATAACTAAAATAAACAAGCAGAAATACTCAAATTAAATTGACGTCAATAATTGAAGAAATAAAATGATGGAAAAATTAACCAGATAAGAATTCAAATTAGACGAACATTGCTCGGGTTCACTTATCCACCCCATACCCAAATGTGAATAAAATTAATCCAAGAACCAATTATGAAAGAAATCGGGATAACCCTCTTAACCCAAGCTTCCCAATCCAGAGTCAGCCACTCTAATTATATGACATCCCAAACCGGAGTTAGCCACATAACTAGCCTATGCACGGGTCTAAAATCCTAAGTTTGGTTTATTTTCCCAAAACGGAGTCAAATAAACTAGAACTCAATTATCTCACTCACCATTCTAGTCCTAAATCATGAAATTTTGCACTTCTAGATTCCCAATCGGAGTCGTCCAAAAGACATAGCAAGAATGATAAGAACTAAATGTAAATAACAATGGCATCCAATCCATACAACTCAATAACCAACAAAGATACATGAAATAAATCATTCATCAAAATTAGAAATTAACTTGAGAAAATAAATCCCATGAATTAACAAGAAGAACTAGTGAAATAAACCATTCAATCATATATTTAAATTCAAAAGATGTTCAGAATTCACATCATGGGTAGGGGATTCAAAAATCCCCCAAACAACTAAAAGACTACTCACGATCCATTACAAAATCAAAAGGAAAAAGGAAAGAATAAACCCAGAAATTCATGAAGGCGTAAATCCCAGTTGAATCCCACGTTCTTCAATCTCCTTCTTCAAATCTTCAATGGAGAAAAATCTGGAAATTCTAATGTAAAAACTGTGTATTCAAATTAAACTATGTGTTTCCAATGTAAAAACTCTTGAATTGTAAATTAATTCTAAAGATAAAACTGAAAACCTAAATCAAGAACAATAGAAAAGAAACCCAAGATTCTAGTTCTAAAACCCTAATATGAGAAAAGGCTGCCAAAAATCCGAACTCCTTGCCCAAACAACAAACTTTTCTTTTTATATCCCGAGGGGTCAAGGTGGTAACCAAAATGGTTGCCACCGTGAGGATGTCGAGGAAGTAAATCTTCCTTGCGTGTAGGATAGGGGTCACGGTGGTAGCCAGATTGGTTGCCACCGTGAGATGCTCAAATTTCACTTCTGTCCAGGAATTACCTATGTCACGGTGGCAACCAGATTACCTTGCCACCGTGAGGTATCTCCTCACTTGATTCTGCCTTGGTGCAAATTATTTCACGGTGGCAACAAATCTTGTTGCCACCGTGAGGTACTTCTTGCCTGCATTCTTCCCGAAGGATAAATATGTCACGGTGGTAATGAAATTGGTTACCACCGTGACCCATAATATACCTGCATTCTGCTTTTGACTCCTTTGAATGTCACGGTGGTAACCAGATTGGTTGCCACCGTGAGGTACCTAAAAAATTGCCGCACACAAAATTCAAACTCAATCAAAATACTAGCTAAAATGCATAAAAATCTAATTTTACTAAGATTGACAAAAATAATCTAAAGTAAGCATATCATAACAATAAACACTACTAAACACTCACAAATCATACGAAAATACTATCAAATCTAAATACTAAATTGAAGTTATCAAGGTCCAATGCTGTAAACCCTAGTTATCATGCACACTATTACACTAATGCCACTCAATTCTTCTAGGGTGATTTTCGGGGCGTTACACACTTCCTGATGCCTTCTCCTTGCCTTTAGGCTCACGAGGAGGCTCAACTAATGATCAACCCACAAGAACACACAAAACATAACCTTAAATTAAAAACCTAAACCAGCTAGAAGAAGAAATTATGAAGAAGAGGAAGAACAAGATGGAAAAATGCAGAAAACCTACTAAATACCTACAAGATGTGATAAATTCCCACCACCAAGAGCTTGAATCCAAGCTTAGGGCACACAAATGGAAAGCAAAAGAAAAGAAAGACAAAGAGAAGAGGGAAGAACGGGAAAGAGGGATGAAGAATTATGATTTCCCAATTCTCTCTCTTCTTCTACTTTTCATTTTCCTAACCTAGCCATGTGTCCACTCCCTAGTGGTGGAAATCAACCACTCACACCAAACAACAATGCACTACTTACTCACTTACATCCTACAACCAAGTGAGCAAACACACCCAAATAAAACCCAACTAATTCACACCCTAGCACCGTACATGCACCCACATACTAGCAAAACCCGCAAACATGCATTATACCCAAAATACCCTTATGACATGCAAATACACACTAAATGCACGTGCATAAACACGGCTCAAACTTTTAGGGGGCAAACGGGATGTGACAAGAGTAGCACAGCGGTCCGCCGAGTTTTGGCCAACGAGTCTCTAGATTTTTTTTAGGAAGTGTTTTTAATTTCGGTATGTAATTAAGTTTTATTTATTTAGCATTTGTAATGAGTTGTATTATTCTATAGTGCGAGCATTGATGTGTGGATGACATAGGTTTAGGATGTGCATGTCTTGAGGTTTCGTTTTCTAAAAATTTTATTATTCTAATTTCTGTATAGCTGTGAGTGTCTTTGTCTGGTAGCACCTTTCGCTCGCCATAGCTCTCCGTCCTTCAATATGCTACGTGTTGGGGGTGTTACAATTTGGTATCAGAGCTCCAGTTTAGTCGGTTATGGTTGATTAGGTATTTTGAAGTGTGTCTGTATAGTCTAGTGTTGGCCAAAGCAAATGACCTTGTCTTTCAGTGTGTCTGGGGAATGAAAATTTCCTGATTAGATAAAGTGTTTAGTTAAGTGTTGGCTCGGTAGGTCATGACCTACCTACCCTGTATTGTTATGTGTGTGTGATTTGGATTGTGTCTGTTAGATGAGTTATCAAGGTTTTGTTAGGATCTTGTTCTAATACTATGTAGTTAAAGAGAAGGTTTTGTAGAAGTTTTTGAAGGGTATTGATATGTAATTGCCTTAGGAGAATAGATGTTTTGGTATTTTGAGATGGAAGTGTATGTGGATTTTGTAAAATTATAGTGTTGCTTGGTATGCCTATCAGCTATCTCCAGAAAAGTGTTTGAATAAAAAACATAATGAACCTTGGGGATGGGAAAAGTGTATCATTACAGCATCAATCGCATTTTTGCATCATCTTGCATACATGAACCATCACATCCCCATCGCATCATCCTCCCTTTGATCACATGTGAGAAACATTTGCATATGTGTTTTGATGGAGAGAAAGCTGACAGGGTGTACATTGAGTATTTGATATTAGGACTAAGTATGTGATTTATGAGCATAGCAATGGTAAAGGAGAATGTACTATGGGTATAGTTAAAGTTGAGTAGAAAGAGTACTTTGGAATCTTGCATGAATGAATGTAAATGACTTTGGAGTATTAAGGAATTGCGTAGCCGATGTTGTGAATTATATGGTTTATGCGTGTAGTGTATGTGCTTTGGTTTTCAATTGGCGGTTAAGTGATGATTGTTCTGATGAATGTGATCGATTTAAGCATAAGATAATGAAAAGGGGCTTATGGAATTTCTTTAAATCGATTTTTATGAGTTTGGGTTTAGATATGTACAAGAGAAAGTTATGATTCATATAGCTATTCAGATTTTAAAGAAGTGGTTTAAGAGTATAGCGATGAGGATAAGTATAAGCAAGTGAGTAGGTTGAAGGTGAAGTGTATGAGTATGATAGTGAATTGGAGTGTAGTGTTCGAGTTTTTCCTGATGTAAGTGAATTTCGAGGATGAAATTCTTTTAGGAGGGAAGAATTGTCACACCTGAAAATGTACCCTAAAAGGATTGGGCTTATTGAGGATGAGTAGTGACCAAGGTTGTGCACGTTGAAGTGGTTGGTATGCCAATTGGACAATTTAAGAGTTAATGTAAAAGTTTCGATAAGTGTGGCCAATGGTAAAATTGTGGAGTATGAAATTGGGATTGATTGGGGACTAAATTGAAAGATAATTGAAGTTGAAAAAAGAAATAATTTTGTTTATTGACCAAGTGGAAATTGTCAAGGACCAAGAAGAGTTTTGCCAAGGATCAAAGTGAAATAAGACAAGATATTTTGTGTTGAGTCAATAGGATGGTGACATGTGGCAAGGAGTTTGTGGGCATTAAATGCTAGAGAAAGAAAAAGGGAAAAGAAAAGAGAGAGAAAGCAGAAAAACTCTGCTTCCCGTTCTTCTTCCTCTCTCTCTCTCAGCTTCTCCTTCTCCTTTCTTCTTCTTCATTTTTCTACTTTGCCTCTTTGATTCTTTTGGCTGGAGTTGTTGCAAGGTGATGGGTGTTTTGTTTGAGTTTTGAGCAAGGTTTGAAGAGGAAAGTTTAAGTTTGATTCCTTCTTCCATTTCTTTGAGTGGTTTTTGGAACCCTAGATTTATGTTTGTGAATTTGTGTGTTTTGCTGAGGATTTTGGATGAGAAAGACTTTGGTTGGGTTTTGGAACAAGAAAGATCAACCAAGGAAAGCGATTAGGAGCAAAGGAGTTAAGGTTAGGAATTTTGTTATTTTGATGCATATTCTGATTTTTGGGGTTTTTGATTTGAGTTTCTGGAAATCTATGGGGTTTAAGTTGTTTAGAATTTTTCAAATGTTATGGGTTTTGAATGAATCATTTGAGTTGTGTTAAAGTTTTAAATTGATTGGGAGTTTTGGGTATGAGTTTTGGATGAAAGAATTTCTGCAGTTTTGGTCGGAGAACTAGAAAGTCACGACTCTATCGCGAGCATGATGCTCGTCGCAATTGTGATAGAGCCTTGTGATTCCAGCACCTCCCGATCGGCCGAACTATTAGTGGAGGAATGCACGAGTGTTATCAAGTTTCCCGACACGGCATGAGGATTCTGTTTTTCGGTGTGTGAGATCTCGTTCGGCATGGTATGAGGAGCACGACCCGTGCTTGGGAAGCACGATTCATGCTGAGAGTTCGTTCGGCATGGGGAGTCCTCTCGGCTGAGATGTCCGCTCGGTGTGGGATTTCATTCGGCGAGAAAGTCGTTTAGCTTAGGGGAGCACGAGTCGTGATAACTCCCGCCCCTTCCTCTATTCTTTTGTTATGCTCTGATAGGCTTACCTTCACGAGTCGTGATAGTGTGCACGATTAGTGATTGCCTCCTAGGACTTGTCTGTCACGAGCGCAACAGACCACTCTATCCTAAAATGTTTTGAAAATCTTCTCCTCTGCATGGTTGCTCACTTGTATTATGTCTCTATAATTAAAATGAGTACCTTAATCTGTGAATTATTCAAATGCTTCTATGCATGTTAGTAATTGAATTATGAGACTTTGTCTATCATTACTAGTTACGGGTTATTTGTGCATAAAGTATTGTAATTTATTTATTAAGTCTATATGAGTACATGAAGTTAATAAGATAGTTATGTTCAGTATGTTCATACGGATATGATAAATGTAATTAGTCCATTTAATATGCAATAAGCAAATGCATGATGAATGATAATATGATTACGTTTAATACGATCATGTGAATATCTTAATTTATGAAACTACACATGACTAGTTTGAATACGATAAATGAAATTAGTGCATATGATAGGCATATATATATATTGATACATGTATCTATGTGATCATAAAAGAATAATGCTAGTGTTTGATGAAATGGGTATATATGTGTAAAATGTGAAAGAATTTAATATTGATATGGGAATTTAGCCTACGTTAGTTGAGTCGTGGATAGATAGGCATGCCTATAGAGTTCTATTAGCTACAGCCCTCTGTTCTATTTGGACCCTGATCAGGTCCCCGTTCGGATTCTCGCGATCCCCAATGTGATCTTGTTTAAGATCCCCAATGTGAAAATATTTTGAATGAGAAAAATATGACGTTGCTTTTTGAATCCTACCCACGGGTACTGCCATGTGTTCACTTGCTTATCCACCCCTTTGACTTAGCAGGCAATTAAATGAATAAAGAAATGTGAATGAATTGATAAGTTCTGTGATGATTTATAAATTGATTATGTGAATAAGCATTTGATGCATTTGTGATTAATGCCATTTGACTTGTGCTCTACGCACTCCTCTATTTTGGATCCTTTATGGACACTCATGTGGAAAAGTGCGGTACCTTCGGGTACCTATGTGTTTTGTGTAATAAGGCAATATCTGTTAAATGAGAAGAGAAGTAACAAGTACTGTTTGTTCTGATAGGAGTGTATGCATAAGTCCTAATTGCATAAGAGATCATATGGGGATAATGCATGTTATTAATCTATTCAAGAGTTAAGAGTATGCTTATCTATATGAAGTCTTTGTAAAGAATAATTAAAAAAAGTGATATGCATGTTTTCTATAATTGAATAATTAATGAATGAATTCTATGTATACATATATTCGTTTATATGTTTGAATTGAGAACACAGATATGTTATGTATTTGCTTGTCTTCTGAACTTTAGCTTGGATGATCAATGTAAGTATATCGGTAAGGAATCTTTATGTAATGTTTGTTAATTTTTGATGGACATAATGATTGCATATTGAGTAATAGTTAAAGGGAAATAAAGTGGTAAAAATGAAATAGATAACCGAATTTAAGAAAGGACTTAGAGTTAATTTTGATTATTTAAGCATAATGGTTTTCTGTAGAACTTCGTGGTTCTGATTCCCAACCATAGGGATACGTAGGAAGCTTGGAATAACAGTTTCAAGTCCGAACCAAATCTGAGTATTGAAATGTTTTGTTTAGTTTTTAACAAGTAACGGTTTGATTAAAATGAAATGTTTTAATTTAAGTATTGATAATGTAATTCGTATGATTTTGAAATATTTGTAATAATGGGAAGTTCTGAACTTTATATTGCAAACCTCAAAATGTATTTCGGGAATTTATAAAGTATAACCATCTATAGGGCAATTAAGTGATTTAAAGTATATGATAAGTTTTGTATAATATATTTTTGATTAAAAAGTAAATGAGTATTTCTGTTTATGGTTTATAAGATGCTAAGTTATGTGTAATTGCTTAAGTTTTCGTAACAAAATAAAGATATTTGTTTGTAATAACATTAGCCGGCATTCCTTTATGTTTATGTATATATATATATTGATTTGCATGTGTTTGCCTCGGCAACCACTGTGAGTGGTAGCCCATTATTTGTTTTGTCCGACTAAGCATTATTGCTTATCACGATTGTTCGTTTGTGCATGTTTGGAGATCAGAGTAGCACAGTGGTCCGCCGAGTTTTGGCCAATGAGTCTCTAGATTTCTTTTAGGAAGTGTTTTTGATTTCGGCATGTAATTAAGTTTTATTTATTTAGCATTTGAAATGAGTTGTATTATTCTATAGTGCGAACATTGATGTGTGGATGACATAGGTTTAGGATGTGCATGTCTTGAGGTTCCGTTTTCTAAAAATTTTATTATTCTAATTTCTGTATAGCTGTGAGTGTCTTTGTTTGGTAGCACCTTCAGCTCACCATAGCTCTCCGTCCTTCGATATGCTATGTGTTGGTGTTGGGGGTTTTACATAGAGTATGTAGTGTGAATTTTAGGTGAAAATATCAGTAATTGGGTCCAAAAAGACAGAAGAGAATAAAGGTTAAACGTGATCAGGTCAGGGAAGCACTTGATGGGTGACTTCCCGGGAACCCGAATGTGAAATTTTTTTTTTTTTGACTATTGAAAAGTACAAGTTATAAGGAGTCTGGTGGTATAATTTATAGTGAAAATGAGATCAATAGGTCCCCGAAAGTTAAATTGAAGAAAAGCCTCTGGTCCGATTCAAATAGTAACTAAGTTTGACCAAGGTTTGATTGAGAGTTTAAAGATAGTAAATGACTTCCAAAAAGTTATCTGAAGGTATAAATGGACTCAGAATAGTGTGTAGAACAGTTTGGTAGTGAAAATGTAATTTTATAATGACACTGAAAAATGAGTGAATTGGATCGGTTTAATTGAACCAGATTGAAAATGGACCTAATTAAGGTCAATTGAGCTATTAAGAGTAAAATGGAAGTTAAGGATGAAAAGTGAACCGAATCGGTTCAACCAGTGAACTAGACCGAATCGGTCGGACTTTGACTAGTTTGACCAAAGTTTGATCGGACTCTAAATGGAGTTATAGACCTCGAAAAAATTAACTAAAAGCATTGACTTGCTTAAAATATTATGGAGAATTAAATCGTAATGAAAAATAAATTTTACGGTGAGACAAAAAATTGAGTTATCGAACTGGTAAGAAATTATCGGACTGGTAAGAAATTATCGGACTGGGAAATGGTCTCCGATTGAGCTAAAATTTATGTGGAGTTTAAATTATATATTTTAAAAATTATGGAATTGATTTTGGGAGAAATTGAGCTTGGAAAGCAAGAGAAATTATTTTGGATTACTTAATGGGCCTAATTATATAAATAGGCCTACAAGTTAATTGGCCCAATTGGTTGGACCAAGCCCAGCCCATAAAAACCACTTATATAAACCCCTAAAGATCAAAAAACCCTAGAAAGCTCTCCATTTCTTTCCACCCTTCTCCATGGCCGAATGGTACTTCTCACATTTCTCTTGAATTTTCTTCACTCCTCTCTCAAGTTTCCATAAAATCCAACTTTCCCAAGTAAAATCTAGCCTCTCTTTTCCATGATAATAGTCTCAAAAGTTTATTTGAAGTGGAATAACTGGGAAAAAAATAAGTGGAAGAGTTTATATGTCAAATTGAGGTATGTAAAATTGATATTTTTAAATTGATTTAAGGGTTCAAATAGGTACTTTAGGATGTCTGGAGTGTGTTTATGTAAATATATTGAATAAAGGAAGAAAATTTATGGTGATTTCTTTGGATTGTATATTTGGCCACTTAAGGATTTCAAAGGAGATGGTGTTGTTTCTTGGAGTAAAGGCACGAAAAGCATGCTTATGATGTGGAGAACAAGAAAATATGGTTAGTGGATACAATATCCTCCTTTTTCCATATTAAAAGTATGATTTTTAGTTATGTTTAAACATAAAGTATGTGAAATATGTATGTTTAATTGAATCAAACCATATAGACATGTTTAGGAAGGTTAAAAAAGATCATATAAATGTTTAAAATGAGAAAAAAAAGTTGGCATCATGATTCTCTAGTTAGGCCGAATGGTATACATGGGTTTTTAATGATGTATGATGATATTTATGGGATGTTTATAGTGTATACATGGTATTTGGCATGTGAACTAACTAATGGCATGTATTAGAACATGAAAAAGTTGTATGATGTATGCTGTACATGTGAGACCGAATGGGTTATGTATGTAAAGGTATGATTTTGATTTGTTTTGATGTGAAATAATTGCATGGCTATGTTATTCAACATGTGAATAGCCTAAATAAATGTTAAAGTTGATAAAAAAGAATTAATGGTGAAAAGTTAGTACGTTGGTCGAATGTGTGCATATATGTATACATGTGTACCATGATGGAATAATGAGCTTTTATGGCATGTGATTGTATGATGATGATAATCACATTAATAATGATTGAATTGTATGAAAAAGAATGGAATAATATGATGAAATTCCATGAAATATATGAATGATAACTTAAAGATGTGAGAAATGGATTATTGGTGCCCTTTGTAGTATTCTGGTAGTCAAGTCTAGTTTAATATATGTTCGCTAGCCATAGAGACATAAGATCGCAGGTATGAGCATGATGTCTCACTTTTTTATAGGCCAATAACAGTCCTACTTCACTGTATTTAAAAGTTAAAATGTTTTGAAAAGTATTTAAAGACAGGGGTGGTCTTTCGGGATTCCTCTGGTATGCATTAAAGGCTGAAGTGACCTTTCGGGGTCCTTCAGGTTATTCGAGCCTTCAGGGATTCGCGTCTCGTTTATCTTGGCCATAGATGTCTGCCAATATTGTACAAGGGGCAATTTGGTAAAAATGAGTTTAAAATGTTTAAATTGTGATTTAAGTGATATTTGCATGAAAAATGGACATAATTGGAATTATGTAAAAAGTTTGAATGCATAACGGTAATTATGACCATAAGTATGTTAATAAGGGTAAAAATATAATTAAATGATTAAATATGAAAATTGGTCACTTTATAAGGACTAAAATGTAATTGGGCATGAAATTGGTAATTGGAGGGTAAAATCATAAGTTGCATGTTAAATAATATAAAATGATAAAATAAAATGAACTAGTGGCATTTTGGTAATTTTGGTAAAGTTTAAGGATATAATTGTAATTTTGCCATATTTAGGAACATGATGGAGAATATGGACTTTTATGAGTGTTAAATGTGTAAATGTCCTTAATTAAGTGATTTAATGGTAATTTGCTTGTTAATTAATGAAATAAATAAATTAATAAATTAATTTGGTGGCATATTTGTAAATATGAAAAAGTTAGGGGTAAAATTATAATTTAATAATAACTAAAGGATCTAGACGTAAATATGATATAACATGAGGACCTAAATGCAAATATGTAACTTTATGTGCACTATATATGTTTATTTCCTTAAATGAGTGATTTAATTGACATTAAGAATATTTTTGCATGTGTAAAAGTTAAATGAATTAAATATTGGGATAATTTATATTAAATGTATTGTTTATATTCATGTGGCATGCATGTGAATTTAGTTTAGTGAATTAAATAAATAAAGATTATAAAGATTATTACATGTAAATAATTGAATAAGAAAATAATTGTTCAAGGGCAAATTTGTAATTTTAGTAATGTTTAAAGTACCTAAGTGTAAAATAGTAAAAGAGTAATAATTTTATAAGGATTAAGCGGCAATTGCATGATAGATAATAAAATAAAGTTGATAATAAGTAAATTAATGGCATTATCGTAAATAAGTGGAGACGATAGGTAATACTGTAAATTAGTGAAAAGTTTAGGGATTAAATTGCAAACTGACGATAGTAATATAAATTTAAGGATTAAAATGTATTTGATAAGTATTATGAATGATAACTGTATTATTGAATATAAATGAAGAAATTTATAATAAGAATATTTATAATGATAATATTAATACTGACATTAAAGTTTATGTCAATATGTAGATTAAGGTAAAAACATAAGTATGTAACAGTTAATGTTATTAATAGTGGCAATAGTCAAAATAATATTAATTGTAAAAATGAGTAATGGCAATGCTGGTAAAAAGATAATCAGGTTAATATATATATATATATATATATATATATATATATATATATAAAAGGTAAGTGAATTATCAGAAATAAATAAAAGATAGTGTAAGATAATTAACAAGTAACATAATTATGAGCTAGTTATGTGGAAATAAAATAAATGAAATTTAAAGTCTTTAGTATATAGTATACATGAAAGTAAAAATATTAATAGATAATCGAAAGATTATTGGAAGGTTAGGGCAGTAATTAGTCATAAAACCTTATAGCTGAAGAAATTTAGGACTGTCAGTAAAATGCTAAAAGCTAACGAAGAAACAATGTTAACTGTTACGATGATAATATTAATAAAATGGGTAAGTCAGATGTTGCTGTTAATAACGGTATCATTGATCATAGTAATACTGATATAAATTGTGAAATAGTTATTAACAGGAATATTAAGTATATAGATAAGTAAGAGTATTGAGAGATAATATTGGTAACTTAAGAGTATTATAAATATAACTGATTGAAATTAAAAAGGAAACAATGTAAATGTATTTTGATTACAGCTTTAGTCATGGTGCTATAAAAGAAACGATTAAATGAAAATAGTCACATAACTTAAAGCAGAAAAAGATTTGTATTAATAGAAAAGAGTAAGGGGCATTATCAAGGAACGATAACTGTTCTAGCAAAAAATTCAATAATTGATGCTGTACCTAAATATGATTGAATATTAAATAGTGGACTGAACATAAAAGTATTAATGTTAAAGATAAAAGTGCAGTCAAAAGTAATCCTAATAACTGGAATGAAAATGATAAGGTATAATTATTGAATGATACAAAAGATATATCGATAAGCAACTGAATGAAAGGATTGAATAAGACACTATTGTGAGACTTAAATTAAGTAAATTTAAAGATTGCAATGCTCATATTGTCTAAGTAAATAAAAATGTTTGTGTGCTCATCATATTATTTTAGTCATGAAAAATTTAGGTTATGTATCTACCACTGGGCATTTCAATGCTCAGCACGTAGTGTTGTTGCTGTGCGCAAGTTGTGAAGATAGGAAGTTTTTAAGTGGCCGGAATATTGATGGCAGTCGAGTTGTGGATAAATGCAGATATGTAAGCATAGGTATGGCATGTATACAATTTTTAGTGGACTACTTTATTATTGTTATTATTTTGTTTATGAGTATAATTGATGTTGGAATGTGAAAATTTTTTATTAAACTGTGCATTATATCATGGTCTTGCATTATCAGTATTGATGAGATTACTGTGGTATCTATTTACTATACGTATAGTATAGAGTGTTAAGGGTGTTACAGTTGTCGTGTTCATTGACGACATCTTAGTGTACTCGAAGAATGAAAGTGAGCATGAGGAACATTTGCGTTTGGTGCTTCAAATATTGAGAGATCACTAGCTTATCACTAAGCATAGCAAATGTGATTTCTAGTTGAAAGAAGTGACTTTTCTAGGACATATTGTTTCCGTTAAAGATTGAGGCTATTTTGGATTGGAAAGCACCTCGGAATGTGCCTGAGGTAAGAAGCTTTTTGGGTTTAGCTCGATATTATAGGCGGTTTGTGAAAGGGTTTTTGGTTATTACCGCGCCTACGACTAGACTTCTTTGGAAAGGTGTGAAATTTGAGTGGTCTGACAGATCTCAAGCGAGTTTTGAGTAGTTGAAGGGTTTGTTGGTCGAGGCTACTGTGCTTACTTAATCCACCTTGGGTAAAGAGTATACTATGTACAGTGATGCTTCAAGTGTTGGATTTGGCAGTGTTCTAATGCAAGATGGTAAGGTCATAGCATATGCATCCCGACAATTAAAGCCCCATGAAATTATCCGACGCATGATTTAGAATTAGCTGTTGTAGTTGTAATAACCCAAAAGGGGCCTAGTCGGAAATTGCGTGATAAGTCGGTAAATTAATGGTATTTCAATAATTTGAGTAAGAGAAAATTTGGATATTAAGGACTTTTGTGCAAGGAAATTAATTAAGAAAGTTTAGTGGAGGAATTATAAAGTGTGCTTGTAGTGTATGGTGTTAGGATGTAAGTGGGTTAAGAGATTTTATTGTGTGGTTTTTGTGTGTGTGGTGCCTTGGATGAAAAGTGATTTATTAGGAATATTATGGTGTGAGTCAAGTTTGGTGCCATGGAGATATTTATATAAGAGATGGTTGTGTGTGCTTTGTGTATGGTGCCAAGAGGGAATAAGTCAAAGTGGATTGTTTGGTTCTCTAGGATTGTGACAAGTGGCTTTGGGTTGGTGAGCATTAAATGAAAAGGAAGAGAGAGGTAGGGAGGGCTGATTTGGATGAAGCTTCCCGTGGAAGCTGCCCTTCCCCTTGTTTTCCCATTTTTCCTGTCCCTTTCTCTCTCTCTTGCTTTCCTTTCCTGCTCTCATCCCTTCTCTCTTGTGTTCTCCTTGAGCTTTGGGTTGGAATTCTGAGATTTTAGCTAGGTTTTGATGGTAAGTGCTCGGGTTTTTGTTATTTCCTTGGGTTCTTCTTCTTCTCCATTATTTCTGGTTTTGGGTGCGAGTTTATGGTTCGATTTAAGTGTGTTGTGGCTGGGTTTTGTGCAAGAATCGGAAGAGAGAAGAAAGAGCAAAGGCAAGGATAAAGTGGTGTCTTGAAGAGTTGAAGATTGAAGCTGCAATTTCCAAGTTTAGAAGCTTTGATTTGAATGTGTTTGGGAGTGTTTTCCCCTATTTTCTTCTTGGATCAAATGTATTTTGTGGTTGCATGTCATTAGTGTTCTTGAGTGATAAGTTATATGTGAATGCATGTGTTCATCGTGTATTGATTTGAGTGAGAAGTTAGTTATATAGTGAGGTTGGGATGTGTTTGTGGAAAACATGAACATGTTATGTAAACTAAATTTTGAATTAGTTTTGTTGGCATTCATGATAAATTGATGTTTGATTATGGTGTAAAATGTGTTTATATGGCTTTGAGAATGTTGCGAGGATGTATAAGAGGCTTGAGGTAAGTGTTTGTGCATGATTGATTGAGTGTTTGGAGGTTTGAGTGGGAATGAGTGCGGGAAAGTGCAGATTCTGGGCAAATCTAGGCTCTGTCACGATCGCGACGATGTCGCGAGCGCGACATAGTGCGGATTTGGTCATTTGTCCTTAAGGAGCCCTCTGTCGCGACCGCGATATTGTCGCGAGCGTGACAGAGAGCTCGGTGCCCGAATCCTCCGCGCGAGGATGATGTCGAGCGTGCACGCGAGGAGGGAGGCACGGGTCTCTGTCGCGATCGCGACGCTGTCGCGAGCGTGACAGAGCTCCGTTTTGTGTGAATGCCTTGCATGCTTCATCGCGAGCATGCCTTCTCGAGCGAGCTCACGAGGAGGAACCCCGTACTCTATCGCGAGTGCGACACTGTCGCGATCGCGACAGAAGCCTTCCTGCCTGCCCTGTTTTCTAAATGTGACTCTTGTGTTCCACTTTGCATGGTTTCTCACTATTGCATGGTACATGATTGAGTTTATGTCTTGTTGACTTTTTATATTCGTGTCGTTGTAATGAATTAATGTGATGTTGGGGTTTTGATCTGAGTTTTATGTAGTAAGTGTTGTGATTGTGAGTGGTTTGTTGAGCCTGAAGTGTCAAGGTAGTGGATAATTAAGTATGCTTAAGAAGGGTTTGTTAGTGCAGCTGTTCTGTTCGCCCCGTTTGGGCGAAGCGGTCGACCTCCGAGATGGTCATCTTCCGTGTAGTGATAAAATGTTTTGAGACTCCGGTCTCCCGTGCTACCTTCGGGTAATAAAACTGTTTTTGAGGCTTCGGTCTCCCATGCCGTGTTCCCGTATCCTCCACCAGTGAAATTCAGGCTATTGTGTGAAGTGTCTGGTATTAGTTTAGTGACGTGTTTTGATAATGGCGTGATCTTGATTATGGTAGCTGCTTCATGTTTCTGTTTTCAATTTTGATTGCTTATAGCGATTATTAATGAATATATATATAGTTCTGTTCTCTAGTACTTAATGAATTCTGTATGTTGATGCATGATATTACTGCATAGTGTTCTGTTGTGTTTTGTTCCTCCCCACTAAGCATTATCGCTTAGCACGGGTTCTTGTCTCGTGTAGGTGACAGGATTTTGGGAGCTTGCTCGTGTCGCGCATCTGCAGGTCGGTCACATAGGAGTAGAGTTTTTATTTATTTTTTGTTATCTCCTCCTGTAATTCTTTTTGTATATGTATTATGTATTATTTTTTTAAAGGATTTAAGATGTAATATTTTTAACCATATTGTATATAAGAATATCTTGATTATATGTTATATGGTTTGCTATTATTTTTCTTAGAGAATGCTTCCACTTAGTGCATGTATGTATGTATGTTGTGAGTGAGCGTCGGGTAGCGCGCCCGCCGGTGTCCTTCCAATGGGGGCGACGGTGGGGGTGTTACAGTTTGTGGTATCAGAGAGCCGGTTTAGGCCGTTCTGGTTGTCGTTTTTTTTATTGAGTCTTTGCATGAGAGTCGGTTTTGTGTCGTGGCCTAATGCAGATGTGTCTTGTCTTGTGTAGTGTCTAGATGGAGTCTAATCCAAGTTAGAACGTGGGTGAGACTGCTGGTAGTGCGAGTCTAGTGAGAGGTGAGCAACCTGCTCCGCAGCATCAGCAAGAAGAGGTTCCTGGTATGGGTTTTGGTCATGAGAATCCGGTCCTAGTGCAAGGTTTACTTCAGTTAGTGGAAAGGTTGACTGCTCCTAAGGCTCCGACCGAGTTATTACGAAAGAGAGGAGCAGAAGACTTTCATGGGACTGCTTTGGACCAATCTGATGTGGCCGAGTTTTGGCTTAAGAGGGTAGGTCAGATTTTGCCAGAGATTAGATGTCCTGCAGATCAAAGAGTGCTTTGTGCAGTGTCATTGCTACAAGGGTCAGCATACGATTGGTGGGAACTCGTGATTCGTAGTCAACAGCGACCAGCCGAGTTGACTCGGGATTTCTTCAAGCAAGAATTTGAGCAGAAGTATGTGACGAAGGCATACCGGGAAGCTAAGTGGAGAGAGTTCATCAGTCTGAAGCAAAGGGGTATGATCGTGAGTGAGTACGAGAAGGAATTCAGCCGGTTGAGTAAGTATGTGCCCGAGCCAATGATGACGGAAGAGTTTAGGTGTAAACATTTTCAAGAGGGATTGCGTGAGGTGATCAAAGGTCTTTTGTCGGCAATGTCAGTCTTGCAACCAGTAGGGTACTATCAGCTAGTGGCAGCGGCGATCAAGTTGGAGGAATCCGAATTGATCAAACAGAGAATTGAGAACAAGAGGAAGACATCGGATAGTGGCTATGGAAGTGGTAAAAGGTCGAGAGGAGCTTCGAGTGGCCAAGGTGTGAAGGGTTCGATTCCGGTACGTTCGAAAGTAGGGAGTGTAGCGCCACCCTCTAGCAGGGGAAGTGCGATCCCGGAGTGTGAGCATTGTCATAAGCGCCATTGGGGTAAGTGCAAAAGGATCTCTGGAGCGTGCTTCAGATGTGGCAGCCAAGAGCATATGGTAGCTAACTGCCCGGATCGAAGAGAGTTTCAGGGTCAACCCGAGAGTAGAGCAAATGGTCAGAGAGAAAGAGGAAATCAAAGTGGAAGAAGTAGTGGACGACCTTTTCAAACGCCATCAGAGTCAGTGCAAAAGCCGCCAACTGAAGAAGTGTATGTGCGCTCGAGAGTTTCTGTGATGCTAGGAGAGGATGCAGTGGATCAAGCAGGACCTTCCGGTAAGTTGTGTTATTAGCTTTCGATTAAGTTTCGGGTTGTTTGGGTTGCTTGGATAAAAGTGATAGCGGGGAAATTTCGAGGACGAAATTTCTTAAAGGGGGGGGGGGGGAGTGATTGTAACAACCCAAATGGGGCCTAGTCGGAAATTGCGTGATAAGTCGGTAAATTAATGGTATTTCAGTAATTTGAGTAAGAGAAAATTTGGATATTAAGGACTTTTGTGCAAGGAAATTAATTAAGTAAGTTTAGTGGAGGAATTACAAAGTTTGCTTGTAGTGTATGGTGTTAGGATGTAAGTGGGTTAAGAGATTTTATTGTGTGGTTTTTGTGTGTGTGGTGCCTTGGATGAAAAGTGATTTGTTAGGAATATTATTGTGTGAGTCAAGTTTGGTGCCATGGAGATATTTATATAAGAGATGGTTGTGTGTGTTTTGTGTATGGTGCCAAGAGGGAATAAGTCAAAGTGGATTGTTTGGTTCTCTAGGATTGTGACAAGTGGCTTTGGGTTGGTGAGCATTAAATGAAAAGGAAGAGAGAGGTAGGGAGGGCTGATTTGGATGAAGCTTCCCGTGGAAGCTGCCCTTCCCCTTGTTTTCCCATTTTTCCTGTCCCTTTCTCTCTCTCTTGCTTTCCTTTCCTGCTCTCATCCCTTCTCTCTTGTGTTCTCCTTGAGCTATAGGTTGGAATTCTGAGATTTTAGCTGGGTTTTGATGGTAAGTGCTCGGGTTTTTGTTATTTCCTTGGGTTCTTCTTCTTCTCCATTATTTCTGGTTTTGGGTGCGAGTTTATGGTTCGATTTAAGTGTGTTGTGGCTGGGTTTTGTGCAAGAATCGGAAGAGAGAAGAAAGAGCAAAGGCAAGGATAAACTGGTGTCTTGAAGAGTTGAAGATTGAAGCTGCAATTTCCAGGTTTGTGAGCTTTGATTTAAATGTGTTTTGGAGTGTTTTCCCCTATTTTCTTTTTGGATCAAATGTATTTTGTGGTTGCATGTTATTACTGTTCTTGAGTGTTAAGTTATATGTGAATGCATGTGAGTGAGAAGCTAGTGATATAGTGAGGTTGGCATGTGTTTGTGGAAAACATGAACATGTTATGTAAACTAAATTTTGAATTAGTTTTGTTGGCATTCATGATAAATTTATGTTTGATTATGGTGTAAAATGTGTTTATGTGGCTTTGAGAATGTTGCGAGGATGTATAAGAGGCTTGAGGTAAGTGTTTGTGCATGATTGATTGAGTATTTGGAGGTTTGAGTGGGAATGAGTGCGGGAAAGTGCAGATTCTGGGCAAATCTGGTCTCTGTCGCGATCGCGACGATGTCGTGAGCGCAACAGAGTGCGGATTTGGTCCTTTGTACTTAAGGAGCCCTCTGTCGCGACCGCGACAGAGAGCTCGGTGGCCGAATCCTCCGCGCGAGCATGATGTCGAGTGTGCGCGCGAGGAGGGAGGAACGGGTCTCTGTCTCGAGCGCGGCGGAGCTTGGTTTTGTGTGAATGCCTTGCGTGCTTCATCGCGAGCATGCTTTTTGGCGCGAGCTCTCGAGGAGGTACCCCGTGCTCTGTCACGAGCACGACACTGTTGCAATCGCGACAGAAGCCTTCCTGCCTGCCCTGTTTTCTGAATGTGACTCTTGTGTTACACTTAGCACGGTTTCTCACTATTGCATGGTACATGATTGATTTTATGTCTTGTTGACTTTTTATATTTGTGTCGTTGTAATGAATTAGTGTGATGTTGGGATTTTGATATGAGTTTTATGTAGTAAGTGTTGTGATTGTGAGTGGTTTGTTGAGCCTAAAGTGTCAAGGTAGTGGATAGTTAAGCATGCTTAAGAAGGGTTTGTGAGTGCAGCTGTTCTGTCCACCCCGTTTGGGCAAAGCGGTCGACCTCCGAGATGGTTATCTTCCGTGTAGTGATAAAATATTTTGAGACTCCGGTCTCCCGTGCTACCTTCGGGTAACAAAACTGTTTTTGAGGCTTCGGTCTCCCGTGCCGTGTTCCCGTATCCTCAACCAGTGAAATTCAGGCTATTGTGTGAAGTGTCTGGTATTGGTTCAGTGACGTGTTTTGATCATGGCGTGATCTTGATTATGGTAACTTCTTCATGTTTCTGTCTTCAATTCTGATTGCTTATAGCGATTATTAATGAATATATATATATAGTTCTGTTCTCTAGTACTTAATGAATTCTGTATGTTGATGCATGATATTACTGCATAGTGTTCTGTTGTATTTTGTTCCTCCCCACTAAGCGTTATCGCTTAGCACGGGTTCTTGTCCCGTGTAGGTAACAGGATTTTGGGAGCTTGCTCATGTCGCGCATCTGCAGGTCGGCCACATAGGAGTAGAGTCTTTTTTTTTTTGTTATCTCCTCCAGTAATTCTTTTTGTATATGTATTATGTATTATTTTTGTAAATGATTTAAGATGTAATATTTTTAAACATATTGTATATAAGAATATCTTGATTATATGTTATATGGTTTGTTGTTATTTTTCTTAGGGAATGCTTCCGCTTAGTGCATGTATGTATGTATGTTGTGAGTGAGTGTCAGGTAGCGCGCCCGCCGGCGCTCTTCCAACGCGGGTAGCGGTGGCGGTGTTACAGTCATTTTTTGTCTCAAGATTTGGCGTCATTATCTTTATGGGGAGACGTGTAGGATTTTCGCCGACCATATGAGTTTAAAATACCTCCTCACATAGAAAGAGTTGAATTTAAGGCAATGTCGGTGGTTAGAGCTATTTAAGGATTATGATTGTATTTTGGATTATTATCTGGGAAAGGAGAATGTAGTCGTTGATGCTTTGAGTCAAAAGTTGATTTTGGCTTTAGCATTGCAGCATACTAAGTAGAGGTTTGATTCGGAAGGAGCTTTGATTGCCTAACTGAAATCTAGGCCTATTATAAAGCAGTTGATTGTTGATACTCAGAGAAATCATCAAAAATTGCAGTAAGTGATACAAGTGGTTCAGAGTGGTAATCAAATTGACTTTTTGGTTAGGGATGGGGTGCTAAGTTATAGAAATCATTTGTGTATGCCTAATGACGATGAGTTGAAGAGAAAGCTTTTGATAGAGGCACACACTACGGTTTTTACTATGCACCCTGAAAGTGAGAAGATGTATAGAGACCTGAAGTAATTTTACTGGTGGCCTGGAATGAAGAGAGATATTATCGATTTTGTCTCCAAGTGCCTGACTTGTAAGCAGGTAAAGGCTGAGCACCAAGTTCCATCTGGGTTTCTCAATCCTTTACCCATTCCTCAATGGAAGTGGGATGATATCACTATGGATTTTATATCGGGTTTGCCGTTGAATCAGAGGAAGCATGACTCGATTTGGCTTATAGAAGATCGGCTCACCAAGTCGGCTCACTTTTTACCAGTCCACCTCGATTACTCAATGGATAGGTTGGTAGAAATTTATGTTAATGAGATAGTCAGATTGCATGGGATTTCATTGTCAATTGTGTCAGACCGAGATCTGAGATTTACATCGAAGTTTTGGAAAGAGTTGCAAGCTGCTATGGGTGCATGACTGAATTTTAGTACTGCTTTCCATCCTCAGATAGACGGCCAGTCAGAGAGGGTGATTCAGATTTTGGAGGATATGCTTCGCGGCTGTGCATTGGATTTTTCGGTTAGTTGGGATAGATATGTACCTCTAATGGAGTTTGTATACAATAACAGTCATGAAATGAGCATAGGTATGGCTCCATATGAAGCTCTATATAGTAGGAAGTGTAGGACTCGAGTTTGTTGGTCTAGTAGACTGAACGTTCTTTTGTTGGCCCTGAATTGGTTAGACATACTGAGGAAAAGGTCAAGGTTGTGCAACAGAACTTGAAGACAGCCAAGGGTAGATAGAGATCTTATGCTAATTTGAAGCGAAAAGATATTCGATATGATGTCAGAGACAAGGTGTTCTTAAAAGTATCACAATGGCATAAGGTCCTTCGATTTGCCAAGAAAGGGAAGTTAAGTCCTAGATTCATAGGACCTTATGAGATTTTAAAAAGGATCGGACCAGTTGCCTGCAAGTTAGCCTTACCGTTGGAGTTAGCTAAGTTGCATTACGTATTTCTTTTGTCGATGCTTCGCCGATATAGATCGGACGCATCTCATGTGCTATTAGTTTAGGATGTACGGGTTCAGTCTGACTATTCATATGATGAGGAATCGAAAGCTATTATTGCTCGGGAAGCGAGACATCTCAAGAATAAACAGATTCCTTTGGTTAAAGTCTTATGGCATTATTACGGGATCAAAGAAGCTACTTGAGAACCAAAGTCAGCTATGATGTCTCAGTATCCGCATTTGTTCAGTTCAGGTGAGAATTTCGAGGACGAAATTCTTTTAAGGTGTAACACCCCATTTTCCTCCTAGTAGTCTGAGCCATTTTGCATGAGTGTGTCTCTGTAATATTTTGGCATGCGTTATTTTTAATTTGGGTTAATTGCATGATTTATGGGTTGTGGTAGAGTGTGGTTGCATGTATAGTGGTAGTATGTGTGTGTGTTTGGGTTTTGTTAGGATGTGGATGCACATAGGGAGTTAGTGTGTGTATTGGTGTGATTAGAATTGGGTATGGTGTTGTGTTTGGTTAAAGGGTGTGAGTGATCAAGTTCCACCAATGGTTAGGCGACATGTGGCAAGGGTTTTTGGAGAGGGGTATAAATAGAGTGGAGAGAGAAAGAAAGAGTAGCAACTTGCTGCTTTGCTCTCTCGTTCTCTCCCTTCTTCACACCCACTCCTCTCTTCCTCTTCTTCTTTTCCTTGTTTCATCTTGATTCCTCTTCTCTTGTGGCCTCAATTAGTGGTGGAAATTGATCAACTCAAGTGGTTTATTGGTAAGTTTTAGTTGAGTTTTCTCTTTTCGTCCTCCTCTATGTTCTTGATTTTGTTAGTTATGGTTTTGATTTAGGGTTTTTGTTGTTGTGTGTGATCTTTGGGTGTTTTGATCAGAGGTGCTTCCTAGAGACCCCCAAAGGCAAAGAAAAGTCTAGTGGAAGTGGTGCTCATTGAATAGGAGCTAAGGATTTGCAAGGTTTGGGACTTTTGTGTGTTTAATGCATTTTGTGGTTTTGAGGTTTTGATTTGATTTTCTAGAAATCATGTGGTTAATGATGTTTATTTTGGTCTAAATGTTAATGGGTTTTGTTGGGAATTGAGTTAAGATGCTTTGTTGATGAACTCTTAAAGTAAATTGTTGGTTGAATGAGTTTATGTGCGAAAATTATGGTTTATTAAATTAGAGAATTGATTATTTTTTTTGTCATGATTTAATTGTAATTATTGACATTAAAGTAAGGTTTTATGTTATTTAAGATGATTTGAAGGTTGATTTGAGTTGTGTTGAAGTGTGGTTTGATTTGGGAGGTTTGGGGGTGTTTTGGAGATGAAGGATTTTCTGCAAATTTCTGCAGATCTGGAAAATGTGACCCCTGTCGTGAGCACGATAGAGCCGGGTAATTCTAGCTCTCGCATGTGACCGAGCTTTGTCCTGCCGAGCTGTTGTGGCACGAGCACACTGTCGCGAGCGAGACCTTTGTCGCGAGCACGATAGAGTGCTCGGCTGCCATGCATGTGACTGATCTTCGACTTGCTGAGCTACACTGGCATGAGCACACTGTCGCGAGCACGACAGAGCGCTCGGCTGCCGAGCTAGAGCTGGGAAGTCCCCTGTCACGAGTGCGTGTCTGTGCTCGAGCGCAACGGATTTGGCGGTCCGCTCACTGTCGCGAGCTCGACAGGGAGATGGATCTCTATCTTCGCGTGAGTGCAAGGACTGTCGTGACCGTAATATGGGGTGAGCTTCACCTCTGTCACGAGTGCGACAGCTTCTGTTTTCAAAATGAGTTTCCTGTTGTGCTTTAAATATTTATTTTCCAAACTTACGATATTATTAGACTTATGCATGGATAATTTTATGAGCAATATGAATATGATTTGATGATTTATGCATGGCCTGCAAGGGTCAATATAGTGGATAGTTAGGCATGCCTAATAGAGTTCAGTAGCTGCAGCCCCAATGTGTTCCGGACCCTGATAAGGTCCCCGTTTGGATCCTTGCGATCCTCAATGTGTATGGATCTTGTTTAAGATCCCCTAACGTAAAAATGTTTTGAATGGGAAAATGATGATGTTGCTTTTCGATTGTACCCTCGGGTACCTCCAATGTGGTCACTCGTTATCCGCTATTGTGAGTCAGCAGGTGTTTCGTGTGTATGTCTTGTTGTGAATATGAGCATGTGAAACCAAGTGATATATGAATTGGCTATGAGCTTGCGATTGCAACTGAATGCGATTATGCTATGATTTATATATATGTGATTATAAGCATGTATCATTTTGAATGTGTGTTTTGCTTTAATGACCATTGTGAATGGCCATTCATATTATGGTGTGTTTTCCCCACTAAACATTATCGCTTAGCACGGGTGTTTCATCCCTGCAGGTGCAAAAGGTTTTGAGCTTTTGGGAGAGTCTCTACAGGTCCAGCCAACATAGAAGTTTTGAAGTGCTAGGGCTTAGTTGATCTTAAGATTCTTTTTGTTATATTGAGCTCTCATTGTATTATTCTTTTGTATTGCTTCTGCTATGTATTCTCTTGGAAGAACGTAATTTTGTAATATCAGTTATGTACTGACCATATTTTTGTAATGAGCCCTTTGGATATCAATGAATGAATTTTAAGTTTTAATTTTCGCTGTCTTCTGTATATGGTGTACAAGTATATTGTTCTGCTTTGTTTGGTGACACCCCTGCTCGTATGGGTTCTCACTCCCTAGAGGATGGGTTCTCCTACGTATGGGTAGGGGGTGTTACATAAGGACAGTAGAATTGTAACACCCTAATTCCCACCCTAGTAGTTTTGAGCATGTGTGAATGTGTGTGTGTGTCTTAAGAGTTAATTGCATGATTTTTTTTTTTTTTTTAAGTTTAAGAGTATAATTGTGTTTTAGTTTAATGGTGTGACTTGTTTGTGTGGTTTTGAAGAATGCAACCTTTAGAAGCAGAATTTTGCCAATCTAGCCACAACTTTGTGACAAGTGGAAGAAAGGTAAGGGAGAGATAAGATTGGACTTAGTCAAAGGAAAGAGAAAAAGAGAGAGAGAGTGGGAATAGCTGTTCTTTCTCTTCTCCCCGTTTTCTCTTTCTCAGCCAAAGTTTTCCCCTTTCTCCTCCTTACTTCTCTTTTCTCCTTCTTTGTTGTGTTGTGAGTTGGGTTGGCAGATTTCAAAGCTTGGAAGGTGCCTGCTAGAGACCCTAAGGGCAAGGAGAAAGCAATTGGTAGTGAAGCCCTTTGATTGAGTGGAGCTAAGGAGTTCAAGGTTTGTGAAATTGTGTTTGTTTCAATTTGTGATTTTTGGTATGTTTTTTGACTAGGTTAATGAATTCATTTGCTTGAGATGCTTGTCATGGGTATGAACTTGTTTGAGTTGAGTTTTGATGCCATGATTTGAGTGTGGCATTGAAGTTTTGATTTGGGGTTATGAATTGGGAAGTGGGTAACTAGGAATAGCATAAATTTTTGGATTTTTGTTGATCCACACAGTAGTAAGGAAGGTCATACCACCGTGTGATCATATTTCTGTGTTTGATTTTTGCTTGTCCGTGGGTTTACACGGCGGTAAGGGTTTATCATACTGCCGTGTAAATTCATTCTGTTTTGATGAGTTACTTTTGTGCATTTTACACGTTGGTCAAGATTTCTATAACGCCGTGTAAATTCATTCTATTTTTTAAGGAGTTTTGACTCGGCAGGCCATACGGCAGTCAGGTTTTCCTGACTACCATGTGGAATGTCTTACACGATGGTAAGGTTTTGTCATACCCGCCGTGTAAAAGCTTCCTGTTTTGAAAATTTGAACTTTTGAATTCTGTCTCATTTGTCTCTTTTGAACTTAACATTGCTTGCAGTTTTTATCTATCGAAATCTTGTCTTGTAAATGATATTGAATTGTAGCATTTTCCTTGAGATTTGTTAATTCTTATCTGATAAGTATGTAATTCATTTTAGATGCCCGGCCTGCAAGAGTCAAGTAAGTTGATAGATAGGCATGCCTATAGAGTTCAATTAGCAGCAGCCCCAATGTGTTTCGGACCCTAATCAGGTCCTCATTTGGGTCCTCACGATCCTTAATGTGTTAGGATCTTTTTTAAGATCCCCAATGTAAAAATGTTTTTGGATGAAAATGAAAGAAAATGCTTTTGATTGTACCCTCGAGTACTAATGTGTCCACTCATTATCCATTACTCTAAGTTTGCAGGCATATGAATGGTTATCACATAAATGTGATTCTGTTATATAAATGTCTATAGACTGTGAAATCCTTATGAATGCAATGTATGATATTATCCTAATAAACTCTTTTATGGAATTATGTATAGATGCATGTGCCATATGTACATGTTTTTCTTTAACTGCCATTGTGAATTGTCATTCATATTTTATTTTCCCCACTAAGCGTTATCGCTCAGCACGGTTGTTTCATCCGTGCAGGTGCGAAAGCAATGGAGTTTTTGGGAGATCCGCAGCAGTCTAGGTGTGATGCGTGCCGAACCCCGGTGCACCCCGAAGATGCGCTTTTAGGGCGTTCGGGAGAGGTTCATGAAAACTTGTAAGAGATTTACAAGGGCATCTATTTTGGGCAACAAAGAGGTGTTTTGGAGTCGCCACCCAATAGAATATTGGGAAAGGTCGTCTAGCCTCACTGAGCCTAAGACAGCGCATGTGTGTCTATTTTAGGCAATCAGAGATATTTTTGACACCTCCTTCCAATAGAACATCGGGAGGATCATCTAATCTCGTGAAGACTAAGACGATGCATATACGTCTATTTTAGGCAAGCCAGAGATATTTTGGATACCTCTTTCCAATAAAACACTAGAAAGATCATCTAATCTCGTGGAGCCTAACACAATGCACATTGGGCCTATTTTGGGCAACAAGAGATATTTTGGAGACCCCATCCCAATAGAACATTGAGATGGCCCTCTAACCTCATTGAGCCTAAGACTAGAGATGGTTCGGGACTCCCTTGGTTAAATTATAATTGAGTTTTGAATTTAAAATTTTGTTCCATTTTCTCATTTAGTTAAATGCAATAATTAAAGCGTCAGATCAATCATATAATGAAAGCGGTAAATAAAACCAAGATTAAAATAAAGTAAATAAAAAGTATGATAGATTACAATAAAACTAGGGGCGGAATACAACCCCCATTGTAAATGAGCAAAAAAAGGGAAATATACACAAAGCGGGATATTCAGCTAAGTATGAAAACATTGGTTTTCGCTTTCGTATTTACAAAAAATTATTTTAGGGTGTCAAAGAAAGGAATAGGTGTGATGCGCGCCGAACCCCTTGGAGGTGTCGAAGACCCGCCTTTAGGGCGCTCGAGAGAGCTTCATGGAAACATGCAAGAGATTGCAAAGGCGTCTATTTTGGGCAACAAGCAGGTTTCTTGGAGTCGCCACCCAATAAAATATTGGAAAAGGTTGTCTAGCCTCAATGAGCCTAAGACAACGCATATGCATCCATTTTGGGCAAGCAAGAGATATTTTAGAGACGCCACCCCAATAGAATATTGGGATGGTTCTCTAACCTCGCGGAGCCTAGAACTATGCAAATTGGGCCTATTTTGGCAACAAGAGATATTTTGGAGACCCCACCCCAATGAGACATTGAGAAGGTCCTCTAACCTCATTGAGCCTAAGACCAGAGATGGTTCGGGACTTCCCATTTATTCATACCTTGATTAAATTACAATTAATTTTTGAATTTAAGATTTTATCCCTTTTCTCATTCATTTTTAATGCAATAATTAGAGTGCATATCAATCACATAATAAAACGGTAAATAAAAGCAATATTAAAATAAGGTAAATAGAAATACAATAAATTACAATAAAATTAGGGGCGGAATACAACCCCCAATGTAAATAAAATATAAATCGTACATGAAACAGGGTATTTATTAAGGATGAGGACATTGATCCTCACATGCATACTTAAAAAAAATAATTTTAAAGTGACAATTTATTTGGATAAAAAAACTAGAACATTGGTCCCATATTATTAGAAAAACCCAATTTATTTATAAAAATATTTTTGTGTGATTTTTAATTAAACGTATATAAAATAAATGATTTCATTAATAATTACATGACAAATAAATTAAAAATACAAATAAAGGAAAAATAATAAATACAATAAAAAGTTATGTCACACCCCATAAGTGGCTTAATTGGATTTAGCAATTTTAATTGGACAATTAAGGGTAATTGAGTAATTTCCTAATGATTGAGGAGTAAATTGCAAAGGAATAAAAGTATTTATTGGCAAATATTGGTTTGGTGAGTGAAAGGTAATTTGACAAGGATTAAATGGTAAAAGAAGAGTGAGTGGAACGTGAAGCTGTGCATGTGTGCCAAGTGGTGAGTGAGTGTGTGTGTACGTGGGTGAAAGAAAACAATGGTCTGAGTGTTTTAGTTTCTGGAAAACTAAACACATGAGGTTTTCTCTCTTCCTTTCTCTTTCTCACGAAAACCACTCTTCATCTCTTGTGTTTTCGGTTCTTTCCCATTTGCATGTGTGTCCATTTGCTGTGAGCTAGGGTTTTGGATGTTTTAGAAGCTTCAGAAAGGTAAGTGGCTGTCAGATTTCGTGTGTTCTTCTTATTCTTAAGGTTTTAGAGATTCTGTTCTTGGGTTAATGAGTTGTGGTTTCATTTGTTGCAAGCATCTGAAGTTAAGAGGAAAGAGAAGGATAAAGGGAAGATTGTGGATTAGAATTCAGTGGACGTTTTGAGCTTCAGTACAGGTTTGGGAGTGTGTCTGTCCCTTATTGTGTTTTGATCCTGTTTGCAGTTTTGATATGAACGTGGTTTCTATGTGTTTGTATATCAAAATGTATAAAATATGTACTGTGTATACATGATTCCTGTAAAAAAAAGAATAATGTGAGTTTTATAAGAAGATGAATATGTATGAGTTTGAATGTGGATTCCTGGGAAGTTGATTTTCTGATGTTGCCTCTGTTATAATTGTAATAATGTGTTATTTGTGTTATAATTGCTGTGAATGTGCTCTGGAGACTTGAAGGTACGTATTCGAATCCTGAGTGCATGAAAAATGGTTTTAGATAAAGAGGAGTTTTGAATTTTAGAAATACTCTATTTTCTGGATTTACTGGTTTTCACGTTTTCTTTCTGGGAATTTTGAAATCTGTTGGAGAAGAAGAAGTAGTGTGAGAAGAGGATCACGAGACGTGATGGGGCATCACGCCGTGATCCCCTTCCCCTGGCGAAGTCGCGACGTGATGGAGCATCACGCCTCGCGACCTCGCCTGTCTTCCCTGCGTGTCACGAGACAGGTCTCATGACCTCTTTCTTCCTCTCCTCACAGGCGTCACGAGACGTGACTGATGGTCACGCCGTGACCGCCTGTTCTTGCTTGCTCCTCTGCCTGGCGCTCGCGTGAAGCCTGCGTCACGCGACGTGATGAATGGTCACGGCGTGACCAGCCTTCCCCTGCTGCCCTGTTTTATTAAAACTGAAGTTTAACTTCTGATTTGAAGAATTTTTGCACTACATGACAAATTTTTGATTTAAAATCTGTATTGTGTTTTAATAATTGCTTAATATTGGGTTTTGTATACATGATTAATAATTAGTATACATGATTTACATGTTTATAATTTAATTAACAGGGACTTTTGCAATATGAGCTATTTGTTCTTATTACCTCCTTTAGTAATATTTATATATTTAAATATTTCTGAATTTGATTATTATACAAGTATACATGATTTATAAGCTGGTATTTAATGAAATTCACATGATATGATACGTGAATTATTGAGTCGTATACTTGATTAAATAATTAATGTACATAACTTACTAGTTTATATTTTACATGAACATAAATGGTCTTGAATGTGAATTATTTGTACTTCGGCCTCCAATAATTGATACTGGATGTATTAAAATGTTTCTGAATTTGATCTAGATACATGTATACGTGAAATATGTATTTGTATTTAGTTGTATTTTAATATTTAAAGTTACATGTTTCCAAAATGTGAACCGTATATATGTATACATGGATTATTTCTAGATGAATTATAAGTTCATATTACATTCAGTAATTAATATTTGAACATATGTATATGTTTCTGATTTTGATCAATGTACATGAATACATGAATTATTGAGTTGTATTTTTTGAGCCTGAATAAGTCATAGTAGTGGATAAGTAAGCGCTTACTTAGGTCAGAGTGTGTGTGCAGCTGCTATATGATAAAACGATATATGCGGGTCCATTTGGATCCTTGTTTCGACCATGTTTGGTCTATATGGAAATAAAGCGAGACTCCGGTCTCTATATGGAAAAT
Source organism: Excoecaria cochinchinensis (assembly GCA_947683425.1). Taxonomy (NCBI): domain Eukaryota; kingdom Viridiplantae; phylum Streptophyta; class Magnoliopsida; order Malpighiales; family Euphorbiaceae; genus Excoecaria; species Excoecaria cochinchinensis. The sequence continues at coordinate 15,183,818 of CANTUQ010000092.1, forward strand.
ACATGTTTGAGACTCATGTCTCTATATGCTTGGGATACTGTGTTCAATCAGTATCCAAATGACCGTATCCACTTCTAGAGAGTGTTTCAGACTAATCAGGCTACATGTTTATATATGATTTATATATATATATCTATATGTTGAGATGTTTATTGACAAGATTAAAGGTATATGTTGTATATGAAATATGGTATAACTTTGTGTTTATACACCTTGAGTGTATATGTATTTGCAATGGTGAGAAATATGTAGAATTTTAATTATGTTTTAATAGTTAATTACTTGTAATGTATGTGTATGGTTGGGATGAGATTATAGTATTGTTGTAAATATTGTATATGCATATTGTTAGTTTGTTTTGTTTCTCCCCACTAAGCGTTATCGCTTAGCACGGGCTCTTTTCCCGTGCAGGTGGCGAGTTTGGATTTGGAGTCTGATATCTGCGGGTCGGCCACTAGGAGTCTCTTTTGATGAAGTTATTTGAAGTCTTCCGCTGTAATTTTTGTATATGGCTTGTGTATAGCAAAGTAAATCTTTTGTAAAGGAACAAATATTATTTTTGTATATGTATATGATTACAAGCCTCATTTTGTAAAACAGTATGGATATATGTTATATGTAAAAAGGAATTACTATTACATGATAAAAGTTTCTTTAAATCTCTTTTGGTTTTTGTTTATACATGTGTATATGGATTTGATTATATGTGTTTGCCCGCGTGGCACTCCGGTATCCTTCCAACGGGGATGGCGGGGTGTTACAGCTTGGTATCAGAGCCCAGGTTTGGTGGTTCTGGGTTATGTTGTGATTGTTTTGGTGTGAGTCAAGTCTATACATGAGAGTCAGTTTTGTATAGTGGCCTAATGCAGATGTCGTTTGTGCAAAGTATAGATGGAGTCCGACTCGCGTGAGAGCATAGACGAGGCAGTGGCATATGTGAATTGATAAGAGTTCGAGGTGACACTCTGTATTCCTGTCAGCTATCTTCTTGAAATCGTGTGCACATAAGCATAGTGAAACATGGGGATGGGAAAAGTGCATTATAGTAGCTTACATTGCATTTTCGCATTATCTCGCATACATAAATCATTACATGATCATTTCATCTGCATCCCTCATTTGTATGTGAACAGCATCATTGTATGCACTTCACTGAGAGAAGCTGACAGGATATACATCGAGTACTTGATGATTAGAAGAGGTATATGGATTATAGTGTAGTGTGTTAAGGAAAGTGTGTAGTGTACATGATTTGATAGTTGTATGGTATAAGTGATAGCGATTCAGATATTTGTTTAAAGATTTATCTACAAGTGATTAGCGAGGAAATTTCGAGGACGAAATTTTCTTAAGGGGGAGAGAGTTGTCACACCCCATAAGTGGCTTAATTGGATTTAGCAATTTTAATTGGACAATTAAGGGTAATTGAGTAATTTGCTAATGATTGAGGAGTAAATTGCAAAGGAATAAAAGTATTTATTGGCAAATATTGGTTTGGTGAGTGAAAGGTAATTTGACAAGGATTAAATGGTAAAAGAAGAGTGAGTGGAACATGAAGCTGTGCATGTGTGCCAAGTGGTGAGTGAGTGTGTGTGTACGTGGGTGAAAGAAAACAATGGTCTGAGTGTTTTAGTTTCTGGAAAACTAAACACATGAGGTTTTCTCTCTTCCTTTCTCTTTCTCACGAAAACCACTCTTCCTCTCTTGTGTTTTCGGTTCTTTCCCATTTGCATGTGTGTCCATTTGCTGTGAGCTAGGGTTTTGGATGTTTTAGAAGCTTCAGAAAGGTAAGTGGCTGTCAGATTTCATGTGTTCTTCTTATTCTTAAGGTTTTAGAGATTCTGTTCTTGGGTTAATGAGTTGTGGTTTCATTTGTTGCAAGCATCTGAAGTTAAGAGGAAAGAGAAGGATAAAGGGAAGATTGTGGATTAGAATTCAGTGGACGTTTTGAGCTTCAGTACAGGTTTGGGAGTGTGTCTGTCCCTTATTGTGTTTTGATCCTGTTTGCAGTTTTGATATGAACGTGGTTTCTGTGTGTTTGTATATCAAAATGTATAAAATATGTACTGTGTATACATGATTCCTGTAAAAAAAAAAGAATAATGTGAGTTTTATAAGAAGATGAATATGTATGAGTTTGAATGTGGATTCCTGGGAAGTTGATTTTCTGATGTTGCCTCTGTTATAATTGTAATAATGTGTTATTTGTGTTATAATTGCTGTGAATGTGCTTTGGAGACTTGAAGGTACGTATTCGAATCCTGAGTGCATGAAAAATGGTTTTAGATAAAGAGGAGTTTTGAATTTTAGAAATACTCTGTTTTCTGGATTTACTGGTTTTCACGTTTTCTTTCTGGGAATTTTGAAATCTGTTGGAGAAGAAGAAGTAGTGTGAGAAGAGGATCACGAGACGTGATGGGGCATCACGCCGTGATCCCCTTCCCCTGGCGAAGTCGCGACGTGATGGAGCATCACGCCTCGCGACCTCGCCTGTCTTCCCTGCGTGTCACGAGACAGGTCTCATGACCTCTTTCTTCCTCTCCTCACAGGCGTCACGAGACGTGACTGATGGTCACGCCGTGACCGCCTGTTCTTGCTTGCTCCTCTGCCTGGCGCTCGCGTGAAGCCTGCGTCACACGACGTGATGAATGGTCACGGCGTGACCAGCCTTCCCCTGCTGCCCTGTTTTATTAAAACTGAAGTTTAACTTCTGATTTCAAGAATTTTTGCACTACATGACAAATTTTTGATTTAAAATCTATATTGTGTTTTAATAATTGCTTAATATTGGGTTTTGTATACATGATTAATAATTAGTATACATGATTTACATGTTTATAATTTAATTAACAAGGACTTTTGCAATATGAGCTATTTGTTCTTATTACCTCCTTTAGTAATATTTATATATTTAAATATTTCTGAATTTGATTATTATACAAGTATACATGATTTATAAGCTGGTATTTAATGAAATTCACATGATATGATACGTGAATTATTGAGTCGTATACTTGATTAAATAATTAATGTACATAACTTACTAGTTTATATTTTACATGAACATAAATGGTCTTGAATGTGAATTATTTGTACTTCGGCCTCCAATAATTGATACTGGATGTATTAAAATGTTTCTGAATTTGATCTAGATACATGTATACGTGAAATATGTATTTGTATTTAGTTGTATTTTAATATTTAAAGTTACATGTTTCCAAAATGTGAACCGTATATATGTATACATGGATTATTTCTAGATGAATTATAAGTTCATATTACATTCAGTAATTAATATTTGAACATATGTATATGTTTCTGATTTTGATCAATGTACATGAATACATGAATTATTGAGTTGTATTTTTTGAGCCTGAATAAGTCATAGTAGTGGATAAGTAAGCGCTTACTTAGGTCAGAGTGTGTGTACAGCTGCTATATGATAAAACGATATATGCGGGTCCATTTGGATCCTTGTTTCGACCATGTTTGGTCTATATGGAAATAAAGCGAGACTCCGGTCTCTATATGGAAAATACATGTTTGAGACTCATGTCTCTATATGCTTGGGATACTGTGTTCAATCAGTATCCAAATGACCGTATCCACTTCTAGAGAGTGTTTCAGACTAATCAGGCTACATGTTTATATATGATTTATATATATATATCTATATGTTGAGATGTTTATTGACAAGATTAAAGGTATATGTTGTATATGAAATATGGTATAACTTTGTGTTTATACACCTTGAGTGTATATGTATTTGCAATGGTGAGAAATATGTAGAATTTTAATTATGTTTTAATAGTTAATTACTTGTAATGTATGTGTATGGTTGGGATGAGATTATAGTATTGTTGTAAATATTGTATATGCATATTGTTAGTTTGTTTTGTTTCTCCCCACTAAGCGTTATCGCTTAGCACGGGCTCTTTTCCCGTGTAGGTGGCGAGTTTGGATTTGGAGTCTGATATCTGCGGGTCGGCCACTAGGAGTCTCTTTTGATGAAGTTATTTGAAGTCTTCCGCTGTAATTTTTGTATATGGCTTGTGTATAGCAAAGTAAATCTTTTGTAAAGGAACAAATATTATTTTTGTATATGTATATGATTACAAGCCTCATTTTGTAAAACAGTATGGATATATGTTATATGTAAAAAGGAATTACTATTACATGATAAAAGTTTCTTTAAATCTCTTTTGGTTTTTGTTTATACATGTGTATATGGATTTGATTATATGTGTTTGCCCGCGTGGCACTCCGGTATCCTTCCAACGGGGATGGCGGGGTGTTACAAGTTAAGTCCTCGAATCTCCTCTTTCGTTCGCATGGATGCTCAAACATGACAAAAATAAGTATTTGAAAACAAAAATAAACACAAATAAAATAATGTTAGTAATTAAATCAAAAAAATAAATTAAATATATAAAATGATAAATAACAAATTAAAATAGATAAATATGCATTATGGATGACAAATAAATTAACTAACATAATAAATCAAATAAATTAGCATATTAACAAATTAAAACAAATAAAAACACAAATTATGATGATGATGATGATGATAATAATAACAATAACAACAATAATAATAATAATAATAATAATAATAATAATAATAATAATAATAATAATAATAACAACAACAACAACAATAATAATAATGATAATAGGAATAACAAAACAATAATAATAATGATAATGAAAAATAATAATAATAATAAAAAGGAAGAATAAACAAATAAATAAGATAAAGTAAAAAAGAATATTAAAAATGTTAAGTCTATATCTAAAATCACATAAAATAAATAAATAAACGGTAAATTAAAAGATTTACATGATGACTAATTTAATATGAACAAAAATAAATAAAATAAAAATAAAATTAAGAGATCGAGTTTAGGATGTTTATCCTTAGATTTTGGATTCGATGGAGGAAAAAATATGATTGATTTTCCTTGATTTGATTCACAAAGTAAAAATAAAAATAAAAATTGACATTTTATTCCAAAGGAAAAGTGTAAAAAATAACAGAAGAAAAGAAATTAATTTTCAAGAACAAAGAATTGATTTCTTTGTCTCAAGTATGATTATTGATTAAAATTGTGGAAGAAAAAAAAATTAATTCCCAAGAACAAAGAATTATTTTTGTTTGTTTCAAGAAATTATAATTGATAAAAAAACAAATCAAATCTCAAGAATAAAGAATGATCTTCTTTGTCTAAAAAAAAAATTTGATTAAAAATTAAATTTTTAACCTTAACAATTTTTACTTGGAGAAGAAAAATAAAAAAAAAAAAGTGTAGAGAAAATTCTTGGAGAAGAAGAAGAAAAGAAAAATGAAGATTTTTGATCCAAAGAGAAAATTTCCCTTTCTTCTTTCTAAATTTTCTATTTAAATAAATAAAAATGGAAAAAATCATTATTTAAGGAAGAAAATTGAATTTTTATTGAAATTCCCTTAATTTGGGTTAAAAAAAAGGAATTAACATTAAATATCCCGAAAAAGGTGAAAAAGTCAAAGAAAATCAAGAAAAGCAGAAAAAATGGGCGAAAACCACATTTTCGGCTGGCTGGGGGGCGATCGACGGCCGTCCAGTCGCGCGCGCGCTCTCACCCAGCGCTGAGCAACGCCCCACGCGACGCTCACGCGCCGACGCTGCCGAATTTTTTTTTTTAATTTTTAAATCTAACTAAAAACACAATAATTGTCAAACTCAATTTTTCAAATTTAATTTTTATTATTTTTTTATTTTTTATTCTAAAAAGCAAATTTAACAAGGAAGTCATCACTTTTAATATTTTTGCCTGTGAACAGGCATCTAATCATCATTGGGTAACTCTGATCTATGCTGACTCAGGACCCGGTGTCTACAGTTGCCCCTAGTTTTGGGGAAGCTAGTGCATAGGTGTTTAGGTGAGCCAAAACTCAGAGAAAAAAAGGAAAGAGACATGTACCTGAGGCAGCTATCTTTTCCAGACTGGACGATGTTGTTGGAATGGTTATTTGCCTGCTTGTCGGCATGTTATTCTTTGCTAAAGCGAGTTACCGTGAATGTGTAAATCCTCGTTGAAGTGGTATTTACCATCAATGTGTAAATCTTTGTTCAAGCGGCAGTGCCGTGGTCGTGCTAACCTTCCGTGGAATGGTAGTGCTGCCATCGTGCTAACCCTTATGAGATGTGAAGTGGTAGTGCCGTGATCATGCTAACTCTCCGTGGAGTGGTAGTACCGTCATCGTGCTAACAATTTTGAAGTGATAATGCCATTGTGACGCGTGCCAAACCCCGGGGCACCCCGAACTGCCCGCTTTTAGGGCTTTTGGGATGAGGTTCATGAAAACTTGCAAGAAATTACAAGTGCGTCCATTTTGGGCAACAAGGAGGTTTCTTTGAGTCGCCACCCAATAGAACATTGGGAAAGGTTGTTTAGCCTCAGTGAGCATAAGACAGCGCTGCTATGTCCATTATAGGCAAGTCGGAGGTGTCTTAGAGGCTTTCACCCTAATGATAGGATGATCCTCTAGACTCACGCTTAGGTAAATGTAGGCACCGTGTCCCGGAACGGTCCAGATCAGAGATTGCCCTGTGATGAAATCAGTATCCGAACCTTCACAAACGGTTTGGATTCGGAGGTTTTAGTCCCATACTCCACGAGAAATGAGTCTTTTCACCTTTTGTAGGCAGAGGGGGGAAGAACGGGAGTTTTTGAGTCAAAAAGTTTTTCTTTCTCGACAGACAGCCAGCCCGTCTGTGAGAGGCCAGCCCGTCGCTTGGGGTCACAGACGGCCCATGGATTTTCCGACGCCCGTCAAAAGGCTCCGCCTCTTCCGGAACACGCCACCTGATTTTTCGGAGCACGCAACCTCTCCGACGCCCGTCAGTGGAAATGGCAGGGCCGTCGGATGAATCCTTGTGTCTGAAGGATTCTTCCGACGCCCGTCGGTCGTGCCTAGCCTATAAAAAATTTGAATTTCTTCCTAAAAAGGGTTCAAAAAATTTTCAAGAGGGGAAACTCTGCCGAATTTCAAGTGTATTTTCTCTCTCTTCCAGCAAACACACATCCAGAAACTTCTTTTAATTTGAGGATCAAACCCTCAAAAAGGAACTAAAACTACTTAGTTTTCTTTGGGTTTTTTGATTCCAAAGTAAATCTTTTTGAAGAGTTAAGAAGGAAACAATTTACATTCCTCTTTTTGACCTTTCATTTCGTTTCTCGTGGAACGTGCGGAACTCTAATCAACACCAAGAATACCACCAAAACATTATCTAAGGGTAAATATTCCGGACTTATTCTCCGTGTTATTTCATCTTTATTCTTTATTTGTGCTGTTCTTTTGGCTCTTTGATTTCACTTCTCTTTGTTTTGATTCTCTTCATCTCATTTTGTGATAAAAACCCCTTTTTGCCTTGAAAAAAGAGATTTTTACTGTTTATTTTTGGAGGCAGTGGTGACAACCGGGTCATCTATTTCACCGACGCCCGTCGGTCACCCCACTCACAGACGTCCTCTCTCTTGAGTGAGCGACGGGATATGTTGGTCACCTACCAACGCCCGTCGGTCACTCGACAGAGGCCGTCGCTGGGTCCTGTCTCCACTTTTCCAAATTTTTCCCATTTCTTTCAAGTCTTTTTGACTTCATTTATGTTGAGCTTTCATATATTAACATCTTTTAACCTTCTGTGAGCATATATTGATTTTCTTGGACTATCTTGAGCTCGAGGGGCGATCTACCATACTCGGAGGATTCCGTCCGGTTTAGTCTTCTAACCCTCTTGGTTATTCCCTTTATTTGTTTATTCATTACTTATTCTATGCATATGAGTATGCCCTTTTTGCATTCCGTTAAATAAAAAATTGATTAATGTTTTATATTCAATAAAAAGAGGTTTTCATAAACGCAAGGACCCAATGTCCTATTTTTATCCAATGAAAAAAAACTCATCACAATAAAAATAGCCATTTTGATGATGATGCATGCGAGGACCAAAGTCCTTAAAATAAGCAATGCCCCGATTTGTGTATGTATCGCACATTTATAAAAGGGAGTTGTATTCCGCTCCTTGTATTATTGTAATTTATTGCTTTCATTACCTACTCATTTACTGCTTTCCAAATGTGAATAAATGCGCCTTTAATCAATTGCATCGTGTGGGGAGAGAGCGAATTAATGATAATTAAAATTTGATCATAAAATAACCGAGGTAGAAATAGATGAGAAGTCCCGAACCCAGCTCTGATCTTTGGGCTCAAAGAGGCGAGAGGTTTACCCTCCAAGACACCTCTAGTGTCATGAGATTTTGGCGTTAATCCTAGGCTCCTTAGGGCGAGAGGTTTACCCTCCAAGACCCCTTTGATTGGCCAAAAATGGATACTAAGCGCAGTCTTAGGCTCTCCGAGGCGAGAGAAACTTTCCCAATGTTCTATTGGGTGGCGACTCCATGAAACCTCCTTGTTGCCCAACATAGACGCACTTGCAATTTATTGTAAGCTGTTAGCGGACCCTCAATTGCCCAATTGCCCTCAAGCGGGCGGTCATAGGGGCGGCCGAAGGGACATCCGGCGTGCGTCACAGTGGCGACTCCACTGGGGACTTATGGTTTGAGGCTTCAATTTGAAAATACCTCGTTTAACATTTATGGTTAAAATTTAATTCATAAATTCGCTTTCTTTCATTTGCATTCGCATCCCATTAGAGCCTTAGAATATGCTAGTTTGGTCCCTCTATTAGCCCCGGTGCGTTCCTGAAGCACGACCCTATTTTCACTCAATTTAGGGAAGTGTTAAGAATAATCACTAGCCCAAGCCTCGTACCTCAATGGTATATCAAAATGATGACCCGATCGGTCGTTATGCTCATGATGAGCTAGACCTATCGGCAGGGATCATGCTTGGGTAGCCCTAAAGTAACATCTCCCTTGTCCAAAGCTCATGTAATGGCCGTAGCTACTTTTCCACAGGTGATATGAACCGTAATTCTATGCTTGCTGTATGAATCCTTATGTATTGGGTGAGTCCAGATGTCTTGCTTGGTAACCTAGCCAAAGGCTTTCATGCCTCGGCAGGGCCATGTCAAAATTTTTGGAACGTCCAAATACGTGATGATCATTATCCATTCGCTTGTACATTAGCATAGGAGTGTCATGCTGCCGGCTTTTTGCCGTACAACATGCGTGTCCATTGGGTCCCCTGCTGACCCTTGGGCTAATCCCACCTAGGAAAGAGACCGCGCGACCACGTGTGTGGGAGAAATAAGGGTGGAAGGACCTACTTGCTTGCTTGTGTTTTGTGGATGTTGTATATCACGACCACGCATTGCGTCTGCATTCCATGCATCATATCTAACGCCTTGCCCCTGCAGCCATCATAGATTTGCGCATGTGGACTAGATCGCCTACCGGACGGTTGATCCGAGTTCCTACATCTGAGCTGCCAGGTAGAGAGGGCCTTTCAGAGATCTTACCGGAAGTCAGCTGTACTGTGTCTGAGATGGCAAACTCACCTAGTGGAGATGACTCCACCAGGGCCATGATTGCAGAAGAAGTGGGCCGACGGTTTGAGGAATTTGAGGGCAGAATGATGAATATTCTAACTGCTTTGGCGCAACAGAATGCTCCGCAGAATCCACCACCTCCTCCTCCTGTGAGACAGCATGAGTGAGAAGAAGAAAGAGCTGAGAGGCAAGAAGAGCCTGTTCGGCCACCGCCGATAGAGCTGAGGTCAGTAGCTTTGGGAGGGCAGACGAGAAGACCAGTGCTGAGGTTAGATGACGACCGGGATGACGAGGAAGATAAGATTTTGTATATGAGAGAGGGAAGGCACCTCAAACTGATGAGTTTATTTTGAAAATGATGGAAGAGAGGTTTGAAGCCATGGCCCGTATGCTGAGTAGAGGTCAGGGAATGAACCCGGAGGATAAGGAACTGGAGGGAGAAGACCCGATTCCTTACAATTTCAAGATGCTAGATGTGCTAAAATTTGACGGTACCTCTGACCCGACTGCCCATGTGAAGCAATACTCTCTGGTCTTGAAAGGGACCACTTTGTCTAAAAGGCAGAAGGTGGAGTACTTTTGCTTGAGCCTGACTGGCCCTGCCATCGATTGCTACCATGGCCTCGATCGTCGAACCAAGGAAGATTGGGACCTACTCACAGAGGAGTTCTTGAGGCAGTACGATTGCAACACTAGGATGGAGGTGACTCTTAAAGATCTTAAATTGCTCCAACAGAAGGCCGGGGAATCTTTTCACGACTATCTCACCCGTTGGCGGAATAGGGCAATGGAAATGCGAAGAAAGCCAGACACCCAAGACCAGATCCGCCTGTTTATCAAGAACGCGAGCCCGTTTTTGAAGGATGGTTTGAAGATGAAAGGGTTGAAAGATTGGGAATCTCTGAAGGACATAGCCATTGAGGCAGAGGGAGAATTCTTGGCTCGGAAAGCTAACAATGATAATTTTGCAAAGAGAGCTAATACCGGTCAAGGTACCAGTAGGCCAACTGGTTCCAGTAGTAGCACCAGAAGAACGGTTGAGGTGTCTGCTACTGATGCAACTACCCCAAGGAAGTTTTCAAACTTAGGGAGGCCACTGTCTTGGGTTTTAAGAAGGTTGATGAAAGAAGGGAAGTTGCAACCTCTGGCTCCTAGGCCTGCTTTGATGCAAGGGAAGCCAGGTCATAAGGACAATGAATACTGTGCATTTCATTAGCACACGGGCCATCTAACAGACAAGTGTAAGGCGCTGAGGCACTCTATTCAAGATCTGATTAATGACAAGCAGATTTTTGACCCGGAGAAGAGGGAAGATAAGAAAAAGCCTGGTTATAATGCCGTGCCACCACCAGTGTTTAGGGTCAAATCCAGCTTGCCAGAGTGGTACATGCTGCAGGATTTATAAGGGAGCGAGAGTATTGTTGTTGTTTGTCCTGAGGATAGAGAGGAAAGAGCAGTAGTGGCAACCATTGATTGTTGGTCAAGTAGCGAGAGCGGCTGAGAGGCCGAAGAGGAAGGAGAGATGAGCCATGACTTGTGGAGATCTGATGAGGATGAAGAAGAGGTAGGGGCTGTGACAAGGAGTAGGAGAGTGGTCCCTGAGATTACGAGGGCACCTGAACCAGCGCAGCCATCAACGGAAAAAGAGCCAGAGGAGAACCAGATTGTTAAGCAGTTGAAAAAGACCGCAGCTCAAATATCCATCTGGGATCTTTTAAGACAGTACCATTCTCACAGGCAGAAAGTGATAGAGGCTTTGACTGAGTCCACTGTTGCCACCACAATTTCCCCATCAGAACTTCTGGGTCTAGTTAAAGGAGGATCGGGCGAGAGATTGGTTTTTTCCGATGCCGACCTGCCGGTCGAGGGCCGCGATCATAACCGACCTCTGTACATCAAAGCACAGATTAACGACAAGCACACCGCTTGCGTTATGGTAGATGATGGATCTTTTATCAATGTTTGCTCTCTGATAGCCCTTCAGGCTTTTGGGTTGAGTGAGGATATGCTCAGAGAATCTAACTTGACGATTACAGCCTATGATAATTCAAGAATACAAGCCTTGGAAACATTCAAAACCCTGGTCAAGACGGGACCCATTGAGGTAGAGGTGGAGTTTGTGGTTCTGCCCATCCCAGCTAATTTCTCAGCCCTGCTTGGGAGGCCTTGGTTTCACAGATTAGGAGGAGTACCATCCACGTTGCACCAAATAATAAAGTTCACGCACGAAGGGGAGGTGATAACTATTAAGGCAGCCAGAGAGAATCAGGTGTCACCTCTCGAAATGGCTAATCAGCCCATCTGTGGCTTCCACGTGTCAATGATAGGAGAAGAGCACGGGTCAGTGGATAATCCAGCTGTGGTTAACATGATAAAAAAGATGCACTATCTCCCTAGGGCTAGTTTGGATAGAAACTCTCAGGGGCTGCAGACCGTAATCACCACTCGAGGTCAGAAGAACCGAAAGGGTCTAGGGTACAGAGGCAGTTTTGGCAAGAAGAAGACGGTGGATCAGATCCCTCACATTTCAGAAAGCTTTGTGCCCGCATCCTCAGTATGTGCTTATACTGGTGAAGAGGAGCCGCAATGGGTGAATGGGAGGATTGTCCCCGGATTTGAGATCTTCAACGATGTATTTGACTTGGATGTCGGGGTTATCAAGACCGCTGAGAACTTCTAGGATGAAGAGGTCATGACTCAGTGCATTGCTTGGGATAGATCCGAGCCCAAAGAGGTCATCACCGAGAAGATGTTGTTTGCCAGGCTGAAAGGGAAAGAGAAGATGGCAGAAATAGAACTGAAGATGGGAGATTTAAAGGTTTCCTCAGACATACCTGAAGGGCCTCTGCTGAATCAGGAAGACAATGAGCAAGCTGCAACAGCATCAACCTCTAGGGAGGCAGAAGAAGACTCTAGCTTAGATTGTCTTTTCATTCCGAAACTTTTTTATGATGTAAATGATAATTATAATATTATTAATAAGGCAAATGATTTCTCTTATTTGTGCGATGTTTCTAATAATTTTAACATGCATGAACATGATCATATTCCATCAATTTTTGATATTGATTCCACTGATACAATGCCTTTTAATCTTGGAACCTTGGAAAATCCGAAAGAAATTCTAATAGCATCAAATATAACACATGATGAGAGAGAGAAATTTGAGAGAATAATAAGAAAACATGAAAAAGTCTTTGCCTGGACCTATGAGGACATGCCAGGGATCGATCGAGATGTAGCAGAACATACCATCCCGACTTATCCAGATTATAAGCCCGTAAAGCAGAAGTTGAGACGGCTCAGGCCATAATGGGCAGGCAAGGTCAAGGAGGAGATTCGGCAACAGATCGAGGCCAAGTTCCTTGTTGAAGTGCAGTATCCTACATGGTTGGCAAACGTGGTCCCTGTAGCGAAGAAAAATGGAAAGGTCAGGGTATGTGTGGATTATCGAGATCTGAACAAGGCTTGCCCTAAAGATAATTTTCCACTACCCCACATCGATGTGTTAATAGACAGTGCCGCCAACTGCGCAATGTACAGCTTTGGAGACGGTTATGTGGGCTACAACCAGATCCTAAAAGAGATAGCTGACTGGGTTAAGATCGCTTTCATCACAGTGTGGGGGACCTATGCCTACCGAGTCATGCCTTTTGGACTGAAGAATGCGGGGGCCACGTACCAGAGGATGGCGACTAAGATTTTAAGCGACCTGATCCACAAGGAGGTGGAGGTCTATGTCGATGACATGATGGTCAAATCTGCCACTAGAGAGGGCCACTTCAAAGCTCTAGAGAAGTTCTTCACCAGGATTGATAAATATAATCTGCGACTTAACCCCAAGAAGTGCATTTTCGGAGTGACTTCAGGAAAGCTATTGGGACATGTCGTCAGCCAGAGGGGAATAGAAATTGACCCAGACAAGGTGAAGGCCATCAGAGAGATGCCCGTGCTACAAAAGGAAAAGGATGTAAGGAGCTTCCTAGGCAAGCTACAGTACGTCAGCCGATTCATTGCCAAGCTCACTTCAATATGCGAGCCTATTTTTAAACTGCTCAGAAAGGATTAGCCTGTGGTCTGGAACGAAGACTGCCAGAAAGCCTTTGACAGCATCAGGGAATATCTGTTGAATCCGCCAGTGTTAAGACCGCCGCAGTCAGTCAAACCCCTTATCCTGTATCTGGCAGTGGAGGGCAGTTCTGTGGGCGCCATGATGGCTCAGGAAGATGAATTTGGAGTAGAATTCGCAGTTTATTACCTCAGCAAGAAGTTTCTGGCTTATGAGATTAAATATGCTAAAGTAGAGAAAATCTGCCTCGCAGTGATTTGGGCATCAAAGAAACTAAGACATTACTTCCACTCATACAAAGTTCAGGCAGTGGCTAAGCAGAATCCGTTGAGATATTTGCAAGAAGCGCTGTCTTTGCTTGGTAAGATGGGGAGGTGGCTGTTTTTGCTACAGGAGTTTGATGTTGAATACATCACCCGCAAAACTATTAAGGGGCGAGCCGTAGCCGAATTTCTTGCTGAGCATCTATTCAAGGAGACACTCCCGAGTTCACCTTTCCGGATGAGAGCATAGTCGCGATCTCTGTCGAAGGATAGCAGTTACACTTCGATGGAGCAGTGAATAATAGAGGGGCCGGAGTTGGAATTATTTTGACAACCCCAGATAACGAGAAACTCCCTCTAGCCAAGAAACTGAGGTACAAAGCAACCAACAATGAAGCCGAATATGAAGCATGCACTTTCGGGTTGGAAGCTTTAGCTGCATTGGGGGCAAAGAATGTAGAAGTCTTTGGTGACTCATCCTTAGTGATTAACCAGATCCGAGGTGGGTGGGCTGTAAAGGAAGAGCGGCTGGTACCCTACGTTGAATATTTGAAAGAGGTATATGGGAAGTTTGAGACCTGCACTTTCCACTTCGTGCCAAGAGATGAAAATCGTCTAGCTGATGCGTTGGCAACCCTAGTGTCGATATGGGATAATCCTAAAGGGGTAGCTATGAAGCCAGTGTTGATTTCGAGCTCTGAGAAGCCTAGCTTTGAGATCAAGCCAGTAATGGAAGTAGAAGTGGCGGATGGAAAACCATGGTACTTTGACATTATGAATTATTTGGAAAACAATAAGTTTCCAGAGGAAGCTACTGAGAAAGACCAGAAGATGATCCAGAAACTGTCTACTCAGTTCATATCCTTGGAAGGAGTGTTGTACAAGAGACAAGCAGACGGGATTCTGCTCAGGTGCTTGAATGAAAGAGATTCCCGCAAGGTGATGGAGGAGACCCATGCAGGCATCTGTGGGGCTTACATGAATGGCTTGACCCTGGCAAAGAAGATCATGAGACAAGGCTTCTATTGGCTTACGATGGACAATGACTGCTCAAAGTTTGTCAAGCAATGCCAATTATGCCAACAGTACGCAGATTTGAGGCATCTGCCAGTATCAGAGCTACACAACCTGACATCACCTTGGCCATTCACTGCTTGGGGGATAGATATTATCGGAGAGATTTGCCCTACGGCATAAAAATGAAAAAGTGATTTTGGGTCCTTAGTAATTCCCTCCAAAAAAAAAAAATTAATATATATGACAATATATAAATATGTGTGTGTATAAAGTTAAAAATTGAAAGTTAATTAGTTAATGTTATTAGTTAATATTATTGTGTGATTGAAATGCATGTAAAATTAAAGTTTAGTTAATTGATATTAATTAGTATGTAGAATGTTTAATTAATTATATAAAATATATATGGCTAAATAGATTAATTATATTAAGATGTAAAATATGTAATTAATAGAGTATTTAATTAGTTAAAGTGTTAGTTTAAGTAAATTAATTAAAATTGAAAATAAAAAATAATGGAAAATTGGAGGAAGTTGTTAGGGTAACCTAATTAACCCTAATATGAGGGTATAAAAAGAATAAGAAGAAGCAAAACAAGGGGGCTCTCTCTCTCTCTTTCGGCTGGAACAAGAAAGAAAAAGAAAAGAGAAAGAAAAAGGAAGAGAGAGCTGAGTGGGTGAGGCCGGCCAAAGAAGGAAGAAAGGCCAAGAAAAAGAAAAGAGAAAAGAGAAAGAAAAGAAAGAGAGAGCAAGAGGAAGCCAAAGAAACCAAAAGAAAAGAAAGGGAAACAAAGAAAGAAGAGGCAGCAAAGCCAGGGACAGCCAACCAACGACGCCGGCGCCGGAGAGGAAAGGAAGAAGAAAAGGAAGAAAAAGGAGAGAAGGTAGCGGGGGCTCCGCCAGCCAACCTCCGCCGCACACGGCGGCACGCGCCTCACCGGAAGAACGACCACCTCCGGACGAAGTGGCCGGTGTCCATCGATCCTCCATCGGACTCCGGCAGTCAGCGCGTGAGGGAGAAGAACCCGGATCGTTGCAGCGCGTTTTCCCGGCGACGGCAACTTCCGATCGGCGCGTGGACACCGCCGGTGTGTTCCTCGGGCGCCGATCTTACTTCCGGCGACGGTGGTGTCGGTCACCCCTCCTCCGGCGACCGGTAAGCCTGTTTTCCTCTTTTTACTTATTTTTTATTATTATTAATATTATTATTATATTTATTTATTATTCTGTTTTAATATTATTTTATTATTTATTATTGTTATTATTATAATTATTATTATTATTATTAATATTATTATTATTATTGTCTAATTTGTGTTAATTTTATGTTGATGTTATTATTTAATTGATTTGTGATTATTTAATTTTATGTTTTAATATTATTATTATTATTATTATCATTATTGATTATTGTTATTATTATTGTTATTTATTTATGCAATTATTTATGTATTCATTTATTTATTTATTTAGAAATATGTAGTTATTTATTTTATTTATCTGTGGTCTGTAATAATAAAATGGTTTTCGACCGCTCTGAAAAAGAACCACCACACAAATGTTTTATATCAAAATGAAATGTTTACTAAATAAAATTGGACGAATGTCCTATTTTTATCCAATAAAATCATCACATAAAAATCATTTTTCGTAATGAATGCATGCGAGGACCAATGTCCTCTTTGTTAATAAATAACCCGTTTTATGCATGTATCGCACATTTGTAAACGAGGGTTGTATTCTGCCCTTAGTATTATTATAAATTTATTTCATGCTTTAATGCTATTTTATTTTATGCTCTTAAATGGATGAATGCGCTTTAATTTAAATTGCATCGTGTGGAGAGAGAGCGAATCAATGATAATTAAAATTTGATCATAAAATAATCGAGGTAGAAATAGATGAGAAATCCCGGACCCAGCTCTGGTCTTTGGGCTCAAAGAGGCTAGAGGTCCATCCTCCAAGACACCTTTTTGTGCCACGAGACTTTAGCGCTAATCTTAGGCTCCTTAGGGCGAGAGGTTTACCTTCAAAGACCCCTCTGGCTGGCCCAAAATGGATACAACGCACAGTCTTAGGCTCTGCGAGGCGAGAGAAACTTTCCCAATGTTCTATTGGGTGGCGACTCCATGAAACCTTCTTGTTGCCCAACATAGACGCACTTGCGATTTATTGCAAGCTGTCAACGGACCCACAATTGCCCGATCGCCCTCGAGCATGCGGTCAGAAGGGGCGGCCGCCGGGATCCGGCGCGCATCACAACGGCCTGCCCATCGGTAAAGATCCACCTGGCAGTTGCATACGTCAGCATTGCATTGATCATGCGCATTTACTACGCATTAATTGGAATGACAGACGGTTAGCCCGTCGGTCGCTCCTACAGACGCCCAGGCCGTCGGTCACGAAACTCTATATAAGGGCGAGTGACAGACGGACCAGCGGCGCTGTCACTTTCACTCTTCCTCTCAAAAACGGTTTTTAGCGTTTTTTGTGCATTTTTAAGCCTTCTTTTCTCATTTTTCTTGCAATTTCTTCATCTTTTCGCGTTCTTCACTCACCGGACACTCAGACATTCATATTTCTTCAGTTTTCTACACTTTTCGCGACTTGAAGTAAGTAAAATAACTACTTTTTTATTTTATTTAATTTATTTCTTCATTTATTTCTTCTTTTAGCCTTAGAAATGGCTAGAATGCTTTAGATGCCTTAAAAATATAGGGAGAGTGCTGCCCGTTTTTATTTATTTTATTTATTTTTTATATATTTTGTAGTGCAATTAATCTGAACTTTTGCATGATCACATAGAAATAGAATTTTTCTATACCTTTGTTGCCTTAGATATAGGCTTTCTAGCATATTTGATTGTTGTTGTTGAGGCCTGAGGCCATTTATTTTGTGTTGTTGGGGGCACACTCTTGCCAGGGTGCATCCCATTTTTATCTTAATATTGTTGTTAAGGCCTGAGGCCTGGTTTAATGCCTTTTTTCATGCAGGAGGTTGGGCACACCCTTGCCAAGGTGCTGCCCAAATTTCTTTTTTATTCTAAAATGGAATATTTTTGTGTATAATGCATACCTTGGGGTCTAGAAAGCCCATTTTTATTCGCTTTAAATATTTTCATGCCGATTGCATGTTTCCTCTATTTTGGTATGTGCAAAGCATGCTGGGCAACATCCCTTGATAGGACGTTCGCCCCTTTTCATTTATTATCTATTTTTTACTTCGTATTCGGGCCGTTGTTGCCCGGGTGAGGCCTAAATGGGCTTTCACCAAAAAAACAAGCCTAATAATGTCCGTTTTGTCAAATTTTCACCATCTAATATTTCTTTTGTAGGATGCCTCCTAGATGCAGAGCACCACAGGCCCAGCTCGAGGTCGTGGTTTCGGCTTGGATGGACGATGAGTCAGCTCAGAGATATAGAGCGCTGGCTCAGGTGGAGATTCGGGCTAGCCGCTTCGTGTCCCGGCCGTTCCTAGAGGCCCTAGGGATGGCCCCGGAGGTCGACATGCTTGTTGAGGGCACTGGATGGACAGAGTTCCTTGACCCCGCTTTCCAGACCTTCCTAGAGGCTACTCGCCAGGTCCTAGCCACCCTACGTTATGGCGGTTTTCAGAGATCAGATACGGAGCCAGGGGTGGTCCAGTTCTGGTTCGATGGCTAGCACTTCAGTATTACCAGGCAGAGATTCGCGCAGGCAATGGGGCTTCCCACGGAGGAGGGGATCAAGATCCCACGGCGAGCGGTGAGACGTGCCCACTGGGCGGCCATTGCCTTACCGGGAGTGCTGTATGATCATGATACAGCGAAGAGCACCGTACTGGTGTCTCAGGCACTCCGGTACCTGCACAGAGTGTTATCCAATTCGTACCTTGGTCGAGCTGGTAATCCAGGGTCGCTTAATGCGGCCGAGATCTGGAGACTCTGGGCCATGGTGGCAGGCCAGCGCCTCAACGTTAGCCATGAGATCTTGGCTAACTTGGTCAGAGTTGGCAGAGGATTGACACCAGTGGTGATAGTGGGAGGAGTCATCACCCGGTTGCTTTTGGGGTTAGGAGTTGCCCCAGGTAGGTTGAGAGGACCCTTGGATGAGGGGATACATGTGGATGCCGTAGCAGCAGTGCAGATGGGGATGATCTCCTAGATATCAGGGCAGGCAGAGGCTTACAGAGTGCTAACCATCCACGAGACCAGGCGGATGTTCTCCTTTCCACCTTTGGGTTATGACCAGGAGCAGCCAGAGCCTGAGCCAGAGCACCAGCCTCTGCAACCAGAGCACCAGCCTCCGCAGCTAGAGCCGCAGCCTCCTCAGCCTCCCCAGCCTCAGCCTCAGACTGTGCCATAGTCACCACAGCAGGAGCAGCCCAGGACCCCGTCGGATTTTGACATGGAGTTCACTATGGACGAGCTCTTTGCGGCTCCACCAGCATCTAGAGCGCCGACGCCTGTTCCGTCGCCAAGCATTAGGGTATAGAGGTCTACCCACAGCCCCACCGAGAGGTATCACCCATATTTTCGAGGCGACCCAGGGGCATCCACCTCCGCAGCCCCGTCGCCAGAGCCAGCACAGCCTGACTTCTCCTAGCTCCTCACTTCCATGTTCGCAGCCTTGGAGCGACAACAGGATGAGAGAGACAGAGCTATACATGAGAGGTTAGACCGTCAGCAGGCTGCTATTCAGGAGCAGTCTTGAGGGATAGAGCGGTTGGTTCAAGAGCAGGCCAGTTATATCGAGCACACAGCGCGAGAGCAGGCACAAGTCCTGGAGGCCTTAAGAGATGAGCAGGCGAGGCTGATAGAGCAGATCGCCCAGGGGCAGAAGGAGCTTAGGCAGCAGCTTGCTCATAAGGTGAGGACGTCTTAGGACCAGGCGTCTCAGAAGGTTGATATGACCCTACAGATGATCAACGAGTCACTCAACTCCCTGAGATCCCGAGTCCAGGCGGTAGAGGGGATCCTCCCACCCTTGTCTCAGACCATGAGGGAGTGCAGAGAGCAGATAGAGCAGCGACTAGAGCAGATGAGGAGGGCAGCCAGCAAGCAGACCATTCAGATGAGCCAGGCCTTCAAGAAGCTAGGAGGCACAGTTTCAGAGACCTTAGGGTTTATGAGGACTTGTACCCAGCCCTTCTTGGATGGCTATGCTCAGATTAGATTAAAACAGGCCCATGATACTTAGGCAGGACCCTCCACGGCTCAGCCTCCCCCTCCGGTACAGCCGGCTCCACCTCCACCTCCGCCAGGGACAGTGCACATATCAGATGACGAGGATCCTGATGAGCCCTCTGACTACACACCTCTCTGATATTCAGGGAGTCACTTTTGTATTTTCACTTTGTATATGCATTGTACAAAAACGGATATTTCTAGTGAAATACTTTTGTTTTCAGTTTTATGCATTTATTCAGTTATCAATGATTAATTCATATTACAGATGAATATATGTTTTCACCTTTGCTCAATAAGAAAAATGATGAAAAAATGATGAATGACAACTCAATAGAAAAGAATATAAATGAAACATGACATGGTAGAGAAAGCAAAACCACGCCATTCATGGACATGTTAAAAGATAACAACTCAAACATGAATTAACAAAACCTTTTATCACACAGGTACAGAGAAACATCGATCAGAGCACAAGCATCGATTAGAAGTCCGAAACAAGGGCCCCTAAGATTTATGTCTTCTTGAAATGGGGAACCCAGCGAGGTCTCCTCCTCTATAAAATTGAGATTACGGTCAGAGAATACCTCATCTCACAGTCCACGTGGCAGCCAGAGAGTGCTACGCACCTTGCAGATCGGATGGGGGTTAGCAAGGGAACTTCACACATCGAAGTTGCAGTTAGAGAAACACTGCTCTTCACAGCGGATTTGTAATCAGAGAGTGATACATCTCCTCAACCCTGAGCAAGCCAAGACGAGGCTAGCAGAAATCGAAGTTGCAGTTAGAGAAACACTGCTCTTCACAGCGGATTTGTAGTCAGAGAGTGCTACATCTCCTCAACCCTGCGCAAGCCGAGACGAGGCCAGCAGAAATTGAAGTTGCAGTTAGACAAACACTGCTCTTCACAGCGGATTTGTAGTCAGAGAGTGCTACATCTCCTCAACCCTACGCAAGCCGAGACGAGGCCAGCAAAAATCAAAGTTACAGTTAGAGAAACACTGCTCTTCACAGCGGATTTGTAGTCAGAGAGTGCTACATCTCCTCAACCCTGCGCAAGCCGATACGAGGCTAGCAGAAGTAGAAGCAGCGGTTAGAGAAACACTGCTCTTCACATCGAGATTGTGGCTAGAGAATGCCACACCTCCCCAGCACCTACAGGTCGAGATGAGGCCAATAGGTATATCTTCACATCGCCGAAACAGACTGAGACGAGGTCTACCAGGCAAAAGGCACGGAAGGTGAAAACCGCCATAGGTACGCTTTCTTCCTTTCTTTCCTTTCTCTAAGTTTTAGCTCATCTAGGCGCTTAAGCCCTAATTTCCCCAAAACTGGGGGCAACTGTAGGCACCGTGTCCCGGAACAGTCCGAATTAGAGATTGCCCTATGATGAAATCAGTATCCGAACCTTCACAAACAGTTTGGATTCGGAGGTTTTAGTCCCATACTCCACGAGAAATGAGTCCTTTCACCTTATGTAGGCAGAGGGGGGAAGAACGGGAGTTTTTGACTCAAAAAGTTTTTCTTTCTCGACAGACGGCCAGCCCGTCTGTGAGAGGCCAGCCCGTCGCTTGGGGTCACAGACGGCTCGTGGATTTTTTGAAACCCGTCGGAAGGCTTCGCCTCTTTCGGAACACGCCACCTGATTTTTTGGAGCACGCAACCTCTCCGACGCCCGTCGGTGGAAATGGCAGGGCCGTCAGATGAATCCTTGTGTCAGAAGGATTCTTTCGATGCCCGTCTCCACATCCGACGCCCGTCGGTCGTGCCTGGCCTATAAAAGCTTTGAATTTCTTCCTAAAAAGGGTTTAAAAAATTTTCAAGAGGGGAAACTCTGCCGAATTTCAAGCGTATTTTCTCTCTCTTCTAGCAAACACACATCCAAAAACTTCTTTTAATTTGAGGATCAAACCCTCAAAAAGGAACTAAAACTAATTAGTTTTCTTTGGGTTTTTTGATTCTAAAGTCAATCTTTTTGAAGGGTTAAGAAGGAAACAATCTACATTCCTCTTTTTGACCTTTCATTTCGTTTCTCGTGGAACGTGCGGGACACTAATCAACACCAAGAATACCACCAAAACATTATCTGACGGTAAATATTTCGGACTTATTCTCCTTGTTATTTCATCTTTATTCTTTATTTGTGCTGTTCTTTTGGCTTTTTGATTTCACTTCTCTTTGTTTTGATTCTCTTCATCTGATTTTGTGATAAAAACCCCTTTTTGCCTTGAAAAAAAGAGATTTTTACTGTTTATTTTCGGAGGCAGTGGTGACCGACGGGTCATCTATTTCACCGACGCCCATCGGTCACCCCACTCACAGACGTCCTCTCTCTTGAGTGAGCGACGGGATATGTTGGTCACCTACCAACGCCCGTCGGTCACTCGATAGAGGCCGTCGCTGGGTCTTGTCTCCACTTTTCCAAATTTTTCCCATTTCTTTCAAGTCTTTTTGACTTCATTTATGTTGAGCTTTCATATATTAACATATTTTAACCTTCTGTGAGCATATATTGATTTTCTTGGACTATCCTGAGCTCGAGGGGCCATCTACCATGCTCGGAAGATTCCGTCCGGTTTAGTCTTCTAACTCTCTTGGTTATTCCCTTTATTTGTTTATTCATTACTTATTCTATTCATATGAGTATGCCCTTTTTGCATTCCGTTAAATAAAAAATTGATTAATGTTTTATATTCAACAAAAAGAGGTTTTCATAAACGCAAGGACCCAATGTCATATTTTTATCCAATGAAGAAAAACTCATCACAATAAAAATAGCCATTTTGATAATAATGCATGCGAGTACCAAAGTCCTCAAAATAAGCAATGCCCCGATTTGTGTATGTATCGCACATTTATAAAAGGGAGTTGTATTCCGCTCCTTGTATTATTGTAATTTATTGCTTTCATTACCTACTCATTTACTGCTTTCCAAATGTGAATAAATGTGCCTTTAATCAATTGCATCGTGTGGGGAGAGAGCGAATTAATGATAATTAAAATTTGATCATAAAATAACCGAGGTAGAAATAGATGAGAAGTCCCAAACCCAGCTCTGATCTTTGGGCTCAAAGAGGCAAGAGGTTTACCCTCCAAGACACCTCTTGTGTCATAAAATTTTGACGTTAATCCTAGGCTCCTTAGGGCGAGAGGTTTACCCTCCAAGACCCCTTTGGTTGGCCCAAAATGGATACTAAGCACAATCTTAGGCTCTACGAGGCGAGAGAAACTTTTCCAATGTTCTATTAGGTGGCGACTCCATGAAACCTCCTTGTTGCCCAATATAGACGCACTTGCAATTTATTGTAAGCTGTTAGCGGACCCTCAATTGCCCGATCGCCCTCAAGCGGGAGGTCATAGGGGCGGTCGAAGGGACATCCGGCGCGCGTCACAGTGGCGACTCCACTGGGGGCTTATGGTTTGAGGCTTCAATTTGAAAATACCTCGTTTAACATTTATGGTTAAAATTTAATTCATAAATTCGCTGCTCTCATTTGCATTCGCATCCCATTAGAGCCTTAGAATATGCTAGTTTGGTCCCTCTATTAGCCCCGGTGCATTCCTGAAGCACGACCCTATTTACGCTCAATTTAGGGAAGTGTTAAGAATAATCACCAGCCCAAGCCTCATACCTCAATGGTATATCAAAATGATGACCCGATCAGTTGTTATGCTCGTGATGAGCTAGACCTATCGGCAGGGATCATGCTTTGGTAGCCCTAAAGTAACATCTCCCTTGTCCAAAGCTCATGTAATGGCCGTAGCTACTTTCAACAGGTGATATGAACCGTAATTCTATGCTTACTGTATGAATCCTTATGTATTGGGTGAGTCCAGATGTCTTGCTTGGTAACCTAGCCAAAGGCTTTCATGCCCCGGCAGGGCCATGTTGAAATTTTTGGAACGTCCAAATACGTGATGATCATTATCCATTCGCTTGTACATTAGCATAGGAGTGTCATGCTGCCGGCTTGTCGCCATACAACATGCGTGTCCATTGGGTCCCCTACTGACCCTTGGGCTAATCCCACCTAGGAAAGAAACCGCACAACCACATGTGTGGGAGAAATAAGGGTGGAAGGACCTACTTGCTTGTGTTTTGTGGATGTTGCATATCACGACCACGCATTGCGTCTGCATTCCATGCATGATATCTAATGCCTTGCCCCTGCAGCCATCATAGATCTGCCCAGGTGGACTAGATCGCCTACCGGACGGTTGATCCGAGTTCCTACATCTTAGCTGCCAGGTAGAGAGGGCCTTTCAGAGATCTTACCGAAAGTCAGCTGTACTGTGTCTGAGATGGCAAACTCACTTAGGGGAGATGACACCACCAGGGACATGATTGCAGAAGAAGTGGGCCGACGGTTTAAGGAATTTGAGGGCAGAATGATGAATATGCTAACTGCTTTGGCGCAATAAAATGCTCCGCAGAATCCACCACCTCCTCCTCCTGTGAGATAGCATGAGCGAGAAGAAGAAAGAGCTGAGAGGCAAGAAGAGCCTATTCAGCCACCGTAGATAGAGCTGAGGTCAGTAGCTTCGGGAGGGCAGAGGGGAAGACCAGTGCGGAGGGTAGATGACGACCGAGATGACGAGGAAGATAAGATGAGTTCTGTATCTGAGAGAGGGAAGGCACCTCAAACTGATGAGTTTATTTTGAAGAAGATGGAAGAGAGGTTTGAAGCCATGGCCCGTATACTGAGTAGAGGTCAGGGAATGAACCCGGAGGATAAGGAACTGGAGGGAGAAGACCCGATTCCTTACAATTTCAAGATGCCTAATGTGCCAAAATTTGACGGTACCTCTGACCTGACTGCCCATGTGAAGCAATACTCTTTGGTCATAAAAGGGACCACTTTGTCTAAAAGGCAGAAGGTGGAGTACTTTTGCTTGAGCCTGACTGGCCCTGCCATCGATTGGTACCATGGCCTCGATCGTCGAACCAAGGAAGATTGGGACCTACTCACAGAGGAGTTCTTGAGGCAGTACGATTGCAACACCAGGATGGAGGTGACTCTTAAAGATCTTGAATTGCTCCAACAGAAGGCCGGGGAATCTTTTCATGACTATCTCACCTGCTGGCGGAATAGGGTAATGGAAATGCGAAGAAAGCCAGACACCCAAGACCAGATCCGCCTGTTTATCAAGAACGCGAGCCCGTATTTGAAGGATGGTTTGAAGATGAAAGGGTTCAAAGATTGGGAATCTCTGAAGGACATAGCCATTGAGGCAGAGGGAGAATTCTTGGCTCGAAAAGCTAACAATGATAATTTTGCAAAGAGAGCTAATACCGGTCAAGGTACTAGTAGGCCAACTGGTTCCAGTAGTAGCACCAGAAGAATGGTTGAGGTGTCTGCTACTGACGCAACTACCCCGAGGAAGTTTTTGAACTTAGGGAGGCCACTGTCTTGGGTTTTAAGAAGGTTGATGAAAGAAGGGAAGTTGCAACCTCTGGCTCCTAGGCCTGCTTTGACGCAAGGGAAGCCAGGTCATAAGGACAATGAATATTGTGCATTTCATCAGCACACGGGCCATCTACCAGACAAGTGTAAGGTGCTGAGTCACTTTATTCAAGATTTGATTGATGATAAGCAGATTTCTGACCCGGAGAAGAGGGAAGACAAGAAGAAGCCTGGTTATAATGTTGTGCTACCACCAGTGTTTATGGTCGAATCCAGCTTGCCAGAGTGGTACGTGCTGCAAGATTTATATGGGAGCAAGAGTATTGCTGTTGTTTGTCCTGAGGATAGAGAGGAAAGAGCAGTAGTGGCAACCATTGATTGTTGGTCAAGTAGCAAGAGCGGCGGAGAGGCCGAAGAGGAAGGAGAGATGAGCCCTGACTTGTGGAGATCTGATGAGGATGAAGAAGAGGTAGGGGCTATGACAAGGAGTGGGAGAGTGGTCCCTGAGATTACGAGGGCACCTGAACCAGCGCAGCCATCAATGGAAAAAGAGCTAGAGGAGAACCAAATTGTTAAGCAGTTGAAAAAGATTGCAGCTCAAATATCCATCTGGGATCTTTTAAGACAGTCCCCTTCTCACAGGCAGAAAGTGATAGAGGCTTTGACTGAGTCCACTGTTGCCACCACAATTTCCCCATCAGAACTTCTGGGACTAGTTAAAGGAGGATCGGGCGAGAGATTGGTTTTTTTCGATGCCGACCTGCCGGTCAAGGGCCGCGATCATAACCGATCTCTGTACATCAAAGCACAGATTAACTACAAGCACACGGCATGCGTTATGGTAGATGATGGATCTTCTATCAATGTTTGCCCTCTGATAGCCCTTCAGGCTTTTGGGTTGAGTGAGGATATGCTCAGAGAATCAGACTTGACGATTGCAGCCTATGATAATTCAAGAAGGCAAGCCTCGAGAACATTCAAAACCCTGTTCAAGACGGGACCCATTGAGGTAGAGGTGGAGTTTGTTGTTCTGCCCATCCCTGCTAATTTCTCAGCCCTACTTGGGAGGCCTTGGTTTCACAGATTAGGAGGAGTACCATCCACGCTGCACCAAATAATAAAGTTCCCGCACGAAGGGGAGGTGATAACTATTAAGGCGGCCAGAGAGAATCAGGTGTCAGCTCTCGAAATTGCTAATCAGTCCTTCAGTGGCTTCCACGTGTCAATGATAGGAGAAGAGCACGGGTCAGTGGATAATCCAGCTGTGGTTAACATGATGAAAAAGATGCACTATCTCCCTGGGGCTGGTTTGGGTAGAAACTATCAGGGGCTGCAGACTGCAATTACCACTCGAGGTCAGAAGAACAGGAAGGGTCTGGGGTACAGAGGCGGTTTTGGCAAGAAGAAGACTGTGGATAAGATCCCTCACATATCAGAAAGCTTTGTGCCCGCATCCTCAGTATGCGCTTATACTGGTGAAGAGGAGCTGCAATGGCTGAATGGGAGGATTGTCCCCGGATTTGAGATCTTCAACGATGTATTTGACTGGGATGTCAAGGTTATCAAGACCGCTGAGAACTTCTGGGATGAAGAGGTCATGACTCAGTGCATTGCTTGGGACAGATCCGAGCCCGAAGAGGTCGTCACCAT
The DNA here is from genome assembly GCA_947683425.1 of Excoecaria cochinchinensis. NCBI lineage: Eukaryota > Viridiplantae > Streptophyta > Magnoliopsida > Malpighiales > Euphorbiaceae > Excoecaria > Excoecaria cochinchinensis. The sequence goes on from CANTUQ010000092.1 coordinate 15,210,884, forward strand.
GAAAATGTTGTTTGCCAGGCTGAAAGGGAAAGAGAAGATAGCAGAAATAGAACTGAAGATGGGAGATTTAAAGATTTCCTCAAATATACCTGAAGGGCCTCTGCCGAATCAGGAAGCCAATGAGCAACCTGCAACAGCATCAACCTCTAGGGAGGCAGAAGAAGACTCTAGCTTAGATTGTCTTTTCATTCCGGAACTTTTTTATGATGTAAATGACAATTATAATATTATTAATAATGCAAATGATTTCTCTTATTTGTGCGATGTTTCTAATAATTTCAACATGCATGAACATGATCATATTCCATCAATTTTTTATATTGATTCCACTGATACAATGCCTTTTAATCTTGGAACCTCGGAAAATCCGAAAGAAATTCTAATAGCATCAAGTATAACTCTTGATGAGAGAGAAAAATTTGAGAGAATAATAAGAAAACATGAAAAAGTCTTTGCCTGGACCTATGAGGACATGCTAGGGATCGATCGAGACGTAGCAGAACATGCCATCCCGACTTATCCAGATTATAAGCTCGTAAAGCAGAAGTTGAGACGGCTCAGGCCAGAATGGGCAGGCAAGGTCAAGGAGGAGATTCGGCAACAGATCGAGGCCAAGTTCCTTGTTGAAGTGCAGTATCCTACATGGTTGGCAAACGTGGTCCCTGTAGCGAAGAAAAATGGAAAGGTCAGGGTATGTGTGGATTATCGAGATCTGAACAAGGCTTGCCCTAAAGATAATTTTCCACTACCCCACATCGATGTGTTAATAGACAGTGCCGCCAACTGCGCGATGTATAGCTTTGGAGACGGTTATGTGAGCTACAACCAGATCCTAAACAAGATAGCTGACCGGGTTAAGAATGCTTTCATCACAGAGTGGGGGACCTATGCCTACCTAGTCATGACTTTTGGTCTGAAGAATACGGGGGCCATGTACCAGAAGATGGCGACCAAGATTTTAAGCGACCTGATCCACAAGGAGGTGGAGGTCTATGTCGATGACATGATGGTCAAATCTGCCACTAGAGAGGGCCACTTCGAAGCTCTAGAGAAGTTCTTCACCAGGATTGATAAGTATAATCTACGACTTAACCCCAAGAAGTGCATTTTCGGAGTGACTTCAGGAAAGCTATTGGGACATGTCGTCAGCCAGAGGGGAATAGAAATTGACCCAGACAAGGTGAAGGCCATCAGAGAGATGCCCGTGCCGTAAAAGGAAAAGGATGTAAGGAGCTTCCTGGGCAAGCTGCAGTACGTCAGCCGATTCATTGCCAAGCTCACTTCAATATGCGAGCCTGTTTTTAAACTGCTTAGAAAGGATCAGCCTGTGGTCCTGAATGAAGACTGCCAGAAAGCCTTTGATAGCATTAGGGAATATCTGTTGAATCCGGCAGTGTTAAGGCTGCCGTAACCAGTCAAACCGCTTATCCTATATCTGGCAGTGGAGGGCAGTTCTGTGGGCGCCATGATGGCTCAGGAAGATGAATTTGGAGTAGAATTCACAGTTTATTAGCTCAGCAAGAAGTTTCTGCCTTATGAGATTAAATATGCTGAAGTAGAGAAAATTTGCCTCGTAGTGATTTGGGCATCAAAGAAACTGAGACATTACTTCCACTCATACAAAGTTCAGGCAGCGGCCAAGCAGAATCCGTTGAGATATTTGCAAGAAGCGCCGTCTTTGCTTGGTAAGATGGGGAGGTGGCTGCTTTTGCTACAGGAGTTTGATGTTGAATACATCACCCGTAAAACTATTAAGGGGCGAGCCGTAGCCGAATTTCTGGCTAAGCATCCTATTCAAGGAGACACTCCCGAGTTCACCTTTCCGGATGAGAGCATAGTCACGATCTCTGTCCAAGGATGGCAGTTACACTTCGATGGAGCAGTGAATAACAGAGGGGCCGGAGTTGGAATTATTTTGACAACCCCAGATAACGAGAAACTCCCTCTAGCCAAGAAGCTAAGGTGCAAAGCAACCAACAATGAAGCCGAATATGAAGCATGCACTTCCGGGTTGGAAGCTTTAGCTGCATTGGGGGCAAAGAATGTAGAAGTCTTTGGTGACTCATCCTTAGTGATTAACCAGATCCGAGGTGGGTGGGCTGTAAAGGAAGAGCGGCTGGTACCCTACGTTGAATATTTGAAAGAGGTATGTGGGCAGTTTGAGACCTGCTCCACTTCGTGCCAAGAGATGAAAATCGTCTAGCTAATGCGTTGGCAACCCTAGTGTCGATATGGGATAATCCTGAAGGGGTGGCTATGAAGCCAGTGTTGATTTCGAGTTCTGAGAAGCCCAGCTTTGAGATCAAGCCAATAATGGAAGTAGAAGTGGCGGATGGAAAACCATTGTACTTTGACATTATGAATTATTTGGAAAACAATAAGTTTCCAGAGGAAGCTACTGAGAAAGACCAGAAGATGATCCGAAAACTGTCTACTCAGTTCATATCCTTGGAAGGAGTGTTGTACAAGAGACAAGCTGATGGGATTCAGCTCAGGTGCTTGAATGAAAGAGAAGCCCGCAAGGTGATGGAGGAGACCCATGCAGGCATATATGGGGCTCACATAAATGGCTTGACCCTGGCAAAGAAGATCATGAGACAAGGCTTCTATTGGCTTAGGATGGACAATGACTGCTCAAAGTATGTCAAGCAATGCCAGTTATGCCAATAGTACGCAGATTTAAGGCATCTGCCAGTATCAGAGCTACATAACCTGACATCACCTTGGCCTTTCGCTGCTTGGGGGATAGATATTATCGGAGAGATTCGCCCTACGGCATCCAATGGGCACAGATACATCATAGTCGCAATTGACTATTTTACCAAATGGGTAGAGGCAGAATCCTTCAAAAAGATAGACGCAAGGGATATGGCCAAGTTCATAGAGAGAAATCTGATCTGCAGATATGACCTCCCTCACCACATAGTGTCTGACAACGGGGTGCAGTTCATGGGGGAAACCAGGAAGCTCCTTGAGAAATATGGTATCAAGCACCATAGATCTTCTCCCTACCGACCACAAGCTAATGGGGCAGTAGAGGCCGCTAATAAAAATATGAAGAAGATCCTATCCAAGATGGTCCAAACTTACAAAGACTGTGCAGAGAAGCTACCCTTTGCACTGTGGGATACAGGACAACGGTAAGGACATCTATGGGCGCTACGCCATTTTCCTTAGTATACGGGACGGAAGCAGTGTTGCCAGTTGAGATAGAGCTCCGATCGCTGAGAGTAGTCATGGAAGCCCAAATCCTTGAGGCCGAATGGGCGCGATAGAGGCTACAGCACTTGAACTTACTGGATGAGAGTAGGCTGAAGGCTTATTATCACAATCAGATCTACCAGAAGAGGTTGGCCAGGACATTCGAAAAAAAGGTGAAAAAGCATCCGCTGAAAGAAGGGGACTTAGTGTTCAAGTAGATGAGGCCAGGTATACCCGATATCAGAGGAAAATTCAGTCCAACCTGGGAGGGGCCGTATATCCTTAAGAAGATGTTATCCAAAGGAGCTGCAATCTTGTCGGATAGCGATGGAAATGAATTCAAGGAGCCGATCAATGTCGACAGGTTCAAGAGGTTCCATGGCTAAAGACCAAAATAAAAAGAAGAGAATGAAATGCCCTGCAGGTCGAAAACTGAAAAAAGGCAGCCGTGCTAAAATTGGGCACCTCAACAGGGTGAAAACCGAAAAAAGGCATCCTGTGCAAAAATTAGAGGCACGAGAGAAAATGTCCAGTCGTGAAAACCTGAGAGGGCCTATTGGTAACAGGAGTTGATGCTGTTAAAATTTGGTTTCATGTATTAATAGGGCGTACGCGGTTGAGTAAATATCAAAACTGATCATGTATACTGAAATTACCTGGAAATGTACACAATTTCGTGAAATAGAATGAATATTATTCTTTTCATTTTCGTCATTTTCTAGTTCTGCATTAAAAAGAAATGTAGCACCAAAAGAAATACATATGTAAGCTAAGCTAAGCTAAGTCTTGCCGCTGCTCTCGCCGACCAGATGCTTGAGCCCTCGTGTCCTGTTATCAGATGCTGGGCTAAGGATCCACTTCTTGTATTCGCTAGTTGAAGCCAAAAAATGATCGCTGAACTTCGGAATAACAGTCTTCATCGGTAGCTTGCTCCACAGCTCATAATACCGGGAAGCAAACGCAGCCGAAAGAGCTCCTCCCTGGAAAGACAAGGGAACCCTCACCACATCCTGGGTTATCCCGAACTGGCACGTACATCGAGAAGTGATATAGAAGGTGGCTTGACGGAGCCCACAGAGGGGAACACACCCCGATGGCCCATCAATGACCACATGAGACAGTGGGAGGCAGGCAGACGTGAAACTGATGTCGTCATCTAACAGTTCGCTAAATCTGGTAATGCCTTCACCAACGATGGCACATTCACATAGTCGTCGATGCGGAAGGAAATGGCTCGGTGAATACTGTGGAGTAACTCGAGGAGGTGCCTCAGACAGCATCCTCAGTTTCTCTTGCAGCCAGATCTGAAAAAGAGAAGAAAAAAAGAAAAAAATTCAAAAGAGAAGAAAAAAAGAAAAAAAATTGAAAGAGAAAAAAAAAGAGAAAAAAGAAAAGAAAAGAAAAAAAGCCGCTGGAGTAAGTAGGGTTTACTTCAAGCAAAAATAAGCCACAGGGTTGTGTGAAAATCCGAAAGGACGCACCTCCCGCTAAGAAAAGCTAGTGTGCAAATCCATAACGGACGCACTACCTTTAAAATAATGACATACCTGGAGCAATAAGGGGCTGCCGGTAAAGGTAGTGGTGGATCCAGAGCTCACAGCATCTAAGCCCAGAATGGTCTCAGCTAGAATGAGTGGGAAGGGTGATGATCCCTGATGAAAGTCGCTTAGAGCTCCGAACAGGCAAGGATCACTTGTTAAACCCCCTGGAACAACAGTGAGAAAGTTCACCATGCAAAACAGAAATATGATGCTTACCCGGTAAGTGGGGATGTCAGTGAACTGATCTAGAGCCTCGACCAGTGGCTTCAAAGCAAAGGAAGAGCCCGGAGAAATCAGCTGGACGGCCTCAGAAGAAGGTATGCCAAGGGCCATAGCTATGTCCCAAGTCTGGAGTAAGCCGCAACGGGGGACGAAGGACAGAACACTAGGAGGGAACCAGGCTCCAAGGATGGCAGCTAACTCCTCAGGCAGGGGGCACAGCTCCTGGTAAGTGAACCGGAAGACGTGAAACCGGGAGTTCCAGAAGTGGGTCGACGCCTGAAGAAGGTTCTGATCAACTTTAACCCGACGCAGATAGTTCAGCCTGGACAGAGAGGAAAGGGCTCCTTTTTCCCAAGTGTGTTTGTCATCTAGGATGCGGTGCATTTTTTGAACTAGAGAGGAAGACATTCTAAGAAGAATAAAGGCCTCAAGATGTGGGAAAATGAAAAGACACAAAAGAGCAAAATTTTTGGAAGAATTTATAGAAAGGCGTCACCGACGGCCTACCCATCTCTCCCAAGAGACGGCCTGCCCGTCGGTAAAGATCCACCTGGCAGTTGCATACGTCAGCATTACATTGATCATGCGCATTTACTACGCATTAATTGGAATGACAGACGGTTAGCCCGTCGGTCGCTCCTACAGACGCCCAGGCCGTCGGTCACGAAACTCTATATAAGGGGAAGTGACAGACGGACCAGCGGCGCTGTCACTTTCACTCTTCCTCTCAAAAACGGTTTTTAGCGTTTTTTGTGCATTTTTAAGCCTTATTTTCTCATTTTTCTTGCAATGTCTTCATCTTTTCGCGTTCTTCACTCACCGGACGCTTAGACATTCATATTTCTTCAGTTTTCTACACTTTTCGCGACTTCAAGTAAGTAAAATAACTACTTTTTTATTTTATTTTATTTATTTCTTCATTTATTTCTTCTTTTAGCCTTAGAAATGGCTAGAATGCTTTAGATGCCTTAAAAATATAGGGAGAGTGCTGCCCGTTTTTATTTATTTTATTTATTTATTATATATTTTGTAGTGCAATTAATCTGAACTTTTGCATGATCACATAGAAATAGAATTTTTCTATACCTTTGTTGCCTTAGAAATAGGCTTTCTAGCATATTTGATTGTTGTTGTTGAGGCCTGAGGCCATTTATTTTGTGTTGTTGGGGGCACACTCTTGCCGGGGTGCATCCCATTTTTATCTTAATATTGTTGTTAAGGCCTGAGGCCTGGTTTAATGCCTTTTTTCATGCAGGAGGTTGGGCACACCCTTGCCGGGGTGCTGCCCAAATTTTCTTTTTTATTCTAAAATGGAATATTTTTGTGTATAATGCATACCTTGGGGTCTAGAAAGCCCATTTTTTATTCGCTTTAAATATTTCCATGCCGATTGCATGTTTCCTCTATTTTGGTATGTGCGAAACATGCTGGGCAACATCCCTTGACAGGACGTTCGCCTCTTTTCATTTATTATCTATTTTTTACTTCGTGTTCGGGCCGCTGTTGCTCGGGTGAGGCCTAAATGGGCTTTCACCTAGAAAACAAGCCTAATAATGTTCGTTTTGTCAAATTTTCACCATCTAATATTTCTTTTGCAGGATGCCTCCTAGACGCAGAGCACCACAGGCCCAGCCCGAGGTCATGGTTCCGGTTTGAATGGACGATGAGTCAGCTCAGAGATATAGAGCGCTGGATCAGGTGGAGATTCGGGCTAGCCGCTTCGTGTCCCGGCCGTTCCTAGAGGCCCTAGGGATGGCCTCGGAGGTTGACATGCTTGTTGAGGGCACTGGATGGACAGAGTTCCATGACCCCGCTTTCCAGACCTTCCCAGAGGCTACTCGCTAGGTCCTAGCCACACTACGTTATGGCGGTTTTCAGAGATAAGATACGGAGCCAGGGGTGGTCCAGTTCTGGTTCGATGGCCAGTACTTCAGTAATACCAGGCAGAGATTCGCGCAGGCCATAGGGCTTCCCACAGATGAGGGGGTCGAGATCCCACGGCGAGGGATGAGACGCGCCCACTGGGCGGCCATTGCCTTACAGGGAGTGCTGTATGATCATGATACAGCGAAGAGCACCGTACTGGTGTCTCACGCACTCCGGTACCTGCACAGAGTGTTATCCAATTTGTACCTTGGTCGAGCTGGTAATCCAGGGTCGCTTAATGCGGCCGAGATCTGGAGCCTCTGGGCCATGGTGGCAGGCCAGCGCCTCAACGTTAGCCATGAGATCTTGGCTAACTTGGTCAGAGTTGGCAGAGGACTGACACCAGTGGTGATAGTGGGAGGAGTCATCACCCGGTTGCTTTTGGGGTTAGGAGTTGCCCCAGGCAGGCTGAGAAGACCCTTGGATGAGGGGATACATGTGGATGCCGCAGCAACAGTGCAGATGGGGATGATCTCCCAGATATCAGGGCAGGCAGAGGCTTACAGAGTGCTGACCATCGACGAGACCAGGCGGATGTTCTCCCTTCCACCTTTGGGTCAAGGCCAGGAGCAGCCAGAGCTTGAGCTAGAGCACCAGCCTCTGCAACCAGAGCACCAGCCTCCGTAGCCAGAGCCGCAGCCTCCTCAGCCTCCCCAGCCTCAGCCTCAAACTGTGGCATAGCCACCACAGCAGGAGCAGCCCAGGACCCCGTCGGATTTTGACATGGAGTTCACTATGGACGAGCTCTTTGCGGCTTCACCAGCATCCAGAGCGCCGATGCCTATTCCATCGCCGAGCATTAGGGTACAGAGGTCTACCCACGGGCCCCGCGAGAGGTATCACCCATATTTTCAGGGCGACCCAGGGGCATCCACCTCCGCAGCCCCGCCGCCAGAGCCAGCACAACAGCAGCCAGCACAGCCTGACTTCTCCCAGCTCCTCACTTCCATGTTCGCATCCTTAGAGCGACGATAGGATGAGAGAGACAGAGCTATACACAAGAGGTTAGACCATCAGCAGGCTGCTATTCAGGAGCAGTCTTGAGGGATAGAGCGGTTGGTTCAAGAGCAGGCCGGTTATATCGAGCACACAGCGCGAGAGCAGGCACAGGTCCTGGAGGCCTTCAGAGATGAGCAGGCAACGCTGATAGAGCAGATCGCCCAGGGGCAGAGGGAGCTTAGGCAGCATCTCACTCATGAGGTGAGGACGTCTCAGGACCAGGCGTCTCAGAGGGTTGATATGACCCTACAATTGATCGACGAGTCACTCGACTCCCTGAGATCCTGGGTCCAGGCGGTAGAGGGGATCCTCCCACCCTTGTCTCAGACCATGAGAGAGTTCAGAGAGCAGACAGAGCAGCGACTAGAGCAGATGAGGAGGGCAGCCAGCGAGCAGACCATTCAGATGAGCCAGGCCTTCAAGAAGCTAGGAGGCACAGTTTCAGAGACCTTAGGGTTTATGAGGACTTGTACCCAGCCCTTCTTGGATGGCTATGCTCAGATTAGATTCAGACAGGCCCATGATGCTGAGGCAGGACCCTCCACGGCTTAGCCTCCCCCTCCGGCATAGCCAGCTCCACCTCCACCTCCACCTCTGCCAGGGACAGTGCACATATCAGATGACGAGGATCCTGATGAGCCCTCTGACTACATACCTCTCTGATGTTCAGGGAGTCACTTTTGTATTTTCACTTTGTATATACATTGTACAAAAACGGATATTTCTAGTGAAAAACTTTTGTTTTCAGTTTTATGCATTTATTCAGTTATTTATGATTAGTTCATATTACAGATGAATATATGTTTTCACCTTTGCTCAATAAGAAAAATGATGAAAAAATGATGAATGACAACTCAATAGAAAAGAATATAAATGAAACATGACATGGTAAATAAAGCAAAACCACGCCATTCATGGACCTGTTAAAAGATAACAACTCAAACATGAATTAACAAAACCTTTTATCACACAGGTACAAAGAAACATCGATCAGAGCACAAGCATCGATTAGATGTCTGAAACAAGGGTGCCTAAGATTTATGTCTTCTTAAAATGGGGAACCCAGCAAGGTCTCCTCCTCTATAAAATTGAGATTACGGTCAGAGAATACCACATCTCACAGTCCATGTGGCAGCCAGAGAGTGCTACGCACCTTGCAGATCAGATGGGGGTTAGCAAGGGAACTTCACACATCGAAGTTGCAGTTAGAGAAACACTGCTCTTCACAGCGGATTTGTAGTCAGAGAGTGCTACATCTCCTCAACCCTGCGCAAGCCGAGACGAGGCCAGCAGAAATTGAAGTTGCAGTTAGAGAAACACTGCTCTTCACAGCGGATTTTTAGTCAGAGAGTGCTACATCTCCTCAACCCTGCGCAAGCCGAGACGAGGCCAGCAGAAATCGAAGTTGCAGTTAGACAAACACTGCTCTTCACAATGGATTTGTAGTCAGAGAGTGCTATATCTCCTCAACCCTACGCAAGCCGAGACGAGGCCAGCAGAAATCGAAGTTGCAGTTAGAGAAACACTGCTCTTCACAGCGGATTTGTAGTCAGAGAGTGCTACATCTCCTCAACCCTGCGCAAGCCGAGACGAGGCCAGCAGAAGCAGAAGCAGCGGTTAGACAAACACTGCTCTTCACATCGAGATTGTGGCTAGAGAATGCCACACCTCCCCAGCACCTACAGGTTGAGACAAGGTCAATTGGTATATCTTCACATCGCCGAAACAGACTGAGATGAGGTTTACCCGGCAAAAGGCACGTAAGGTGAGAACCGCCATAGGTATGCTTTCTTCCTTTCTGTCCTTTCTCTGAGTTTTGGCTCATCTAGGCGCTTGTGCCCTAGTTTCCCCAAAACTGGGGGCAACTGTAGGCACCGTGTCTCGAAACGGTCCGGATCAGAGATTGCCCTATGATGAAATCAGTATCCGAACCTTCACAAACGGTTTGGATTCGGAGGTTTTAGTCCCATACTCCACGAGAAATGAGTCTTTTCACCTTTTGTAAGCAGAGGGGGGAAGAACGGGAGTTTTTGAGTCAAAAAGTTTTTCTTTCTCGACAGACGGCCAGCCCGTCTGTGAGAGGCCAGCCCGTCGCTTGGGGTCACAGACGGCCCATGGATTTTTTTACGCCCGTCGGAAGGCTCCGCCTCTTCCGGAACACGCCACCTGATTTTTCGGAGCACGCAACCTCTCCGACGCCCGTCGGTGGAAATGGCAGGGCCGTCGGACGAATCCTTGTGTCAGAAGGATTCTTCCAACGCCCGTCGGTCGTGCCTGGCCTATAAAAGCTTTGAATTTCGTCCTAAAAAGGGTTCGAAAAATTTTCAAGAGGGGAAACTCTACCAAATTTCAAGCGTATTTTCTCTCTCTTCCAGCAAACACACATCCAGAAACTTCTTTTAATTTGAGGATCAAACCCTCAAAAAGGAACTAAAACTAATTAGTTTTCTTTGGGTTTTTTGATTCCAAAGTTAATCTTTTTGAAGGGTTAAGAAGGAAACAATCTACATTCCTCTTTTTGACCTTTTATTTCGTTTCTCGTGGAACGTGCGGGACTCTAATCAACACCAAGAATACCACCAAAACATTATCTGAGGGTAAATATTCCGGACTTATTCTCCGTGTTATTTCATCTTTATTCTTTATTTGTGCTGTTCTTTTGGCTTTTTGATTTCACTTCTCTTTGTTTTGATTCTCTTCATTTCATTTTATGATAAAACCCCCTTTTTGCCTTGAAAAAAGAGATTTTTACTGTTTATTTTCGCAGGCAGTGGTGACCGACGGGTCATCTATTTCACCGATGCCCGTCGGTCACCCCACTCACAGACGTCCTCTCTCTTGTGTGAGCGACGGGATATGTTGGTCACCTACCAATGCCCGTCGGTCACTCGACAGAGACCGTCGCTGGGTCTTGTCTCCACTTTTCCAAATTTTTCCCATTTTTTTCAAGTCTTTTTGACTTCATTTATGTTGAGCTTTCATATATTAACATCTTTTAACCTTCTGTGAGCATATATTGATTTTCTTGGACTATCCTGAGCTCGAGGGGCGATCTGCCATGCTCGGAGGATTCTGTCCGGTTTAGTCTTCTAACCCTCTTGGTTATTCCCTTTATTTGTTTATTCATTACTTATTCTATGCATATGAGTATGCCCTTTTTGCATTCCGTTAAATAAAAAATTGATTAATGTTTTATATTCAATAAAAAGAGGTTTTCATAAACGCAAGGACCCAATGTCCTATTTTTATCCAATGAAGAAAAACTCATCACAATAAAAATAGCCATTTCTATGATGATGCATGCGAGGACAAAAGTCCTCAAAATAAGCAATGCCCCGATTTGTGTATGTATCGCACATTTATAAAAGGGAGTTGTATTCCGCTCCTTGTATTATTGTAATTTATTGCTTTCATTACCTACTCATTTACTGCTTTCCAAATGTGAATAAATGCGCCTTTAATCAATTGCATCATGTGGAGAGAGAGCGAATTAATGATAATTAAAATTTTATCATAAAATAACCGAGGTAGAAATAGATGAGAAGTCCCGAACCCAGCTCTGATCTTTGGGCTCAAAGAGGCGAGAGGTTTACCCTCCAAGACACCTCTTGTGTCATGAGATTTTGGCGTTAATCCTAGGCTCCTAAGGGCGAGAGGTTTACCCTCTAAGACCCCTTTGGTTGGCCCAAAATGGATACTAAGTGCAGTCTTAGGCTCTTCGAGGCGAGAGAAACTTTCCCAATGTTCTATTGGGTGGCGACTCCATGAAACCTCCTTGTTGCCCAATATAGACGCACTTGCAATTTATTGTAAGCTGGTAGCGGACCCTCAATTGCCCGATCGCCCTCAAGCGGGCGGTCATAGGGGCGTCCGAAGGGACATCCGGTGCACGTCACAGTAAACCAGAGGTGTCTTGGAGGCATCCACCTTAATAGAACATTAGGATGGTTCTCTCGCCTCGTGGCGCCTAGGACTGTGCAATTTTGATCCTTTTATGGGACACAAGAGGTGTCTTAGAGGCCCCATCCCAATAGAACATTGAGATGGCCCTCTTGCCTCATTGCGCCCAAAGACCAGAGAAGGTTCGGGACTTCCCATTTATTCGTACCTTGGTTAAGTTTATAGTTGAGTTTTAAATTTATCGTTTCATCCCATTTCTCATTCAATTTAATGCAGTTAAATTAAAGCTCAGATTGTCCATTCAGGGGAGGCAGTAAATAAATAAAGCATAATTAAAGTAAAGTGCATGAAAATAATTTACAATAAAACTAGGGGCAAAATACAACCCCCATTATAAATTGCAAGCGGTTCATACATAAATCGGGATATATATTAGGAGTGAGGACATTGGTCCTCGCATGCATATTTATTACAAAATGATTTTTGAGGCATCAACTTTTATCTGTTAGAAAAATAGGACATTGGTCCTCAATTTATAAAGAAAATCCCAATTTAATTAATAAAGAACATTTAACCGTTTTTATATTAGCGGGAAAGTATAAAAAGAGAATTATTCACAATAACGATATAACAAAAAAAAGGAATAAAGTTGAGAGAGTGAACCCGAGATAAGACCCTTAAGTCTTTGCAATAGCTTCTACACCAAATGGCTCCAAATCCACCCAATAATTCAAGATAATAGCTCACAAAATAAAGAACATATTAGTGTAAATTTAAGGGACCAAAATAAATATGAAATTAAATGATAGGGAAGGAAAACGGAAGAAACTGAATAAGAAAAACCATTTAAAACAAAAGAAAAGAAGAAAAGGAACTCAATAGGAAAAGAGGACCAGGGACGGCCCAAAACGTGTGACCGACGGGCATCCCTGGAAGCGACAGACGGGCATAAGGGCAACCGTTGATGTCCCGTCGCTCGCTTAAGCGACGGCCGTCAGTGGCTCTTATGCCTATCGGTCGTCTTTGTTTCCAAAACAGTAACAAAGATTAAATTTCTCTTTATTTTAATTTGAATAAAAGAGATTTTTATGCAAGGGAATTACCAAAGATGATTGAATTCAAAGTAATAGGTCCAGAATGTTTACCCTTGGATTCTTACCTTGTGAAGGTGAACATTGCAAGATTTCGACTCCTCGAGTTCTGCAAGGACCGGATTGTGATCACACGATTGGGAGAGATTTTTAGTTGCAAAAATCTCACTTTGAAAAATAAACCAAGAGAAGGAAATTATTTTCTCTTTCTTTGAATTTGGACAGCAATAAATATCTGAATTAGCTAGATGGATGAAAACGAATGGATCTCGCTTCCTCGGATTAGTATAATTCGAGAATAAAATAAAATGAAGATTAAGAAATATCGAAAGAAAAATTCTTTTTGTACAAATAAAAAATCTTCTGTGGAAAATTGCTAAACTTTAGTTTTCTAATAAAAAGCTTTCTAATCAATAATTTCTCAGTAAAATTTCAAACCGTGAAAACTGAATCCCCTTCCCCTATTTATAGATTTAGGAGGAAATTTCAAATAAATTTAAATTTTAAATTCAGATTTGAAGAGGATTTTTCGAAATCAAATCAAAACCGAACGATTTTGAGAATATTCCTAAAATCAAATCTAATATTCAAAAACATTTGAAAAGATTTGGGAAATTCAAAAAGATTAAAAAGTATTTTGTAAAATCCCCTAAATTATATAGAATCCGGCGGTTAAAACAACCAGATCACCGACCGACGGGCTGCCTGTGGATTACCGATGGGCGTCGATTGCAAGGGGCACTAGCGGTCCTTTGACTGGCGGGCTCTATACGTGGCACTGAGATGAGAGATGGCCGTCTCCCGCGAGGAGCGGGCGTCGCTTAGTCGAGCGACGGGCGCCGCTCAACCAAGCGATGGCCCCATTCCCGAGCGACGGGCATCTTTCATTCGAGCGACGGGCTCCCATCCCCGAGCGACGGCCGGCGCTCGACATGAGAGACGGGTCTCTCGTGTGAGCGACGGGCTATTCTCCATCGACGGGCTGCCCATCTGTGAAATGCCAATTCTCAAAGTTGAATTCTTTTCGACTGTCCAAAATCCCCCGTTTACCCAGAACTCCTCCGATCCTTATAAAACTGGCATACGAACATCCATAACTTTCATCCCTTGTCCAAAAATTGACGTTAGTTTCTTCATCAGTTAACTCTGATCTGGGCTACCTCAGGATCTGGTGTCTACAGTTTCCCCTAGTTTTGGGAAACTAGTACACTAGTGTCTAAATGAGCCAAAATTCAGGGAGAAAGGAAGAAATGCATACCTAGGGTAGTCCTTACCTTCCTGATGTTACGCGGAAGCAAGTGGTTTATTGTCTCCATTCGGTGAGCCTCGTCTCAGTCTGCTCAGTAATTGAGAGTCGTGGGAGGTAGTGTTATCCAACTGCAACCCATTTGCAATTTGTTCTATTGCAAGTATACTGCTAGCCTCGTCTCGGCTTGTATGGTATCCGTGAGATACGGTGTTATCCAACCCCATCTCAGTTGTGATCTTTTCTATCGCGTGTGCCCCGCTGTCCTCATCTCGGCATGTACGGTGGCCATACTGCCCTGCTAGCCTTATCTCGGCTTGCACGGTGTGAGGTGCGGTGTTATCTAACCCCATCTCGGTTACGATCTGTTCTATCGCGTTTGCCCCACTGTCCATATCTCAGTCTGCATGGCGGCTGATCTATTCCACTAGCCTCATCTCTGCTTGCGCGGTGTGAGGTGAAGTGTTGTCTAACTGCATCCTCTGTTTGTGATTTGTTCTATCGCGTGTGCCCCACTAACCTCATCCCGGTCTGCGTGGAATTTGAATCGTTTCATCATTGACCAACTTCGAGTCAGTGTAAACTCATGTTCCTGTGTTATAAAAGATTTGATCAGTTCGTTGCAAATTGATTTGCTCGTTATCATTTAAACGATTTTCGCATTATTATTATCTTGTCTTTTCTCTTCTTTTTTTTTTCATTCACCGTGTTATCAAACGCTTGGAAAATATAAAAAAGATGTTAATCACAACAGAATATACAACATGAAATATAGATTTAACAGAATATAAGCATAAGTTAGTCAAAATGTAAACATAAATGTTCCACTAAATGACAACATATTTTGTCCATAAGTAAAACAAATGCAATGAGGACGGCCTCCCTGGACAGTCTAAAGAGGGTGGTAGTCTGAGGGCTCATCCGGGTCCTCCTCATCATCCGACACATTCACTGGCTAGCTTCGTGATGTGGACACCGATGGTCGGGCCTTGGACGTGGAGGGTCGGCTAGGCGGTGCTAGCGCTAGGGGTCTGAACCTGGCCTAGGCGCGAGGAGGGGCTGTGACTGGTGCAGCCGCAGGCTGTGCTCTCGCAGGGTCCGCCTGCTGAAACTGTACCTGTGCATAGCCATCCAGGAAAGGCTGGGCACACACTCCCATGAACTCCAATGTGTCCCTAACTACCCATCCTAACTCCTGGAATCTGCTGGATAGCGTCAAGGTCTGATCTTGGGTTGCACTCCTGATGCCCCCAAGTGTAGACTCTATCTGCTCCCTAAATTCCCTAATAGACTGGGCGATAGGTGGAATGGCACCCTCCAACACTCCTACTCTAAAACTGAGGGAACTAACGGACTCGTCCACCATCTGGACAGCCGTATCCACCCTGCCGGCTGCAGCACTATGGGAAACTGTCAAATCCCGCCGTAACTCCTCAATGAGCCTAGCCTGCTCATGGATGACCCTCTCCTGCTTGGCCAACCTCTCTAACATAACTCGATCATGCTCCTCATACTGCCCCATCCGCTCAAGGAGGACCCTGTCCCTCTCCTCCTACTGCCCAATCCGCTCGAGAAGGGACCTGTCTCTCTCCTCCTGCCTGCGCTCCATGGCAGCAAAAATAGACGTCATGGCCACCAATAGGTCGGGCTGGGCTGGTTGTGGTGCTGGTATTGGTGTTGACTCTGTCGGATAGTCTGGAGGTGGTGTAGTGGAGGTAGATGCCCCCGAATGCCCTGCTTGGCTGTAAGGGTGAAACCTAGCTGTATCCTGAGGCATCAACCTCTATACTCGTGCCAGAGATAGAGGAAGACTCTGTACCCTCTGTGCCGAGGGAGTGGCAAATAACTCTTCCATAGTGAACTCTATCCCCTTGTTGACTGGAGTCTGCGGCTGTCCCTCCTGTAATGGCTACTGCTGTGGGGACAGTTACCCCTAAAACTCAGGCTGCTAGGGAGGCTACCCCTCCTAAAACTCAGACTGTTGGGGAGGCTACCCCTCCTGAAACTCAAAATGCTGGGGAGGCTACCCCTCCTGAAACCCAGGCTGCTAGGGAGGCTGCTCCTCCATCAGGGGCTCCTCTACCAGCTGAAGCGATGGGAGGCCTAAAGTACGTCTAGTCTCATGGATCGTGCGCAGTCTATACTCCTCGGCCTGGCCCGACAACTGAACTATCATCCCCATGGTGAGGGCTGATGATGCATCTACACATATGCTTTCCTCCAGTGTGGGTCCGAGACGATTTGGACGAGCTCCTAGCTCCAGCAATAATTTGGTGATTACTCCTCTCACATATAATATAGGGGCTGCCCCCCTAGACACTCTGACTAAACTAGCCACGATCTCGTGGCTAATGTTGAGCCGACGCCCTGCAACCATAGCCCACAGACTCTAGATCTCTGTGGCATTAAGTGAGCCCGGGTTACTAGCCCGTCCCAGGTAGGAGCTAGAGATAACCTTATGAATGTACCGGAGGGCCTGCAATGAGAGCACCGTACTCTTCGCCATGTCATGGTCAAATAGTACTCCCGACAGAGCTATGACCTCCCAATGCAGGCGCCTAACAGCCCTCTGAGGCACTATAACATCGTCTTCGAATGGTAACCCCATAGCCTCTGCGAACCACTGGCGGGTGATACTGTAGTGATATCCATTGACCCAGAACTGAATGACCCCCTCCTTTGTGTCAGATCTCTGGAATCCCCTGCAATGCAAAGTAGCAAGAAATTCCCGACAACTCCCGAGTGGGTGTGGAAGGCAGGCCAAAGAAACTCTGTCCATCCTATGGCCGCTACTAGTGCGTCTACCTCCTCCAACATACCAATGGCCTGTAGGAAGGGTCTGGAGATAAAATGGCTGGCCCGGAACTGCACTCGAGCCAGTAGCCTAAACCTCTCCCTCGCCTCATCTCTCATCCAGGCAGGAGGCTCGGGCTCTAGCTGACCATCTGGAACCTGATGTCTAGGAGGCATCCTAAAAAGAAAAAAGTAAGAAATTAGTTTGGCATCATCACAGAAAACAACGGTTAAGAAAAAGATTATGACTTTGTAAATTTCGGTGGTATCCCAAGCTGACATGCAATAATATCAACAGCGTTCTCGCAGGGGTACATTTATACAATATATATATATATATATATATAAAATTTTGGCAGCATCCCGGCAAGGTGTGCCCTAAAAAAATTTGGGCAGCTATAGACACCGGGTCCTGAGTCAGCCTAGATCGAAGTTACCCGATGATAATAATTGCCTTCACAGGCTAAAAAGGTTAAAAGTGATGATTTTCTCGTAAAATTTGCATTTTAGAGTGAAAAATTGAAAAAATATAAAAAATATTTTAAAAATTAATTTTGAAGAATGGGGGCTTAAAATTATAGTATTTTTAGTCAATTTAAACTTTAAAAAAAAATCGGATCGCGAGTGTCGGGATACATGAGCTTGCGAAAAGAAAAAAAAATGAAAGAAAAAAAATTTAAATGCAAAAAGAAAAGAAAAATAATAATAAATAGAAAAGAAAGAAGGAAAGAGAGAATTGATCAGGGGGTAAGGGAATGTTATTTGGGGGCAAGCTTTATTCAAATCCCGTGGGTATACACATACCTGCACCTTGTCACTCTATTTGGCTACTGAAAGGAACAAGAAGACTGATTCGCAAGTTATCCACCCAGTTCATTCATGTAAAGGATGTGCAGTACGAGAGGAAAGTTAATGACATGCAGTTGAGATGCTAGATAGGAAAAGGCCAAGAAGATTATGAAGGAGACCCATGCAGGGGCCTGCAATCAAAAATCTTTACACGTATCACACTTTATTCCTCGAGGCATGGGGTAAAAGCACTACCTGTCGAAGCACTTAAATGTTAAAGGTCAATCATGGGAATAACGCTACAGCGGCTAAACACATCAGACAATATTGGGACAATCATAGAAACAACTTTGTAGCAACTAAGCACATCAGACCAAAACAGGTTATGGGATTATTATTGCAATCTTACCTATCAGGAAACAATTTACTTAATCATTCGGGAAGAAAGTCAGAAAGCACCTACTGAAAAGAGTGAGATTTGGTATTCAGGAAAATAAGACCAAGTATTCCAGATGAACGAAAGACCAAGTATTCCAGATGAATGAAGTAAATTCAGGCCAGCAAACGAAGACTTCTTTGTTCTTGAAAAGTCATTATCCCAGGGAGCAGCGTTTTGGCAGATAGTAAAGGAAGCAAGTTCGACGAAGCAATCAGCCTCAACAAACCCGAGAAGGTCCATGGTAGAGACTAAAAATCAAAAGAAGTGAATAAATGCCCGCGGGTCGAAAACCGAAAAAAGGCGGCCTTGCTAAAATTGGGCGCCTCGTCAGGGTGATAACCGAAAAAAGGCACTCTGGTAAAAAATTAGAGGCTCGAGAGAAAATATCCAATCAGGAAAACCCGAGAGGGCTGATTAGAAATAGGAGTATGATGCTTTCAAGATCCATTCTGAGATTAAACGTAATTTTGCATTTTGAATCTATGTTAAATGGTGATCATGTACGGAGAAATCATACCGAAATACACACAATCTTTGCAAATGCATAAAGCAAAAGTAGTTTTAACTCCTGATTTCCTAGTTCTTTTATAAAAAGAAAGATGTCATTCATTATTGAGTGTATAAAATCTAACTGGCTATACTTTGCTTCTACTCTTGCCGACCAGATGCCTAAGCAGTTGAGTTTTATTATCTACTGCAAGGTTAAGTATCCTTTTTTTCACAGGCACTTATGGAAGCAAGGATGTAGTCTCTGACCCACAATATGACAAATTTAGGAAAGCAATTGTGTCCTAGGGCTGTGGTACTCAGGAGTGAAAGTAGAAGACAAGATGTTGAGGAAGCCCTGACAATAGTTCTAATTTTTCAAGTCATCTCAAAAAAAAGAAAAAGAAAAAGAAAAAGCCGTTAGAGTGAAAACCGTAACTGGCACTCTAAGTAAAAATTAGGCAAAAGGATAGGGTGAAAAGCTAGAAACAGGCAGTCTGTCCTTAAAAAAAAAAGAAAAAAAAAACCGCTGGATTGGGTTAGGTCCATTCCAGGCAAAAAATAAGGCACAGAGTTATGTGAAAATCCGCAAAGGACACATCTCCCGCTAAGAAAAGCTAGTGTGAAAATCCACAAGGGACGCACTACCTTCAAAATAATGACTACAGGTAACAAGGGAGAATCTTGAAATCCCAGAAGGGCATGAAATTCAAAAGCAGCTTAAAAGGCATTGATTCTGTTGTAAATTGCAGCTAGCCCGGCTATCATCTCCAAGTCCACATAGATGAATCCTTATACTGCATTTCTGCATGACTCATGCATTTCACTTGCATGCTCACTATTTTTCCTACATATTTTAGTTTCCCTATTTTGCAGAGAGAGAGATTTGATGCGGACACCGACAGAAATCGAGTGACGACATCAGTCCAAACAATCAACCTAAGACTTCTCAGGGAGCAGCAAATCCAAAGACCTCTCAGGGGGCAATCAACCAAAGACTTCTCAAGGAGCAGCAAATCCCGAAGACCTTTGAGGAGGCAAATTCCGAAGACCTTTGAGGAGGCAAAACCTGAAGACCTCTGAGGAGGCAAAACCAAAAGACCTCTGAGGAGGCAAAACCAGAAGACCTCTGAGGAGGTAGAAACCAGAAGACCTTTGAGGAGGCAAATTTCGAAGACCTTTGAGGAGGTAAAAACCTGAAGACCGCTGAGGAGGCAAAACCAGAAGACCTCTGAGGAGGCAAACCATAAGACCTTTGAGGAGGTAGAATCCAGAAGACCTTTGAGGAGGCAAAAATCCATAAGACCTCTGAGGAGGGAAATCCAAAAGACCTTTGAGGAGGCAAAAATCCAGAAGACCTCTGAGGAGGCAAAACCTGAAGACCTCTGAGGAGGCAAAACCAGAAGACCTCCGAGGAGGCAAATCCATAAGACCTTTGAGGAGGTAGAAACCAGAAGACCTTTGAGGAGGCAAATTCAGAAGCGCTCTGAGGAGGGAAATCCAGAAGACCTCTGAGGAGGCAAAACCTAAAGACCTATGAGGAGGCAAAACCTAAAAAACTCTGAGGAGGCAAAACCTGAAGACCTCTGAGGAGGTAAACCCTAAAGACCTCTGAGTAGGCAAACCCTGAAGACCTCTGAGGAGGCAAACCTCGAAGTCCTTTAAGGAGGCAAAACCCAAAACTCTCTGAGGAGGTTAGACACCAAAATCTCATAGTCCACTGAGGGGGGCAAAGTTCCTAGGTCCTATCAAGGGGCACCACCGCTTCAACACGCCCACAAGATGGCAACAACCACCACCACGATTTCCCCGCTTCGGAAAAGTAAGGGCTGCCTCAGGTACGCGTCTCTTTCCTTTTCTTCTTTGAGTTTAGGCTCACCTAGACACTAGTGTACTAGATTCTCCTAAACTGGAGGCAACTGTAGACAACGGGTCCTGAGTCAGCCTAGATCGAAGTTACCCGATGATGATAATTGCCTTCACAGGCTAAAAAGGTTAAAAGTGATGATTTTCTCCTAAAATTTGCATTTTAGAGTGAAAAATTGAAAAAATTAGAAAAAATATTTTAAAAATTAATTTTGAAGAATGGGGGCTTAAAATTATAGTATTTTTAGTCAATTTAAACTTTTAAAAAAAAAATCGGATCGCTAGTGTCGGGTGCGGCGGCGCGCTCTGGCGCCCAGCTCGCCGGCGCGTAGACGCCCAAGCGCCCAGCGCGCTGGGCGGCAAGGGGCGACGCCGCGCATCACTAAAAGTGCGCGCGCAACATTGCGAGTAGTTTCCGCTCATCCGCGCAGCGTCGCTGCGTGCGACGACCGTAGCTCTATAGCGACGGGCGTCCCTTCCCCCTGGTGTCGGTAAAGGGTCTGAATCAGCCCCTTTTCTGATTTTTTCACCATTTTTCCGATTTTTTTCACCCCAAATCAAGGTTTTTTAGTCCAAATAAATTTCTAAAATATTATTTTAGATAACTAATCAATAAAACTTGATTTTATCCCCAAAAATAAAAGAAATTGAGTTTAAATAAAATTGTTTTTCCCTAATTGAATTAGGCCAACTTTTTCCTCCAACCTATATATTCTTAATGATAGAAAAATTAAGGGAGCCTCCATAATTTTTCATTTCACCAAAATTTCAGATTTTCCTCTCTTCTTTGATTTCTCTTCCAAAAATTTCATATTTCTTCTTTTAATTAGCAAGGATTAATGGAGATTGGAAAATTAATTTTCAATTCTTGATTATTCCAAATTAATTTCTTTGTTTTCTCCATAAACATAAGAGATTAATTTTCACTTTCAAAATTAGTTTTTTTATTTCTTAACCATTCAAGTTAATTCTTTTGTTTTCTCTATAAACAAAAGCAATTAATTTTATTGCTAAATTATTTTCTCAAGCAATTTTTCAAGTAAATCGTCACTTCACTTTCATCGAATCCAAAACTTTGAGGGTAAATATTCTTGGCTCAATTTCTATTTTCTTTTATTTTATTTATATTTAATCTATTCATGTATATTTTGTTGTTTGTATTGATTTATTTATTGTTTTCATTTATTTACTTGTTGTATTGAATTTATATTTGTTCTATTTAATTGTTTATGTATGATTTTATTTTTGTTCATGTGAATATTGATTTCTTTTGATTCTTAACATGTAAATAATTTATTTTATTTTGATTTCTCATTATTCTTAACATGCAATTAATTAATTTGTTTTTGTTAATCATTTTTGCCATGTAAATAGTTTGT
This sequence comes from Excoecaria cochinchinensis, assembly GCA_947683425.1. Taxonomy (NCBI): domain Eukaryota; kingdom Viridiplantae; phylum Streptophyta; class Magnoliopsida; order Malpighiales; family Euphorbiaceae; genus Excoecaria; species Excoecaria cochinchinensis. The sequence goes on from CANTUQ010000092.1 coordinate 15,232,762, forward strand.
TTTAATTATGAACACATCAATTAATCATGTCATTGTTTTAATTATTTTTATCATTCTTTTGTTTACTAACTTTTATTATTCTTTTTATCATTGTTACATAATTTATTTATTATTATTTATTTATTTATTCATTTATTATTTTTCACTTTTTATCATTATTTTCATCATGTGTATATTTTCATGTATTAATTAATTAACATGTTTTATTTTATTTTCATCACATCTTTTAATCATTTATCATATATAATGCATGTTTCTCATTTATTTTGGTTTGTTAACATTTTGATTCAATTATCATTCTTTTCATGTCATCTTATTTTATTTTAATTTGTTATTCATTATTTTATGTATTTATTTGATTTAATTAATTTAATTACTAATATTATTTTGTTTATGTTTTGTTTTTATGTCAAAACTCATTTTTTGCTAGCACATGGGGAGATCTAGAAGGCTCGTTTGGTCCATATATTTATTTTCTTTATTTGTAATATTTTGTTTATTTGGCTTTTTTATTTATTTTTGCCATATATTTTTCTTGTAAAATTGTTTATTTAGGCCCGTTAGAAAGAAAGTCACTAAACCATTTTTATTAACTAACTTGGTATTTTTTCCTAAATAAAAATGGGACCAATATCTCAATTTTCTCCATCCAAAATCATCACATAAAAATTGTTTCATAATAAATATGCATGCGAGGACCAATGTCCTCACCATTAATGAATATCCCGGTTTATGCATGATTTGAATTTTATTTACAATGGGGGTTGTATTCCCCCCCCTAGTTTTTTTGTATTTACTTTCATGTATTTTATTTTATTTATTGCTTTCCTTGAATGATCAAACTTGCGCTCTAATTATTGCATCAAAATGTATGAGAAAAGGGATGAAAACTTAAATTCAAAACTTAATTATAAAATAACTAAGGTATGAATAAATGAGAAGTCCCGAACCATCTCTGGTCTTTGGGCTCAACGAGGCGAGAGGACCATTCCGATGTTTCATTGGAATGGGATCTCCAAGACACCTCTTGTGTCCCACCAAAAGACTCAATTTACAATCCTAGGCTCCATAGGGTTAGAGGGTCATTCCAATGTTCTATTGGGGTGAATGCATCCAAGACCCCTTTGGTTTGCCCAAAATGGATATTATGCACCGTCTTAGGCTCACTGAGGCGAGATGAACTTTCCCAATGTTTTATTGGGTGGCGACTCCAAGAAACCTCCTTGTTGCCCAAAATAGACGCACTTGTAAATACCTTACAAGTTTTCATGAACCTCTCCTGATCGCCCTAAGAGCGGGCCTTCGGGGCGTCCTACGGGGTTCGACGCGCGTCACAGCAGCATCCCGGTAAGGATGTACCCAACCAGAAAAATTTACAAAAATTTAGGCAGCATTCCGGCAAGGATGTGCCCAACCTCCTGCACAAAAAATAAAAAAAAATAGGCCTCAGGCCCCAAGCAACATTTTAAATTATTCATGTCTTGTCTAGTTCGGGTTGGTCCTACAACTATGTCTAACAGCGGTAAATCCAACTTTTCTATGGATAACTTTCATTCTCTTGTCACTCTGTTCGTTTTATTTTCATTTTTTTGATTTTTTTTATGTTGACCTTTTATGCATCATGTTCCACATATAGTTCAAAGAAATTGAGTAGAAAAAAGGCAGGAATTAACATTAAATTATGCCAACATGCATCTCTCATGAAAAATATAAAAATTAAATAGAAAGAAGAGCAAAAAATGAAAAAACTGACCTGTATGTCGACGAGACTGTGCTGAAAATAAATTCGACAAAAAAGTATAAAAAGTGCTTCTAAGTGTGCGTGACTGTGTGAGGGTCATTTTACGGGCCAAAAATGAGGGAGATATAGCCAAAAAAATTATTCTGGGCGTCAGTTAGTGAGGGAGAGTGAAAAGGAAGAAGGAAAAAAACTGATGGGCGTCGGTCACTCGTGGCTTTTATAGATTTCATTGATCGACGGGCAGCCCATCTCAAGTGCGAGTGACGGGCATCCCGTCTGTCGCTCTGGATTCCGACTTTGAATGCTAATTAATGCCCTAATTAAATCCTAATCAATTCTCCATTAATTCGCCCATTAAATGCTTTTTTTTTTTAATTTCTAACCTCCGCATCTGGACTTGCCTGCAAAATTTCCAAAGTCAATAGAAATATGCAAATATTATTTTATGCGCGTGTTATGCATGAATGCAAGAAGGAGATCTGCCTATTGGTCAACCAGGTTGACCGACGAGCTAGCCGTCGGTTGGGTGACAAACGGGCACCCCGTCGGTCGTCCCTTCCTTTAAAATCACCATTTTATCCCTCGAGTTTCGTGTCCTTTCATCTTCTGAGACCATTTTAAACCTTTTGCTCAGGTTTTTCCCTTCTTTTCTTTACTTATTTCCTTGGCCAATCTTAAATTTTCAACCAAAGGACTTGAGAAATGTCTTCAGCCACTGTTGCAAAGATGTATCGAATTCTGGATGATTCACAAAGTTGGGAAAACTCTACCCTAACTCCATTTTTCAGTCTGAAATTCCTGAGAAGGGTCAAAGTAGACTATAATCTTCTTTTGGCTGCGGTTCATTTCTGGGACCCGCGATTTCATGTCTTCAGGTTCACCTACCAGGAACTGTGCCCCCTACCTGAAGAGCTTGCCGCTATTGTTGGGACCTGGTATCCACACCCTGCCTTGCATTCCCCGCTGTGGTCTGGTTCAGACTCGAGATGTAGCACTGGCCTTAAGTATTGCCCCTTCTGACATTACCCGTCTAGTTCCTTAGGGCCCCACATTTGCCTTAGAACCACTGATTGAGGCACTGGATGAGTTCCCCGACGCTCCTCCATACCGTGTAAGTGTCATCTTTCTTTTCTGCCTGATGAAGTATCTGATTTTGACTTTAGAGGAGCTGATTGGAGACTCTCGTCTATTTGGGATTCTAGATGATTTCCAACGTAGATTGACCCCCTTTCCACTGATCCTTGTTGAGACCTTCATAGGTCTTGATTCTGTCCGAGCTGGGTCTTCTACTAGTTTCTCTGGGAGCCCCTTACTACTCCAGGTAAGTCATTGTTTTCAAAGGTAGTGCATTCCTTAAATGCGTCCCTTTAGGGATTTTCACATAACCTTATGCCTTACTTTTGCCTGAAGTGAACCTAACTCACTCCAGCGACTTTTATTTTCCTTTGCCTTTTTACCTTATTTTCTTTGGCTTTTATTTTCTTCTTGTTTCTCTTTTTAGATATGGCTGCAAGAGAAGTTGAAGCTGCTGTCAAAACCACCTCCCAGGGTCATTAGTCAGTATTCTGCGAGGCATTTTCTTCCTCTCTAGCGTCTGTACTCATTTGCGACCCCTAATGAGGGCATTACCAGATTTAGCGATGTAACAAATGAGGACATTAGTTTCATGAGTGTTTGGCTCCCCTTAGCTGCTATGACAGTTGATGGTTCTTCAGGATGTGTTCCCTTATGCGGGCTACGTTAGGCTACCTTTTACATCGCGGCCCGATGCGCTCGACAGCTCGGGATAACTCAAGACGTGGTGAGAGTCCCTCTATCTTTTCAAGGAAGAATCTTATCTGCAGCTTTCGCCTCCCACTATCATGAACTCTGGGCTGGACTACCAGTGAGGACTGTCATTCCTTCTTTTGGTCATCAATCTGTTATTTCTACTAGCACATACAAGAGATGGGTGCTCAGCCCTGCCGTTGACAGCAGGACTCGTCGACTTAGACATTTGGCCGGCGAGTGTAGTAGTAGAGTTTAGTTCAGATTTATATGCATTTTGAGCAGTATGTTTCTTTTTAAAATAGAACTTAGAAAATAACATGAATGAATGAATTCGGTTTTATTTCATTTCACAAAATTGTGTACATCTCAGTATGATTTCAATATACATGATCGTCATTCAACATTAATTCAAAAATGCAAAACTACATTTATTCAAGGAGCCAATCTTGATAGCATCAGCTCCTGTTACCAATTAGCCCTCGCGGGTTTTCTTGATTGGACATTTTCTCTCAAGCCTCTAATTTTTAACCAGGATGCCTTTTTTCGGTTTTCACCCTAACGAGGTGCCAAATTTTAGCAAGGCCGCCTTTTTTCGATTTTTGACCTATGGGGCTTTTATTATCTTCTTTTGATCTTATTGTCTTTAACCATGGAGCCTCTTTAGTCTATCGACGTTGACCGGCTCCTTAAACTCGTTGCCATCGCTATCTGATAAAATCGCCGCTCCCTTTGATAGTAGCTTCTTGAGGATGAATGGACCTTCCCACGTGGGCCTGAATTTTCCTCTGATATCTGGCACACCTGGTCTCATCTGTTTGAATACCAAGTCCCCCTCCTTCAATGGGTGCTTTTTCACTTTCTTTCCAAAGGACCTAGCGAGCCTCTTCTGATAAATTTCATTATGATAATAGGCTCTCAACCTGCTCTCATCCAACATGTTTAAGTGTTGCAGCCGCTGCTGTGCCCATTCAGCTTCCGGAATTTCAGCTTTCATAACCACTCTTAGTGACCTGAGTTTCACCTCGACTGGCAATACTGCTTCCGTTCCATAGACCAAGGAATATGGAGTGGCTCCTGTTGAAGTTTTGATAGTCGTTCTGTAGCCCCAAAGTGCAAAAGCTAACTTGTCTGCCCAATCTTTGTAATTCTGAACCATTTTTGCCAAGATCCTCTTGACATTCATGTTGGCGGTTTCTACTGCCCCGTTGGCTTGAGGACAATATGGAGAAGACTTGTGATGCTTAATGCCATATTTCTGGAGTAACTTCTTGGTTTCGGCCATGCACTGGACCCCGTTGTCAGATACCACTTGGTGTGGAAGGCCATATCTACATATCAAGTTCTTCTCGATGAACTTTGCCATATCCCGATCATCAACCTTCTTGAAAGACTCAGCTTCTACCCACTTTGGAAATTAGTCGATGGCAACAATGATGTATCTATGCCTATTAGAGGCCGTGGGACGTATCTCTCCAATAATGTCTATCCCCCAAGCTGCGAACGGCCAAGGCAACGTCAAACTATGCTGTTCTAAAATTGGCAAGTGTCTTAAGTCTGCATATTGTTGGCACAACTGACATTGCTTTACATACTGCGAGCAGTCTATATCCATGGTGAGCCAGAAGAACCCTTGTCTCATGATCTTTTTAGGAAATGTTATCCCGTTCATATGGGCTCCATATACACCGGCATGAGTTTCTTCCATTACCCTCTTGCCTTCTTTCTCGTCCAGACACCTTAACTGGATGGCATCGGCCTGTCGTTTGTACAATACTCCATCTATGCTGATGAACTGAGTAGATAGCTTACGGATCATTCTCTGATCTTTCTCGATAGCTTCCTCTGGAAATGTCGCATTTTTTAGATAGTTCCTAATATCATAATACTATAGCTACCCATCTGCTACTTCTATTTCCATTACTGACTTAGATTCGAAGCTAGGTTTTTCAGAGCTGGAAATCAAAATCGGCCTCATGACTACCCCTTCTAGATTGTCCCATATCGACACTAAAGTAGCGAGCGCATCAGACAACTGATTCTCGTCCCTCGGAATGAAATGGAATGTACACACCTCAAACTAACTGCTCAAATCCTTCAAGTGCTTGACGTATGTTATCAGTCTCTCTTCTTTAACAGCCCATTCACCTCGAATTTGATTGATCACTAGGGATGAATCTCCAAATACTTCCACATTCTTGGCTCTTAAGGCTATTAATGCTTCCAACCCAAAAGTACATGCTTCATACTCAGCCTCGTTGTTGGTAGTCCTGAATCTCAGTTTCTTTTCTAAGGGAAGTTTCTCATGATCCGGGGTTATCATAATAACTCCTACTCCTGCCCCCTTGCTATTTACAGCCCCGTCAAAGTGCAATTGCCAACCCTAAACTGCTATAGCTGCCACGTCCTCATCCGAAAAGTTGAACTCGTATGAGTATCCTTGAATTGGGTGTTCTACTAGGAATTCAGCCTCTGCACGCCCTTTGATAGTCTTTCGAGTAACGTACTCTACATCAAATTCTTCTAGCAGCAATAACCACCTACCCATTTTCCCAAGTAAAGATGGAGCTTTCTGCAAGTACCTTATGTAACACCCCGAAAATCACCCTAGAAGAATTGAGTGTCACTGGTGTAATAATGTGCATGATAATTAGGGCTTACAGCCTTGGACCTAAGTGAGAAAGTGAAGTGCGGGACTTAATTGAAGGAAAATAAAGTATTGCAGTTACTGAATTGTACTTTGTATGATTAACTAGCAAATGAAGATTTATTTAGTGTAATGGCTGTTAATTAAGTTAATCAAAAGTTAGTGGGATCGGCTGTATGTTAGTGGATTTAGCTGGATGCTAGTGGACTCCATGTGTTAGTGTGTGAACCAGCCACCTTGTGTAGGGAGAGTGAGAACTTGACACCTCATTCTTACATGGAAGCATGAGGTGGGTTAGTGAGTAAACCTGTCTTTTGTTCCTTGATTCAGCCATTTTGATCCCTTGATCCTGCCCTCACTCTCTCATGAGTTCATTCTTCCTTTTTGCTCTTCTTTCATTTGTTCTCTTTGACCATGGAGACCAAAGGGTAGATATTGATAGATAGAAGATTGTGCATTATTGTCTAGAAAAGGTATATTGATGTTGAGTTCATCTTCTTCATATCTTTCTTTTTGCTTCATAATTGTTATGGGTAAAGTCTAATGGACTTAAATGTGTTGTGTGCTTATGTGTTATGAGTTGAAGAGCCAGGTAGAGCTAGAAAAGGGAAGGAGAAAGTGATATAGAAGAGTAAGAAGGAGTGCTCCAAGAGGTTAGGGATTTGTTGTGTTTTGATGTGATTAGTGTGTTTGAAGTTCTTGTAAATGAGATGTGATACTGATTTTGTTATTGATATTGAATTGGATGGTGAACAAGTGTAAAGTGATTATTGTAGTGATATTAGTGTTAATGGCATCTAGTGATTTGTAATATTTATTGGCATGCTCAAATTGATTGTGTATTATGACATGTAAATGAAGAGGTAAAGTATGCTTGTGTGGTGAAGAGGGTTGCCTAAGCATGTGAATGCAAGAATGCCAAGTATGAGAAAAAGCACAGCTGTGTCTTGGTAAAACACAGCTGTGAAGTGGAAATTTGGCATGCGTCACGGTGACAACCAAATTGGTTGTGACCGTGAGGCATCAAAATGAGCATTCTGTTTTGAAGTGCAGTATGTCACGGTGACAATCAAACTCATTGTGACCGTGACATACCCCAGACATGCATTCTGCCCGTGAGTTGGTCATAAGTCACGGTGACAATCAGATTGATTGTGACCGTGACCTATCACAAACTACATTCTGTTTTGGGGATTCAGTATGTCACGGTGACAACCAGATTGATTGTGACCGTGACCCCTCTGTCTTGGCAATGTAACCCTATTGTATATGAATGTATAAATTGTGCAATCTTATCTATAACTAGAAGCCTTATTGTATGAGCATTATATCAATGATAAATGAAGTTTATGTGCATACAACTAGGGTGATTATGTGAATTAGAGATGCATGATAGCCTAACTAAGCTTGAATGCATCATCATGCGAACACGTGACAATGTGAATTACAAATGCATGACAGCCTAACTAAGCTTGATTGCATTATCATGCGAATTATGAACATGTGAGGAGAATCAAATCATGCGAATGAATTTAATATGCGAATGAATTATGCCATGAGAATGAATGCGTAGTGTGTGAATAAAGTAATAAGCCTGTAGTCGAGTCGTGGATAAATAAGCATGCTTATGAAGGGCTAGTGATTTGCGGCTGCTAGTGATTGGCACCGACGGGTGTCTAGTGATTGATACCGACGGGTATTTTGTGATATAGCGATCGAGACTTCTGTCTTTAGTGATATAGTGTTCGAGGCCTCGGTCTCTAATGTTATTGATCAGTGTACCCGTATCCATTCCTAAGACTATACATGCTATTAATGAATAACAAGAATATTGTGTGTGTTCATGATAAATATGTGTTGGAATTATTGTTCTTGATGATAGTGTGATATTTATGCCATGCTATTGAATTAGAAATAATGCAATGAGCCTACAATGGGCTTAGTGTAGTGACTAATGAGCAGTGTACATGGATATTGAATGATAGTGACTTATTGTTCCTCAATGACTTGGTGAAGTGAATATTGAACATGGTAAGTGAATAGCGATTTAAAGCATGTTATAGATAGCTTATGACTTGTGATTAACATGAGTTACAGCGTATTGACATGATAGCGTAATATTGATCTAGTGAGTGTACATCATATGCCATATGTGTTAAGCATGCTCTCTATTGTGTAATGCTTTGTGATTATTGTGTTAGTACCAGTTTGTACATCCCCACTAAGCGTTATCGCTTAGCACGGGTGCTTGTCTCCCGTGTAGGTTGTGAATTGGAGTCGAGTTTTTGAAGAAGTACTGCAGGCCACCATAGGAGCGTGAAGTGTCTCTTCAAGTGTATAGTTTTGTATTTGGAGCTCCATTTTGTAAAAGCTATTCTTTTGTATATGTATAGTGTTATATGTAACGTATAGTAGTGAAGCTAGTAACTTGTAATAGTGTATAGCAAAGAACATCCGATCAAATTATAGTGTAGTGGTATGCATGAATTATAAGAAATGGTAATGTTAAAATGTAATGAAAGTTAATAAGATAATTGCATGATAGTGCTGTGTAGCGCTCCCTTGTCCTTCCAGGGGGCATTGGGCTGTCACAAGTTGTGGTATCAGAGCATAGGTTTAGGCGGTTCTGGACTATAGAAGTTATAGTGAATAGAATTATTTAGAGTCTTTCTAAAGTGTGGCCATAATGCAGAAATTGTGTGTTCGTTTTGTAGCATAACATGGAAACTGATCCTAGTGAAGAAATAGGTGAAACAACCGGAAGTGTTAACCCGGGTAGAGCTAACCGAAATAAGTTTGTACCTGAGCCTCCACCAAACAGGGATGCAAATCCACCTCTTATGCAAGAAAATGCCATGTTAATGCAAGGGTTTATGCGAATGATTGATAGGATGACGGCCCCCAAACCTCCTTCATATTTGATTAGGCAAAGAGGGGCAGAAGAGTTTAAGGGAACCTCAATGGATGAGTCGGACATAGCTGAGTATTGGATAGAGAAAATAGATCGAGTGCTACAAGAAGTGCATTGTCCTCAAGAGCAACGAGTGGAATGTGCTGTGTCTTTGTTACAAGGACCAGCATATGATTGGTGGAAATTGGTATTGAGGGATCCGCAACGACCTACAGAATTGACTTGGGAATTCTTTGTGCAAGAATTCGAAAAGAAATATGTTACCAAAGCTTATCGAGAGGCTAAGTGGAGAGAATTTGTGAGTCTGAAGCAAGGAAGTATGAGTGTAGCGGAATATGATAAAGAATTTTGTCGTCTCATTAAATATGTGCCTAAAGACCTAAGGACGGATGAGTTTAAGTGTCAACAATTTGAAGAGGGCTTGGATGAGATGATTAAGGGGTTGTTGGCAGCTACGACATCAATGCAAACAGTTAGTTACTATCAATTGGTACATGCTGCATTGAAGGTAGAGAAATCTGAGATAGTTCAAAGAAAGAATCAAAAGAGAAAGACACAAGACCGTGGACATGGGTATAGTTGGGTAAAGGATAACAAAGGCGTACAAGATGCAACTCCAAAAGCAGTGAACCGAGACAAGTCAAGTAAGCGAACTCGAGTATCTGAAGTTGGGTATAAAGTTCCACCAAGCACGGGAAGTGTCCCGGAGCCATGTGAGCATTGTGGGCGGTCTCATTGGGGAGTATGTCGAAAGCTCACAGGAGCTTGTTTTAAGTGTGGGAGCTCTGAACATATGGTTGCAAGATGTCCACAAGCGCAAGAGAATTTGACTATGCAATCAGGAAGAGATAGTGTATCAAACACTACGGGTGAAAGAAGAGGTATAACCGGGAATAGAACTGGTCAAGCCGGACAACGACCGGGCATAGTTTCAGAAACAGTGGAAGGACCTAATGTATCGAGAGGGAAAGTGTATGCTTTGACTATGGAAGCGGATAAGAGAGGGCAAGACGAGATACCCGGTATGAGTTAAGATATAGTTGTGATTGTTAAAGTTAGTGTCTTGCATATTGCATGGGGTAAGAATCATAACATGTATAGATAAGGGAAATTTCGCGGACGAAATTCCTTAAGTGGGGGAGAGTTGTAACACCCCGAAAATCACCCTAGAAGAATTGAGTGTCACTGGTGTAATAATGTGCATGATAATTAGGGCTTACAGCCTTGGACCTAAGTGAGAAAGTGAAGTGCGGGACTTAATTGAAGGAAAATAAAGTATTGCAGTTACTGAATTGTACTTTGTATGATTAACTAGCAAATGAAGATTTATTTAGTGTAATGGCTGTTAATTAAGTTAATCAAAAGTTAGTGGGATCGGCTGTATGTTAGTGGATTTAGCTGGATGCTAGTGGACTCCATGTGTTAGTGTGTGAACCAGCCACCTTGTGTAGGGAGAGTGAGAACTTGACACCTCATTCTTACATGCAAGCATGAGGTGGATTAGTGAGTAAACCTGTCTTTTGTTCCTTGATTCAGCCATTTTGATCCCTTGATCCGGCCCTCACTCTCTCGTGAGTTCATTCTTCCTTTTTGCTCTTCTTTCATTTGTTCTCTTTGACCATGGAGACCAAAGGGTAGATATTGATAGATAGAAGATTGTGCATTATTGTCTAGAAAAGGTATATTGATGTTGAGTTCATCTTCTTCATATCTTTCTTTTTGCTTCATAATTGTTATGGGTAAAGTCTAATGGACTTAAATGTGTTGTGTGCTTATGTGTTATGAGTTGAAGAGCCAGGTAGAGCTGGAAATGGGAAGGAGAAAGTGATATAGAAGAGTAAGAAGGAGTGCTCCAAGAGGTTAGGGATTTGTTGTGTTTTGATGTGATTAGTGTGTTTGAAGTTCTTGTAAATGAGATGTGATACTGATTTTGTTATTGATATTGAATTGGATGGTGAACAAGTGTAAAGTGATTATTGTAGTGATATTAGTGTTAATGGCATCTAGTGATTTGTAATATTTATTGGCATGCTCAAATTGATTGTGTATCATGACATGTAAATGAAGAGGTAAAGTATGCTTGTGTGGTGAAGAGGGTTGCCTAAGCATGTGAATGCAAGAATGCCAAGTATGAGAAAAAGCACAGCTGTGTCTTGGTAAAACACAGCTGTGAAGTGGAAATTTGGCATGCGTCACGGTGACAACCAAATTGGTTGTGACCGTGAGGCATCAAAATGAGCATTCTGTTTTGAAGTGCAGTATGTCACGGTGACAATCAAACTCATTGTGACCGTGACATACCCCAGACATGCATTCTGCCCGTGAGTTGGTCATAAGTCACGGTGACAATCAGATTGATTGTGACCGTGACCTATCACAAACTACATTCTGTTTTGGGGATTCAGTATGTCACGGTGACAACCAGATTGATTGTGACCGTGACCCCTCTGTCTTGGCAATGTAACCCTATTGTATATGAATGTATAAATTGTGCAATCTTATCTATAACTAGAAGCCTTATTGTATGAGCATTATATCAATGATAAATGAAGTTTATGTGCATACAACTAGGGTGATTATGTGAATTAGAGATGCATGATAGCCTAACTAAGCTTGAATGCATCATCATGCGAACACGTGACAATGTGAATTACAAATGCATGACAGCCTAACTAAGCTTGATTGCATTATCATGCGAATTATGAACATGTGAGGAGAATCAAATCATGCGAATGAATTTAATATGCGAATGAATTATGCCATGAGAATGAATGCGTAGTGTGTGAATAAAGTAATAAGCCTGTAGTCGAGTCGTGGATAAATAAGCATGCTTATGAAGGGCTAGTGATTTGCGGCTGCTAGTGATTGGCACCGACGGGTGTCTAGTGATTGATACCGACGGGTATTTTGTGATATAGCGATCGAGACTTCTGTCTTTAGTGATATAGTGTTCGAGGCCTCGGTCTCTAATGTTATTGATCAGTGTACCCGTATCCATTCCTAAGACTATACAGGCTATTAATGAATAACAAGAATATTGTGTGTGTTCATGATAAATATGTGTTGGAATTATTGTTCTTGATGATAGTGTGATATTTATGCCATGCTATTGAATTAGAAATAATGCAATGAGCCTACAATGGGCTTAGTGTAGTGACTAATGAGCAGTGTACATGGATATTGAATGATAGTGACTTATTGTTCCTCAATGACTTGGTGAAGTGAATATTGAACATGGTAAGTGAATAGCGATTTAAAGCATGTTATAGATAGCTTATGACTTGTGATTAACATGAGTTACAGCGTATTGACATGATAGCGTAATATTGATCTAGTGAGTGTACATCATATGCCATATGTGTTAAGCATGCTCTCTATTGTGTAATGCTTTGTGATTATTGTGTTAGTACCTGTTTGTACATCCCCACTAAGCGTTATCGCTTAGCACGGGTGCTTGTCTCCCGTGTAGGTTGTGAATTGGAGTCGAGTTTTTGAAGAAGTACTGCAGGCCACCATAGGAGCGTGAAGTGTCTCTTCAAGTGTATAGTTTTGTATTTGGAGCTCCATTTTGTAAAAGCTATTCTTTTGTATATGTATAGTGTTATATGTAACGTATAGTAGTGAAGCTAGTAACTTGTAATAGTGTATAGCGAAGAACATCCGATCAAATTATAGTGTAGTGGTATGCATGAATTATAAGAAATGGTAATGTTAAAATGTAATGAAAGTTAATAAGATAATTGCATGATAGTGCTGTGTAGCGCTCCCTTGTCCTTCCAGGGGGCATTGGGGTGTCACACCTTAAGGGATTCTGCTTTGCTACTGCCTGTACCTTGTAAGAATGAAAATAGTATCTCAATTTCTTAGAGGCCCAGATTACCGCAAGGCAAATCTTTTCTTCTTCTGTATACTTAACCTCATAAGCTAGGAACTTCTTACTAAGGTAGTAAACAACAAAATCCACTCCGAACTCATCTTCCTGGGCCATTATGGCACCTACAGAACTATCTTCTATAGCTAAATACAGAATCAGTGGTTTGACTGGCTGCGGCAGCCTCAGCACCGGGGATTCAACAAATATTCTCTGATAGTATCGAAAGCTTTCTGACAATCTTCATTCCATACTACTGGTTGGTCTTTTTTGAGTAGTTTGAAAATTGGTTCACACACCGAAGTAAGCTTAGCAATAAATCTGCTGACATACTGCAACCTACCCAAAAAGCTTCTCACATCTTTTTCCTTCTGCGGCACCGGCATTTCTCTAATGGCCTTAACCTTGTCCGGGTTAATCTTGATTCCCCTTTGGCTAACTACATGTCCTAGGAGCTTCCCTGAGGTGACGCCAAAGATACATTTCTTGGGGTTTAATCATAAGTTGTACTTTCCGATTCTCTGAAAGAACTTTTCTAGGGCTTCAAAGTGGCCTTCTCATGTGGCCGACTTGATCATCATATCATCCACATATACTTCTACTTCCTTATGAATCAAGTCATCTAGAATCTTCGTGGCCATCTTTTGATAGGTTGCGCCTGCATTTTTTAAGCCGAAGGGCATTACCCTATAAGCGAATGTCCCCCGCTCCGTGATGAAAGCTGTTTTAATTCGGTCGATTATTTTATTGAGTATCTAGTTGTAGCCTGCGTAACCATCCACAAAACTGTACATCATGCAGGCAGTTGCACTGTCCACCAGCACGTCTATGTGGGGCAATGGAAAGTCATCCTTTGGACAAGCCTTGTTCAAGTCTCGATAGTCCACACATACCCTTACCTTGCCGTTTTTCTTGGCTACTAGGACAACATTGGACAACCAGGTAGGGTATTGACCTCAACTAGGAACTTGGCTTCGATCTGCTTGTGAATTTCCTCCTTCACCTTGTTTGCCCACTCCGGCCTGAGCCTTCTCAACTTCTGCTTGACAGGTCTATAGTCTAGATACGTGGGGATGGCATGTTCTGCAATTTTTCGGTCTACCCCTAGCATATCTTCGTAGGTCCAGGCAAAGAATTTTTGATGTTTTCTTAATATTCTCTCAAATTTTTCTCGCTCTTTAGGAGTTACATCCGATGTTATCAAAATTTCTTTCGGGTTTTTCGAGGTTCCAAGATTAAATGGAGTAGCATCAGTTGAATCAATGTCAAATATAGATCGATTATGATCATGATCATGCATAATGAAATCATCGAAAACATCGCACAAGTAAGCAAAATCGTTCACTTTATTAATAAAATTGAAATTGTCATTAACATTATTGAAAAGTTCTAGAGTAAAAAGAAAATCTAAACTATTTTCTTCTTCCTCCTCCGTCGGTGCATCTTTTGTAGCTGACGGTCTTGCATCATCTTGGCATTTCAGGCGTTCTTCAGCAACCCCCTGTATGGCTTCCTCAATCTTTGCTTTCCTCTTCAGCTGGGTGGCCACCATCTTCTCAGTTATAACCTCCTCGGCCTCCTCGCGGTCCCAAATTATCTCGCTGGTCATGATTTCCTCATCCCAAAGCCCCTCTGTCGGCTTGATCAATCCAATGCCTAGTCAAAGACATCATTGAAAACCTCAAAACCCGGTACAATTCTCCCATCAACCCACTGAGGCTCGGCTTCCCCGGTGTAAGCACATGCTGCAGCTACTGGCACAAAGCTCTTCTTGATATGGGGGATCTCCTTTGCTGACCCCTTGGCCCTCTTTACCACACCTTTATAACCTAGGCCCTTTCTGTCCTTCTGGCCTCTGGTGGCTATGGCTTCTGGCAACCCCTGAGAGTTCTTGCATAACCCCGCTCTGGGGAGGAATGACATCCTCTTCATCATGTTCAGCACTTGGGGGCTTCCCTTTATCTGCTCTTCCTCACCAATCATGGCAACATGGAACCCACTGAATGGTGCCTTACGATCTCCAGTATGGAAACCTGATTTTCTCGTGCAGCACTTATGGTCACAACCTGGCCTTCATGGGGTATTTTGACCATTTGATGAAGCGTAGAGGGGACGCCTCCCAACTTATGAAACCATGGCCTGCCCAAAAGAGCTCAGAAATTAGCGGGTATAGGCAAGACCACAAACTCCACTTCCGTTTCTACCGGTCCCGTCTTCACCATTGTCTTGAATGTCCCAGAGGCATGCCTGCGCGAGTTGTCATATGCCATAATAGTGAGATCGAACTTGGCCAACATATTTTTCGTCACCCCAAAAGCTGCCATTGCCACCTGCGGGCATACATTTATTGAGGAACTATCATCCACCATCACACAGGCTGTGTGCTTTTGATTAATTTGTGCCCTTATGTGTAAAAGGCAATTGTGGTTGCGGCCTTCTGCGGGTAGATCAGCACTTGTAAAAACTACATTCTCTCCCGTTCCTCCCTTCACTACATCTAGAAGCTCTGTAGGCGAGATGGTTGTGGCCATAGTTGACTCGCACAAAGCCTCCACTACTTTCTGCCTATGTGAAGGAGATTGCCTCAAGAGATCCCATATTGAAATCTAAGCCGGCGTCTTTTTCATCTGCTTGACAATCGGATCCTCTTCCGGATCCTCCCCCTTTTGGCCCGCTACCAACTCATACGGCCTTTCAATTTTTAGAGCTACCCTTCTGCTCCTAGTCACAGCTCCTACTTTATTCTTCTTTTCCTTCTTTTCTTCCTCTCTTTCCTCCGCCGAAACCCACGGGTCGAGAAACACTTTAGAATCATCATTTTTAGTTCCACTATCATCAGTGGACCAGCAATCGATCACTACAGTGGGAAGCCCTTCTTCACTCACCTCATGGAGGCTTGTGACAACAGTGTTGACATCATTGCCGTACAACTCCTTCAATACAAACTCCTCGGGCAAACTGGACCCGATCATGAATACTGGCGGGGGCACGTTGTTGTACCCAGCTTTCTTCTGACTACCTCTCTTCTCTGGGTCAATGATATGCTTTGAATCTATTAGATCTTGAATTGTGTATCTCAAAGCCTTGCACTCATCAGTTGTGTGCCCAGTGTGTTGATGATGAGCATAATATTCATTATCCTTATGCCCTGGCATGCCTTGAGTCCCGGCAGGTCGAGGTGGCAAAGGCTGCAACTTACCCTCCTTCATCAGCCTTCTCAGTACCCATGACAAGGACTGTAACACCCCGAAATGTACCCAAGCAGGATTTGTGTATTTTCGGGGATTTTGACGATCGAAATCATGTGAGTTGATGGTCGGAGTGATTTAGTAGGAAAAGATATGATCAGAATTAAGAGAAAAGTGAGCCAAAGGTATTTTGGTCATTTTGCAAATATGGATTTGATTGAATTGAATAAATAATTACGAGGGCTAATTTATGAAAATGGAGTAATATTAGATAGAATGTATGTGAAAGGTGATGTCAGGTGTGCCGAAAGGACGAATTCGGTATTAGTGCAAAAGTTTTGGCAAGTGCGGCCAATTGCAAATTTGTAAGGTATTAATTTATGACTTAATTGAAGGGGATAAGATTTAATTGTGGGCCAATGTAAAATTATATTTATGTATTATGTGAAGGAAGGATTAAAGAAGAGTTAAGGGACCAATAAGGAGAATTGTCATAAAAATCTACTTAGGGCCAATAGGGGGGTGCCATGTGGCATTTGAGATAGGCTTGACTTAATTAAAAAGGGAGTAAGAACAGATTTCTGCTCATTCCCTCTCTTTCTTCACATTTTGCCTTTCTCCTCTTCCCTTCCTCTTCTTCTTCATCTCACGCCAACCCCTCTCTCTCTCTTCTTGCAAGCCCAAGTTGTGTATAATGGATTGTAGCTCAAGTACTTTTATAAGAGATTAGAGATAGAAGGGTAAGTTATAACTTTTGATTTCTGCAATTCCTCTTTGTTCAATTAGAAATATTAAGTAGTATTTTATGTTTTGATGAGGAAATTGGAATAATAAAACTGAAGAAAGAGTGTGGAAGCAAGAAGAGCAACCATTGAAGCTAATGGAGCAAAGGAGTTTGAGGTTTGGGAAAAGTTATATGTTTTGGTGTGAATTCTTAATTATTGATTTGTGTATGAATGAGTTTTTGTTTTGAAGTGTATTTTATTTAAAATTGATTAGTTGTGTTGATGTGGTTGTGTGGATTGGCTTGGGTTTAGCGAATTTGAATTTTCTGGGGATACTCTGTCCAGATTCCACTGGACCTTTAGTGTTCGTTTTAGTTATATATCAAGCTACAGATGTCCAAATGAGATGATAATGGTGCCATTTGAAAGATAATTCATTTATCTAAAATTATCTCCGAAGGACCGGAACCTAATTCTGACTCTAGGACCCTTGAAAATAGTAAAAACCAGGGTGTTTGTACTTAAACGGGTTTACAAGAGCAGTGTAGGTTTTGTAGCTCATAAATGGAGTTCTAGATGTCTAATTGATCTGAAATTTATTTCATTTGAGAGCTAACATCCTAATTAACATTTGTTAAGAAGGACGTTTTGGTTAAAAATGGGGTTTAGTGGATCGTTTAACCGATACAAAGTCAAATATGGAAAACTGTCTCGTAAGTACGTTTTCGTAGGGCTGTTGTAAGAGCTCTCTGTCGCGAGCGCGACCCATGTCGCGAGCGTGATAGAACTTATTTGTGGAAGGTTTTTCCTTTCATTTTGAGCCTCATAATTGGTATAAACCCTTGCCCCTCTTTCCTATTCTTTAGGATGCGTAATTTGTTATGTTTTTCATCCCGAAACACACCCGAACTTCCTCGGAACCTTTCAAGATATATTCATCACATGTTTAAAGTTTGGAAATGAGCAAATAAATAGATATCATTTGGGAATACAATTGTCTAAGGTTATAAACAAGAATGTTAACTTTATTATTGAGAGGTAATGAATCAAACACTTCCGAATATGTTCTTTATAACCTAATTTATAATATTTTAGGCAATTTGAAGTGAAATTCCATAACTTGCATTTTGAGCTAATAGGATTATGGGGTTTGGATTCTTAACCCTTCGGGATACATAGGAGGTTTGGAACACCCTTTTATGTTCAAACCAAAGCGTAGAAGCTCAATCGGATTTGAAGGAGAGTGTATTAATTGAACCTTACTAGTGCTTTGATAATTGTTAGGAATAATTGTGGCCCATTTGTGTAAGACCGACAAAAGTCTGCGAGTATTTAATGATTCAAGACTTGAGGAGATTTATTTATAGTTTAGAATTTATATGAGATGTTAAGAATGAAGTAAATAAAGGAATTAAGTGTGTCGTAAACCGAAATTGAAATGAACCTTTCGTATCTCAAACGATTTTTAATTTGATTATTTAATGACAGAATGATTCATAATTAACTGAGTAGTTGGGATACTTGTGTTGGAATTCTTGAGTTCTATGTACGAATTTAGGGAAAATAATGTTCAACAAAATTAGTTATGGACATGACAAAAGGAAGTATGTTTCTATGTAAAGTGTATGCAAGTGAGAGAAGAAAGAAGGATGATGTTTAGCTCTGTCGCGAGCGCGACTGAGATCATCTGGTTTTATCGTGGTCGTGACTCAGGTCGCGAGCGCGATTCCTAGTATATGGTTGGCCTTTGTCGCGAGCGCGACTGGTGTCGCGAGCATGACAGAGGCCATTTAATTTTCTGTCGCGATTGCGACAAGGGTCGCGAGCACGACTCTTTTCTATGCCATGAATAGATGAATTATTGAGCTATTTGACATGATTTTTGGCTTGTGATTCACATGTGACATAGTGTGTAATTTAAGATGTGCGATACCATGCAAATTATAGTTGTAATAATTTGTGGAGCATGTATTAAAATTAAATGTGATTATAATTAAAGGTTACGGATTGTTATAATTATGTGAACCATTGTTTTTATGAACAATTTATATATCGCATTATTATGCGATTGCAATAAAAGTATGTACTTTTGAAAAAGATTTAATATTATGGCACGAGCATTTCTAAAAGAAACAATTAAGTATTAGCCTGCATTAGTCGAGTCGTGGATAGTTAGGCATGCCTAATAGAGTTATGTGTAGCTGTAGCCATGTGTACGATTTGGACCCTGATCAGGTCCCCCGAATGGATCTTCGTGATCTTTCTGTTGAATCTTACCTAAGATTCTATGTGAAAATACTTTGGAACAAGAATAAAAAGATTGTTTTGATACCCTCGAGTATCTATGTGCTATAAGAATATCTCTGGTACCTCCGGGTATCTATGTGTTACTCGTTATCCACCCTTTTGACTTAGCAGGCATTAAACAAGCATAAATATGTGAACTGAATGATACGTGTGAATTGATAAAGATATGTGAAACTTTGTGTAAATTTATGCACCCAATGAGAATCTGATCACCTTGTACGATGTAACTTATACATTGGGATGAGTTGCGCTTCGCGCACCTAAGTGTTTTGGATTCTGTGGAATCTCTATGCGTAAATGTGGTAATGTCTTTAAAAGTTCATATGCTTCAACTTTGATTATTTTATTTGTAATAGTAACATAAGTTAATGACACGATAGTGATGCAACAATTTGAAGGAAGTAATTAAACGGAAGTGATTATATTTATGAGATACATTTATATGCTTTGAATTTGAAATTAGATTATTAGCAGCTTAATCATGACCTTCTTGTTATGTGAGAATTATTGTAATTAGAGATCCGATTATAGGCTGAATAAAATTATGCGTATGACATGCGATATATGACCAATCATGTAAATATATGTTAAATGATTTGATGTTGGTTATTTATTGTGTGTTGTGACTGACGGCCATTGTGAATAGTCGTCCATACTATGTGTTTTCCCCACTAAGCTTTGTGCTTAGCATGGGTTTTATCCATGCAGGTTTGGAGTTAGTCGTATCGACGAGGATAATCCGCAACAGTCTGGCCATTCAGTCTGTAGTAGTAGCTAGTGCTTAGAAATTATAGTCCACCCTTGTAATAAAATTCTTAATGAGTATTGTATTAAGCGATTGGGATGTAATAAAATATTATGAGCAATCTAACGATAAGTATATGAATGTCTTTTGTATATGTGGATGTTTGTAGGATTGAGAAAAATTTTCGTAACTCTGCTTATATTATTGTTCCCGGCTTGCTTTGCCGTAGCGTTCCTCACCCATCGTCATATACTGTGTAGGTTACCATACAGTATGCTATACGTGGGTGAAGGGTGCTACATTTAGTGGTATCAGAGCATAGGTTTAGTCGGTTTTGGACAACTAGGAGTTTAAATCGCGTCTGTCTCTTTTGTGTCGGCCAAAGCGGATGTCCTCGTTCTATATTGGTGTTAGAAACTCTAAGTTTTATATAAGTTAAGTGGAAAGTTAGAAAGTGTAGAGTTAATAGATCACATTTTTGTCCATTTTGGATTATTTATAGCTGAGAGATGTGGAAATTAGCATTAACAGTATCATAAGAAATTTTGTTAAAGAATTTTTCTAATATAGTTGGAATTTTGGAAGGAATTTCTTATTTTAAAAGGGATGCAGAGTAAGAATGTAAATGATTTTGATTTGAGGATATTGGCAGCACTCTGTGCGTCTGTCAGTCATATTAATTGAGATTTTTTGAACATAAGCATGTATCAGCATGGGGATGGGAAAGTAATTATCATTGCATAAATTGCATCTGCATCATTTGCATACATAAATCATTGTACATTCATTTCACTCAAATCCCTCATTCATATGTGACAAGCACTCTGATTTGACTCAATTAAAAGTGGCTGATAGGCTGTGCTTTAAGTACGAGATCATTTAGTGGAAATTTTGAGGAAGTGTAAAGTGTAGGTTACCATGAGTGAAGTTTGGCAATTAAGGTAATAGATATTACGGAGACAAGATTCTACATGTATATGTAAGTAGATTACATAAGAAGCCCTGTGTTGGATCCCAACCAATGGTATGATTATAGTTGTGATGTGGGTCAGGAATGAAGTGACGATTTATGGAGATAGAGTTTACTCGATTTGGTAAAATAGTTCTGATGAGTTCAAGTTGACATTGTTTAAGAATATGTTTCGTCATACGGATGTTAAGATGTAGTATGTGAATGATGTAGTGATTAAGAAGTGAAAAGTCTGACCAAAGTCTATAAGTTAGTTATAGTGGGATGTTAACGCGTAAATATGGTAGTGATAAACAATACAATATGAGAAATTCGATGATTGTGAATTTCGAGGACGAAATTCTTTTAGGAGGGAAGATTTGTAACACCCCGAAATGTACCCAAGAAGGATTTGTGTATTTCCGGGGATTTTGACGATCGAAATCATGTGAGTTGATGGTCGGAGTGATTTAGTAGGAAAAGATATGATCAGAATTAAAAAAAAAAGTGAGCCAAGGGTATTTTGGTCATTTTGCAAATATGGATTTGATTGAATCGAATAAATAATTACGAGGGCTAATTTATGAAAATGGAGTAATATTAGACAGAATGTATGTGAAAGGTGATGTCAGGTGTGCCGAAAGGACGAATTCGGTATTAGTGCAAAAGTTTCGGCAAGTGCAGCCAATTGCAAATTCCTAAGGTATTAATTTATGACTTAATTGAAGGGGATAAGATTTAATTGTGGGCCAATGTAAAATTATATTTATGTATTATGTGAAGGAAGGATTAAAGAAGAGTTAAGGGACCAATAAGGAGAATTGTCATAAAAATCTACTTAGGGCCAATAGGGGGGTGCCATGTGTCATTTGAGATAGGCTTGACTTAATTAAAAAGGGAGTAAGAACAGATTTCTACTCATTCCCTCTCTTTCTTCACATTTTTCCTTTCTCCTCTTCCCTTCCTCTTCTTCTTCATCTCACGCCAGCCCCTCTCTCTCTCTTCTTGCAAGCCCAAGTTGTGTATAATGGATTGTAGCTCAAGTACTTTTATAAGAGATTAGAGATAGAAGGGTAAGTTATAACTTTTGATTTCTGCAATTCCTCTTTGTTCAATTAGAAATCTTAAGTAGTATTTTATGTTTTGATGAGGAAATTGGAATAATAAAACTGAAGAAAGAGTGTGGAAGCAAGAAGAGCAACCACTGAAGCTAATGGAGCAAAGGAGTTTGAGGTTTGGGAAAAGTTATATGTTTTGGTGTGAATTCTTAATTATTGATTTGTGTGTGAATAAGTTTCTGTTTTGAAGTGTATTTTATTTAAAATTGATTAGTTGTGTTGATGTGGTTGTGTTGATTGGCTTGGGTTTAGCGAATTTGAATTTTCTGGGGATACTCTGCCAGATTCCACTGGACCTTTAGTGTTCGTTTTAGTTATAAGTCAAGCTATAGATGTCCAAATGAGATGAGAATAGTGCCATTTGAAATATAATTCATTTATCTAAAATTATCTCTGAAGGATCAGAACCTAATTCTGACTCTAGGACCCTTGAAAATAGTAAAAATCGGGGTGTTTGTACTTAAACGGGTTTACAGTAGCAGTGTAGGTTGTGTAGCTCATATCTGGAGTTTTAGATGTCCAATTGATCTAAAATTTATTTCATTTGAGAGCTAACATCCAAATTAAAATTTTTTAACAAGGACGTTTTGGTTAAAAATGAGGTTTAGTGGATCGTTTAAGCGATACAAAGTCGAATATGGAAAACTATCTCGTAAGTCTGTTTTCGTAGGGCTGTTGTAAGAGCTCTCTGTCGCGAGCGCGACAGAACCTGTTTGTGGAAGGTTTTTCCTTTCATTTTGAGCCTCATAATTGGTATGAACCCTTGCCCCTCTTTCCTATTCTTTAGGATGCGTAATTTGTTATGGTTTTCATCCCGAAACACACCCGAACTTTCTCGAAACCTTTCAAGATATATTCATCACATGTTTAAAGTTTGGAAATGAGCAAATAAATAGATATCATTTGGGAATACAATTGTCTAAGGTTATAAACAAGAATTTTAACTTTATTATTGAGAGGTAATGAATCAAACACTTCCGAATATGTTCTTTATAACCTAATTTATAATATTTTAGGAAATTTGAATTGAAATTCCATAACTTGCATTTTGAGCTAATAGGATTATGGGGTTTGGATTCTTAACCCTTCGGGATACATAGGAGGTTTGGAACACCCTTTTATGTTCAAACCAAAGCGTAGAAGCTCAATCGGATTTGAAGGAGAGTGTATTAATTGAACCTTACTAGTGCTTTGATAATTGTTAGGAATAATTGTGGCCCATTTGTGTAAGACCGACAAAAGTATGCGAGTCTTTAATGATTCAAGACTTGAGGAGATTTATTTATAGTTTAGAATTTATATGAGATGTTAAGAATGAAGTAAATAAAGGAATTAAGTGTGTCGTAAATCGAAATTGAAATGAACCTTTCGTATCTGAAACAATTTTTAATTTGATTATTTAATAACAGAATGATTCATAATTAACTGAGTAGTTGGGATACTTGTGTTGGAATTCTTGAGTTCTATGAACGAATTTAGGGAAAATAATGTTCAAGAAAATTAGTTATGGACATGACAAAAGTAAGTATGTTTCTATGTAAAGTGTATGCAAGTGAGAGAAGAAAGAAGGATGATGTTTAGCTCTGTCGCGAGCACGACTGGTGTCGCGAGCGCGACATAGATCATCTGGTTTTATCGTGGTCGCGACTCAGGTCGCGAGCGTGATTCCTAGTATATGGTTGGGCTTTGTTGCGAGCGCGACTGGTGTCGCGAGCACGACAGAGGCCATTTAATTTTCTGTCGCGATCGCGACTCTTTTCTATGCCATGAAAAGATGATTGATTGAGCTATTTGACATGAGTTTTGGCTTGTGATTCACATGTGACATAGTGTGTAATTTAAGATGTGCGATACCATGCAAATTATAGTTGTAATAATTTGTGGAGCATGTATTAAAATTAAATGTGATTATAATTAAAGGTTACGGATTGTTATAATTATGTGAACCATTGTTTTTATGAACAATTTATGTATCGGATTATTATGCGATTGTAATAAAAGTATGTACTTTTGAAAAAGATTTTATATTATGGCACGAGCATTTCTAAAAGAAACAATTAAGTATTAGCCTGCATTAGTCGAGTCGTGGATAGTTAGGCATGCCTAATAGAGTTATGTGTAGCTGCAGCCATGTGTACGATTTGGACCCTGATCAGGTCCCCTGAATGGATCTTCGTGATCTTTCTGTTGAATCTTACCTAAGATTCTATGTGAAAATACTTTGGAACAAGAATAAAAAATTGTTTTGATACCCTCGGGTATCTATGTGTTATAAAAATATCTCTGGTACCTCCGGGTATCTATGTGTTACTCGTTATCCACCCTTTTGACTTAGCAGGCATTAAATAAGCATAAATATATGAACTGAATGATACGTGTGAATTGATAAAGATATGTGAAACTTTGTGTAAATTTATGCACCCAATGAGAATGTGATCACCTTGTACGATGTAACTTATACATTGGCATGAGTTGCGCTTCGCGCACATAAGTGTTTTGGATTCTGTGGAATCTCTATGCATAAATGTGGTAATGTCTTTAAAAGTTCATATGCTTCAACTTTGATTATTTTCTTTGTAATAGTAACATAAGTTAATGACACGATAGTGATGCAACAATTTGAAGGAAGTAATTAAACGAAAGTGATTATATTTATGAGATACATTTATATGCTTTGAATTTGAAATTAGATTATTAGCAGCTTAATCATGACCTTCTTGTTATGTGAGAATTATTGTAATTAGAGATCCGATTATAGGCTAAATAAAATTATGCGTATGACATGCGATATATGACCAATCATGTAAATATATGTTAAATGATTTGATGTTGGTTATTTATTGTGTGTTGTGACTGACGGCTATTGTGAATAGTCATCCATACTATGTGTTTTCCCCACTAAGCTTTGTGCTTAGCATGGGTTTTATCCATGCAGGTTTGGAGTTAGTCGTATCGACGAGGATAATCCGCAACAGTCTGGCCATTCAGTCTGTAGTAGTAGCTAGTGCTTAGAAATTATAGTCCACCCTTGTAATAAAATCCTTAATGAGTATTGTATTATGCGATTGGGATGTAATAAAATATTATGAGCAATGTAACGATAAGTATATGAATGTCTTTTGTATATGTGGATGTTTGCAGGATTGAGAAAAATTTTTTTAACTCTGCTTATATTATTGTTCTCGGCTTGCTTTGACGTAGCGTTCCTCACCCATTGTCACATACTGTGTAGGTTACCATACAGTATGCTATACGTGGGTGAGGGGTGTTACAAGGACCTTCCAAAGTTGGAGAAATGCCTCGGGGTAGCATTAGTGGCTGATACTTCAGCGGTCTTCCTTGTGCCACTAGCAGAGTGTCCGATTTTTTCTTCATCTCCATCACCCGATTCCTCCACCGGGTCAGATACTCAATGAAAGACTCGCCTCCCTTCTACTGTAGCAACTCCAGGTC
The DNA here is from genome assembly GCA_947683425.1 of Excoecaria cochinchinensis. Lineage (NCBI taxonomy): Eukaryota > Viridiplantae > Streptophyta > Magnoliopsida > Malpighiales > Euphorbiaceae > Excoecaria > Excoecaria cochinchinensis. The sequence goes on from CANTUQ010000092.1 coordinate 15,258,184, forward strand.
CTTTAAGGTCACTTCCATCCTTGTACTGCAGTCGTATTGTGTCAAAATTTCCTCCATCAATAAATCCCAGTCCTCCTTGGTTCTACGGTCAAGCCAGTGGTACCAATCCACTGCTGGGCCAGTCAAACTCAAGCAAAAGTATTCAATCTTCTGCCTTTTCATCAGCGTAGTACCCTTCATCACTAACGAATATTGTTTTATGTGGGCGGTGGGATTTGACATACCATCAAACTTCGAAACATCTGCCATCTTAAAGTTCATCGGGACTAAGTCCTCCCCTTCCAACTCCTTATCTTCAAGGTTCATTCCTCGCCCCCTCATCAGCATCCTTGCCATCACTTCAAATTTATCCTCCATCTTCTTTCAGATGGCCTCTTCATTCTGAGGTGCCTTCCCCCTTTCTGATACTGTTCCTTCATACTCATCATCTTCCCAGTCATCTTCTACTCTCTGGGCTGGCCTTCTTCTATGTGCCCCCGATGTGGTAGCTCTCAACTCTACAGGTGGTGGGCGAATCTCTTCTTGAAACTCTTCTCCGACCTCCTCCCTTTCATTGTTTCTCATAGGAGGAGGTGGTGGGTTCTGTGGAGCAGGTGGCTGTGCCATGTTGGCCATCATAGCCATTATCCTATTCTCGAATTCTTTGAACCTTCTGCCTACTTCCTCAGTTATCAAGGCCCTGGTGGCGTCTGCCCCTCTTAGTGAGTTTGCCATTTCTTCGTGTAGAGAAAACTGATCTGAAGTAGCATAGCTAGTTTCTGAATGAGTGTCCGAATACTCTACCCTTTTCGGTAGCTCGAAGAATGGATTTCTGCGTAGTCGCCCATGAGAACCTCTTGACCACTTAGGCAGATCTATGATGGCTGCAGAACATACCCGTTAGGATAATGCATGAATGACATATAATGCATGATCGTGCTATGCAACATCCATAAATCACATGCAAGCACATAGGTCCTTCCAACCTTATTACTCCCGCACACGAGGTCATAGTCTCTTTCCTAGGTGGGATTGGCCCATGGGTCAACAGGGGGCCTGATGGAGGTGTATGGTGCATGGTGAAAAATCGGCAACATAACCTCCCCTAACTAATGCGCAGGCACATGGGTTATGATCGTTATGTATTTAGGCAGTCCGAATAAGTTGACCTGGGCCTATCGGGGTACGAAAGCCTTTGATTAGGTGACCAATCAAATTATCTGGGTTTGTCCAATACATAATGATTCATACAGCAAGCATAGTATTAAGGTTCATACCACTTAGGGGAAGTAACTATTTCCATTACATGAGCTTTAATCAAGGTGATGATACTTTAGGGCTACCCAAGCATGGTCCCTGCTAACGGGTCTATCTCATCACAAAACGACCGATCGGGTCTCTATTTAATATACCATGATGGTACGAGGCTTGGGCTGGTGATTATCCTTAACACTTCCCTACATTGAGTGAACGTAGAGTCGTGCTTTGGGAATGCACCGGGGCTAAAAAAGGGACCAAACTAGCATAGATCTAAGGCTCTAATGAGATGCAATGCAGTTTTGAAAAAGGGTGAAATTTTTAAATTAAAAAGCAATTGTAAATTTTAACTAAGGCACTTTCAAAGCGAAATCTCGAGTATTGTCCCCAGCGGAGTCGCCACTGTGACGCGCGCTGAACCCGGGGCGCCCCGAACCGCCCCCTTTTAGCGCCTTCGGGATGAGGTTCATAAAAACTTGTAAGAAATTACAAGTGCATCCATTTTGGGCAACAAGGAGGTTTATCGGAGTCGCCACCCAATAGAACATTGGGAAAGGCTGTCTAGCCTCAGTGAGCCTAAGACAGCACTACTATGTCCATTATAGGCAAGCCGGAGGTGTCTTGGAGGCTTCCACCCTAACGATAGGATGATCCTCTAGCCTCACGATTGGGCAAACCAGAGGTGTCTTGGAGGCATCCACCCTAATAGAACATTAGGATGGTCCTCTTGCCTCGTGGCACCTAGGACTGTCCAATTTTGATCCTTTTACGGGACACAAGAGGTGTCTTGGAGGCCCCATCCCAATAGAACATTGAGATGGCCCTCTCGCCTTGTTGAGCCCAAAGACTAGAGAAGGTTCGGGACTTCCCATTTATTCGTACCTTGGTTAGGTTTATAGTTGAGTTTTAAATTTATTGTTTCATCCCATTTCTCATTCAATTTAATGCAGTTAAATTAAAGCTGAGATTGTCCATTCAGGGGAGGCAGTAAATAAATAAAGCATAATTAAAGTAAAGTGCATGAAAATAAATTACAATAAAACTAGGGGCGGAATACAATCCCCATTATAAATTGCAAGCGGTTCATACATAAATCGAGATATATATTAGGAGTGAGGACATTGGTCCTCGCATGCATATTTATTACAAAATGATTTTTGAGGCGTCAACTTTTATCTGTTAGAAAAAGAGGACATTGGTCCTAAATTTATAAAGAAAATCCAAATTTAATTAATAAAGAACATTTAACCATTTTTTATATTAGCAGGAAAGTATAAAAAGAACATTATTCATAATAACGATATAACAAAAAAAGGAATAAAGTTGAGAGAGTGAACCCGGGATAAGACCCTTAAGTCTTTGCAATAGCTTCTACACCAAATGGCTCCAAATCCACCCAACAATTCAAGATAATAGCTCATAAAATAAAGAACATGTTAGGGTAAATTTAAGGGACCAAAATAAATATGAAATTAAACGATAGGGAAGGAAAACGGAAGAAACTAAATAAGAAAAACCATTTAAAACAAAAGAAAAGAAGAAAAGGAACTCAATAGGAAAAGTGGCACAGGGACGGCCCAAAACGTGTGACCGAGGGGCGTCCATGGAAGCGACAGACGGGCGTAAGGGCGACCGTCGATGTCCCGTCGCTCGCTTGATCGATGACCGTAGGTGGCCCTTATGCCCGTCGGTCGTCTCTGTTTCCGAAACAGTAACCATGATTAAATTTTCACTTTATTTTAATTTGAATAAAAGGGATTTTTATGCAAGGGAATTACCAAAGATGATTGAATTCAAAGTAATAGGCCCCGAATGTTTACCCTCGGATTTTTACCTTGTGAAGGTGAACGTTACAAGATTTCGACTCCTCGAGTTCTACAAGGACCGGATTATGATCACGCGATCGGGAGAGATTTTTAGTTGCAAAAATCTCACTTTGAAAAATAAACCAAGAGAAGGAAATTGTTTTCTCTTTCTTGGAATTTGGACAACAATAAATATCTGAATTAACTAGATGGATGAAAACGAATGGATCTCGCTTCCTCGGATTAGCGTAATTCAAGAATAAAATAAAATGAAGAGTAAGAAATTTCGAAAGAAAAATTCTATTTGTAGAAATAAAAAATCTTCTGTGGAAAATTGCTAAACTTTTGTTTTCTAATAAAAAGCTTTCTAATCAATAATTTCTCAGTAAAATTTCCAACCGTGAAAACTGAATCCCCTTCCCCTATTTATTGATTTAGGAGAAAATTTCAAATAAATTTAAATTTTAAATTCAGATTTGAAGAGGATTTTCCGAAATCAAATCAAAACCGAACGATTTTCAAAATATTCTTAAAATCAAATCTAATATTCAAAAATATTTGAAAAGATTTGGGAAATTCAAAAAGATGAAAAAATATTTTGTAAAATCCCCTAAATTTTGTAGAATCCAGCGGTTAAAACAACCAGATCACCGACCGACGGGCGTCGGTAGCAAGGGGCACTAGCGATCATATGACTGGCGGGCTCTATACATGGCACGGAGATGAGAGATGGCTGTCTCCCGCGAGGAGTGGGCGTCGCTCAGTCGAGCGACGGGCGCTGCTCAAATGAGCGACAGGAGCCGCTTAACCAAGCGACGGCCCCATTCCCGAGCGACGGGTGTTTTTCATTCGAGCGATGGGCTCCCATCCCCGAGCGATGGCCGGTGCTCGACATGAGAGACGGGTCTCTAGCGTGAGCAATGGGCTATTCTCCACCGACGGGCTGCCCGTCTGTTAAATGCCAATTCTCAAAGTTGAACTCTTTTCGACTGTCCCAAATCTATCATTTACCCAGAACTGCTCCGATCCTTATAAAACTAGTAGACAAACATCCACAACTTTCGTCCCTCATCCGAAAATCGACGTTAGTTTCTTCATCAGGTAACTATGATAAGGACTTCCTTAGGACCCAATGTTTACAGCCGTGGTCGTGCTAAACTTCCGTAGAATGGTAGTGCCACCATCGTGCTAACCCTTCTGAGATGTGAAGTGGTAGTGCCGTGGTTGTGCTAACCTTCCGTAGAATGGTAGTGCTACTATCGTGCTAACCCTTCTGAGATGTGAAGTGGTTGTGCCATGATCGTGCTAACCCTCCGTGGAGTGGTAGTGCCACCATTGTGCTAACCCTTCTAAGATGTGAAGTGGTAGTGTCGTGGTCGTGCTAACCTTCCTTAGACTGGTAGTGCCGCCATTATGCTAACCCTTCTGAGATGTGATGTGATGCCCCATTCCCAACTGGCATATTAGCTCAGCTAATCCAGCTAGGAACGACCGTACACAACAAAGAACGCATACACATGCTCATACGAAGCTCTATTAAACCTGCATAATAAAATTTCTCGCTCGCATACACACATCAATCGTTTTATGTCAATCGTCACTAGGTCTTGTACTATATCCATTCACTTATCAAGCAAATTCACACAGTCGATAAGATAACCTGCTTAGTTATTACAAGCCTTACAAACTTGAGTACATTTTAGTTATACAAGCTATTACATAATTATACAAAACGAGGGCAAAGTTATACAAAATTTCCCCGTAACAAAACCCCATAACCTACATCCGTAGCACTCCTAATGTTGATCGTTGCTATGCAGGAATGTCCTTCCAAGCCTCACGTCCGTACCTACACGGATTAGAGTAAACCCGTGCTAAGTGATAACGCTTAGTAGGGAACACGTATATAACAAGTAATACATACAGTTAATAGCATCATACATTGCATGCTAGAGGTCATGCTTAAACAGCTAATATCACATCATTTACCATTTTAAGCATATCATTACTCATGACTAAATTCGATCATAACGCACTAAACAACATAACAATTTATGTATTCGCTCATCAAACCTCATATACTCATATCACTATCATTTCCATTTGTTAATTAGTTTAGCCTGCAATTCAAAGACGCAGATGCGGGTTTCGCATTGGTACCATCGAGGTACTAAATTCGCATTGAAATCTCATTTACGCATTGGTACCCTAAGGTACGAGTATATCATTCCACATATAATAAAATCTAGCAAGGATTCTACTCATTGTAATCGCATTGTGATTCCTAAGGAATTAGACACATTGAACGCATTGGGCTACAGTACTTTGACCCTATAGGCATGCCTACCTATCCACTACTTGACTCGCAGGCTTAAGTTTTAATCATGTTATTAATTTCACTTTGATCAATCTTCACTTCACATTTATCATTCTCCAACATCGCATTCAGTTACACATACTCTTTAACGCATAGCCATTCACTTTATTTGCATACACATAATATTTCCGAAGATCATTTATCCATGGTCATTAATCACATACTTGATTTGTTTCAAGGATCATCATGTTCGTATGCAAATGTACATTACTTAATACACACATAATGCTTACCCATAATGCCTTGCCTTTGAGCTTAAAGCCTTACCATTTGGATGTCCAAACACAATAGGGTTATATTGCCAAAACAGGGTAGGTCACGGTCACAACCTATTTGGTTGCCACCGTGACACGTTAAAGTCCCAAAATAGAATGCAAATTGGGGATAGGTCACGGTCACAACCATTTTGGTTGCCACCATGACATGTTCCCAACTCTCGGCAGAATGCAACTTGGGGGTATGTCACGGTCACAACCAATCTGGTTGCCACCGTGACATATCCATGCCCTGCAAAACGGATTGCTCACTTGGGTACCTCACGGTCACAACCTTCTTGGTTGCCACCGTGACATACCAAATTTCACTTAGGCAGAATTGAATTCAAGCATACCTCACGGTCACAACCAATTTGGTTGCCACCGTGACCTATGCAAGGTTTCTCCAATTCAACACTCAATTCTCATTTTCTTTCGAGGACTTCAACCCATTCATACCAAATCTCTATTCAAACAACACAAATCACACAGTTAATACAACTAAGGTTTATTCCCAAACCTCGTCGCCTTAGCTCCTAGTTTCGTTGCATGCTTGGCTTTTCGATCACGGCTTTTCCTTTATCCCTCTTCAATTCTTCAGCTACCAATACAATACCAATGCACAGGCTTAAACTCAATCCAGCAATGCCCCATCCAAACCAATTCAAAACCAATAAGAAAGAGTAAAAGATGAGTATAGGCATACATAATCACTTACCTTCCAAGTTTTGCACTTAACTCTTGAGCACTAATTCTTGATCTTTTTAACAACTTAACATGCAATTAGCTTAAAACTCTAAGAAGCTACTCACAATGAAAAGCAAGGAAGAACAAAAGTGCAGAAATGGCTGAATATCCATTTAGTCGGTCCCTCTCTCCTCTTACCCTACATTTGCATGCAAGGGTGAAGGTGGAAATTCCTTAGAATGCCACACGGATTCCACTAGAAAAATCTGTGTCTTGTTTAACTTTAATTAATCCTTTATTTACTTAATTAATCAGCCACTAACCCACCATTAACTTAATCTTGTATAATCACCAATTAACCACTTAACTATCCTTTATATTACAATTCGGTCCTTCCAACCTTTCAATTGAGTCCCAACTGTACATTCAATTCACACACATGCCAAATTAGGTCAATACTATTAGGCTACATTTCCGGCCATGACATGTGAAGTGGTAGTGCCGTGATCGTGCTAACCTTCTGTAGAATGGTAGTGCCGCTGTTAGCCTATTTTACATGCTAATTTCCGCAAACATACGGTGTACCAGTGATAGTACAAAAGATGTCGATCCCACAAGGAATGTGCTAATTATTACACACTATTACTACTTAATTTTAATTTTGTTTACAATGATCATAAATTTGTTGAATGAAAGTGGAAATATAATGTCTAATTCTAATTAAACTAGTTATAGATAATCGGAGAAGATAAAAGATTAATGATTATAAAATAATAAATAGAACTTGAATTAATTATTCTTGGTTATAAATATATTCTTATCATGCAAGCCCAGTTGAATAAGATTCCAATTTACTTTTTCAACATAAATTAGAGTGTTTAAAACATGCATTTATAATTATAACTCACAATTTTCATTAATGAATTAAAGTGTTATTCATGAAAATTTCAGGAATAATAAACAACCTATAATAACCATTTAATATTATGATTTCTCAAATAATACTTCAATGATGAAATTCTATTAGATTTAAGTAAGAATTTATCTTTCAATTAAATACTTACTCATAATGATCATGCATAAAAATACTAATAGAAAATTCTACAAGAAAGAATAATAAAATTGATATGAATAATAAAATATAAAATTAAATAATCAAGTTCATAAGTTCATCATTAAATATTTACAAAGAAGAAGTAAAGATGAGAAATAAGAAAGAGATCTTTCAACCCTTTTCCCTTCCACAAAGGATATCTTCTTCCTTGCAAGTAATCTCCTCTTCAAAACATAAAAATTCTAACTTTAAACTTCAACTAAAAAAATGTACTTTCTACTTACAGAATTCTTAATAAACAAATATTCAACTAAAACTATTCATCCTTTAAAATTACAGTTAAAACTAATATTTATAATGTTCCAAGATATATGTCCCTTCAAGTGTCCTTTAGGAAGGCTGTAAGGCTTGGTGGAAAGTCATGTTTCTTCAAGGCAAAATTTGAATTTAACTTCTAACGGTCCTCTCTGTCGCGATCGCGACGTTTGTCACGCTCGCGACAAAACAAGCCTTGCTCTTCGCTCCACTGTCCTCGTGCTGGCTTCCTCCGCGCCATGTCACGACCTCGCGATAGGCAGCCTTGCTCGCGACAATGCATGCTAGTTTCCTTCCTCTTTCTCTTTGGCTTCCTTCTTTTGTGCATCCTGTCTCGCTCATTACAGAATGCTTCTCTTCTTGGCTTCTTTTCTTCCTTTCTTCTTTCTCCTTGGCTTGGTACTCCCTGTCGCACTCGCGATAAATTGATTCTTCCTTGGCTCATTTCTGCTCCTTTTCTCCAATCTTCTCCATTTTCTCCAATTTCTCCTACACACACAAAACTCAAACAAAAACATAAAACATACCTATTTCTAACACAATTAACTACACATAAACAATATTTTAAACCTAAAACATGGATTAAATATGAGATATTTAGACTCATATCAAACCCCCACACTTAAACATTTGCTTGTCCCCAAGCAAAACATAACAAACAAATAACACACAACAAAATTGCATACAATTGTGGTGCTTACTTATATGTTTGATAAACATTTGGAAATGACATGTATAAACTTTTATCTCTTAACAAATTAGTCTAGATATGTAACATCTCAATCAATACCATTATTCATCATACTTGAACAATCATGCACATTTTGGAAAACCATAAAGTTGCAAAGCACAAGAATGTTTGACCTCGAGATTTTGAATATCTTAACACATGTAAAGATTATTTCACACAAGACATTGCCTAAAATAATTCTCACTCAAACACTATTTTTCTTAAGCACTCAATCACTCAATGTCTTTCAAGGTTAGTGTTTCTCTCATTCCTTAAATATGGCATTGCATACCATAAGCTTGTAAATAGTAAAGTCTCCACTACTAGTATAAAGTAGCACATGAAATCAAAGGGTCTTAAAAAGGGTGGTAACTTGGCTTAGGTAAAGGTAAGATAAATTTGGTTTAAGTAGCTAATATTGTGTAGAGAATAAGTATAACTATACCACAAGAAATGTAAAAACTAAGTATAGCAGGATATTCAAAGTTCTATTCTAATTCCCTTCCTAATGTCCACCCTTGTTCTCTAGTTTCATTTGCTTTTCTCTTTTTTTTTCTTTTCTTTTTTTTTTTGTTCTTTGTGGGTGCATTTTATGCTCCATCCCACTTAATTTTTTATTTATTTTTTCTATTTTCTTTTTTTTTTTAAATAGAAACTAGATTTTTCTAATAAGGGACTTTTGATACATAAATAAGGGAATTTACTTATACATTACTATAATCATGCTTATACTAACAAGTGTATCCCCATGGTATAGTAATCCTAATTCTCAACACAATAAGGGTAACAAAAATGAGTAATCATTGTTTAGCAAATGATTCGGTTAAATAATATGCTTAACAATAAAAATAGGTTAAGGCTCAAAATGGCTACCTAAAGTCAAAAAGGTTAGTTTTTTAAAGCAAGCCAAAGTGGTTTAATCTTATTGCCCTTTTCATTTATCATGCACATCGCATACTAAATGTAATCTCAAAATTTACTAAAGACAAGTTCTAGAGGATATAGCATACTAAGGCTCTCATACAAAAAAAATTTCAAAGTATAAGGCTCAAAAGCTCACATAGCTATAGGTCAAACTACCCTAGGCAATGCATTGGCAAAATAATCCTTATATACATGTGAAAAGATACTCAACTTAAAAAGACCATACACTAAAGTGCTTTGCCAAGTCATGACTTTCACGATGTACAATTAATTGTCCAAATAAAAATGAAAATGACATTTTTCAAAATATGGCATATATAGACATAATTAAAAGAAATACCAGCTTACTCATGCATATATTCCCAAATATACATCAAATATATAAGCTCCAAAATATAATGCACAAAACAACCTAGACATAAAAACAATAACACACATATGTACAAATCTAACTCAACACACCTAATATTAACAACCTAAAACTAGCAGCGCATGCATAACACAGGCTACACTAACACAATAACTAAACATAATAACAACAATAATACCCCCACACTTAAAGGACACAATGCCCTCATTATGTGAAAACAACAAATATGGAATATATACAAGCAAACACAAAACATGATAAAATGAAAACAAAAATAATACAAAAACAAAAATTATGTGGAGAAAACATAGCTCAATTCCCACTAGGGGAATCAGGTGGAGATGGAGAAAAATCAACATTTTGCTTTCTGAAAAAGGAGAGAAGCTTGCGACTCAAGCTTTTATGGCCCTTGTGGATAGCCTTCATTGTTGTCTCTAGGGAGTCCATTCTTGCAGCCATGCTTTGGTTGGCAGCCTCCATGCCATCCAACCTTGTAAGCACTTGCTGCCAACCAGCATTTGCACCTTCACCAGCACCAAATGGTGTAGCTTCGTCCTCCTTATCATCTTCATCATCATCATCAGCAGAATCATGTCCTCCAGCTGTTGCGGATGACTCAGTGGCTTTCCCTTTACCCTTGTCTAGGCATGAACTTGTACCCTGTAAACCTTTATCAACAAACTTGGGCGGCCAACCGCCTTTTGTCAAAATATTAGCCCGCCTCAAGTAAACAACATCAAGTATAGCAACATGTTCACCCTCTTCTAATTGAAAATTGTGCAAATCCTCTAGACATCCTAATATAATCCCTGTTACCATGTGACACATCCCAACTATTTTACTCTTTGCAGTGGAGGCATGAAATAAACCATCAACTAGGAAATCAATAGAACAAGGGGTCTTCCTAGACTGTAATAAATCAAGCACAAATAAGTCTTTAGTCTGAACTTTAGAACTCTTAACTCTACCAAATAAGGCATGATACAAATATTTGTAAAAAAGCATTAATACATCACCCTTAATTTGGCGATTTGTGGAATTCTTATTATTAAATGAATGAAAACCAGACAAACGTTTTCATATAGGCCTAGGATCAAATACATGTGCATCAAATCTCTTTCCATTAAGAGGAAACCAAAACCAATCATGCAATTCATCAAAACCAAAAACATATTCCTGCACTTGATGTCTAAACTTCATCTTATCTCTACCCTTATCCACATAATCAAGGGTAATAAAAAATTCAAGGCCCAATCACGCTTAATTTGTAGTTTCAAATGTACAAATTTCCCCCATTTCATATACTTTAAATATTTTTCAAATTGATCATTAATTCCCAAATTACTTAAAAGAGAAAAATCAACATGCCACATTCCCACATAGGTTTTCTTGTCAAAATACACAAAATTTTCACCTTCTTCCTTAGAGAAAATAGGGAAAGGACACTCAAACCTATTTTGCAGGTGAATGGGATCTTGGTTTGCACTAGACCCTTCAGCAGCCTTCTTGCCCTTGTCTCGAACTGATTTCGTTCTCACCATCTTGATATTGATTGAAAGTTAAATAAACTTTGATAAAGAAACTCACAAAGAAGAAATAGATGAAGAACAAAACTGGAAACTTAAGAACTTTGAGAGAAAAAGAAGAAGATTTGAGAGAAGTTTGAGAGCAAAACTAAAGAAAATTGAGAGACAACTCAAAAGTGAAGAGGAAAGCTGTAGTTAGGGCTTTAGGATATATATAGGGGAGTAAAAATCTAGGGTTGTAACGATTTAAAATTCAAAAATTTTCAAATTCCATGCTCTATTGCGACCTCGCGACATTGTCATGCTCACGACAGAGACGAATTTTCAAATCAACTGCTCACAAACCCATCGCGATCACACGATAAAAATTTTACTCACCTCTCTGTCGCGATCGCGACGCTTGTCGCACTCGCTACAAAATGGATCTGCCCAAACTAGTATTTTCCTGTCGCGCGCTCCATGCCAGGCGTGATCACAATAGTAACCGTCGCGCCCACGACAGTGAGAAATTTTCAAAGAATAAAATTTTCTTTTTTCAAAATAAAACTGCAAATCAAATAAGTTGAATTACTCACTATCTAAGACATCCTGTAGAATTAAAAATAAATAATATTAATAATATATTAATGCAAAAATCACACTAAAAACAAATGAACGGCATACAAAACAACTTAAAATTACAATAAGTACAAAATAAAAAGAAATTTAAGTAACTTTCAAACAATTTTTAAAGAAATATAGGAAACCTCTCTACCATGAAAAGCTTCCTCTAAATAGACCTTGCATCTTTGACCATTTGTTTTAAATAGTTCCCCTTTATTATTTTTTAGCTCCAAATAACCATGGTTAAAAACTTGGTTGACCTCAAAGGGTCCACTCCATCTAGATCTCAATTTTCCAGGAAAGAGCTTCAATATAGAATTATATAATAGGACCTTATCCCCAATCTTGAAACTTTTGTGTCTTATATGAGCATTATGCCATTTTTTAGATCTTTCTTTGTATATCTTAGCATTTTCATAAGAAAGTAGTCTTAACTCATCAAGCTCATTAAGTTGTAAACATCTTTTAACACTTGCATCTTTTATGTTACAATATAAAGTTCTAATAGCCCAATATGCTTTATGCTCTAACTCAACTGGCAAATGACAAGCTTTTCCATATACTAACCTATATTGTATTATTCCAATAGGTGCTTTAAATGCTGTGCGATATGCCCATAATGTATCATCAAGCTTATGTGCCCAATCCTTCCTAGAGCTAGAAACTGTTTTTTCTAAGATCCATTTTATTTCCCTATTAGATACCTCTACTTGACCACTCGTTTGTGGATGATACGGAATAGCTACCCTATAATGTACACCATATTTTTGCAATAAAGAATCAAAAGAGCGATTAATAAAATTCTTACCTCCATCACTTATGATTGCTCTTGGCACTCCAAACCTTGAAAAGATCTTCTTTAAGAATTTGATCACTACCTTGGAATCATTAGTTGGGGTTGCTTTGGCTTCAACCCATTTTGATACATAGTCAACACCAACAAAAATATAATTTTGTCCAAAGGATGTAGGAAAAGGACCCATGAAGTCTATCCCCCACACATCAAATATCTCTACTTCCAAGATATTGTTTAAAGGCATTTTATCTCTTTTCCCAATGTTACCAGCTCTTTGACACTTATCACAATGAGCTACAAATACTCTAGCATTATGAAATAAATTAGGCCAAAAGAAACCACATTCTAGCACACGAGAGGCAGTCTTAGTACTACTATTATGACCAGAATACAAAGATGAATGACAATGTGTTAAAATGTTTACATGCTCACCCTCACTAACACACCTACGACTAATATCATCCACACTTATCTTAAATAAATAGGGTTCTTCCCAAAGATAATTTTTAACATCTTTAAAGAATTTTTTTCTTTTGTTGCCATATCAAATCATTAAGTATAATTCCTGTAGCAAGAAAATTAGCAAAATCTACAAACCAAGGACTATTTACTTGTTCAATAGACATAAGAGATTCATCCGAAAAGGATTCATTTATTTCATTGTTATCTCTTATAGGTCCTTCATCATTTTCTAATCTTGATAAGTGATCAGCCACTAAATTTTCAGACCCTTTCTTCTCTCTAATTTCAAGGTCAAACTCTTGCAATAAAAGAACCCAACGAATTAATTTAGGCTTAGCATATTTTTTGGCAAATAAATACCTTAATGCAGCATGATCCGTATAGATGATTACTTTAGATCCTAACAAGTAAGACCTAAACTTATCATATGCATAGACAACCGCTAACATTTCTTTTTCAGTAGTTGTGTAATTAACTTGAGGTGATGACAATGTATGGCTAGCATAGTAAATCACATGCAAATTTTTACCTTGTCTTTGTCCTAACACACATCTAATTGCAAGGTCACTTGCATCACACATAATTTCAAAAGGTAATTCCCAATTAGGAGATGTAATTATAGGTGAACTTACAAGAGCATTCTTTAATGTATCAAAAGCTTGCATACATGCATGAGAAAATTCAAAAGGTACATCCTTAACTAACAAATTAGTTAAAGGGTTAGCAATTAAGGAAAAACCTTTATAAACCTTCTATAAAAACCAACATGTCCCAAAAATGACCTTACACCCTTAAGTGTAGTTGGTGGAGGTAATTTTTCTATCAATTCTATTTTGGCTCTATCTACCTCAATCCCTTTACTTGAAATTTTATGGCCTAGAACAATTCCTTCTTCAACCATAAAATGACATTTCTCCCAATTTAGTACAAATTAGTTTCCTCACATCTAGCCAATACTCTATCTAAATTAATTAAACATAACTCAAATGAGTCCCCATACACAGAAAAATCATCCATGAATACTTCCATAATATCTTCTATCATACCCCCAAAAATAGAAGTCATGCACCTTTGAAAAGTTGCTGGTGCATTGCATAACCCAAATGGCATTCTTCTATAGGCAAAAGTCCCATATGGACAAGTAAAAGTGATCTTTTCTTGGTCACTAGGATAGATAAATATTTGAAAATATCCTGAATAACCATCTAAAAAGTAATAATGAGAATGGCCAGCTATCCTTTCTAACATTTGGTCAATGAATGGCAAAGGAAAATGATCCTTTCTAGTGCCTGAATTTAATTTCCTATAGTCAATACATACCCTCCAACCGGTGGTGGTTCTAGTAGGAATCAATTCCTCAATCTCACTTCTAACTACAGTCGTACCCCCTTTTTTTGGTACACAATGAATAGGACTTACCCAAGAACTATTCGAAATTGGATAAATAATCCCAGCATCTAATAGCTTAATGACTTCTTTCTTAACAACTTCTTTCATATTAGGATTAAGTCTTCTTTGTCTATCAGCTTTTGGTTGACATTCATTTACCACGTTAATCTTATGCATTACTACATTAGGAGTAATTCCTTTCAAATCATAAATTTGCCAACCTATACTCTTTATCCTCTTCTAACAACCTCTAACAATGAAGACTCTTGTGCACTAGTGAGTTTGTCAGAAATAATAATAGGTAAAGTATGATTTGGACCAAGAAATGCATACCTCAAATGACTAGGTAGCTCTTTCAATTCAATATTAGGAGGACTTACAATGGATGGTGGTAATGGAGCTTCATTTCTATTTAGAAGTTCAGGTCTTGAGCTCTCTTGCTCCACCTCTTCGTGGACTTCTTCTTTAAAATCAACCTCTTCTTGACCTGCACTGTCTAACACTTCCAAAACACAAGCATCAATGACATCTATTTTCATGCACACATTCTCATCCATGGGATAGTTTAAGGACTTATCCATTTGATATTGCACACTATCTCCCCCCACTCTTAAGATTAAAGTGCCCTCATAGACATCAACCAAAGCCCTACCAGTTCTCATGAAAGGTATTCCTAATATTAATGGAAATTTCACATCATATGCAAAATCTAAAATAACAAAGTTAGCTGGTAGAATGAATTTTTCAACTTTCACAAGCACATCTTCCACTATGCCATATGGTTTTTTAATAGATTGATCAGCTAATTGCAAAACCATAGAAGTAGGTTTAACATAGTCCAACCCTAATTTCTTAAAGATAGTCAAAGGCATAAGGTTTATACTAGCTCCCAAATCACATAAGCATTTAGGAAAATCAACATCTCCTAAAGTGCATGGAATAGTAAAACTACCATTATCCTTAAGCTTAGTAGGTAAATTATTTAAAATTATTGAACTAAATGCTTCAGTCAATTCTATAGTAGATATATCCTCCCAACTTCTTTTCTTTAAAATCAAGTCTTTAAGGAATTTTGCATAGTTAGGAATTTGTGTAATGGCCTCAATAACATTTAAATTTATGTGTAAGTGTTTCAATTTATCAATAAAAGATTGGAATTGCTTATCTTGGTGTTGCTGCTTCAAGCGTTGTGGAAAAGGCGAACAAGGTTGAAAAACTTGTGGAGTTTGGCTTTTGACCACCACTTCTGTCGCGCCCGCGACAGGTGTCATGATCGCGACAGTAGGCGGATTCCCAGTCTTCGCGCTCGCAAAAGGTAGTGCGCTCGTGATGTTTGCCTGCCCCTCTTCTGTCGCGCTCACGACAGAAGGTTCATCCTTCTAAAAATTTTTCTATTTTTCCTGCACATTCTCACCCACATTAGTAAAAACAAATTCATTATTATAGGACTTACCTAACCTCAATTTAATTGCTTTAAGATGTTCTCTTAGATTCTCCTCCGTATTACTTAGTAGATTTCCTTAGTTATTTGCCCTATTTGCACTTCCAAGTTATGGATGGATGAGGCTTGATTTTTAGTGATTTGATCAAAATTTGTTTTTAGCTTCTTTTAGTTCTCTTCTTGTGAACTAAATTTTAGATTAATCCCCTCTAAGAACCTATCCATTTTAACCTCTAAAGCTCCAAACCTATCTTGAGTTTGTTGAAATCCTACTCCCCTATTTTGTTTACTATTATTACCCCAAGAAAAATTAGGATGGTTTCTCCAACCAGGGTTATATGTGTTTGAGTATGGGTTACCTCTTCCTTGCCTATGGATAAAACTAACTTGTTCTTCAAAATTACTTATTCCCAAATTATAGACCTCACTTGTATGACCTTGTTGGCCATAAATAGTGCATACCTTTTGTGAACTACCCCCCATTCCTAAGCTACTAACTTTTTGAGTTAAAGCTTCTATTTGGGCGTGTAAGGCTACAACATAATCTATGGCATGAACCCCCCTAGCCTTAGAATTTTACTCTTTCGGTGGTCCACATACAATTGTTCATAGCTATCTCCTCAAGCAATTTAAAGGCAGCTTCTATTGTTTTCCTCATCAAAGAGCCACCAGCTGCAGCATCAATAGTACCCCTTGTTGTAGGGTTCACTCCATTATAAAAAGTCTGCATGAGCAACTCCCTTGGAAGATTATAGTGAGGACACATTCTCTACAATTCTTTAAATCTCACCCATGCTTCATACAAAGATTCATTGTCATTTTGCACAAAGTTGTGATATCTTTTATAATTTTTGCAGTTTTGACTAGAGGAAAGTACTTTGATAAAAATGATTGGGCCAATTGGTCCCAAGTGGTTATTGATCCTCTAGTTAATGAATTCAACCAAGCCTTGGCTTTATCTTTCAAAGTGAAAGGAAAAAGCCTAAGCTTAATTGCATCATTAGAAACTCAATTTATTTTAAAAGTATCACATATCTCTAGGAAATTTGCCAAATGAGCATTTGGATCCTCATTTGCCAAACTATAAAACTGAATGTTATTTTGAATCATTTGCAAAAGAGAAGGTTTAATTTCAAATTGGTTAGCATTTACCGTAGGCCTTACCACACCTTGTTGAGCACCACTCAATGCGGGTGTAGCAAAATCCATCAACCTTGGTGGATTTTCCTCTTCAACCATGATTGGTCTCTTATTCTTATTCTTCTTTTTGTTTGATTTTCAATTACTTGACAAATAGTTCTCTATTTTAGGATTCAAAGGTTCAAGCTCTTCTTGAAAACTTCTTGTACTAGGCATGACCTTATCAAATCCTGTAAAAACAAAACAAAATAAAAATAAATCAATTAAATAAACAAAAAGCAAAATAAAATAAATATTGTAATCCAAAATCATAAATCAAGTTTCACAATGGCAATAAATAAAACATCATTCCCCGGCAACGGCGCCAAAAACTTGTTAGCCAATTTTACATGTTAATTTTTGCAAGCATACGGTGTACCGGTTATAGTACAAAAGATGTCGATCCCACGAGGAATGTGCGAATTATTACACACTATTACTACTTAATTTTAATCTTGTTTACAATGATCATAAATTTGTTGAATGAAAGTGAAATACTATGTCTAATTCTAATTAACGTAGTTATAGATAATCGGAGAAGATAAAAGATTAATGATTATAAAATAATAAATAGAACTTGAATTAATTATTCTTGGTTATAAATATATTCTTATCATGCAAGCCAAGTTGAATAAGATTCCAATTTACTCTTTCAACAAAAATTAGAGTGCCTAAAACATGCATTTATAATTCTAACTCACAATTTTCATTAATGAATTAAAGTGTTATTCATGCAAATTTCAGGAATAATAAACAATCTATAACAACCATTTAATATTATGATTTCTCAAATAATACTTCAATGATGAAATTCTATTAGATTTAAGTAAGAATTTATCTTGCAATTAAATACTTACTCATAATGATCATGCATAAAAATACTAATAGAAAATTTTATTAGAAAGAATAATAAAATTGATATGAATAATAAAATATAAAATTAAATAATCAAGTTCATAAGTTCATCATTAAATATTTACAAAGAAGAAGTAAAGATGAGAAATAAGAAAGAGATCTTTCAACCCTTTTCCCTTCCATAAAGGATTTCTTCTTCCTTGCAAGTAATCTCCTCTTCCTAACATAAAAATTCTAACTTTAAACTTCAACTAAAAAAATGTACTTTCTACTTGCAGAATTCTTAATAAAAAAATATTTAACTAAAACTATTCATCCTTTAAAATTATAGTTAAAACTAATATTTATAATATTCCAAGATATATGTCCCTTCAAGTGTCCCTTAGGAAGGTTGCAAGGCTTGGTGGAAAGTCATCTTTCTTTAAGGCAAAATTTGAATTTAACTTCTAACGGTCCTCTCTGTCGCGATCATGACATCTGTCGCGCTCGCGACAAAACACGCCTTGCTCTTCGCTCCACTTTCCTCGCGTTGGCTTTCCTCCGTGCCATGTCGCGACCTAGCGATAGGCAGCCTTGCTCGCGACAATGCATGCTAGTTTCCTTCCTCATTCTCTTTGGCTTCCTTCTTTTGTGCGAGCGCTCGCGACCACTGTCACGCTCACGACAGAATACTTCTCTTCTTGGCTTCTTTTCTTCCTTCCTTCTTTCTCCTTGGCTTTGTGCTCCCTGGTGCGCTCGCGATGCTTGTCGTGCTCATGATAGATGGATTCTTTCTTGGCTCATTTCTGCTCCTTTTCTCCAATCTTCTCCATTTTCTCTAATTTCTCCTACACACACAAAACTCAAACATAAACATAAAACATAACTATTTCTAGCACAATTAACTACACATAAATAATATTTTAAACCTAAAACATTTATTAAATATGAGCTATTTAGAATCATATCAGCCGCCATCATTCTAACCCTTCTGAGATGTGAACTGGTAGTGCCGTGGTTGTGCTAACCTTCCGTAGAATGGTAGTGCCGCCATCGTGCTAACCCTTCTAAGATGTGAAGTGGTAGTGCCGTAGTCATACTAACCTTCCGTAGATGGTAGTGCCGCCATTGTGCTAACCCTTCTAAGATGTGAAGTGGTAGTGCCGTGGTCATGCTAACCTTCCGCAGAATGGTAGTGCCGCCATCTTGCTAACACTTATGAGATGTGAAGTGGTAGTGCCGTGGTCGTGCTAACCTTTCGTAGAATGGTAGTGCCGCTATCATGCTAACCCTTCTGAGATTTGAAGTGCTAGTGTCGTGGTCATGCTAACCTTTCGTAGAATGGTAGCGCTGCCATCGTGTTAATCCTTCCGAGATGCGAATTGTTAGTGTCGTGGTCGTGCTAACCTTCCGTAGAATGGTAGTGCTGCCATCGTGCTAACCCTTCTAAGATGTGAAGTGGTTGTGCCGTGGTCGTGCTAACCTTCTACAGAATGGTAGTGCCGCCATCGTGCTAACCCTTCTAAAGTTTGAAGTAGTGCCCTCTGTGAGCCCTTTGATTGATTGCCCCCTGAGAGGTCTTTGGTTGATTGTTGGATTGGTATTTTAACTGATGTCGTCACTCGCCTTTTGTCGGTGTCCGCGTTGAATCTCTCTCACTTCTAAATTGGAAACCAAATATGCAGGAAAAATAGTTAGCATGCATGTGAAATGCATGGGTCTTGCAGAAATGCAGGATAAGAATTCATCTAAGTGGACTTAGAGATGATAGCCGGTCTGGCTGCAATTTGTGATAGGATCTATGCCTTTTGAAGCTGCTTTTGAATTTTATGCCTTTGGGATTGTGAGGTTCGCATCTGATACCTGTAGTCATTTTTTTGAAGGTAGTGCGTCCCTTGTGGATTTTCACACTAGTTTTTCTTAGCGGGTAATGCGTCCTTTGCAGATTTTCACATGACCCTGTGCCTTATTTTTGCCTGAAATGGACCCAACCCAATCCAACGGCTTTTTTTTTAAGGACATACTGCCTGTTTCCAGGTTTTCACCCTATCCTTTTGCCTAACTTTTTGCTTAGAGAGCCAATTATGGTTTTTATCTTTAACGGCTTTTTTTTTTTTGCAAATTGTAAAGGAGGCTGAAGCTGTTACCAAAAATCTTTTAGGCATGATCGGCATGTACTTACGTCTTAGATCATGGTTGTCTGAGCTTGATTCTTCTCATGATGGTGCTGTAGAATTGCCTTCATGGTTGATAGCAGGATGAGTCAATTGAAGGACCCGAGTGTTGAAAGTAGCAGAGGGTAGACAGTAACAATGTGCTAGACAATTTTGAGTATGGCAAATGAGCTGTTCTAATCATATCAACATATTATGGCATAAATGCATATGTTTTAGTTTGATTTCATTACACATGATCACTATTTGGCATTCATCCGAAATATACAAAACCTCATCTAATCTCGGGATGGATCTTGAAAGCATCAAACTCCTGTTATCAATCAGCCCTCTCGGGTTTTCATGATTGAAGATTTTCTCTCAGCCGTTAATTTTTACCCAGGATGTTTTTTTTTTCTGGCAGGGCACCCAATTTTAGCAAGATTGCCTTTTTTTAGTTTTTGATCCGCAGGGCATTTATTATTTATTTTTCTCTTTTTTTTAGCCTTTGCCATGGAACCTCCTTGAGTCTGTCAGTGTCGATTGAATTTGCTTTCATCTCCATTAGCTGGGGAGGCCGGTCCTTCTAACGGTGGTTCTTTTTAGCATCAAAGTCTTATTCTTGGCATTTGTGCAAAAGGGCTGAGGTAGTGAGTTTCTTCACTTGAATCTTGGCCGTGAAAGTTTGTATCTTCCTTTTGTTGGCTTTGGTGGCTCAACTTCTAAAGTAACCTTTAATGGTTGAGATGGAATTGTACGTTGGCCTCAAATGGTTCAGGACAAAACTATGGGTTAGGACAACACTTTGGTTTTTTTTGCTTTTTTTTTTCTTCTTTTTTTTTTGCCTTTTTTTTGTTCTTTTTTTTTATATTTTGTTTTATTTTTCTTGGCTGCACTGTATGCATCTTAGATGTTGAGGAGGCAAAGGAATGGCTTTTGAAACTTTGCTCGTCATCATGTTGGCATATTGAAGCAGCATTGTCCCAACAATACCTTAGTCAATTTTCAACATATAATTCCAGGTCTAGGCAAAGGTTCTTTTATTTTTTTTTATTTTTTTTTACATTATCTCTCAGAATTTTCCTCTCTTTAGGAGTTATATCAAATGCCATCAAGATTTTCTTTGGATTTTCCAAAGTTCCGAGATTAAATACAGTTGTATTAGTTGAATTAATGTCAAAATGTATGTATCATGATCATGGGAAATGAAATCATTAGAAACATCATACAAATAAGCAAAATTATTCATCTTATTGAAAAAACCAGTCATCACAAATATTGTTATAAAAAAGATGGTTCTTGGAATAATAACAAAAACTGAAAAAAGAACATAATCTTCATTATTTTCATCTCCACCCTCACTAGTGAACCAAACCGATCATATTCATGGTGGGGGGACTGCATTATAGCCTGCCTTCTTCTTCTTCTTCTCTCTTTTCTCAGGATCCGTGATCTGTTTAGTGTCAATAAGATCTTGGATCTTGTTCCTCAAAGTACGTCAGTAATCTATCAGATGCCCAATGTGCTGATGGTAGGCACAGTACTGGTCATCTCTATGCCCTGGCTATCCTTGATTTATGGTTGGCCTAGGCATTAAATGGCGTAGCTTGCCCTCCTTTATCAGTCTCTCCAATATCCAGTCTAGAGAGTGGCCTAAGTTAGAGTAGTACCTCTGACCTTGTCTAACCTCAGTAGCTGCAACCTCGACCGTCTTACCATTTCTGCTATTATTGCTCCCAGTACCACTGATTTATATCTTGACTGGTTCCCATAACCTTTCCCAACAAAGTTATTTTTGCTTGCTTTCTTTGCTAGGTAAGCCTCTTCAGCCTCTACAGCAATGTCTTTAAGTGACTCCCAATCTCTGAGCCCCTTAAAGCTGAGCAAGTCCCTCAAGTAAGGGCAGAAGTTCTTGATAAATAACTTGATCTGGTAAGCGGTGTCAGGCTTTCTCTTCATCTCCATGACCCTATTCCTCCATCTAGTGAGGTATTCATGGAATGACTTATCACTCCTTTGCTGTAAGAGCTCAAGGTCCTTCAAGGTGACCTCTATTTTAGTGCTACAGTCATACTGCTTCATGAACTCTTTGGTCAAAAGGTCCCAGTCCGCCTTGGACCTCCTATCCAACTCGTGGTACCAGTCTACTGCCGGATCCACCAGACTAAGGCAGAAATATTCCACTTTCTGCTTTTTGCTTAACCCTGTGCCTTTCATTACCAGTGTATACTGCTTAATATGTGCAGATGGGTCCAAAGTAGCATCGAACTTCGGTAGCTCAGGCATCTTGAACCTTTGGGGCAGAAGCTCTTCATCCCCCACATCTGTATCTTCAGGCTTAATCCCCTTTCCAGCTGATAACATATGGCTGATCGCCTCAATCTGCTATCTCATCCCTCTTATAGCTTCATCCTCCACCCTGGGTTCTCTACCCCTTACAGCTTGATGGACTATTGGCTCCTCGTCTTCCTCCTCCATCATGAAATCCTCATTAGGATTGGGGATCCTTTCCCTTATTAGCTCAATAAGCACAGCAACTTGATGCTCATTGACAGGTTGACGGGTAGCATTAATAATAAAAGGAGCCTCCACATCAATAGGTGGTTCGACTTGCCCCCGAGGAGGGACTGCCGGTGGTTGCGGAGCGATAGGTGGTTGTGGAGCAACAGGTGGTTGTGGAGCTACAGGTGCTTGTGGAGCAAGAGGATGAGCAATCCTTTCGGCCATGGCACCCATCATATCTAACATCCTCCTTCAAAGTTCTCTAATCTCCTAGTAAGGTCTTAAGTGGTCAAAGCTTCAGTTTCTTCTGCCATTGATGATTCTAGAGATGATTTACTGATCGATGAGAGTGACTCAGAATCCCAGTCAGACATTAATTTTGGTAACTCAAAAAGTAGATTTGTCCTTACTAGCCGACCGTCGGAACCCCTAGTCCACTTAGGTGAATCTATGATGGCTGGAAAATTTAAATTGTTAGAATGATGCATGAATGACATATACAATGCATGATTGTGTGTTATGCAACATTTACAACTACATACAAGCAAGTAGATCCTTGCAACCTTATCACTCCCACACATGAGGTAATGCGGTCTCTTTCCTAGGTGGGCTTGATCCATGGGTTAACAGGGAACCCAATGGACGCATATGGTGCTTGGCAAAAAACCGGCAGCATAACATCTCTTATCTAATGTGCATACATATGAATTTTAGCCTTTATGTATTTAAACATTTCAACTAAATTAAGATGGGCTCATCGAGGCATAAAAGCCTTTGATAAAAGACAATTTAATTTGGTTGATTTTGTTCAATATATAATGGCCCACATAGCAAGCATCGTATTAAGGTACATTTCACCTAAGAAAAGTATCTATTGCCATTAAATGAGCTTTGGTCAAAGGTGATGATACTTTAGGGCTACTTAAGCATGGTCCCTACCAATGAGTCTAGCTCATCACGAGCATAACGACCGATTGGGTCTCCAATTAATACACCATGATGGTATGAGGCTTGGGCTGGTGATTATCCTTAACACTTTCCTATATTGAGTGAACGTAGGGTTATACTTCGGGAATGTACCGGGGTAAAAATAGGGACCAAACTAGCATAGTTCTAAAACTCTAATGAAATGTAATGCAATTTTGAAAATGGATGAAAATTTTTAAATTAAAACTCAATTATATGTTTTAACTAAGGTACTTTCGAAGTAAAGTCTCTTATCTCCCCAGCAGAGTCACAACTGTGACTCGCGCCGAGCCCCGGGAGGCCCCAAAGACCCGCCTTTAGGGCATTTGAGAGAGCTTCATGGAAACTTGCAAGAGATTGTAAGGGTGTCTATTTTGGGCAACAAGGAGGTTTCTTGGAGTTGCCACTCAATAAAATATTGGGAAAGGTCGTTTAGCCTCAATGAGCCTAAGACAAGGCATATGCAACCATTTTGGGCAAGCTAGAGATATTTTGGAGACTCCACCCCAATAGAACATTGGGATGGTCCTCTAAATTCGTGGAGCCTAGGACTACGCAAATTGGGCCTATTTTGGCAATAAGAGATATTTTGGAGACCCCACCCCAATGAGACATTGAGATGGTCCTCTAACCTCATTGAGCCTAAGACCAAAAATGGTTCGGGACTTCCCATTTATTCATACCTTGATTAAATTACATTTGAGTTTTGAATTTAAGATTTTATCCCTTTTGTCATTTATTTTTAATGCAATAATTAGAGCACATATCAATCACATAATAAAACGGTAAATAAAAGCAATATTAAAATAAGGTAAATAAAAATACAATAAATTACAACAAAACTAGGGGTGGAATACAACCCCCAATATAAATAAAATATAAATCATACATGAAACGGGGTATTTATTAAGGCTGAGGACATTGTTTCTCGCATGCATACTTAAAGAAAATAATTTTAAAGGGACAATTTATTTAGATAAAAAAACTAGGACATTGGTCCCATTTTATTAGAAAAACCCAACTTATTTATAAAAATATTTTTGTGTAATTTTTAATTAAACGTACATAAAATAAATAATTTTATTAATAATTACATGACAAATAAATTAAAAATACAAATAAAGGAAAAATAATAAATACAATAAAAAGATAAGTGCCCGAATCTCCTCTTTCATTCGCATGGATGTTCAAACATGACAAAAATAAGTATTTTAAAACAAAAAAAAAACACAAATAAAATAATGTTAGTAATTAAATCAAAAAATCAATTAAATATATAAAATGATAAATAACAAATTAAAATAGATAAATATGTATTATGGATGACAAATAAATTAACTAACATAATAAATCAAATAAATTAGTATATTAACAAATAAAAACACAAATTATGATGATAATAATAATAATAATAATAATAATAATAATAATAATAATAATAATAATAATAATAATAATAATAATAATAATAATAATAAAAATAACAATAACAACAACAATAATGATAATAGGAATAATAAAACAATAATAATAATGATAATGAAAAATAATGATAAAATAATAATAATAAAAAGGAAGAATAAACAAATAAATAAGATAAAGTAAAAAAGAATATTAAAAATGTTAAATCTATATCTAAAATCACATAAAATAAATAAATAAATAAATGGTAAATTAAAAGATCTACATGATGACTAATTAAATATGAACAAAAATAAATAAAAGAAAAACTGCTATCAAAACGTCGACAAAGAAAAATATAATTTTCTTTTCTTGATTCTTTTTCAAAACACGATTTTCGTAATCCAAAAATCTTCTGAAAGTCACACGTCACGAATCAATTCTTGTAGAACTCGAGGAATGGAAACCACGCGACATTCACCTTTAAAGGTAATATTCTGAGGGTAAACATTCGTGATCGATCTCCTTCGCATCTAACGATTTTATTCTGATTTTACACATAAAATCTTATTTTATTTAAAATAAAATAAGTTTTTGCTTTTTGCTGCATTTTTTCTGGATCTGTGGTGACCGACGGGCAGAAGAGGCACCGATGGCCGTCGCTCTGGTTCGTCGAGATTTTCTGCCTCAACCCGTCGGTCAGCCCAGGGACGCCGGTCGCTCGCGCGCCATGGGCAGTCCCTGGGCCTTTCCTTCTCCCTTTCCTCCCTTTATTTCACCACTTATTTTCTTACTATTTTTTGTGATAATTCTTCATGGTTTCTTTTGCATAATTTATTTTTCGTCTATTATTTTGAGCTAATTGTGGCACTAACATCATTCTTATTTTTGTGAGTTTCATTAATTTTTTTAGTGGATTTAGGTTATATTAAATGGAGGACGCCGCAATGATCTGAGAATCTTCACTCGGGTTCATTCTTTTACCCTTATCCCTTTTTTATCTTATGCATTGTTATTGTAAATATTATTTCATTTCGCTAATGCATGAAAATGGTTAGATATTTATAGTAATTGAATTGGGATTTTCATTAATAAATTGAGGACCAATGTCCTATTTACCTAGCAAACAAAATTGACGCTTTAAATCATTTTTGTAAATGGGCATGCGAGGACCAATGTCCTCATTCTTAATGAATATCCCAATTTATGTATGATCCACATGTTATTTATAAATGGGGGTTGTATTTCGCCCCTAGTTTTGTTGCAGTTTATTGTAAATTATTTTATTTTGAGTTTGCTCCTATTTACCGCTTTTCTTATATGACCAACGTGCACTTTAATTAACTGCATTAACTCGAATGAGAAATGGGATAAAACACTAAATTCAAAACTCGATTATAACTTTAATCAAAGTATGAATAAATGGAAAGTCCCGAACCTTCTCTGGTCCTAGGCTCAACGAGGTGAGACGACCATCTCAATGTTTCATTGGGGTGGGGTCTCCAAAATATCTCTTGTTGCCTAAAAAAGGCCCAATTTGCATAGTCCTAGTCTCCATGAGGTTAGAGGACCATCCCAATGTTCTATTGGGGTGGGGCCTCCAAAATATCTCTGACTTGCCCAAAATGGATGCATATGCATTGTCTTAGGCTCATTGAAGCTAGACGACCTTTCCCAATGTTCTATTGGTTGCCAACTCCAAGAAACCTCCTTGTTGCCCAAAATAGATGCACTTGTAATTTCTTACAAGTTTTCATGAACCTTTCTCGATCGCCCTAAAAGCGGGTCGTTCGGGGCGCCACGGGGTTCGGCACGCATCACACCCGAATAACGAGCTTCCATCCCCTATTTATAGGTTTAGGAAAATAATTCAAATAAATTCAAATTTAGAATTTAAATTTTTAAAAAGATTTATGAAATCAAAATCAAATCCGAATGATTTTCAAAATATTCTCAAAATCAAATTCAAAATTTGATTTTATTTGAAAAGATTTGGAAGATATAGGAAATCTAGGAAAATATATTTGAAAAGATACCAAAATCTTGAAAATATATTTTATATCTTTTAAAAATCTAGAAAATCCCGCTGGAACCTGCGGCAGTTCAACAACCGACGGGCGTCGGTGATGGGGTCACGCTTGGTCTTTTGGGCGACGGACCACTCACAAGAAACGGAGGCCGTAACACAGCCATCGCTCACGAGAAGCAGGCATCTCTCGCATGAGCAACGGGCATCGCGTTCGTCGCTCACGAGAAGCAGGCATCTCTCGCATGAGCGACGGGCGTCGCTCAACGCGAGAGACGGTCTCCGCAAGCGAGCGATGGGCATCGCTCAATACGAGTGACGGCCTCTGCAAGCGAGCGACGGTCGGCGTTAATCACAAGAGACGGGCTTCTCGCGTAAGCAACGGGCATCGCTCCTATGAGAGGCGATGTAGACACTGAGTCCTGAGACAGTCAAGATCAGAGTTATCCAATGATGATAAGACGCCTGTTCACAGGCGAAAAGGTAGAAAGTGATGATTTTCTTGTCATATTTGCTTTTTAGAAATAAATAAAAAAATTAAAAAAAATTAAAAACTAAAAATAAAAATAAAAAAAGGGAGTTTGGGAACTATAATATTTTAGTCAAATTTGTCTCTAAAAAATAAAAAAAAAAAAAATTGGCCATTTGTGGCAGCTGGCGTGCGAGGGCGAGCTGGTGCGCGAGGGGGAACCTCCCTCGCTCGGCAGGTGAGTGCGCAGTGAGCAGCGCTCGCGCGCTGGCACTGGGGCACTCATCCCTGTGCTGCGCAGCATGGACACGGCGGGCGAGGTACCTCTCGCCCCTCGTGCGCGAGCGACGGGCGAGGAGTCACTCGCCCCTGCGCGTGCAATGGTCGACGCATCACTCACCCGTCCTCGCCTGCCAGCGTATGGCGCGCTTGCTGGCAGCCCGTTACTCGCCAGCGATGGGCATCGGCCGTCGCAGTCTACCCAAATTCTCCGAAAATGCATTTTGTTGGCCTTTTTTCATGATTTTTTTCCAAAAATTGATTATTTATCCCATTTTTTGGTATTTTCATAATTTTTAAAAATAATAAATTAATTTTTTATTTTACTTATTTTATTTTATTTATCCTTAAGATAAATATCAAAGATTTTATTTTATTCACAATCATTTTATGAATATGTAGATATTTATTTTATCTCTGATATTTCCTTTATTTTCATTATTTTATTTCATTGTCCCACTCACGTGTTATTTGTTTTTCTTGTGAGTTTATTTATTTCTACTAATTATGGGGCGCTGAGAAGATGAGCCCACTAGAATGGTCCGAGGATGCCAATTTGGTTCATTTTCTTTACCCTATTTCCTTTTAGTTTATTTTTATTTCCAATTTATTATAAATATTGTTTTGAGCCCACTAAAGTAAAAATGGCTAACCTTTTCTACAAATAAATGAGATTCTTCTAATAAAATGGGACCAATGTCCTAGTTTTTCCATCCAAATAAAATTGTCACTTTAAATTATTTTTATAAATATACATGCGAAGACCAATGTCTTCATCCTCAATAAATATCTCGCTTTGTGTATGTTTCCCTTTTCTGCTCATTTACTATAGGGGTTGTATTCCGCCCCTAGTTTTATTCTAAGCTATTATATTTATGATTTACTTTATTTTGAGCTTACATTATTTAATGCTTTCATTATATGAATGATCTGACGCTTTAATTATTGCATTAAACTGAATGAAAAAAGGAATAAAATATTAAATTCAAAACTCAATTATAATTTAACTAAGGTATGAATAAATAAGAAGTCCCGAACTATCTCTGGTCTTAGGCTCAACGAGGTTAGAGGACCATCTCAATGTTCTATTGGGGTGGAGTCTCCAAAATATCTCTTATTGCCCAAAATATGCCCAATTTGCATTGTTTTAGGCTCCACGAGATTAGATGATCTTTTCAGTGTTTTATTGGAAAGAGGTGTCCAAAATATCTCTGGTCTGCCCAAAATAGACGTATATGCATCGTCTTAGGCTTCACGAGATTGGACGATCCTCCCAATGTTCTATTGGAAGGAGGTATCCAAAATATCTCTGATTGCCCAAAATAGACACATATGCGCTGTCTTAGGCTCAGTGAGGCTAGACGACCTTTCCCAATATTCTATTGGGTGGCGACTCCAAAACAGCTCCTTGTTGACAAAATAGACACCCTTATAAATCTCATACAAGTTTTTATGAACCTCTCCCGAATGCCTTTAAAGCGGGTTTTCTGGGCGCACCGGGGTTCGGCGCGCGTCACAGTGGCAACTCCGCTGGGGACTTACTTTGAGACATCTCTTCGAAAGTACCTTGATTAAAACATATGATTGAGTTTTAATTTAAAAATTTCATCCTTTTTCAAAATTTGCATTACATTTCATTAGAGCCTTAGATCTATGCTAATTTGGTCCCTCCTTTAACCCTTGTGCGTTCCCGAAGCACGACCCTATGTTCACTCAATGTAGAGAAGTGTTAAGGATAATCACTAGCCCAAGGCTCGTACCATCATGGTATATTAAATGGAGACCCGACCGATCATTACACTCGTGATGAGCTAGACCCGTTGGCAGGGATAATACTTGGGTAGACCTAAAGTTTCATCACCCTGGTGAAAGCTCATGTAATGCCAAAAGATACTTCCCCTAGGTGGTATGAACCATAATACTATGCTTACTGTATGGATCATTTTGTATTGGACAAATCCAGATAATCTGATTGGTCACTTAATCAAAGGTTTACATGCCCTGATAGGCCCATGTCAATTTATTCGGACTGCCTAAATACGCAATGGTAAAAATTCCATATGCTTGTACATTAGCTAAGAGAGGTTATGCTGCTGATTTTTTCACCTTGCACCATATGCATCCATTGGGTTCCCTGTTAACCCATGGGTCCAGCCCACTTAGGACAGAGACTATACGACCTCGTGTGTGGGGGAAATAAGGTTGGAAAGATCTATCTGCTTGCATGTAGTTGTGGATGATGCATTGCATATTCATGTTATTCATGCATAAATAAAAAAATTTATTTCCTCCCTATGTGTACATCCTATTCTTTGCATATAATTCTTACATGTACATATCATCCTGTGTATAGTTTTTTACATGTTTCACGTGTATTATTATAGTCTCTTTCAGCCATCGAGGACCACTTGCATAGCACGATCATGCATTACATATGATTTATGCATCATTCTAACTCTTTAATTTTTCAGCCATCAAAGACCACTTTTTTAGTTGGTAGGGGTTCCAATGGCTACCTTATTAGAGGGTTTCAATTGAGCGACCAGAATCAAAATCAAGTGCGATTGACAGACATTCGAAAAAATTTTCAGAAATGGCCAATTCACCGAGAGAGGTAAATACAACCCGGGCCCTAGTAGTCGAAGAAGTTGGTAGACGGTTCGAGGAATTTGAGAATAGAATGATGGCCATGATGGCAACAATGGCCCAACCTGCTGGATAAAACCCAGCTGCCCCTCTTATGAGATAAAATGAACAAGAGGAGGCTAGAGAGGACCCACTTGAGGAGGTTCATCCACCACCAGTGGATTTGAGGGCTACCATATTGGGAAGCCAGAGAAGAGGGATAACCCACGGAGTAGAGGATGATTTGAAAGAGGATGAATATGAAGAGTCTATATCGGTTAGAGGGAAAGCACCCCAGATAGAAGAAGCCATTTGAAGAAAAATGGAAGAGAAGTTCGAGGCGATATCCCAAATTCTGATGACAGGAAAAGGGATGAATCTCGAGGACAAGGAGCTGGATGGAGAAGATCTAATCCCTCTGAATTTCAAGATGCCAGATGTCCCGAAGTTTGATAGCACATCGAACCCCACTGCACACATCAAGCAATACTGTCTGATAATAAAGGGCACTATGCTAATAAAAAGGCAAAAGGTAGATCACTTCTATTTAAGTTTGAGAGGTCCTGCAGTGGACTGGTATTATGGACTGGACCGGAGAAAAAAAGAAGACTAGGATCTGCTGATGAAGGAGTTCCTCTAGCAGTACGACTGCAGTACAAGGATGGAGGTCATTCTAAAAGATCTAGAGCTACTGCAACAAAAGCCAGGTGAGTCATTCCATGAGTACTTGACCCGATGGAAGAACTGGGTAATAGAGATGAAGAAGAAGCCAGATACTCTGGACCAGATCAGGCTATTTATCAGGAATGCTAGCCCATATTTGAAGGATGGATTAAAGATGAAGGGGCTCAAGGACTGGGAGTCTTTGAAAGGTATAGCCATTAAAGCTGAGGCCGAGCATCTGGACAAAATGGCTAAATCTGCAAACCTGGCCTTCGGCAAAAACAAAGGAAACAACAGTGGTAATGGGGGCAATACTAGGGCAGCAGAAGTCTCAATGTAACACCCCATTTTTGCCCTGGTAGTTTGAGCCTTGTGTGGGTGTGTTTAAATTTGGCATGTGTTATTTTGTGTATGTGTGTGGTTTAAATTTAAGTATTATGTAATTGTGGGGTTTTGCTTAGGTGTGAGTGTGTGTAAGGGATTAGTGTGTGTGTAAGTGAGGTTGGCTTTGGGTGTAGGTAAGTGGATTGTTGTTGGGTATACCTTGGGGTAGTCTTCCTATAGGAGGTTGCCATATGGCAAGTGGGGGAGTATTTATAGTGAGGAGAGAGGAGAGAGAATTAGCTTTACCTTCTCTTTTTCCCGTTCTTCTTCTTCTTCTTCTTCTTCTTCTTCTTCTTCTTCTTCTTTTTATTTACTTCTTTATTTTCTTGTAATCCTTCCCCTCTAGTTGCAATTGGGGTGAGTTTTGGTTAATCCTAAGTTGATCTAGGTGAGTAATAGCTTATTATTCTTCCTCATCCTCTTATTTCCTTCTAATTTGGTTAATTTGAGTATTTGGGTATTTTGGGGTTTGAGTTTAAAGCTTGTGTAATGGATGTTTTTCCTCAGAGATCCCTCCTAGAGAGCCCAAAGGCAAGGAAATAGCAAGTGGAAGCAGAGCCCGTGATTAGAGTTCAAGAATTTGAGGTTTGGGAGTGTTTGTGGCTTTGATGTGTTTTTGTGTGATTTTGTGTTTTGTGGTTATTGTCGCAATTGATGGGGTATATTATGGGTATTTGTATTTAATTGATACGAGTATTGATTATGTGGGGTTGAGATGCATAATTGGTGAAGAATTGAGCTATAGCATGAGTTTGTATGAAATTCTATGAGAAATTACTGGTTTAATAAATTTTGGAAATTGATCTTGTAAATTGTATGATTTGATGATGGTAACTGGTTTATAAATTGAGTTTTAGGTGGATTAAAATGTTGTGAATGATTTATTTGCATGAGGTTGAGTTTTGAAGTCAATTGGAGGTTTGGGTGAATTTTGAAAGTGAAATTCTGCAGGTTTTTCGCATAAGGGCTGGAAATCGCGACCCTGTTGCGAGCGCAACACTATCGGGATGTCACGACAGAGCTCAGTGATTACAGCCTTCATGTGAGCTGAGCGTGCACAGCCGAGCGGCCGCAGCGAGAGTTTTCTATCGCGAGCGCGATAGAGCGCTCGGTTGCCGAGCGATTTTGGGCAGTGACCTGTCGCGAGCGCGACAGAAAGTCTGGCCGCTAAGTATCGGGAGCGCGATGAATGTCGTGAGTGGAACAGTGAGGTATACTTTTGCCTTCGGACGAGTGCGAAACCTGCCACGATCGCGAAAGGAGGCCAGTTTTGCCTCTGTCACGAGGGCGACCGGTGTCGTGATTGCGACGCCTCCTGACTTCTTTTTGAGATTTCTTTTACGCTTTCGATGCTTAGTTTCCACACCTATGACGTTTTTAGAATTATGCATGAACAATTTTATGAGTTTTATGAATATGATTTGATGAACTATGCATGACCTGCAAAAGTCAATAAGTGGATAAATAGGCATGACTATAGAGTCAATTAGTTACAGCCATGCGTATGCATTCTGAACCCTGATCACGTCCCTATTCAGATCCTTGCGATCCCTTTTTGAACTTGAATCTTGTTTAAGATTCCATGCCAAAATATTTGAGATAAAAATAAAAAAATCATTTTGATACCCTCGGGTATCCATGCATTTTGAATGAATATGCGTTACTCACTATCCACTCTTTTGAATAAGTAGGTTTACTGTATTCATGTGTTATAATTTAGTTCAGCATGAATGATGGTAGGAATACTGATATTGTTGTTTTGAATATAACGACCTGTTATTAAGAATTAATGTTTAGTATGTGCCATATGTGTGTGTGATTTGCTTTGACGTCCACTGCGAGTGGTCGTTTTCATTGTGTTTGCCCCACTAAGCGTATTCGCTTAGCACGGGTGTTTCATCCGTGCAAGTGTGGAAGATGTGGTGGTTTTTGGGAGGGTGATTCGTTTCAGCAGGGCCAACACAACTAGGAGAGAGATTTTTGTAGTACAGGATTGTGCTTTTTGTATATGTATTACTTTACTGATTTTGTAATGATGACTCTTGATGTAAACTCTACTTTTGTAATTTCGGTTTTGTGATTAAATATGTTAAGTTTTTTTTATGCTACGGCACTTATGTATTTTGGATATGTAAAGACTTTTATGTAAATTAATAATATTATACTTTTGTTTCAGCCCTTGTCTATTATTTAAGAAATTTTATTTTACCGCTTTGAATGTATGATTTGCAACTGTATTTGTTTGCATGTGGTTTTTGCGTGATAACCCTTATCTATCCGGGTCCTTCTTCATCCTCGAGGGATGAAGCTCCCCACGAATAGGTAAGGGGTGTTACATTTTGTGGTATCAGAGCATTAGGTTTAGGAATTTCTGGGCAAGTGTAAGATAGAGTGTACGTCTAGTGTTGTGTTGGCTTGATGCGGATTATTGTGTATGTTTTGTAGTTAGATGGAGTCCGCTCGTGGATCACTTAAGGGGTCAGCCGTGAGTGCGAATGCCCGAGAGCAAGATCTATTAGTTTCTAGTTCGGCTCAGCCACCTAGGGAGCAACCTAAAGCCCCTGCGGTCCCCTTTGAGGCCATGGTTAAGATATCCCAGGATATGGCCCGGGTTTTGGAAAAAGTTACTGCTCCTAGAGCTCCGATTGAGAATATGCAGAAGTTTGGAGCGAGGGATTTCTTTGGAACCAGTTTGGACAAATTGGATAAAGCTGAGATGTGGATTGAGAAAGTTAGACGGGTGCTAAGGGAAATTTGTTGCCCTCTGGAGAGAGAGGTGGAATGTGTAGAATCTCTGTTGCAGGGCTCAGCGTATGATTGGTGGACGCTAGTGCTCAGACATCCTCAGCTTCCTGAGCCTGTGACATGGGAGTTCTTTGAAAGGGAATTTCGGAATAAGTATGTGACTAAGGCATTAAGGAGGCCAGATGGGCATAGTTTTTGAGTCTTTGACAGAGAGTGTTATCTGTAGCGGAATATGAAAAGAAATTTAATCGACTCAGTAAGTATGCACCGCCAAGAGTTCTTACTGAGGAATTTAGATGTCAACAGTTTGAGGTGGGTTTAAACGACTTTTTGAAAGTGATGTTGGTTTCCTTGATGTCTGCATCAGATATCCATTATTATCAGATCGTGTAAGCGGCTTTAAGAGCGGAACACTCTGAGAATATTTTAAGGGAGAAGGCTCAAAGGAAAAAGGCTCCTAAAGGAGGTTCTTCTTCAGGAAAGAGGTCACATGAGTCTCAATGGAATCCCTTTGGTGAGTCGCATCCTAGTCCGGCTACTAGAGGGAGGAGAAAGGATTCTTTTAGAGGGTCTGGCATGGGTAGAGGAGCTTGGGATGGTAGAGGTGATGGTGTGCCTCAATGCTCCCATTGTAGCTAGCGCCATCGAGGCGAGTGTCGATGGTTGACAGCAGGATATTTCAGATGTGGTAGTACCGACCACTTTTTAGCCAATTTCCCAAATTTGTATGAAAATTCTCAAGGTCAACAAGAGGCAAGTCAAGCTGGGTCAAATGTTCCTCAAGGCAGTCGTGCTAGAGGTAGAGGACGGGGTCATGGTGGACGGCCTCAGGAAAAAGAATCTTCTGAGACAGTTGATCGTCTGGTGCCGGTGGCTGCGAAAGCATATGCCATGAGAGCCCGTGATGACCAAGATGCTCTGGAAGTGATAGCCGGTAAGTTCTTACTTTTCAGTACTGAAATGCATTCTTTGATAGATCCGGGTTCTACTCATTCTTATTTGTGTTCCGATAAGTTGTGTGATAAATTGTCTAATGAGGATAGACTGGATTATGAGATTTGTGTCACTAGTCCATTAGGGCAGTGTGTGAAAGTGAATCGGGTATATCAGGATTGTCCTTTGTTGGTGTAAGGTAAGGAATTTCCGGTTGATCTGATTAGTTTACCATTCCATGAGTTTGACCTCATTTTGGGTATGGATTGGTTGTCCAATTATCAAGCTACAATTGATTGTCAGAGGAAAACGGTTGCGCTTAAAGACAGGGATCAGATACCTGTGGTTGTAAGAGGTTTAGGAAGTAACTCGCTGCATAATGTGATTTCGGCTATGAAGGACAAACGGTTTATGAGGAAGGGATGTGAAGCGTATTTAGCTTTGATATTGGATTCCCGATGTGGGCAAGTAAAGATACAGGAGATTCTGATAGTAAGAGAATTTGCGGATGTGTTTTCATAGGAATTATCGGGTTTGCCACCAGAGAGAGAAGTAGAACTGTCTGTGGACATTGTGCCGGGTGCAGCTCTGATTTCTAAGGTTTCGTATAGGATGGCTCCGATGGAGTTGAAGGAGTTAAAAAGTCAGTTGCAAGAGCTTTTGGATAAGGGCTTTATTCGATCGAGTGTTTTGCCTTGGGGTGCTCTGATTTTATTTGTCAAGAAAAAGGACGGTACATTGAGAATGTGTATTGATTACCGACAGATTAACAAAGTTACAGTGAAGAATAAGTATTTGTTGCTGTGGATTGAGGATCTTTTTGATCAGTTAAGAGGAGCGGGAGTGTTTTCGAAGATAGACTTGAGATCGGGTTACTATCAGTTGAGACTCAAGGATGCGGATGTTGCCAAGACGGCTTTTCGGAGCGTTATGGTCATTACAAATTTTTAGTGATGCCATTTGGTTTGACTAATGCACCCGCAGCTTTCATGGATTTGATGAACAGGGTATTCAGGTAGTATTTGGACCGTTTTCTTGTTGTGTTCATCGACGACATCTTAGTTTATTCCAAGGATGAAAAGGAACATGAGGAACACCTAAGATTGGTATTACAAGTGTTGAGTGACCATCAGCTTTATGCTAAACTTAGTAAGTGCGAATTTTGGTTGAAGGAGGTAACGTTCCTTAGGCATGTGGTTTCGACTGAAGGCATTCAAGTAGATCCGTCCAAAGTTAAAGCTATTGTGAACTGGTTGCCACCTAAGTCAATACCTGAAGTGAGAAGTTTTCTTGGTTTAGCCGGTTATTATAGATAGTTTGTTAAGGGATTTTCGATGATAGCTTTGCCTCTGACTCGGCTTCTCCGAAAAGAGGTTAAGTTCAATTGGTCGGATAGGTGCCAAGCAAGTTTTGAGCAGCTAAAGGATATGTTGATTAAGGCTCCTATACTTACTCAACCCGTTTCTGGTAAAAAGTATACTATGTACAGTGATGCTTCAAGGATAGGTTTGGGCTGTGTTCTGATGCAGGACGATAAAGTTATCGCTTATGCTTCTAGGCAGTTGAAGCCTCATGAACAGCACTACCCAATACATAACTTAGAGTTAGCAGTGGTAGTGTTTTCTCTTAAGGTATAGCAGCATTATTTGTATGGGGAAACTTGTCGGATCTTCACCTATCACAAGAGTCTAAAATACCTGCTCACTCAGAAAGAATTGAACTTGAGGCAGCGTAGATGGTTGGAGTTATTCAAAGACAATGATTGTATCATTGATTACCATCCGGGCAAGGCAAATGTAATAGCAGATGCTCTGAGTAGGAAATCCGTGTCGACTTTGTCTCTGAGTAGAGGAAAGTGGAGGTTTGATTCAGAAGAAGCACTAATTGCTAGATTGAAGGCTAGACCGAGCTTGAAGCAGTTGATGGTGGATGCACAGTTGAGTGACCCTGTATTGTAGCGTGCTTTTCACATGGTTAGAGATGGTGAGCAGACTGAATTTTCTGTAGATAGTGAGGGAGTGCTCAGATTTGGGAATCGGTTGTGTGTGCCTAATGTGGATGATGTGAAGAGAAGACTTTTTCAAGAAGCTCATTCGTTATTTTTCATGATGCATCCAGGAGGAAATAAGATGTACAGAGACTTGAAGCAATTTTATTGGTGGCCGAGTATGAAAAAGGACATAGTGGAGTTTATTTCGAGGTGTCTAGTGTGTCAGCAAGTAAAAGCTGAGTATCAAGTCCAAACAGGATTGTTGCATCCCTTTCTCATCCCTCAATGGAAGTGGGATGATATTACGATGGACTTTGTAGTTGGTTTACCTTTGATGCAGCACAAGCATGATTCTATATGGGTGATAGTCGACCGGTTGTCAAAGTCAGCACACTTATTGCCAGTTCGGTTAGATTATTCCATGTACTAGTTAGCAGAGATCTATGTGAAGGAGATAGTCAGGCTTCATGGAGTTCCAATCTCTATAGTGTCTGATCGGGATCCGAGATTTACGTCGAAGTTTTGGAAAGAATTACAGTCGACTTTGGGTACTCGGTTAAATTTTAGCACTGCCTTTCACTCTCAGACTGATGGTATGTCAGAAAATATTATTCAGATTCTGGAATACATGCTTAGGGGATGTGCTTTAGAGTTCTCAGGTAGCTGGGATAAGTATGTGCCTTTAATGGAATTCGCATACAATAACAGTTATCAGGTGAGTATTGGAATGGCTCCCTATGAAGCTCTCTATGGACAGAAATGCAGAACTCCAGTGTGTTGGACTGAATTGTCGGAAAGGTTAGTTGTGGGTCCGAAATTGATTAGAGACACGGAAGAAAAGATTAGAGTGGTACAATAGAATTTAAAGGAAGACAAAGATAGGTAACGATCATATGCTGATTTGAAACGAAGGGATCTTCGATATGAAGTGGGCGACAAGGTATTCTTAAAAGTATTGCCTTGGCGAAAAGTTCTTTGGTTTGGTAAGAAAGGGAAATTGAGTCCTCGGTTTATTGGACCTTATGAGATCTTGGATAACATTGGCCCGGTAGCTTACCGGATACCATTGCCAGTGGAGTTAGCCAGATTACACAATGTTTTTCACGTGTCTATGCTCTGCTGCTACCGATTCGATCCATCTCATGTGCTGCAAGTGCAAGATATTCGGGTTCAGCCAGATTTCTCATTTTATGAGGAACCGAAGAGAATTTTATCTACAGAGATCAGACAGCTCCGCAGTAAGCAAATCCCTTTGGTTAAGGTACTATGGAAGCACCATGGAATTGAAGAAGTAACTTGGGAACCGGGAGCAGTCATCAAAGCTCAGCATCCGCAGTTATTTGGATCAGGTGAGAATTTCAAGAATGAAATTCTGTTAAGTGGGGAACTATTGTAAGAACCCCGTTTCCTCCCTGGTAGTTTGAGCCTTGTGTGGGTGTGTTTAAATTTGGCATGTGTTATTTTATGTATGTGTGTGGTTTAAATTTAAGTATTATGTAATTGTGGGGTTTTACTAAGGTGTGAGTGTGTGTAAGGGATTAGTGTGTATGTAAGTGAGGTTGGCCTTGGGTGTAGATAAGTGGATGGTTGTTGGGTGTGCCTTGGGGTAGTCTTCCTATAGGAGGTTGCCATGTGGCAAGTGGGGGAGCATTTATAATGAGGAGAGAGGAGAGAGAATCAGCTTTCCCTTCTCTTTTTCCCGTTCTTCTTCTTCTTCTTCTTCTTCTTCTTTGCTTCTTTATTTTCTTGTAATCCTTCCCCTCTAGTTGCAATTGGGGTGAGTTTTGGTTAATCCTAAGTTGATCTAGGTGAGTAATAGCTTATTATTCTTCCTCATCCTCTTATTTCCTTCTAATTTGGTTAATTTGAGTATTTGGGTATTTTGGGGTTTGAGTTTAAAGCTACTGTAATGGACGTTTTTGCTCAAAGATCCCTCCTAGAAAGCCCAAAGGCAAGGAAATAACAAGTGGAAGTGGAGCCAGTGATTAGAGTTCAAGAATTTGAGGTTTGGGAGTGTTTGTGGCTTTGATGTATTTTTGTGTGATTTTGTGTTTTGTGGTTATTGTTGCAATTGATGGGGTATATTATGGGTATTTGTATTTAATTGATATGGGTATTGATTATGTGGGGTTGAGATGCATAATTGGTGAAGAATTGAGCTATAGCATGAGTTTGTATGAAATTCTATGAGAAATTGCTAGTTTAATAAATTCTGGAAATTGATCTTGTAAATTGTATGATTTGATGATGATAATTGGTTTATAAATTGAGTTTTAGGTGGATTAAATTGTTGTGAATGATTTATTTGCTTGAGGTTGATTTTTGAAGTTAATTGGAGGTTTGGGTGAATTTTGGAAGTGAAATTCCGCAGGTTTTTCGCGTAGGGGCTTGAAATCGTGACCCTGTTGTGAGCACGACACTGTCGTGAGGTCACGACAGAGCTTGGTTATTACAGCCTTCACGCGAGCTGAATGTGTGCTTCCGACCGGTCGCAGTAAGAGCTCTCTGTCACGAGCGCGACAGAGCGCTCAGCTGCCGAGCGGTTTTGGGCAGTGCCCTGTCGCGAGTGCACGCCTGCGCGCGAGAGCGACAAAAAGTCTGGCTGCTCACTATTACGAACGTGATGACTGTCGTGAGTGCGATAGTGAGGTATACTTTTGCCTTCGCACGAGCGCGAAACCTACTGCGATTGCGACAGGGGGCCAGTTTCGCCTCTACCACAAGCGCGACAGGCGTCGTGATCGCGATGCCTCCTGACTTCTTTTTTAGATTTCTTTTGCGCTTTCGGTGCTTAGTTTCTGAACCTGTGATGTTTTTAGAATTATGCGTGGACAATTTTATGAGTTATATGAATATGATTTGATGAACTATGCATGACCTGCAAAAGTCAATAAGTGGATAAATAGGCATGCCTATAGAGTCAATTAGCTGTAGCCATGCGTATGCGTTCTGGACCCTGATCATGTCCCTGTTCGGATCCTCGCGATCCCTTTTTGAACTTGAATCTTGTTTAAGATTTTATGCAAAAATGTTTGAGACAAAAACAAAAGAATCATTTTGATACCTTCGGGTATCCATGCATTTTGAATGAATATGCGTTACTTGCTATCCACTCTTTTGAATAAGCAGGTTTATTGTATTCTTGTGTTATAATTCAGTTCAACATGAATGATGGTAGGATTACTGATATTGTTGTTTTGAATATAACGACCTGTTATTAAGAATTAATGTTCAGTATGTGCCATATGTGTGTGTGATTTGTTTTGACGTCCACTGTGAGTGGTCGTTTTCATTGTGTTTTCCCCACTAAGCGTATTCGCTTAGCATGGGTGTTTCATCCATGCAGGTGTGGAAGATGTGGAGGTTTTTGGCTAGGGTGATCCGTTTCAGTAGGGCCAACACAACTAGGAGAGAGATTTTTATAGTACATGATTGTACTTTTTGTATATGTATTAGTTTACTGATTTTGTAATGATGACTCTTGATGTAAACTCTACTTTTGTAATTTCGGTTTTGTGATTAGATATGTTAAGTTTTTTTTTTGTGCTACGGTACTTATGTATTTTGGATATGTAAAGACTTTTATGTAAATTAATAATATTATACTTTTGTTTCAGCCCTTGTCTATTATTTAAGAAATTTTATTTTACCGCTTTGAATGTATGATTTGCAACTGTATTTGTTTGCATGTGGTTTTTGCATGACAACCCTCATCTATCTAGGTCCTTCTTCCTCCTCGAGGGATGAAGCTCTCTACGTATAGGTAACGAGTGTTACACTCAACCACAGGAATGACTTGACGCCACCTCACTATCTTAGGTAAGCCATTATTTGGCACTTCACTTGTCTCATCAAGGAAGGGAAGTTACAACCCTTACCAACCGGGCTTACCCCAAGTCAAGGACAGCCTAGACATAGAACAGACTGGTATTGTATATATCACCAGTACACAGGGCATAAAATAGACTATTGCTGTCCTCTAAGAGATCACATATACGAATTGATACCTGGCCTGGAGGAAGAAAGAAATAATTAAAGTTGATACAATGCCATTCTCTTTAATGATATAAAGTGTATTCCTGAACTATGCACTTGTTTTTCTTTTCTATTTTAATAATATGGGCTTTTTCTATATATGCACTATCACATCTTATCGCATCAAGCATAAGTGGTAATCATGATTAAGGCATTAGTTTAATAAACATTTTTTCATTCAGTTTCAATAAATAGTAATCTTGGTTGCATCCAGACTGACTCCTGAAGCAAGATAAAATTTGAGAGATTGAAAAAAAAACAGAGAGAAGATGGCCTTTGCCTTGACCTGGAGTGACATGCTAGGGCAATCTGCTTCAATTTGTCAACTCGACAGCAATTAAAATTTTCAAAAGCTATTCGTTTGCTTCCTCTGAATCTAGGATGGATACAATACAGCCAAGCAAAATTAAGCTCTAATCATTAAGGTATTGTCTCAGAAGCTGGACTATCG
Organism: Excoecaria cochinchinensis; assembly: GCA_947683425.1. Lineage (NCBI taxonomy): Eukaryota > Viridiplantae > Streptophyta > Magnoliopsida > Malpighiales > Euphorbiaceae > Excoecaria > Excoecaria cochinchinensis. The sequence goes on from CANTUQ010000092.1 coordinate 15,299,788, forward strand.
AATTCAAGACGAATAAGGCTTTGGGTTTTAAAAAAAAAAGAAAAAATGTAGAAAATTAAAAAAGGAAAAAAGTAGAAAATGAGAAAAGAAAAAAAAAGTATAGAACCAATAGCTTTGGTCTGAATCATCCGAGGCCAACCTACAATCCAACATGCAACCATTGAAAGCTACCTCAGAAATTAAGTAACCAAAATCGAAAGAAGGCAAAATGTGAGCTTTTACAGCCAAAAGAGAAGCCACTTTTTCAGCCAGTTTATACAAGGGTCAAGATGAATCCTTTGGTGCTAAAAGGGAGGCATGGTCAGAAGGAGCGACCATCCCAAAGAATAAGGTAAATTCAAGGGAACCACACATACCTCGAAAGACTGAAGAGGGTCCCACGACAAAGGATGAAAAAAAAACAGAGAGAAAAATAATAAATGCCCTGCCAGGATGAAAACAGAAAAAGACGTTTTGGGCAAACATTAAGGGCTGAGAGAAAATATTCAATCAAGAAAACCCGAGAGGGCTGATTGATGACAGGAGTCAAATGCACCCAAGGTGTTACTCATTGAGATTGAATAAAGATTGTGTTTTGCATCACATGCCTAGTCATGATCGTTGTTATTGCTATATGGTGCATATAGACAGAAATGCATGCATAAGCTAGGCATAAACATGCAATTGAAGGGTTAAGAGAAACTGTGGCGTGCCTGGGGGCATATGCTGGAGCAAGTCTCAATGCAGTAATTAATAACACTTCATGTGACAAATCCTCCTCCTACCCTTAAAAAAAAAGGTAAAAGAAAAAGAAGGCTGTTAGAGATGAAAACCGTAACTGGCTCTCTAGGCAAAAGTTAGGCCAAAGGGCAAGGTGAAAACCTGGAAACAGGTAGTACATCCTAATAAAAACAAATGATGATGAATAAAGCCGTTGGAGTGGGTTGAGTCCATTCCAGACAAAAATTAGGCATAGGGTTTTGTGAAAATCCCCAAAGGGATGCATTTCCCACAAAGAAAAGCTAGTGTGAAAATCCACAAGGGACGCACTACGTTTAAAACAATGACTTTTGAAGCCTAGAGGGATAAAGCGGCATTACTCCGAGTAACTTCCCTTTAAGCATATAGTGAGTAATTCAGGACACGAGTTAAAGTTTTGGGGGCAAAATGCTCATTGACCGGGGGTTTCTTTGAAAAAATTATGGGTCAGGGTCCCTAAAGTCAAGACAACGCTTTTTTAGATTCTCGGGGGCATCAGACAATATGGGAAACTGAGTAGTACCCTCAACGAATCCCTTAACCATGTAGGATGTGATCTATCCATTTTTGCATCTCACATGCATCTCGCCTGTATAATCTTTTACATATCCCCCTGCATAGCTTTACATCTGCATAGCCTTTCATGATGCTCGACATGCATTCACACATGCTTGAACTTTGTATATATTTTGCATATGCCATTCTTCACGCATATTCCGTGTACATAATCTTTGCATACATGTAACACATAATTCTTTGCACATGTTTAGCATGCATATCTTAAGCATATCATGTTTTTTTAATCCTTTTACACGTGTAGTTGTGTACACATAATTTTCGTACATTAATCCTTTGCATGTGTTTCTAGTATATAGTTTTGTATGTATGTTTCACACACATAACTCCATATGCACACACAATCTTTTGTACATGCTCTTGTGCCAATAATTTTATAGGAAAAGGCCGAACCAAGGGATAGCTTCAGGACAATGAAGTCAAGAAGAAGCATGCACAAGTTGAAATCATGCAGTAGCTTGTTAAGTCCTTTATCAAGGCATTTTAAGTCCTTTTCTCAAGGCGTTCTAAGTCTCTTTCTAGCATTCTCAGTATTTTCAAAACATTAAGTCCTTTCCTCAAGGCATTTCAAATCTCTTTCGAGCATTCTCAGTATTATCTTTAAGTCTCTTTTCAAAGACATTCTCAGCCTTTTCGGAGCATTATCTTTAACTCCTTTTTTCAAAGGCAAACTCAGCCTTTTCGGAGCATTATCCTTAAGTCCTTTTTCACAGGAGTTCTCAGCCTCTTCGAAATACTATCTTTCAGTCCTTTTTCCAAGGCATTCTCAGCCTCTTCGGAGCACTATCTTTAAGTCCTTTTACCAAGGCACCCGTCTCACATCAACCACAATAGGTATGTACTACCATAGGTATGCGTCTCTTTTATGTACCCTACGCATTTGCTTTGCCTTTTGTTATAGAATAAAAAGAGGTTCAGGATAAGTGCTAGCAAAGACAATGATGAAAAAGTCGAAATGCCGACCCAAGGATGGGTCAATAGTCAGGCACTAGGCTAACCGGATAGATGTTAGCAAATCAGATAGTAAATCATTCAAATGGTAGTTAACAGATAGAAACCAAGCAGTCTAGAAGCGGCCAGCAAGACAGAACGTTCAATCACACACCTTGCAAATCGGATGGGGGTTAGCAAGGATAACGTGCAAGTCGAGATGAGGCCAGTGGGACACATGCGATAGAATAGGTCGAAATAGGGATGTAGTTAGAGAACACTATATCTCACAGACATCATGCAAGCCGAGATAAGGCCAGCGGGACACATGCGATAGAACAGATCGCAACAGGGATGTAGTTAGAGAAAAATGCATCTCACAAACACCATGCAAGCCAAGATGACGCCGGCGGTACACATACGATAGAACAGATCGCAACAGGGATGTAGTTAGAGAACACTACATCTCATAGACACCATGGAAGCCGAGATGAGGCCAGCGGGACACATGTGATAGAACATATCACAATGGGATTGTAGCTATAGAACACTGCATCTCACAGACACCATATAAGCCGAGATGAGGCCAGCGGGACACACGTGATAGAACAGATCACAACGGGATTGCATTTAGAGAACACTGCATCTCACAAAAAACCGTGCAAGCTGAGATGAGGCCAGCGGGACACATGCAGTAGAACATATCGCAACAGGGTTGTGGTTAGAGAACACTACATCTCACAAAACACTACGCAAGTAGAGATGAGGCCAGTGGGACACATGCGATAAAAACAGATCGCAATAGGGTTGTGGTTAGAGAACACTGCATCTCACAGACACCGTGCAAGTCGAGATGAGGCTAGCGAGACATATGTGATAGAACAGATCATAATAGGGTTGTAGTTAGAGAACAATGCATCTCACATATACTGTGCAAGCTGAGATGAGGCCAGCGGAACACATGCGATAGAACAAATCGGAAGTGGGTGGTAGTTAGAGAACACTACTTCTCATGACATTCAGACACTGTGCGAGCCGAGATGAGGCCAGCGGCGAACATGCAATAGAACAAATTGCAATTGGGATAGCACTGAATCTCGTGACAATCAGATACTGGGTAGGCCAAGAAGAGGCCAGCAGGATGAAGGTGGTACAATGCATCGTCAAAAGGTCGTGGTAAAATACACAACAACTCGGCAGCGAGGGGTCACCAGCTCGAACACACCACTAAATGTAAAGGACTGCCTCAGGTACGCATCTCTTACCTTCTTCTATGAATTTTGGCTCATCTTATCACACCCCGTTTGCCCCCCTAGTAGAATGAGCCATGTATGTGTGCATGCGTATGTGTATCTTGGCATGTGTTTTAAGGGCTTTTTGATAAAAAGGCATGTTTTAAGAGTTTTGTTAGCATGTGGTCCATGTATGTTATGAGGGTGTGCACTAGTTGGGCTTATGTTGTGTGTGAGTGTGTTCATACCTTGGTAGGGTGTTTTAAGTTAGGAATGCATAGTGTGTGTGTGTTCATTGCCTTGTAGGGTGTGAGTGAGCAAGTTCCACCACTAGGAGGTTGACACGTGTATTAGGTTAGGGAAAAAAGAATTAAGAAAAGAATGAGAAAAGAAAGGGAAATCAAAAGCTCATTCCCGTTTTTCCCCTTCTACCTCTCCTTCTTCCTTTTTCCCTTCCCTAGTTAATACTAGCTGGAAATCAAGCTTTGGTGGTGGAAATTGGTCACTCTTGCATCTAATTTGGTAAGTGTGTGTTGAATCTTGAATTGGTTTTCTTTCTTCCATCTTTTTCTCCTATTTATATTTTCTCGATTAGTTTTAACCTAGGGTTGTTCTTTGTGTGTGTTCTTGCTGGAATTGTGTTTAGCTGAGCCTCCTCACAATTCCAAAGGCAAGGAAATTGCAGGGTCTAGTGGGACTAAGCATTAGGAGTTAAGGATTTCAGGTTTGGGATTATTCTTGTATGTGTTGGGTGTTTGATGATTTTGTGTGGTTTGGATGCTAAATATTGGTATGATGTTTATGCGTATTTGGTATTTGGGCTTTGATGTTTTTAGTATGTTGAGCTTAGAATTTAGTTGGGTGAGTTTAAGATTGTGATTTTGGTGAATCATATATGTATGAGAATTGTTAAATGTGATTTCTTAAGGTTAGAATTAATTAGATGATTATGTATGTTTTTGCATGATTGGCTTTGTATTTCAGGTAGGTAAGGTAAGTATGAGGTTGATGTTGTGGTTTAAATGTGTGAATTGTGATGTGTGTGGTTTTGGGTTCGGAATTGGAGTGACAGTCTGCGATTTCTGGAATTTTCAGAAGTCATACGGCGGTAAGGCCTCGGCTCACCGCCTTGTGGATCGAGGAAAATATCAGAAATTGCAAGGCCGTGGTTTTATACGGCGGTAAGGGAAGGACCATACCACCATGTAAAACGCTACTGCCCAGATATGTTTTTGAACGGTGAGTTTCACACGGCGGTATGGGTTTCCCTTACGGCCGTGTGAAACGCCTCTGGTTGGAGCTGTGGAAGACATCTTACACGGCGGTAAGGAACGTTCAATACCGTCGTGTAAAATGCCTCTGTCCAGCTGTGTGGGACATGTTACACATCGGTATGGACTAAGCTATACCCTCGTGTAAACTGTCTTACACGGCGGTATGGATTGACTATACCGCCGTGTAAAACGCTTCTGTCCTCCTTATGCAAATTTTTGACTTCCTTCCTTTTCACTCCTTTTCCACTTATGTTTGGTTTCTATTATTAATTAGTGTTATTTTATCTATCTAACATCATTTGATTGTATGTTTTGCTATGCTAAAATAGTAAAGTGAGTTATGCTTAAGTATGAACTCTATAAATGTGATGAATATTAAAATGTAAATTGTGTTATGCATGACCTGCTAGAGTCTAGTAAGTGGATAGTTAGGCATGCCTAATAGAGTCTTTTAGCTGCAGCCTCAGTTCAGTTCGGACCCCGATCAGGTCCCCGTTTGGTTCCTCGCGAACCCCTCAGTGTCGGATCTTGTTTAAGGTCCCCTCAGTAAAATGTTTTGAAAATGATAAAGTTAAATGATTTTCGATTCGCACCCGTAAGGTCCTGCTAGTTATCGACTCGTACCCGTAAGGTACTGTCTGTATACTCGTTATCCACCATTATGAGCCAGCAGGTGCTATGTGTTCTGTCTACTATGCATTACTCCGATATGATTATGCGAATGTGGTATTCAAATGAGTTTAATAATGAGATGTATATTCAGTTAATATGATTATGAACATGAGTATGTGGTGCGGAATGTATGGCTTTAATATGCAAGTATGTTCATCTATTTTTCATATATAATGTTATGTTATGGATATTTACATTTGCCATTATGAATGTGTTATTCCTTGATGACCATTGTGAGTGGCCATCCATATCATATGTGTGTTTCCCCACTAAGCGTTTATCACTTAGCACGGTGTTCTTACCCGTGCAGGTGCAGAGGATATTCTTGCTTTGGGGAGAGTCGCCATCAGTCAAGCCAACATAGGAGGGTTAGTGTTAGGGCTTTAGTCTTTTGTAGTAGGATGATTCTTTTTGTAATAGAACTCTCTTATATCTTTATAGCTTCCACATATGTATTAATCTTTTGGGTTATGTAATCTTTTGTATTTTCAGCAAGTTTATCAGAACAGTAATGTAATGGATATTGTTATTTTAATGCATGATCACCTGTTCCCTATTTTGTTTTCAATGTTTTTAATTACCCTGTGTTTATATATGTATGCTTTAGATGAATGTATGATTTGTACTGTATTTGTGTGGTGGCACCTTGACTCATACGGCATCTCACTCCTCATCGGATGGGTTCGCCTACGTATGGGTAGGGGTGTTACAATTTTTAGTATCAGAGCCTGGTTTAGGCATTTCTGGGTATTGTTGATGTGTTGTTGTGCATAGATGTGTATATGTCTATACCTGTATTAGCTGATGCGGTTGTCCTCTTGTTTGTTTTAGATGGCTTCTAACTCTATTCGTGGATCACTTGAGGAGTTCGTCGAGAGTGTGAACCCTCAAGCTGTGGATCCTTCGATTTCTGTGTCGGCTCAACATGCTAGGGTCCAGCCCGAGGCCGCTGCCATGCCTTTTAAAGCTATGTTTAGGCTATCACAGGACATGGCTAGGGTCTTGGAGAGAGTGACTGCTCCTAGAGCCCCTATAGAGAACTTGAGAAGGGCTGGTATTGAAGACTTCTATGGCACAGGTTTAGCTGAGTCTGAGTTGGCTAAGAAATGGGTAGACAAAGTGAAGCATGCTTTGAGAGAAGTCAGGTGTCCTCCTGACCAGCAGGCAGAGTGTGCAGTGGCTTTACTGCAAGGGTCTGCTTATGAATGGTGGGAATTGGCTTGTAGGCATCCTCAGCTACCTGATCCGATTACTTGGGATTTCTTTGAGGGAGAGTTCACGAAAAAGTACATAACTCAGACCTATAAGGATGCTAGATGGGCACAGTTTCTGAGCTTGAAGCAGAGGGCTTTGTCAGTTTCAGAATTTGAGAAGGAGTTTAACCGGTTGTCTAGGTATGCTCCAGTGGGTATTATGACTGATGAGTTCAGATGTTGTCATTTTGAAGCAGGGTTGAATGAGTCCTTAAGGGTGATGTTGATTTCTTTGATGAGCACTCCAGGGGTGAATTATTATCAGATTGTGGATGCTGTTATACGAGCTGAGAGATCTGAGTCAGTGTTGAGAGAGAGGGCTCAGAGGAGGAACCCTTCTCGCGGTGGTTCATCTTCATCATCCTCGGGTAAGAGATTGAGGAATCCGCAGGATGAGTCATCATCTGGTTCAGCCACTAGAGGTAGGAGACAGGGTTCTACAGCTGTGTCAGGTGCTGCTAGGGGTGGTAGATCTGAGGCTATACCTGTTTGTTCGCATTGCAGTAAGACTCACCGGGGTGAGTGTAGATGGCTTACTGGTGGGTGATTTAGATGTGAGAGCACTGAGCACCTTCTAGCTAGTTGTCCACAGTTGAGTGAGGATTCAGGTCCACAAAGAGGGGCTAGCAGAGTTGGATCAAATGCTACTCAGGCTGCCCGTGGTAGAGGCCGAGGTAGTGGTCGAGGCAGTCGACCTAGACAAGGTGCTGCGTCAGAGACACTGGAGCGCCAGTTGCCTGTTGCAGCTAGAGCATATGCTGTGAGAGCCAGAGAGCAACAGGATGCACCTAATGTTATTGCTGGTAAGTTCCTACTCCATGACACTGAATTGTATGCTCTAATTGACCCTGGTTCCACACCCTCATACTTGTGCACAGATAAGATTGTTGATAAGTTGCATGTGGTTGATCAGTTAGATTATGAGATATGTGTGACCAGTTCATTAGGGCATAGTGTCAGTGTGAGTAGAGTTTATAAGAATTGTCCTTTGTTAGTTGAGGGAGTTGTGTTTCCAGCGGATTTAATTGAGTTGCCTTATAGAGAGTTTGATCTGATTCTGGGTATGGACTTGTTGGGTAAGCATCGGGCTGTAGTTGATTGCCATAGGAAGACAGTTGTGCTTCGGGATAGAGGTCAGTCTCCTGTGTTTGTGAAAGGTTTGGGTGCTAGTTCTTTGAATAATGTGATTTCTGCAATGCAAGCCAAGAGGTTTATCAGAAAGGGTTGTGAGGCTTTCCTAGAGGTTGTGTTGGATTCCAAGAGGGATCAAGTTCAGATTGAGGACATCCCAGTGGTTCGGGATTTTAGTGATGTGTTCCCGAGTGATTTGCCGGGCTTGCCTCCTAAGAGAGAGGTGGAGTTATCCATTGAGATTATTCCGGGTACCACACCCATATCGAGAGCACCTTATCGGATGGCTCCTGTAGAGTTGAGAGAACTCAAAACTCAACTATAAGAGCTATTGGATAAGGGGTTTATTCGACCCAGCACATCTCCATGGGGAGCTCCGATTTTGTTTGTCAAGAAGAAAGATGGATCTTTACGGATGTGCATTGATTATAGGCAAATCAATAAGGTCACAGTGAAGAACAAGTATCTTTTACCTAAAATTGAGGATTTGTTTGATCAGCTTAGAGGTGCAGGTGTTTTCTCAAAGATTGATCTTCGGTCGGGGTATTATCGGCTTCGGGTTAAGGATGAGGATGTGGTTAAGACTGCATTTCGGACTCGGTATGGCCACTATGAATTCCTTGTGATGCCGTTTTGTAACACCCCAAAATGGCCCTAGAAGAATTACAGAGTTATTGGTTCGAAAAAGGTAAATTTTATGTGAGAGAGTTCTGTCGCGAGCACGACAAGTGTTGCGGGCGCGACAGAGCCCTCCAGCGGTTTTTGAACTTCAGCTGGTTGGTGCGGGCGTGAGCGTTCTGTCGCGAGCACGACAGAACCCCCTCGCGAGATGTGTGCATAAGTGGGACTAAGAGACTTGGAGTTGTAGGGAGTTGACACATGGTATTATAGAAGAGTGACAGGTGTCATCATAGAAGAGTTGACAAGTGGCATCGTAGAAGAGTGACAAGTGGCGGCATATGAGAGTGACAAGTGGCATTGTAGGTGTGTGCCAAGTGTCATTGTAGGGAAGAGACACTTGGTTTGGCTTGGCTTGGCTTGGCTTGGCTTGGCTTAAGATATGGATGGATTAATTGAAGTGGTTGGCATTTATTTGGTTTGGTGGCACTTATGTGAGAGGATTTGGTTTTTTTGGGTTTGACCGGCCAACATTTGTTCATTTTATTCATTTCCTAGCTTTTGGCCCTTTTGCTTTTGGCTTTCCTCCTTTTTCCTTTTCCTTGGTTTTGCCGTGCTCCACATTCCTTTCTTTTCTTATCTTTTCCATTTGCTCCTAAAGAGAATCATTTAGGTTGGGATAAAGAGAGTGGATTTTGAGAAGAGGTAAGTAGTACTATTACGATAGCATTAGTCTTCTTCTACTACTTGGTTTCTATTTTGATTTAAAGTAAAAAAGAAGAGTAACCCCAAGTGTTTTTGTGTGTGGTTTTGGTGCAAGCTGGAGGCAAGGAAGTCGATAAAGGAAAAGAGAAGATCGGAACGAGTAAAGAGCTGTGATCGAGTTCCTAGAGGTAGGGATCGAGTGTAACTGTGTTAACTTTGCATGTGTTTATATGAGAAATGCTTGAACAAAGACATGTAGAAATAAGGAGATGCTTGATGAGCTTTATTAGCTCAAGATGTTCATTTTGATTGCTTACAGTGCTCATGACAAGTGTATATATGTTTAAAGTATGTAACTTGATCATTTGAGTGTTTGTGTTGATAATAGAGTTTGATGTTGCGAAATTCTGCTTATTTGTCATTAGACCCTAGTGTATAGTATTTGTTATAAGTAGAGTTATAGGATCCCAATTGGGTTGATTCCAATTGCATATGAAATACAAGATCCGTGTCTAAAAATGTCTAAGAGGGTGCTTGATCTAATTCTGGCCCTAAGTATCCCAAAAAGTAATTAAAACATAGGTGACCCTGTTCTAGCGGGTTCACTAGAATAGTATGGATTTTTTAGATCATATTGTTTGTTATAGATGTCCAAATGACCTGAAAATTGTCCCATTTGAAAGATAACATCTTATAGAAAAATTTTTAAGAAGAACGTTTTGCCTAAACATTACGTTTAGAGGTTCATTTAGATGATACAAGTTTAGGGTAAAAAGCAGTCTCGTGAGGCACCAAAGCGGAGCCTCTGTCGCGAGCGCGACACAGGTCGCGACCTCGCGACAGAACAACCTATATTAAGCTCTTTTGTCTTCATTTTGAGCCCATGGTTGGCATGGGTAAACCCCTTGCCTTTCCCCTTAACGTTTTATACATGATTAGGGCTCCTAAATGATTACAAATTAGTTGTTAATGGGAAAATACATATGAGTATGATTAAAGTTAGTAATTTAACTAATAAAGTAACAATGTATAATTGAATGAAGGATAGCTAATGGCATGATAAATATATATATATGAACTTATGAATGCATGTATATGATGATGTGATATAAGAGTGCATGCATGGAATTCAAATGTTACATGTTTTTAGTTGTTGAACATGATTACTAAAGATTGTATATGAATTGCACGCCTCTGAATTGGATAAATGCACTTGAATGTTAGTTGATGAGTTGATATCTTTTATAGTGTGTGAGTTGGTTATTGAGCCTGATTACCGTTATAGTGGATAGATAAGCATGCTTATAAAGGGCTAGAGTGCAGCTGCTACATGTTGGCCTTAATTGTGCCCAGAGTTCGGAATACCTCGTGTATTCCATAGAGTTGAGTTAATTCTCCACATGTAAGATAATTTAAACAGTATCCAGAGTTACCCGTATCCACCATGAAAGGAATTCAGGCTTGTCTTGTTAGTGTGATGTAGTGCATTTGAGATGTTTAAAGAGTAGTGTTCTGAATAAATGCTATAGTACAAGAGAGTAATGTTTAAGTACATTACAGTTCTGTATACAATTGTATGATTATATGAGTGTGTTTACATGAATATGGACACATGATAGTGTATATTTGAACAAATGATATGTACAAGTTGTAGTGTACATGAATAAGTAAAAGAGTACATGATATATGCACGTGAGTTCATAGTATTTGATAACTGAGCATGCAACCTGTATATGTATAAGAGCTATATGCATGAGCTAGCTGATCCTGTTACATGAGATCCTATCACATGAACTGTGTGATTTATTTGTGACTTCGTAAAGAAGTCCTTTGCAATGTTTTCATCCCCACTAAGCGTTATCGCTTAGCACGGATGTTTATTTCCGTGTAGGTTTATAGGTTCAGAACAGTGAGCAAGCATCTGCAGTTCAAGGCCACTAGGGAGTATTATTCAGGTCTTTTGTATAGATTAGATACAGAGCTAGTGATGTTTTGAGTAACATCATTATGTAATAAAAGTTAAAGAATCACATGTAAATGTATATGTAAAGTTAAATGAAAACAGAGTGTAATATGAACATGTATAAAGAGAAAGAAGTACATATGTATAGTTGATATGAAATGCATGTTGGGCCCTAGTGTAGTATTTAATTACTTTTAAATGGATGTGTTTATGCTATCGCTTCCGCTAATGCATGTACATGTATACGTAAGTGTCCGCGTAGCGCCCCGATATTCCTTACCGGGGGGTATGGGGGTGTTACACATTTGGTTTAACCAATGCTCCAACGGCATTCATGGATTTGATGAACAGAGTATTTAGGCCATACTTAGATCGGTTTGTAGTGGTGTTTATAGATGACATCTTGGTGTATTCCAAGGATGAGAGTGAGCATGAAGAGCATCTCCGGTTGGTTTTGCAAGTATTGAGAGAGCATCGGTTGTTTGCTAAGCTTAGCAAGTGTGATTTTTGGCTTCGGGAAGTGTTATTTCTGGGTCACATAATTTCGGCTAGAGGTATTCAGGTGGATCCGGCCAAGATTGAGGCGATAGTTGATTGGAAAGCGCCTAGGAATGTTCAGGAAGTGAGGAGTTTTCTTGGTTTGGCGGGTTACTACCGTCGGTTTGTTAAGGGTTTTTCAGTGATTGCCGCTCCGATGACTAGATTGTTGAGGAAAGGGGTCAGATTTGAGTGGTCAGATCGATGCCAGTCTTGTTTTGAGTAGTTGAAGAAGTTGTTAGTTGAGGCTCCTATACTTACTCAACCCATCTCGAGTAAGGAATTTATCATGTATAGTGATGCCTCAGGTGTCGGTCTTGGGTGTGTACTGATGCAGGAAGGTAAGGTTGTGGCTTATGCTTCTCGGTAGTTGAAGCCACATGAGAGGAATTATCCGATGCATAATTTAGAGTTAGCGGCTGTGGTTTTTGCTTTGAAGATTTGGCACCATTACTTGTATGGAGGGAAATGTAGGATATTTACGGACCATAAGAGCTTAAAGTACTTCCTCACACAGAAGGAGTTGAACATGAGACAGCGCCGTTGGCTTGTATTATTTAAGGACTACGACTGCATTGTGGATTACCATCCGGGTAAGGCCAATGTAGTCGCTGATGCTCTGAGTCGGAAGTCAGTTTTAGCCTTGTTCTTGAGACGATTCAGATGGAGGTTTAATTCAGATGGAGCGTTGATTGCTCAGTTGCATGTGAAGCCTACCTTAAGACAGAGAATTGTGGATGCTCAGAGGGATGATGAGAGGCTACAGCGAATTGTGCAAGAGGTCAGATCGGGTAAGCAATCAAATTTCTCAGTTCGAGATGGAGTGTTGATGTATGGGAACCGATTGTGTGTGCCTGAGAATGAGGACTTGAGGAGACAGCTATTGAGTGAGGCGCATAGTACCATTTTCACCATGCATCCGGGCAGTGACAAGATGTATCGGGACATGAGGCAGTTCTATTGGTGGTCAGGTATGAAGAGGGACATGGTGGACTTTGTATCCAAGTGCTTGACATGTCAGCAGGTAAAGGCTGAGCACCAAGTTCCTTCGGGATTGCTCACGCCTTTGTCCGTTCTTGAGTGGAAATGGGATGACATTGTCATGGATTTCGTTTCTTGTTTGCCATTGACACAGAGGAAGCATGATTCTGTATGGGTGATTGTGGATAGGCTTACGAAGTTAGCTCACTTCTTGCTTGTGAGAGTGGATTATCCGATGGACAGGTTGGCCAGCATTTATGTGGATGAAATAGTTCGGTTGCATGGAGTACCGTTATCCATAGTATCCGATTGGGACCCGAGGTTTACTTCCAAGTTTTGGAAAGAGTTACAGAGAGCTTTGGGTACTAAGTTGAACTTTAGTACAGCATTTCATCCTCAGACAGATGGCCAGTCAGAGCGGGTCATTCAGATTCTGGAGGATATGCTGAGGGCTTGTGTTCTAGATTTTTCGGGTAGTTGGGACAGATATGTGTCGCTTATGGAGTTTGCCTACAATAATAGCTATCAGTCAAGCATCGGTATGGCATCGTATGAGGTTTTATATGGTCGACAGTGTAGGACTCCGGTTTGTTGGACCGAGCTATCCGAGAGATCAGTGATTGGGCCAGATTTTGTTAGAGATACAGAGGAGAAGATTAGAGTTGTGCAGCGGAATCTGAAGGCGGCTAAGGATCGACAAAAGTCTTATGCGAACTTGAAGAGGAAAGATGTGCAGTTTGAAGTCGGGGAGAAAGTTTTCCTTAAAGTTTTGCCTTGGAGAAAAGTGCTTCGGTTTGTAAAGAAGGGTAAGCTTAGTCCTCGCTTCATTGGACCTTATGAGATTTTGGCTAAGGTTGGTCCAGTAGCCTATAGATTGGCTCTACCGATAGAGTTGGAGAGGTTGCATGATGTGTTCCATGTTTCGATGCTTCGTCGGTATCGATCAGATCCTTCACATGTATTATCGGTTCAAGAGGTGCAAGTACAACCTGATTTTTCATATGATGAGGAACCGAGAGCCATCTTAGCTCGAGAAGTGAGACAGTTAAGGAGTAAGCAGATTCCGTTAGTTAAAGTGTTGTGGAATCACCATGGAGTCAAAGAAGCGACATGGGAACTGGAAGAGTCGATGAGAACTCAGTATCCGCAGTTGTTCAGTTCAGGTGAGAATTTCGAGGATGAAATTCTTATTAGTAGGGGAGAGTTGTCACACCCCGTTTGCCCCCTAGTAGAATGAGCCATGTGTGTGTGCATGCGTATGTGTATCTTGGCATGTGTTTTAAGGGCTTTTTGATAAAAAGGCATGTTTTAAGAGTTTTGTTAGCATGTGGTCCATGTATGTTATGAGGGTGTGCACTAGTTGGGCTTATGTTGTGTGTGAGTGTTCATACCTTGGTAGGGTGTTTTAAGTTAGGAATGTATAGTGTGTGTGTGTTCATTGCCTTGTAGGGTGTGAGTGAGCAAGTTCCACCACTAGGAGGTTGACATGTGTATTAGGTTAGGGAAAAAAGAATTAAGAAAAGAATGAGAAGAGAAAGGGAAATCAAAAGCTCATTCCCGTTTTTCCCCTTCTACCTCCATCTCCTTCTTCCTTTTTCCCTTCCCTAGTTAATACTAGCTGGAAATCAAGCTTTGGTGCTGGAAATTGGTCACTCTTGCATCTAATTTGGTAAGTGTGTGTTGAATCTTGAATTGGTTTTCTTTCTTCCATCTTTTTCTCCTATTTATATTTTCTGGATTAGTTTTAACCTGGGGTTGTTCTTTGTGTGTGTTCTTACTAGAATTGTGTTTAGCTGAGCCTCCTCACAATTCCAAAGGCAAGGAAATTGCTGGGTCTAGTGGGACTAAGCATTAGGAGCTAAGGATTTCAGGTTTGGGATTATTCTTATATGTGTTGGGTGTTTGATGATTTTGTGTGGTTTGGATGCTAAATATTGGTATGATGTTTATGTGTATTTGGTATATGGGCTTTGATGTTTTTAGTATGTTGAGCTTAGAATTTTGTTGGGTGAGTTTAAGATTGTGATTTTGGTGAATCATGCATGTATGAGAATTGTTAAGTGTGATTTCTTAAGGTTAGAATTAATTAGATGATTATGTATGTTTTTGCATGATTGGCTTTGTATTTCAGGTAGGTAAGGTAAGTATGAGGTTGACGTTGTGGTTTAAATGTGTGAATTGTGATGTGTGTGGTTTTGGGTTCAGAATTGGAGTGACAGTCTGTGATTTCTGGAATTTCCAGAAGTCACACGGCGGTAAGGCCTCGGCTCACTGCCGTGTGGATCGAGGAAACCTTCAGAAATTGCAAGGCCGTGGTTTTACACGGCGGTAAGGGAAGGACCATACCGCCGTGTAAAACGCTACTGCCATATATGTTTTGGAACGGTAAGTTTCACACGGCGGTATGGGTTTCCCTTACAGCCGTGTGAAACGCCTCTGGTTGGAGCTGTGCAAGACATCTTACACGGCGGTAAGGAACGTTCCATACCGCCATGTAAAATGCCTCTGTCCAGCTGTGTGGGACATATTACACATCGGTATGGACTAAGCCATACCCCCGTGTAAACTGTCTTACACAGCGGTATGGATTGACCATACCGCCGTGTAAAACGCTTCTGTCCTCCTTATGCAAATTTTTGACTTCCTTCCTTTTCACTCCTTTTCCACTTGTGTTTTGTTTCTATTATTAATTAGTGTTATTTTATCTATCTAACATGATTTTATTGTATGTTTTGCTATTCTAAAATAGTAAAGTGAGTTATGCTCAAGTATGAACTCTATAAATGTGATGAATATTAAAATGTAAATTGTGTTATGCATGACCTGCTAGAGTCTAGTAAGTGGATAGTTAGGCATGCCTAATAGAGTCTTTTAGCTGCAGCCTCAGTTCAGTTCGGACCCCGATCAGGTCCCCATTTGGTTCCTCGCGAACCCCTCAGTGTCGGATCTTGTTTAAGTTCCCCTCAGTAAAATGTTTTGAAAATGATAAAGTAAAATGGTTTCTGATTCGTACCCGTAAGGTACTGTCAGTTATCGACTCGTACCCGTAAGGTAGTGTCTGTATACTTGTTATCCACTATTATGAGCCAGCAGGTGCTATGTGTTCTGTCTACTATGCATTACTTCGATATGATTATGCTAATGTGGTATTCAAATGAGTTTAATAATGAGATGTATATTCAGTTAATATGATTATGAACATGAGTATGTGGTGCGGAAAGTATGGCTTTAATATGCAAGTATGTTCATCTATTTTCATATATGGTGTTATGTTATGGATTTTTGCATTTGCCATTACGAATGTGTTATGCCTTTATGACCATTGTGAGTGGCCGTCCATATCATATGTGTGTTTCCCCACTAAGCGTTTGTCACTTAGCACGGTGTTCTTACCCGTGCAGGTGCGGAGGATATTCTTGCTTTGGGGAGAGTCGCCGTCAGTCAAGCCAACACAGGAGGGTTAGTGTTAGGGCTTTAGTCTTTTGTAGTAGGATGATTCTTTTTGTAATAGAACTCTCTTATATCTTTATAGCTTCCGCATATGTATTAATCTTTTGGGTTATGTAATCTTTTGTATTTTCAGCATGTTGATCAGAATAGTAATGTAATGGATATTGTTATATTAATGCATGATCAGCTGTTCCCTATTTTGTTTGCAAAGTTTTTAATTACCCTGTGTTTATATATGTATGCTCTAGATGAATATATGATTTGTACTGTACTTTTGTGGTGGCACCTTGACTCATACGGCATCTCACTCCTCATCGGATGGGTTCGCCTACGTATGGGTAGGGGGTGTTACACATCTAGACACTAGTGTGCTAGTTTTCCCAAAATTGGGAGCAATTGTAGACACCGGGTCCTGAGACAGTCAAGATCAAAGTTACTCAATGATGATAAGACGCCTATTCACAGGCAAAAAGGTAGGAAGTGATGATTTTCTAGTCAAATTTACTTTTTAGAAATAAGTTAAAAAAATAATAAAATATTTAAAAACTAAAAAAAAATAAAAAAGTGAGTTTGGAAACTATAATATTTTAGTCAAATTTGTCTCTAAAAAATAAAAAAAAAATTGGCCGTTTGCGAAAGCCGACGTGCGAGGGGGAAACTCCCTCGTGCGCCCAGCATGCTAGGGCTCTTGCCCCTACATTGCGCAGCATGCACGCGGCGGGCGACGGGCGAGGCGCCTCTCGCCCCGCGTGTGCGCGCGACCGGCGAGGCACCTCTCACCCCGATTGCGCGCGCGACGGGCAAGGCCTCATTCGCCAGTGTGCGCGCGATGGGAGAGGTGTCACTCGCGCATCCTCACCTGCCAGTGTGTGGTGCGCATGCTAGCAGCCCGTCGCTCGCCAGCGACGGGCGTCGACTGCCACAGTCCGCCCAAATTCGCCGAAAATGCATTTTTTGTCCCTTTTTCATGATTTTTTTCCCAAAATTGATTTTTTATCCCATTTTTTAGTATTTTCATAATTTTTTCAATTTTTAAAATTAATAAATTAATTTTTTATTTTATTTATCCTTAAGATAAATATTAAAGATTTAATTTTATCTTTTTTTTTTAATTCAAAAGGATTTGATTTTATATTTAAATTTAATTTGAATTTAAAAATATTTGATTTTATTTTCTAAAATCAAATTTGAATTCAAATACATTTGATATCTATCTTTCAAGATAATTTAAATTTAAAAACGATTTGATTTTTAAATTTAAATTTTAAAAAGGTTTTATTTTTAAATTTAAATTTTAAAAAGATTTGATTTTGAATTTAAATTTCAAAAAGATTTGAATTTTTTATCCTTATCCTCATTTACCCTATAAATATGAGGCTGGGGATCGAGAAAAGGATTCAGATTTTTTTACTTTTCATTCCTTCTTCTTGAATAGAATTCTCTCTACATTTTTTAGTTACCTACTTCAAATAAATTTCTTAAGGTTTCAAAAATTAGTTTTCAATAGAATAATCCTTCTTGAGACAAAGACAATAATTCTTTGTTCTTGAGAATTGTTATTTTTTTTCATTATTTATTTTTAAGCGGCTTTTTTTCTTGGAATAAAACTCCAACTTTTATTATTTTCAATCCTAATTTTGCGGATCAAAGCAAGGAAATCAATCATATTTTCCCTTCATCGAGTTCGAATTATGAGGGTAAATATTCTGGGACCAATCCTACTTTTCCTTTATTTTCTTATTTTATACACAATCATTTTATCAATATGTAGATATTTATTTTATCTCTAATATTTTCTTTATTTTCATTATTTTATTTCATTGTCCCACTCACGTGTTATTTGTTTTTCTTGTGAGTTTATTTATTTCTACTAATTTTGGGGCGCTGAGAAGGTGAGCCCACTAGAATGGTCTGAGGACGCCAATTTGGTTCATTTTTTTTACCATATTTCCTTTTAGTTTATTTTTATTTCCAATTTATTATAAATATTATTTTGAGCCCACTAAAGTAAAAATGGCTAAGCTTTTCTACAAATAAATGAGATTCTTCTAATAAAATGGGACCAATGTCCTAGTTTTTCCATCCAAATAAAATTGTTGCTTTAATTATTTTTATAAATATATATGCGAAGACCAATGTCTTCATCCTCAATAAATATCCCGCTTTGTATATGTTTCCCTTTTCTGCTCCTTACCTTTTGCTGCTGTATTTAAGCTGGTGACCTCTTACTGCAGAGTAGTAGAGTATTCTACCATGACTCTTCGGTAATCTACCGGACTAATTTCATTCGGCGGGCCTCATCTCGGCCTGCCCAGTCTCTGAGTATCTTGAGAGGCAGTGTCATTCAACTGCAACCCAATTGCAATTTGTTTTATTGCAGGTGTACCGCTAGCCTCGTCTTGACTTGCACGATGTTTGAATATTGTGGGAAGTAGTGTTCTCTAACTACAACCCTGTTGCAATTTGTTATATCGCATATGTCCCGCTGGCCTCGTCTCGGCTTGCACGGTGTCTGAATATCATGGGAAGTAGTGTTCTCTAACTACAACCCTGTTGCAATCTGTTCTATCGCATGTGTCCCACCGGCCTCATCTCGGCTTGTACGGTGTCTGAATGTCATGGGAAGTAGTGTTCTCCAACTACAACCCTATTGTGATATGTTCTATCGCATGTGTCCCACTGGCCTCGTCTCAGCTTGCACGGTGTCTGAATGTCATGGGAAGTAGTATTCTCTAACTACAACCCTGTTGTGATATGTTCTATCACACGTGTCCCGCTGGCCTCGTCTCGGCTTGCATGGTGTCTGAATGTCACAGGAAGTAGTGTTCTCTAAATACAACCCTATTGCAATCTGTTCCATCGTATATGTCCCGCTAGCCTTATCTCGGCCTACACGATGTCTAAATGTCATGGGAAGTAGTGTTCGCTAACTACAACCCTGTTGCTATCTGTTCTATCGCATGTGACCCGCTGGCCTCGTCTCGGCTTTCACGATGTATGAATGTTATGGGAAGCAGTATTATCTAACTGTAACCCTATTGCAATATATTCTATCGCATGTGTCCAGCTGGCCTTGTCTCGGCTTGCACAGTGTCTGAATGTCACTGGAAGTAGTGTTCTCTAACTATAACCTTGTTGCGATCTATTCTATCACATTTGTCCTGCTGGCCTCATCTCGGCTTGCGCGGTGTCCTTGCTAACCCCCATCTGATCTACAAGGTAAGACTTTTGATTTGCTAACCACCCTCCAGTTAGCCTAACGCCTAACTATCGACCATCCTTGGGTTGGCGTGACGCCATGTTCCTGTGGTTGTAAAAGATTCTCATTAATTCATAGCAAGTCAATTTATTTTATACACTTAAACGATTTTTATGTTGTCATTTATTTTCTCTTTCCTCTTACTTATCGTGTTATCAAACGTTCGGAAAGTGCAAGTAAGATATTAGCGATAATCCAAATTTATATATAATGAGATATAAATTTAACAAAATGTAAATGTAAGTTTTTACTAATAGAATATAGGTTTTGTACAATAAATACACAAGTAAAATAAACTCCCTAAACACTAAAGGGGGCCGTAATCCGAGGGCTCCTCCGGGTCCTCCTTGTCATCTGATACATGCACTGGCTGGCTGCGAGACGAAGATGCAGATGGACCGGCTCTGGTGGTGGAAGACCAACTGGGAGGTGCTGACGGCCTAACCTCTGGCTGAAAGCACGGAGGGATGGCGACTGGCATAGAAAATGGCTATCCCCAAGCAGGGTCCGCCTGCTGGAACTGTACCTTGGCATACCAATCAAAGAATGGCTAAGCACAGACTCCCATGAACTCTAGTGTCTCTCTGACCACCCCGCCCAACTCCATGAAAGCCCTAGACAACCTGATAGTCTTGTCTCTAGCTGCATCCCTGATGCCTGCCAGCTTGCTCTCCATCTACACCCGGAACTCTTAGATGGAAGTGGAGATAGGCGGTATAGCACCCTCCAAAACCTCTACCCTTAGCCTAAGAACGCTGACCAACTCATCCACCATTTGGACAACCGTATCTATCCTTTAAGCTGCTGTCTCATGGAAGGCACCCAAACTCCGCCTCAACTCCTCAATGAACCTCCCCTAATCCTGTATAACCCGCTCCTGCTGGCTCAGCCGCTCCAACATAACTCGGTCTTGCTCCTCAAGATGCTCGAGGAGGGCTCGATCTTTCTCCTCTTATCGATGCTCCATAGAGGTGAGGATGGAGGTCATGGATGCCATAAGATCTGGCTGAGGTGATGGCAATGGGGCAGAAGGTGCCGGCTCAACTGTATGCTCTGGGGGAGTTGCTGTGGAGGTGGATGCCCCCGGATGTCCTGCCCTGCTATACGGGTGGAACCTCCCAGTCTCCCGAGGTGCTGACCACTGGACCTATAATGGAGGAGGAAGAGTGGGGCTCTGAACCCTCTGTGCTGGAGGAGTCACTATTAACGCGTCCACACTGAACTCTATGCCCATGTTAAAGGGGGTATGCGGCTGCTCCTCCTCTGCTTGAGGCTACTGTGGAGGCTGCGGCTCTTGGTACCCCGGCTACTGTGGAGGCTGCTCCTCCATCTGAGGCTCCTCCTCTACCGGCTGGAGCAAAGGGAGGCCAAATATATGCCTAGTCTCATGTTTGGAGAGTAGCCGGTACTCCTCTGCCCGACCGGTCACCTGTGTAATCATCCCCACGGTTAGGGCTGTTGGTGCGTCTACATACACACTCTCCTCAAATGCAGGCCCAAGACTATCTAGAACAGCTCCCAACTGCAGCAGCAATCTGGTCACCACTCCTCTTACCCATACCATAGGGGCTGCTCCCCATTACACTCTAACCAGGTTAGCCACAATCTTGTGGTTAATGTTGAGGCGACGACCTGCTACCATTGCCCATAGACTCCAAATCTCCGCTCCGTTCATTGAACCCGGATTACCTGCTGTGACGCGTGTCGGATCCCCGCGGCCGCCCAGGGGACCGCCCGCTTGAGGGCGATCGGGGCATTTGTGGGTCCGTTGACAGCTTGCAATAAATCGCAAGTGCGTCTATGTTGGGCAACAAGGAGGTATCATGGAGTCGCCACCCAATAGAACATTGGGAAAGTTACTCTCGCCTCGGAGAGCCTAAGATTGCGCTTAGTATCCATTTTGGGCTAGCCAAAGGGGTCTTGGAAGGTAAACCTCTCGCCCTAAGGAGCCTAGGATTAGCGCTAAAGTCTCATGGCACAAAAAGGTGTCTTGGAGGGTAGACCTCTAGCCTCTTTGAGCCCAAAGACCAGAGCTGGGTCCGGGATTTCTCATCTATTTCTACCTCGATTATTTTATGATCAAATTTTAATATCATTAATTCGCTCTCTCTCCACACGATGCGATTGATTAAAGGCGCATTTATTCATATTCGAAAAGCAGTAAATGAGCAAGACAAATATTGAAAGCGATAAATTACAATAATATAAGGAGCAGCATACAACTCCCTTTTATAAATGTGCGATACATACATGAATTGGGGCATTGTTTATTTCGAGGACTTTGGTCCTCGCATGCGTCATTATCAAAATTGAATGTTTTTATTTGTGACGATTTTATTGGATAAAAATAGGGCATTGGACCCTTGCTTTTGTGTAAACCTCATTTTATTGAATATAAAACATTGAGTCATTTTTATACAATAACGAGATATGAAAAGAGTATATCCATATACATAAAATCAATAAGTAACAAATGAAGGAAATAATCAAGAGAATTAGGAAACAAAACTGGACGAAATCCTCCGAATATGGTAGATAGCCGCTCAAGCTCGGGATGGTCCAAGAGAATCAATATACACTCATAGAAAGTTAAAAGATGTCAATATACATAGAATTAATATATAGGAAGCCAAAGGGACTTGAAAAAGATAGAAAATGATTTAAAAGAGTAGAGACAACCCACCGACGGCCTTCCTTAGGTGACCGACGGGCGTCAGTCAAGGTAACCGACATGTCCATCTGTCACTTGAGGAAGGGCGTCTGTAGGTGGGGTGACAGACGGGCGTCGGTGATGGAGATGACCCGTCGATCACCACTGTCTCCAAAAAAAACAGGAGAAAGAAAACTCTTTCCAAAGCCAAAAAAGGGTTTTATCACAAAGTGAGGTAAAGATAGTCAAAATAAAGGAAAATAATGACAAAATTGAAAGAATCAACAAATAAAAAATAAATATGAAACGATGTGAAGGAGGAATCTGGAATATTTACCCTCAGATATTCGCCTTGGGTGAGATTCTTGTGTTGATTAGAGCCCCACGCGTTCCACGAGAAGCAAAAATGAAGGATCAAAGAAAGGAAAACAGATTGTTTCTTCCTCAACCCTTCAAAATATTGGCTTTGGAATCAAAATCTAAGGAAAACTAATTAGTTTTTAGTCCCTTTTGAATGATTTGATCCTTTTTTGAAATAGATTTCTTTATGAAATGTGTTTGCTGGAAGAGAGAGAAAATGTGCTTTGATTTGGGCAGAGTTTCCCCTCTTCAGAAATTTTTGGAACCCTTTTCTATTAAAAATCAGGAGCTTTTATAAGCCAGGCACGACCGACGGGCATCAGTGTATGGAGGCGGGCGTTAGAAGAATACTTCTGACACAAGGATTCGTCCGACGGCCCTGCCACATCCACCGACAGGCGTCGGAACGGTTGCGTGTCCCGGGAAACCAGGCGGCGTTCTGACAGGGGCGGTGATTTTTCGACGGGCATCGAAAAATGCCACAAGCCGTCGGTGGCCCTAGGCGACGGGCTGGCTTCACAGACGGGCTGGCCGTCTGTGGAGGAAAAAAAAGCTTTTTGACTCGAAAATCCCTTGTTTTCTCCCCCTCTGACTACGAAAGGTAAAAAGACTCACTTCTCGTGAAACGCGGGACTAAAACCCCCAAATCCAAACAATCTATACAGGCTCATATACTGATTTCATCATAGGGTAACCTCTGATCCGGACCGCTCCAGGACACGGTGCTTACAGTTGCCCCCAGTTTTGGGGAAACTAGTGCACAAGCACCTAGATAAGCCAAAACTCAGAGAAAGGACAGAAAGAAAGAAGGCGTACCTGTGACGGTTCTTACCTTCCATGCCTTTTGCCAGGTAGACCTCGTCTCGGTCTATTCGGCGATGCGAAGATACCCCTACTGATCTCATCTCGACTGGTAGGTGTATGTGAGATGTAGCATTCTCTAGCCACAATCCCGATGTGAAGAGCGGTGTTTTTCTAAACACAACTTCGATCTGAAGTTCCCTTGCTAACCCCCATCCGATCTGCAAGGCGTGTAGCACTCTCTGGCTGCCGCGTGAACTGTGAGATGTAGCATGCTTTGGTTACAATCTCGGTCTAGTGAAGAGCAGTGTTTTTCTAACTGCAGCTTCGATCTGAAGTTCCCTTGCTAACCCCCATCTGATCTGCAAGGTGTGTAGCAATCTCTGGCTGCCGCGTGAACTGTGAGATGTAGCATGCTTTGGCTACAATCTCGGTCTAGTGAAGAGCAGTGTTTCTCTAACTGCAGCTTCGATTTGAAGTTCCCTTGCTAACCCCCATTCGATCTGCAAGGTGCGTAGCACTCTCTGGCTGCCGCGTGAACTGTGAGATGTAGCATGCTTTGGCTACAATCTCGGTCTGGTGAAGAGCAGTGTTTCTCTAACTGCAGCTTCGATCTGAAGTTCCCTTGCTAACCCCCATTCGATCTGCAAGGTGCGTAGCACTCTCTGGCTGCCGCGTGAACTGTGAGATGTAGCATGCTTTGGCTATAATCTCGGTCTGGTGAAGAGCAGTGTTTCTCTAACTGCAGCTTCGATCTGAAGTTCCCTTGCTAACCCCCATTCGATCTGCAAGGTGCGTAGCGCTCTCTGGCTGCCGCGTGAACAGTGAGATGTAGCATGCTTTGGCTACAATCTCGGTCTGGTGAAGAGCAGTGTTTCTCTAACTGCAGCTTCAATTGTGAGATGTAAAGTAGTATTTCTCTGTACCTGTGTGATAAAAGGTTTCGTTAGTTCAAGTTTGAATGGTTATCTTTTAACCTGTTATTAATGGCGTGATTTTGCTTTATCTGTTATGCCATGCTTCATTTATATTCTTTCTTATTGAGTTGTTATTAAGTTGTTGTTCATCATTTTCGTTTTCCGAGTTTTAGAGTAGGAGTGATTGTGAAGGCACATGTTCATCTACTGTATGAATGAATCATAAATTCATAAATTTTGAAACAAAATTTTTTCACTAGAAATATCTATTTTTTACAACGTATATAGAAAGTACAAATATACAAAAATATGACTCCCTGAATATCATAGGGGTGTGTAGTCAGAGGGCTCATCGGGGTCCTCATCATCTGATATATGCACTGTCCCGAGCGGAGGTGGAGGCTAAGCTGGCCATGCCGGAGGTAGAGACTGAGCTATGGAGGGTCCTACCTCGGCATCGTGGGCCCGCCTGAATCGAAACTGAGCGTGGCCATCCAAGAAAGGCTGGGTGCAGGTCTTGATAAACTCCAATGTCTCTGAAACTGTGCCTCCCAACTTCTTGAACGCCTTGCTCAACTGAGTGGTCTGCTCGCTGGTGGCCCCCTTCATGTGCTCTAGGCGCTGCTCTATCTGGTCCCTGAACTCTCTCATGGTCTGAGACAAAGGCGGGAGTATCCCCTCTATCGCCTGGACGCGGGATCTCAGAGAGTCGAGTGACTCGTCAATCATCTGCAGGGTCATGTCAACCCTCTGAGACGCCTGGTCCTGTGACGTCCTCAAATCATGAGCGAGCTGCTGCCTAAGCTCCCTCTGGCCCTGAGCAATCTGCTCGATTAGCCTCAAGTTCTCACCTCTGAAGGTCTCTACGACCTTAGCCTGCTCATCCCTGAAGGCATCCATGATCCGAGCCTGCTCCCACGTAGTATGCTCGATGTAGCCGGCCTGCTCCCGGGCTAACCGCTTCACTGACTGGGACTGCTCCTAAATGGCAGCCTGCTGGCGGTCCAACCTCTCATGAATAGCTCTGTCTCTCTCATCCTGCCGTCGCTCTAAAGCTGCGAACATGGAAGTGAGGAGCTGAGAGAAGTCGGGCTATGCTGGCTGCTGCTGCTGCTGTGGTGGCTCTAGAAGCGGTGCTGTAGAGGTGGACGCCACCGGGTCACCTCTAGAATAAGGATGATATCTCTCGGGGGGCCCGCGGGTAGTCCTCTGCGCTCTGAAGCCTGACGATGGGACAGGAGTCGGTGCTCGGGATGCTGGTGAGGCCGCAAAAAGATCATCCATCGTGAACTCTATATCGAAGTCCGAAGGGGTCCTGGGCTGCTCCTGCTGCTGTGGCGGTGGCACAGTCTGATGCTGAGGAGGCTGAGGAGGCTGGGGCTCTGGATGTAGAGGTTGGTGCTCTGGCTGAGGCTCGGGCTGAGGCTGATCCTCTGGGTGCTCCGGGTGGTCTGGATCTGGACCCAAGGGGGGAAGTGAGAACATCCGCCGAGTCTCGTGAATGGTCAGCACCCTGTAGGCCTCTGCCTGCCCTGATATCGGGGAGATCATCCCCATCTGCACTGCCGCGGCTGCATCCACATGGATCCCCTCTGCCAGGGGCGCCCTCAACCTACTAGGGGTAACTCCCAATCTCAGAAGCAGCCGGGTGATAACTCCTCCTACTATCACCACAAGTGTCAACCCTCTGCCGACTCTGGTCAAGTTAGCCAATATCTCATGGCTAATGTTGAGACGCTGGCCTGCCACCATAGCCCAGAGGCTCCAGATCTCGGCTGCATTAAGCGACCCTGGATTACCAGCTCGACCGAGGTACGAACTGGATAGCACTCTGTGCAAATACCGGAGTGCCTGAGACACCAGTACGATGCTCTTCGCTGTATCATGATCATACAACACTCCCGGTATGGCAATAGCCGCCCAATGGGCAACAGCTCACTGTGGGATCTCGACCCCCTCCTCTATCGGGAGCCCCATGGCCTGAGCGAATCTCTGTCTAGTGATACTGAAGTGGTCGCCGTCGAACCAAAACTGAACCACCCCTGGATCGGTATCTGCACTCTGGAAACCGGCATAGCGGAGAGTGGCCAAGACTTGGCGAGTAGCCTCTGGAAAGTCTGGAAGGAGGGCTCAAGGAACTCTGTCCAGCCGGCACCCTCGACTAGCAAATCAAACTCTGGGGCCATCCCTAGGGCCTCTAGAAACGGCCAAAACACGAAACGGCTGGCCCGAAGCTCTAACTTAACCAGCGCTCTATACCTCTGAGTTGACTCAGCATCCATCCAACCCGGAACTACGATCTTGGGCTGGGCCTGCGGTGCTCTACGTCTGGGAGGCATCCTGCAAAAGGAGAAAAATTAGATAACGAAAATTTGACAAAATAAGTATTATTAGACTTATTTTCAAGGTGACGGCCCATTTGGGCCTCACCGGGGCAATGGCGGCCCAAAAACTAGATAAAGAAAATTGATAAAAAAAGGAAAAGGGCAATAGCTGCCCACATGTTTTGCACATATCAAAGCAAAAACAACATGCAATTAGCATGGAAATAATTTGAAGCGAAATATACATGAAAATATTCAATTCTAGAATAAATAATAAAAATTTGGGCAGCACCCCGGCAGGGGTATGCCCGACCTCTTGCATAAAAAGGCAACAAAATAGGCCTCGGGCCTCAACACTAACATATGCATGTAAATGGGACGCACCCCGGCAAGAGTGTGCCCCCAACAACGCAGAATAATGGCCTCAGGCCTCACAAGCAATATATACACAGAATAATGCGCTAGAAAGATCCATTTCTAAAGCACCAAAGTTATAGAAAAATTCTATTTCTATGTGATCATGCAAAAGTTCAGGTTTAATTGCATAAAAAAAATAATAAAAAAAATAAAGAAAAATGGGCAGCATCCTCCCTAAATTTCTAAGACATCTAAAACTTTCTAATCATTTCTAAAGATTAAAAGAAGAAGAAATGAAGAAATAAATTAAAAAATTAATAAAAAAAGTAGTTATTTACTTACTTGTAGTCGCGAGAAGTGTAGAAACTGAAGAAATATGAATATCCAAGCACCCAGTGAGTAGAGAATGCGAAAATATGAAGAAATCGCGAAAAAATAAGAGGAAATGCTTGAAAAACGGCTAAAAAACGGTTTGAGAGAGGAAAATGAAAGGGACAGCAGCGTTTGCACCGTCTGTCACTCGCCCTTATATAGAATTTCGTGATCGACGGGCTGGGCATCTATAGGAGCGACCGACGGGCTGGCCGTCTGTCGCGCAATAAATGCAAGTTAATGCGCGTGATGAATGCAATGCTGACGTCTACCAGGTGGATCTGTATCGACGGGCAGGCCGTCTCTCTGGAGAGACGGGTAGGCCGTCGGTGACGCTTCCCTATAAATTCTTACAAAATTTTTGCTCTTCTTGTGTCTCTTCATTTTCCAACATCTTGAGCCTTTCATGTCTCCCAATATGTCTTCTTCTCTAGCCCAAAGGATGCACCGTATCTTAGATGACAAACGCACTTGGGGAGAAGGCGCCCTTTCCTCTCTGTCCGGGCTGAAATATCTGTGCCGGGTCAAAGTCGATCAGAACCTCCTCCTAGCGGCGACCCACTTCAGGAACCCTCGGTTCCACGTCTTCCGGTTCACCTATCAAGAACTGTACCCTTTGCCTGAAGAGTTAGCTACCATTCTGGGAGCCTGGTTCCCTCCTAGCGCTTTGCCTTGCATCCCCCGCTGCGGCCTATTCCAAATCCGGGATATAGCCATGGCTCTTGGCATACCTTCTTCTGAGGCCGTCCGGCTGATTCCTCCGGGCTCTTCCTTTGCTCTGGGGCCATTGATCGAGGCTCTGGATCAGTTCACCGACATCCCCACCTACCGGGTAAGCATCACCTTCTTATTTTGCATGGTGAACTTCCTCACTGTTGTTCTAGGGGGTTTGACAGGTGACTCCTGCCTGTTCGGAGTCCTGAGCGACTTTCATCTGGGATTATCACCCTTACCGCTCATTCTGGCTGAAACCATTCTGGGCTTGGACGCTGTGAGCTCTGGATCCGCTACAACCTTTACCGGCAGCCCCTTATTGCTCCAGGTACGTCATTATTTTAAAGTTAGTGCGTCCCTCATGGATTTTCACACTAGCTTTTCTTAGCGGGAGGTGCGTCCTTTCGGATTTTCACACAACCCAGTGCCTTATTTTTGCCTGAAGTAAATCCTACTTACTCCAGCGGCTTTTTTTCTTTTTCTTCTTTTTCTTCTCTTCTTTCTTTTTCTCTTTTTTTTATTTATTTTTTTTCTTCTTTTTTTTTTTCAGATCTGGCTATAGGAGAAACTGAAGATGTTGTCTGAGCCACCCCCTCGAGTTACCCTACAGTACTCGCCAAGCCACTTTTTGCCGCGTCGACGACTGCAAGGGTGTGCCACTACTGGTGAAGGCATTACCAGATTTGGCGAGCTGTCGGATGACGACATCAGTTTTACATCTGCCTGGCTCCCACTGTCCCATGTGGTCATTGATGGACCATCGGGGTGTGTTCCCCTCTGTGGGCTCCGTCGAGCCACCTTCTGCATCACCTCTCGATGTACGCGTCAACTCGGGATGACCCAGGACGTAGTGAGGGTTCCCTTATCTTTTCGGGGAGGAGCCCTCTCGGTTGCGTTTGCCTCTCGGTATCATGAGCTATGGGGCAAACTACCAATGAAGACTGTTATCCCGAGGTTCGGCAATCATTCTGTGTCTTCGACTAATGAGTACAAGAAGTGGATCCTTAGTCCAGCATCTGATAACAGGACTCGAGGGCTCAAGCATCTGGTCGGCGAGAGCAGCAGTAGGACCTAGCTTAGCCTATATATGTATTTCTTTTGGTGCTACATTTCTTTTTAATGCAGAACTTGGAAATGACAAAAATGAAAAGAATAATATTCATTCTATTTCACGGAATTGTGTATATTTTCATATAATTTCAGCATACATGATCAGTTTTGGCATTTACTCAGCTGCTTACGCGCTGTTAATACATGAAACCAAATTTTTAACAGCATCAACTCCTGTTACCAATCGGCCCTCTCGGGTTTTCACGATCGGACATTTTCTCTCATGCCTCTAATTTTTGCACAGGATGCCTTTTTTCGGTTTTCACCTTGTCGAGCGCCCAATTTTAGCACAGCCGCCTTTTTTCGGTTTTCGACCTGCAGGGCATTTTATTCTCTTCTTTTTATTTTGGTCTTTAGCCATGGAACCTTTTGAGTCTGTCGACGT
This sequence comes from Excoecaria cochinchinensis, assembly GCA_947683425.1. NCBI lineage: Eukaryota > Viridiplantae > Streptophyta > Magnoliopsida > Malpighiales > Euphorbiaceae > Excoecaria > Excoecaria cochinchinensis. Next base: position 15,329,097 of record CANTUQ010000092.1, read on the forward strand.
TGATCGGTTCTTTGAATTTGTTCCCATCACTATCCGACAAGATTGCAGCTCCTTTGGACAGCAGCTTCTTCAGGATATACGGCCCCTCCCAGGTCGGTCTGAATTTCCCTCTAATATCTGGTATGCCTGGCCTCATCTGCTTGAACACCAAGTCCCCTTCTTTCAGCTGATGCTTTCTCACCTTTTTTCCGAAAGTTCTTGCCAATCTCTTCTGGTAAATTTGATTATGATAATAAGCTTTCAGCCTACTCTCATCCAGCAAGTTCAAGTGCTGTAGCCTCTACTGCGCCCATTTGATCTCCGGAACTTGGGCTTCCATGACCACCCTCAGTGATTTGAGCTCTATCTCAACTGGCAACACCGCTTCTGTTCCGTATACCAAGGAAAATGGTGTAGCGCCTGTAGACGTCCTTACCGTTGTCCTATATCCCCACAGGGCGAAGGGTAGCTTTTCAGCCCAGTCTTTGTAGGTTTGGACCATCTTAGACAGGATCTTCTTCATATTCTTATTTGCAGTTTCTACTGCTCCATTCGCTTGTGGCCAGTAGGGAGAGGATTTGTGATGCTCGACACCATACTTCTCAAGGAGTCTCCTAGTTTCCCCCATGAACTGCACCCCATTGTCAGACACTATATGATGGGGGAGGCCATATCTACAGATCAGATTTCTCTCTATGAACTTGGCCATATCCCTCGCGTCAATTTTCTTGAAGGATTCCACCTCTACCCATTTGGTGAAATAGTCGATTGCGATTATGATGTATCTGTGCCCATTGGACGCCGTAGGGTGAATCTCTCCAATGATATCTATCCCCCGAGCAGCGAAAGGCCAAGGTGATGTTAGGTTATGCAACTCTGATACTGGCAATTGTCTCAAGTCTGCATATTGTTGGCACAACTGGCATTGCTTAACATATTTTGAGCAGTCATTGTCTATCGTAAGCCAATAAAAGCCTTGTCTCATGATTTTTTTAGCCAAGGTCAAACCGTTCATGTGGGCCCCGCAGACACCTGCATGGGTTTCCTCCATCACTTTGCGGGCTTCTTTTTCTTTCAAGCACCTGAGCTGAATCCCGTCCGACTGTCTTTTATACAACACCCCCTCCAAGGATATGAACTGAGTAGATAGCTTCTGGATCATCCTCTGGTCTTTCTCAGTAGCTTCTTTTGGAAATTTATTATTTTCCAAGTAATTCATGATGTCGAAGTACCATGGTTTCCCATCCGCCACTTCTATTTCCATTACGAGTTTGGTCTCAAAGCTGGGCTTATCAGATCTCGAAATTAGCACTGGCTTCATAACCACTCCTTCAGGGTTATCCCACATTGATACTAAGGTTGCCAACGCATCAGCTAGACGATTCTCATCTCTCGGCACGAAGTGGAAAGTGCAAGTCTCAAACTGCCCACATACCTCTTTCAGATATTAAAAATAAGGTACCAGCCGTTCTTCTTTTACAGCCCACTCACCTCGGATCTGGTTAATCACCAAAGATGAGTCACCGAATACTTCTATATTCTTTGCCCCTAATGCAGCTAAGGCTTCAAACCCGAAAGTGCATGCATCATATTCGGCCTCATTGTTGGTAGCTCTGTACCTCAGCTTCTTTGCTAGGGAGAGTTTCTCATTATCTGGGGTTGTCAAGATGATTCCAACTCCGGCCCCTCTGTTATTTGCTGCCCCGTCGAAGTGTAACTGCCAACCCTGGATAGAAATCGCGACTATGCTCTCATCAGGAAAGGTAAACTCGGGAGTGTCTCCTTGAATAGGATGCTCGGCAAGAAATTCTGCTATAGCTCGCCCCTTGATAGTTTTGCGAGTGATGTATTGCACATCAAACTCTTGTACCAAGAGCAGCCACCTCCCCATCTTACTAAGCAAAGACGGGGCTTCCTGCAAATATCTTAGCGGATTCTGATTGGCCACTGCCTGAACTTTGTATGAGTGGAAGTAATGTCTCAGTTTCTTTGACGCCCAAATCACTGCAAGGCAGATCTTCTCTACTTCAGCATATTTTATCTCATAAGCCATGAACTTCTTGCTGAGGTAATAAATTGCGAATTCCACCCCAAATTCATCCTCTTGAGCCATCATGGCGCCCACTGAACTGCCCTCTACTGCCAGATACAGGATAAGTGGCTTGATCGGTTGTGGCGGCCTTAGCACTGGCGGATTCAACAGGTATTCCCTGATGCTGTCAAAGGCTTTCTGGCAGTCTTCGTTCCAGACCACAAGTTGATTCTTTCTAAGCAGTTTAAAAATAGGCTCGCATATCGAAGTGAGCTTGGCGATAAATCGGCTGACATACTGCAGCTTGCCCAGGAAACTCCTTACATCCTTCTCTTTTTGTGGCACAGGCATCTCTCTGATGGCCTTCACCTTGTCCGGGTCAATTTCTATTCCCCTCTGACTGACGACATGTCCCAATAGCTTTCCTGAAGTTACTCTGAAAATGCACTTATTGGGGTTAAGTCGCAGATTATACTTGTTGCTTCTGGTGAAGAACTTTTCTAGAGTTTCAAAGTGTCCCTCTCGGGTGGCTGACTTGACCATCATGTCATTGACATACACTTCTACCTCTTTGTGGATCAGGTCACTTAAGATCTTGGTCGCCATCCTCTGGTATGTGGCCCCTGCATTCTTCAGGCCGAAAGGGATGACTCGGCAGGCGTAGGTCCCCCACTCCGTGATGAAAGCGGTCTTAACCCGGTCAGTTATCTTGTTCAGGATCTGGTTGTAGCCCACATAACCATCTCCAAAGCTGTACATCGCGTAATTTGCGGCACTGTCTATCAATACATCGATATGGGGTAGTGGAAAATCATCTTTAGGGCAGGCCTTGTTCAAATCTCGATAATCCACACACACCCTGACCTTTTCGTTCTTCTTTGCTACAGGGACCACATTTGCCAACCATGTAGGATACTGCACTTCAACAAGGAACTTGGCTTCAATCTGCTGTCGGATTTCCTCCTTAACCTTGTCTGCCCATTCTGGCCTGAGCCTTCTCAACTTCTGTTTCACAAGCTTGTAATTCGGGTAAGTCGGGATAGCATGTTCCGCCACGTCTCGGTCAATCCCTGGCATGTCCTCATAGGTCCAGGCAAAGACTTTTTCATGTTTTCTTATTATTCTCTCAAAATTTTTTCTCTCCTCAGGAGTTATATTTGATGCTATTAGAATTTCTCTCGGATTTTTTGAGGTTCCAAGATTAAAAGGCGTTGTATCAGTGGAATCAATGTCAAAAATTGATGGAATATGATCATGTTCATGCATGTTGAAATCATTAGAAACATCGCACAAGTAAGAGAAATCGTTTGCCTTATTAATAATATTATAATTGTCATTTACATCATAAAAGAGTTCTGGAATAAAAAGACAGTCTAAGCTAGAGTCTTCTTCTGCCGCTCCAGAGGTCGATGCCATCACAGCTTGTTCACTGGCTTCCTGATTCAGCAGAGGCCCCTTAGGCATGTCGGAGGAAATCTTCAAATCTCCCATTTCTAGTTCTAATTCTGCTATCTTCCCTTTCCCTTTTAGCCTGGCAGCTATCATTTTCTCGGTAACGACCTCCTCAGGCTCTCATCTGTCCCAAGTGATACCCCGAGTCATGACCTCCTCATCCCAGAAGTCTTCAGCAGTCTTGATAAACCCAACTCTCCAGTCAAATACATCATTAAAGATTTCAAACCCAGGGATAATCCTCCCCTTCACCCATTGCGGTTCATCTCTTGACCCCGGCTCAACATACGAGCCATAGCTTCGAACCTCTCTTCCATCTTCTTTAAAATGAAGTCAACAGCCTGAGGTGCCTTCCCCCTCTCAGATGCAAGGCTCACCCTATCATCTTCGATATCATCATCAATTCTCAGCACAAGCCTTCTTCTCGGCTCTCCCGAGGCTACTGACCTTAACTCTACTGGCGGCAGCCTAATAGGCTCTTCTCGTCTTTCAGCCCTTTCTTCCTCTGGCTCATTCTGTCTCACAGGAGGAGGAGGAGGATTCTGTGGAGCCGGGTTCTGTGGAGCATTCTGCTGTGCCAGGGCGGTCAACATATTCATCATTCTGCCCTCGAATTCCTCAAACCGCCGACCCACTTCTTTCGCGATCATGGCCCTTGTGGCATCATCCCCTCTAGGCGAGTTTGCCATCTGAGATACAGTACCGCTGATTTCTGATAAGATTTCTCGTAGACCCTCTCTATCTGATAGCTCAGGAGTAGGAACTCGGATCAGTCATCCGGTTGGTGATCTAGTCCACCTGGGTAGATCTATGATGGCTGCAGGGACAAGACGTTAGGCATGATGCATGAAATGCAGGTATAATGCATGGTCGTGATATGCAACACTTACAGAGCACAAGCAAGCAAGTAGGTCCTTCCACCCTTATTTCTCCCACACACGTGGTCGTGCAGTCCCTTTCCTAGGTGGGATTAGCCCAAGGGTCAACGAGGGACCCAATGGACACGCACGGTGCACGGCGAAAAATCGGCAGCATGACACTCCTATGCTAATGTACAAGCGAATGGATAATGATCGTCACGTATTTAGACGTTCCAAAAATTTTGACATGGCCCTACCGGGGCATGATAGCCTTTGGCTAGGTTACCAAGTGAGACATCTGGACTCACCCAATACATGAGGATCCATACAGCAAGCATGGAACTAAGGTTCATATCACCTGTGGAAAGTAGCTACGGCCATTACATGAGCTTTGGACAAGGGAGATGTTACTTTAGGGCTACCAAAGCATGATCCCTGCCGACAGGTCTAGCTCATCACGAGCATAGCGATCGATCGGGTCATCATTTTGATATACCATTGAGGTACGTGGCTTGGACTGGTGATTATCCTTAACACTTCCACAAATTGAGTGAAAATGGGGTCGTGCTTCAGGAACGCACCAGGGCTAAAAGAGGGACCAAACTAGCATATTCTAAGGCTCTAATGATATGCGAATGCAAATTTGAGAGAAAGCAAATTTATGAATTAAATTTTAATCATAAATGTTAAACGAGGTATTTTCAAATTGAAATCTCGAACCATAAACGTCCCCAGTGGAGTCGCCACTGTGACGCGCGCCGGATCCCCGCGGCCGCCCAGGGGACCGCCCGCTTGAGGACGATCGGGGCATTTGTGGGTCCGTTGACAGCTTGCAATAAATCGCAAGTGCGTCTATGTTGGGCAACAAGGAGGTATCATGGAGTCGCCACCCAATAGAACATTGGGAAAGTTACTCTCGCCTCAGAGAGCCTAAGACTGCGCTTATTATCCATTTTGGGCCAGCCAAAGGGGTCTTGGAAGGTAAACCTCTCGCCCTCAGGAGCCTAGGATTAGCGCTAAAGTCTCGTGGCACAAAAAGGTGTCTTGTAGGGTAGACCTCTAGCCTCTTTGAGCCCAAAGACCAGAGCTGGGTCCGGGATTTCTCATCTATTTCTACCTCGATTATTTTCTGATCAAATTTTAATATCATTAATTCGCTCTCTCTCCACACGATGCGATTGATTAAAGGCGCATTTATTCATATTCGAAAAGCAGTAAATGAGCAAGACAAATATTGAAAGCGATAAATTACAATAATACAAGGAGCAGAATACAACTCCCTTTTATAAATGTGCGATACATACACGAATCGGGGCATTGTTTATTTTGAGGACTTTGGTCCTCGCATGCATCATTATCAAAATTGGATGTTTTTATTTGTGATGATTTTATTGGATAAAAATAGGGCATTGGACCCTTGCTTTTGTGTAAACCTCATTTTATTGAATATAAAACATTGAGTCATTTTTATACATTAACGAGATATGAAAAGAGTATATCCATATACATAAAATCAATAAGTAACAAATGAAGGAAATAATCAAGAGAATTAGGAAACAAAACTGGACGAAATCCTCCGAATATGGTAGATAGCCGCTCAAGCTCGGGATGGTCCAAGAGAATCAATATACACTCATAGAAAGTTAAAAGATGTCAATATACATAGAATTAATATATAGGAAGCCAAAGGGACTTGAAAAAGATAGAAAATGATTTAAAAGAGTGGAAACAACCCACCGACGGCCTTCCTTAGGTGACCGACGGGCGTCAGTCAAGGTAACCGACATGTCCGTCTGTCACTCGAGGAAGGGCGTCTGTAGGTGGGGTGACCGACGGGCGTCGGTGATGGAGATGACCCGTCGATCACCACTGTCTCCGAAAAAAACAGGAGAAAGAAAACTCTTTCCAAAGCCAAAAAAGGGTTTTATCACAAAGTGAGGTAAAGATAGTCAAAATAAAGGAAAATAATGACAAAATTGAAAGAATCAACAAATAAAAAATAAATATGAAACGATGTGAAGGAGGAATCCGGAATATTTACCCTCAGATATTCGCCTTGGGTGAGATTCTTGTGTTGATTAGAGCCCCATGCGTTCCAAGAGAAGCAAAGATGAAGGATCAAAGAAAGGAAAACAGATTGTTTCTTCCTCAACCCTTCAAAATATTTGCTTTGGAATCAAAATCTAAGGAAAACTAATTAGTTTTTAGTCCCTTTTGATGGATTTGATCCTTTTTTGAAATAGATTTCTTTATGAAATGTGTTTGCTGGAAGAGAGAGAAAATGTGCTTTGATTTGGGCAGAGTTTCCCCTCTTCAGATATTTTTGGAACCCTTTTCGATTGAAAATCCGGAGCTTTTATAAGCCAGACACGACCGACAGGCGTCGGTGTATGGAGACGGGCGTCGGAAGAATCCTTCTGACACAAGGATTCGTCCGACGGCCCTGCCACATCCACCGACGGGCGTCGGAACGGTTGCGTGTCCCGGGAAACCAGGCGGCGTTCTGACAGGGGCGGTGATTTTTCGACGGGCGTCGGAAAATGCCACAAGCCGTGGGTGACCCTAGGCGACGGGCTGGCTTCACAGACGGGCTGGCCGTCTGTGGAGGAAAAAAAGCTTTTTGACTCGAAAATCCCTTGTTTTCTCCCCCTCTGACTACGAATGGTAAAAAGACTCACTTCTCGTGAAACGCGGGACTAAAACCCCCAAATCCAAACCATCTATACAGGCTCGGATACTGATTTCATCATAGGGTAACCTCTGATCCGGACCACTCTAGGACACGGTGCTTACACCTGCCCGTCCTAGGTAAGAGTTGGAGAGTACTCTATGTATATACCGTAGTGCCTATGATGAGAGTACTGTACTCTTCGCTGTATCATGGTCATATGGCACTCCCGACATGGCGATCATCTCTCAGTGCTGTCTCCTAACAGCCCTGTAGGGAACTATTAAGTCATCTCCAAATGGCAGTCCCATGACCTCGAAGAACCTCTAGTGCGTAATGCTGTAGTGGTACCCTCTGACCCAAAAAATGTATGACCCCCTCCTCGGTGTCTGATCTCTGAAATCCCCCATAATGGCGGGTAGCTAAAAACTCTCGGACGACCTCGGGGTGAGTCTGGAATGATGGCCACAAGAACTCTATCCATCTCACAGCTACCACTAAAGCATCTACCTCCTCTAGCATCCCTATACTCTATAAGAAAGGTTTGGAGACAAAGCGGCTAGCTCTGAACTGTACGCGAACCAATGCTCTGAATCTTTCCCTAGCCTTGTCGCTCATCCAAGCAGGAGCCTGAGGCTCAGCCTGATCGCAGGGAATGTTATGTCGCGGAGGCATCCTGAAAAGAAAAGAAAGTTAGTTTTACATTATTATTGCAAATAAAAGCTGATCCAAAGATTATGAATTTTGAAAATTTTTGCAGCATTTCGGCTGAAATGCGCCTACCCAAAAATTTTGGCAGTATCCCGGTAAGGATGTGCCTACCCAAAAAAAATATAAAAATTTTTGGGCAGCACCCCAGCAGGGATGTGCCCGACTTCTTGCATAAAAAAGCACAATAAAGGGACAGGTCTCAGGCCCCAAGCAACAATTTCATCATTGTAAGTTATTTTCGTGTCTTACCTAGTTCGGACTACTCCTAAGACTAAGTTAGACGGGGCAAGTCCACAATTCCCTTTTTCTCATTTTTTTTTCATTATTATTTACTCGTGCATATTCATATTTCTATGGTCATGCCTTATACATAGTTCAAAAAAAACTAAGCACAAATGGGCAGAAATGAGTCCCACATTTTCCTAAAATATACTAAACATGTATTTTTCATGCGAATTATTTAGAAAGAAGTAAAAAGAAGAGTAGAAAAACATAATAAACTAACCTAGTAGTTGACAAAATATACTGAAAAAAGCCCAACAAAAATGCAAAAAAAGTACTCCTAAATGTGTGCGATAGTGCAAGGGTCGTTTTGGAGCAAGTGGTGCGCAAAACGGGCAACAAATGAAGTATAAAAGTGCAAACAATAGAGAGAGGGAGTCATTTGGCAACGAGAGAAAAGAGAAGAGGAAAAGAAAACCTGAAGGGGCATCGGTCCGCTGCGCGTTATATAGCTTTTCGTGACAGACGGGGTGCCCGTCTGAACACCGAGCGACGAGTATCCCATTAGTCGTTAAATATTCCATTTTTTTTCGCTTCGGTTTTATCCCCTCATTAATTATCTATTTAATTTCCTAATTAATTAAATAACTCATTAAATGCCTTTTTTAAAAAAAAAATACTCCCTGAATATTTTCTTTGATTTTCTCATCCGGTGCACGTCTCTGTCAAATTGTAAAGAAATATGCAAAAAGTATTTTATGCGCGTGACATGCATGAAAATATGTAGGAAATAAATCTGCCCAGGGTCAACAAGGTTGACCGATGGGCTCCCCGTCAGATCACCAATAGACGGGCATCCTGCCGGTCGGTTCTTCCTTATAAATAACTCCTTTTCCTTGATCTTTGTGCATTTTCAGCACAACGAGCCTTAGCCAGAGCTCCTTTTCCAGTTTTTTCTCTCCTTTCTTCTTTACTTTTCTTTGTTAATTTTAATTTCTCAGCCATAACACTTGGGAAATGGCTATGTCTGTCCTCACCAAGATGCACCTAATTCTGGATGACCTCTAAACTTGGGAAAACACTACCCTTTCCACACTTTCTGGCCTGAAATTCCTGAGGAGAGTTAGGATAGATTACAACCTTCTTCTGGCTGCAGCCCACTTCTGGGACACCCGCTTTCACGTCTTCAGATTCACTTATTAGGAGTTATTCCCCTACCTGGAGAGTTCACTGCTATGATTGGGGCCTAGTATCCTCCTAGTGCCTTACCCTGCATTCCCCGCTGCGGTCTGATTCATACCCGGGATATCGCATTAGCCTTAAGCATTCCCCCCTCTGAGGCTGCCCGGTTGATCCCTCAGGGTCTTACTTTTACCTTAGAGCCCCTAATTGATGCGCTAGAGGTCTTTTCTGATGTCCCCAGTTTCGCACGAGTGTCATTTTCCTGTTTTGTCTCATGAGGTATTTGACCATGACTTCAGAGGAGCTGACCAGTGACCTTCATCTTTTTGGGATAGTGGATGATTTTTATCGTGGCCTAACCCCTTTCCCACTGATCCTTGCGAAGACTATTCTGGGTTTGGACTTTGTTCATGCTAATTCCTCTGTTACCTTCTCTGGGAGCCCCTTATTACTCCAGGTATGTCATTATTTTGTAAGGTAGTGTGTGCCCTGTGGATATTCACACTAGCTTTTCTTACTAGGAAATGTGTCCTTTTTGGATTTTCACACAACCCTATGCCTTATTTTTTCCTAGGGTGAACCCAACTCACTCCAGCGGCTTTTATGTATTATCTTATTTTTTCTTGACTTTTCTTTTATTATTTTTCTTTAGATATGGCTGTAGGAAAAGCTTAAACTGCTGTCAGAACCTCCTCCCAGGGTTATCAGTCAATATTCCCCGAGGCACTTCCTCCCCTGTCAGTGAGTGTACTCCTTCGTTACTCTCGAAGAGGGCATTACCAGGCTTAGCGAGGTAGTGGACGAGGATATCAGTTTCATGAATGCTTGGCTTCCTCTCTCTGTCGCGATAGTCGATGGCTGTTCGGGATGCGTCCCCCTTTGTGGGCTTTGCGAAGCCACCTTCTATATTGCAGCCCGTTGTGCTCGATAGCTCTGGATGACCCAAGATATGTTGAGACTCCCTCTATCTTTTAGAGGTGGAGTTCTATCTTCAGCCTTTGCTTCCCGATATCATGATCTCTAGGTCGAGTTACCAGTGAAAACTGTCATACCCTCATTCAAAATTCAATCTGTCACTTCTGCCAGTGCATATAAGAGATGGGTACTCGGCCCCACAGTTGATATCAGGACTCGATGACTTAGGCACCTGGCTGGTGAGAGTAGTGATAGAGTCTAGTTTAGATTTACACGCACTTTAAGCGATGTGTTTCTTTTTAAAATAGAACTAGAAAATAATGTAAATGTCAGTTTTATTTCATTAAACAAAATTGTGTACATTTCAGTATGATTTCAGTATACATGATCGTCATTTAACACTAATTCGAAATGCAAAGCTACATTTATTCATGGAACAGATCCTGATAGCATAAAACTCATGTTACTAATCAGCCCTCTTAGGTTTTCTTGATTGGACATTTTCTCTCGAGCCTCTAATTTTTGCCTAGGATGCCTGTGACGCGCGCCGGAACCAGCAAGGCCCTCTTTGAACCCGCTTTTAGGATTCGAGGGATAGGTTCGCGTCTTTTCCAATCTTAGGTGTTATGAGATATTTTCGGCACCTCCTTTCTCAATAGAACATTGAAAAGGACCATCCATCGCCATAACACCTTTAGGCACTTTTGAGTTATTTTGGAGTCGTCACCCAATTTACACGAAATTGGGAAAGTTTAACCTCTTATCGGTCTAAACCAGAGATGGTGTCCGGAACTTCACACTTATTGGTGCCTTGGTTAATTATAAATGAGTTTTTAAATTATAAAATTTCATTTTTCATCTCACACAATTAATGCAGTTTATTAAAGCGCATATCAATCACATATGAAACGATAAATAAAAATAAAAAGAAAGACAAAATTAAATTACAACAAAACTAGGGGCGGAATACAACCCCCATTGTAAATAAAATATAAATCATATATAAAACGGGGTATTTATTAATGTTGAGAATGCTGGTCCTCTCATGCACAATTAAAGAAAATCATTTTAAAGTGACAATTTATTTTGGATAAAAAACTAGGACATTGGTCCCATTTTATTAGAAAACTCAATTTTATTTGTAAAAATATTTTTGTGTGATTTTTGATTAAGCGTACATAAAATAAATGGTTCAATTAATTATTACATGCCAAATAACTCAATAAAACAAATAAAGGAAAAATGACAAGTACAGTGAAAAAATAACAAATCCTTGGATCTCCTCCTTCATTCGTAAAGGTGCTCAAACAGGGGAACACAAGTATTTGACACCAACAACAAACACAAATAAACTTAATGTTACTAATTGAAGCAAGAAAATCAATTAAACATTTATAACAATACATAAATTAAATAAAACATACATATTATGGGATAAATAAACTAAATGATATGTTAAAATAAATTAACATATTAATATATCACTATTTAAAACATAAAGCGATAATAATAATAATGATGGTGATAATAATAAATAAACGGTAATAAAAACGACAACGGCAATAATAATAATAATAATAATAATAATAATAATAATAATAATAATAATAATAATAATAATAATAATAATAATAATAATAATAATAATAATATGTGATGATAAATAATGATAATGGTAATAGTAATAATAATAATACTAACAATAATAGTAATAATATTGATAATGATAATGAATGATTAAATGAAACAAGGGTAAAAATGAAATTAGAGATGTTAGATCTATGCATAAAAACACATGAAATGAATAAAAACCAAACAAATGTAAAGATTTGCATGGTTAACAATTAAATATAATTAAAATAAAAGAAAAGAAAAATAAAAGACTAAGAGATCAAGCCTAGAATATTTACCCTCAGATTCAAATGATATTGAAGCAAGAAGTCCCAATCTAATCTCTTGTCAAGATCTAAAAATAAACTCAAAAAAAATATTCAAGAAAATTCTTAAGTTTATGTCTTAAAAACTCAAGAACACTAATATTTAAAAATGATTTGACTTTTTTTTTTGTATTTGATGTTTGATGAGAAAACTCAAGTTAAGGAATTGATTTTCCTTTCTCAAAGTTTTCAAGCTCAATAAAAATTTTTGATGTAAAAAAACTAGAATAGAATTTAAGAAGAAAATTTTTAGATTTAATAAAAGAGAATTAAAGAGATTGAAGAAAATGATTTTTATTTTTGAAAATGACAGATGAACTTTAAGAACAATGAGTTCTTTGTTTTTTCTAGCAAAATCTACTTACTCCTCTCAAGAAAATCTCCTCCCAAATGACTTAGAAAAAATGTATTTTTAGAGAGAATTTTCCTACTCTTTCCAAACCAATTTTTTTCCTCCTCCCCAAATGAAATCAATTCTCCTGTAAAAACTTCAACCTCTGCCCCTTTCCAGCTCCCTCACACATTTTTTCAAAGATTTCTCTCTCTAATTTCAACAAAAAACACTCAAAAATTCAAAATCAAATCCCTAAAGTCCAATATGGACAATTAACATTTTTATTTATTTTTAATTATTTTTTGTCATTTTTTGACTTTCAATTCCCACCCAATTTGACTAATATTTGTCAAATTTGAATAAAAACTGAAAAAATCACAAGAAAATATTATTTTTTAACCTAAAAAATGAAAAAAATCAATTTCTGCGGAAAATGGGGGCTGTCGGCGAGATTTCTCGCCGATGGGGGCGAGGCTGCACGCATCGTGCTGATGCGTGCAGTAGCGCAGCACTGCGCGCTGCTGCGCGTAGGCAGCGCGCGGGTGCCACAACTTGGCCTCCAAAATTTTTTTTATTTTTTTTTAATTTTTTATTCAATATGTCTAAAAAACACTAAAATTAATAAAAATATTTTAAAAACTAATTTTTAAAATATTTTTATTATTCTTTTAATTTTTTATTCAAAAATACAAAATTTGACAAGAAAATCGTAACTTCCAACTATTTTTGCCTGCGAGGGCGCTTTATCATCATTGGGTAACTCCGATCTAAGCTGACTCAGGACCCGGTGTCTACAATGCCTTTTTTTGGTTTTCACCCTAACGAGGTGCCCAATTTTAACAAGGCCGCCTTTTTTGGCTTTTCGACCTACGGGGCTTTTATTCTCTTCTTTTGATTTTCGGTCTTTAGCCGTGGAACCTCTTGAATCTATCAATGTTGATCGGCTCCTTGAACTCATTGCCATCACTATTTGCCATAATTGCTGGCCCTTTTGACAACGGCCTTTTGAGGATGAAAGGACCTTGCCTCGTTGGTCTGAATTTTCCCCTTATATTTTGTGCTCCCGGTCTCAGTTGCTTGAATACCATATCCCCCTCCTTTAATGGGAGTTTCTTGACTTTCTTCTAGAATGATTTGGCTAGCCTTTTCTGTTAGATCTAATTGTGATAGTAGGCCCTTAACTTGCTCTCATCCAACATGTTCAGATGTTGCAACTGCTGCTTTGCCCACTCGGCCTCTGGAATTTAAGCTTCCATAACTACCCTCAATGACCTAAGTTCTATTTTGACTGGCAGTACTGCCTCCATCCCGTACACTAAAGAATACAGTGTGGCTCCTATAGAAGTTCTTACGGTCATTCTATAACCCCAGAGTGAAAAAGACAACTTTTCTGCCCAATCTCTATAGCTTTAAACCATTTTGGCTAGGATTTTCTTAACATTCTTGTTGGTAGCTTCTACTGCCCCATTGGCCTGAGGATGATAAGGAGAAGACTTATGATGCTCGATGTCGTATCTCTGAAGTAACTTCTTCATTTCAGCCATGAACTGGGCCCTATTGTCAGATACAACGTGATGTGGGGGACTGTATCTGCATATCAGGTTCTTTTCAATGAATTTGGCCATATCCCGGGCATCAACTTTCATGAAAGATTCAGCCTCTACCCATTTGGTAAAATAGTCGATAGTGACTATGATGAATCTATGTCCATTAGAGGCCGTGGGGCATATTTCTCCAATAATATCTATCCCCCAAGCTGCGAACGGCCAAGGAGACATCAGACTGTGTAATTCTAAAATCGGCAAGTGCCTCAAATCTGCATACTGCTGACATAACTAAGATGGCTTTATGTACTTCGAGTAGTCCGTATCCATGGTGAACCAGTAGAACCCTTGTCTCATTATCTTCTTGGCCAACATTAAGCCATTCATATAGGCCCCACAAATACCAGCATGGGTTTCCTCCATTACCTTTTCGACCTCTTTCTCATCTAGGCACCTTAATTGGATATCGTCGACTTGTCGTTTGTACAATACCCCATCTATGCAGATGAGCTGAGTGGATAGCTTGCGAATCAACCTCTGGTCTTTCTCGGTAGCCTCTTTTGGGAATACTGTGTTCTCTAAGTAGTTCCTGATATCGTGGTACCATGGCTTTCCGTCCGGTACCTCTATTTCCATGACTGGATTGGACTCAAAATTAGAAATCAGCATGGGCTTCATAAATCTCCCCTCCGGGTTATCCCAAATTAACACTAGAGTTGCAAGCGCATCGGCTAACTGATTCTCGTGTCTTGGAACAAAGTGAAAGGTGCATACTTTGAACTGATTGCTTAAATCTTTTAAGTATTTCACGTAGGGCCCAAGCCGCTCTTCTTTAACGGCCCACTCACCTCGAATCTGATTGATTACCAATAACGAATCTCCAAACACCTCCATATTCTTTGCCCCCAAGGCTATCAAGACTTCTAACCCAAAAGTGCAGGCTTTGTATTCGGCCTCATTGTTGGTAGCTTTATATCTTAATTTCTTAGCCAACGGAAGTTTTTCATCATCCAGGGTTGTTAGAATAATTTTGACCCCTGTCCCCTTGCTATTTACAGCCCCGTCAAAGTACAGTTGCTAGCCTTGTTGTAACGCCCCCACCGCCGCCCCCGTTGGAAGGGCGCCGGCGGGCGCGCTACCCGACGCTCACTCACGACGCGACAAAACATACAGCGGAAGCATTCAATAACCAATAATAAAAATCTTAGAAAATATACTTCATTACTATAAAAACAAAATACAAAGCTATAAACAATAACCCAACAGATTACAACTTAAAATACTTTACAAAAATAATACATATACAAAAAGAATTACAAGAGGAGACAAAATAAATAACTCGACTCCTATGTGGCCAGCCTGCAGATGCGTGATACGAGAACCTTCCAAAAATCCTTCACGCTACCTGCACGGGATGAAAGCCCGTGCTAAGAGATAACGCTTAGTGGGGAAAAACAAACACAACATAACACTATACAGGAGAACATGCACTGACATACATAATTCATTATGAATTAGAGTACAGAGATATAAATATATATTCAGTATAAATAATAGAAAACACTAAACCATTACACTTTTCAGAGTCACACAATAATCAGAACACTTCACTAAATCGTTGCCAGACAGTTCACACAATAGCCTGAAATCAATGGTGGAGGATACGGGAACACGGCACGGGAGACCGAAGCCTCAAAACACTTTAGTACCCGAAGGTAGCGCGGGAGACCGGAGTCTCAAAACATTTTATCACTACATGGAAGATGACCATCTCGGAGGTCGACCGCTTCGCCCAAACGGGGCGGACAGAACAGCTGTGCACTAACCCTTCTTAAGCATGCTTAATTATCCTATACCTTGACACTTCAGGCTCGACAACACATTCATTCACACGACCTTACCCAATCAAAAGCAAGATTCAATGCAAGATTCTAATATTAAATAAATTCCTAACTAAAACACTAGTACATAGACATCACGAGTTATAAGCACAAACATATTTCATGCAATAGTGAGAAACCGTGCAAAGTGAAACAAAAGGAACACATTCAGAAAACAGGGCAAGCAGGAAGGGTGTCTGTCGCGATCGCGACAAGTGTCGCACTCGCGACAGAGAACGGGGCACTTCCTCGCGAGGTCGCACCAAGGGGCCTACTCGCGACGAAGCACTCGCGGCAGAAATTCAAGGAGCCGAGCTCTATCGTTCTCGCGACAGAGACCAATTCCTTCCTCCTCGCGCGCACGATCGACAGCACGCCAGCGCGGAGGGTTCCGCTACCGAGCTCTCTGTCGCGGTCGCGATAACATCGCGATCGCGACAGAGGGCTCCTCAAGAACAAGTGGCCAAGTCCGCCTTCTGTCGCGATCGCGGCACGTGTTGCGATCGCGACAGAACCCAGATTCGCCCACTTCTGCACTTTTCCTACTCTTTTCACACACAACTCTTCATACATGCACACAACATGCTCAAGCACTTACCTCTCGCCTCCAGCACATCACCGCATCATTCTCAAGCCATATAAACACATTTACACAATAATCAAATATAAATTCAACATGAAATCACTCACAACCAAACTCAAATACACTAACGTGGCATGTTCAAATTCAAAAAACACATAACATCTTCACTATATCACTATCACTTCACTAAAAATCACTACTTGATTTAAACATGCATCCATAAAACACCCAAGATTACAAATGGCATACAATCTCAAAATAGAGTTGATCCAAGGAGGAAATTAGGGAAAAACACAATCCACAAGCATAGCTCCCAACACTTGCATGCATTCAAAACCCATACCCAAATAAACACTCAAGAACACAGCTCCCATACCTGGAAAACGAAGCTTCAAACTGTGCTCCTCACGAAACCACTTTATCCTTGCCCTTGCTCTTCCTTCTCTCTTCCGATGCTTGCACAAAACCCAGCCACAACACACTCAAATCAGACCCAAAACCACAATCACAACTAGAAATGAATGAAGGAGAAGAAGAACCCAAGATTAAAACTCAAGAAATCCAAACACTTACCTCTTATAATCCTACTCAAAGCTCAAGGAGAACACAAGAGATGGGGTTGAGAATAGAAAAATGAAGCAAGAGGGAGTAGGGAGAACGGGAATGGAAACAAGGGAGCAGCTTCCACGGGAAGCTTTACCAAAAGCTGTCCTCCCTTCCTCTCTGTTCCTTTCATTTAATGCTCAATAACCCTATGCCATGTGTCACAATCCTATTGCACCAAAGATCCCACTATCTTGACTTGCTCACCCAAGCACCATAACTCAACACACACTAACATCTCTTGCACAAATATCTTCAATGCACCATACTTCACTCACACCATAATATTTCTTATAATTTCACTTTCATCCTAGGCACCATGCACCAAAAACCACACAATAACAGCCCTTAGACCATTTACACCCTACAACCATACACTACAAGCACACACTATTATTCCCTTCACTTAACTATTTACTTAATTTATTAATTCTTTTAACACTTAAATCCTTATTATCCAATTTTCCTTATACTCAATTTACGAAAATACCTTTACTTTACCGACTTACCACGCAAATTCTGACCAGGCCCTATTTGGGTTATTACACTTGTACTATGATAGTTGCCATATCCTCATTCGAGAAATTGAACTCATACGAATCTCCTTGGACTGGGTGTTTAGCTAGAAACTCTGCTACTGCACGCCCTTTGATAGTCTACTGGGTGATGTACTCAATGTTGAATTCCTATAACAATAACAACCACCTCCCCATTTTCCCTAGCAAAGATGGAGCCTCCTGCAAGTATCTAAGAGGATTTTGTTTTGCCACTGCTTTTACCTTGTAAGAGTGAAAGTAGTGCCTCAACTTCTTGGAGGCCCAGATTACAGCGAGGAAAATCTTTTCTACTTCTGCGTACTTGACCTCATAGGAAAGGTGTAACACCCTGAACTTGCCCTAGAAGAAAATTATTTTAAGAAGATGAGTGAGTGGCTTGGTGTGGGTTCTGTCACGAACGCAACAGTGTCGCGGGCGTGACAGAATGCTTTATGGGAAGCCTATTTGAATTTGATTATTTGATGCGTATCGAACACATGGTGGCATAGGAGTTTAACACGTGGCATCGTAGGAGGGTGACATGTGGCTAAAAGAGATATACATGTATTTATGAAGGGTAAGTGGCATTAATTGAGTTTGGTGGACTTTGAATAGAAGTAAAGGGTTTGGATGAGGATTGACCAGCTGCTCCTCTTCTCTTCTCACGTTGGTTTTGCTTTGCCTTGGATCAATTGGCCTTGGATTTTGCTTTTCTCTTTTCTTCTTTCTTTGGTTTTCTTCCATCCTCCCTCTCTTGTTCTTTCTTTTGTTTCTTTTCTTCTTCATTTGCCTTGCTCTTTGAGTGAGCCTCTTGGGTTAGTTGAAGAGAGAGTTGGGAAAGATAGAGTTGATCCTTGAGAAGGTTAGTTCGGTTGATTTTTCGATCTGACCTCCTTTTTCTTTATGTTTTTGAATTAAAGTGAGAAGAAGTTTAACTCAAGTGTTTTCTATGTGATTTGTAGAAGCTATGAACAAGAGATTGGACAAAGAAAAGGAAAAGTTGGAGCTGAATAGAGCATAGAGTTCAAGCTTCCTAGAGGTAGGGATCGTGTGCGAATCTTATTTTAATCATTTTGATTTCTTGCAGTGCTCTCATGATATATGTATGTATATATGTTTGTAATCATGTATTGGATCATAGTGCATGAGTTTTGGATGTGTTAGATGGTTTTTATATATCTTTTGTGTGTAAAGAGTGATTTTGGGGAAAATCTGTTCAGTTTTCGTCAGACCTCTGTGTGATGTTTTGGTCATAAATAGAGTTTTAGACCTCCAACTTGGATGATTCTAGTGCTATTCAAAATATAAGAATAGATCTAAAATTGTCTCTAAAGAATCGGAAACCAATTCTGGCTCTAAAGTCCTTGAAAACGTAAAAAAACCTGAAATGTCTTTGTTTTGGTCGGGTTATTGGAATAGTACAGCTTTGTTAGCTCATATCTTGAGTAATAGATGTCCAATTGACCTAAAACTTATCTCATTTGAAAGATAATATCCTAGGAAACAATTGTTGAGAAGGAAGTGTTGCCTGAAAATTACGTTTAGAGATCGATTTCGATGATACAAGTTTGAGGTGAGAAGTAGTCTTGTTAAGGTTCCTGACGGAGCCTTTTGTCGCGAGCGCGATAGTGGTCACGATCGCGACAAAAACACGTTCTTCAAAAGTTTGGTGATGTCCTAGTCGTGTTGAGTATCACGTCTCAGATAGAAAAGGAAGGAGGAGCTCGAGTCGTGCTCAACCAGAGAGAAAAGGGAGTGGGAGCACGAGACATGCTCCAGGAGAGAAAGAAGAGGGAGCAGGAGCACCAGTCGTCCTCAACCAGAGAGAAAAGAAAAGGTAGCACGAGATGTGCTCCAGGAGAGGAAGAAGAGGAGAGAGTGAGCACGAGTCGTGCTCAAGGAGCACAAGTAGTGCTCATGCTCTCTCCTTCTCTGTTATTTCTGTTTTGATCTGTTGCTTCTGTTTTGATCTGTTGCTTCTGTTTTGAGTTATTTTGATCTGTTGCTTCTATTTTGAGTTGATATATGTCTATGTGAGTTTTGTATAGCACCCTTTGGCCCGTGTTTGGTTTAAAATTACCTTTTAAACCTCTTACATAGTTAATATTAGTTAAATGAACATGATTAATAAAAAAATTGTACATGAGATAAATGCCTCTGATTTTGATAAATGCATTTGAATTATCTTGATGAATTGATATCTGTGTATAGTGTGTGTGAGTGGTTTATTGAGCCTGATTATCATTATAGTGGACAGATAAGCATGTTTATAAAAGGACTATCGAGTGTAGCTGCCCATGTTCGGCCCCGTTTGGGCCAAGCGAGTCGACCTCCAAGAATGGTCATTTAATAGAGATAGATGAAAATGTTTTATGACTTCGGTCTATCGAAAATGTTTTTATTATATAGCATCCCGTATCCACAACTAAAGGAATTCAGGCTTATAATGTTGGGTAGTGAACTTGAGATGATTAAAAGAATTGCTTTGAATAAATGATTTGTACACGTGTGAAAAGTTTATGCATGTGATATTTGATTTTGTCATATGAAATGTATAATTTATGTGTGACTTCGGAAAGAAGTCCTTTGCATTATTTCAACCCCACTAAGCGTTATCGCTTTGCACGGATGTTTTTTTCCGATTAGGTTGACAGGTTCAGACTAGTGAGAGTGTGCATCTGTGGGTCAAGGCCACTAGGAAGTTTTGCTATATCTTTTTTGTATAAGTTAGAGATAGAGTTGGTGATGTTTTGAGTAACATCATTATGTAATATAAGTAAAGAAATCGCATGTAAATGTATATGTAAAGTTAAATGAAAACAAGTTTTAATATTAACATGTATAAAGATAAACATGTATATATAAATATATAGTTAATATGAAATACATGTTGGGCCCAAGTGTAGTATTATTTCATTTTAGCATTCTTATATGGATGTGTTTAATGCTATCGCTTCTGCTAGTGTATGTATATGTATATGTATACGTATGTGTTCACGTGGCGCCCCGATATTCCGTACCGAGGGTATGGGGGTGTTACAATTTAGTGGTATCAGAGCATAGGTTAGAGGTTCTGGTCTATAAGATGTAGAGTATAGATTAAATGTCAGAGTTTGTCTAGAGTCGTGGCCTAATGCAGATGCTGATTGTGCAGTGTATGTTGTGTAGTGTATAGATGAAGGATTAGTGAGATGTTCGATATAGTGAGTAATGTGAATTTATATGGTTAGTAAAGGCTTGAGGTGACACTCTGTATTCCTGTCAGCTATCTCCTTGAAATCATTTGACATAAGCGTATTGAAACATGGGGATGGGAAAAAGTGCATTATAGTAGCTTACATTGCATTTTCGCATAATCTTGCATAAATCATTACATAGCCATTCCATCCGCATCGCTCATTTGTATGTGAAAAAGTATCATTGTATGCATTTCATTAAGAAAAGCTGACAGGATATACATCCAGTGCTTGATGTTTAGCAGATGTATATGGATTAGAGTGCAATGTATTAAAGAAAGTGTGAAGTGTGTACGATTTGATAGCTGTATGGTATAAGTGAGAGTGATTTGGAGATTTGTTTAAGGATTTACCTGTGTAAGTGATTAGCGGAGAAATTCCGAGGACGAAATTTCTTAATGGGGAGAGATTTGTAACACCCTGAACTGGCCCTAGAAGAAAATTATTTTGAGAATATGAGTGAGAGGCTTGGTGTGGGTTCTGTCGCGAGCGCGACAGAATGCTTCATGGGAAGCCCATTTGAATTGGATTATTTGACGTGTATCGGACATGTGGCGGCATAGGAGTTTGACATGTGGCATCGTAGGAGAGTGACATGTGGCTAAAAGAGATATACATGTATTTATGAAGGGTAAGTGGCATTAATTGAGTTTAGTGGACTTTGAATAGAAGTAAAGGGTTTGGATGAGGATTGACCAACTGCTCCTCTTCTCTTCTCACGTTGGTTTTGCTTTGCCTTGGATCACTTGGCCTTTGATTTTGCTTTTCTCTTTTCTTCTTTCTTTGGTTTTCTTCCATCCTCCCTCTCTTGTTCTTTCTTTTGTTTCTTTTCTTCTTCATTTGCCTTGCTCTTTGAGTGAGCCTTGGGTTAGTTGAAGAGAGAGTTGGGAAAGATAGAGTTGATCCTTGAGAAGGATAGTTTGGTTGATTTTTCGATCTGACCTCCTTTTTATTTATATTTTTGATTTAAAGTGAGAAGAAGTTTAACTCAAGTATTTTCTATGTGATTTGTGGAAGCTATGAACAAGAGATTGGATAAAGAAAAGGAAAAGTTGGAGCTGAATAGAGCATAGAGTTCAAGCTTCCTAGAGGTAGGGATCGTGTGCGAATCTTATTTTAATCATTTTGATTCCTTGCAGTGCTCTCATGATATATGTATGTATATATGTTTGTAATCATGTATTGGATCATAGTGCATGAGTTTTGGATGTGTTAGATGGTTTTTATATATCTTTTGTGTGTAAAGAGTGATTTTGGGGAAAATCTGTTCAGTTTTTGTCAGACCTCTATGTGATGGTTTGGTCATAAGTAGAGTTTTAAACCTCTAACTTGGATGATTCCAGTGCCATTAGAAAGATAAGACATATATCTAAAATTGTCTCTAAAATCAGAAACCAATTCTGGCTCTAAAATCCTTGAAAATGTAAACAAAAACTGAAGTGTCTCTGTTTCGGTCGGGTTGCTGGAATAGTATAGTTATGTTAGCTCATATCTGGAGTTATCGATGTCCAATTGACCTAAAACTTCTCTCATTTGAAATTTAACATCCTAGGGAACAATTGTTAAGAAGGAAGTGTTGCCTGAAAATGATGTTTAGAGGTCGGTTTCGATGATACAAGTTTGAGCTGAGAAGTAGTCTAGTTAAGGTTCCTGACGGAGCCTTCTGTCGCGAGCGCAATAGTGGTTGCAATCACGACAGAAACACGTTATTTAAAAGTTTGGTGATGTCCTAATCGTGTTGAGTATCACATCTCGGAGAGAAAAGGAAGGAGGAGCATGAGTCGTGCTCAGGAGCACGAGTCGTGCTCAACCAGAGAGAAAAGGGAGTGGGAGCACGAGACATGCTCCAGGAGAGAAACAAGAGGGAGCAGGAGCACGAGTCATGCTCAACCAGAGAGAAAAGAAGAGGGAGCACGAGATGTCCTCCAGGAGAGGAAGAAGACGAGAGAGTGAGCATGAGTCGTGCTCAAGGAGCACGAGTAGTGCTCATGCTCTCTCCTTCTCTGTTATTTCTGTTTTGATCTATTGCTTCTGTTTTGAGTTGTTTTGATCTGTTGCTTCTATTTTGAGTTGATAGATGTCTATGTGAGTTTTGTATAGCACCCTTTGGTCCGTGTATGGTTTAAAATTATCTTTTAAACCTCTTACATAGTTAATATTAGTTAAATGAACATGATTAATAAAAAAATTGTACATGAGATAAATGCCTCTGATTTTGATAAATGCATTTGAATTATCTTGATGAATTGATATATGTGTATAGTGTGTGTGAGTGGTTTATTGAGCCTGATTACCGATATAATGGATAGATAAGCATGCTTATAAAGGGATTATCGAGTGCAGCTGCCCATGTTCGGCCCCATTTGGGCCAAGCGAGTCGACCTCCGGGAATGGTCATTTCATGGAGATAGATGAAAATGTTTTGTGACTTTGGTCTATCGAAAATGTTTTTATTATACAGCCTCCCGTATCCACAACTAAAGAAATTCAGGCTAGTAATGTTGTGTAGTGAACTTGAGATGATTAAAAGAATTGCTTTGAATAAATGATTTGTACACGTGTGAAAAGTTTATGCATGTGATATTTGATTTTGTCATATGAAATGTATGATTTATGTGTGACTTCAGAAAGAAGTCCTTTGCATTATTTAATCCCCACTAAGCGTTATAGCTTAGCACGGATGTTTGTTTCCGTGTAGGTTGACAGGTTCGGACTAGAGAGCGTGCATCTGCGGGTCAAGGCCACTAGGAAGTTTTGCTATATCTTTTTTGTATAAGATAGAGATAGAGTTGGTGATGTTTTGAGTAACATCATTATGTAATATAAGTAAAGAAATCGCATGTAAACGTATATGTAAAGTTAAATGAAAACAGGTTGTAATATGAACATGTATAAAGACAAACATGTATATATAAATATATAGTTAATATGAAATACATGTTGCGACGAAGTGTAGTATTATTTCATTTTAGTATTCTTATATGGATGTGTTTAATGCTATCGCTTTTGCTAGTGTATGTATATGTATATGTATACGTATGTGTCCACGTGGCGCCCCAATATTCCTTACCGGGGGTATGGGGGTGTTACAAAAGGAACTTCTTACTGAGGTAATAGACTGCCAACTCCACTCCGTACTCAACCTCCTGAGCTATCACGGTGCCCACAGAACTATCTTCTATGGCTAAATATAGAATAAGCTGTTTGACTGGCTGTGGTGGTCTTAAAACTGGTGGATTCAGCAAATACTCCCTAATAGTGTCAAAAGCTCTCTGACAGTCTTCATTCCATACTACAGCTTGGTCTTTTCTGAGTAGCTTGATGATCGGCTCGCAAATTGAAGTAAGTTTGGTGATAAACCTGCTGACATACTGCAGCTTACCCAAAAAAATTCTAACATCCTTTTCCTTCTGAGGCACCTGCATCTCTCGGATGGCCTTGACCTTGTTCGAGTCGATGTAAATCCCCCTCTGGCTGACCACATGTCCTAACAGTTTCCCTGAGGTGACACCGAAGATGCATTTCTTAGGGTTTAATCGCAGATTGTACTTACCGATCCTCTGAGAGCCTCAAAATGACCTTCTCTAGTGGTTGACTTGATTATCATGTCATCCACGTACACCTCTACCTCCTTATGGATCAAATCATCTAGAACGTTGTGTCCATTCTCTGATAAGTTGCGCCTATGTTCTTCAAACCGAATGGCATCACCCTATAAGGAAACGTCCCCCATTTAGTGATAAAGGCTATTTTGATTTGATCGACTATTTTGTTAAGGATCTGATTGTAGCCTGCATAATCATCCACGAAGCTATACATTATGCAAGCCGCTGCACTGTCTACTAACATGTCTATGTGAGGTAATGGAAAGTCATCCTTCGGACAAGCCTTGTTCAAAAATCGATAGTCCATACACATGCGTACTTTGCCATTCTTCTTGGCTACCGGAACAACGTTGGCCAACTAGGTTGGATATTGTACCTCAATTAAGAACTTGGCCTCAATCTATTTATGAATCTCTTCTTTTACCTTATCTGCCCATTCTTGCTTGATCCACCTAAGCTTCTGCTTGACAGGCTTATGGTTTTGGTATGTTGGGATGGCATGCTTGCAATTTCACGGTCTACTCCCGACATATCTTCGTAGGTCCATGTAAAGACTTTTTCATGTTTTCTTAAGATTCTCTCAAATTTCGCTCGCTCTTCAGGAGTTATGTTAGATGCTATTAGGATTTATTTCAGGCTTTCCCAAGTTCTAAGATTAAATGGAGTAGCATCAGTTGAATCAATGTCAAATATGAATGAGTTATGATCATGATTATGCATATTGAAATCATCAAAAACATCGCACAAGTAAGCAAAATCGTTCATTTCATTTATAGAATTGTAAATGTCATCAACATCATTAAAAAGTTCGGGTGTAAAAAGAAAATCTAAACTATCTTTTTCTTCTTCTTTCATTGGTACCAGTGTTGTAGCTGACGGTTCTGAATCAATTGGCACCTTAGAGGCATTGCAGCAACCCCGTGCATGACTTCACTCTGTCCCTTTGCAGTTTCGTCTTCCATCTTTGCTTTCCCTTTTGCTGGGGCAGCCATCAGTCTCTCAGTAATAATTTCTTCGGGCACTTCATGGTCCCAGACTATCTCTTTGGTAATGATTTCTTCATCCCAAAAATCCTCTGCTGGCTTAATCAATCCAATGTCCAAATCGAAGACATCATTGAAGACCTCAAACCCCAGCAGCACAATTTTCCCATCGACCCACTGATGTTCTGCTTCCCCCATGTAGGCACATACTGAAGTTGCTGGCACAAACCTCTCTGATATGGGGGATTTCATCCACTGACTTCTTACCCTTCTTCGCAACACCTTCATACCCAAGGCCTCTCCTATCCTTCTGGCCTCTAGTAGCAATGGCTATTGGCAATCCCTGTGAATTCTTACCTAGACTCGCACCAGGGAGGAACAACATCCTCTTCATCATATTTAGCACTTGAGGGCTTTCTTCCATATATTCCTCTTCGTCCATCATAGTAACATGAAATCTACTCAAAGGATGTCTCACAATTTCTGATATTGAGACCTGATTCTCCCTCGCGGCCCTTATAGTCACAACCTGCCCCTCATGAGGGATCTTAACCATTTGGTGTAGAGTGGAGGGCAACCCTCCCAGCTTATTGAACCAACGCCTACCTAAGAGGGCCGAGAAGTTGGCCGGAATTGGTAGGACCACGAATTCCACCTCAGTCTCGATTGGTCCCATCTTGACCATCATTTTAAATGTCCCCATGCCTGCCTCCGTGAGTTGTCATAAGCTCTGATCGTTAAATCAGACTTGGCTAACATATCCTCCGTCATCCAGAAAGCCGCCCTCACCACTAGTGGGCATACATTAATTGATGAACCATTGTCCACCATGACACAAGCTATATGTTTCTAATTGACCTGAGCCCTTATGTACAAGGGGCGGTTATGATTGCGGCCTTCCGCCGGCAAGTCAGCACTTGTAAATACCATATTCTCCCCGGCACCCCCTTTGACTACATCTAGTAGCTCTGTAGGGTCATGGCCACTGTAGTTTCACACAAAGCCTCCACTAGCTTTTGCCTATGAGATAGAGACTACCTCAATAAATCCCAGATTGAAATTTGATCCAGTGTCTTTTTCAACTGCCTCATTATCGGATCCTCCTCCGGCTCTTTTTCTTTTTGGCCTATTGCGGGATCTTGTGGCCTATCAGCTTCCAGAGCTACCCTTCCACTTTGGGTCACCACTCCTACTTTCTTCTTCTTTTTCTTGTCCTCTTCCTCCTCCGAACCCCATGGGTTAGGAAATCCTTCAGCTTCAGAATTGTCATTTTCATCTCCACTTTCATCAGTGGACCAGCAATCGATCACTGCCGTGGAAAGCCCTTCTTCATTTATCTCACGGAGGCATGTGACAGTAGTGTTGGCATCGATGCCATACAAGTCTTTCAATACAAACCATTCGGGCAAACTGGACTCGATCACAAACATAAACGAGGGTACATTATTATACCCGAACTTCTTTTGATTCCCTCTTTTCTCGGGATCTATTATCTACTTGGAATTGATCAAATCCTGAATAGCATGTCTTAGTGCCTTACACTCATCGGTCGTGTGCCCTGTATGTTGATGATATGCACAGTATTCATTATCCTTATGCCCTGGCAAACCATGGGTCCTAGCCAGTTGGGGTGGTAGAGGCTGCAATTTTCCCTCCTTTATCAGCCTTCTGAGTACCCATGAGAGAGATCTCCCTAGATTAGAGAAATGCCTTGGAGCAGTGCTAGTAGTTGAGACCTCAGCCATCTTCCTTGTGCCACTGCTAGAGCCTGCTGGCCTACTCGCCCCCTGGCTACTACTACCCTTCTTGGCATAACCCTCATTTTTTGCCCTTCGCGCGAGATATTCTCTCTTTGCCTCAATGGCGATATCCTTCAAAGATTCCCAGTCTCTTAGACCCTTCATCTTCAGTCCATCCTTCAGATATGGGCTAGCAATTTTTATGAAAAGCCGAATCTGATCTTGAATATCTAGTTTTCTCTTTATTTCCATCACCCGGTTCCTCCATCGGGTCAGATACTCATGGAAGGACTCACCGGACTTCTACTACAACAACTCTAAGTCCTTCAGGGTCACCTCTATCCTCGTGCTACAGTCGTATTGCCTCAGGAATTCTTTCGTTAGTAAGTCCCAATCCTCTTTAGTCCTCCGGTCTAGGCCATGGTACCAATCTACCACTGGGCCAGTTAAGCTTAGATAAAAGTACTCTATTTTCTATCTCTTCATTAATGTAGTACCCTTCATGACCAGTGAGTACTGCTTTATATGGGCGGTAGGATCAGAAATGCTATCAAATTTTGGGACATCCGACATTTTAAAGTTCATAGGGATCACATCCTCTCCCTCTAATTCTTTGTCCTCAGGATTCATCCCTCGTCCTCGAGTCAACATCCTGGTCATCGCTTCAAAATTTTCCTCCATCTTCTTCCAGATGGCTTCTTCAGTTTGAGGTGCCTTTTCCCTCACTGACACTTGTTCCTCATACTCGTCTTCTTCCTAATCCTCATCTACCCTACGGGGCTGGCCCCCTTCTCTACCCTGCCAACATATTGGCCCTTAAGTCCACTAGCAGTGGATGAATCTCTTCGACTGGGTCTTTTCTAACCTCCTCTTATTCATTTTGTCTCATAGGAGGAGGAGCTAGGTTTTGTGATGTGGCAGGCTAGGCCATATTTGGCATCATGGCCATCATCCTGTTTTCAAAATCTTCAAACCTTCTACCCATTTCCTCAGCTATCATGGCCCTGGTTGCATATGCTCCTCTTGGTGAATTGTCCATTTCATAATTTATGGAGAACTGAGAGGATGTAGTGTGACTACTTTCGGAGACTGACTTTGAAAACTCTACCCTTTTCAGCAGCTCGAAGAATGGATTTCTGCGTAGCCACCCCTGAGGACCTCTTGACCACCTGGGTAGATCTATGATGGCTGCAAAAACATATCAGGTCAGGATGATGCATGAATGCCATAAGATGCATGATCGTGCTATGCAGCAACCACAAATCACATGCAAGCACATAGGCTCTTCCAACTTTATCACTCCCACACACGAGGTTATAGTCTCTTTCCTAGGTGGGCTTGGTCCATGGGTTAACAGGGAACCCGATGAGCGCGCATGGTGCATGGTGGAAAACCGGCAGTATAACCTCTCCTAACTAGTGCACAGGCACATGGGTTGTGATTGTTGTGTATTTAGGCAGACCGAATAAATTGACATGGGCCTATCGAGGCATGAAAGCGTTTAATTAGGTGACCAATCAAATTATCTCGGTTTGTCCAATACATGATGATCCATACAGCAAGCATAGTATTACGGTTCATACCGCTTAGGGGAAGTGTCTATTTCCATTACATGAGCTTTGGCCAAGGTAATGATACTTTAGGTTTACCCAAGCATGGTCCTTGCCAATGGGTCTAGCTCATCATGAGCATAAAGATTGATCGGGTCTCAATTTAATATACCATGATGGTACAAGGCTTGGGCTAGTGATTATCCTTAACACTTCCCTATATTGATCGAACATAAGGTCATGCTTCGAGAATGCACCGGGGTAAAAAAGGGACCAAACTAGCATAGATCTAAGACTCTAATGAGATGCAATGCAAATTTTAAAAAGGGATGAAGTTTTTAAATTAAAGCTCAATTATAAGTTTAAACCAAGGTACTTTCGAAGAAAATTCTCAATTAAATCCCTAGTGGAGTCGCCACTGTGACACGTGCCGAACCCCGATGCTCCCTGAAGACCCGCTTTTAGGGCGTTTAAGAGAGGTTCATGAAAACTTGTAAGAGATTTACAAGGACATCTATTTTGGGCAACAAAGAGGTGTTTTGGAGTCGCCACCCAATAGAACATTGGAAAAGGTCGTCTAGCCTCACTGAGCCTAAGACAGTGCATGTGTGTCTATTTTGGGCAATCAGAGATATTTTGGACACCTCCTTCCAATAGAATATTTGGAGGATCATCTAATCTTGTGAAGCCTAAGATGATGCATATATGTCTATTTTGGGCAAGCCAGAGATATTTTGGACACCTATTTCCAATAAAACACTAGAAAGATCATCTAATCTCGTGGAGCCTAAGACAATGCACATTGGGCCTATTTTGGGCAACAAGAGATATTTTGGAGACCCCATCCCAATAGAACATTGAGATGGCCCTCTAACTTCATTGAGCCTAAGACCAGAGATGGTTCGGGACTCCTCATTTATTCATACCTTGGTTAAATTATAATTGAGTTTTGAATTTAAAATTTCATTCCATTTTCTCATTTAGTAAAATGCAATAATTAAAGCGTCAGATAAATCATATAATGAAAGCAGTAAATAAAAGCAAGATTAAAATAAAGTAAATAAAAAGTATGATAGATTCCAACAAAACTAGGGGCGGAATACAGCCCCCATTGTAAATGAGCAAAAAAAGGGAAACATACACAAAGCGGGATATTCAGTTAAGTATGAAGACATTGGTCTTCGCATTCGTATTTACAAAAAATGATTTTAGGGAGTCAATGAAAGGAATAGGACATTAGTCCTCAATTTATTAATGAAAAATCCCAGTTCAATTACTATAAATATTTAACCATTTTCACGTGTTGGCAGAATAAAATAATATTTACAATAATGATACATGAGATAAAAAGGTTTAAGGATAAAAGAATAAACCCAAGTGAAGATTCTCAGATCATTGCAATGTCCTCCATTTTTTAATAACTCAAATCCATCAAATAAAGCAACAAAACTCACAAAACAAAAGTCATGTTAGTGCCACAATTAAGATAAAATGAACGTGATAAATAAACAATGATAAAAATCCATGAAGAATTACCATAAAATTAATGAATAAAATAAGTGATAAAAGAAGAGGAAAAGAAAATGAAGGGGAAAAGGCCCAGGGATGGCCCATGGCAGGTGAGCGACGGTGTAGACACCGGGTCTTGAGACAGCCCAGACCGAAGTTACCCAATGATGAAAGTAATATCTGTTCACAAGCAAAAGACAAATAGAAGTGATGGTTTCCTCGAAAAATATGTTTTTCGTTTTTTATTTAAAAATAGAAAAAGGGGGAAGGGAGAGTTCTTGGAGGCCTGTGTAGTGAGGCCCATCTCACTAACGTGAGATGCAGCCTCACGTTGGTGAGGGCTAGCATGAGGCAGGTCTCACCTGCCTCTCACGCCTCACTATCCCCAGCGTCTCCATTCCTTTTTTTGGGGGGATTTGGTGGTAAAAGCATGGTTTATGGCTGTATTTGGTGAGAAACAACGTAATCCTTCAGAGGGAGTATAAAAGGAAAAGTAAAAGAAACTAGATATAGAGCTAGAAGAGGCCAAAATCAAAAGAAAAAAAGAGACAGAGAGAAAAGCTTGGAGAGCAAGAAAAATAATTCTGAGTTCTCAAAGCATTCTTGGATTATTTCTTGAATCCAGGAAATTAATTCCTGAGATTTGGAATTGAAACATCTTTCATCTTTTCCTTAACATAAATTAGATTTTAAAACTTTTATCAGTCACTGTTTTATCTTTTTCAAGAGAAGCAAGGAAAACCAGAACTTCTTCATCTGCAAATCAAAGATCATATCTGAGGGTAAATACTGGGATAAACCTTCTCTTATTTTCCTTCTTTCTTTTTATTTCTTATTTTATTTTACCAAGTGTGCTTCATTTGTACATACTTTATATATTTATTTTTTGATTTTATTGATATGTATATCACATGTGTGATGAGGTTTATTATCAGACATGAGCCTAAAATATTTATTATGGTTCATCGGCATGTTTGTTGTTCTTTTATGCATGTTTTGATGGAATAATGTCATGTTTATTCGATCTGTTAACGTTGCTCTGTTCGTCCCTATTTTTATGTTTGTTTGATTGTCTCCTTGTTTTGTTCAAGTCGTGTTTTTCTATCTGAGTCGTGTCTTAGATTCACATGTCATGCTCCCATTTGCCCCTGGTTGCCCGTGAAGTCATTGCACAACTTGTGCATCTCTGCACGAGTCGTGCATTCATTGCACTACTCGTGCAATGAGTGTACGAGTCGTGCACTCATTGCACTACTCGTGCAATGCATGCACGAGCCGTGCACTCCTAGCTTCACCCCCTTCTCTCTTCAGCTCTTCGTCTTTCTTGTATTACCCAAACATCCGAACATAAATGCATGAGATGAAATGTAATCTACTCCGTTCTACCTTGTATATTTCTGTCTTAATTTACTCCTTTAATTTTTAGTCTTTGCTCGTTTTTTTGTAATAATCGTTGCCCTCCTCCTATTGTGTTTTTGTTTGTTTTAATCCATTGGTTGCTACTGCCTTAGCTTCTTTTTTTTATTTCTTTTTTACTGCAACTGTTTTATGTTTAATTATTTATATTTACTTAATCGTTTATATTTAATTAGTTCAATTGATTATTATTTGATTGATCTATTAATCGTTTTAATTAATTATTTTATTCAACTAATTTATTTATTCATATTACGTTAATTATTTAATTTACTTTACTAACATTCTATTTTATTTTCATTTTGTTGCCTCAAAAATTATTTATGTGTGTGAGTCATATTTACGCACGGGTTGGAGGATTGGAGAATTAAAGACTATCAAATTGAGGGTTTGCATTTTAATTGTTGTATTTTATTTTTATTATTATTTTTATGTGTTGTGTAAAAATGTATTTTAGATCCATCCGCATTATAGAAAATCATGTTTTTATAATAATTAATAACTTGGAATTTTTCTTAATAAAATGGACAAATGTCCTATTTTAACCAATTAAATCTCACTTTCAAATGGAGAACTAATTTTCATAAAATGGGATCACTCATCCTGATTTTTTTCAATTAATAACCAAAAATAGTTCTCCAATCTTTTTTTAGTTAATAAAAATGAACCAATGTTCCTAAAATTCAATAAATCTCTCGATTTATGTATGATGCATTTTTTATTATTTTGTATGTTTTTATTTATTCATTTTTGAGCCCTTGTGATTAATTTTGGGGCAAATTTTATTACGCTTTCTTATTTTTAGGGGATTGTTTTGTCCTAATTTTTTACATGTAATTTATTTATTTCTCCATCGCTTTATTTAATTGCTTTTCAATATGCTTGCAATACATTTTAAATTCAATGAATAAT
This sequence comes from Excoecaria cochinchinensis, assembly GCA_947683425.1. Lineage (NCBI taxonomy): Eukaryota > Viridiplantae > Streptophyta > Magnoliopsida > Malpighiales > Euphorbiaceae > Excoecaria > Excoecaria cochinchinensis. The sequence continues at coordinate 15,361,485 of CANTUQ010000092.1, forward strand.
CGTGTGAGATGAGAGATGGAATTTTAATTTCTTAAAAGATCAATTATAAACTTGACTTAAGTCATTAATAAAAGTGAAGTTCTGAACACCATCTCTGGTTTAGACCAATAGAGGTTAGAGACCTTTCCCAATTTCTCGTAAATTGGGTGGCGACTCCAAAATACCTCAAAGGTACCGAAAGGCATCGTGAGGCTAGATGATCCTTTCCAATTTTCTATTGGGAAGGAGGCATCCCAAATGACTCTTGATGCCCAAGATTAAAAAGACACGAAACCAATCCCTCGAGCCCTAAAAGCAGGTTCAATAAGGGCCTTTGCTAGGTTCGGCGCGCGTCACAAATGAGCATCCCTAGGCTGACCGACGGGTGGAGGCAACATCCCTCGACGGCCCATCGCTCGGTTGAGCGACGGTAGTCGGTAGAGCTTCTACCCGTCGGTCGTCTCAGACCCAGAAAAAGAAGAAAATTAAATAGAAAAAAAAATGCTTTGTTTTAAATAAAATGAGATTTTATGGGTAAAATCAATATGAGATGATTAAATGTAATGGAGATTGATCCAGAATGTTTACCCTCAGAATATTACCTCTGAAGGTGAATGTCGCGTGATTTCTATTCCTCGAGTTCTACAAGGATTGGTCAGTGATGTGTAGTTTTAGGAGATTTTTGGCTGCAAAAATCGTGTTTTCAAACAAAAATTAAGAAAAGAAAATTATATTTTTCCTTCTTGATGTTTTGATAGCAATTATGAATTCTAAATACACTAGATCGAATAGAAATGAATTGACTTTGTCCTCTCAAATTTGCCTTAATTTGAAGAATATTTGATGAAAATCCCACGAAAATAATAGTGAAAAACTTTTAAACTTTTGTAGGAAAATTCTATGTTAAAAATTGCTAAACCACTTTTTTTTTTTGTTGTAAAAACTGCAATCCCTGAATAACGAGCTTCCATCCCCTATTTATAGGTTTAGGAAAATAAATTCAAATTTAGAATTTAAATTTTTAAAATGATTTTTTAAATCAAAATCAAATCCAAATGATTTTCAAATTATTCTCAAAATCAAATTCAAAATTTGATTTTATTTGAAAGGATTTGGAAGATATAGGAAATCTAGGAAAATATATTTTATATCTTTTAAAAATCTGGAAAATCTCGCTGGATCCTGCGACAGTTCAACGACCGACGGGAGTCGGTGGAGTATTGATGGGCATCGGTTATAGGGGCACACATGGTCTTTTGGGCGACAGACCACTCACGAGAGACGGAGGCAGAGACACAGCCATTGCTCGCGAGAAGCAGGCATCTCTCGTACGAGCGACGGGCGTCGCTCAACGTGAGAGACAGTCTTCACAAATGAGCGACGGTCGGCGCTCGTCACAAGAGACGGGACTATCGCATGAGAGATGGGTGTCGCTCCCACGAGAGGCAGGCCCGTTTCGCGCAAGTGACAGGCGCCGCTCACGCAAGAGGGGACCATCCTTGGGAACGAGCGATGGCCGTCCCTCTTACCGATGGCTTACCCATCGGTGGACCAAAATCTTGATTCTCAAAATAGGAATTCCTCCTAACGACCAGAAATCCCCTATCACTAAGAAAAATCCTCAATCCTTGTAAAACCAGAGAATGAAAACCCACAACTTTCATCAATTTGCCTAAAAACAGACATTGATATCTTCATAGGGTAACTCTGATCTGGACTGCCTCAGGACCTGGTGTCTACACTAGGCCAACACAGTAGGGAGGCTTTTTGAGAGACTTAGTTTTGTAATTTGTACTCTTTTGAATAACTTTTGTTTCTGTCTCGATTTTGTAATACTTCAGCTATGTATTTTGTAATTTTTGTAATATATATTTTTTTTGTAATGAATGATATTGTACTCTTGTAACACCCCTGACTCCCACACGTAGCATATCGAAGGATGAAGAGCTACGGTGAGCGGAGGGTGCCACAAGACAAAGACACACACATGGCAATACAGAAATCAGAGTAATAAAATTTCTAACTTCTAGAATCGAAATCTCAAGACATGCACATCCTAAACCTATGTCATCAACACACCATTATTCGCACTATAGAATATTCCAACTTATCACAAAACCGCATAAAAAAACTTAATTACATTCCGAAAGTAATAACACTTCCTATAAACTCTACCTACTGGTTGGCCAAAACTCAGCGGACCGCTGCGCTACTCTGATCTCCTAACCTGCACGGAGAAACACTCGTGCTAAGTGATAACGCTTAGGAAGGGTCTATAAATAAATAATAACCAACCACTCATATCGTTTAGTTTATTACGAAAATTTAATCCATTACACATACATTAGCGTCTTATAAACCATAAACATAAATACTTATTTACTTTTTAATCAAAAATATATTATACAAAACTTATCATATACTTTAAATCACTTAATGGCCCTATAGATAGTTATACTTCATAAATTCCCGAAATATGTTTTAAGTTTTGAAATATAAAGTTCAGAAATTTCCATTATTACAAATATTTCAAAACCATACAAATTACAATATCAATATTTAAATCAAAACATTTCATTTTAATCAAACCGTTACTTGCTCAAAACTAAACAAAACATTTTAATGCTCAGATTTGGTTTGGGCTTGAAACAGTTATTCCAAGCTTCCTATGTATCCCCATGGTTGGGAAATCAGAACCACGTAGTTCTATAGAAAATCTTATACACTTATTCCATGTTCAATCATAACTCATTTCTTAAATTCAGTTATCTATATCATGCTTACTACTTCATTTCCCTTTAACTATAAATTAATATACCATTACCGTAATCACTGAGAACCAACAACAATACACAAGGATTCTTACCGACATACTTACATTGGTCATCCAGGCTAAAGTTCAGAAGGCAGACAATACATAACATACCTGTATTCTCATTATAAACATATAATCGACTACATTTATAAAGCACATTTATTTAGTATCCAACTATAGCAAATACGCATATCAGTTACTTTAATAATTCTTTGCAAAGACTATATAAAGACATACATACTTCTAACTTTGAAACAGATTAATGACATGCATTTATCACATACAAAATTCTTATGCAGTCAATAGTCATTCACACATCTGCATTAGATTAACATTATTTGCTATACTTCTTTTCATTTAACTGACATTAGGTTCAGATGCTAAGCATTAAGGTATCCGAAGATACCGCACATTTCCACATAGGTGTCCATAAAGGATCTAGCACAGAGGAGTGCATAGCGCACAAATTCAAATGGAATTTCAACAAATGCATCAGATGCTTATTCGCATAATCATTTGCAAATCATCACAGAACTTATCAATTAATTCACATTATTTTACTCTTTAAATTGCTTGCTACGTCAAAAGGGTGGATAAACGAGTAACAGAACACATTGGGGGTACCCGTGGGTACAATCAAAAAGCAACATCGTATTTTTCTCATTCAAAACATTTTCACATTGGGGATCTTAAACAAGATCCGTACACATTGGGGATCGCGAGAATCCAAACGGGGACCTGATCAGGGTCCAGAACAAAACAAAGTGTTGCAGCATCAGAACTCTATAGGCATGCCTATCTATCCACGACCGACTCACGCAGGCTAAATTTTCCATATCATTATTGAATTTGTCACATTTCACTTATATATATACATTCCATTAAATACTTGTAACATTCTTTTATGATCACATGTATAAAATATTCCATAATCGAAATATAATATTCAAAATAATACGATGCAACAAAAATAATTACAGTTAAATATCATTTAAAAACCGAAGTGACGTTAAATAAATATTAAAACCAGAATATAAGTTAAAATGGAACAAAAAACAAGAATTTAAAACATCATAATTCAAGACATAAGACCTTTAGAAACACGCTGCAGGAGAGGAGGCTGTCATGAATCGTGCACAATGTCACGACTCGTGACAGGGGCTTACTGTCACGACTCATGACAGTCGTCGCGACTCGTGATGAAGCCAGCCTCTCGCAAGGAGCTGTTACGATTAGTGCACAACGTCACGACTCGTGACAGAGGCTTATCGTCACGATTCGTGATGAAGCCAATCTAAAGCAGGAAGCTGTCACGAGTCGTGCACAATGTCACGACTCATGACAGAGGCTTACCATCACGACTCGTGACGAAGCCACAAGATGCTCGGCGATTTCCAGGTCTGTAGAACTTCTGCAAAAATCCTCCATCCTCCAAAAGACACCCAAACCCCCAATCAAAACAAACGCCAACAAATTACTTCAAGAGTGCATCAATAAAACACTATAACTCAATACTAACAAAACCCATAACATTTATACTAACATGAACCTCATTAATCATCAAATTTCAGAAATTCAAGGAAGAACACAAAATCATAAAAATGAACATAAATCCCTAACCTTAACTCCCTTGCTCCTAATAGCTTCCTTAGATGATCTTTCTTATTCCAAAAACTCATCCAAGATCTTTCTCATCCAAAATCCTCATCAATACACACACAAATACAAAACATAAATCTAGGGTTTCAAAAACCACTCAAAAGAAATCAAAGAAATCAAAGCTTAACTCACCTTTCTAGCAAGACCTTCACTTGATTCACTTGATCCAACAAACTCCAACATTCAAATCTTGGGCTTAGATTTAAAGGGAAGCAAATGGCATTGGAGCACAAAAGAAAAGAAGAAGAAGAAGGGAAATAGGAAAAAAGAACGGGAATAAGAGTGGGGAGAGCAGATTTTTCTACCCTCTCTCTCCTCTTCTCTCTTCTTTTATACCCTTTCTCACTTCTTGCCACTTGTCACCATCCTATTGTCCCAAAATAGATATTTATATCAATTCTCCTATTTAGTCCATCAACTCCTTTCTCTTCTTACATTTAGCATCCATCTATATAATTCTTAACATTGGCCTAAAGAATTAATCTTACTCCTTCAATTAAGTCCTAAACTCATACTTCACAATTTTACCATTGACCGAACTTGCCGAAACTTTTACACAATTCTTAAATTGTCCATTTGACATTCTTAACACTTCAATTTGCATAACTTCGGTCGCTACTCATCCTCAATACGCCCAATCCTTTTAGGGTACATTTCTGGTTGTTACAATTCTTCCCTCCTAAAAGAATTTCATCCTCGAAATTCACTTATATCGAAAAAATTCAGAAACTATACTCCAATTCACTGTCATTCTCATATACTTCACTTTTAACATACTTACTTACTTTTACTTATTCTCATCACTTTACTCTTAGACTACTTCTTTTAAAATCTAAAAGACTACACAAATCATAACCTTCTCTTGTCCATAACTAAACCCAAACTCAAAAATTGCTTTACATAAATATCACGCTTCTCCTTTCATTATCTTATGTTCATATCTACAACTCTCATCAGAACAATCATTACCTTAACCACTAATCAAAAACCAAAGCACATACACTTCACACATAAATCATTTAACTTACAACATTTTGCTACACAACTCCTCAATATTTCAAAAACATCCGGCACACATTCTACTTTCCTTACCAATGATACTTGTATCTTACTCCTAAAATCTTTTCACATTCGTTCATACAAGATTCCAAAATACTTTGTCTACTAAACTCAGGCTATAACCACAATACATTTTCCTTAGCAACTATCATGCTCTTAAGTCACACACTTAATCTTAATATCAAATATTCAATGTACACCCTGTCAGCTTTCTCTCCATCAAAACGCATATGCAAATGTTCTTCACGTGTGATCAAAGGGATGATAATGCAATGAGGATGTGATGGTTCATGTATGCAATATGATACAGAAATGCAATTGATGCTATAATAATGTACTTTTCCCATCCCTATGGTTCAATGTGCTTATGCTCAAACAATTTCCTAGAGATAGCTAATAGGCATACAGAGCATCACCATAATCTTACAAAATCCAAACACTCCTCCAATTCGAAACACCAAATTATCTATTCCGATAAGGTAACCACTTATCAATACACTTCAAGGGTTTCTACAAAACCTTCTCCTAAACCATATAATATCAAAATAAAATTCTAATAGAACCTCTGATACTCATCCAAAAAATAAATCCTAAATACGCACATACACACATCACAATACAGGACAGATAGATCGTGACCTACTAAGACAACATTTAACTAAATACTTCATCTAATCGGGAAAATCTCATTCCCAACTCAAACCTGAAAAATAAAATCATTCGCTTTGGCCAACGCTAAACTACACAGACACACACTTCGAAACACTTAGTCAACCAGAATCGACTAAACCAGTGCTCTCATACCAAATTGTAACACCCCAACTCCAACACGTAGCATATCGAAGGATGAAGAGCTACGATGAGCGGAGGGTGCTACTAGACAAAGACACACACATGGCAATACAGAAATCAGAGTAATAAAATTTCTAACTTCTAGAATCGAAATCTCAAGACATGCATATCCTAAACCTATGTCATCAACACACCATTATTCGCACTATAGAATATTCCAACTTATCACAAAACCGCATAAATAAACTTAATTACATTCTAAAAATAATAACACTTCCTATAAACTCTACCGACTGGTTGGCCAAAACTAAGCAGACCGCTGTGCTACTTTGATCTCCTAACCTGCACAAAGAAACACCTGTGCTAAGCAATAACGCTTAGGAAGGGTCTGCAAAAAAATAATAACCAACCACTCACAGTGATTGGCGAAAACTAGCACATGCATTTACACATATTCATAAGCATAAAATATACTGGTTAAAACTATCACAAATTCATATCGTTTAGTTTATTACAAAAACTTAAGCCATTACACATACATTAGCATCTTATAAACCGTAAACAGAAATACTTATTTACTTTTTAATCAAAAATATATTATGCAAAACTTATCATATACTTTAAATCACTTAATGGCCCTATAGATAGTTATACTTTATAAATTCTCGAAATACATTTTAAGGTTCGAAATATAAAGTTCAGAAATTCCCATTATTACAAATATTTCAAAATCATACACATTACAATATCAATACTTAAATCAAAACGTTTCATTTTAATCAAATCGTTACTTGCTCAAAACTAAACAAAACATTTTAATACTCAGATTTGGTTCTTGAAACAGTTATTCCAAGCTTCTTACGTATCCCTATGATTGGGGAATCAGAACCACGTAGTTCTATAGAAAATCTTATACACTTATTCCAGGTTCAATCATAACTCATTTCCTAAATTCAGTTATCTATATCATGCTTAATGCTTCATTTCCCTTTAACTATAATCTCTGAGAACCAACAACAATACACAAGGATTCTTACCGACATACTTACATTGGTCATCCAGGCTAAGTTTCAGAAGGCAGACAATACATAACATACCTGTATTCTCATTATAAACATATAATCGACTACATTCATAAAGCTCATTCATTTAGTATCCAACTATAGCAAATATGCATATCAGTTACTTCAATAATTCTTTGCAAAGACTATATAAAGACATACATACTTCTAACTTTTAAACAGATTAATGACATGCATTTATCATTTACAAATTTCTTATGCAGTCAATAGTCATTCACACATCTGTATTGGATTAAAAATTATTTGCTATACTTCTTTTCATTTAACTGACATTAGGTTCAGATGCTAAGCATTAAGGTATCCAAAGATACCATACATTTCAACATAGGTGTGCATAAAGGATCTAGAACAGAGGAGTGTATAAATGGCATTTCAACAAATGCATCAGATGCTTATTCACATAATCATTTGCAAATCATCATAGAACTTATCAATTAATTTACATTAAATTACTCTTTTAATTGCCTGCTAAGTCAAAAGGGTGGATAAACGAGTAACATAACACATTGGGGGTACCCGTGGGTACAATCAAAAAGCAACATCGTATTTTTCTCATTCAAAATATTTTCACATTGGGGATCTTAAACAAGATCCGTACACATTGGGGATCATGAAGATCCAAACGGGGACCTGATCAGGGTCCAGAATAGAACAAAGGGCTGCGGCATCAGAACTCTAAAGGCATGCCTATTTATCCATGACCGACTCACGCAGGCTAAATTTTCCATATCATTATTGAATTTGCCACATTTCACTTATATATATACATTCCATTAAATTCTTCCATTAAATACTTTTAACATTCTTTTATGATCACATGCATAAAATATTCTATAATCGAAACATAATATTCAATATAATACGATGCAACAAAAATAATTACAGTTAAATATCATTTAAAAACTGAGGTGACGTTAAATAAATATTGAAATCAGAACATAAGTTAAAATGGAACAAAAGACAAGAATTTAAAACATCAGAATTCAAGACAGAAGACCTTTAGAAACACACTGCAGGAGAGGAGGCTATCACGAGTCGTGCACAATGTCACGACTCGTGACAGGGGCTTACTATCACGACTCGTGACAGTCGTCACAACTCATGATGAAGCCAGCATCTCGCAAGGAGCTATAATGATTTGTGCATAACATCATGACTCGTGACAGAGGCTTATCGTCACGACTCGTGACGATTGTCAAGACTCGTGATGAAGCCAACCTACAGCAAGAAGCTGTCACGAGTCGTATACTCGTGACAGAGGCTTACCGTCATGACTCGTCATGAAGCCACAGGATGCCCGGCAATTTCCAGGTCTGCAGAACTTCTGTGGAAATCCTCCATTCTCCAAAACACACCCAAACCCCCAATCAAAACAAACGCAAACAAATTACTTCAAGAGTGCATCAATAAAGCATTATAACTCAATACTAACAAAACCCATAACATTTATACTAACATGAACCTCATTAATCATCAAACTTTCAGAAATTTAAGGAAGAACACAAAATCATAAAAATGCACATAAATCCCAAACCTTAACTCCCTTGCTCCTAATAGCTTCCTTAGATGATCTTTCTTGTTCCCAAAACCCATCCAAGATCTTTCTTATCCAAAATCCTCATCAATACACACACAAATACAAAACATAAATCTAGGGTTTCAAAAACCACTCAAAAGAAATCAAATAAATTAATGCTTAACTCACCTTTCTAGCAAGACCTTCACTTGATTCACTTGATCCAACAAACTCTAACATTCAAATCTTGGGCTTAGATTTAAGGGGAAGTAGATGGCATTGGAGCATAAAGGAAACGAAGAAGAAGAAGGGAAACGAGAAAAAGGAACAGGAACAAGAGAGGGGAGAGCAGATTTTTCTACCCTCTCTCTGCTCTTCTCTCTTCTTTTATACCCTTTCCCACTTCTTGCCACTTGTCACCATCATATTGTCCCAAAATAGATATTTATGTCAATTCTCCTATTTAGTCCATCAACTCCTTTCTCTTCTTACATTTAGCATCCACCTATATAATTCTTAACATTGGCCCACAGAATTAATCTTACTCCTTCAATTAAGTCCTAAACTCATACTTCACAATTTTACCAATGACCGAACTTGCCGAAACTTTTACACAATTCTTAAATTGTCCATTTGACATTCCTAACACTCCAATTTGCATAACTTCAGTCGCTACTCATCCTCAATATGCCCAATCCTTTTAGGGTACATTTCAGGTTGTTACAACTCCTCTCCTTGTAATGGATATTTTGGTATAACAATGAAAGGATCTTGAGATTTCTGTTGGTAGTTTTAAATTTATTGATTGAGTTGTAAATTTTTATTTGTTTTGTTTATTCATGTTATTTATATGCTTAGTTGTTTTTCGGTTTGGTGGCACCCTTATCTATACGGGGTCTCACTCCTCTTATGGATGAGCTCCCTTACATATAGGTATGCGGTGTTACAGTATTGATACTAAGGGTATTGTCGAGAATTTTTGTATTAGAAGTATAAATGTTTTAAAGCGTATGTTCGTGTAGCAAGGATAATAACATTTTGTAATATGAATATTTAAGTAGTTAATGCAAACATGTTTTCTTAGCAATGATGTTTCTGTTTCGCTATAGTATAATCGTATTGTATGCGTTTGTGTGCGTTGCAACTCCGATATCCTCCCATGGGCTATTGGGGTGCAACAAGACATGCTAGCAGGATTACGCTAGCACGGTAGGTAGGCACATCAGTGAAGTCACCCAGTGCTTCAATCAGGGGCTCTAGGTGAAAAGAGTCATCTTTGGCCACTAATCGAGCAGCTGTAGAGGGAGAAATTCATAAAACATGAGCAATGTCTCTGGGATAGCTCGGCACGCAGTTTGGGACGCAAGGTAATATCCCTGGAGAAAACCTTGTACCAATAATGGCAGCGAAGTCCTCGGCCAGGGGGCATAACTCTTGATGGGCAAATCGAAAAACATAGAATCGAGGATCTCAGTAATGGACCGCAGCTAAGAGAAGATTTAGGTCAAGCTTAACCCTTCTCAAAAGTCTCACATCAGAATAAGGGCCTATGATAGAATTTTCCCAATTTATAGGGCCAGCAAAGAGTTGGTGCAGTTTATTGATAGCCAATGTCGACATATTTTGGAAAAAAAATAAATAAAATGAATAAAAAAGAAATTATTAAATAATAAAAAAGGGGAAAAGGAAAAGAAAAGAAGGGAAAAGAAAGGAAAAAGAAAATACCTGATTGGGAGTCCTGACCCAGAAGCTTGGAAGAAGGACGCACAAAAATCAAGGGGCAATGAATCCTTTTATAGAAGTCAAATGAGGGCCACCCTGGCCACCCCTCATCAAATGAGGGCCAACCTAACTGCCCCTCAAATTGCAATTATGTAGACACCGGGTCCTAAGTCAGCCTATATCGAAGTTACCCGATGATGACAATTGCCTTCATAGGCTAAAAAGGTTAAAAATGATGACTTCCTCGTCAAATTTGCATTTTAGAGTGAAAAATTGAAAAATAATAAAAAATATTTTAAAAAATTAGATTTGAAAAATGGGGCTTAGAAATTAAAATATTTTTCAAATCAATAAATAATTAAAAAATATATATATTTTCGGAGCGTCGGCCACGCTGCTGCGCGCAGCGTCGCGCGTGACACCCGTCACACAATAGCGACGAGCGTCCCTCCTTTCCTGGCCGTCGCTAAAAGACCTGAATCTTCTCTTTTCCGATTTTTCACCCTTTTTCCGATTTTTCACCCCAAAAAACGCATTTTTTCACCCAAAATGAATGTTTTTTAGTCCAAATTAAATTCTAAAACATTTTTTCAGGTAATTAATTAATGAAACTTGATTTTATCATTAAAAATAAAGGAATTTGTGTTAAAATAAAATTATTTTCCCTAATTGAATTAGGGCATCATTTTCTTCCATCTTATAAATACTTTATGATGAAAAATCAAAAAGGAGGGCCTCCATAATTTTTCTTTTCACCAGAATTTCAGATTTTCCTCTCTTCTTCTTTGATTTTTCTTCCAAAAATTTCAGATTTCTTTTTTCAATTAACAAGGATTAATGGAGATTGAAAAATTGATTTTCAATTCTTGATTATACCAAATTAATTTCTTTGTCTCCATAAACATAAGAGATTAATTTTCACTTTCAAAATCAGTTTTTTTATTCTTAAGCATTCAAGTTAATTCTTTTGTTTTCTCAATAAACAAAAGCAATTAATTTTGTTGCTAAATTATTTTTTTTTCAAGCCTATTTTTATTAGAATAAAATTCCAACATTTATCATATTCAACTCTAAATTTTTCAAAGTCACAAGCAAAGGAAATCAAATCATCTTTTACCTTCATCGAATCCGAAACTCTGAAGATAAATATTCTGGGCTTGATTTTTATTTATTTTGTTTATATTTAATTTATTCATGTATATTTTATGGTTTTCATTAATTTACTTATTGATTCCATTTATTTGTTTATTCCATTATTGTTATGTTTGTTTTATTTAATATATTTATATATGATTTTGTTTTTTTATTCATGTAAATTTTGATTTTCTATTAATTCCTAACATGTAAATAATTTATTTTATTTTGATTCATCATTATTTTTCAGCATGTAATTAATTAATTAATTTTGATTAATCATTTTTCCATATAAATGGTTTATGTTAATTGTGATAATAGTAATTAATCATGTCATTATTTTAATTATTTTTATCATTTTTTTATTCATTACCTTTTATCATTCTTTTATCATTGTTACGTGTTATACTTATTGTTCATTCAATTATTGTTTATTTTCATTATTTTTCATCATGTTCATAATTTTCGTGTATTAATTCATTAACATGTTATATTTTATTTTAATCACATCATTTATTTAATTTGTCATAAAAATGCATTTTTCACATTTATTTTAATTATTAACATATTAATTCAATTGTCATTTTGATGTCATGCTATTTTATCTTATCTTATTCCATTTTATCTTTTATTATTGATTTAATTGTTTTAATTACTAACATTATTTTGTTTATGTTTTGTTTTTATGTCAAAACTCATTTTTTGATTGGGCACTTTTTGCGAGCACACGGGGGGATCCAGAATGGCTCGTTTGGGTTATATGTTTATTTTCTTTATTTGTAATATTTTATTTATTTGGCTTTTTTTATTTTTGTCATATAATTTTCTTGTAAAATTGTTTATTTAGATCCTCTAGAAAGAAAGTCACCAAACTATTTTTATTAATTAACTTGGTATTTTTCCTAAATAAAGATGGGACCAATGTCTCAATTTTCTCCATCCAAAATCATCACATAAAAATTATTTTATAATAAATATGCATGCGAGGACCAATGTCCTCATCATTAATGAATATCCCGATTTATGTATGGTTTGCACTTTATTTACAAAGGGGGTTGTATTCCGCCCCTATTTTTATTGTATTTACTTTCATGTATTTTATTTTAATCTTGTTTTATTTACCGCTTTCCCTAACTTAACAACCTGTGTCTTAATTAAATTGCATTAAAATGTATGAGAAAAGGGATGAAAACTTAAATGCAAAACTAAATTATAAAATAACAAAGGTATGAATAAATGAGAAATCCCGAACCATCTCTAGTCTTTGGGCTCAACGAGGCGAGAGGACCATTGCGATGTTTCATTGGAATGGGATCTCCAAGACACATCTTGTGTCCCAGCAAAAGACTCAATTTACAATCCTAGGCTCCATAGGGTTAGAGGGTCATTCCAATGTTCTATTGGGGTGAATGCCTCCAAGACCCCTTTGGTTTGCCAAAAATGGATAAGATGCGCCGTCTTAGGCTCACTGGGACGAGACGAACTTTCCCAATGTTCTATTGGGTGGCAACTCCAAGAAACCTCCTTGTTGGCCAAAATAGACGCACTTGTAAATATCTTACAAGTTTTCATGAACCTCTCTCGAAAGCCCTAAGAGCGGGCCTTCGGGGTGTCCTACAGGGTTCAGCGCACGTCACAGTGGTGACTCCGCTAGGGACCTCTAAGTGGCTTCGATTCGAAAGTACCTTGGTTAAAATTTATAATTGAGTTTTAATTTAAAATTTTTATCCCTTTTCGAAGTTGCATATCATCAGCATTAGAGCCTTAGATCTATGCTAGTTTTGTCCCTTCATTAGCCCCGATGCATTCCCGAAGCATGACCCTACGTTCACTCAATGTAGGGAAGTGTTATGGATAATCACCAGCCCAAGCCTCGTACCATCAAGGTATATCAAATGGTGATCCGATCGGTCGTTACGCTCGTGATGAGCTAGACCCGTCGGCAGGGACCATACTTGGGTAACCCCAAAATATCATCTCCCATGACCAAAGCTCATGTAATAGCAATAGATACTTCCCTTAGGTGACATGTACCTTAAAACAATGCTTGCCATGTGGGCCATTATATGTTGAACAAATTCAACCCAATTAAATGGGCTTTTATCAAAGGCTTTCATGCCCCAATGGGCCCATCTTAATTTAGTTGAAATGTTTAAATACATAAAGGCCAAAATTCATATGTATGCGCATTAGATAAGAGATATTATGATGCCGATTTTCCACCGAGCACCATACGCGTCCATTAGGTTCCCCGCTAACCCATGGATCAAGCCCACCTAGGAAAGAGATCACATTACCTCATGTGTGGGAGTAATAAGGTTGGAAGGATCTATTTGCTTGCATGTGATTATAAATATTGCATAACTGACTATCATGCATTGTATATGTCATTCATGCATTATTCTAACAATTTAATTTTTTCAGCCATCATAGATTCATCTAACTGGACTAGAGGTTCCGACGACCGACTAATAAGGACAAATTTGCTTTTTGAGTTGCCAAAATTTGTGTCTGACTGGGATTTTGAGTCATCCTCATCAATTAGTGAGTTCTCTGTAGAACCACCAATGGCAGAAGAAATCGGAGCACTGACCACTCAGGACCTAGCTAGGAGGCTAGAAGATTTTGAGCGTAGAATGATGGATATGATGGGCGCCATGGCTGAAAGAATTGCACATCCACCTCCTGGTCCACAGCTACCAGCTGCTCTACAACCACAGGCAGCCCCTCCTCGAGGGCAAGCCGAACCACCTGCTGGTAGGGAGGCTCCCTTCGTTGGAGTTGCTACTCGCCAACCCAACAATGATCACAGAGCTGCCGCACCCATCGAGCCAAGAGGGGAAAGGATTCATAATCCCAACGATGATTTCCTGATGGAGGAGGAAGACGAAGAGCCAATAGTCCACCATACTGTGAGGCCCAGGGCACCCAGGGGGGAAAACGAAGCCTTAAGGGGGATGAGGCAACAGATTGAGGCAATCATGCGCATGCTGTCAGCTAGAAAGGGGGTCAACCCATAAGACAGAGATCTGGGGGATGAAGAGCTACTGCCCCAAAGATTCAAGATGCCAGAGCTACCGAAATTTGATGGCACCTCTGACCCATCCACCCATGTTAAGCAGTACACCTTGGTCATGAAAGGCATAGGGTTGATTAAAAAGCAGAAGGTGGAATATTTCTGCCTTAGTCTGGTGGGCCCGGCAGTTGACTGGTACCACGGGTTGGATAGGAGGTCCAAGGAGGACTGGGACCTTTTGACTGAAGAATTCATGAAGCAGTACGACTGTAGCACCAGGATGTAGGTCACCCTAAAAGACCTTGAGCTCTTACAGCAACGGAGCGACGAATCATTCCATGAGTACCTCACCAGATGGAGGAACAGGGTCATGGAGATGAAGAGGAAGCCTGACACCGCTGACCAGATCAGGTTATTCATCAGAAACTCCTGCCCTTATTTGAGGGATTTGCTCAGCTTTAAGGGGCTCAGGGACTGGGAGTCGCTCAAGGATATCGCTATAGAGGCTGAGGCAGCCTACCTAGCAAAGAAAGCAAGCCATAATAACTTTGCTGGGAAAAGCTATGGGAACCAGTCTGGGCTTAGACGGGGAGGTGCTGGGAGCGGCAACAATAGGAACAGCAAGACAGCTAAAGTTTCAGCGACTGGAGCTGGGCAGCGCCAGAGATACTACTCTAACTTAGGCCGCTCTCTATCCTGGGTGCTGGAGAGGCTGATAAAAGAGGGCAAGCTGCAACCTTTAGCGCCTAGACCGGCTATGAATCGAGGGCAGCCAGGGCACAGAGAAGACCGGTACTACACCTACCACCAGCACACCGGCCACCTGACGAATTACTGCCGAACATTGAGAAACAAGATCCAGGATCTCATTGACACCAACCAAATCACGGATCCTGAGAAGAGAGAAAAGAAGAAAAAGGCAGGTTACAACGCGGTCCCTCCACCATGATTATGATCGTGTCCTCTTAATCCACTAGTGAGAGTGAAAATGAAGATTATGTTCTTTCTTTTTCAATCTTTGTTATTATTTCGAGAACAATTTTTTATGACAATGTTTGGTTATTTCAATAGAACAATTTTTGCTTATTTGTATGGTGTTTCTAATGATTTCATTTAACATGATCACAATGCATTTACTTTGACTTTAATTCAAATAATATGACTGCAGTTAATCTCGAAACTTTGGGGAACCTAAAGAAAATCTTGATAGCATCTGATATAACTCCAGTAGAGAGGGAAATTCAGAGAAAAGAAATAATAAAGAAAAACTAGTTACAATTAGGGGATTGGATGGAAACTCACTAAGAGCACTAGAACCTTTCTAATTACCCATCAAAGCGATCCCTGGATAAGACGGAACCTAGAAAATGATTTAGACAACATTTTCTTTGTATAGCTCTCTAAATGACTATTTCCTACCCTTATTCTGCAATCTCTTGCTAGCCCATTGAGCTTTATGGAGGTATGCTAAATGCGTGCCAATTTTGTTGTTCCATATGTTAAAACTATCCCATCGCCTAAAATGATTTTTGCCTCCCCTTAGAAGAGTGGCTGCTCTAGAAGGGATAGATGTGCATTTTAACAATTTTTTTTGGGTTATCAAAAATTGCCTTGGTAAGGATGAGTTTATACTTTGGGAAGAGGGTTTTTAGTTATGCATTAAAGACATGAGCTAAAAAAAAAAAAAACAAAATAAAATAGAGCTCAAAATAGTAACCACTTGACGAGTTTCGATGATTACCTTTTTAACTGTCATTCTGATCTTAATGAGCTAAAACGTTACCGAACCCAAGTTCAAGAATACCTTGTATATGCAAATGAGCTGAGAATGGTTCATCCATCAGTAGAGTAAATATTGTGGCCATATTTTCTCTAGCAACCTGATCTTCCTTTGACAGCCATCTATCGAAACCTAACATTACAACCAAAGTAAGACCTCTTGATTCTTTGTTCAGTCTTATCCAATTAGCAGAGATGACCTTCTAATAAGGTTTGGTACGTAAGAAGAGGCATATGGTGTTTCTTGAGCTTAAAGCGAGGAGCCACGAGTGAATTCATGCACTCGAGTTAAGTCCCGTCCCCAAAGTTGCATCTAGAATTCGCGTTCAAAGAAAAAATTAAGAGATGAGAGAAAATATTCAATCAAGAAACCCGAGAGGGCTGATTGATAATAGGAGTTTGATGCTTTCAAGATCTATCTCAAGATTAGGTAAGGTTCTGTATTTTTTGAGATTAATGCCAAACAATGATCATGCTTAATGAAATCAAATTGAAACACATGCATTTATGCGATGATGTGATCAGAGTATTGTACCCTGTGTGATCAAAGTCATGTATCTGCCTACCCTCTGCTACTCTCAGAACGCAAACACTTCAGCCGACTCATCCTGCTATCAAGTGTGAAGAATCAAACTCATACAACCATGTCCCAAGGCTCCTGAAAGATCCTTGCCAATAGCTTCAGCAATCAAATAAAAAAAAAGGGGCCGTTAGAGTGAAAACCGTAACTGGCGCTCTAAGCAAAAATTAGGCAAAAAGATAGGGTGAAAACCTGGAAACAGGCAGTCTATCCTTCAAAAAAAAAAGAAAAAGAAAAAGAAAAAGCCACTGAATTGGATTGGGACCACTCTAGGCAAAAGTAAGGCATAGGGTTATGTGAAAATCCGCAAAGGACGCATCTCCCGCTAAGAAAAGCTAGTGTGAAAATCCACAAGGGACGCACTACCTTCAAATAATGACTACAGGTATCAGATGAGAATCTTGCAATCCCAAAGGGCATGAAATTCAAAAGCAGCTTAAAAGGCATCGATCCTATTGTAAACTGCAGCTAGCTCGGCTATCATCTCCAAGTCCACATAGATGAATTCTTATACTGCATTCCTGCATGACTCATGCATTTCACTTGCATGCTCACTATTTTTCCTGCATATTTTAGTTTCCCTATTTTATAGAAAAAGAGATTTGATGCGGACACCGACACAAGCCGAGTGATGACATCAATCCAAACAACCAACCAAAATCACATCACTCCAAACATTAGCTCAATCAGCAATCAAAGCCTCAGTTTAATCATCAACCCAAAAAGAAAACAGCCAAAAACCTCTCCGGGGGAAGACCTCAACCAAAGACCTCTCAGGGGGCAACCAATCAATCAAAATATCAATCCAAACAGCCAGCCAAAACAACAATCCAAACATCATCTCAAACACTAATCTAAATCCCAACCAAAGACCTCTTCGAGGGCAAATCTCAACCAAAGACCTCTCAGGGGGCACCATCATCATAAGGGTTAGCATGATGGCAGCACTACCACTTTACGGAGGGTTAACACGACCACGGCACTACCACTTCATCAAATCGAAGGGTTGGCACGATGGCGGCACTACTACTCTACGGAGGGTTAGCACGACCACGGCACTACCACTTCATCAAATCGAAAGGTTAGCACGATGCCGGCACTACCACTCTACGGAGGGTTAGCACGACCACGGCACTACCACTTCAGCAAATCGAAGGGTTAGCACGATGGCAGCACTACTACTCTACGGAGGGTTAGCACGACCACGTCACTACCACTTAATCAAATCGGAGGGTTAGCACAATGGCGGCACTACCACTCTATGAAGGGTTAGCACGACCACGGCACTACCACTTCTCGAAGGGTTAGCACGATGGCGGCACTACCACTCTACGGAGGGTTGGCACGACCACGACACTACCACTTCATCAAAATTGAAGGGTTAGCACGATGGTGGCACTACTACTCTATGGAGGGTTAGCACGACCATGGCACTACCACTTCATCAAATCGAAGGGTTAGCACGATGGCGGCACTACTACTCTACGGAGGGTTAGCAAGACCACGGCACTACCACTTCATCAAATCGAAGGGCTAGCACGATGGCGGCACTACCACTCTACGAATGGTTAGCACGACCACGGCACTACCGCTTCAACAAGCAATAGCACGCCTACAACATGGCAATAATCACCACCACAGACTCCCCGCTTCGGAAAGGTAAGGGCTGCCTCAGGTACATGTCCCTTTCCTCTTCTTCTTTGAGTTTAGGCTCACCTAGACACTAGTGTACTAGATTTCCCTAAACCGGGGGCAACTATAGATACCGGTTCCTGAGTCAACCTAGATCGAAGTTACTTGATAATGACAATTGCCTTTATAGGCTAAAAAGGTTAAAAGTGATGATTTCCTCGTCAAATTTGCATTTTAGAGTGAAAAATTGAAAAATAATAAAAAATATTTTAAAAAATTGGATTTGAAAAATGGGGCTTAGAAATTACAATATTTTTCAAATCAATAAAAACAAATATTTTCGGAGCTTCAGTCGCGCGGCAGCGTGGCACGCTGCTGCGCGACAGGCGCGAGCTTCCGCACGCGCTGCGCGCATTTGCTCGTCGCGCGTGACTCCAGTCACTCAATAGCGACGGGCGTCCCTCCTTTCCTGGCCATCGCTAAAATACCTGAATCTTCTCTTTTCCGATTTTTCCCCCTTTTTCCGATTTTTCACCCCAAAAAAAGCATTTTTTCACAGTAAATGAAGGTTTTTGAATCCAAATTAAATTTTTAAATATTTTTTCAAGTAATTAATTAATGAAACTTGATTTTATCATTAAAAATAAAGGAATTTGTGTTAAAATAGAATTCTTTTCCCTAATTGAATGAGGGCATCATTTTCTTCCATCTTATAAATACTTTATGATGAAAAATCAAAAAGGAGGGCCTCCATAATTTTTCTTTTCACCAGAATTTCAGATTTTTCTTCTTTGATTTTTCTTCCAAAAATTTTAGATTTCTTTTTTCAATTAACAAGGATTAATGGAGATTGAAAAATTGATTTTCAATTCTTGATTATTCCAAATTAATTTCTTTATTTTCTCCATAAACATAAGAGATTAATTTTCACTTTCAAAATCAGTTTTTTAATTGTTAAGCATTCAAGTTAATTCTTTTGTTTTCTCTATAAACAAAAGCAATTAATTTTGTTGCTAAATTATTTTTTTTTCAAGCCTATTTTTATTAGAATAAAATTCCAACATTTATCATATTCAACTCTAAATTTTTAAAAGTCACAAGCAAAGGAAATCAAATCATCTTTTACCTTCATCGAATCCGAAACTCTGAGGGTAAATATTCTGGGCTTGATTTTTATTTATTTTGTTTATATTTAATTTATTCATGTATATTTTATGGTTTTCATTAATTTACTTATTGATTCCATTTATTTGTTTATTCTATTATTGTTATGTTTGTTTTATTTAATATGTTTATATATGATTTTGTTTTTTTATTCATGTAAATTTTGATTTCCTATTAATTCCTAACATGTAAATAATTTATTTTATTTTGATCATCATTATTTTTCAGCATGTAATTAATTAATTAATTTTGATTAATCCTTTTGCCATATAAATGGTTTATGTTAATTGTGATAATAGTAATTAATCATGTCATTAATTTAATTATTTTTATCATTCTTTTATTCATTACCTTTTGTCATTCTTTTATCATTGTTACATGTTATGCTTATTGTTCATTCAATTATTGTCTATTTTCATTATTTTTCATCATGTTCATAATTTTCATGTATTAATTCATTAACATGTTATATTTTATTTTAATGACATCATTTATTTTATTTGTCATAAAAATGCATTTTTCACATTTATTTTAATTGTTAACATATTAATTCAATTGTCATTTTGATGTCATGCTATTTTATCTTATCTTATTCCATTTTATCTTTTATTATTGATTTAATTGTTTTAATTACTAACATTATTTTGTTTATGTTTTGTTTTTATGTCAAAACTCATTTTTTGATTGGGCATTTTTTGCAGGCACACGGGGGATTCATAATGGCTCGTTTGGGTTATATGTTTATTTTCTTTATTTGTAATATTTTATTTGTTTGGCTTTTTTTATTTTTGTCATATAATTTTCTTGTAAAATTGTTTATTTAGATCCGCTAGAAAGAAAGTCACCAAACTATTTTTATTAATTAACTTGGTATTTTTCCTAAATAAAGATGGGACCAATGTCTCAATTTTCTCCATCCAAAATCATCACATAAAAATTGTTTTATAATAAATATGCATACGAGGACCAATGTTCTCATCATTAATGAATATCCCGATTTATGTATGGTTTGTACTTTATTTACAATGGGGGTTGTATTCCGCCCCTAGTTTTGTTGTATTTACTTTCATGTATTTTATTTTAATCCTGTTTTATTTACCGCTTTCCCTAACTGAACAACCTGTGCCTTAATTAAATTGCATTAAAATGTATGAGAAAAGGGATGACAACTTAAATTCAAAACTTAATTATCAAATAACCAAGGTATGAATAAATGAGAAGTCCCGAACCATCTCTAGTCTTTGGGCTCAACGAGGCGAGAGGACCTTTCCGATGTTTCATTGGAATGGGATCTCCAATACACCTCTTATGTCCCACCAAAAGACTCAATTTATAATCCTAGGCTCCATAGGGTTAGAGGGTCATTCCAATGTTCTATTGGGGTGAATGCCTCCAAGAACCCTTTGGTTTGCCCAAAATGAATAAGATGCGCCGTCTTAGGCTCACTAAGGCGAGATGAACTTTCCCAATGTTCTATTGGGTGGCGACTCTAAGAAACCTCCTTGTTGTCCAAAATAGACGCACTTGTAAATATCTTACAAGTTTTCATAAACCTCTCTCGAAAGCCCTAAGAGCGGGCCTTCGGGGCGTCCTACGAGGTTCGGCGCGCATCACAAATTACTTAGGCGAATCTCTCTCCTACATGTTGCATTCCTCATGCATTTTCACGTGCATAATTTACCTCTGTACATTTGTTTTTTTATTATTATTTTTACAGGAACATTTGGCATTAACGTCGCCCAAAAGGCCGACCTCAACTTTTTTAGGAAGGAAACAGTTGAGGCTAAACACTGCGACAGGTAGGTAGATGCTAATGCCAATTCAAGAATGTTCACATTTTGTAAGTCTGAGATGACTCGATGCAATCAAAGAGGATGAAGTCTGCATTTTGTAAGTCTGAGATGACTCAATGCAATCCAAGAGGATGACATTTGCATTTTGTAAGTCTGAGATGACTCGGTGCAATCCAGGAGGATAACGTTTGCATTTTGTAAGTCTAAAATGACTCGGTGCAGTCCAAAAGGATAACAATCACTGTATGGTCGGGATAATGGCTCAGTGAAATTCAGAATGATCGCACCTCATAGTCTTGTCAGCGACTCGGTGCAATCCAAGAGGATGATATTCACAATTCAAATCACAACACTGTTCTCCAGGGAGCAGCCAGTTCTCTTAAGGGGGCATCTATCCGGCTTTAGCCCAACGGGAATGTAACATGCCAACAAGGCAACGTCAATTAGCCACCAAGAGCATAGCTTAACACGTCGATGAATTGGCGTTATTCAAACCCACCACAACTCCATCGACACAGCAGGAAGGAGGCAACCTCAGGTACATGTCTCTTTGTTTCTCTGAATTTTGGCTCACCTATGCACTCATGCACTAGCCTCCCAAAAATTTGGGGCAACTGTAAAAATCGAGTCCCCGAGATAGCCCAGATCAAGGTTACCTAATAATGAAACTAAGTGCCGGTTCACAGGCAAAAAGAAGGTTGGAAGTGATAGTTTTCTTGTCAAAATTGCTTTTTTAAAATATAAATATAAAATATATATTTTAAAAATTAAAAATTAAAAAGAAGGTTGGAAGTTATATTTCTTATCAAAAAGTTGTAATTTTTTTTAAAAAAAAAAATTTACAAGCCACTGGCATGAAAGGGCAGGCGCCCCTCGTGCACAGGCAGGCCGAACGCGCATGCTAAGTGGCAGCCTGCCAGCCCACCCCTCGCCTTCCCAGTGCCCCCGAGCGCCATTTTTTAGCCGAAAATGTGTTTTTTACATTTGTTTTGGATTTTTAATCCTTTTTTTGAGGGATTTTAAGTTTTTTTTTAAAAAAATTCTAATAAGGAAGAATTTGATTAGAATACAAATTCGTTTCCTAATTTAATTAGGTTTTCTTTATAATTAATATAAATAGAATATTTTTAGAGAGAGAAGAAAAAAAGAACTGGATTTTTTTTAGAATTTTTGAAAAAAAAAAGTTTTGGGATTCTTGTGAACTTTGACAAGGGAAACAATTAACAATCCAACTCTTCCAAATTGACAATTCTGAGGGTGAATTTCTTAGTTAATTGCATTTTTTTCTATTTCGTTTATCTTCACCATTGTTCTATGATTTTAAATTTTGGAATTTGATGCAATCAATCCTTTGATTTGTTATTTTTTTCTCATGATTTGAGTTGTTTTAAAGGTTTTTGTGTTAATATGCCATGAAATCGCATAAAAACACATTAAATTACATGAAATAAGGTTGTTTTTGGTTTAGGAATTTGAAAAATAATTACAGTGCTCTTCTCCTTCCTCCCCACGAGGGGCGGGAAAGAGATGAGGGGCAGCCTGCCTACCCCTCATGGCCAGGCTGCCCCTCGACCATCTATTTCGCCCTTTAGTGGGTTTTACCCCGTTTTGATCCCTTTTCGCATGGTTTGCATTCTTTTGCATAATTTTAATATTATTTTGTCAATATTTATTTATTTTTATTTTATTTTATGTATAATATTTATTTTTATTATTTTATTTGTTTTAATTGTTTTTTAGATTTATTTGCTAACATTAATTTTATTTTGTTTTTTATTTTGTCTACAATTCTGGTTTAATTCTTATTTGAGCATTCTCACGAGCAAATGGGGAGATTTAGGAGACCAGAGTCATCTTTTTTTGCTTGATTTATATTTTTTTATTATTTTTGTTATTTTTATTTATTTTGGCTTTTATCTTATTATTTTAGCTTGATTTGTAAATAAAATTATTTATTTTATACATGTTAAAAAGAAAATCACACAAAAATATTTTTATTAATGAATTGGGTTTTTTAATAAAATAGGACCAATGTCCTAATTTAAACCAATAAAATTTCACTTTTCAAAAGAAGAGTTAATTTTATCAAAATGGGATTACTCATCCCTGTTTTCTCAATAATGCTAAAAAATAACTCTTCTATTTTTCTAAGTGATCTTAAAGGAACCATTGTTCCTACTCTAAATAAATATCCTGATTTATACATGTTTATTTATTTATTTAATTTTTTCGTTTATTCATTTATTGTAATTTTCTATTTTGGGAGATTGTATTTTTGGCCTAATTTCATATTGTAATTTATTTTTATTAATTTTTCACGCTTTCCTCGTTGCTTGAATTCGCGCTTTATTTTAAATTCATTACCGTACGAGATGAGAGATGAAAATTTAATAATTAAAAAATTATTTATAATTAACAAGGCATTAATAAAAGTGAAGTTCCAAACCACTCTCTGGTTTAGACTTTCGAGATTAGATGAACTTTCCCAATGTAAATTGGGTGGCGACTCCAAAATACCTCAAAAGGTGACTAAAGGTTTCATAGGATTAGATGAACTTTCCCAGTGTTCTATTGGGTAGGGATTCCAAAATATCTCATGTTACCTAAGATCTAGATGCAAACTCTCTCGGACCCTAAAAGCAGGCTTGCCGGGACAATGAGCGGGTTCGGCGCGTGTCATACTAACCTTCCGTGGGATGATAGTGCCACCATTGTGCTAACCTTTCTGAGATTTAAAGTGATAGTGCCATGATCGTGCTAACCCTCCGAGGAGTGGTAGTGCCGTCATCGTGCTAATCCTTCTAAAGTGGTAGTGCCGTGGTCGTGCTAACCTTCCGTGAAATGGTAGTGCCGCCATCGTGCTAACCCTTGTTAAAGTGGTAGTGCCGTGGTCGTGCTAACCTTCCGTAGAATGGTAATGCCACCATCATGCTAACCCTTCCGAGATTTGAAGTGGTAGTGCCGTGATCGTGCTAACCCTTCCGAGATTTGAAGTGGTAGTGCCGTGATCGTGCTAACCCTCCGTGGAGTGGTAGTGTTGTCATCGTGCTAGCCCTTCTGAAGTGGTAGTGTTGTGGTCGTGCTAACCTTCCGTGGAATTATAGTGCCACCATCGTACTAACCCTTCTGAGATTTGAATTGATAGTGCCCCCTGAGAGGTCTTTAGCTGATTTTTAGGTTGGTATTTTGACTTATGTCGCCACTCGGCTTTTGTCGATGTCCACATCGAACTCTCTTACTGCAAAATTGGAAAACAAATATGCAGGGAAAATAGTGAGCATGCATGTAAAATGAATGGGTTCGCGTCTAGATCTTGGTTAACATGAGATATTTTGGAATCCCTACCCAATAGAACATTGGAAAAGTTCATCTAATCCCATGAAACCCTTAGGCACCTTTGAGGTATTTTGGAGTCACCACCGAATTAAAAAAATTGGGAAAGTTCATCTAACTTCTGGGGTCTAAACCAGAAGTAGTTCGGAACTTCACTCTTATTAATGCCTTGGCTAATATTATAAATGAGCTTTTAATAATTAATTTTTCATCTCTCATTTCACACGATCATGCATTAAAACTAAAGTACATGTTAAGCATCAAGGAAAGCGATAAATAAAATAAAATAAATTACAAGATGAATAGGACAAAAAATACAATCCCCCAAAATAGAAAATTAAATAAAAAAAATCAATCAAATAAATAACATACATAAATCGGAGCATTTATTCAGAGTAGGAACATTGATTCCTTCATGCACACTTAAAAAATGAAGAGTTATTTTTAGGCATTATCGAGAAAATCGGGATGAGTGATTCCATTTTGAGGAAAATTAACTCTCCTTTTAAGGTGACATTTTATTGGCCAAAAATCTAGGACATTAGTCCCATTTTTATTGGAAAAGACCAATTTTAATTAATACAAATATTTTTTTGATTTTTAATTAATCGTGCATAAAATCAAAACAAACTAAAAGAAAATAAATGAAAATGTACAAAATATAAAATTAAACTGAAAAGTCTCTAAATCTCCTTAGCCCCCAAATCTCCATTTAGTAGGAAAACACTCAAATGTGAGTGGGTTCATTAAGTCGACACACAAAAAGAGATAAATAGTTAGTAATGTAATAAATAATTAAATAAATAAATATGAAGTTAACAATGCAATAAAAAATAAATATGAAAAAATAATAAAATAAAATTAATACAAATAGAAAATAAAATGAATTAAATAAGATGCATTAATGTGAATAAAAAAATTAATAATAAAAGAAAATAAAGAAAAGAAACATGTAGGACAATATGTAATATACCTAAATAATAATAATAATAATAATAATAATAATAATAATAATAATAATAATACAAATGACAATAGGAATATTAATCATACCAAATGGGATGTCACAACAGACCAATACAAATTGCAAATAATCTTCTAAATTATTCAAAATAATTTATGCTACAATTAGTTTTAAGCATATAACTATTCACATTAATAATAAAGTTTCGTACATATATGAATTTACATATTGATCATTCCTTATACAGAAATACAATTTTATAGTTACTTATTGAATACATATAACTGTATACAAGTTGTAACTGAAAATGAACTATACTCCTAGCTTGTGTTGGCTTTTGACTTTGCTGATTGTCCTCCTAACCACTTCCAAAATCCTATACCTGCACGGATTGAAAACTCATGCTAAACATATAGCTTAGTGGGGAACTAATGTGAAAAATGGATGACTTCTCATAGAAGTCGTCAAAATAAACTCGCATGCGTATGGTTATGTACATGTTCACAAATTCAATCGTTTAATTCCACAAATAAAATTAAAGCAATTAAGTATGTTCATATAATTCAATTCATAATTGTTGTCATGTATCTATTTGTTACCACTACTCATATAAAGATTCTTTATACAATTCAGACATTAACTTATTCATATACAAATTAAATTCATATGTTCATATCCAAACATACCATCTTTGTTCATACTATTCCAAATCATCTTACTTTTATATATATATATATATATATATATATGCACACACACACACATTTATGCTTCATTAATCATATATATGTGTCTATATTTTATATTTCTCTACTTTACTATCATATTATGCTATGATTAGAAAATTCATATACTATAATCTTGTAAACGTTTTCTTTAGCATATTCATATGCTCATATATCATTTTTCTTTATTCTGTAACTATTCTTTTATCTTTATACCTTAACTGTCATTAGCTTGCACATTATCTATAGATGTGGATAACAGGAAATTGTGGATACCGTTAAGGTATTAACTATAGATACTGTATATTTAGTATCAATACTATGGAGACATTGTTATCTCAAACTATGGACACCAAGGGTGTCGAAACTATAGACACAGTGAACGTGCCAAACTATAGCAACTGCGACTCTATCCCTATAGGCATGCCTATATATCCACAACTCAGACACTTTGCAGGCTACTGAACTATGTCTACTATATCTCTTTTAATTCTTTACTGTACCTATAACACCTTTAACTTTCTATACTATATGTATGATGATCCGTTAACTCACAAGTTACGTTATAGTAAACAGTGTGGTAAATTTTTTTTCCTAACATTCATACACAGAAATAATATAATAGTCCATACATTATTCTATTTAAAAATGGAAAAAGGTACTGATTTGCCCTCCAACTTGTTTGAAAAGAGCTTAAATGCCCCTGTAATTTTTTTCAGAGCAAAAATGGCCTTCAACTTACAAAACCTGGACAAATATGCCCCTCTGTAACACCCCTTACCTACACATAGGGAAAACTCACACTGCATAGAGAAGTGAGTGCCCCAATAGGCAAGGGTTGCTACCAACATAACCAAAATAATATAACACATGCATAACCATACATACTCATTTACAAATAACAAAATCGGGATTAACAAAAACTTTCTTTCGTATGCATCTCATTTGGAGGAATATCAATCTCAGACCAAACTGAAATTATCAAAACTCATTCATTGATATACAAAAATATTTACATTATTAAGTTGTTACAAAACAATCCTTACATATATATAAGTTCAAGTCTTACAAATTACATAACTGGATACATTACAAAAATTACATAAATACAAATTCTAGTATTACATAATATAACACTAGTTATAATGCCAAAAACTTTACATTCAAAGAATACAAATCACAAAAATTTAAACATCTATCAAAACCTCATCCTATTGTGTTGGCCTTGGCTGCTGCGGAATGGTCCTCCCAAAATCTCCTATCCTTTCCACACCTGCACGGATGAAACACCCATGCTAAGCACAATGGCTTAGTTAGGAAAACAAGAAATGAACGTCCACTCATAGTGAATGTTAAATGCAATTCACATACACATACATGCGAATAAAGCATACGACACATACATACGAATAAAGCATTATAAGCTTAAACCACAACTTGCATTCATTAAATAATAAACTTCACTTTAAACATTTATGTCCGTATATTTCATAAATTTACATTATTCCATATCATATTCATGCACATAGTCATGCCTGCAAACTCAAGTGGTGGAAAATGGGTAAACGCACAGGTACCCGTAAGTACAAACAGATATTCTCTTTTATAAACAATAATGCATAGGGATCTTAAGCAAGATCCAATTCATATGAATCCATAAGGATTCAAACACATAGGGACCTGATCAAGGTTCAAAGAAACGCATAGGCTGTAGCAAACAAAACCCTGTAGGGCATGCCTATCTATTCACATCTCAACTATTGCAGGCTAAATATATTAATTCAATTATAGTTCACACGGTAAAGCATATTATAATTCATATGTTGCATCATAGATAAACCATAAGTGAGAAACCATGCAAATTATATCAAATAATGAATACTCATAGCACAGGGGAAGGTCGCACTCGCGATAGAGAAAAATTTCACCAAAGGTCGTGCTCGCAGCTACCCATTGCACTCGCGACAGAGAGCTGAACTACCTCTGTCGCGCTCGCGACAAAGGGCGGGAAGGCCTCGGTCTCGCTCACGACAGAGAACAACCCTGCAGAAGCTCGGCTTTTCGAGCTCTCTGTCGCGCTCAAGACAAAGGACACCTCGACAAAAGATAGATTTACTGAGCACGATAGAGCCAAGCATCACGCTTTGTTACCGATCTACACAGCTCTTCTCAAGCCAAACCTCCCCAAAAACATGCAAATTAACCTTAGAACTTCAACCAGACATCATAATGCAAACAAACCATGTTACCCATTGTATTATGCAAACTTAACACTCAAAGAGAGTGACTAAATGGAAAAAAGGAACAATTAAAAACAACAAAGCTTCAAATCCAGAAAATTCCCATTTTCACATAAAGTCACTTCTAAATTCTATACTCTACCTCCAATTCCAATTTCTACTCCAATTCATCACAACACAATTCATAGATGCATATAAACACACTTCTAAATCTCAATTTCTCAAATCATAACATTCTACTAAAATAACAATTCAAAAATAAAACTTAATCAAATTCGCATAAATTCCCAAACCTTAGCTCCTAAGCTCCTCAAAGTTCAATTATCGGCACTTTCGCCAACTTTCTCTTTCCCTTTCGCTTCTCTAACTCGAATTTCTAAACAATCAAACCAACCACACCATCCATAAAATACAGCCAAATAGCCACTAAAGAAAAAT
This sequence comes from Excoecaria cochinchinensis, assembly GCA_947683425.1. Taxonomy (NCBI): domain Eukaryota; kingdom Viridiplantae; phylum Streptophyta; class Magnoliopsida; order Malpighiales; family Euphorbiaceae; genus Excoecaria; species Excoecaria cochinchinensis. Next base: position 15,390,907 of record CANTUQ010000092.1, read on the forward strand.
AAGGAGAAGAAGAGAAGAGGGAGAAGAGGAAGAAGAGAACTATTCACTAACCTGAACAATTCTTGAATTGCCAAAACCCACCAAAATTACAGCAGCTAGGGGATAAATTTGGGACAAGGGAGAAGAAGAAGAAGAACGTGAGGAACGGGAGAGAAGAGGGCAGATTTCTGCTCTCTCATGTTCTCTCTCTTGGCTTTTAAAGCCAATCTTTTCTTCTCCTTTCTCTCTCCTCATCCCACCATCCATTTGTCACTCTTTTATGGTAACTTGGAAATTCTCTCTTCTAGTCCTTCTATTCTTCTCCACACTCACCCAAACCACATAATTAAAGTCATCACACATATAAACCCTCTAACTTCTTAAAGCATGCAATTAAATCCCTATGGTTAATAATAATTTTAACCCAAATTTCTACAAAATACCGAACACATCCTAAACATACATATATAAAAAAAAAAACGCCTAGGCCACTCTCATACCTCAAAAATGCTCAAAGCTACTAGGGTACAAGTTGGGTCCTCACAATTCTCCCCTCCTTAAAGGAATTTTGCCCTCGAAATTCTTACCTGAGGTGAACAACTGAGGATACTGAGCTCTCATAACTCATTCTGGTTACTTTTGCTATGTTGTCATGCCGCCACAACACTTTTACCAAGGGAATCTATTTGTTCCGAAGCTATCTTACTTCCCGAGCAAAAATAGCCTTAGGCTCTTCATTATAAAAAAAATGACTGAACTTGCACTTCCTGAAAAGGTAACACATAAGACTCATCTAACCGATATCTACAAAGCATTGATATGTGAAACACATCATGCCGCTTGGCTAATTCCGATGGCAAAGCCAACCAATAAGCAACTGGTCCGACCCATTCTAATGCCTCATATAATCTAATAAACCTTGGACTCAGTTTCCCCTTTTTACCAAAACGAAACACTTTCCTGTAAGGCATTACTTTCAGGAAAAACTTATCATTGACCTTATACTCGATATCCTTTCGTTTTAGATTTGCATAAGATCGTTGTTGGTCTCTCGCTGCCTTTAAATTCTACTGAACCAGTTTGACCTTCTCTTTCGTATCTCTAACCAAATCTAGACCTATTCGAGAGTGCTCACTCAACTCTGTCCAACACATTGGGGTCCGACACTTTCTACCATAGAAAGCCTCATACGGTGCCATACCAGTACTCATCTAATGACTATTATTATATGAAAATTCCATCAAAGAAATATATTTGTCCCAACTTTCAGAGAAATCCAGTACACAGCCCCAAAGCATATCCTCCAAAACCTGAATAACTCTTTCAGATTGACCGTCGGTCTGAGGATGAAAAGTTTTGCTGAAAATCAATCGAGTACCCAATGCAAATTGCAATTCCTTCCAAAACGTTGATGTAAATCTGGGATCCCGATCAGACACAATTGATAAAGGAACTCTATGAAGCCAAACTACTTCACTCACATACATCTCCGCTAATCGATATATAGGGTAATCAAGTTGAATTGGCAAGAAAAAAGCCGACTTGGAAAGCCAATCGACTATTACCTATACGGAATCGTGCTTCCTTTGTGTCAAAGGCAGACCTATTATAAAATCCATTTTAACATTGTCCCACTTTTAATAAGGAATAAGCAAAGGATTGAGCAACCCTGACGGAACTTGGTGCTCAGCCTTCACCTGCTGACAATTTAGGCACTTGGAAACAAAGTCCATAACATCTCTTTTCATAATTGGCCACCAATAGAACTGTTTCAGATCTTGGTACATCTTATTACTTCCCGGATGCATAGTAAAAATTGTAGTGTGTGCCTCCTATAAAAGCTTTTTCTTTACTTCCTCATTATTTGGCACACACATACGACTTTTATAATAAAGCACCCCATCACTGCTTACTGAATAATCAGTCCGGTATGCACTCTTGACCACCTGCAGTGCTTACTGTAATTTAAGGTCATCTTTCTGAGCATCAATAATCAACTGCTTCAAACTAGGCCTAGCTTTCAAATGGGCGATCAGCGCCCCTTCATAATCAATTCTCCATCTACTACATTGCAATGCTAGAGTTAAAACTGACTTCCTACTTAATACATCAGCAACCACATTTATCTTGCCCACTTGGAAACAAAGTCCATAACATCTCTTTTCATAATTGGCCACCAATAGAACTGTTTCAGATCTTGGTACATCTTATTACTTCCCGGATGCATAGTAAAAATCGTAGTGTGTGCCTCCTATAAAAGCTTTTTCTTTACTTCCTCATTATTTGGCACACACATACGACTTTTATAATAAAGCACCCCATCACTGCTTACTGAATAATCAGTCCGGTCTGCACTCTTGACCACCTGCAGTGCTTACTGTAATTTAAGGTCATCTTTCTTAGCATCAATAATCAACTGCTTCAAACTAGGCCTAGCTTTCAAATGGGCGATTAGCGCCCCATCACAATCAATTCTCCATCTACTACATTGCAATGCTAGAGTTAAAACTGACTTCCTACTTAATACATCAGCAACCACATTTATCTTGCCTAGATGGTAGTCCACTATACAATCGTAATCCTTAAACAATTTCAACCATTGCCGCTGTCTAAGATTGAGCTCTTTTTGAGTGAGCAGATACTTAAGACTCTTGTGGTTCATGAAAATCCTACACGTCTCACCATACAAAGAATTATGCCATAACGTAAGGGCAAACACAACCGTAGCCAATTCCAAATCATGCATTGAATAGTTTTGCTCATGAGGCTTCAACTACCTTGATGCATACGCTACTACCTTCCCATCCTGCATCAGAACACATCTAAGACCAATACCCAAAGCATCACTGTACATGGTATACTCTTTTCCCGAAATGGGTTGAGTAAGTATAGGAGCTTCAACAAGTCTTCTCTTTAACTGGTCAAAACTATCTTGACACCTATCGGTCCATTCAAACTGAACTACTTTTTGAAGCAACTTGGTTAAAGGCGAAGCAATTACAGAAAACCCTTTAACAAACCGTCTGTAACAACCTGCTACCACCAAAAGACTTCTCACTTCAGGTACATTTCGAGGTGGCTTCCAATTCACTATCGTCTCAATTTTAGATAGGTCAACGCTGATACCCTCAGATGAAATAATATGACCTAAGAAAGACACCTTTTTAAGCCAAAAATCACAATTGCTAAGCTTTGCAAATAACTGGTGATCCCTCAAAACCTGAAGCACAATACACAAATGCTCTTCATGCTCATCCTTTGAATACACCAATATGTCATCGATAAATACAATAACAAATCGGTCAAGATATGGCCGAAACACCCTATTCATCAAATCCATAAAAGCCACTAGCGGATACGTCAACCCAAACAGCATCACTAAAAACTCATAGTGGCCATACCGCATCCTAAAGCAGTCTTAGGAACATCCACATCCTTAACCCAGAGCTGATAGTAACCAGATCTCAAGTCAATCTTGGAAAAGACTCCGGCTCCTCTCAACTGATCAAATAAGTCTTCAATTCTTGGCAAAAGATACTTATTCTTCACATAACCTTATTAATTTATCGATAATCAATGCACGTCCTCAAAGTACCATCCTTCTTCTTGACAAATAACATTGGAGCACCCCATAGAGAAATGTTGGGTCTAATAAAGCCCTTGTCCAATAGCTTCTGCAATTGAATCTTTAATTCTATCAATTCTACAGGAGCCATTCGATAAGGAGCTTTAGAAATGGGAATAGTACCCGGTAGAAACTCTATAGATAGCTCCACTTCTCTTTTTGGTGGTAACCCTAGCAACTCCTCAAGAAATAGATCCATAAATTCACTTACCACTGGCATCTCTTGAATCTTTACTTGATCACGCCTAGAATACAAAACTAAAGCCAAAAAAGCCTTACATCCTTTCCTCAAAAACCTCCTAGCTTGCATAGCCGAAATCACACTATTCAAAGGACCAGAACCTAAACCCCACACAACCACTGGAGACTAATCACAATCTTTAAGCACTACCCTCTTCCTATGACAGTCAACCACAGCTCGACGCTTACACAACCAGTGTGACGCCCGTTCCCTAACGATAAACTAGCTCAGCTAATCTTAGTTAGAGAAGGTCGCACACACACACAGAAACACATGCGGAAACTGAATAATAAAATTCCATCACACACTGTTTTAATTCATGCATCACATGCCAACTACTATTAGCCACACGCCTTAGCCATTCACATGACACACATACATGTGGGAGGTTACATCCGTGATTACTACATTATTACATGCCTTTACATATTCAAAATACATATTAACCATATAAAACTTATACAAAAGTCCCAAATAACAAGCCCCCAAACCTACACTATATACTTCCTATTGTTGACCGTACCAAAATGCGGGGGACGTCCTTCAGTCACCTCTCGTCCGTACCTGCACGGATTAGAGTAAATCCATGCTAAGCGATAACGCTTAGTGGGGAACTCATACATATAGCATATAATTTATCACACATCAGAATCATCATACAGAACATGCTAATAATCATGCTAGATCAACCATTACTATATTCAATCATAAGGCATCAATTACTTATTCACATTTCCATACTTCCTTATATCACAGTCATTTCTGTTTATATTTAATTAACTTTTAGCCGATTAACCAATTAGCCTTTTTGCCACTTTGCCTGCAACTCAATGACGCGGATAACGGGTATCGCATCGGTATCTCTCAGATACCAGTAATCTCATCGAGACTACTTTTTCACATTTAGCACCTTCTGGTGCTTCATATCACATTAGTACCTTCTGGTACTTTTCATCATTCCACATATAACACAATCCAGTAAGGATAATCGCATTGTGATTCCCATGGAATCAGACACATTTAACGCATGGGGCTGCAGCACTTGACCCTATAGGCATGCCTAACTATCCATTACTTGACTCGCAGGCTTAAGTTGCTTAAACACGTTATTCAGTTCACTTTTCACTTTACACATTTGTATTAGCACACAGCCATACATTTCATTTGCATATTCAATATGCTTTCAAATTCAGTCTTCACATTCAATATTCACATAACTTATCACATTCAGAAGTCATCATAGTTGTATGCATTTGTAGATCACTTAACACATATACATTACTTACTCATGCCGTCCTTCAGTTCAGCTTAAAGCCATGCCATTTGAATGACCAAACACATTAGGATTATATTGCCAAAACAGGGTGGGTCACGGTCACAATGGATTTCATTGTCACCGTGACATATTGAAGTCCAAAACAGAATGCAAATTGGGGACATGTCACGGTCACAACCAATTTCATTGTCACCGTGATGTGTTCCCAACTCTCGGCAGAATGCAACCTGAGGGTATGTCACGGTCACAATGAATCCCATTGTCACCGTGACATATTCTCACTTTGCAAAACAGAATGCTCCCTTGGGTACCTCACGGTCACAATGAAGTTCATTGTCACCGTGACATACCAAAATCCCTTAGGCAGAATTGAACTCAAGCATACCTCACGGTCACAATGGATTTCATTGTCACCGTGACCTATGCAAATACACCATAACATGGTTATGTTTTTCAGTCCATTTCTTCCTTCTCATTAAGACTTCAAATCTCATTCTCACTTTTGGCAATTAACCCAAATACATCAACCACACAATCAATAACACATACCTGATTTTCCCTTCTTGTTTGGCATTCAATAATAGTACAAATCATAATCACTTTCAAGCACTTTATCACAATCATATTGCTACTATACTCATACAATTTAGCATCACATAATTCATGCTCAACCTTCAATTTCACATATCATGCAATTCAGTTCAAAACCCTATTTAACCAACACTAATCACATATTCATACAGTTAGGGTTTGTTCCCAAACCTCGTCGCCTTAGCTCCTAATTACGACGGACGCTCGGCTCGCCGATTACAGCCTTTCCTTTATCTCTCTTCACTTCTTCAGCTAACAAAACAACACAGATACTCAAGCTCAAACTCAAACCAATAATATCCCATCCAAACCAGCTCAACCAAGAAGAAAGAGTAGAAGATGAGAATATGCACTTATTCACTTACCTCTTAGGTTTAACCCTTAATTCTTGAGCAACTTAACATCAATATACTTACCCTTCTTTAACACTCACTCCCACACAAGAAAGAAAAGAGAAGAACACAGAAAATTGCTAGATTACACAAATGAAACTCTTCCCTTCCCTTAACTCACTCTTGCATGCAAAGGTGTAGGTGGCATCCTCTCAAGAAGCCACACGGAAACCACTTCCTCTAATCTGCCTCCACTTTCCATTAAATCAAGTTATTTTATTCTTAGTTAATCCTTCCTTCAACTAGTTAATCAGCCTTTAACTCATGCTTAGCACAAACATTCATAATCACCATTTAACCCCTTAACTATACTGCTTTCTTTCAATTAAGTCCAATCCTACACACACATGCCAAATTAGGTTAATTCTCTTAGGGTACAAATCCGGCCATGACAACCAGTCCATATCCAAAATCAAGTCAAATTCATGGAAAGGAAGGGCAATTAAATCCACTGGAAACTCTTTTCCTTGTACCATTAGAGGACAATTCTTATACACCCTACTCACATTGACACTATGTGTAATGACCCAACTTGGACCCTAGAAGTTTTGGTTAAATTTTGTCGAATTTCGATAAGTTAAGAGCGAATCGGGATGCAATTATTTTGATTGTGTTTGTGTGTGAGAGTTTTATCGCGAGCGCGACTAGGGTCGTAAGGGCGACAGAACCCTCCAGCGGACAGTCAGCTTATGTGGGTTTTATAAAGGCTTTGAATTGGGTTTTTGACATATGGCATTGTAGGAGGTTAACATATGGCAGCAAGGGAGTGTGTTATTTTGATTTAATGAGTTTTCGTTTTTAGCAAATAAGTGATGTAAGTGGCATTAAAGGCTAGTTGTTGGGCATTAATGTGAGAGGTTGGCTTTCTTTGGGTTTGACTGGCCATTCTCTTTCTTTTCTCCTTTTCAATTTCTGCTTTTGGCCCTTTGTTCATCTTTTTCTCTCTTTGCTCTTGGGTTTTTTCATGCTCCATTCCTTTTTCCTTTTCTTCTCTTTTGTTTGCTCCTTGAGTAGATCACTTGGATTGGTTTGAAGGGAGTGAGCTAAGGGTAAAGTTGGTTCTTAAAAAGGTAAGTAGTGTGATTTTTGTTATTGTTGGTCTTCTTCTTCTACTTGGTTGTGTATTTGATATAAAGTGAAATAAAGGATTGATTCATGGGTTGTTTGGATGATTTTGTTGAAGATGTGGACAAGAAGAAAGATAAAGGCAAAGAGAAGATTGGAATCGAGTAAAGAGCAGTGATTGAGCTACTTAGAGGTTGGAATCGAGTGTGATTTCAGTCATTTTGCATGTGTTTGTGATTGAGTAATTTATGCTTGAATAGAGATATGTATGAGTAATGATGCATGGTGAAATTTGACTAGTTCAATAGCTCTTTTAGTTGTATACTTGTTCATGTGTTCATTTTGATTGCTTGCAGTGTTCCTATGATGTATGTTTAAGATTATGTAATTTGATCATTTGCATGTGTGTTGAGGATGTTAGATGATTGCCATATAGTTTTTGAGTGTAAGATATGATTTTGGGAAATGGTTGGAAACGGTTGCCACAATACATATCGCATACATAGCTCTTACTAATCACATACAAATCTACCAAGATACAACATTCTAGGCCAATTAATTTTCTTCGCATGCAGAGAAAGACATTCATTACGCATACATAAACTCACATAGTCCGATTAAAATACATCCCATACCAAGATATAATATCTATTACATGCCAATAAAGTTCATTAATTATATAACTTAACAAAATATCCAAAACCTACACTAGGATTCGGAGCCTAATGTGTTAATCAACTCAGAATACAGGGATGTCCTCCAGATCACTTTGCCGATAAACCTATACAGATTGAAAACCCATGCTAAGCGATAACACTTAGCGGAGAAACAACAACATTGCATATACAATATTCAAGCACACTTATATATAGATAATGACCATTGATTAAACATAGTGTACATGGCATCATTTACCTTTCATGTAAATACGTATCACATGCTATCATCATCATAGATAGTACACTATTAATAGTTCTAAAGCATAACAATAAGTTACAACACTTGCCATATTAACTCATGATAAGAATATGCTTGGCATTAAGAGTATTATATCGCATCGCATCATGAATACCTATACATATATATACACACACACACACACACAATGTAATAATATATACAAATATATTCATATAATAATTTCTTTGGTTTGTAAGCCTTGCCTGCATTTCAATAACGCGGATAATCGGGTATCGCATTTGTACTCGAGAGTACGCTAATTCAATTGAATCAGTATATACACATTTATCGCCTTGGTACCTGAGGGTACAGAAATATTCAATATAATATTTAGTAATTCGCCTTAAGGAATCCAAATTGGATTCAAATAACATTGGTGATTCCAAAAGAATCAGACACATTTGGCTGCAGCACTTAGACCCTATAGGCATGCTTATCTATCCACTACTTGACTTGCAGGCTAAACATTATTAAGTTTAATTATTTATTCAATTACTCTTACACAAACAACATGGTATTACACATAAGAAAAATTGTAACAACCCTTACCTACGTAGGAAGCTTCATCCTTGGAGGAGGATGAAGGATCCTGATAGATGAGGGTTGTTACGTAAAATCTCAAGCACAAACATACAATAATAATGCATACACTTAAAGCAAAAAAATAAAATTTCACAAGCACAAGATCAAAGGTTGAAACAAAAGGTATAATAATATTAATATGCTTAGTAGTCTTTACATATAAAAATACAAAAGTGCCGAAACTCAAAAGATTGCTTACAAGCTTGGTATCAATCCAACTTACAAAAGAAGAACTTATATCAATAGTTTCATTACAAAATCTTTAAACTATTACATATACAAAAAGAAGTACAATTTAAAACTACAAAATCCCTCTAAAGGTTGTGTCGGCCCTTCTGAAATGGATCACCCAGCTCCTGGACTCCAACATCTTCCACACCTGCACGGATGAGACACTCATGCTAAGCGAATACGCTTAGTGGGGAAAACACAATGAAAATGACCACTCACAGTGGACGCTGATACAATTCACATACACATGGCACATACTTAAATCAATACTTAAACAATTTGTCACACTAAAGGTAAGAATATCTTATCATTCAATCAAGCATACAGTGTTAAAATCAAACTTATAATCACAATAGAAGATCTGCTTATTCAAAATATAGTGGATAGTGAGTATTACATAATCATTCAGAACACATGGATACCTGAGGGTATCGGAATCATCATTTTCTTTTTATTTCAAAACATTTTCGCATGGAATCTTAAACAAGATTCAAATGAAATGGGGATCACACGGATCTAATTCAGGGACCTAATCAGGGTCCAAATCACATACGCATGGCTGCAGTAACCTAAACATGCCTATCATCCACTTAATTTGATGTTTGCAGGTTATGCATAATCCCAATCAATACTCAAGTATCACACATTGTTCAAAGTGAATAATTCATGAGTTAAAAATATATGCACAATATACTCTTAATTCCAATCAAAGCATTCAATATAATTTGATGTAGCAAAATACATTCTAATGATATTAGATACATGAAATGACACTAAAGAATATTTAAAACCGATAAATAACAAAAAAGGAACAAAACAAAGAAAAATCGAAAAAAATGCAAAAGTGGGACAGTAGGGGTTTAAACGGCGATATGAAGATGTCTTACCACCGTGTAAGACCCTTTACACGGCGGTATGGCTTTGCCATACCGCTGTGTAAAGCGCCCTGCTCCACGGCATAATGACTTTACATGATGGTATGGGACTTCCTTACCGCCGTGTAAAATCCTAGCCTTCACTTCTGTGGGAAATCCCACGATTCACACGGGGGTATGGAAACTCATACCTCCATGTGGATCGCCAGAAACCCAAATTTTTCAAGGGAAAAAGCACCCAACTCACAATTTAACTTCAATAAATCCCACAATCAATCAAATACTACAAAGTTACCACTCATCCACAATCAAAGGCATACTCAATCACATTCATACCTCGATTTGCAAACAAATCAACATAAAATTTCCAATTACCCAAAAATACACACAAATCAAATCTAACATTCACAAACACATACAAAACCATAAATGTTCCCAAACCTCAAACTCTTGCACTCTAGTCTCGGGCTTCCTTTCCACTCGCAACTTCTTTGCCTTTGGACTCTCTAGGAGGATTCTCTGAGCAAACAATCATCAAACAAACTTTAAAATTCAAACCCCTACAACACATATAACCAATCTAAAGGAGAAGAAAAAGAAGAACAAGAAACCTAATTAACACTTACCAACCCAACTTAGAGTACTGAAATCACACCAACCTTCCAGCCAAAAAGGGAAATTAAGGGAAACAAAATGGAAGCAGAAAGATGAAGAGAAGAGTGGCGCGAAAGGGGAAAGGAGAAGAAGAAACGGGAAAGAGGAAAGGAAGAACAGCTCACCCACTCTCCCTCTCTCTCAATACTTATCTTCTCTCTTGCCACATGGCAGCCCCCTATAGGAAGACTACACAACCATACACAAAACTCATCGTCTCACCTACATAAAAACCTAACCTCACTAAGCATACCCTACTCCCATCCACTAACTCACACCCTAATACAATTCTTCAACACATATATTAACTTTAATTTAAATCATGCACACATACATAATAATACATGCCACACTTGAACACACACAAATGGCTCATACTACTAGGGTGTTTACGGGGCGTTACAACACTCCCCTCCTTAACAGAATTTCATCCTCGAAATTCTCACCTGATCCAAATAACTGAGGATACTGAGCTCTCATGACCGCTTCCGGTTCCCAAGTTGCCTCCTCAATTCCATGGTGCTTTCAGAGTACCTTAACTAATGGAATTTGCTTACTGCGGAGCTATCTGATCTCCCTAGCCAAAATCTCCTTCGGTTCGTCATCAAATGAGAAATCTGGCTGAACCCGAATATCTTGCACTTGCAACACATGAGATGGATCGGATCGGTAGCGGTGAAGCATAGACACGTAAAAAACATCGTGTAACTTAGCTAACTCCACTGGCAACGCTAACCGATAAGCTACTGGGCCAATCTTGTCCAGAATCTCATACGGTCCAATAAATCGAGGACTCAATTTCCCCTTTTTACCAAACCGAAGAACCTTTCGCCAAGGTGATAATTTCAAGAATACTTTATCGCCAATCTCATAACGAATGTCCCTTCGCTTCAAGTCAGCATAAGATCGTTGCCTATCTTTAGCGGCTTTTAAGTTCCGCTGCACCACTTGTATCTTTTCTTCCGTGTCTCTAACCAATTTCGGACCCATAACTGATCTTTTCGATAACTCTGTCCAACATGCTGGGGTTCTATATTTTTATCCATAGAGAGATTCATAAAGAGCCATCCCAATACTCGCTTGGTGACCATTATTGTAAGCAAAGTCCATTAAGGACACGTATCTATCCCAACTACCGGAGAATTCCAAAGCACAACCCCGAAGCATGTCTTCCAGAATCTGAATAACTCTTTCCGACTGACCATCCGTCTGAGGGTGAAATGCAGTACTAAAGTTTAACTGAGTACCCAAAGCCAACTGTAACTCCTTCCAAAACATGGAGGTAAACCTCGGATCCAGATCAGACACAATAGAGACTGGAACTCCATGAAGCCTTACTATCTCAGCCACATAATTCTTAGCCAGCTTATCTATAGAATAATCCATTCGAACTGGTAATAAATGTGCTGATTTTGTCAATCGGTCAACTATCTCCCAAACCGAATCATGCTTGCATTGCGACAAAGGTAATCCAACCAAAAAGTCCATCGTGACCTCATCCCACTTCCATTGAGGAATGGGTAAGGGATGCAACAATCCAATTGGCACTTGATGTTCAGCTTTCACCTGTTGGCACACCAAACACTTCGAGACAAAATCTACTATATCCCTTTTCATATTTGACCACCAATAAAATTACTTCAAGTCTCTATACATCTTATTTCCTCCTGGATGCATCGTGAAAACCGACGAATGAGCCTCTTACAAAAGCCTCCGTTTCAGTTCATCCACATTGGGCACACATATCCGATTCCCAAACCTAAGCACTCCCTCACTATCTACAGAAAATTTAGTCTACTTACCATCCCTAACCGTGTAAGAAGCAGGTTGCAACACCGGATCACTCAACTGTGCATCCACTATCACTTGCTTTAAGCTCGGTCTAGCCTTTAACCAAGCTATTAGCGCTCCTTCTGAATCAAACCTCCACCTTCCTCTACTCAAAGACAAAGCTGACACTGACTTCCTACTCAAAGCATCTGCTACTACGTTAGCCTTGCCTGGATGATAATCAATGATACAATCATAGTCTTCGAATAACTCTAGCCATCTTCATTGTCTTAAGTTCAATTCTTTCTGAGAGAGCAAATACTTCAGACTCTTGTGATCTCTAAAGATCCTACAAGTCTCTCCATATAAATAATGTCGCCACACCTTAAGAGCAAACACTACCGCTGCTAGTTCCAAGTCATGCGTCGGATAGTGTCGCTCATGAGGTTTCAACTGCCTGGAAGCATAGGCGATCACTTTACCATCTTGCATAAGAACACAACCCAATCCTATACCCATAGCATCATTGTACATGGTATACTCTTTACCCGAAATGGGTTGAGTAAGTACAGGAGCCTTAGTCAACATATCTTTCAATTGCTCAAAACTCGCTTGGCACCTATCAGACCATAAGAACTTAACCTCCTTTCTGAGAAGCCGAGTCAGAGGCGAACCTATCACTGAAAAGCCCTTCATAAATCGTCTATAATACCCAACCAATCCTAGAAAGCTCCTCACTTCTGGTACAGACTTCGGTGGCAACCAGTTCACAATAGCTTCAATCTTGGAAGAATCTACTCGAATACCTACTGCCAAAACCACATGTCTAAGGAATGTCACTTCCTTTAACCAAAACTCACACTTACTAAGCTTGAAGTATAACTGATGATCTCTTAATACTTGTAACACCAATCTTAGATGTTCCTCATGTTCCTTTTCATCCTTGGAATATACCAAGATGTCGTCGATGAACACTACAACAAAATGATCCAAATACTGACTGAATATCCTGTTCATCAAGTCCATAAAAGCTGGGAGTGCATTAGTGAGACCAAATGGTATCACCAAAAATTCATAATGGCCATAACGCATCCGAAAAGCCGTCTTTGCCACATCCGCATCCTTGACTCTCAACTGGTAGTAACCCAATCTCAAGTCTATCTTTGAAAACACTCTGGCTCCTCGAAGCTGATCAAAAAGATCCTCAATCCATGGCAACGGATACTTATTCTTCACTATAACCTTGTTGATCTGTCAGTAATCAATACACATCCTCAAAGTGCCATCCTTTTTCTTGACAAACAGAATCGGAGCACCCCATGGCGACACACTCGGTCGAATGAAACCTTTATCCAAGAGCTCTTGCAACTGACTTTTCAACTCTTTATATTCCATCGGAGCTATCCTCTATGAAACCTTAGAAATCGGAGCTACACCCGGCACAATATCCACAGACAATTCTACTTCTCTTTCTAGTGGCAAACCCGATAATTCCTCTGGAAACACATCCACAAAGTCTCTTACTACCGGAATCTCTTGTATCTTTACTTGCTCTCATCGGGAATCTAAAATCAAGGCCAAATACGCTTCACATCCCTTCCTCATAAATCGCTTGGCTTTCATAGCCGAGATCACATTATGAAGCGAGTCATTTCCTTTACCTCTAACAATCACAATCATCTGATCCTTATCCTTAAGCACAACTTTTTTCCTCTGACAATCCACTATAGCTCGATGCTTGGACAACCAATCCATACCCAGAATAAGGTCAAACTCATGAAATGGTAACCTAATCAAATCAACTGAAAATTCCTTACCTTGCATCATCAGAGGACAATTCCGACATACCCTATTCACTTTCACACTCTGCCCTAACGGACTAGTGACACAAATCTCATAATCCAATTTATCCTCATTAGACAATTCATCACTCAACTTATTAGAACATAGATAGGAATGGGTAGAACCCGGATCTATCAAAGTATGCATCTCAGTACTGAAAAGTATGAACTTACCGGCTATAACTTTCGGAGCATCTTGGTCATCACGGGCTCTCATCGCATATGATCTTGCAGCCGCCTGTGCTGGTAGATCAACTGTCTCAGAAGAATCTCTTTCCCGAGGCCGTCCACCACGACCCCGTCCTCTACCTCTGGGATGACTGCCTTGAGGAACATTTGATCCCACTCTACTTGCTTCCTGCTAACCTTGTGTATTCTCATACAGATTCGGGCAATTGGCAAGACAATGGTCGGTGCTACCACATTTAAAATATCCTCCAGTCAACCACCGACACTCACCCCAATGTCGCTTGCTACAATGAGAACATTGGGGCACACCATCACCTCGACCTCCCGAAGCTCCTCTACCCGTACTAGACCCTCTGAAAGAATCCTGCCTCCTCCCTCTAGTAGCCGAACTAGGATGCAACTCACCAGAGGGGTTCCCTTGAGACTCCTGTGACCTCTTTCCTGAAGAAGAACCTCCTCTAGAAGCCTTCTTCCTCTGAGCCTTCTCTCTTAACACATTCTCCGAGCGCTCCGCTCTCAAACCTGCCTGCACAATCTGGTAGTAACTGACATCCGGTGCTGACATCAACGAAACCAACATCACCTTCAGAGACTCATTCAAACCTGCCTCAAACTGTTGACATCTAAATTCCTCAGTGAGAATTCCTGGCGGTGCATACTTGTTGAGTCGATTAAACTCCTTCTCATAATCCGCTACAGACAACACTCTCTAACGGAGACTCAAAAACTGCACCCATCTAGCCTCCTTAAACATCTTAGTCACATACTTGTTCCGAAACTCTCTCTCAAAGAACTCCCATGTCACAGGCTCGGGAGGCTGCGGATGCCTAAGCACCAAAGTCCACCAATCAAAAGCTGAGCCCTGCAACAAAGATATCACACACTCCACCTCACTCTCCGGAGGACAACGAATCTCCCTCAGCACCCGCCTAACTTTCTCAATCCATATATCCGCTTTATCTGACTCATCTAAACTAGTTCCAAAGAAATCCTCTGCTCTATACTACCGCATATTCTCAATTAGAGCTCTAGGGGCAGTAACTCTTTCCAAAACCCTAGCCATATCTTGGGATATCTTAAGCATAGCCTCCAGAGGGACCGCAGGGGCCTCAGGTTACACCCTAGGTAGCTGAGCCGGACTCGAAATAGATGGATCTTGCTCTCGGGGATTCGCACTCTCAAATGACCCCTCAAGTGATCCACGAGCGGACTCCATCAAACTACAAAACATACACATTAATCCGCATGAGACCAACACAACGCTAAACGTACACTCTATCTTACACTATCCCATAAACGTCTAAACATATTGCTTTGATACCACAAAATGTAACACCACTTACCTACGTAGGAAGCTTCATCCTTGGATGAGGATGACGGGTCCCCATAGATGAGTAACATGCGGATCCAATTCAGGGACCTGATCATGGTCAAAATCACATACGCATGGCTGCAGCAACCTAAACTCTATAGGCATGCCTATCATCCACTTAATTTGACGTTCGCATGTTATGCACAATCCCAATCCATACTCAAGTATCACACATTGCTCAAAGTGAAGAATTCATGGGTTAAAAATATATGCACAACATACTCTTAATTCCAATCAAAGCATTCAATATAATTTGATGTAGCAAAATACATTCTAATGATATTAGATACATTAAATGACACTAAAGAATATTTAAAACCGATAAATAACGAAAAAGGAACAAAACAAAGAAAAATAAAAAAAAAATGTAAAAGTGGGACAGTAGGGGTTTACGCGGCGATATGAAGATGTCTTACCGCCGTGAAAGACCCTTTACACCGGGGTATGGCAAAGCCATACCGCCGTGTAATGCGCCCAGCTCCACGACAGAATGACTTTACACGGCGGTATGGAACTTCCTTACCACCGTGTAAAATCCCAGCCTTCACTTCTGTGGGAAATCCCACGATTCACACGGGGGTATGGAAACTCATACCGCCGTGTGGATCGCTAGAAACCCAGATTTTTCAAGGGAAAAAGCACCCAACTCACAATCTAACTTCAATAAATCCCACAATCAATCAAATACCACAAAGTTACCACTCATCCACAATCAAAGACTTACTCAATCACATTCATAACTCAATTTGTAAACAAATCAACATACAATTTCCAATTACCCAAAAATACACACAAATCAAAACTAATATTCCCAAACACACACAAAACCATAAATGTTCCCAAACATCAAACTCTTGCACTCTAGTTCCGGGCTCCCACTCGTAACTTCCTTGCCTTTGGACTCTCTAGGAGGATTCTCTGAGCAAACAATCATCAAATAAACTTTAAAATTCAAACCCCCACAACATATATAACCAATCTAAAGGAGAAGAAAAAGAAGAACAAGAAACCTAATTAACACTTACTAACCCAACTTAGAGTAATGAAATCATACCAACCTTCCAGCCAAAAAGGGAAATTAAGGGAAACAAAATGGAAACAGAAAGATGTAGAGAAGAGTGGCGTGAAAGGGGAAAGGAGAAGAAGAAACGGGAAAGAGGAAAGGAAGAATAGCTGACCCACTCTCCCTCTCTCTCAATACTTATCTTCTCTCTTGCCACATGGCAACCCCCTATAGGAAGACTACCCCAACATACACAAAACTCATCCTCTCACCTACATATAAACCTAACCTCACTAAGCATACCCTACTCCCATCCACTAACTCACACCCAAATACAATTCTTCAACACATATATTAACTTTAATTTAAATCATGCACACATACATAATAATACATACCACACTTGAACACACACAAACTCACACACACACACAAATGGCTCATACTACTAGGGTGTTTACGGGGCGTTACAAAAATAACATGCTTCATCAAGTACTCACACTTACGAGTTGTAAGAATAACTCACATTCATATCATGTTAACAAACCATCTTAATAATTCATAAGATAACTTATGAAACAAATATAATCCAACATCCAAGTTATTGAACCACTTCCTTAATTATATTACTGCATCCACTATGTTAGTTCATACTATTTAGCACTTATTAGTCCTTATTAAATGATGCAAGACTTAGTTGATCATTGCTTTACCATTGTATAACCATCATGAAGGTTTTGGAAATTTAGTTGTAAAAATAGGGTACCTCACGGTGACAACCACTTTGATTGCCACCGTGAAATACTCCATTCTCCTGGACAAAAAGTAACTCTTGGTACCTCACGGTCATAACCACTTTGGTTGCCACCGTGACATATACCATGAAGCTAGGCAGAATGTAAACTATGGTACGTTACGGACACAACCACTTTGTAACACCCCAATACCCCACAGGAGGAATATAAGAATGTCACACACACAAACACATACACTCAAGCAAATAACTAAAGCGGAAGCTTACAAAACAGAACATAAGCGGATGCATTCATGAATAACATATATACTTGCATTACTGAACTTAAAAAGTATAGATATACAAAATCATTACATTTCCAAATCAGAATTACATGCCTTACAAAATGTTTACAAAACGCTATTCAAGAGTCCTATACAAAAAGGATACTATATAAACAAACAAAAAGAAACCATTCAAAAACAGACACCTAGTGGCCAGCAAATGCGCAACTCCAAAACTGAACCAACCTTGCAAACCTACATGGAAATAAACATCCGTGCTAAGTGATAACGCTTAGCGGGGATGAACTAAACAAAGGACTACACAAGCAAGCATAACATTTACATAGACATCATATCAAGACGTAATCACAATAGCAATACAAAAGAATAACATGTACAATATAATCCTTATCAAACCGAGCATGCTCAAGCACTATAACAATCTTTTTTACATATCTCATAACTTACTATTAATAATACATATCCATTTGACAAACATAACTAAGCCAAAGGCACAAATATGAAATGCTCAAAACAATCATTCCATCATCAAAAGTATAAGCTTGTACATCACAAAAGCAAACAAGAAACCTGAACTCTCACAAACTGTGGATACGGGTACTGAAGATACTGGTAAAAACTCAGTATCTAAAAACAAAACAAAAGACATAAGTCTGGAAATATTTGAATACCCGAAGGTAACAAAAGAGACTAAAGTCTCTAGAAAAAAGACAGTAATGGTCTACAAAGCAGCCACGCAAAACCCTTTATAAGCATGTTTATCTATCCACTAACTTGACTGATCAGGCTTAACAGAACAGGTCATGTGATTGATAACCAATCAAAGGATTAATACACAATCATGTCTTGCTAATTTATGCACAATGAAACAATTCTTCAAGTGTACAATCGATATCAATATTATGCATATAATCTACGATGAACATGTACATACACATACCAAATAATGCCCAACACAAAAAATACTTCAAAGAACATGGCAAGCAAAGTTGCATACTGTCGTGCTCACAGAATGCAATTCTCACAAATGTCGTGCTTGTGACTTCATTGCTCTCACGACAGAATCCAAAGTGGCCTCTGTCGTGCTCGCGACAGAACAGAGACATACTACCCAAACTCCATAACACACAACTTACCTTTTAAACAACCACACTCTCACTCATGGTCATAACTTAACCACATAATATGCTACAGATATAACAAAACTCTAAATCAATACCTAACATATTCATATGTCCAATATAAACCATGAACATGCATAATCCAGAAGCATAAACACATGCTATTCAATTCCGTTCAAAGCATACTATAACAAAATGCATTTAGAAAGGGGTCTAAGATAGTTCAAAAATAGATTATTAACACATGAAATTCCATAATTCCTACACAATCACAACATGCATCAACTGACTCAAGAATGAAAACACATGCACAAGTTTAAGAGCACACGATCCCAACCTCTTGAAGTGCAGCCAAAACGCTCAATCTCAAATCTTGTCCTTGCCCTTCTTAATCCTTCTTCTATCCTCAGCTTCTTGCAATATCCAATCAAACCAAAATCTCTTCACCCAAAATCTCAAACAACAAACCACAAAGAAAACAGTAGAAGAAGTAGAAACTTAATCCAATACACTTACCTCTTAACTTTAACCCTTTAAAAACCTCTTCAAACCATCCAATGCAGAAATTAGCCAAAAGAAAACAAAATCAAAGGAGAAAGGAAAGAAAAACAAAGAAAGAGAGGGAAAAAGATCCAAAATGCATGCAATCCACAAGAGGATAGATTTTCCCACTAAAATCACTTATATTGCATGCAATAGTCCACTTGGCACATCCTCTCAAAGCCACATTTCTATCTTAAGACACGTGTCCCAAACCCTTCCAAACTCCTTGCATGGCTGCCACATGTCCAAACCCAACTCAAAAATCCACTTAAATCCCGTTTAAGCAGATTTCAACAGGCGTGTTCTGTCGCGCTCGCGACAGAACCTTAACCAGAAATCCTTAAAGCAAAGTTTGACTAATCTTCCTTCCAATTCCTCCGCTCACTCATGCACGCATTCAAATACGTCTTGTCTTACTAATACTCATCCATATACTCATCAAAACACCACAAATACTACAAGGGTGTAATCCGGGCCGTTACACCCTTTGGTTGTCACCGTGATAAATCAAGTTCATCACGGCCAGAAGGAAACTCATGGTATCTCACGGTCATAACCACTTTGATTGTCACCGTGACATACCACCTTCAATAGAGTAGAATGCAATCCTTGCATATCTCACGGTCACAACCACTTTTGTTGTCACCGTGACATATGCAAAGATGCTGAAACACGACTGTGTCTTACTAAAAACATAGCTATGTAATTGCTCTATTTCTCAATCAAAGCTTTAGACTTCCAAATCCAATTCATGTAACTTAATAAGCATCACACACACAACTAATTTCATGTTCTCATATTCATTAACTTCCTGTAGACACCGGGTCCTGAGGCAATCCAGATCGGAGTTACCCAATGATGATAAGATGCCTGTTCACAGGCAAAAAGGTTAAAAGTGATGATTTACTGGTCAAATTTACATTTTAGAGTAAAAAAATAAAAAATAACAAAAAATATTTTGAAAATTAGATTTGAAAAATGGAGTTCAAAAATTATAGTATTTTTTAGTTAAATTTAAAAATTAAAAAAAAAATCAAATGTTAACGCGCGGCATCGCGCCTGCGCGGTGCCCCGCCCGGAGCGCCAGCGTGCGTCCGCGTGATACTCCGCGCGGTGGGGGCACGACCGACGCCCGTCGCGCGGGCCTCTAAAAATTATTTTAATGGTATATATAGACTTAGATTAATATTTAAAAATTTTTGACAGTGAAAAATTAATTTTACGGTAACAATGAAAATCGTCAAAACGGAGTGATTTAAATGTACCATATCGAGAAACGGACTCTATTTGAGCTGAAATTTTATAGGGAGGCTAATTATATATTTTAAGAATTACAAAATTAATTTTTGGAGAAATTGAGCTTAGGAAGTGAGTGAAACAATTTAGGATTACATAATAGGCTTAAAAATGGAAAAAGGGCCACTTGGTTTATAAATTATTGTGTTATTGTACTTCTGTGTGGGCTATGGATTGTTTATATTGCAGGAAATGTAGGTTATATATATAGCCGTTATACTGCCACAATTTTTATCAAATGAATAGTAAATTGGATAGTTATAAGTCAACCGATATCCCGACCCGTTTAGATCTCCGGCGACCCATTTGGGCCACCTAACTCATTTGCGCCAACATTTTTATAGTAATTTTTTTAGTATCCAGTTGTTATATCGATAATTATTTTTCATTAAAAAGGGATCAAATGGGTCAACCAAACCCATCCAACCCATTTATGACCCATATATTTTTGACCCATTTATGACCCATTCCGAACCCGCCCAACCCACCCATTTGCCACCATATTGCATCCTAACTAATTCATTTTATTTTCTATTTGTATTAATTATTATTTCGCCATATTTATTTTATTGCATTGTTAAATAATTATTTATTTCTTTTTATTAATTAATTTATTGTATTTGATTTAATTTTAATATGAATCATTATTAACATGTTATTTTATTTTTGTGTTTTATTTGACCTAAAATACTTTCATTTTTTAGCATTTCTAAAAATGGGGATTGTGGAGACTGAGGAGATTTTGGAGGCCATTGGTTTGATTTATTATTTTTGCATTTTTATTTATTTTTCATTAGTTTGTTTTAATTATTATTTTGATTTAACTTATAATAAAATTATTTATTTTATGCGCAATTAATTAAAAACTCACAAAAAGAATATTTGTATTAATAAATAGGTTATTTTATAATAAAATGGGACCAATGTCCTAATTTTTAACCAATAAAATCTCACTTTAAAAGAATAGTTAATTTTCTCAAAATATGATCACTCATCCCGGTTTTCTCAATAATACCAAAAATAAATCTTCTATTTTTCTAAGTGTGTATGAAGGAACAAACGTTCCTATTGTAAATAATGCCCCATTTATGTATGTGTTTTATTTATTTTATTTTAATTTTTTATTTTGGGGGATTGTATTTTTGCTCCAAATTTTCATCTTGTAATTTATTTTTGCAGTTTATTTTTATTTGTTTATCGTTTTTTACCGATTTTCTCGATGCTTGATGTGCGTTTTAATTAAATTGTATGACGTGTAAGAAGAGAGGTTGGAAATTTAATTATTAAAAACTCATTTATAATTAATCAAGGCATTAATAAGCGTAAAGTTTCGAATCTTTCTCTGGTTTAAACTCCCGAGATTAGATGAACTTTCCCAATTTTTGTAAATAGAGTGGCGACTCCAAAATACCTCAAAAGTGCCTAAAGGTTTCATGGGATTAGATGAATTTTCCTAATGTTCTATTGGGTAGGAATTATAAAATATCTCATGTTACCCAATATCTAGATATGAACCCTCTTGGACCCTAAAAGTGGGCCTTCCAAGACACACGCGGGTTCGGCGAGCGTCACGGCCCCTAAAGTTATTTTCAGGGTACTAAAATGCCCTTATAGCTAATTTTGGAACAAAAAATGTTAATAAAAAAGATACTAAAATATCCCTGAATATTTATATCTTTTATATTTAATTTTATTTATATTTTTTCTTGCAAACATAAATATTTATTAATTAGTGATAATACCCAAATTATCATTTCTCTTTAGGGGCGAAGTCAAACTCGGCCCAAGACCCAACAAGGAGCATGGACTGAGAGTCTTAGAAGCCCAATGCCTCTAAGCCCTAGCGCATGAACGCACGGATGCACGTAGGAACTAAGGAGATGAGGCCAATGGGCTGTTCGATCGGACTGACAGGACACTTCCCCCAACAGCCCACTGACACACGCTACCACCATTCCTCCTGCCTTATCCCCGTTACATCGCCACCTGCTTACCCACCCTGACATGGGAGTATATCACTCAAGTGGACTTTCCATCCATAAAAATACCAGGTCATTTTACATCCGGTGTCAAAGTAGGTAGGCAGGAGGCGATGTGACGGGGATAAGGTAGGACGAATTATTGTAGCATGTGTCAGTGGACTGTTGGGGAAAGTGCCCTATCAGTTCGATCGGACAGCCCGTTGGCCTTATCTCCTTGATTCCTATGTGCATCTGTGCATTCATACACCAGGCCTTAGAGGTATTGGGCTTCTAAAACACTCAGCCCATGCTCCTTGTTAGGTCTTAGGCATAGCTTGACTTCGCCCTAAAAGAGAAATGATAATTTGGGTATTATCACTAATTAATAAATATTTATGTTTGCAAGAAAAAAATATCAATAAAATTAAATATAAAAAATATAAATATTTAGGGGTATTTTAGTATCTTTTTATTAAGATTAGGGACTTTTTTGTTCCAAAATTAATTATGGGGGCATTTTAAAACCCTGGAAAAAACTTTAGGGGCATTTTAAAACTCTGGAAAAAAACTTCAAGGGAATTTTAGTACCTTTGTCCATTTTTGATTAAAATACACATGGCTGACGTGGCATATTTTGCACATGTCAATGGCATGTCAGCGCCGTTAACACCCGACTTAACTGCAGCTAAACGGAAGGGTAAATTTATCCAGATTTTATAAGTTGAATGGCCTTTTTGCTCTGAAAAAAATGACATGGGCATTTAACCTCCTTTCAAACAAGTTGGAGGGCAAATCAATACCTTTTCCCATTTGAAAACTATGCCTACATAAACATGTCTATGCATAGAGTTAAAATTATCCTGCACGATCATATACATGTCATGTCTATTTCCTTATGCTTGCTTTCACTTCTCCCCATTCGACGGTAGCTTATCGGCCACCTCAAGACTTCTTCCTTCATAACCTGCGCACAGTAAATAACATTACATCCTGAGCATTAAAAATATTCAGTGGTGGATATATATTCTAAATTTTTCATTCATAATTTCATACACACATGCATCATTTAAAACTTTCATAAATTATTTTCATATATTTACAGTCAATTGCTTAAACTTCCTCTAATTATACTATTTTCATTTTAATATCAAATATTCTTTAACAATTATCCATACTTGCATTTTCATATCTTAACACTCACATTAACATAATTAACATATCCAATTCCTACATCAATTATTTTATTTCAACTAATTAAACTAACTTTAAATCCTTATTTATTATTTCCATTAACAATTTATCATTAACCATACATAAACCTATATGCTTTATTATTTAAAGGTCATGTAAATCAATTAATTTATTCTTACTTATTAGACTATCCTTATTTTCTTAATTAATATGTCCAAAAATAATATTCATTTCCATTTAAATGTTTCATTCTTATATATATATATATATCCTTTATTAACACTAATGTCATTCTTAATGTTATTTTTTCCATTATCATACTATTAAAGCATACATATTAGTTTAAGTTTTTTAACACAAATAAATTTTAAACAATTACATTATTATTACTCAGATTACTTTAATTACATAAACTTTATCTATTTTTCCATATTTATCATCATTTCAATTATTATTATTATTATTATTATTATTATTATTATTATTTCTTTAATTACATTATACCTTAATTTTCCATTACCCTTATAATTACATCTACTAGTCAATTTTCTTGTCAAATTTCATTTTAGTCCTTCAATTTACATTATTATCATTAATTTACAATTTAGTTCTTATACTTTTACTAAATTACAATATTGCCTTTCTTTTTCACTTATTTACAATAATACCATTAATTAATCTTTTTTTTACATTTGTTTCATTATTTGACATACAAATTATCATTTGGTCCTTAAAATATTATTTTCAAGTCAAAATACATTTTGATCCTTATATTATCATTAAATTACGATTTTGTCATTCAATTTCACTATAATTACAATTGAGCTATTAATTATCCATATTTCATATCTAATTCATTATTTAACATGTAAAATTGCCATTAGTCCCTAAACTACATCTTATACATAATTTCACATTTAACCCATACTTATTCAACTTATTATATATTTAACCAATTAATTACTTATTTTTTATAATTACCTTATTTTTTCTTATTATTAAGTATAATTGCAATTATACCCCTAATACTCTTAAATTCTTACAATTTGATCTTTATTCACTTCATTCCTCTTGTTATTTCATATTTATTCATTTTAATCCATCTTTGCCCTTTGTCTCAATCTTTTACATAATTACCATTTTAATCTAATTTCTTTATATATAGCACCCCGATTCCCACCCTAGTAGATTGAGCATGTTATTGTATGATTTATTACTTTAATTATTGGTATATGAGTCTATTACATGATAGTAGTTAACTAGATGTTTTGATTGTGTGGTGAAGAAAAGAAGAAGGACTAGAATGGGACTTTGCCAACATCACCTTAAGAGTTTGACATATGGAAGAAAGAGAGAAAAAAAGGAAGAGTAGATAAGGATGAAGAGAGAGAGCACGTGAGGGACAGCCACTGCCCTCTCACATTTCTGCCTCTCTTCCTCTTCTTCTTCTCTTCTTCTCACTTTTTATTCCCCTGATTTTCTTTGCAAACTTGTGGATCTTGAGTTGATTTTAGTAAATTTCCAGCTATGGGTAAGTAATTGTTCCTCTTCTTCTTCTCTCTTTATCTTGTTTTCCTTTGATGAGTTTGGATTTGAGTTTTGAGCTATTTGTATGGTTGTGTTAGTTTTAGCAAAGAATCCTGCTAGAGAGCCTAAAGGGAAGGAGATTGCTAGTGGTAGTGCCGCTAATTGATCGATTGTGTGGTTTTGAAGCCAAGAGGTTTGGGAATTTATGAATTTTTATATTTGTTGATTTTGATATTTTGATATGTTTTTTCTGGAAATTAATGAGATTAAACTTGTTTATGTTTATATAAATGTTATGGGTTTTGATTAATTGGAATAGACATGCCATGATTGTACTGGATTGCATCAAAATTTGGAGGTTGTGTGAATTAAAGAGGAAAATTATGGGTTTGGCTAGTCTTGATTTTGATTGTCTTATTTGAATGATTTGATCCAAGTTAATTAGAATAAAACATGGGTTTTATGTTGTATAATATGTGATGATTGCTCGTTTTGGATTGTGTTGAAGTTTGGTAAGTTTATTACATGTTGGGTGGATTTTGGGTATGAGTTTTTCTACAGATTTTTGGCAGGGGAGCTAGAAATTGACTCTGTCGCGAGCGCGACAGAGCCTGGTGTTTTGAGCTCCTATAGTGGAAGCCCTCTATCGCGGGCACGATACCCATCGCGAGCACAATAGAGAGTTCAGTTTTGCCAGGTTGTGTTGTCGTGTGCGTGCCCAGGTGCGAAGGCGCGATAGTAACCTTCCCCGCCTTCTATCGCGAGCGCGACAAAGGCCTTTTTGGACCTCCTCGCCCTCTGTTGCGAGTGCAACAGCTGCCCTGTTTGCTTTTTTATTTTCTTTTATAATAATTGACATGAATGATTCTTCATATAAAGTAAACACTTTTGTGTATGAACTATTATGTGTCCTAATGGATACCTGATATGAAATGTTTTATGCATAGCCTGCAAGAGTTAAGTTAGTGGATAATTAGGCATGCTTAAAGAGTACTGTTAGCTGCAGCGCCAATGTATTTTGGACCCTAATCAGGTCCCCATTTGGGTCCTCGTGATCCTTAATGTTTTTGAATCTTGTTTAAGATCCTCAATGTGAAAATATTTTGGATGAAAATAAAGAAATTGCTTTTGACCATACCCACGGGTACTATGTGTTCACTCGCTTTTCACTACTATGAGTTTGCAAGCGCATATGTGATTTATTTATAAATGTGATATTGCTATATTAATAAGTATATGTTATGGAATTCTTATGGATGCAGTGCATGATATAAAGTTATTATGCTCTTATGGAATTTTAATATGCTTGTGACATACGCATGTGTTTTGCCTTTACAGCCATTGTGAATGGCCGTTCATCTTTTGTTTCCCTTTGCTTGCGTAATGGCTCGATTGTTATCGCAATACAAAGGTATTAGATCAACAATGATAGGCACCACTCCTAATTCAGTAATGAACTTCTTGATCGATACTGCTTCCTTAGCCACCTCTAAAGTAGCAATTTACTTAGCTTCTGCAGTAGAATTAGCAATCATCTCTTGTTTGGAACTCTTCCAACTGACTGCTCCTTCTCCCATTATGAACATAAAATTTGACTGTGATTTACAGTCATTTTTGTCTAAGTGAAAGCTGGCATCAGTACACCCACTTGCAAGTTCTCTATATACAAAGAATATATACTTAGTTCTTCATAGGTACTTAAGGGTATTCTTGACTGCACTCTAGTATTCCTCTCCATAATTGGATTAGAATCTGATTGTGACACTCAAAGCAAATGCTACATTTAGACGCATACATAACATAACATACATGATAGAACTAATTGTAGATGCATATGGTATTCTATTGAAATTCTCTATATCCTCTTGTGTCTTAAGACAAATAGATTTAAAAAGGTGCTTCCCATGTACCATGGGTATAAACCCTTTCTTGGAGAGGTCCATATTAAACCTCTTTAATACTTTATCTATGTATGTAGACTGTGAAAGACCTAGCAACCTATTGGATCTATCTCTATAGATCCTAATTCCCAAAATATAAGATACTTCTCCAAAGTATTTCATGGAAAATTATTTGGATAACTAAATTTTAACTGATTGAAGAACGGAGATGTCATTTCCCATTATCAATATGTCATCCACAAATAGAACAAGGAAAATGATTGCACTCCTACTGACCTTCTTATACGCACAAGGTTCATCCTCATTCTATGAAGAACCAAACTCTTTAGTTGTTTGATTGAATCGGATGTTCCAGCTCCTAGATGCTTGCTTCAATCTATAAATGGATCTTTAAAGCTTGCTGTGATGCGCGCCGGATCGCCCAGCAAGGGCCCTCGCTTTGAATCCGCCTTTGGGATTCGAGGAATTGATTTGCATCTTTTGATCATGGGCGCCATGAGACATCATCGGTGTATTCCTCCCAATAGAACATTGGGGAGAACAACCTAGTCTAATGACACCTAAAGGCACCTTTGAGGCATTTGGAGTCACCACCCAATTTGCAAGAAATTGGGAAAAAGTCTCTCACCTCTAACGGTCTAAAACAGAGATATGGTGTCCGGAACTTCCCTCTTATTCATGCTTTGGTTAATTATAAATAGGTTTTTAACCTCTTAAAATTATATCCCTCATCTCACGCGATTGATGCATTTAAATTAAATAGCATATTCCAAGCATACGAAAGCGATAAAAGGAAAGCGATAAAGAAAGCGATAAACACACAAGCACACAATTACAAGAGAAATAGGAGCAGAATATAACCCCAATAAAAGGAAATTAAAAATGTAAATGGGACGGAATACAATCCCCAAAAATAAACAAAGTTGCCCAAACATTAATTACAAGGGACCAAAAAGAAATGAGCTTAAATTTAAAACACTCACATAAAATAAGAAAAGGCATACATAAATCGGGGCATTATTTTGGGAACATTGGTTCCTTCGCACTTGGTCGAAACTTAGGAACATTGGTTCCTTCGCATTTATTTGAAGAGGGTTCGAAGAGTTATTTTTGATTATTTGATGAAAATGGGGATGAGTAATCCCATTTTTGGAGAAAATTGACTCTTCGTTTTAATTGTGATATTTTTATTGTTGGGCTAAAACAAGGGACATTGGTCCCAATTTTATTAGTAAAAATTCTAATTTAATTATAGAAGTAATTTTGTAATTTTTTATCGCACACGTACACAAGTAAAATAATTATTTACAAACAACACAACATGAAAAGAGAGTTAAGAAAGTTCTCACCAAAACCGGTGTGATTCTCCACGCGTCGCGACCCATCCGGGGAGTCACGGGGACGCTCACATTACCCAACTCAAATTAAATCTCAGACAAAAATAATATCAAAAATATTAGTAAATATTCCAAGTAAATTGATCAAACAAATGCAAAATATAATAATAACAACAATGATAGGAATGCAATAAAATAAATCATTAACAGTAATAACAATACAACAATAAATAAGATAAATAATATAATAATCATAATAAAACCACATAATAATAATAATATATTAATACCAATAATGATTAGAGTATAAAGTAAATAATAATAATAATAATAAAAATAAAAATAAAAATGTGACCCAATAATAATTATAATCCACAAGAACAATCCTAACCACAATAATAATAATGATGCAATTAACATTATAACAGCAAATCACCATAATAAATAATAGCAACAATATAACATCAATAGACATAAAATAAACATGTGATAATAATGATAAAAACAGAATAATAATAATAATAATAATAATAATAATAATAATAATAATAATAATAATAATAATAATAATAATAATAATAATAATAATAATAATAATAATAATAATAATAATAATAATAATAATAATAATAGAAAAGAAGCATGAAAATCAAAGCAAACAAGTGACATATTGATAGTGATATTAACACATTAAAATACTAAAATAAACAATAGATGTGGTAATAATGGCAAAAATAATATTACCAACAATAAATAATATACAAAAAATAAATTAGAACGAGTCCAAAAATGTTTACCCTCAGAATTTTTTAGATCGGAAATAGGATGTCTCAATCCGTTCCCCTTGACGAATTTGTGGTAATGAAAATTTGAAGAAAATATAGAAATCAATATTTTGAAATAAAATCAAGAGAATATTTTGATAAAAATATTTTTTGGTGGCTGATTTGAGCAAACGAAATTAATTTTCCAAGCTCAAATCACTCAAGAAATGAAATATATTTTTTGAAGAAAAATAAATAAATTAAAACTTGAGAGAAAGAAAAAAGAACTTGAGAAATTTTTAAGAACTTTTGCTGGAGAGAGAAAAGCTAGAGAGAAAAACCCAAAAACCAAAAAAAACTCCCCCTTCCAAAATGTTTCCGTCCTCCTCAGAATGAAGGGTAATTCCCCTTTAATTTTCTGTTGTGGCCAAAAAAAAGGAAGGGACAAAGCAGCTTTTAATTTTGTTGTTCCAAAATTAGCATAAATGGGTGAAAGACTGAAGAAAACAGACTGAAAAAGAAGAAAAAATCAGGAAAAAAAGCAGAGAAAGGGACAGCACAAGGCAACGGCCAGGTGGCCGCTCGGAGGGGAGGGAGCGCGCGCCTGTGCGCATGCTGCCCTCTGCAGTGTGCAGGATCCCCTCCCCCGCGCATGCTGCTGCGCGCGCGGAGTCCCCTGCGCACTGTGCGCTGCAGTGGCATGCCGTGCGGGCGCTCCCGCGCGCTGCCGCAGGTGGCACTCGCGACCCCCTTTTTTTTTTAAAAAAAAAAACCTTAAGGACACAAAATTAATATTTTCTACCCTATTTTAATTTTTGATTTCTGAAATATACATTTTTAATTATTTTTCGAAAAAATACAATTTTGACAAGGGAACAATCGATTCTCACTTTCTTGCCGAAAATCGGTCTTTTGTTTCATCATCGGGTAATCCTGATCTTAGACCACCTCAGGACTCGGTGTCTACAGTTGCCCCCAATTTTGGAGAACTTAGAACTTAGGTGCCTAAGTGAGCCAAAATCCATAAAAGAAAGGAAAGAAGCGCGTACCTGAGGCGGCTATCTTCCCGGAACGCTAGTGAAATCATTTCCTTAAGCCGCTGTATAGACTGAGGGTGATGCGTCGAGTCTGCTCCAGACAAAACGCGAGGGTTGCTCTTTTGAGCTGCACCGAGTCTGGTCCAGACTTACAAAGTGCGAGGTTGCTCTTCTAAACTGGTGGTGGTGCGCCGAGCCTGCTCCAGACTTACAAAACAGGAGATATATACTCCGCAGAGGACTGCACCAAGCCACTGACAAGCCTACAAAAAGTGCAGGAAATATCGTCCTCAGAGGACTACACCAAGCCGCTGACAAGGCTACAAAAAGTTCAAGAAATATCCTCCGCAGAGGATTGCACCGAGCCGCTGACAAGGCTACAAAAAGTGCAAGAGATGTCCTCCGCAGAGGAATGCACCGAGCCGCTGACAAGGCTACAAAAAGTGCAAGAGATATCCTCCGTAGAGGAGTGCATTGAGCCGCTGACAAGGCTAAAAAAAGTGCAAGAGATATCCTCCGCAGAGGAATGCACTAAGCCGCTGACAAGGCTACAAAAAGCGCAAGAGATATCCTCCGCAGAGGAATGCACCGAGCCGCTGATAAGGCTACAAAAAGTGCAGGAAATATCCTCCGCAGAGGAACGCACCGAGCCGCTGACAAGGCTACAAAAAGTGCAAGAGATGTCCTCCTCAGAGGAATGCACCAAGCCGCTGACAAGGCTACAAAAAGCGCAAGAGATATCCTCCACAGAGGAATGCACCGAGCCGCTGACAACGCTACAAAAAGTGCAGGATGTCCTTCTAGATTGCTCTCCTGAGCTGGGTGTTCATTTTGATATTTTTTGCAAAATTATATGTACAGAAGTATACACGAAAAGATTTATGCATGATGTGAGATGCATGTATATGCAGCAATGCAAGATTAGAATTCATCTGAGTGGATTTGGAGGCGACGGCCGGTTTGGTCATAACGCGCTGCAGGATCGATGCCCTCTGGGATTGCTTTTGAGTCTCATGCCTCTGTGGGATTATGAGGTTCTCTTCTGATATCTGTAGTTATTATTTTGAAGGTAGTGCGTCCCTCATGGATTTTCACACTAGCTTTTCTTAGCGGGGAATGCGTCCTTGCTGGATTTTCACATAACCCTGTACCTCATTTTTTGCCTGGAATGGACCCAACCCAATCCAGTGGCTTTTATTCATTTTATTTTTTTTATAGGACAGACCGCCTGTTCCTAGGTTTTCACCCTACCCTTTGGCCTAACTTTTGCTTTGAGCGCCCGTTACGGTTTTCATCTCTAACGGCCCCCTTTTTTTTTTGGAGAAGTTGGAGTTGTTGCGAAAGATCTTTCGGGTATGATTGACATGTGCTTATATCTCAGATTATGGTTGTATGAGTTTGGTCCTTTATTGGGGAGGTGCCGTAGGATTGGCTTTACAGTGGGTAGCAAGATGAGTTGACTGAAGGGCCTTAGTGGTGAGAGTGGCAGAGGATCGATAGTACCAATGTGCTGATTTTATGCTGGAACCAGACAACTTTGAGTACGCAAAATGAAATGTTCTGGTCGGAGACTACACCCTCGCTTCCATAAGTATATGTAAGAGGAGGGTACTTAGCCCTGCAGTAGATAATAGGACCCCTCGGCTTAGGTATCTGGTTGGTGAGAGCAGGAGTAGAGTAGCCACTTAGATTTACTTTTTATAAAAGACCTAGGAACTGATGAGTTAAACCGCTTTTATTTTATGTATTTGAAAAGACTGTGTGCATTTCAACATGATTTCTCCATACATGATCACCATTTAACATGGATTCAGAATGCAAAATTACACCTAATCTCGGAGTGGATCTTGTAAGCATCAGACTCCTGTTTCCAATCAGCCCTCGCGGGTTTTCTTGATTGAATATTTTCTCTTTTTTTTTTTTTTTTAGCCTCTGCCATGGACCCTCCTTCATTTCGTCGGGGTTGATTGAATTTGCTTCGCTTGCTGTCCGTCAGGATTTTGCTTCCTTGGATAACAACTTTTCAAGAATGAATGGGCCTTCATATGTTGGTCTGTATCCATCTCGTCCGCCTAGAACACGCGGAGCTATTTGTCCAGACACCCTATCTTACTCTCCCGGCGGGTGCTTTCTGACTTTCTTCCCCAATGATCGGATGAGGTGTTTTCTGATAGGGATAGCAATCTTGAAACCCTTTTCCGTTTGACATGTTTAGTTGCTGCAGCTTTTGCTTCCATAACTGTCCCTTAAGGATTTGACGTGCTTCAATAGGCAGTAATGTTTTCGCCTCACGCACCGAGGTATAAAGCATGACTCTTATAAAGGTTCTAATTGCGGACCCCAGAATGGGTCTACTCCGTGACCTCCTTGGCCTTCCTCTTGTTCGTATGTCATCTGTATGTCATCAGCTCATCTCTCGTGCAGCACATCCTTTATACTTATGGACTGGGCGGATGGCTTATGGATTAGTGTTCAGGTCCTTTCAGTGGCAGGCGTGAGCAGTAATAACACAAGAATATCCCTCGCATTATTCCTCCTCTATATTGATAAACTGATTGGGCGGCTTATGGATCAGTCTTTAGGTCCTTTTCAGTGGCTAAGAAGAACGACAAAACGCAGATATGTGTAGATTAACGGGACTTGAGCAAAGCTTGCCCCCACATAGCATTCCCTTGCCCCTTGATCAATTCTCTCTTTTCTTCTCTCTTTTCTTTTATCATAATTTTTTTGTTTTGGTTTTTTTTTTTTCATTCCCAATTTTCTTTTAGCAAGCTTCGCTCGAATCCTAAAGCTTACACATACGTGTGCTTTTCTTTTTAACCGCTAGGGCCATCGTTGTTCAATCTAGTTGGGTGTTGTATTTCAGTAAGGATTTTGATTCTGGTTCTGCTTGCGAGTTCCCCTTTCAACCATTTCTGTCTATTTCAGCTTGAGTCTTTTGAGATATGTTGGCATAGTGTGCTTCATGATTATCTTCTGGCATGTCTTTGTAGGTCCAAGCAAAGACTTTTATTTCATTTTTTTTATTTTCTCTCTCTTACTCTCTCTTCAAGAGTCATAACAGATGCTATCAAGATTTTCTTTGGGTTCCCCCAAAGTTTCGAGATTAAAAGAAATGGCATCGTTTAAATCATTATTAAATATGAATGTGTCATGATCATGCATGGTGAAATCACGATAAAATATCACAGAGATAAATAAAACATCCATTCTACATTAGAGTTAAAGAGTTAAAACATCATCATTAGATAGTTCGAAAATAAATAAGATCATCTAAACAGCTAACATCCTCCCTTCTCGCCAACCCGGATGCTGTAGTCTACGGTCTACTATCACTTTCGGGAACCATTCTCCTCACCTCTCAACTCCACATTAATGAGGCCTTGAATACGCTTTCTCAGAGTTTGACACCCATCAGTCTCATGCCCAGTATGCTGATGGTAAGTACAACACCAATCTGCTCGGTGACCGGGACGCCCTTGGCTCCCGGCGGGTTTTGCAGGTTTCGGCTGTAGCTTCCCCTTTTTGATAAAGTGAAAGAGGTGCTTAGATAAAGTCTTATCCCAAATGGTATAGTGATCTTGAGTAGTTCCAATGTTTGGAAGCTTGGTGGCCTCAACATCTCTCACACTGTTATCACCGAGACTCGAGCTTTCCTGATTGTCACCCCCAATGACGTTGCCCCCTCCTTTGAAGACTATCAGCTATTTATCATTAACATGATCCTGCACTTGACCTTTCGAGGTGTGGTAATTATTCCTTAGATATCTAGCGTGTCGCCGACACCTCCTATGCCCTCGATTTCTGGCTGGGTTGGCTAACTATGAGCGCAGGTCCTCCTCTGCTGCTTGAGGAACAGATCCGTCCATGCTGAAATAACATTTTTGAACTATTCTAACCGTCGGGGTTTCCTTTGTCCCTTGAGTGCCGGCACAGATGTCACGCTTATACGGTCGATTTCTCTTTCCTAAGTTCACAGAGACTTTCTCATGAGCAGCCCGGGCAATTGCAAGTTTAGACTTTGAAATTTCTTCTTCGAGGACGTCCATCCTTTTCTTTTGGCCCCGTGTCATTATCAGAAACCCATCCTCCAGGACCTGCCTCTTGCCTTTTTGTTCAGATGACGGAGTAAAAGGTGACTCTCCTCCAGGTCCAGTCGGTGATAGGTGTACTTCCTTAGTTGGATCATGCTCTCTTCGTAACGTGGTAGGAGCAGTAGGCTGTTGTTCGACAGGTGGCACCACGGTGGCGACTAAATTCTCCATAGTAGTCATCGTCTGAGCCTCAAACTTTTCAATCCCACCTTTTATCTCCTTTACCGCGCTATCCTCTCCCTTGGGGACTTCATCCGCCACAGTCTGGGGAATTACTTGCTCATCCTCTTCCTCCACCATGAGATCATCTTTTGGGTCAAGAATTCTTTTCGGCTCAAGAGGTGTCGCTGCTCTGGGCTCAATATTTGGTAATTGTATGGTAGGGACTACTATAGGAGCCTCTTCTATAATAGGTAATTCAACTTGTTCAATAGCAGGGGCCACAGGCGGCTCGCTGGCATTTGGTGTCATTTGGGCAATAATGTTTTCTATCATGGCCAAAATGCTCCTTTCAAAATCCCCAAGCCTCTTATCTAGATCTTGCATCATCGTGGTAGTTCTGCCATCGAAGATGATTCACTAGTCGCTGAGAGTGGCTCAAAATCCCAAACAGGCACTAATTCTAACAATCTAAGGGGTGAGTCTGTCGTCACTAGTCGATCGTCAGAACCTCTAGTCCACTTGGATGAATCTATGATGGCTGAAAGATCCAAATTGTTAGAATGATGCATGGATGACATGTATAATGCATGATCGTACCATGCAAATGGCCTTTGATGAATGCGAGATCCATGGATTACCACGATATGATGGGATGCATGGAAGAAACCACATGCGGGATGATATGTACATGTGAAAAGAATAATATGCAGATGAAAAGATGTATATACATACACAGCATGAGATAAAATATTATTATTTGTACATGTATTTGTTTCGTTGACATACATGAATGACATGCGATGCATGAGCACGTTGTGCAGCATCCACAACCACATACAAGTAGATAGATCCTTCCAATCTTATCACTCCCACACATGAGGTCGTACGGTCTCTTTCCTAGGTGGGCTTAGTCCACGGATCAACAGGGGACCCAATAAATGCGCACGACAAAAAAAAACCGGCAGTATAACACTCCTAGTCTAATGAGCATACGTATGAGTTTTGGCCATCACGTGTTCGAACAATTCAATCTCATCAAGATGGGCCTACCGGGGCATAAAAGCCTTTGATAGAAAACCATTTTAAATTGGTTGATTTTGTTTAATACGCGATGACCCACACCACAAGCATTGTATTAAGGAGCATGCTACCTAGGGGAAGCTTCTACTTGCCATTACATGGGCTTTGGTCAAGGTGATGCGATTTTAAGGCTACCTAAGCATGGTCCCTGCCGACGGGTCTAGCTCATCACGAGCGCAGCGACCGATCGGGTCTCCATTCGATATACCCAAAAGGTATAAAGCTTAGGCTGGTGATTATCCTTGACACTTTCCTGCAATGAGTGAAAGTAGGATCGTGCTTCGGGAACGCACCGAGGTAAAAAGGGACCAACTATCGTAAGTCTAAGGCTCTAAAATGCGATGCAATTTCGAAGAGAGACAGAATTTTATGTTTTAAAAATCCAACTACACACTTTAACCAAAGCACTTTCGGAGCAAAGTCTCAAACACAAAGTCCCCAGCGGAGTCGCCACTGTAACTCGCGCCGGATCACCCAGCAAGGGCCCTCGCTTTGAATCCGCCTTTGGGATTCGAGGAATTGGTTTGCGTCTTTTGATCATGGGCGGCATGATACATCATCGGTGTATACCTCCCAATAGAACATTGGGGAGAACAACCTAGTCTAATGACACCTAAAGGCACTTTTGAGGCATTTGGAGTCGCCACCCAATTTGCAAGAAATTGGGAAAAAGTCTCTCACCTCTAAAGGTCTAAACCAGAGATATGGTGTCCGGAACTTCCCTCTTATTCATGCTTTGGTTAATTATAAATGGGTTTTTAACCTCTTAAAATCATATCCCTCATCTCACGCGATTGATGCATTTAAATTAAATAGCGTATTCCAAGCATACGAAAGCGATAAAAGGAAAGCGATAAACACACAAGCACACAATTACAAGAGAAATAGGGGCGGAATACAACCCCAATAAAAGGAAATTAAAAATGTAAATGGGACGGAATACAATCCCCAAAAATAAACAAAGTTGCCCCAAAATTAATTACAATGGCCCAAAAAGAAATGAGCTTAAATTTAAAACACTCACACAAAATAAGAAAAGGCATACATAAATCGGGGCATTATTTTGGGAACATTGGTTCCTTTGCACTTGGTCGAAACTTAGGAACATTGGTTCCTTCGTATTTATTTGAAGAGGGTTCGAAGAGTCATTTTTTATTGTTTGATGAAAACGGGGATGAGTGATCCCATTTTTGGAGAAAATTGACTCTTCGTTTTAATTGTGATATTTTTATTGTTGGACTAAAACAAGGGACATTGGTCCCAATTTTATTAGTAAAAATTCTAATCTAATTATAGAAGTAATTTTGTGACTTTTTATCGCATGCGTACACAAGTAAAATAATTATTTACAAACAACACAACATGAAGAGAGAGTTAAGAAAGATCTCACCAAAACCGGTGTGATCTCCACGCGTCGCAACCCATCCGGGGAGTCACGGGGACGCTCACATTACCCAACTCAAATTAAATCTCAGACAAAAATAATATCAAAAATATTAGTAAATATTCCAAGTAAATTGATCAAACAAATGCAAAATATAATAATAACAACAATGATAGCAATGCAATAAAATAAATCATTAACAGTAATAACAATACAACAATAAATAAGATAAATAATAAATATAATAATCATAATAAAACCACATAATAATAATAATATATTAATACCAATAATGATTATAGTATAAAGTAAATAATATTAATAATAATAATAAAAATGTGACCCAATAATAATTATAATCCACAAGAACAATCCTAACCACAATAATAATAATGATGCAATTAACATGATAACAGCAAATTACCATAATAAATAATAGTAACAATATAACATCAATAGACATAAAATAAACATGTTATAATAATGATAAAAAAAGAATAATAATAATATTAATAATAATAATAATAATAATAATAAAAGATAATAATAATAATAATAATAATAATAATAATAATAATAATAATAATAATAATAATAATAATAATAATAATAATAATAATAATAATAATAATAATAATAATAATAATAATAATAATAATAATAGAAAAGGAGCATGAAAATCAAAGCAAACAAGTGACATATTGATAGTGATATTAACACATTAAAATAGTAAAATAAACAATAGATGTAGTAATAATGGCAAAAATAATATTACCAACAATAAATAATATACAAAAAATAAATGAGAACGAGTCCAAAAATGTTTACCCTCATAATTTTTTAGATTGGAAATAGGACGTCTCAATCCGTTCCCCTTGAAGAATTTGTGGTGATGAAAATTTGAAGAAAATATAGAAATCAATATTTTGAAATAAAATCAAGAGAATATTTTAATAAAAATATTTTTTGGTGGGCGATTTGAGCAAAGGAAATTAATTTTCCAAGCTAAAATCACTCAAGAAATGAAATATATTTTTTGAAGAAAAATAAATAAATTAAAACTTGAGAGAAAGAAAAAAGAACTTGAGAAATTTTTAAGAACTTTTGCTGGACTGTGAAAAGCTAGAGAGAAAAACCCAAAAGCCAAAAAAAACTCCCCCTTCCAAAATGTTGCCGTCCTCCTCAGAATGAAGGGTAATTCCCCTTTAATTTTCAGTTGTGGCCAAAAAAAAGGAAGGGACAAAGCAGCTTTTAATTTTGTTGTTCCAAAATTAGCATAAAAGGGTGAAAGACTGAAGAAAACAGACTGAAAAAGAAGAAAAAAAAAAAAAAAAAGCAGAGAAAGGGATAACACGGGGCAACAGCCAGGTGGCCGGACGGAGGGGAGGGAGCAAGCGCCTGTGCTCATGCTGCCCTCGGCAACACGCGCGCGACAATAGCACGCGGTAGGCAAGCACCGCGCGCGCCTGCCGCGCGTGTGCTGCCCTTGGCAGCGCGCGCGGCAGGCAGGCACCGCACGCGTGCTACCCTTGGCAGCGTGCGTAAGCGTGCGCGGGATGCCCTCCCCACGCGCGCAGCACCCTGCGCGCTGCACGCTGGGGCGGCCTACCGTGCGGGCGCCCTCGCACGCTGCCGCAGGTGGCACTCGCGACCCCTTTTTTTTAAAAAAATAACTTAAGGACACAAAATTAATATTTTCTACCCTATTTTAATTTTTAATTTCTGAAATTTACATTTTTAATTAGTTTTCGAAAAAATACAATTTTGACAAGGGAACAATCGATTCTCACTTTCTTGCCGAAAATCGGTCTTTTGTTTCATCATCGGGTAATCCTGATCTTGGACCACCTCGGGACCCGATGTCTACACTTGCATACTTTTTTAGCATTACCAGATGTGAACCAGGCTATGTCATATACACTTTCTTAGCTAGATTTCCATTCAGGAAAGTTGTCTTCACATCCATTTGCCAAATCTCATAGTCATAATAAACGACAATGGCTAAAAGTATTCTAATGGACTGAAGCATTACTACTGGAGAAAACATTTCATCAAAGTCAATACCTTCTCTTTGACAATAACCTTTATCTACTAAATGAGCCTTGTAAGCAACTATATTACCTTCCATGTCAGTCTTCTTCTTGAAAACCTTTTTGCACCATATGGGTTTTATTCCTTTAAGTGGTTGAGTCAAAGTCCATACTTAGTTCTCCACAATTCCTGTTCCGTACTACTCAAAACTTCTTGATTGCTTATAGGCTCACTATCCTATACTACAATTACATTCTTATCTGAGTCCACCAGGAATCGATATCTCAGTGGTATAAAATGTATCTTAGTAGATTTTCTAAGAACTTATGTACATTCAGGTTCAGTTATAATCTCATCATTATGAGATTAAGTTTCGGGTTCAACCGGTTGATTTGCTTCAATTTATGGGTCTTGAACTTCACTAAGTTCAATTCTACTCCCACTGTCCTCTCTTAGAAGGAACTCTCTTTCAAAGAAGACAATATGCCTTGAAAAAAGTACCTTTTGTTCCAAGGAATTCCAATTGTTTCTCTTGGATAAAGGTGTAGGTATGGCATGTATACGACCTCAATGGATGACTACGAGATTGTGTAGGATAGGGATATGAATTGTGAATCAGTATGTTTGTTATATTGTTGCATCTGTATGTTTGTTATCGTTGTAGGAAAAACAATTCCCACTAAACTAACGAGTGCATTGTAGCGTA
The DNA here is from genome assembly GCA_947683425.1 of Excoecaria cochinchinensis. Taxonomy (NCBI): domain Eukaryota; kingdom Viridiplantae; phylum Streptophyta; class Magnoliopsida; order Malpighiales; family Euphorbiaceae; genus Excoecaria; species Excoecaria cochinchinensis. The sequence goes on from CANTUQ010000092.1 coordinate 15,430,726, forward strand.
TGTCAGTACAGTGTTGTGACATCAATATCCCTACCATTTACGGGTTTAGAGTGTTATAGCACGACCTCCTGTACGAAAGTAAGAAGGTCGAGAAGATTTTCTTTTCTCTTGCATTTGTTTATTCATACTGCATACATATTTTTTCAAGCAAATAATAATAATAATAAATAATATATATATATAATTAATTTTAAAACATCAATAATAAATAAAACATATACATCTCATTCTATGAATAAAATTTTTCACATACATCATTCTAATCCATTGATTTTTTGGCCATCATAGAAAATTTATCTAAGTGGTTTAGGGATGTCGGAAGCCATTTTATTAGAATCTAGTACAGCAAAGTATGTGTAGACACCGGGTCCCGAGGCGGTCCAAGATCAGGATTACCCGATGATGAAATAGAAGACCGATTCTCGGCAAGAAAGGTGAAAATCGATCGTTTCCTTGTCAAAGATGTGTTTTTCGGAAAATAATTAAAAAATATACTTTTTGGGGAAATTAAAATTAAAACGGAGTAAAAAAAATAAATATATTAATTTTGTGTCAAAAATTTAAAAGAAAATAAAAATAAAAAAAAAAAAGAAGAGGAAGTCGCGAAGGCCGCCTGCGGCAGGCCGCCCCAGCGCGCAGGGGCGCCTGCGCGCGAGGCGGGGGGCGCCGCGCGCCCCTCCCTGCGCGCGCGCCCCCCCTGCGCGCGAGGCAGGGGCCTCGCGCGCACCCCCCTGCGCGCGAGGCAGGGGGCGCCGCGCGCGCCCTTGCCCTCTCCGCGCGACCTGTCGCCTGTTCCCTTTTTTCCGCTTCTTTTTCAGTCTGATTTTCTTCGGTCTTTCACCATTTCATGCTTTTTTGGGTGAAACAAAAATAAAAGATTTTCTTGTCTTTTGCCATTTTTGGCCAAGACAAGATTAAATGGGATTTTGGCCTTCATTTTTGGGGGAGGACGGCAACTAATATCCAAGCTTTTCTCTCTCAATTTTTTCCAGCAACTAGCTCTTTGGCTTTGTTTTTCCCTTCTTTCTCAAGTTTTAATCTTGATTTGATCTTCAAAAAAAAAAAAATACACCATCCATTTTATTGAGTGATTTGAGCTTGGAAAATTAATTTCCTTTTGCTCAAATCACCCACCAAAATATTTTCATCAAAATATTTTCCTGATTTTATTTCAAAATATTAATTTCTACATTTTCTTCAAGTGTTTATCATCACAAATCCGACAAGGAAAATCGATCGGGACACCGTTTCCCCAATCTAAAAAATTCTGAGGGTAAACATTCTTGAACTCATCCTCATTTATTCTTTTTGTATATTAATATTATTTTCTCGCTATTATTATCATGTCTATTATTTACTTTTAGCATTTTAATGTGTTAATATCACTAATAATGTATTATTGGTTTGTTTTAATTTGTTTTTTATGTCCATCCACTGTTATTATTATTATTACAATTAGTATTATGTTGTTTGACATTAAACTTTTATACTTTAACTTTTATTCCTTAACTCCCACCATTTTTATTATTCTTCACATTGGTTTCCATTTTCCATTGTTTTTTAGTTCTTCTTTAACTTATTATTATTATTATTATTATTATTATTATTATTATTATTATTATTATTATTATTATTATTATTATTATTATTATTATTTCGTTGTCATTATTTGTCCTAGAATTGGTCATCATTATTATTCTTGCAATTATTTGTTTTATTCATTATTTTTATATCGTTATTGTTAGTAAAGATTTCATTTGTTTTATTATTATTATTATTATTATTATTATTATTATTATTGTTATTATTATTATTATTATATTTATTATTATTATTACTATTATTATCTTGTTATTGTCGCCATACCATGATTATTTGTTATGATTTTATTATTGTCATTATATTGTCTTCATTTGATTAATTTTCGGAATTGTTACTAATATTATTTTTGATGTTAATTTTTGTATGAGTTTAACTTGAATCGAGTTATTTGGGCGTCCCCGCGACTCCCCGGGTGGGTCGCAACGCGTAGGCGGGTACTCCGGTTCGGTGAGACCTTTCTTAGCCATTTCTTTATGTCGTGTTATTTGTAAATATATATTTTTTATTCGTGCACGCGTGCGATAAAAAATCACAAGAATATTTCTATAACTAAATTGGAATTTTCACTAATAAAATCGGGACCAATGTCCCTTATTTTAGCCCAACAATAAAAATATCACAATTAAAACGAAGAGTCAACTTTTCTACAAAAATGGGATCACTCATCCCGGTTTTTTAATTCAAGCAACCAAAACGACTCTTCAAACCCTCTTTAAATTAAAACGAAGGAACCAATGTTCCTAATTTTCAAACAAGTGCGAAGGAACCAATGTTCCTTAAATAATGCCCCGATTTATGTATGCTCTTTTATTTTAATCTTGGGTGAGTGTTTTAAATTCAAGTTCATTTCTTTTTTGGGCCCTTGTAATTAATTTTGGGGCAACTTTATTTATCTTTTGGGGATTGTATTCCGTCCCACTTACATCTTTAATCTCCTTTTAATAGGGTTGTATTCTGCCCTTATTCCTATTGTAATTGTGTGCTTGCGTGTTTACCGCTTTCATTTACCGCTTTCTCTATCTATTGCTTTATCGCTTTTATTTACTTCCTTTATGTGCTTGAAATGCGCTTTTACTTTTAATGCATCGCTCGTGTGAGATGAGAGATATAATTTTAAGAAGTTAGAAACCCATTTATAATTAACCAAAGCATAAATAAGAGGGAAGTTCCGGACACCATATCTCTGGTTTGGACCAATAGAGGTGAGAAACCTTTTCCCAATTTCTTGCAAATTGGGTGGCGACTCCAAATACCTCAAAGGTGCCTTTAGGCGTCAATAGGCTAGGTTATTCTCCCCAATGTTCTATTGGGAGGGATACACCGATGATGTCTCATGGCGCCCATGATCAAAAGACGCGAACCTTCATACCTCGAATCCTAAAGCGGATTCAAAGAGAGGGCCCTTGCTGGGTTGTTCGGGTTCGGCGCGCGTCACAGTATGGTTTTATCACACCCCAATTTCCCCCTAGTAGTTTGGGCCATGTGTATGTGTGCATGTGTGTGTGTGTGTTGGCATGTGTTAATTGTATTTTGGGTTATATGCATGGATTGTGGGCTTGTTAGAGTGTGCATGCTCATAGGGTAGTAGTGTGTGCATTAGTGAGGGGTAGTCTTGTGTGTGGTGTCTTGCATGTTTATAGGGTGTGAGTGGTTAAGATCCACCAAGGATAGAGTGACATATGGCTAGGGTTTTAGGAAGTGGGTGTAAAGTAAATGAGAGAGAAGAGAGCAGTCACCTTTGCTACCTCTTTCTCGTTCTTCTTCCTCCTCTCTTTACCTTCTCTTCCTCTTTCTTCTTCCAGTATGCCCTAGCTTTGATCCAAGTGGTTTTTGGTGGAAATTGATCATCACTTAAGCTTTATTGGTAAGTTTTAGTGGGTTATCTCTTCTTCTTCATCTTTTTTCTTAATCATTGTTAGAGGATTTTTTAATCTAGGGTTTTGTATTTATGTGTTCTTCTTGGGTTCCTGGTTTAGAAGCATCTACTCGTGATCCCAAGGGGAAAGAGAAGGCGAGTGGGAGCGGAGCTTGCAACTAGGAGCATAGGAATTTACAGGTTTGGGAATTTTTGTTCTTAATGCATTTTCTTGTGATTTGGTGTGGTTGAACGATTTTCTGGAAATCTGATGATTATGAGATACATGTTAGTATAAAAGTTATGGGTTTTAGTTTGATTTAAGTTATTATGCATGATTGATGAACTATTGGAACAAAACTTGGATTTGATGCTTTTGCTGCATTTTTCTGGGTTGGTGTTCTTGAAAACTTTGATTTTATAAATGCATGAATTGATTGTATCAAGTGCTATAAGTTGTGTTTTTGCTGTTGTTTGTGATGCTGGCAATGCTCGATCCAAGGTAAGTTGAGGTTTGATTGGATTTTTTATGTTTTGGGTGAGTTTTTGGAGTTAAAGGAAATCTGCAGCTTTTTACAGAATTCGAAACGTGATTGTATCGCGAGATAGAGACATCAGGCTGTGGTTGAGTAAGTATTAGGCTGTGGTTGATTGTCATAGGAAAGTGGTTGTGTTGCGAGATAGAGATCAATCTTCTGTTATGGTTAAAGGTTTTGGTTTGAGTTCCTTGAGTAATGTGATTTCTACTATGCCAGCTAAGAGGTTGATAAGGAAAGGTTGTGAAGCATTTCTAGCAATGGTGTTGGATTCTAAGCATGATCAGGTTAGGATTGAGGATATCCCAGTTGTTAGGGAGTTTGGAGATTTGTTTCCAAGTGAGTTGCCTGGGTTACCTCCCGAGAGAGAGGTGGAGTTGTCCATAGAGATAGTGCCGGGTACTTTGCCTGTAACACCCCCTTCCCATACGTAGGCGATCCCATCCGAGAAGGAGTGAGATGCCGTATGAGTAAAGGTGCCACCAAGCAAGTACAAAGTATAACATACAATCATTCATAACATACATTCAGAAAATATAGAATAATTAAAAACTTTATATAAAAAGAAAGCACAGGCTGATCATGCATTACTATAATTAAGCTATTACAATAATGTTCTGATCAGCAAGCTGATATCAAAAGAATATTACATAACCCAAAATATAGATACAAAAGCGGAAGCTGATACATGAGAGTTCTATACAAAAAGAATCATCACTGATACAAAAATAGCCCTACACTAAAAACCTTCTGTGTTGGCTTGATGACGGCGACTCTCTCAAAGCAAAACTCCTTCCGCACCTGCACGGGTAAACACACCGTGCTAAGCGATATACGCTTAGTGGGGAATCACACATAAATTATGGACGGCCATTCACAATGGTCGTCAAGGCATAACACATTCACAATGGCAGAATGCAAAGGTTATAACATATTCCATATAAGCATGCTCGTATTTAAAATCCATACATTCAGTATCCCAAAATCATAGGCATTACAGAATAAACCATCATGTAATTCATCATTAAACTCATTCAGATATTCCATTCAAAGCCAGATCAGATCAGAACAATTCCATTAACATTTAAAGAACACCTGCTGACTCTAGACAGTGGATAACGAGTGTACTGAGGGTACCTTACGGGTACGAATCGAATACTGAGGGTACCTCACAGGTACAAATCAAATATTATATCATTTATCAAAACATGTTATTTATATACTGAGGGAATCTTAAACAAGATTCTATACTGAAGGGTTCGCGAGGAACCAAACGGGGACCTGATCGGGGTCCAAACTGAACTGAGGGCTGCAGCTAAAAGACTCTATTAGGCATGCCTAACTATCCACTTACTCGACTCCAGCAGGTTATGAGTCAAACAGATCACATTTCAGAGTACAGAGTAGTATTCATCAGAAAATCATGGTATTATTCAAATCAGAGTATATACAAGTAGTACAGGCATTATACTACAGTATAAATTCATCCAGAAGAAAATAATAGATTTATTTTAGAGTCAAAAACTGGGAAAAACTTAGAAAAAGAGCAAAACGGAAAAACGGGCAAGATTGGCTAGTCACAAGGCGTGACTGGCCTCCTCACAGGGCAGGTCACGAGTCGTGACTGAGGGTCACGTCTCGTGACTTGCTCTGTTCCTCGTGGATCTCGCCTCGTCCCTCGCTGATCACGCGACGTGATCTCGCAGATCACGCGGCGCTCACGCAGGTCACGCGACGTGACTGGACATCACGTCGCGTGACTTGCTTCTCTCTTCAATGGATCACGCGACACGCCTACACTCAGCCGGTCACGAGGCGTGACGGGGAGTCACGTCTCGTGACTTGCTTCATTTATGCGGGTCACGAGTTGTGACAGGCAGCCACAACTCGTGACCGGCCTCAAGCTGGCAGGTCACGAGTCGTGACCTAAGGTCACGTCTCGTGACTTGCCTCTCTGTTTGGCGAGTCACGCGACAGCATCAGCAAAACGGGATTTGAACCAGATTTTCCAGAATTTTTCCCAGAACGAAATCAATCAATCTAAATTAGCTTAAAAACCACTCAAACCAGTACTTACCTTCCAGAATAATATCCCAATTCACATAATCAATATACATGCAACTCAATTTAGCATTTTAAACAACCAAATCAAGACTAATTGATTCAAGTTCTTCAAGAGCAGACAAACCCTAGAATTTACAGTAAACATCAAAATCACACAATTCACAATCAAATATTCCCAAACCTGAATTCTAAGCCTCTATCACTTAGCTCCACTAGGACCAGCAACTTCTTTGCCCTTAGGTTCGCGAGGAGCTTCAACTAATGACAAATTCAACAAGAACATTCAACAAAACAAACCCTAAGTTAAACCTAACTCAAGGAAGAAGATGAAAATGACATAAAGGAAAAACTAAGATGAGAATTGCAGTGACTTACCAAGTTAGAAGCAAGAGTGACTAATTTCCACTACCACAATTTGATCTACATCAAGTAGCAATTAGGAAAGGGAAAAGAAGAAGAAGATGGAGCTAGAAAGGGAAAAACGTGAATTGATCTTCCCCTCACTCATACTTCTTTTCTTTATTCATTTCCCTAACCTAATACACATGTCAATTTCTTGGTGGTGGAATTTAATCACTCACACCCTAACTCAACACATCACACACACCAAATGCAACCTCAATTAAATATATTCTACAATGGTAAAAGCAAATGCACACAAATGATTCCCAACTAATAACACCCTAATATGGTATGCACAAGTGTACACAAGTAATTCCTAATTAATTCACACACTAATGCCATGTATGCACCCACATAATAATAAAACCCCAAAATCATGCATTTTACTGAAATACTCTTATGAAATACTGTACACATGCGAATGCTTACACATACAGACAGACAGATAGACAAACAGACAGGCTCATTCTACTAGGGGGCAAATGGGGTGTGACATTGCCCATTTCAAAAACACCTTATCAGATGGCTCCTATAAAGTTGAGGGAACTTAAGACTCAGCTACAAGAGTTATTGGATAAGGGGTTTATTAGACCCACCATATCTCCATGGGGAGCTCCGATGTTGTTTGTTAAGAAGAAGGATGGAACCTTGAGGATGTGCATTGACTATAGGAAGATTAATAAGGTCACAGTGAAGAATAAGTATCCTTTGCCTAAAGTTGAGGATTTGTTTGATTAGCTTAGAGGTGCAGGTGTTTTCTCTAAGATTGATCTCCGATCGGGTTACTATCAGCTTTGGGTGAAAGATGTGGATGTGGCTAAGACTGCATTTCGCACGCGATATGGCCACTATGAGTTCCTTGTGATGCCGTTCGGATTGACCAATGCACCTGCGGCTTTTATGGATTTGATGAACCAAGTGTTTAGGCCATATCTCGACCGATTTGTAGTAGTGTTTATTGATGATATTTTTGTTTACTCGAAGGATGAGAGTGGGCATGAGGTGCAACTTCGGTTAGTGTTCCAAGTGTTGAGGGAGCACCGTTTGTTTGTGAACCTCAGTAAGTGTGACTTTTAGCTTTGAGAGGTGTCTTTCTTGGGTCACATTATGTCAGCTAAGGGTATTCAAGTGGATCCAGCAAAGATTGAGGCGATTATAAATTGGAAAGCGCCTAGGAAAGTGAGAAGTTTCCTTAGTTTAGCTGGGTACTACCGTCGGTTTGTGAAGGTTTTTTTAGTTATTGCTGCTCCTATGACTAGATTGTTGAGGAAAGGAGTAAGATTTAAGTGGTCGGATAAGTGTCAAGCATGTTTTGAGCAGTTGAAAAGATTGTTGATTGAAGCTCCTGTACTTACTCAGCCTCGATTGGGTAAGGAGTTTATTATGTACAGCGATGCTTCAGGAGTTGGGCTCGGATGTGTGTTGATGCAAGAAAGTTGTGGCTTATGCGTCTCGTCAGTTGAAGCCTCATGAGAAGAACTATCCGACGCATGATTTGGAATTGGCGGTTGTGATCTTTAGTTTGAAGATTTGGCGACATTATCTATATGGGGAGAAGTGTAGGATCTTTACAGATCATAAAAGTTTGAAGTATCTCCTCACATAGAAAGAGTTGAATATGAGACAGCGCCGATGGTTGGAGTTGTTCAAGGACTATGATTGCATTGTGGATTATCATCCGGGTAAAGCCAATGTGGTCGCAGATGCTTTAAGTAGGAAGACGGTTTCGGCTTTGTTCTTGAGGCAGTTCAGGTGGAGATTTGATTCGGATGGGGCTTTGGTTGCCCAATTGAAAGTGAAACCGACCTTGAGACAGTTGATTGTGGATGTTCAGAAGGATGATTTGAGGTTGCAATGAGTTTTACAAGAGGTCCAATTGGGTAAGCAGTCCGAGTTTTCTATTTTGGATGGGGTGCATATGTATAGAAACCGTTTGTGTGTGCTCGAAAGTGATGAGTTAAGGAAGAAGCTTTTGAATGAGGCACATACTATGGTCTTCACTATGCACCCAGGTAGTGAGAAGATGTATTGGGACATGAAGCAGTTCTTCTGGTGGTCAGGAATGAAGAGAGACATTGTGGAATTCGTGGCAAAGTGCTTGACTTGTCAGCAGGTAAAGGCTAAGCATTAAGCCCCTTCGGGATTGCTCACTCCTTTATCCGTTCCTCTATGAAAATGGGATGACATTGCCATGGATTTTTTGTCGGGCTTGCCAGTGACTCAGCAGAAACATGATTCAGTTTGGGTTATTGTGGATCGACTTACCAAGTCAGCTCATTTTCTGCCGGTTAGAGTGGACTACCCGATGGATGAGTTGGCCAGTGATTATGTGGATGAGGTAGTCCGACTGCATAGTATGCCGTTGTCTATAGTATCTGACCGGGATCCAAGGTTCACATCTAAGTTTTGGAAGGAATTGCAGAGAGCTTTCGGTACTAAGTTGAATTTCAGCACGGCATTTCATCCTCGTACAAATGGTCAGTCCGAGCGGGTTATCCAGATTTTAGAGGATATGCTTCGAGCTTGTGCTTTGGATTTTTCTGGCAGTTGGGACAAGTATGTGCGGCTTATGGAGTTTGCCTACAATAATAGCTATCAGTCGAGTATTGGGATGTCACCATTTGAAGCTTTGTATGGTCGACCATGTAGGACTCCAGTTTGTTAGACAGAGTTGACCGAGCGGTCTTTTGTTGGGCCAGAGATGATTAGGGATACTGAATAGAAGATTAGAGTTGAGCAACAGAATCTAAAGGTGGCTAAGGATAGACAGAGATCCTACGCCAATCTGAAGAGAAAGGATATTTGGTTTGAGGTCGGGAACAGAGTATTCCTTAAGGTGTCGCTTGGAAGAAAGTGTTGAGATTTGGTAAGAAAGGTAAACTTAGTTCTTGGTTCATTGGGCCTTTCGAGGTTTTGGAGAAAGTTGGTCCGGTAGCCTATAGGTTGGCTTTACCGATGGAGTTGGCCAAGATGCATGATGTCTTCCACGTCTCCATGCTTCGACGGTACCGATCGGATCCGTCGCATGTGTTATCAGTTCAGGACGTTCGGATTCAATCAGATTATTCGTATGATTAGGAGCTGATAGCCATTATAGATCAAGAAGTGAGACAGTTAAGGAATAAACAAGTTCCTCTGGTCAAGGTTCTTTGGCAACATCATGGAGTTGAGGAAGCGACTTGGGAACCAGAGGCAACGATGAGGATTCAGTATCCACAGTTGTTCAGTTCAAGTGAGAATTTCGAGGACGAAATTCTTATTAGTAGGGGAGAGTTGCCACACCCTGATTTCCCCTTAGTAGTTTGAGCTATGTGTATGTGTGCATGGGTGTGTGTGTGTTGGCAAGTGTTAATGGTATTTTGGGTTATATGTATGGATTGTGGGCTTGTTAGAGTGTGCATGCTCATAGGGTAGTAGTGTGTGCATTAGTGAGGGGTAGTCTTGTGTGTGGTGTCTTGCATGTTTGTAGGGTGTGAGTGGTCAAGATCCACCAAGGATAGAGTGACATATGGCTAGGGTTTTAGGAAATGGGTGTAAAGTGAAGGAGAGAGAAGAGAGCAGTCACTTTTGCTACCTCTTTCCCGTTCTTCTTCCTCCTCTCTTTACCTCCTCTTCCTCTTTCTTCTTCAACTATGCCCTAGCTTTGATCCAAGTGGTTTTTGGTGGAAATTGATCATCTCTTAAGCTTTATTGGTAAGTTTTAGTGGGTTTTCTCTTCTTCTTCATCTTTTCTCTTAATCTTTATTAGAGGAGTTTTTAATTTAGGGTTTTGTATTTGTGTGTTCTTCTTGGGTTCCTAGTTTAGAAGCGCCTACTCATTATCCCAAGGGGAAAGAGAAGGCGAGTGGGAGCGGAGCTTACAACTAGGAGTATAGGAATTTACAGGTTTGGGAATTTTTGTTCTTGATGCATTTTCTTGTGATTTGGTGTGGTTGAACGATTTTTTGGAACTTTGATGATTATGAGATGCATGTTAGTATGAAAGTTATGGGTTTTAGTTTGATTTAAGTTATGATGCATGATTGATGAACTATTGGAACAAAACTTGGATTTGATGCTTTTGCTGCATTTTTCTGGGTTGGTGTTCTTGAAAACTTTGATTTTGTAAATGCATGAATTGATTGTATCAAGTGTTGTAAGTTGTGTTTTTGCTATTGTTTGTGATGCTAGGAATGCTCGATCCAAGGTAAGTTGAGGTTTGATTGGATTTTTGAAGTTTTGGGTGAGTTTTTGGAGCTAAAGAAAATTTGCAGTTTTCTGCAGAATTGGTAACGTGATTCTATCGCGAGCGCGATATAACCGATGGATTCCAAGTCCTTGTGGCCGAATGCTCTGCTGCCGATCAGTAGCTAGGCAATTCCTTTCCTACCGAACTACCACCTTCCAATCGGAAGTTCCATAGGCGCTCGGTCGCTCGCGCGATAGAGCACTCGGCTACAGAACAAAAGTTGGGAAGATCCGATCAGAACGCACGGAAGAAAGCACGATTCGTGCTTGATGGGAGCCAAGTCACGAAGGGGCTGAGAGCATTGGCACAAGTCCCTTTGCCTGCCCGGTCTTTTTGAAATGCTCCATTTTTCTGGAAATGAATTTCAAACTTTTCCTTCATGGATTTTACTACTGTATGGATTATAACATGCTTCTATATGTATAATGGTATGATTTCTTCATGATAAATTATATGTTATGCTTTGGAACATGAATTGTATTATGCATGACCTACGCGAGTGTCACACCCCAACCTATACCAAGGAGACTTCCATATAGATTGGAGGGAGAAGGCTCCCTGGATAGATAGGAGTGTCACACCCCACTGGTACAAACATGCAAACATTACATAAATAGAGCGACATGTTAGAGATAATTAAAATCTTTAATACAAAGAAGGATGATACTGAACAAAATGTATACTTTATTAATATACCAAAAGAAGGTCTTTACATATTACATCAGATTACAAAAAGAACCAATTTACAAAAGCCCAAGATACATGGTTCCAAAGGGCTATCAAAATAATACATCTATTACAATGAGAAAGGAAAGCCTATACTATAAAACACCCCATCTCTAGTTGCGTTGGCCTTCCCGATGCGACGCGCCCAGAACACGCGTACCAAAACCTTCCACACCTGCACGGATAAACACCCGTGCTAAGCGAAATCGCTTAGTGGGGAAAACACAAAATGCATAACCGCCACTCACAGTGACGATGACAGAAAGCATATGATAACAATACAATTATGGGCATGTAATCATACATAGTTAATTCAGATATTGGCATTCACATTCAAGAATTCTTGTACAAAACACAATGACACCTGCTTGATCCCAATGAGTGGATAACGAGTACATATAGATACTTGAGAGTATCGATATCATCATATAGACAAATAGATACCCGAAGGTATCGAACCATTCTTTTTACTTTATTTTCAAATTGTTTTTACGTGGAATCTTAAGAAAGATTCAGACAGAGGGATCGCGAGGATCCAATCGTGGGACCTGATCAGGGTCCAAAGTCGTACATATAGCTGCAGCGGCACAAAACTCTATTAGGCATGCCTAACTATCCACTTATCCGACATTAGCAGGTTATGCAAAATCTTATCACATTTACATATATATTATTCGTGCAAAAAGAAAATCAAAGCTTCATGAAAACTGCCTGCAAAAGAAATTAAGTCATTAAGCAAAAAGGAAAAGAAATCAAGTTTGGAAGTCGCGCCTGTCGCGCTCGCGATAACTGTCGCGCTCGCGACAGAGACCAAAACACAACTACCCGCCGAATCTCGCGGTCGCGAGAGAATCTCGTGCTCGCGAGAGGGCGAAGGCGCCACTCTCTGTCGCGCTCGCGACGATTGTCGCGCTCGCGACAGAAGGTAACTGTCCAAGTCCATCGCGCTCGCGACCACCGCGCGCTCGCGACAGAAGAGAGTCCTGCAACCACTCGGCGATTGAGCGCTCTGTCGCGCTCGCGACGTATGTCGCGCTCGCGACAGAGAGTTCTCTCGAGCTCTCGGCGCGACACTTCTCGCGCCGGCACGAGGGCCGAACCCTCCGCACTCTGTCGCGCTCGCGACAGTGTCGCGATCGCGACAGACACGGGTTTTTCAGCTCTTACGCCCAAATTCTGCAGAAAACTTACACAAATCACATTCAAACTTCCAAAATTGATTCCAAACCTCAAAATTAAGCAATGCAAGCATTCACAACTCATAACATAAATAAAAACCCAGCTTTAACACCATTTATCTCAATTAAATCAAGTCAACTACATGTCCAATTCTAAGAAATTCCAAAACAGCAATTATAACACCAATTACAGATATTCATATAGTTTCTCACAATTCCTTCAACAATATTCATTCTTCCACATCACATATCACACTAATTTCCATTCAAACTATAATAACACCACTCATAAACTCAATCAAAGCAAAACCACAATTATCAAACTCAAATCATAAATACACAATAAAGATGAACATTCCCAAACCTTCTCTCCTTAGCTCCTATTCGCGAGCTCCGCTCCCGCTAGCAATTCCTTTTCCTTAATCAGGTCTAGGAGTCTCCTCTGAACCACAAACCCATAACAATCAAGATCAATTTTACAACTACCCAAACATACATATATAATTATAAAACCTAGAGAAGAGGAAGAAGAAGAATCTAAAACACCCATAACCCCAACTCACCTTTAAGCTTCCAAAATCCACAAGCTAATCAACTCTAATTACTCAATTAAGGAAGTGGGAGCAAGATTGTGCAAAGAAAAGGAAGAACAAAGGAGAAGGAAGAAGAAGAAGAAGGAAATGGCGTGAAAAGGAGGAGGGGAACGGGAAATCAAGGGAAAGGCTGCCCTTTTCTCTCTCTTCACCAACCCAATAAATGCCCACTTATCCCCTTTGCCACTTGTCAATCTCTCCGTAAGGCACTTGCCCCCACATCACACCCTACTCCCATACTTTACTATACACATTAACTTATCCTTTGCTCATATCCTAATCCCATACACTAATATGTACACTAAGCTTTCTCTTACTCACACTTAATTTTCATACACTCACTTATACCCTACACTAGCCTATCTCCTCTTCTCAACTCAAACTAATACACTTAAATTAAATAAATAAACCAATTAAACACCTACATGTAACACATAAAAATACACACATACAGACACGGACAGCCTCAAACTACTGGGGTGGTTTTGGGGTGTTACAATACTCCCCCACTTAACAGAATTTCGTCCTCGAAATTCTTACCTGCTTCAAACAACTGAGGGTATTGCAATCTCATAGCTTCTTCTGGTTCCCATGTAGCTTCTTCAATACCGTGATGCTGCCATAAAACTTTGACTAACGGTATCTGCTTATTCCGAAGCTGTCAGATTTCCTTATCCAAAATCCTCTTCGGTTCTTCATCAAAAGAAAAGTCTGACTGAATCCGAATATCTTGCACTGGTAGCACATGCGAAGGATATGACCGATATCTCTGAAGCATAGACACATGAAAAACATCATGTAGTCTAGCTAATTCCATAGGCAAAGCTAACTGATACGCTACTGGACCTACTTTCCTTAGAATCTCATATGGCCCAATAAAACGTGGACTTAGTTTGCCTTTCTTTCCAAAACGGAGAACCTTACGCCATGGTGACACTTTCAAGAAAACTTTATCACCCACTTCATATTGAATATCTCTGCGCTTCAGATTAGCATAAGAACGCTGTCGGTCCTTAGCTGCCTTCAAGTTCTGTTGCACAACCCTTACCTTCTCTTCGGTATCCCGCACTATATCCGGACCTATCATAGCTTTTTCTGACAGTTCAGTCCAACACACTGGTGTTCTGCATTTTCGTCCATACAGTGCTTCATAAGGAGCCATACCAATACTTACCTGGTAACTGTTATTATAAGCGAATTCCATTAAAGACACATACCGATCCCAGCTTCCTGAAAATTCTAAGGCACAACCTCGGAGCATATCTTCCAAAACCTGAATAACCCTCTCAGACTGACCATCAGTCTGTGGATGGAAAGCAGTGCTGAAATTTAACCGTGTTCCCAAGGCCACCTGAAGTTCTTTCCAAAACTTGGATGTAAAACGGGAATCTCGGTCTGAGACAATGGATAACGGAATCCCATGCAATCGAACTATCTCATCCACATAAAGTTCTGCCAACTTGTCCATCGAGTAATCCACTCGCACTGGTAGAAAATGTGCAGACTTCGACAAACGATCCACTATAACCCATACAGAATCATGCTTACGCTGAGTTATAGGAAGACCAGATACAAAATCCATCGTGATGTCATCCCACTTCCATTGAGGAATGGGTAAGGGATGAAGTAATCCCGATGGCACTTGATGCTCGGTTTTCACTTGCTGACAAGTAAGACACCTTGAAACAAATTCTGTTATCTCTCTTTTCATTCCCGGCCACCAATAAAATTGCTTCAGATCTTGATACATCTTATCCCCACCAGGATGCATAGTGAAGACTGATGAATGAGCTTCTTGCAACAGCTTCTTTCTTAACTCACCCACATTAGGTACACATAACCGATTACCGTGTCTCAATACTCCTTCACTGTCTAACAAGTAGTCAGTGCGCTTGCCCTCTTTCACTGCTTGATAAACACGCTGAAGCACATGATCATCTAATTGAGCCTTTGCAATTTCTGATCTTAAACTTGGTTTAACTTTAAGTTGAGCAATCAGAGCACCTTCAGAATCAAATCTCCATCTGCCTCGACTAGCCAGTAACGCAGACAAAGACTTCCTACTAAGAGCATCTGCCACCACATTAGCTTTACCCGGATGATAGTCAATAATACAATCATAATCCTTGAATAGCTCTAACCATCTCCGCTGCCTCAAATTTAACTCCTTCTGAGTTAACAAGTACTTAAGACTCTTATGATCGGTAAAAATTCTGCACGTCTCCCCATACAAGTAGTGTCGCCAAACCTTAAGCGCAAACACTACCGCTGCTAACTCCAGATCGTGAGTCGGATAATTCCGTTCATGAGGCTTCAACTGTCTTGATGCATAAGCTACTACTTTATTTCCTTGCATCAGAACACAACCTAACCCAATGCCCGAAGCATCACTGTACATAGTGTATTCCTTACCCGAAACCGGTTGTGTGAGCACAGGAGCTTTAACCAATAACTCTTTCAACCGATCAAAACTGGCTTGACACTTTTCAGACTATACAAACTTGACATCCTTCCGAAGTAGCTGGGTCAAAGGAGATGCTAACACTGAGAACCCCTGAACAAACCGTCGGTAATACCCTGCTAATCCCAGAAAACTTCTTACTTCTGGCACATTCTTCGGAGGCATCCAATTAACAATTGCTTCAATCTTACTTGGATCAACACGTACACCTTCTATTGATACCACATGTCCAAGGAAAGCTACTTCTTTCAACCAAAACTCACACTTACTGAGTTTCGCATACAGCTGATGATCTCTTAACATTTGCAATACTAATCTAAGATGTTCCTCATGTTCTTTTCGATTTCTAGAGTACACCAAAATGTTATCAATAAATACCACAACAAATTTATCCAGATACGGTCGAAAAACCCGGTTCATCAGATCCATAAAGGCTGCAGGCGCGTTAGTCAAACCAAAGGGCATCACTAGAAATTCATAATGACCATAACGCGTCCGAAAAGCCGTCTTCGCCACATCTGCTTCCTTAACTCCTAACTGGTAATAGCCTGACCTCAAATCTATCTTAGAAAATACCCCAGCTCCTCTCAACTGATCAAAAAGATCCTCAATCCTCGGCAGTGGATACTTATTCTTGATAGTCACTTTGTTAAGCTGTCGATAATCAATGCACATCCGAAGGGTTCCATCTTTCTTCTTAACAAACAGCACTGGAGCACCCCACGGCGACACACTAGGCCGAATGAATCCTTTATCCAACAACTCTTGCAACTGACTCTTCAATTCCTTCAATTCCACTGGGGCCATTCTGTAAGGTGCCTTAGAAATCGGAGCTGTCCCTGGCAAAATCTCTACCGACAGTTCAACTTCTCTCTCTGGAGGTAACCCCGGTAACTCTTCCGGAAAAACATCTACAAAATCTCTTACAACCGAAATGTCTTGAATCTTAACTTGACCTCGCCGAGAGTCTAAAACCACAGCCAAAAATGCTTCACACCCTTTCCTGATAAATCTTCTTGCTTTCATAGTTGATACCACATTATGCAGAGAACTGCTTCCAATTCCTTTTACCACAACAGGCATTTGATCTTTATCCCTCAAAACCATTACTTTCCTATGACAGTCCACTACTGCGCGATGCTTATCCAACCAATCCATTCCCAAAATAATATCAAACTCATGGAATGGCAAACAAATTAAATCCACTGCAAACTCTGTACCTTGAATCTTTAAAGGACACTTCCGACATACACCCCAATGTTGTCTATTATAATGAGAACATCGGGGAGGGCCATCTCCTCTACCTGAGCCTGATCCCCTGGAAGAACCCTGTCTCCTCCCTCTAGGGGCCGGATTAGCTATAGACTCATCAGCAAAATTTCCTTGCGACTCCCTCGGCCTCTTGCCTGAAGAAGAGCCACCTCTTGCAAACTTTCTTCTTTGAGCCTTTTCTCTCAATATATTCTCAGAACGCTCCGCCCTCAAGGCTGCTTGAACCAACTGGTAATACTTCACATTCAGAGCCGACATCAATGAAATTAACATTACCTTCAAAGACTCATTCAAACCTGATTCAAAATGCTGACATCGAAACTCTTCCGTGAGAACTCTTGGCGGCGCATACTTACTGAGCTTATTGAACTCGTCCTCATACTCAGCCACAGACATCATTCTTTGCTTAAGAGTGAGAAACTGTGCCCACTTGGCATCCTTATAAGCTTTGGTCACATACCGGTTTTGAAACTCACCCTCAAAGAACTCCCATGTGAATGGCCGTCCATACTATTGTTTGTTTTCCCCACTAAGCTTTATCACTTAGCATAAGCGTTTCATCCGTGCAGGTGCGGATGGTGGTTAGCTTTTGGGAGCGCTTTTGGGAGCACTTTTGGGAGCGTCGCCGTAAGTCAAGCCAACACAGAGACTTTTGATGTTAGGACTTAGCATTTATTTTGAGATTCTCTTTGTACTAAGTGAACTCTCATTGTATTTATTCTTTTGTTCTGCTTCCGCATTGAAATTTTGAAAGATGTAATTATTTTGGTAATATCATAACAGTTATGTAATGAATATTATTATTGCATCTATGAATTAATGATCAGTTTGGTTTTAAAGTTTTAAATTCCGCTGTATATATGTATGTTTATATTATGTGGATGAATGTTATTGTATCGTTTTGTTTGGTGACACCCCGACTTTTACGGCTTCTTACTCCCTCGTGGATGGGTTCGCCGACGTATGGGTAGGGGGTGTTACAGGTTTAGAGCTGAGTTTGGGTTCAAGTCCAAGGGACACCACAGACAAGACTTTAGAATAGCTACTAGAGCTAGTAGAAAAGGGGAAAGATGTTTGGTCCGATACAACCTGCTAATACTTCTAACCCTCATGACCTAGATAAGATATTTGAGGATTTTGAAAGATGAATAACGGCCATGATTAATGAAAAGGCTGCCGCCATGGCAGTGAAGCTTATAATACCTATTGTTGACCAAGTTGAACAAGCTATAGTCGGGTAGGCTTCTACAGCAATGGCTACAGTACCTCCATTTGCTTCTGAGCCTATAAGCAAAGCACCACTTGTTTCAATTGTAGAGCAAAGAAGAAACAAGAGGCCTAGTAGGGTCTATTCCCATCTAAAAGTGGTAGCAGTGGCACCTGAAGGACAGGCGACGTTTCAGCTACTGAAGCAGCTTAGAGGCATTATTTCGATATGGTAAGCCTTTGTCTTGGGTTCTTGAACAATTGGTTAAAGAAGGGAAACTACAACCCTTACCGTATAAACCAGCTAGAAATCAAGGCTTTCCAAGTCTTCAGTCAAATTAATTCTACACTTTTCACCAACACACTTGCCACTTGATAGATGATTATTGAATCTTAAGGGGTTGGGTCCAGGATCTTATTTATAACAAGCAGTTTGTAGTCCTTGAGGGAGAATATATGGAAGAAAGGGCCAGTGTTGTGAGCTTAGAAGGAGGCAACCATATCAATGAGCAAAGAAACGATAATCCAGCTTTTGTTAAAAGCAATGGTAACAACACTATCTTAGGTAATCCATTGTCTTGGCACCTCACCTGTGTAATGCCCTTCAATCACTAAACTGTACATACGGTGGTCGATTAACTCGGATGTCGCATCAGTGCTAAATTCACATAATTAAGCTACATTAGACAATTCGATAAAAAAAAATTTAAACATCAATGTCATTCATACACAGATAACAATATAACAGTCTCTACATATCTCTGATTAAAATCTACACTTATGCATACACATAAACCATAACCCATCCATATGTAACCCATCCATATGTATTCTTAATATCATCCATCATGATCATATACATGCCATGCCTACTTCTCTATCCTTGCTTTCCATCACTCTTCTCGATTGTCTGCAAAGCCTCGGCCACTTTAAGTCTTCTTACCTTTATGACCTGCGCGTAATAACACACTATGCGCTAAGCATTAAAATGCCCAATGATGGATACATATCCCAAACTTTCTGTTTCTATATTCACATGCATGTACACACAAGTATACTTGTTTCATACATTATATGAACATTAACCCTTCTAGTACTTTTACTTAACTTATATCTTAATTTAATGTCCTTACTGAATCTTTCACTTATAATCAATTATCACTCTATCCATGCCTATGTCCATTACTATCTCCTTGACTATACTTTAACACTATGGTCTCAGTTATCAGCATTATTACTATTAGCATCGTTAACATTAACATTAACACTTTGTTATCATTATCTTTAAACCTATACCCAATGTCATTACTATTATTACTTTCATTTCATTAGTATACCAGTCACATTCTTTCAGTTACTATTTTAATTTATATATATGTCTAAGTTCTAACCCTTGGTACATACTCGTTGACTTAACCAGTTTATTCACTAGTATTGTCATTATATTTGTTAATATAGTATGTGTACATTAAAAATGTACACATGCTAACATTATTTTTATCCGTTGTCAATTACATTACTATTCTTTTAACTTTATACATTAATTTCATCATTATTCTTCTAATTCTATACATAAGTTATGTTAACATTTTATTGACTAAATACATATTATTAACTGTTTCATAATTAACTCTATTATTACTATCATTAATATTATTATTGTTAATAACATTATCTTTATTACTTATATTATTAATATTACCATTATAAAGGTTAACACTATTTTGTTATCAACTTTTAGTATTTCAATTAATATTATTATAAACATTATTAACATTAGTATTTTACTAACAGTCTTACGTTCCTTTGCATGTGCATGGCCCTATCACTAATATTTGCATGTAACCCTTTTTTTACTAACGCATTAATTCATTCTAATTTCTATAACACTTCCATTTATTCAATAACATTACTATTATTATCAATCACATTACCTTCTCTACTGACATCATTTCTATTACTATTATTATCTCTAGTATCAATACTATATTAATAACCATGTTAATGTTTATTAAGTTAAATAACTCTTTTTGTTACCTTGTACTAATGTGTCAGGTACGGTTAACTTAGTAATTCATGTATAAATTTCAAGTATACATGCTTTTCATTATCAATTCCTTATACCATCATTTTCACTTCCCTAACACTTTATTACTCTTAACAAATCTTATTATTATTATTAGTTATTTATACATATTCTTAACATTTTCACTACTTTATTAATTAATAGATTATTGCCTGTGCATCATTTAACACCATGTTAGTTTGCATACATATTGTTTAATTCCATCAGGTGCCACACGTTTTTCCTTGTACATTTCTTAATCTATACATATAATTTACATTTACACTATCTATAATTTATATTACCATTTTTTAGCCATCTTACTAATTCCATTATTATGACTGTTACTATTATTATTTTTACTTTAACTATTTCTATTACTTGATAAACTCAATTAATTCTTCTAATTCAATTATTTACCATATAATTACCCAAATTTCCATTGTAGTCCTTCATTTAACAATAACATGGTCCAGTTACAATTTAGTCCGTTAAGTTCCATTAATTTAAGATTTTACCCTTTATTAATCATTATTTACTATTATGCCCCTACTATACTATCTTTTACTCTTAAGTCATTATATGGCATGTACAATTACCATTTAGTCCCTAATCTCATTTTTATGCCTACTTACATATTTAAAACCTTTATTTGTTACTTCTCACTTACTTTATTATTTAACTACTCATTTCTCCATATTTATCCTTTAATCTCAATATTTCACACAATTACCATTTTACCTTTAATTCTTTTAAATCCTTATAGTTCGATCCTTTTCTATGTTAATTTCTCGTATTAATTCTTTTTCACTCCTTTTTAAATTCATTTTCTTTATTTTGCCCCTAGTATCAATCCAGTAGACAACATCCAAATCGGATACACGGGATGTGAACCCCACAGGTCCACTACAGTAACAGTAACAGTGTCAATAATAGTAACAATAACGGTATTGGTATCAGTAGCAGTAGTAGTATCAGTATGGTAGACCATCATTACCCTACCTAAGTGAGTTGCCATGACTCGTACCACGGTATGGTGTTCCTATGGCTAGACAACTATATCCTAAGCTAGGTTTGACTACCAGACTACTAAGGGCAATTACATTATTTATTATAACCATGCAGTCATATGCATACACCTTATTTCCGGTTCACTTTCTTTTGTCACTGTAATAACTTTATAATATACAGTATATACCACATCATTAACATTTCCATTTCCAAACGTAATTCACATTTTAAGTACCAATCATAACACATATTTATTTTCATACCCATGCACATACACTTTGATTTACTTATACACTATCATCAATATCATTCCACAACACATTTCTTTATCAATTATTTTTATCCACAATTAGGTTGGAAATTTGCATAAAGATCCATGGTACTTTACTTATATACATTTCGGTCAATTCATATTTTCTTTCTTTTCCTTTAATTCCCATTTCTATGTTACTAATTATTTATTTTTAACTTACATACACTATTATTTCACTTTAGATATACATTTTCTATATTTTCCACTTCAAACATATTACACTTCCATACTAACATTTATTCAATTGAATTCTAAAAATTCACAGTAATTTAATACATACTCAATTTTAATTCTATATTAATTTTAAGGCATTATTTTCATTAAATTATTAATTTATTTCATTTTTTGGCCAATACTCAATATGGCCATCAAATTGCTAATCTTGAACTTAATTCATTTTCCACTAATCCCAATTCCATACCACTTATTAATTATTCTTAACTCCATTTATGCCTTTATTTCACTTAAGAATAACATGTACCATTATTTTTACCTAAAACATAATACAATACCAACCTAAATTATATTCAATTTAACTTTAAAAATTTTCAATAAATTAATGTACACTCCATTTCACCTCTACATTCATTTTTAAGCATTAAAATCATTAAATTAACAAAATATACATTAAAACCCTTTAGTCAAGTATTCGGCCATAACCCTAATTTTTCCTCTATAATTATTTTCCTTTCAATTATCACTTAATCCACTAGATTACAAGGTAATTAATATAAATACATACTTATATGTCATCAAGCATCAAAGCACACATCATTAAACCATGCATTCTCATTCGACCAAGTTAAGGTTTTTCATTCTAAGTTAATTCTTCTCATTTTAAAATCATTAATCTTCATTTTTAAACTCCAATAACATATTTATTAGATTACTTTCAATTATACATGCATAAATTACACTTGTACTCAATGGACATACACTTGAACACACACGAAACTAATAAAAAAATAGGGATATTGTATCCACTAACCTTTGATTCTTGCTTTTGACCCTTAACTCTTGCTTTTCCTTCCATTTTCCATTCTAATTTCACTTCCTCTTCGTTATGCTATACCATGGCCGAACATCTTCAACAAATTTTACTCAAAGTACTTCTTCCATAATTCAAAATAAATACATAACAATAATATCCATTAATTTTACCCACTCAAAAAATAAATTATATCATTAAAATCTAACAAATTTCAGTTACTTGATTCTTATGCTTCACCTTCCTTTCTCACTTTCTTTACTTCAATTGAGCTCTTGAGATGGTTATAAATCAAATTAGAACCTTAAAATTGATTGAGGTAGAGGATTGAATGAGTTTTAGTAAGGTAGTATAAAGAAAATCAAAGAAAATGGGAAGGGACAGGGCCACGGATGGAAAGATGAAGAAAATGGACGAAATTTCTACATAAGTCTGATATTTTCAGCTATTTATAGCCCCATAGATGGGCTAAGCATGGGCCTAACCAATTCGGCCAACCCAAAAGCCCAATTAAGTTAATATTTAATTATTTTGGCCCAATTTTTTTCTGCCACTTACCATGCTCAATTTCTCATAAAAGTGCATCCATAATTTTTAAAATATATTTATTAGGCTCCACAAATATTTTTGAGTCAATCGGAGACCTTTTTTGATATGGTAAATATTTACCAGTCCAATAACCCAATGTTCAATGTTACCATAAAATTAATTTTTCACTGTCAAATAATCCTCCATATTACTTTGAGTCAATCCATGTTTTCAGATATTTTTTCAGAGATCATTGGCTATTTTTAAAGTCTCAGTCAAACTTCTAGTCAAATGGTTACTATTTGAACCAAAATCGTGATCTTTTCTTATTTTTGACTTTTGAGGACCTATTTGACCTCCGTTTCAGCTCAAATTTTATCCTTAAACTCCTACTAACATGTTCTTTCTAATGATCCAATAAAATATTTTTTTGACTCCGGGTGATACTATTCACCCCAGTGTACTATTCACGATCGAAAAATCACTATTCATAAAAATTACAATTTAGGGCCATTACAACTTGTGTCATTAGGGAAGGAAAGTTACAACCATTGCCAGCTAGGCCTGCCACAAGTCAAGGGCAACCTAGAAGTAAAACGGATTGGTATTGTGCCTTTCATCAGCATACAAGGCATATAACTGATTATTGCCGAGCTTTAAGCGACGGTATTCAAGATCTAATCGATTCCAAGCAAGTTTCAGACCCTGGGAAGAAAAGGAAGAGATAAAGTTACCACAAATGCCGTTCCACCACTAGTTTTTGTGACTGACTCAGGCTTGCCGGAATGGTATGTGTTGCAAGGTGTATGGCATGTAAATATTTAGATATCACCTGCTCTCTTCTAATATGAAGTAATTGGAAAGTTGCAATATGTAAATATCACCACCAATCTTGGGAACACTGTTCAGAGATAGGAGAGCCTGAGGTGTTAGAAGACTGTCAGCAACCTAAGCACATAGTAGAGGAAGATGGGATAGAAGCTGTTCTTTTTTATGATGTCACATGCGTCCCTAAACTATGTAATGATAATGCTTATGTCTCTCTAGCTATGTTAATAATATAGGCTTTTCTTATGTATGCAATGTCTTATTTATTACATCATGCATGGTCATAATCATAACACATAAGACATTAATTCATAGGCATTGCTCTATTCAATCTCAAGGAAAAAACATCTTGATTGCATTCATCATGACCCCTGGAGTGAGTTAAATTTGAGAGAAAAGAAAGAAAAAGAAAAATGAAAAAAAAAAGAGCCTTTGTCTTGGCCTAAAATGATACACTGAAAATTGACAAGGGCATTATTAGGATAATGCTGCTCTAATTTGCCGAGACAATGGTCAACATAAACAAAGAAATAGGTCTGCAAGCGAAACTTCATGAGCTGTTCCTTTTTCCTCAACATCTAAGATAAACATGGTGTGGCCAATGGAAACTGAATTTCAATTATTAAGGGGGGGGGGGGGGGGGGCTGCTTCAGAAGCTTGACCAATCGAAGTCAATACAAGTGAAGCATGGGCTTTTACAGTTAAATTCAAAAGTAAGGCTCACCATTTTGCCCGAATTTATAGAAAGGAAGTTTAGCTTAATCTTCTAAGAAATGGATGGAGGGCCATTCTTTCTCTTTAAACATCTGAGGCAACCGTGATTTAGCCAACCCATAACCCAATCCCAACTACTAAAAGCTACTTCAAAAATCAAGTTGCCAAAGTCGATAAAAGCAAGGTGCAAGCTTTCACAGGCAAATTTCCAATGGAGAGCTCACTATCTCAGCCAGTTTGCAAAAAAATGAGACTAACCTAACTTTCTAAAAACTAACCACATGAAAACAAAAATAAATAAAAATAAAAAATATAAATATAAATAAAAATTAACCCCTATAGGGTGAAAACTAGAGAAAAGGCACCCTATGCAAAAATCATGGGTTGAGTGAATATATTCAATCAAGAACCCGAGAGGGCTGATTGATAATAGGAGTTGGATATGTACAAGGTGTTACTCCTTGGGATTGAATGAAGCTTGTGTTTTTTCATTACATATATAGTTATGATTACTGTTACTATATGGTGCATGTAGATAGAAACATATGCATAAGCTAGGCTTGAACATGCAACTACATGGTCAAGAGAAACCTATAGTATGTATATAGACACAAGCTGGAGCAAGCTTCACTTCAAAGCTGTAATGACAACACTTCATGGGACAAATACTTCTATTGTTGTTCTCACTATGACATTTATACCAAGACGTTCCGGTTGACAGAAGTGAATTAGAAGGAAGAACCACCTCTTAGTGTCTAGAAGATTATTCTTGATAAATCTCACAAGTGGGATTTAGCATGGGTTCGCAGAAATGAGGTTGCATCACTTGAACTAGGGAATAGAAAAGCTTCTAGAATATTATTGGGGAACAAAAAAAAAGAGGCCGTTAGAGTTGAAAACCATAATTGACGCTCTAAGCAAAAGTTAGATCAGGGGATAGGGTGAAAACCTAGAAACAGATAGTCTGTCCTATAAAAATAAAATAAATAAAAGCCGTTGGAGTGGATTGGGCCCATTCCAGGAAAAAGTTAGGCATAGAGTTATGTGAAAATCCTTAATGGGACGCATTTCCCGCTAAAAAAATCTAGTGTGAAAATCCATAAGGGACGCACTACCTTTAATAAATGACTACAATACTCGGAGCGATAAGAGGTTATTAGCAAAGAAAATGTTCGGATAACCTCCCTTCAGACAGATAGTATGCCATTCAGGATACAAGGTAGAGTCTTGGGGGCCAAAAAAGGCGCATTCTTGATGGCTAGGGACATAACTCTTGACAAAACAAAGTGAAGACGAGGGGGTCTAGCGCCATACAGCTTGTGCATGCAAGTTGGGTCTCCCTGAAGAAATCATGGGTCGGAGTTCCTAAGCTAAGATGACACTTTTCCAGGTTCTTGGGGGCATCAGATAGTATATGCAGTCTATGGATGACTAGTCGAAGCACGACAACGATAGACCATTTCCCCTAAAAATAATAAGAGAACTTAGAAAGAAGGCAAAGCAGAAAAAATTAAGGAGAAAGCACATGAAAAAAGCTTGCCTGTAACCCGCTTAAAAATGGAGTTCTAAAGGGAAAATTCGTGAAACAGCAACTAAGTCGCACCCACAATTAGATCCCATAACCATCTAGGACGTGATCCATACATTTTTGCATGTAGAACATATTCCTGCATATAGTTTCTCATGGCTACCTTACACATAGTTTCTCGTGGGTACCTCACAAATATAGTTTTTCACAAATATATTTGACAAGAATAAATTTGTATAGATTCCATGTGACAATTCTTTGCATATATCCTTTGTACAATTTCATGCACATATCTTACACACATAATTTTGTGTATGTGTTCCACACACACACGTTCCTGCACATATAATGTATGCACACTCTTTGCATGTGTCTCGCACCCATAATTCTTTTGCATGATTAAACTTTGCACACACTTTATCTGATACTCCCTGTACAATATCTTTTGCATGTGTACATACTTTTATGCATATATTTCACACACATAGTTCCTTATCCAAACACAATCTCTTGTATATATTATTGTGCACAGAACTTTGCAAGAAAGGTCCAAATGGACCTCATGCGCAAAAGGGAGCTAAGGGATGACTTTAGCTCAACACTGGCATTCACTCAAGCTGGACAACCAGATCAAGATAAAATCCCTATTGAGTAGAAACCATGTAGATCATAGAAAGGGAGGACATCCAAAAGAATGAGCATATCCATGCGCACCATGCTGGGCCAATCAGATAACATTCCTTACGTAAAGATCTCAAAAACTTAAAATTAAAACACTAAAAATTTCAAGGCCTTTAAACACTTTGAAAAATTCAACATACACTCAAACTGTACAAATTCAAAATACATTCAACCTATAAAAATTCAAAATACATTCAAAATGTAAAAATTCAACATAGAAAACACATTCAAAATGTACAAATTCAAAGTATGCCCAAACTGTAAAAATTCACGAAATTGAAATACACTCAAAATGTGAAAATCCAAAAAATTTACAAACCCAAAAAAGCACCAAATACAAAAAAAATAAAAGAAAACAAAATCAAAGGTAAAAACAAAAAAAAAACACTCGAACAAACAAAAATAAAACCTTTTCCAGCATCGAAGCCTTTTAGGAGCATCGAAGCCTCTCAGGAGCATCCAAGCCTCTTAGTAAGCATAATCAGATCAAGATGAAATCCACCACCAACTCATCCCCAAATCAAGGAGAAAAGTGGAATTACATGTTTCGATTCCCGATGTCCAATAGGCACGCAATGCCGGATTGCTCTTCACACTAGCTCAACTAAAGTAGAGATCGCATGTTTTGATTTTTGATGTCCAGCAGGCACGCAATGCCGGATCACTCTTTCCTCTAGCTCAACTATCACAACAAGGAGACAATAAACACCTCAGGTACGTGTCTCTAACTCTCAACTCTGAACTTTGGCTTACCTAGACACTAGTATACTAGCTTCTCCAAAGTTGGGGGCAACTATAGACACTTAGACCTGAGACGGCTTCCGATCAGGGTTACCTAATGAGGATATATTTTCTCATAAATAGACAAGGAAAGGAAGTGATAGTCTCTCCCTCGAGTTTTACATTTCTTTTTATAAAAAAAAAAGTGTCTTTTATGGCTTTATTCTATGTTTTTCAGTGTTTAAAAATCTCCTTTTGGGGTTATACATCGATCTGTCTCCCTATTGTCAGGGCAAAAATGCATGATTTTAAGGGCTAAAAATTGATTTAGTGTTGAGTCACTCCCTTGACTCATGAGTCAAGGTAGTTGTAAAACCCCATTCTCCACCTAGTAGTTTGAGCCATGATTGCCATGTGTATGTGTGCATGTGTTAGTGTTTTGGCATGCGTTAAGGGTATTTTGGTCATAATGCATGTTTTGTGGGCTTTAATAGAGTGTGGGTGCATATATGTTAGTAGGGTTTGTGTGTGTGTTGGGTTGTGTTAGTGTGTTGTCACGGGCAAAATAAGCTAAATCTAAGAGCAAGTGTACTCTGTCGGTGCAAGTAGTAAAGGAAGTGAGTCCAGATATCGTCCTCAGGGAACAAACTAACAATTACTAGAATTCTCAAATATTTATGTTATTTAGACAGACAATATTTGAAGATGAAACTAAGTTAAACTATGCTAACAAATGACTAAATAATCTAACACTAATTTTAAGAAAAGAATTAATAAATATGATGAATGTTAGGACTTAGGTTTCACTTAACTTCTCAACTATGTAATTTTCCAGCTTATTAAAAGAATGATATTTCATATGAGATGGTGATTTCTCCCTAAATTAATCAAAATCCAATGATCATGGTATTTTAACCCTAATCTCAATTTAATTCTTCCAATTGATCAAGTAAAAGAACTAAAATTAGAAAGCATTAAGTTCAATAGAAAAACCTTGATAAAAATAAAAAACCACAAGGATAAAAATAAGGTTGATCATGCATATTTTCAATCCAGGTTATGTTTTATTTGATAACTGACCAAAGCTACGACTAAAGCTGGGTCTTGCTTTGGTCTCAGCTTTTGTCAGTTAATTTCTCTCTACCAAAGCTGCTGCATGCTTTGGTTCCTTCTTTGGTCCCATCTTTGGTAGGCTTCTGTCCCTCTCGTTGATTTCTTTCTCATGATTTCCTCTTGACCAAAGCTGAACCTTGCTTTGGTCTCATCTTTGGTCGTAGCTTTGGTAGGATTCTGCCACTTATGTTAATTCTTCCTCTGTTTCTTTTGCTCTTGACCAAAGCTGGACAGCTTTGGTTCTAGCTTTGGTCAGCTGCTGTCCCTCAAGCAATTTCAAAATGAAAACTTGTCCAAGTCACCCAAATCTAACACAAAAACACATAATTAACACATGAACATAACCATTCATAATAAATGTAAAAACATCAGAAAAACCTACATTAAATTAACAAAATAACATTAAACTTAAACACAAACAACCTAAACAAACTATAAAAATACTATAAAACCACATCCTAACATGTGTTCATGTTCATATGGTAGTAGTGTGTGAATTATGAGGGTTAGCCTTGTGTGTAGTATCATGTGTGTTTGTTGGGTGTGAGTGGTCAAGTTCCACCAACCATAGAGTGACATGTGGCTAGGGATTTAGGAAAGATGTGTAAATAGAAGAGAGAGAAAAAGGGGATAGCCATTCTTGTTGCTTTTCCTATTTCCTCCTCTTTTCTTTACTTCTTCTTCCTCTTTTCTCTTCATATGTGTGCCCTAGCTTGGATCCAAGTGTTTTGTGGTGGGATTTGATCATCTCCTTAGCTTTGATTGGTAAGTTATTAGTGGGTTTCTTCTTCTTCTTCTTCTTCTTCTTCTTCTTCTTCTTCCATTGTTCTTAATTTTGTTAGAATATTTTTTAATTTAGGTTTTGTGTCTGTAATGATGTTGGATATTCTTGTTAGTTGAGCCTCCTCGTAATCCCAAGGGAAAGGAGAAGGCTAGTGGGAGTGGTGCTCATTAATTTAGAGCATAAGAATTACAGGTTTGGGAATTTGATTGATTTTGATGTACATTTGAGATTTTATGCCTTTGCATGAGATTTCTTGAAATTTGATGAGGCATATTATAGTGCTAATGTTATGGGTATTCAATTGATTTATGTTATAACGCATGAATGTTGAAGTATTGAGCAAATTTGAAGTTTGAGGAACTTTTACTGAAATTTCTTGGTTTGTGTTCTTGAGAAGCTTGATTATGTTAATGCATGATCTTGATTCTGATAATTATTAGAAAAGTTGTGTTTTATGTTATTTGTGATGCATGGACGGTTTATTTGAAGGTAAGATAAAGTTTGGTTTGATTTGGCTCAAAATGGGTTTGATTTTGGAAGTCTGGGTTTTTCCTGCGTTTTGCTGGAAAATGGAAGTCGCGATGCTGTCGCGAGCACGATAGAATGGTGATTGTGAGGCGTCCGACTCGTGAATTGGCAGCACAACTCGTGAAGCTTTGGCATGCGCGAGTGGTACAGCAGAACACGCGTCAGCGGGGGAAACTGAGAGATTCACGAGACGTGAATCGCATTCACGAGTCGTGAACAACCTTCATGAGTCATGAAGGTTGTTCAAGACTCGTGCCGGCACTGCACGACTCGCACGCCTTTGCCCCCTTCCCTCCGCAGGCCTTCCGGCCACTATCGCGAGCGCGATACTGGTCGTGAGCGCGACAGTGACCCCTATATGCCCTATTTTTTTGATTTTGCCCCTTTCTTCTAAAATGACTTTTGTAACATTTCTTCATGGGTTTTTACTACTGTATGGGAATAAATATGCTTATATGTGTAGAATATTATGATTTCTTTATAATGAATTATTTGTTATGCTTTGAGCATGATTTGAATTATGTATGACTTACAAGAGTCAGTCTAGTGGATAGTTAGGCATGCCTAAAAGAGTTCTATAGCTGTAGCCCTCAGTTCTTTTCTGGACCCTAATCAGGTCCCTGTTTAGTTTCTCGCAAACTTCAATGTGTTTGGATCTTGATTAAGATCCCCTTTGTAAAATGTTTTGAAATGAGAAAATGTGATATTGCTTTTCGATTCATACCCATAAGGTAACGCCATGCGTTCGATTCGTACCCGTAAGCTACCGCCATGTGTTGCTCGTTATCCACTACTGCGAGTCAGCAGGTGTTGTGATTTTTTTTGTTTTGCTTATAAGAATGTGAATCCAAATGATTCTATTTATGAGCATATGAATCTGTCGGCATATGAAAGTGATCTTTGAACCTTTGAATGGTTATGAATGTGATTCGTATATGATTATATCTTATGATATTCAGCTTATGCCATTATGTATGCATTTTTCCTCGACGACCATTGGGAATGGCCGTCCATACTATTGTTGTTTGTTTCCCCATTAAGTGTTATCGCTTAGCACGATTTTTCATCCGTGCAGGTGCGAAAGGTGTATAGCTTTTAGAAAAGTTACCGCCAGTTAAGCCAACACAGTGGGATTATTATTAGAACTTAGCTTCTTTTTTGTATTATGATTCTTTTGTAATAGTGAACTCTCTTTGTATTTAGTCTTTTGTTCAGCTTCCACTTTTTATCTCTGAAAGTTGTAATTATGTTGGTATCATAACAGTTATGTATTGAATCTTATTATTCCATCAATGAATGATCAATTTGGTTTTAAAGTTTTAATTTCTGCTATATTTATATGTATGTTTATATTATGTGAATGAATGCTTGTGTACCATTTTGCTTGGTGACACCCTTACTCATAAGGATTCTCACTCCCTTGCAAATGGGTTCTCCTACGTATGGGAAGGGGGTGTTACAGTTTTTGGTATTAGAGCCCCGATTTAGGCATTTTCTGGGTGATTGTTGTGTATAGATATATGATTAGGACTGTGTTAGCTGATGCGGTTATTTTTATGTTTGTTTTAGATGGATTCTGATTATGTTTGTGGGTCGCTTGAGGGGTCCGCTGAGAGTGTGAATCCTCAAGCAGTATATCCTTTAATGTCTATTTTGGCTCAAACACCTAGGGTTCAGCTTGAGGCAGCAGCCATGCCCTTCGAGGAAATGTTGAAGATTTCTCAAGACATGGCTCGAGTCTTGGATAGGGTGACCGCTCCAAGAGCCCCTTTAGAGAGCACGAGGATTGCTGGTGCAGAGAATTTCTATGGGACCAGTCTGGATGAGTCTGAGCTTGCTGAGAAATGGATTGAGAAAGTGGAGCTAGTGTTTGAGGAGACTAGGTGTCCTCCAGATAGGCAAGTAGAGAGTGTTGTGGCATTGCTTCAGGGGTCTGCCTATGACTGGTGGAAATTGGTTCGTAGGCATTGTAACACCCCCTTCCCATACATAGGCGATCCCATCCGATAAAGAGTGAGATGCCGTATGAGACAAGGTGTCACCAAACAAAAGCAAAGCAAAATATACATCCATTCATAACATACATTCAGAAATACAGAATAATTAAAAACTTTACATGCAGAAAGCAAAAACTGATCATGCATTACTATAATTAAACTATTACAATAATGTTCTGATCAGCAAGCTGATACCAAAATAATATTACATATACAAAATATAGTTACAAAAGCGGAAGCTGATACAGAGAGTTCTATACAAAAAGAATCTATAACTGATACAAAACTGAGCCCTACACTAATCCCTTCTGTGTTGGCTGGATGACGGTGACTCTCTCAAAGCAAAACGTCTTCCGCACCTGCACGGGTAAACACACCGTGCTAAGCGATAAAACGCTTAGTGGGGAAACACACATAAAATATGGACGGCCACTCACAGTGGTCGTCAAGGCAAAACACATTCACAATGTCAGAATGCAGGAACTGTTGCATAATTCATATAAACATGCCCGTAATCAAATACCATACTTTCAGAATCTCATCATCATATGCATTACAGAATAAACCAACATGTATTTCATCATTAAACTCATTCAGATATTCCATTCAAAACCATATAAGATCAGAACATTTCCATTAACATTTAAAGAATACCTGCTGACTCTAGACAGTGGATAACGAGTGTACTGAGGGTACCTTACGGGTACGAATCGAATACTGAGGGTACCTCACAGGTACAAGTCAAATATTATATCATTTATCAGAACATGTTATTTATATACTGAGGGAATCTTAAACAAGATTCTATACTGAAGGGTTCGCGAGGAACCAAACGGGGACCTGATCGGGGTCCAAACTGAACTGAGGGCTGCAGCTACTGAAAGACTCTATTAGGCATGCCTAACTATCCACTTACTCGACTCTAGCAGGTTATGCGTCAAACAGAACACATTTCAGGATACAGAATATAATTCCTCAGAAAATCATGCTATCACGCATATCGAAGCATTAAACAGTAAAACATGCATCATACAATATTAAAGCCCATTCAGAAGAAATAACAAATTCAGTTCTGAGATAAAAACTAAGGAATTTCGGAAAAACGGACTGAAGGAAGAAACTGGCGACTCAACAGGCAGGTCACGGCGTGACCGAGGGTCACGTCTCGTGACCTGCTTGTTCCTCGCCAATTGCGTTGCGTGATCCTCGCGGATCACGCAATGCACATGCAGGTCACGGCGTGACCAAGGGTCACGCGACGTGACGCTGCCTCTCCCTCGCAGATCACGTTGCGTGATCTGCCAATTTCCTTCGCAGGTCACAAGACGTGACCGAAGATCACGTCGCGTGACTTGCTTCCTCTTCAGCTGGTCACGCGACTGGCTTCTCAGCAGGCATGTCACGCCGTGACCAAGGGTCACGTGACGTGACCTGCCTTCCTTTGAAGCGAGTCACGCAACGAAGAACAGTACCTCAATTCCCAGAATTTCCAGAACTTCCAGAAACACGAATTCAGTCCCAATTTGATTAAAAACCATTCAAACCTGTTCTTACCTTCCAGAAATTGTCTCAAACAATATATGCAATAACTATACAACTCAATCCATCAAATAATTAACCAAATCAAATCAAGAACACACCCATTCAAATTTAGAAGAACATGAACCCTAGAATTACAGTAAAACATCAAAATCGCACAAATCAATATTCCCAAACCTGGATTCTAACTTCTATCACTTAGCTCCACTTGGTCCAGCAATCTCTTTCCCCTTTGGATCACGTGGAGCCTCAACTAGAACACAAACACAGTAAATTCAACCCTAGGTTAAACCTAACTCAAGGAAGAAGATGAAGATGCAATAAATGGAAACTAAGATGAGAAATACAGTGACTTACCAACAAAATGCCAAGGGAATGGTTGATTTCCACTAACAGTAGCTTAATCCCTAACTAAGGTTTCAAACCAAGAGCAAAGAAGAAGATGAATCCAAGAGAAAGAAGAATCGGGAAATAAGAAATGAACTCCTACATTTCCCATTTCATTTTCTCTATTAACTCTTCTTTTTCCTATCCCTACATTTGTCACCATCCTGTTAGTGGGAACCAACCACTCACACCAATCTCAAATGCATTACACACACCCTAAGTAACCTCATTTAAATGTACCCTACAATGGTATGCTCTAATGCACACAAGTATATCTCATTTAATTACACACACTAATGCCATGTATGCACCCACATAATAATAAACCCAAAAATCATACATTTTACTGAAATAACCCTATGAAATGCTGAATACATGAAAATGCTTACACATACTGACAGACAGATAGACAGACAGACAGGCTCATTCTACTAGGGGGAAAATGGGGTGTGACAACTCTCCCCTACTAATAAGAATTTCGTCCTCGAAATTCTCACCTGAACTGAATAACTGTGGATACTGAGCTCTCATCGACTCCTCTGGTTCCCAAGTCGCTTCCTCGACTCCATGATGGATCCATAATACTTTAACTAAAGGAATCTGCTTATTTCTCAACTGCCTCACCTCTCGGGCTAGAATAGCTCGTGGTTCCTCAACATAAGAGAAGTCTGGCTGAACCTGAATATCCTGAACTGACAGAACATGCGAAGGATCTGATCGGTACCGACGAAGCATCGAAACGTGAAACACATCATGCAACTTTGCTAACTCCATCGGTAGCGCTAATCTGTAGGCTACAGGTCCCACCTTAGCCAAAATCTCATAAGGTCCAATGAAACGAGGACTCAGCTTACCCTTCTTTCCAAATCGAAGCACTCTCCTCCAAGGAGAAACTTTAAGGAAAACTTTGTCCCCGATCTCAAAATGCACATCTTTTCTTTTCAAATTGGCATAAGACTTCTGTCGATCCTTGGCTGCCTTCAAATTCCGCTGCACTACTCTGATCTTCTCTTCAGTATCCCTAACCAAGTCGGGTCCAATCATAGATCTCTCGGATAGCTCGGTCCAACAAATCGGAGTCCTACACTGACGACCATACAAAGCCTCATATGGTGCCATACCAATACTCGACTGGAAACTGTTGTTGTAGGCAAACTCCATCAATGATACATATCTGTCCCAACTGCCCGGAAAGTCCAAAGTACAAGCTCTCATCATATCCTCCAGAATCTGAATAACTCGCTCTGACTGACCATCGGTCTGAGGATGAAACGCTGTACTGAAGTTCAACCTAGAGCCCAAAGCTCTCTGTAACTCCTTCCAAAACTTGGAAGTAAACCTCGGATCTCGATCTGACACTATGGACAAAGGCACACCATGCAACCGAACTATCTCATCCACATAGATACTGGCTAATCTGTCCATGGAGTAATCCACTCTAACAGGCAAGAAGTGAGCGGACTTGGTAAGTCGATCGACAATAACCCAAACCGAATCATGCTTCCTCTGAGTCACAGGCAAGCCAGAAACAAAGTCCATGGTGATATCACTCCATTTCCACTCAGGAATGGATAAAGGCATAAGCAAACCTGAAGGAACCTGATGCTCTGCCTTCACCTGCTGACAAGTCAAGCACTTGGAAACAAAATCCACAATATCACGCTTCATACCGGACCACCAATAGAATTGCTTCATGTCTTGATACATCTTCGTACTGCCAGGATGCATAGTGAAAACTGAACTATGCGCCTCACTCAAGAGCTGTCTCCTCAAATCCTCCGACTCTGGCACACACAAACGGTCTCTGAACATAAGTACCTCATCCTGAACTGAGAACTCTGATGGCTTACCCGATCTAACCTCATGCACAATCCGCTGAAGCCTCACATCATCTCTCTGAGCATCCACTATCCTCTGTCTCAAAGTAGGCTTCACACGCAACTGGGCAAGCAAAGCTCCATCCGAACCAAATCGCCATCTGAAACGCCTCAAGAACAAGGCTGAAACTGACTTACGACTCAAAGCATCTGCAACTACATTGGCCTTACCAGGATGGTAATCCACAATGCAGTCGTAGTCCTTAAATAACTCAAGCCATCTGCGCTGTCTCATATTCAACTCTTTCTGAGAAAGGAAGTACTTCAAACTCTTGTGGTCCGAGAAGATCCTACACTTTTCCCCATACAAGTAGTGACGCCAAATCTTCAAAGCAAAGATTACAGCCGCCAACACTAAATCATGCGTCGGATAGTTCTTCTCATGTGGCTTCAACTGACGAGAAGCATAAGCCACCACTTTACCCTCCTGCATAAGCACATAACCAAGACCAACTCCAGAAGCATCACTGTAAATGACAAACTCCTTACCCGAGATGGGTTGAGTAAGGATAGGAGCCTCAACAAGCAACTGCTTTAACCGATCAAAACAAGATTGACACCTGTCTGACCACTCAAATCTGACTCCTTTCCTCAACAATCTAGTCATAGGAGCGGCAATCACAGAAAATCCCTTAACGAACCGACGGTAATAGCCTGCTAAACCGAGGAAACTCCTCACTTCCTGAACATTCCGAGGCGCTTTCCAATCAACTATCGCCTCAATCTTAGCTGGATCAACCTGAATACCGCTAGCTGAAATAATGTGACCCAAGAATGACACTTCTCGAAGCCAGAAATCACACTTGCTAAGCTTAGCAAACAAATGATGCTCTCTCAACATCTGCAAAACCAATCTGAGATGCTCCTCATGCTCACTCTCATCCCTGGAATATACCAAGATGTCATCAATAAACACTACCACAAATCGATCTAAATATGGCCTAAACACACGGTTCATCAGATCCATAAAAGCCGCTGGAGCATTTGTCAAACCAAACGGCATCACAAGAAACTCATAGTGGCCATACCTAGTCCGAAATGCAGTCTTCACCACATCTGTATCCTGAACCCGAAGCTGGTAGTACCCTGATCGAAGATCTATCTTGGAAAAGACACCCGCACCTCGAAGCTGATCAAATAAATCCTCAATCCTAGGCAAAGGGTACTTGTTCTTCACTGTAACTTTATTAATCTGACGGTAATCAATGCACATCCGTAGGGATCCATCTTTCTTCTTGACAAACAGCACTGGAGCTCCCCATGGAGATATGCTCGGTCTAATAAACCCCTTATCTAATAACTCTTGTAGCTGAGATTTAAGTTCCCTCAACTCTACAGGAGCCATCCGATAAGGTGCTCTCGAAATAGGTGCAGTACCCGGCATGATCTCAATGGACAACTCAACCTCTCTCTCAGGAGGCAAACCAGGCAACTCGCTCGGAAACACATCCCCAAACTCTCGCACTACAGGAATATCCTCAATCTGAACCTGATCCCTCCTGGAATCTAATACAACAGCTAGAAAAGTCTCACAACCTTTCCTGATGAATCTCTTAGCTTGCATCGCAGAAATAACATTATTCACTGAACTAGCACCCAAACCTTTCAGAAACACAAGAGACTGACTTCTATCCCGAAGTACCACTGTCTTCCTATGGCAATCAACTACTGCCCGATACTTACCCAACCAGTCCATACCCAGAATCAAATCAAACTCTCTGAAGGGTAACTCAATCAGATCCGCTGGAAGCACAACTCCCTCAACAATCAGAGGACAACTCCTAAAAACTCTACTCACACTGACACTATGCCCTAATGGACTGGTCACACAAATCTCATAATCTAACTGATCAACTGAATGCAATTTATCAATAACTTTATCTGTGCACAAATATGAGTGTGTGGAACCAGGATCAATTAGAGCATACAACTCAGTGTCATGGAGTAGGAACTTACCAGCAATAACATCAGGCGCGTCCTGCTCATCTCTGGCTCTCATAGCATAAGCTCTAACACCACTCTGATGAGGATGCTCAACAGTCTCAGAAGCAGCTCCATCTCTATGCCGACCACCTCTACCTCTACCTCGGCCTCTGCCACGGGTAGCCTGAGAAGCATTTGAACCGACCCTACTGCCCTCTCTCTGAGAACCTGAATCCTCCTGTACTCTCGGACAACCGGCCAACCGATGCTCAGAACTCCCACACCTGAAGCATGCACCAGTGAGCCACCTACACTCCCCACGATGCGACCTACTACAATGAGGACAAACTGGTGTAGTCTCAGCTCTACCACCCCTACCAGAACCTGACTGAGCTGTAGAACCCTGACGTCTACCTCTAGAAGCCGGACCAGATGCTGACTCATCCTGTGGGTCCCTCGATCTCTTACTCGAAGAAGATCCTCCACGAGAAGAACTCCTCCTCTGAGCTCTCTCTCTCATCACTGTCTCAGACAACTCTGCTCTCACTGCAGCCTCCACAATCTGATAATAACTGACCCCAGGAATACACATCAGTGAAATCAAAGCAATCTTCAATGACTCATTTAACCCAGCCTCGAAATGCTTGCATCTAAAGTCATCAGTCATAACTCCTCGAGGGGCATAACGAGATAACCTGTTGAACTCTTTCTCATAATCAGCTACTGACAACGCTCTCTGCCTCAAACCCAAAAACTGCGCCCATCTCGAATCTCTATAGGTCTGAGTGATGTACTTCTTTATGAACTCACCCTCAAAGAACTCCCAGGTAATCGGATCCGGTAACTGAGGATGCCTGCAAACCAACTCCCACCACTCAAAAGCAGACCCCTGAAGAAGAGCTAAAGCACACTCTGCCTGCTGGTCAGGAGGACATCGAATCTCTCTCAAAGCACGCTTCACTTTATCTAACCATCTCTCTGCAATCTCAGACTCATTCAACCCAGTACCATAGAAATCCTCAACTCCAGCTCTCCTCAGATTCTCCATAGGTGCTCTAGGAGCAGTCACTCTCTCCAAAACCCTAGCCATGTCCTGATGCAGTCTAAACATAGCCTCTAAGGGCATGGCTGCGGCCTCGGGCTGAACCCTAGCATGCTGAGCCGACACATTAACAGAAACAGACTGATCAACAGCGGGAGGATTCACACTCTCGGCGGACTCCTCACGCGCACCATGAGCAGAATTAGAAGCCATCTAAACAAACAAGAAACACCCGTATCAGCCAACACAGATCTAGACACATACGCATCTAAGAAAATCAGAACAATCATAACAACACCCAGAAACGCCTAAACCTATGCTCTGATACCACTAACTGTAACACCCCCTTCCCATACATAGGCAATCCCATCCGATAAGGAGTGAGATGCCGTATGAGACAAGGTGTCACCAAACAAAAGCAAAGCAAAATATACATCCATTCATAACATACATTCAGAAATACAGAATAATTAAAAACTTTACATGCAGAAAGCAAAAACTGATCATGCATTACTATAATTAAACTATTACAATAATGTTCTGATCAGCAAGCTGATACCAAAATAATATTACATATACAAAATATAGTTACAAAAGCGGAAGCTGATACAGAGAGTTCTATACAAAAAGAATCTATAACTGATACAAAACTGAGCCCTACACTAATCCCTTCTGTGTTGGCTGGATGACGGTGACTCTCTCAAAGCAAAACGTCTTCCGCACCTGCACGGGTAAACACACCGTGCTAAGCGATAAAATGCTTAGTGGGGAAACACACATAAAATATGGACGGCCACTCACAGTGGTCGTCAAGGCAAAACACATTCACAATGTCAGAATGCAGGAACTGTTGCATAATTCATATAAACATGCCCGTAATCAAATACCATACTTTCAGAATCTCATCATCATATGCATTACAGAATAAACCAACATGTATTTCATCATTAAACTCATTCAGATATTCCATTCAAAACCATATAAGATCAGAACATTTCCATTAACATTTAAAGAATACCTGCTGACTCTAGACAGTGGATAACGAGTGTACTGAGGGTACCTTACGGGTACGAATCGAATACTGAGGGTACCTCACAGGTACAAGTCAAATATTATATCATTTATCAGAACATGTTATTTATATACTGAGGGAATCTTAAACAAGATTCTATACTGAAGGGTTCGCGAGGAACCAAACGGGGACCTGATCGGGGTCCAAACTGAACTGAGGGCTGCAGCTACTGAAAGACTCTATTAGGCATGCCTAACTATCCACTTACTCGACTCTAGCAGGTTATGCGTCAAACAGAACACATTTCAGGATACAGAATATAATTCCTCAGAAAATCATGCTATCACGCATATCGAAGCATTAAACAGTAAAAAATGCATCATACAATATTAAAGCCCATTCAGAAGAAATAACAAATTCAGTTCTGAGATAAAAACTAAGGAATTTCGGAAAAACGGACTGAAGGAAGAAACTGGCGACTCAACAGGCACGTCACGGCGTGACCGAGGGTCACGTCTCGTGACCTGCTTGTTCCTCGCCAATTGCGTTGCGTGATCCTCGCGGATCACGCAATGCACATGCAGGTCACGGCGTGACCAAGGGTCACGCGACGTGACGCTGCCTCTCCCTCGCAGATCACGTTGCGTGATCTGCCAATTTCCTTCGCAGGTCACACGACGTGACCGAAGATCACGTCGCGTGACTTGCTTCCTCTTCAGCTGGTCACGCGACTGGCTTCTCAGCAGGCATGTCACGCCGTGACCAAGGGTCACGTGACGTGACCTGCCTTCCTTTGAAGCGAGTCACGCAACGAAGAACAGTACCTCAATTCCCAGAATTTCCAGAACTTCCAGAAACACGAATTCAGTCCCAATTTGATTAAAAACCATTCAAACCTGTTCTTACCTTCCAGAAATTGTCTCAAACAATATATGCAATAACTATACAACTCAATCCATCAAATAATTAACCAAATCAAATCAAGAACACACCCATTCAAATTTAGAAGAATATGAACCCTAGAATTACAGTAAAACATCAAAATCGCACAAATCAATATTCCCAAACCTGGATTCTAACTTCTATCACTTAGCTCCACTTGGTCCAGCAATCTCTTTCCCCTTTGGATCACGTGGAGCCTCAACTAGAACACAAACACAGTAAATTCAACCCTAGGTTAAACCTAACTCAAGGAAGAAGATGAAGATGCAATAAATGGAAACTAAGATGAGAAATACAGTGACTTACCAACAAAATGCCAAGGGAATGGTTGATTTCCACTAACAGTAGCTTAATCCCTAACTAAGGTTTCAAACCAAGAGCAAAGAAGAAGATGAATCCAAGAGAAAGAAGAATCGGGAAATAAGAAATGAACTCCTACATTTCCCATTTCATTTTCTCTATTAACTCTTCTTTTTCCTATCCCTACATTTGTCACCATCCTGTTAGTGGGAACCAACCACTCACACCAATCTCAAATGCATTACACACACCCTAAGTAACCTCATTTAAATGTACCCTACAATGGTATGCTCTAATGCACACAAGTATATCTCATTTAATTACACACACTAATGCCATGTATGCACCCACATAATAATAAACCCAAAAATCATACATTTTACTGAAATAACCCTATGAAATGCTGAATACATGCAAATGCTTACACATACTGACAGACAGATAGACAGACAGACAGGCTCATTCTACTAGGGGGAAAATGGGGTGTGACAGGCATCCCTAGTTGCCTGACCCGGTCATATGGGAGTTTTTCAAGAGTGAGTTTACAAATAAGTACGTGACTAGGGAGTATAAGGATGCTAAGTGGGCACAAATTTTGAGTTTGAAGCAGAAACTATGTCAGTATCAGAGTTTGACAAAGAATTTAACCGTCTTGCCAAGTATGCTCCTGAAGGTTTCTGACTGAAGAGTTTCGGTGTCAACATTTTGAGGCCGGTTTGAATAAGTCGCTGAGGGCTATGTTGATTTCTCTGATGAGTACTCCGGATATTGGGTACTACCAGATAGTGCAAGCAGCAGTACGAGCTGAAAGATCTGAGTCAGTTTTGAGAGAGAGAGCTCAGAGAAGGAATCCCCCTCGTGGAGGATCATCATCATCCTCGAGTAAGAGGTCTAGGAACCCGCATGATGAGTCTTCTTCAGGTCCGGCTTCAAGAGGCAGAAGGGAAGGTTCTGCCATGGGTTCTAGTGCAGGCAGAGGTGGTTCTAGTATTAGGACTGATGTTTTGCCTGAGTGTTATCACTGCAGTAAGTGCCATCAGGGTGAGTGTAGGTGGCTCATGGGTGGTTATTTCCGATGTGGGAGCACTGATCACTACTTAGCTAATTGTCCGAGGTTTTGTGAGTCTTCTGGTGTTCAGCGTGAGGCTAGCAGATTTAGATCTACTGCTCCGCAAGCCAGTCATGGTAGAGGCCGAGGTAGAGGTCGAGGTGGTCAGCATAGAGAGGGAGCTCCATCAGAGTCTATTGATTATCCCTTAATAGTTCCAGCTAGAGCGTATGCCATGAGAGCTCAGGATGAGCCGGATGCCCCGGATGTGATTACTGGTAAGTTCCTATGCTTTGACACTGAGTTATATGCTCTAATTGACCCTAGTTCCACACACTCATATTTGTGCACAAGTAAGTTATTTGATAAGTTGCATAATGTTGATCAGTTAGATTATGAGGTTTGTGTGACCAGTACTTTAGGGCATAGAGTCAATGTGAGTAGAGTGCATAAGAATTGTCCTCTTTTGGTTCAGGGTGTTGAGTTCTCTGCGGATTTGATTGAGTTGCATTTTGGGAGTTTGATTTGATACTGGGTATAGATTGGCTTAGTAAGCATCGGGCCGTAGTGGATTATCATAGAAAGGTGATTGTGTTGCGAGATAGAGATCAGTCTTCTGTAGTGGTTAAAGGTTTGGGTTCGAGTTCTTTGAGTAATGTGATTTTCGCCATGCAACCTAAGAGGTTTATGAGGAAAGGTTGCGAGGCATTCTTAGCAGTTGTGTTGGATTCTAAGCGTGACCAGGTTGAGATTGAGGATATCCCAGTTGTTAGGGAGTTTGGAGATGTGTTTTCGAGTGAGTTGCCTGGGTTGCCTCCCGAGAGAGAAGTGGAGTTGTCCATATAGATTTTGCTAGGTACTTCGCCCATTTCGAAAGCACCTTATCGGATGGCTCTTGTAGAGTTAAGGGAACTTAAAACTAAGCTACAAGAGTTATTGGATAAGGGGTTTATTAGACCCAGCATATCTCAATGGGGAGATCCGGTTTTGTTCGTTAAGAAGAAGGATGGTTCTTTGAGGATGTGTATCGACTATAGGCAAATTATTAAGGTCACAGTGAAGATCAAGTATCCCTTGCCTAGAGTCAAGGATTTGTTTGATCAGCTTAGAGGTGCGGGTGTCTTCTCCAAGATTGATCTTCGATCGGGTTATTATCAGCTTCGAGTTCAGGATGCGGATGTGGTTAAGACTGCATTTCGGACGCGATATGGCCACTATGAATTCCTTGTGACGCCGTTTGGTTTGACAAATGCACCTGCAGCTTTTATGGATTTGATGAACCGAGTGTTATCTCGATCAATTTGTAGTAGTGTTTATTGACGATATCTTGGTCTACTCGAAGGATGACAATGAGCATGAAGAGCATCTTCGGTTAGTGTTGCAAGTTTTGAGGGAGCACCGTTTGTTTGCGAAACTCAGTAAGTGTGACTTTTGGCTTTGAGAAGTGTCTTTCTTAGGGTACATTGTGTCAGCTAAGGGTATTCAAGCGGATCCAGCTAAGATTGAGGCGATTGTGGATTGGAAAGTCACTTGGAATGTTCCTAAAGTGAGAAGCTTACTTGGTTTGGCAGGCTACTACCGTCGGTTTGTGAAGGGTTTTTCGGTTATTGCTGCTCTTATGACCAGACTATTAACGAAAGGAGTCAGATTTGAACGGTCGGATAAGTGTCAGCTGTGCTTTGAGAAGTTGAAGAGTTTGTTAGTTGAAGCTCCTGTACTGACTCAACCCACCTCGAGTAAAGAGTTTGTAATATGTGTTGATACAAGAGGGTAAAGTAGTGGCTTATGCGTCTCATCAGTTGAAGCCTCATGAGAAGAACTATCCGACGCATGATTTGGAATTGGCGGCTGTGATCTTTGCTTTGAAGATTTAGCGGTATTATCTGTATGGGGAGAACTGTAGGATTTTCACGGACCATAAGAGTTGGAAATATCTCCTCACACAGAAAGAGTTGAACATGAGACAACATCGATGGTTAGAGTTGTTCAAGGACT
This sequence comes from Excoecaria cochinchinensis, assembly GCA_947683425.1. Classification (NCBI taxonomy): domain Eukaryota; kingdom Viridiplantae; phylum Streptophyta; class Magnoliopsida; order Malpighiales; family Euphorbiaceae; genus Excoecaria; species Excoecaria cochinchinensis. Next base: position 15,474,712 of record CANTUQ010000092.1, read on the forward strand.
ATGACTGCATTGTGGATTACCATCCGGGTAAAGCCAACGTGGTTGCGGATGCTTTGAGTTAAAAGTCAATTTTGGCTTTGTTCTTGAGGCGGTTCAGATGGAGATTTGATTTGGATGGGGCTTTGGTTTCCCAATTAAGAGTGAAGCCAACCTTGAGACAGTTGATTGTTGACGCTCAGAAGGATGATGTGAAATTACAGCGGATTTTGCAAGAGGTTCAGCGGGGTAAGTAGTCTAAGTTTTCGGTTTTGGATGGGGTGCTTATATATAGGGATCGTTTGTGTGTGCCTGAGAGTGATGAGTTAAGGAAGAAGCTTTTGAGTGAGGCACACACTACAGTCTTTACAATGCATCCTGGTAGTGAGAAGATGTATCAGGATATGAAGCAGTTCTATTGGTGGTCTAGGATGAAGAGAGACATTTCGTGGCGAAGTGTTTGACGTGTCAATAGGTAAAGGCTGAGCATCAAGTCCCTTCGAGATTGCTCACTCCTTTATCCATTCCTCAGTGGAAATGAGATGACATCACCATGGATTTTGTGTCGGGTTTGCCAGTGACTCAGAGGAAGCATGATTCAGTGTGGGTTGTTGTCGATCGTCTTACAAAGTCAGCTCATTTTGTGCAGGTTAGAGTGGACTACTCGATGGATAAGTTGGCCAGTGTGTATGTGGATGAGGTGGTTCAACTGCATGGTGTGCCATTGTCGATAGTATCAGATCAGGATCCATGGTTCACATCTAAGTTTTGGAAAGAGTTGCAGCGAGCCTTGGGTACCAAGTTGAATTTCAGCACAGCATTTCATCCTCAGACAGATGGTCAGTCCGAGCAAGTTATCCAGATTTTAGAGGATACACTTCGGGCTTGTGCTTTAGATTTTTCTTACAGTTGGGATAATTATGTGCGACTTATGGAGTTTGCCTACAACAAAAGTTTTCAGTCCAGCATAGGGATGTCACCTTTTGAGGCTTTATATGGTCGATCGTGTAGGACTTCGATTTGTTGGACAGAGTTAACCGAGCGATCTTTTATTGGGCCAGAGATGATTAGCGATACCGAAGAGAAGATCAGAGTTATGCAGCGGAATCTGAAAGTGGCTAAGGATAGACAGAGATCCTATGCCAATCTGAAGAGAAAGGATATTCGGTTTGAGGTCAGGGACAAAGTTTTCCTTAAGGTTTCACCTTGGAGGAAAGTATTGCGGTTTAGCAAGAAAGGTAAACTTAGTCCTCGGTTCATTGGGCCTTTTGAGATTTTGGAGAAAGTTGATCTGGTAGCCTATAGGTTGGCTTTACCGATGGAATTGGCTAAGATGCATGATGTTTTCCATGTCTCCATGCTTCGTGGGTATAGATCGGATCCGTCGCATGTGTTGTCAGTTCAAGATGTTCGGATTCAATCGGATTACTCCTATGATGAAGAGCCGAAGGCTATTTTAGCTCGGGAAGTGAGACAATTGAGAAGCAAGCAGGTTCCTCTAGTCAAGGTTCTTTGGCAACATCACGGAGTTGAGGAAGTGACTTGGGAACCAGAGGCGACGATGAGGATTCAGTATCCATAGTTGTTCAGTTCAGGTGAGAATTTTGAGGACGAAATTCTTATTAGTAGGGAAGAGTTGTAACACCCCGTTCTCCCCCTAGTAGTTTGAGCCATGGTTTCCATGTGTATGTGTGCATGTGTTAGTGTTTTGGCATGTGTTAAGGGTATTTTGCGCATAATTCATGTTTTGTGGGCTTTAATAGAGTGTGGGTGCATATATGTTAGTAGGGTGTGTGTGTGTTGGGTTGTGTTAGTGTGTGCATGTTCATATGGTAATAGTGTGTGAATTATGAGGGTTAGGCTTGTGTGTAGTATCATGTGTGTTTGTTGGGTGTGAGTGGTCAAGTTCCACCAAACATAGAGTGACATGTGGCTAGGGATTTAGGAAAGAGGTGTAAATAGAAGAGAGAGAAAAAGGGGACAATCATTCTTATTGCTTTTCCCGTTTCCTCCTCTTCTCTTTACTTCTTCTTGCTCTTTCCTCTTCATATGTGTGCCCTACCTTGGAGCCAAGTGTTTTTGTAACGCCCCAATGCCCCTTGAAAGGACAAAGGAGCGCTATGCGACAAACATGCTATAGTTAAATTCAATTAACATCTTTAATCTACTTGTCATCATTTAGTTAATATTACTAACATTATGACCGATAATTATCTCTATTCACTACCACTATATGATCACTATTCCATACACTAGGACTTTTTCACTATTGGTTACTATTTAGGTTACAAATTACATATTACAATACAAAATTAATTAGACAATATTATACATGCCTACCTTATACAAAACACTGGAATTACATTAATATATAATCGTTACAAAACCATAACATAAACTGACAACTCCCAGCTCTTGTAGTGGCCTGCAGATACGCTTCCAAACACGATCTCCACACTAAAGACCTACACGGGAGACAAACACCCGTGCTAAGCGATAATGCTTAGTGAAGATTCACCGAACATATAGACATCTAACAAAACCACTAGATCATACATCTTGTATATCAATAATTCGTATACTTACCATGCCTTAACATTTCAATATCAATAGTCCAAAACAACATATAATATTCGATACACTATGTCAACAAAGGACTTCACTATCAAGATCACTAATTCACTTAGCATGGCAGGAAGTCATGCAATAACTATAAGTCGATAATCACATGCCCATGCTCAATATCTCATACTTTACCATGCCAATAATCACTACACTATGCCAGCGAATGGCTTCACTAACAAGATCACTAGTTCATTTAGCATGGCATGGATATTACACAATCAATAAGAGCAATGTTATCAATACATATAAAGAACACAATCATATTATAACACAACATCATCATCAATCATTTACATGCATTTATCGTTAATAGCATGAATCATTTTAGAGGTGGATACGGGTACAATAATCATTAAACACTAGAGACCGAAGTCCCAAACATTATATCACTAGATACCCGCCGATATCGATCACTAGACACCCGTCGGTGCCACACTAGCAGCCGTAATTCACTAGCCCTTCATAAGCATGCTTATTTATCCACGACTAGACTACAGGCTTATTAGTTTATTCATTCACTACGCATTCATTCGCATGTTAATCAATTGTATATTAATATTTATTCGCATAGTATCATTCATTCGTATAATGTTATTCATTCTCATGGTAATGTTTGTTTGAATTGTGATATTCATTCGCATAGTACTATTCAATCACATAGTAATCTTTGTTCACATAGCATCACCACATTAAGCTCATTCACATCAGATCATGCCTTGTATACACACATGGCTTGATAAACATATTTTCATTCCATTATTAAACTATTATGCCATAGTATCATTTAAATGTAATTGCATTTGGAAAACATTCATATGCTCATTTTATAACATTAAACATGAGTTGGACCAGTTATAAGAACTTGTAGTGGAGTTCGGGTGCATTTCGGGAAGAAAAACACCCTAAATACATAAAACTGGGAAGGGTCACGGTGGCAATGAGTTTATTGTGACCATGAGGTCCAATTACATGCAATTCTTCCTTATCTCGCCATTGGTCACAGTGGCAACCATTTGGTTGTGACCGTGACATACCAGAATTAAGCAAAACTCAGGACTGCTTCACTACTCTTTTGTGTTCAGCCTAAACCGACATCTAAACAACATTTTTAGGAAAAAACTCCCTTCTTAACAATTGTTCCCAAGGATGATAAGTTTCAAATGGAACAAGTTTTAGGTCATGTAGACTTCTACATCAATCGATATGAATTAAACAATATAGACTGTTCCAATGAGCCTACCAAGATAGAGACGCGTCTGTTTTTGCCATTTTTAGGTGTCGTAGAGCCATAATTAGTTCATAGTCATTTCTGGGAATTTTATATTTATGGGATTCATGGTTCAAATGTCGCAAAAATCACTCAATTTGGAGTTTTGAAACTCCAGTTATGACTAAATCACTACACGGAGGTCTGGTGAAATATAAGCAGAATTTTCCCTAAACTAGGGTTCATACTTGATCACATACAATACTCATGGCAATTCAATTAACACTTCAACAAACATCCATTTTACATTTTAAACTATATCAAACATCAATTAACACATAGAAAAACATACAATTCTTCCAACTATACAAACACATTAAACATGCATCAATTCAAATATAATCCCAAACCTCTTGGGGCACTCCTTCCTTTCTCTTCTATTACAACCTTTTCTTTACCCTTGGCTGGTCTACTTGCCTCTTCAACTCATATACACATACCACATATTCAAAACAACTCAAGTCAAGAATTGGAATTCAAAGAAAAAGATGAAGAAGAAGACACTAGGTTTAATCCCGGACTGCATCTTGCAAGGCCTGTAACAATAAAGTTTTTTCATGCTTAACATAAAAATCATACCAAAACTATTTCTGTTAATTAATTGAAATTTTTTTAATAAATCAGGACCAATGTCCAAATTTTTGTACCACAAAATAACACACAAGTTATAAATCCTTTCAAATTGTAGATGAATTTCGTATGTAAATTAACATATATTTTTCATGATAAATGGGATCATTTATGCCACCTTTCTCAAAATGAACATAATAAAATCATTTTTCTTATAAATAATTGCATGCGGGAACCAACGTTCCCACCTAAAATGATATTCAATAAATATCCCGATTTATGTATGAATTTATCTTTAATTTCATTTCCATATCATAATTTTACCGCTTTTCTATGCCATGCTTTACCGCTTTCATGATAATATGTTTTTAGAGCTTTCCAATATGAATGAGTGCGCCTTTACTTTTCTAGCATGATAATTCGCGTGAGGAGAGAGATAAAATAATTAATCTCGAAACTCATTTATATAATATTAACCAAAGGTATAAATAAGAGTGAAGTCCTGAACTGTCTCAGGTTTTGGCTTCAAAAGGTTAGAATAACTTTCCCAATGTTTTATTGAATGGCGACTCCATGATACCTACCTTGTGGTGCCCAACAGACGCCCTCGTAGGTTGATCGCCAACAATGGAATAGAAGTACCCCGAAATGCTATCTCATGCCTTTTGAAGGCCCGAAGCTCGGCGAATTGGGTTGAATCCCTGTCCATTGTGAAATTACCAGGCTTTACGAGTTAAGCGAACCTTCATCTGACCTCGAGTACTGAAAGTGGACTTCAAGAACAAATCAGATACTAGTCAAGGGTTCGACGCGCGTCACAATATATATATAATGCTTACATAACCATAATATATTCAATTAATTCTCAAAAATTCTCATTAAATTTCTACTGGCCTAATTTTAATTTTTTTTTCATTTTCTTACTTAAAACTCATTAAAACATCAATAATTCCTATTATTTTCTCTAGGGTTCATTCAGCCATACCTATTTTCTTCCCTCTAAATTTATTTTCTTCATGTCTTTCATTTAATACATCATTTCTCACCCTAAATTCCATGTTTCCATCATTAGTGCTCCTAATTCATGCATTTTCCTTCACGCACCCATACACAAATACATGTGAAAATCATCAAAATAAATGAAAAACATAAGAATTTGTATCCACTAACCTTATTTCTCTTTTTTTTTCCTAGCTTATTCTTCCTCCTCTTTTCCTTTTCCTTTAACTTTGCTCACCTCCTCCTTGTCACCTTTATAGGGCCAAACCATATACATAAGATTTCTCTAAATTTTTCTCTTCCATAATTCAAAATATACATAAAAAGAAATAAATCTATACCTCAAAATTCACCTGTAAATCACTTCCTTAAATTCTTGCTCAACTACCTTTCCTTCACAATTATATGCACTTCTTCCACTTAAAATGGATTCTTGAGATTGCCAACAATGGATCTAGGGCCTTGGAATTATTTAAGAAATGAAATTTGGTGGAATTGGGTGAGAAAATTGAAGAAGAAACAATAGAGAAATGAGAGAGGGAGGTTCAATCTAGAGAGGAGAAGATAATGGGTGAATCTTCATGAAATTTTTGGTTCCTTGGCTTTAGATACCCATTCTAATTGGGTCAAATCAGGTCGAACCCATTTAATCCCATTAGTTAATTCATTAATATTTTGGTCCAATTATTTTCTACCACTTCTCTTGCACAATTTATCATAAAAATATGTCCATAATTATTGAAAAATATTTCTTAGGCTACACGAATATTTTCGGATCAATCTGACATTATTTTCTAATCCGGTAAACTTTTACCAGTCTAATTTTTCTGTGTCACCGTAAAATAAATTTTTTATTACTAAATAATCTCCCATAATATTTGGAGTGAGTCCATACGTTCGAATAAATTTTCGAAGATCTCTAGCATTATTTTCAGGCTCGGTCAAAGTCAGGTCAAACTAGGGTTACTATTTAAATCGAATCGTGACTTATTTTTGTTTCTAACTTTTGAGGGCTTATTTGAACTCAATTTCATCCCAAATTACATTCTCAGACTCCTCATAACTTGTACTTTACAACGGTCAAATAAAATATTATTCGACCTCGGGTGATACTATTCACCTCGAATGTCACTATTCACGGCCTAGAAAGTACTATTTACAAAAATTGAAATTTTGGGCCATTATAATTATCAACTCTTGATACATGGATATTATATATGCACTCCCTAATCTTGCTTCTAGTTCCATTAGTTTTGACTTTAGTCAACAAGTTAATAGGCTAGCTAAGATGGCCCATTAATTGGATTTGAACATATTCGATATAATGTGGGCTTGACTTTGATCAACAACCCACATTATAAAGAACTCCGGTTCTCTTCCAATTATTGGAAAGCTAATATATCTTAGTATTATTTTGAGAGATTTTATTAATTGGTCTCATCATATATGGTTGGCATACATTAGTATACTTCCTATATCTATTATATAAATATAAAGCATACAAATATGGCTTAGTTATGGAATTTACTACATTGACCTCCCCGAGCCAAAAAAAGAGATTAAAAGGTCAAACCTAGATGGTATGCACGATCAAACAAAGAAGAAATGTTGCAAAGTCTTCAATCTTCATTTGGCCCCTTCTTGCTCCATTGCTTGTAATCTTCTTTTATTATTCTAATTCTATTATATGTAATCTAATTACATATTACAATTAGAGAATATACAAAAATAATAATAATAATAATAATAATAATAATAATAATAATAATAATTGGCCGGGAAATGAAAGTCCTCATGGGCTGAAACATGTAGTATGCTCAATCACGTTGGCCTTTAGTCCAAACCTAAACATCATGCCAAACATACACTCTTATATGCAATTATAATGCATAAATTTAGAGCCATACATGGAATACTTAACTTATTTCAACTCTTGAATCTATTTATGAGTTATTGTCTTAGTGTAATCAAGTTTAGGAAACTATCCAAATTAGAAAACCATTTCCATTTTGAAAACAATTCATTTGAGGAAACTTTTTGCATTCATGTGTTCTTGTCTTAATTATTAATCCCATTGATTTTAAATTGATTATTTAATTAATTAATCATATTAAAATAATTAAAAATTAATTGGGTCAAAAATTATGGGTGGTCCGAAATCCACGTCATAAATCTTAACCATGTGTTCACACACAAACAAGTTTTGTGCATTGGGGTTTTAGAAATAGGCCATGCCTGTACCAAGCTCATTCCAGCCCCTAAAACCCATTAATAATATAAGGACCCAAAGTACCCCCTGGTTGGTTTAAGGTATAATCAAGGTGGAATTGGAACCAAAAATGCATAACTGAGTAGTTAAAGTGGTTAAGTGTAATAATGGACGTAGTCGAAATTTAGTAAAAAGGCCAAGGGCAAGTTGGTCATTTGACATCTATGGATCAAATTGAATGAATTTAAGTAGTATTGTGGGCCAATGTATGAGAATGGATTAATTATAAGATGAATGTAAGAATAAATGAATGAAGAAGGATTAAATTGGAAAATTGCCATAAAATTCTAAAATGATAAAAGAATGAAGAAGGATTAAATTGGAAAATTGCCATAAAAATCTAAAATGGACCCATAATAGAGTGACACCTTGCATTTATGGATAAATGAAGAAATTGAAGGTATTTAAGGAGAGAGGGACAGTTAAAGAAGGAGAAAAAATATGAATTTTTCATCTTTCCATGCCATTTTCTCTCTCACACACTCTCTCTTTAAAACTCAATAATACAGATTTTGATTTCGAGAATTCCATAGTTCAAGCTAGATTAAAAAGGGAGATTGTATAAGTTAAGGTAAGAATTAAGCCTCCTTCTTATTATCTTCTTCTTTATTGTTTAAGAATTCCAATTAGTGATGTTAATGGGTTTTGGATGAGGGACTTTGATTATTATGGCTAGGGAAGTTGAGCAAGAAGAAGAAGAAGAAAAGAAGAGGTGTAAATGAAAGTGAGTTTGAAGGCAAGAAAAGAGCAAGAAGAAAGGTTAGGGAACTTTCTTTATTTGAGCATGATTGAAAATAAATTGAAATTATTTTGAATGGTTTTGTAACACCCCCTTCCCATACGTTGGAAAACCCATCCGCAATGGAGTGAGAACCCGTATGAGCAAGGGTGTCACCAAGCAAAACGATACAATAACATACATCCACATATAATAAACATCATATATGCAGCGAAAATTAAAACTTTGAAACCAAACTGATCATTCATTCATAGATGCAATAATAATATTCGTTACATAACTATTCTGATATTGCCAAAATAATTACATCTTTCAGAATTACAAGCGGAAGCTGAACAAAAAACTAAATAAAATGAGAGCTCACTATTACAAAAAGAATCATAATACAAAAATCTAAGTCCTAAAATCAATCCCACTGTGTTGGCTTGACTCACTACAAGAAATTTGTGAAATAGCAACGGAAAAATAGCAACGGAATTATTTCCGTTGCTATTTAGCAACGGAATTTTGATTCCGTTGCTATTTAGCAAGGGAAAATTGATTCTCTTGCTATTTTTGGTTAAATGCCCAACATGTTGCAACGGAAATTTTTTCGGTCGCTAAAAGTGGAGGGAAAGTTTGGCGCGTAAATTTAGCAACGGTTATTAGCAACGGAATCCAAATACCGTTGCTAAATATCGCACGAAATTAAAGCGGGAGAGAATTTGGTGCGAAAAATAGCAACGGAATATGATTTCCGTTGCTAATTATAGCAACGGAATATATTTCCGTTGCTAAATAGCAACGGAATCTAAATAGCAACGGAAATCAGATTCCGTTGCTATTTAGCAACGGAAATATATTCCGTTGGTATAATTGTCCCTTGTCCTAAATTGCAACGGAATTAAATTCCGTTGCAAGGGACCTCAAATAGCAACGGAAATAAATTACCGTTGCTATATAGCAACGGAAATTATTTCCGTTGCTATGGACCTAATTTTGCAACGGAATTCTAATTCCGTTGCTATAAATGCCCAAGTCGGGAGGGTCAAAATCGGTTCCTATATTGCAACGGAATTATTTCCGTTGCAAGGTACATGAAATAGCAACGGAAACAAATTCCGTTGCTATATTGCAACGGAAATTTGTTTCCGTTGCTATAAATGTCACAGGAAGGGAATCCAAAGTCGGGTCCTAAATTGGAACGGTAATGAATTCCGTTGCAAGGAACAAAACTAGCAACGGAAACTTATTTCCGTTGCTACGTTGCTAGATTTTATAAAAAGATCGGGCCAGTTTTTACCCTCTTCTTCTCTTTCCAAACCTACCCGAAAAGCTAACCTAAAATCGCTGCATCCAATCTCCGATCTCCGACTCGTTTGCGCCGCCTCCCTCGTCGCCGATCGGTCCCTAATCGCCGCTCGCTCCAACCCGCCGTAGCAGGTCAAGTGTCGCCGGTGTTGCTGCCTTTAGAGCCGTCTTGCTCGCTGAAAACATCGATCGCATTTCGTCGCCCCTCGCGTCTCGTCTCTCATCGCCGTCGCCGCTCGCAACCGCACCGCCGTTCACCCGACCCCGACGTAGCAGGGCAAGTCTCGCCACTGCTGCTGCATCTACATCCGTCTCCCTCGCGTGCTTTCAGAACGCTATGGTCGCCCGTCGCGTCTCTACTCTGATCGCCGTCGCCACTCGTCCTCATCGCCGTTGCCACTCGCCCTCCGGTTACCAGCAACCACGTTTAAGGTTAGTTTTATTCCCTAATTGCTTCAAAATTATACTGTTTAAGGTTAATGTGTATATGGTTTGTTGATTGTGATTTCATTGTCTGATTATGGTTCTTGAATTCCAAGTTCCTGTCTTCGTGAACAACACATTTCCATTCATTAGTGATGTTTTTGCTTGATATGGTGTGCATGCTGGAGGGTTGGGCAGGAGACCACTATAATTTCTTAATTTACAGAATACTGATTACAGAATGCTAGGATTTTTTAGAACATGTAGAGCATCAATCCAGTGATAGATTGAAATATGCAGATTTGAGCATGCTGCAAACAGAAACTGCTATTGGAAAATCTTAATCTTCTTCGAATTCACATTTCATTTTGCACCTTCAGTCGTTGTTCTTCTTGTTAAATGTTTGCTTTTAGTAAAGAGCAGAGTTTGTAATTTACAAATCTTTAATCTTGGTAAAACTCTGCCCCTTGTATATCGTAAATTCATCCCAAATATTGCCGCCACCAAGGAATATACAGACAAACACACTGTTCCTGAACATAGGAATAGTTCTAGCTGCCACATGAAATTGCAAAAGCAATGAGGATAACAAAAATCAGTGCTGTGCCGATGAAAGTGTTCCCGGCAAAAGTATATTTGCCTGTCTCCAATACCAAAGTAAAACTTATTTCTAACCATATAGAAGAATTAATTAAGACAGAATAAATAAGATTAGCTGAATCTCATATCTTGTCCATATAGAGATTTTGAGTTCAATTCTCAGTGAATTTTGAAATTGTATAATAAAAAAATCATCTTCAAATAAGCTTTTCAACTATAGAAATCATTAGATGGTTGCATATATAAAGCAATTCAAGTAATTTACATCAAAGGTTGTACCTGAATAAGTTGATTCCGATGATTATCAAGCTGCAAAACCGAAATTTTGGTACCCTTTCGAACTTCTATGCTGTTTTTCATCTTTCGATTTCTTCTTCTCTTTCATAAAATTTCAATTTTTCTTTCTGGGTTTGTTTGATTATGGTGCTTGCTTATCAATTGAGCTAATAAGTTGTTCTTATTTGTAAAATTCGGATACCCTTTTGAACTTTTATGCTGCTGGTGTTTTAGTTTTCTTTCTAGGTGAAAGGATTAATTGTGCCTAGGTTGCCTTTTCTTTTCGATTCTTTTTTCAAGTCTCATGTATCTCACTTGCTTAATTATCACATAATTTCAGTTATCTTTGTTTTGGTCTTGTAGTGGATTTTCTAATTACTTTGAATTAGTTTGTTAATCATCCCTGATCAAGGACACTATACCATATCATTATCACTTGTTTTTCTTTCTTATTTGGCCGGAGGGTTGATTCTCCTGGTTCTTTTGGCATTGATGAAGGTATGCAGTACTATAGTAGTTTTATATGTATGTAGGGTTTGATATTATAATTTGATAAGAATTCATATGTTTATTCTTCTACATGATCATGTATTGGAGAATCTGGAATTAGTATCTCTATATAGCATTTCTAAATACTAACATTTTATTATTATACTAATAATGGAGCTTCTTGTTACAGATGTTGCAAGCATTGACAATGTTAAAATCTACACGTACAAGGAATTAAGAAATGCTACGGGGAGACTTTAGTCCAGACAGTAAAATTGGGGAGGGTGGCCACCAAACTCACTTTTTCAAGTGATTTTTACAAGAATTAAATTTAATAATGTGTGATTTTATAGTCACAGTGTGTGTGTTGTTATGGTTTATGGAATTGATTGATAAATTGGTTGTGTTAATTGAGTAATTGGTTTAATTAAATTAAATTTGATCAATTAAATTTGAAGATGATTTGTGCTAATGTTTTCTTTTCTATTAGAAGAACTCAACAGAAATTTGAATTTGAGTTAAAATGTATTCATTTAGGGTCAATGTTTTAATTGCACATGCAGACACTAAATTGTCCTTCACTGTGCTTAGTTAATGGAATGGCCGTAGTTTACCTTGTTGCCCTTACATTTTTGCTTTTCCAGGTTTGTTATCTTCTCATAAAGCTATGTTTTGTTTTAATAATTGTGTTCAGTTGCTGTATTTGCTTTCCTAGATTTATTGTGTTCTGCAGAGATTCCTTAATATTTTAGAAAGCAGCTAATGAATTAAATTGTAAATTTCTGATATTGCTAGTTATTTGTATTTTTTTCATTTAATTTAATTCATTAGCTGAAAGCAGCTAATACTTTTTTTTCATTTGCTATTAACGCAGCTTTTATTTTCCATCAAGTCATGAAATTTAACTATTTGTTTTACCAGGAGGAGTATCATCTTGTAATGGATTACCAGGAGGAGCTGTGTTGGTCAGTGGCAATGAGCTCAGGCTGGCTCTTGGTGCTGGCTTTGATCCCAAAAAGTAATGAGTTGTTTGACCTGTCTTTCATTTTTGCAGAACTAGTTAATTTTGAAATGTGTAGGGTATATTAAATGATATGCATAATTGCATTTAGGATTACCTTATTATGCTTCTGCAGCATTTGTATGTGTATTTCCTTTGAGCTAGTATTCATGAGCAGGTGCATTTTTAATGGAAATGGAAAGCTCTTGGAGGATTTGGTTTTAGCTGCCCAGGAATGTGTTTTTGTTAATGTGGATAGTGAATTTGATTTAGAGAATATTGTAGCTGCTACGAGAATTGCTGGCAAAAAGGTTAATGTTTTACTTCGAATCAATTAAAAATCACTTAAACATATCAAAACACTACTCTTAGGCAGAGTGGTTTCAGCCCCATTTCTTTGGATGTTCAATGGGTTCAATTCAATTAATTTTAATAATTTATGCTGATTTTAATGTAATTTGAATATATATATTATGATTTGGTGTACATGCAGGTGGAATTTACAAAGAATTGTTGCCTAAGGCTAAAGATTTCTCTCTTGGTTTGTTACTTATAACAACTCGAGCATTTTATCAATTTCTATTTTTTATCTCATTATTTCCAAAATCCAGTGCTCATTATTTCGGTCTGTTCCCCAATTTGCTGTTGCATTTCATCTGTCAAAAATTCAGTTTTACTACATAGGTTATGTTCAAAGAATAATAGATTTTGAATTCTTTTAAGCAATGCAATACCTTTTGGGCAATTATATCTCAAAAATTATGGGGCTGACAACATGTGTAATTCATATTTTTGGTCTTGCATAAGAAAAATAGTATAGTGCTTGCATCTTCAAGTTTGTGTTTGAATTCATTTTTCTTGATTACAAGTTAGTGAGGATCGAGATTATAAAGTTTTATTATTGCAATTAATCTCAGAAAATCAGCTCAGCTGTTTGAAGTCATATACTTTGTGCCATTGGTTACTCTACTTTTGAGTAATTTGAAGTGATAGTTCATTTTCTACAACTAAAATAATCTTTTCTTTTTCACCATTTTGAAACAGACTAAGCTGCCAAATGATCTTAAAGTAGAACTGTATCCTCGTTATATGGAAAAGAAGGAAGAGTCATCATACAAGTCAACTTCTATTTTGGGATTAATTTATGACAGAGTTAAAGCTTATGGAGAAGAGGATCAAGCGAAAATTGGGATTAATTTATGACAGAGTTAGGAAATATTTAGAATAGGAAATGTATATTCCTAATTAGGCTATTATTTCACTAGTTTTTACTTTACAGTAATGTTATACTGAATTTACTTTTGTAATGTTTTTTCGGATTTTTATTTTATAATATTATAATATATTTTCAGGATTTTAATTATTGTGTATTATAATTTTTATATGAGATTATATTACCGATAAGCATACATTATTAATATATACAGGATTTGAATTATATTAATTTAAAAAATATTTTTTTTTCACTGTTGTAAATAGCAACGGAATTGTTATTCCGTTGCTATTTTTAGCAACGGAATTTTTTTTCCGTTGCTAATTGAACTATATTTATTTAAAAATATAATCGTTATACTGTTGAAAATAGCAACGGAAAAGAAGTTCCGTTGCTAAAAATAGCAACGGAAATGCTTTTCCGTTGCTATGTGAATTATATTTATTTTAATAAAATACGAAAAATAGCAAGGGAATACTGATTCGGTTGCTAAAAATAGCAACGGAATTGTTATTCCGTTGCTAAATAGCAACGGAATTGTGATTCCGTTGCTATTTTTAGCAACGGCATTATTATTCCGTTGCTAATTGCAATATATTTATTTAAAAGTATAATCGTTATACTGTTGAAAATAGCAACGGAAAGGAAGTTCCGTTGCTAAAAATAGCAACGGAAATGCTTTTCCGTTGCTATGTGAATTATATTTATTTTAATAAAATACGAAAAATAGCAAGGGAATACTGATTCCGTTGCTAAAAATAGCAACGGAATTGTTATTCCGTTGCTAAATAGCAACGGAATTGTGATTCCGTTGCTATTTTTAGCAACGGCATTATTATTCCGTTGCTAATTGCAATATATTTATTTAAAAATATAATCGTTATACTGTTGAAAATAGCAACGGAAAAGAAGTTCCGTTGCTAAAAATAGCAACGGAAATGCTTTTCCGTTGCTATGTGAATTATATTTATTTTAATAAAATACGAAAAATAGCAACGGAATATATATTCCGTTGCTAAAAATAGCAACGGAAAACAAATTCCGTTGCTATTTTCAGCAACGGAAAATAAATTCCGTTGCTATTTTTAGCAACGGAAAATTTTTTCCGTTGCTAAATTTAACAACGGAAATAAATTCCGTTGCTAAATTTAGCGTCGGCCGAAATTGCAACGGATTTTTCCGTTGCTATTTTCCGTTGCTAATTTTGATTAGCAACGGAAAATTAGCAAATTCCGTTGCTATTTTCCGTTGCTATTTCCGTTTTTTCTTGTAGTGACTTGCGGCGACTCTCCCAAAAGCTATACACCTTCTGCACCTGCACGGATGAAACACTCGTGCTAAGCGATAACGTTTAGTGGGGAAACAAACAACAATAATATGGACGGCTATTCACAATGGACGTCGAGGCAAAAACACATACATAATGGCATAAGCTGATAATCATAAGACATAATCGTAATTGAACCACATTCATAAGCATTCAAAGGTTCATAATCATATTCATATGCTAACTGATCCAGATGCTCATAAATAGAGTCATTCAGGTTCACAAACTCATAACACAACAAAATATAACACCTGCTGACTCACAGTAGTGGATAACGAGTGAATGCACGGCGGTACCTTACGGGTACGAATCGGAAAGCAACATCACATTTTGTCATTCAAAAACATTTTTACGGAGGGGATATTAAACAAGATCCAAACATATTGAGGTTCGAGAGGAAAAAAATGGGGGACCTGATCAGAGTCCAAAACAGAACTGAGGGCTGCAGCTACTGAACTCTATTAGGCATGCCTAACTATCCACTAAACTGACTCTTGCAGGTCATGCATAATTCATCAAATCACATTTATATAGTTCATAAAATTGTCCATGTATAAACCTAAAAGCATCACAAGTTCGGAAATTAAACATCGAAAATCACAAAAGAAAACTCAAATTAAAGCCAGGGTTGTAGCGCTCACAACAGAGGCGAAACTTGCCCTAGGTCGCGGTCGCGACAATCCTCACGCTCGTACTGAAATAGAAGCACATCTCACTATCACGCTCACGACGGTCGTTGCACTCGCAATGGTGAGCGGCCAACAAAAGCTGTCGCGCTCGGGCACAGGCGTACGCTCGTGACAAGGGACTGCCCAAATCCGCTCGGAAGCCGAGCGCTCTGTCGTGCTCGCAACAGAGAGCTCTCACTGTGTCGGCTCAGCAGTCCAAATCAACTCGGCCATGCGCAAGGACTGAATCCACCGAACTCTGTCGTGATTTCCAGCTCCTACGCGAAAATCTGCAGAAAATCACACTCCCAAATCACCCAAACCTCCAATCTCAAACACAAATCAACCCAAACTTCATCTTACCTCAAATCACAAAAATGCACAAATTCAAATAAATTCCCTAACCTGTATATTCCTATGCTCCTAGTTGCAAGCTCCGCTCGCACTCGCCTTCTCTTTCCCCTTGGGATCACAAGTAGGCGCTTCTAAACCCGAAAAACCCAAGAACCATACAAACAAAAAAATCCTAGATTAAGAACATATCTAACAAATTAAGAAGAAGATGAAGAAGAAGAAGAAGAGAAAACCCACTAAAAACTTACCAATCAAAGCTTAAGAGTTGATTAATTTCCACCAACACCACTTGGATCCAAGCTAGGGAACACTTGAAGAGGAAAAGAGGAAGAAGAGATAAAGATAAGAGGAGGAAAACGGGAAAGAGGCAGCAAATGGCTGTCCCCTTTTTCTCTCTCCTTCTATTTATACCTACTCCCTAAAACCCTAGCCATATGTCACCCTAAGATTGGTGGAACTTGACCACTCACACCCTACACTCATGCAAGACACTACACATAAGACTAACCCTCACTAATTCACACACTACTCCCTTATGAGCATGCACACACTAACAAAACCCATACACACACACATCCTAACATCAAATATGCACCCACACTCTAATAAAACCCACAAAACATACATATTACCCAAAAATACCACTAGGACATGCCAAAACACTTACACAAGCACACATACACATGGCTCAAACTACTAGGGGGCAAAACGCGCTGTGATAACTCTCCCGTACTAACAAGAATTTCGTGGTCAGTATCCGCAGTAGAGTAAGAATCCCCCGTGGAACAATGGTCTAGCCCCACGGACTAGTCGTTCAGTAGTCTTACAGAGCAGTTACTCAATGGTCCAGTGGTTCCTCGAAATTCTCACCTGAACTGAACAACTGTGGATACTGAATCCTCATCGTTGCTTTCGGTTCCCAAGTTGCTTCCTCAACTCCATGATACTGCCAAAGAACCTTTACATTATTCATTAACTGTCTCACTTCCCGATCTATAATGGCTTTCGGTTCCTCGTCATAAGAATAATTCGACTGAATCTGAACGTCCTGAAATGACAACACATGCGACGGATCCGATCGGTACCGTTGAAGCATAAAGACATGGAAGACATCATGCATCTTAGTCAATTCCATTGGAAAAGCCAACCTATAGGCTACCAGACCAACTTTTTCCAAAACCTCGAAAGGCCCAATGAACCGAGGACTAAGTTTACCTTTCTTGCCAAACCTCAATACTTACCTCCAAGGCGACACCTTAAGGAATAATTTATCCCCGACCTCAAATCGAATATCCTTTCTCTTCAAATTTGCGTAGGATCTCTATCTATCCTTAGCCACTTTCAGATTCTGTTGCACAACTCTGATCTTCTCTTCTATATCCCTAATCATCTCTAGCCCAACAAAAGATCACTTGGTCAACTCTGTCCGACAAATTGGAGTCCTACACGATCAACCATACAAAGCTTCAAACGGTGACATCCCAATGCTTAACTGATAGCTATTATTGTAGGCAAAATCTATAAGCCGCACATACTTGTCCCAACTGCCAGAAAAATCCAAAGCACAAGCCCAAAGCATATCCTCTAAAGTCTGGATAACCTGCTCAGACTGACCATCTGTCTGAGGATGAAATGCCGTGCTGAAATTCAACTTAGTACCCAAAGCTCTTTGCAATTCCTTCCAAAACTTAGATGTAAACCTTGGATCCCGATCTGACACTCTAGACAATGGCACACCATGCAGTTGAACCACTTCATCCACATAAACACTGGCCAACTTATCCATCGAGTAGTCCACTCTGACCGCCAGAAAATGAGCTAACTTGGTAAGCTGATCCACAATAACCCAAATCGAACCATGCTTCCTTTGAGTCACTAGTAAACCGGACACAAAATCCATGGCAATGTCATTCCATTTCCATATAAGAACGGATAAAGGAGTGAGCAATCCTGAAGGAACTTGATGCTCAGCCTTTACCTGCTAACACATCAGACACTTCGCCATGAATTCCACAATGTCTCTCTTCATTCCAGACCACCAGTAGAACTGCTTCATATCCCGATACATCTTCTCACTACCAGGATGCATAGTAAAGACCGTAGTGTGTGCCTCACTCAAAAGCTTCTTCCTTAACTCATCACTCTCGGGCACACACAAATGGTTTCTATACATAAGTACCCCATCCAAAATCGAAAACTCGGACTACTTACCTAATCAGACCTCTTGCAAAACCCGCTGCAATCTCAAATAATCCTTCTGAGCATCCATAATTGACTGTCTTAAGGTTGGCTTCACTCTCAATTGGGCAACCAAAGCCCCATCTGAAAAAAATCTCCAACTGAACTGCCTCAAGAATAAAGTCGAAACCGTCTTCCAACTCAAAGCATCTGCAACCAAATTGGCTTTGCCCGGATGATAATCTGCAATACAGTCATAGTCCTTAAACAACTCCAACCATCGGCACTGTCTCATGTTCAACTCTTTCTGCGTGAGGAGATACTTCAAACTTTTATGATCCGTAAAAATCCTACACTTTTCCCCATACAGATAATGCCGCCAAATCTTCAAAGAAAAGATCACAGCTGCCAATTCCAAATCATGCATCGGATAATTCTTCTCATGAGGCTTCAACTGACAAGACGCATAAGCTATAACTTTACCCTCTTGGATCAATACACATCCGAGTCCAACTCCCCGAAGCATCACTGTACATTACAAACTCTTTACCCGAGATGGGTTGAGTAAGTACAGGAGCTTCAACTAACAATCGCTTCAACCTCTCAAAACATTCTTGACACTTATCCGACCACTCAAATCAGACTCCTTTTCTCAACAATCTAGTCATAGGAGCAGCAATAACTGAAAAACCCTTCACAAACTGATGGTAGTATCCTGCCAAACCAAGGAAACTTCTCACCTCTTGAACATTCCTAAGCGCTTTCCAATCCACAATCGCCTCAATCTTGGCTGGATCCACTTGAATACCCTTAGCTGACACAATGTGACCCAAGAAAGACACCTCTCGAAGCCAGAAATCACACTTACTAAGCTTCGTAAACAAACGGTGCTCCCTCAAGACTTGCAGCACTAACCGAAGATGCTCCTCATGTTCACTCTCATCCTTCAAGCAAACAAAAATATCATCTACAAACACTACTATAAATCGGTTGAGATATGGCCTAAACACTCGGTTCATCAAATCCATAAAAGTCACAGGTGTATTGGTCAAACCAAACGGCATCACAAGGAACTCATAGTGGCCATATCGCATCCGAAATGTAGTCTTCACCACATCCGTGTCCTTAACTCGAAGCTGATAGTAACCTGATCGAAGATCAATCTTGAAGAAAACACCCACACCTCTGAGCTGATCAAACAAATGCTTGACTCTAGGCAAAGGATACTTATTCTTCACTGTGTCCTTATTAATCTGCCTATAGTCGATGCACATCCTCAAGGTACCATCCTTCTTCTTGATAAACAACACCGGAGCTCCCCATGGAGATATGCTAGGTCTAACAAACCCCTTATCCAATAACTCTTGCAGCTGAGTTTTAAGTTCCCTCAACTCTACAGGAGCCATCCGATAAGGTGTTTTCGAACTGGGTGAAGTACCTGGCATTATCTCTATGGACAACTCCACTGCTCTCTCGAGAGGCAACCCAAGCAACTCACTTGGAAACACATCTCCAAACTCCCTAACAACTGGGATATCCTCAATCTCAAATTGATCACGCTTAGAATCCAACACGACTGCTAAAAATGCCTAATAGCCTTTTCTTATGAACCTCTTAGCTTGCATAGCAAAAATCACGTTACTCAAGGAACTCGAACCCAAACCCTTGACCACAACAGAAGACTGACCTCTATCTCGCAGCACAACCACCTTCCTATAACAATCAACCACAGCCCGATGCTTACTCAACCAATCCATACCCAAGATCAAATCAAACTCCCAAAATAGTAACTCAATCAAATTCGCAAAAAACTCAACACCTTGAACCAAAAGAGGACAATTCCTATACACTCTACTCATATTGACACTATGCCCTAAGGGACTGGTCACACAAACCTCATAATCTAACTGATCAACATCATGAAACTTATCAAATAACTTACTTGTGCACAAATATGAGTGTCTGGAACCAGGGTCAATTAGAGCATACAACTCAGTGTCAAAGAGTAGGAACTTACCAGCAATCACATTCGGAACATCCTGCTCATCCCGAGCTCTCATGGCATAAGCTCTAGCTGGAACCGTCATGGGATGATCAACAGACTCTGATGGAGCCCCCTCTCTAGGCTGACCGCCTCGACCTCTACCTCGGCCTCTACCTCGACTGGCTTGTGGTGCATTAGATCCAACTCTGCTAGCCTCACGCTGATCACCAGAGGACTCACTCAACTTCGGACAGTTAGCCAAATAGTGATCAGTGCTCCCACATCGAAAATAACCACCCATGAGCCACCTACACTCACCCCAATGGCGCCTGCTGCAGTGAGAACACTCAGGCAACGCCTCAGTCCTATTACCCGAACCACCTCTACCAAAACTAGAACCCATGGCAGAACCTTGCCTCCTACCTCTCGAAGCAGGACCTGAGGAAGACTCATCTTGCGGGTTCCTAGACCTCTTACCCAAAGATGATGATGATCCTCCACGAGGGGGATTCCTCCTCTAAGCTCTCTCCCTCAGAACTGACTTGAATCTCTCAGCCCGCACTGTTGCCTGAATAATCTGATAATACCTAATACCCAGAGTACTCATCATGAAATCAGCATAGCCGTCAAGGACTCATTCAAACCGGCCTCAAAATGCCTACATCTGCACTCCTCTATCAAAACACCCGCTGGAGCATACTTAGAAAGACGGTTGAACTCTTTCTCAAACTCCGAAACAATCATAGCCCTCTACTTCAAACTCAAGAACTGTGCCCACTTAGCATCCTTGTAGGCCCGACTCACATACTTACTAGTAAACTCCTACTAAAAGAACTCCCAAGTGACCAGTTCAGGCAACTGGGGATGCCTACGGACCAACTTCCACCAATTATAGGCGGATCCCTGAAGCAAAGCCACAACACATTCTACTTGCATATCCGGAGGGCACCGAATCTCATCCAAAACACATTCTACCTTCTTTATCCACTTCTCAGCATATTCAAACTCATCCAGACTAGTTCCATAAAAGTCCTCTGCTCCAGCTTTCCTCATGCTCTCTAAAGGGGCTCTCGGAGTGGTCACTCTCTCTAAGACTAGAGCCATATCCTGAGCAATCTTCAACATTGCCTCAAAGGGCATGTCTGCGACCTCAGGTTGAACCCTAGGTGTTTGAGTGAAAACACACACTGAATGATCTACTGCTTGAGGATTTACACTCTCAGCGGACCCCTCAAGCGACCCCCGCACCGAATCAAAATCCATCTAAAACAAACACAAGAACACCCCCATCAGTCAACACAGTCTTAGACATATATCTATGCATAACAACACCAAAAAAATGCCTAAACCGGGGCTCTGATACCAAAAACTATAATACCCCCTTCCCATACATAGGAGAACCCATCCGCAATGGAGTGAGAACACGTATGAGCAAGGGTGTCACCAAGCAAAATGTTACAATAACATACATCCACATATAAAAAACATCCATATATACAACGAAAATTAAAACTTTAAAACCAAACTGATCATTCATTCATAGATGCAATAATAATATTTGTTACATAATTATTCTGATATTACTAAAATAATTACATCTTTCAGGATTACAAGCGGAAGCTGAACAAAAGACTAAATATAATGAGAGCTCACTATTACAAAAAGAATTATAATACAAAAATCTAAGTCCCAACATCAATCCCAATATGTTGGCTTGACTTGCGGCGACTCTCCCAAAAGCTATACACCTTCCACACCTGCACGGATGAAACACCCGTGCTAAGCGATAATGCTTAGTGGGGAAACAAACAACAATAATATGGACGGCCATTCACAATGGTCATCGAGGAAAAACACATACATAATGGCATAAGCTGATAATCATAAGACATAATCGTAATTGAACCACATTCATAAGCATTCAAAGATTCATAATCATATTCATATGCTAACTGATCTAGATGCTCATAAATAGAGTCATTCAGGTTCACAAACTCATAACACAATGAAATATAACACCTGCTGACTCACAGTAGTAGATAACGAGTGAACGCATGGCAATACCTTACGGGTACGAATCAGAAAGCAGCATCACATTTTCTCATTCAAAAACATTTTTACGGAGGGGATCTTAAACAAGATCCAAACACATTAAGGTTTGCGAGGAACCAAACAGGGGACCTGATCAGGGTCCAGAATATAACTAAGGGCTGCAGCTACTGAACTCTATTAGGCATGCCTAACTATCCACTAAACTGACTCTTGCAGGTCATGCATAATTCGTCAAATCACATTTATATAGTTCATCAAATTGTCTATGTATAAACCTAAAAGCATCACAAGTTTAGACATTAAACATCGAAAATCACAAAAGCAAACTCAAATTGATGCCAGGGGTGTCACGCTGGTGACGTCTGTCGCGCTCGCGACGGAGGCAAAACTTGCCCCAGGTCGCAGTCGCAGTAGTCCTCGCGCTCACGCGGAGACCGAAGCACATCTCACTGTCGCGCTCGTGACAGTGAGCAACCAATAAAAGCTATCGCGCTCGCGATAGAGGACTGCCTAAATCCGTTCGACAGCCAAGCGCTCTGTCGTGCTCGCGACAGAGAGCTCTCGCTTCATCGGGTTGGAAGCCCAAATCTGCTCGGCCACACGTAAGGGCTGAATCCACCGAGCTCTATCGCAACCTCGCGATAGAGTCATGATTTCCAGCTCTTACGCATAAATATGCAGAAAATCACACTCCCAAATCACCCAAACCTCCAATCTCAAACACAAATCAACCCAAACTTCATCTTACCTCAAATCAACCTTCCCATCATCATAAATAACATAAAACACAACTTTTACAACAATTAATACAATCAAAATCATGAATTAACATAATCAAACTTCTCAAAAGTGACAAACCCAGAAAATTTCAGCAAAGTTCATCAAACTTAAAATTTTCTTCAATAACTTCATCATTCATGCATCACAACTTAAATCAAACCAAAACTCATAATAGTTTCACTAACATGAGCCTCATCAAACCTCAAATTTCCAGAAAAATCATTCAATATACTAAGTCACAAAAATGCACAAATTCAAATAATTCCCAAACCTGTAGATTCCTATGCTCCTAGTTGCAAGCTCTGTTCCCAGTCGCCTTCTCTTACCCCTTGGGATCACGAGTAGGCACTTCTAAACCCAGAAAACCCAAGAACTATATAAACACAAAAATCTTAAATTAAGAACATATCTAAAAAATTAAGAAGAAGATGACGAAGAAGAAGAGAAAACCCACTAAAAACTTACCAATCAAAGCTTAAGAGATGATCAATTTCCACCAACACCACTTGGATCCAAGCTAGGGCACACATGAAGAGGAAAGGAGGAAGAAGAGATAAAGAGAAGAGGAGGAAAATGGGAAAGAGGCAGCAAATAGTTGTCCCCTTTTTCTCTCTCCTTCTATTTATACCTATTCCCTAAAACCCTAGCCACATATCACCCTAAGATTGGTGGAACTTGACCACTCACACCCTACACTCATGCAAGACACTACACACAAGACTACCCTCACTAATTCACACACTACTCCCCTATGAGCATGCACACACTAACAAGACCCATACGCACACACATCTTAATATCAAACATGCACCCACACTCTAATAAAACCCACAAAATATACATATTACCCAAAAATACCACTAGCACGTGCCAAAACATTAAGACAAGCACACATATACATGGCTCAAACTACTAGGGGGAAAACGGAGTGTGATAGGTTTGAAGTATTTTGATGTTATATTAATGACAATTAATGTTTGAGATTGGGTTAGGGTTGATTCATTGTTGGTAAGTGTGTATATGCGTATATAGAATGAATAGGGGGAAATTCTGTCAAATTTTCTTTAGACCCCATGGCACTATTTTGGCCATAAAATGGGTTATACAACTCCAATTTCTATTAAATTAGTGTCATTGGAAATATAAGACATAGATCTATAAATGTCTTAGAAATAGCCATGAACAAAATTTAGCTCTAAGTGGCCCAAAATTTGTCAAAACAGAAGGGTATCTTCTCTGGCTGGGTTCATGGAATAGTTTGTATTTATAAAGTTATAAATCCTAGGATTTAACTCCAATTGATCTAAAATTTTACCAATACAAAGTTAAGATATATGGTAACAAAATACTAAAAGACACCTT
Source organism: Excoecaria cochinchinensis (assembly GCA_947683425.1). Taxonomy (NCBI): domain Eukaryota; kingdom Viridiplantae; phylum Streptophyta; class Magnoliopsida; order Malpighiales; family Euphorbiaceae; genus Excoecaria; species Excoecaria cochinchinensis. The sequence goes on from CANTUQ010000092.1 coordinate 15,499,153, forward strand.
TGCTAAATCTATCATTTGGCAGTTCGAATTGGCTGCAGAAATTGAGGATCAGAATCTACCCTATGCAGATTGGGGTAGAATGTGTTTACACTGCAGTAAGGAATTCCTAACCACTATATAAAAGCATTCTGGATACTGTAACTACATTTTTGACACCCCACACGGCGGGCAAGAACTCCTGACCACCGTGTTACCCCTATTTTGGTCTTATAACATGTATTTTTCTTCCGAATCGAACCTGAACTTCACCGGAAGTTCCCAAAACTTGTCTAACACATCTCTAGGGCTTTGTAATGAGTATATGAATGGTTACCACTTGGAAACATAAGTGACTAGGGTTATGTACATGAATAATTAATGAGATATTTTAAAGTATAACTAGTTAGAAGTTACTGAATAATGTTAAAAATGGCTTGACATGTCACATTAATTATTTGTAAGCAATATAATTTCGTTGGAATTATTATTGACATGTTAAGCATGTGTGTGTTACTATTAACATTGAGACAATATTAAATGGTATGGTATAAATGAAGGCACATTGATGAGATAAGTGCTAATAATACGACTATGTATACATGGCTAAAAGCAAGTATGTGTAATATAAATTTGTTAGACACTTAAAATAATGACTAAAAAGTAATAAATATACATATGAACTAGTGAATTATGATACAATTATTATTAAAGTAAAAAGATAAAGTGAATGCATTTGAATATCAAATTAACATTGAAACTTTTGGTTATATATTCAGACAGCATGAATTAAAAGTATTCCTTATAAACTAGTAGTTGTAAGACGGTTTAGCCATAATTGTATTTGAATGTGAATATGTAACGGCACATAGAATAGCAATATGAATTTTTAGGTATATGATAAGGCCAAGTATAAATACAATAAATGAATGTGTAAATATTAAATACATTTTGACAATAACATGATCAAAATGAGCACGTATGGTGCCAACATGTTTATAACATTCATTTTTCATTATCAAATGATATTTAATAAGTTTGTACTAACATATTGTATGAGGCTAGAAAGGGGATTAAAAGAAATACATTAATAATATGAAATGAACTTCTATTTAATAAGACATACTAAAGAATATTCTATGTTAACTATGCGATAAGAGTTTTAAATGTGTATAATCATTATATGATCATAATGAATGACTGTGAATGTGATGTGTATACCATTGATAAAAGCGTTATAAGAATGAGCATAAATATGAGTATTAGCCTGCATTAATTGAGTCATGGATAGATAGGCATGCCTATAGGGACCTTTGTTGCTACAACCTATATGTTTGGATCCCGTTTGGATCCCTATGTGTTTGGATCCCGTTTGGGTCTCTCTGTGTTTAGATCCTGCTGGATCCCTATGTGTATGTGTCAGCGATATGACACTTGTACCCACAAGTACCTATGCAATCTATTTCTCATTATCCACCAACTTGGAAAAGCAGGAACCATTTGAATAAAAGAATTTTGAATGAATAAAATGGAATATGAATTAATAAATGAATAAATGTGTATGTATAAACTTTAAATGCATGTGATAGTTGTATTAGGTATGTTTTGAAAGTTAATATGAAAATAGACACTTCATATGTATAAAATTGTAATAATCAATTGTTATAACCATATTATTCTATAGATATGCCATATGAGCCTAAGGTACTAATTATGGTAATTAAATAATGAAATATAGCTTGTGTTCAATATGTGTAAAATGGATCTATAAATAAAGTATATATTTAACTTATTGTATGTCTAATACGCTAAAAAAATTGGTTAAGATTGAGTTAAGTGCTTTAATTTGATAATACGGCAAGGAATGTGTAGACACCGAGTCCTGAGGCAGCCCAAAACCGAAGTTACTCAATGATGAGAATGATGCCTGTTTATAGGCAAAAGGCAAATAGAAGTGATGATTTTCTCGAAAAAAAATTAAAAAAAAATTGCTTTTCGTTTTTTTCAAATATATATATATATATATATATAAATTAAAATTCTGGGGCCTGTGGTGTGAGGCCCATCTCACCTTGGTGAGAGGCAGCCTCACGTTAGTGAGGCGCATCTCACCTGCCTCACATGCGTGACTGTCCCCAGCGCCTCTTTTTCCTATTTTTCCGGGATTTTGTTGGAAAACACAGGTGGATGTCTGATTCTGTGTATCGTGATTGTCCGACCGGGTCGTGTTCTGCGTCCAAGTCATGCCTTTGTTTTTTTGCACGAGTCGTGATTTTTTTGTCTGAGTCATGTTCCTGCTTCACGTGTCGTGCTCCCCGATTGCCCGTTCTGGTCGTGCATTTTTGCACGACTCACGTCCCTTACGGCAGCCTTCACGACTCGTGCATTCTTGCACGAGTCGTGAAGACCTTGCACGACTCGTGCATCCCTTCATGAGTCGTGCTTCTGTCCTCACCCCTTTTCAGCTTTTCCTTCCTACTTTACCCAGTACCCGAACGCTTTCCTTCCTATTTTACCCAAGTGCCCGAACATTTCCCTTCCTATTTTACCCGAATACCCGTACATAAACAAATGAGAATGCATGAAATATAATGTAATTTGCTCCATTTGTCTTGTCAATTTCTGTCTTAATTCACTTTATTAATTTTTAGCTATTGCTCAATTTATCTACTGTAATAGTTACTAATGTTATCGTTGTTGTACTATTTATCACTGTTTAATTATCTTTATTGACTTATTTATTTTATTTATTTATTAGTCGTTATTTAATTATTTTTTTTATATTATTCATTTAATTTACTTTACTAACATTTTATTTTATTTTTTAGTTTTGTTGCCTCAAAATTTGTTTATTTCTGCGAGTTATATTTGTGCACGAGATGGAGGATCGGGAGATCAAAGATCTTCGAATTCAGGGTTTGCTTTTTTAATTATTGCATTTCCTTTATCATATTATTTTTATGTTGTGTGTAAAAATGTATTTTAGATTCGTTTGCATTATAGAAAATCATGTTTTTTACAATAATTAATAACTTGAAAATTTTCCTAATAAAATGGACCAATGTCCTATTTTAACTAATAAAATTGCACTTTCCAATTAGGGAACTAATTTTCATAAAATAGGATCACTCATCCCATCATTACCCAAAAAGAGTTCTCTAAGTTTTTAAGTTAATAAAAAGGAACCAATGTTCCTAAAACTCAATAAATCTCCCGATTTATGTATGATGCATTTTAATTATTTTTATGTATTTATTTATTCATTTTGAGCCCTTGTAATTAATTTTCGGGCAAATTTCATTTCTTATGCTTTCTTATTTTGGGGGATTGTTCTGTTCCACTTTTTTATGTAATATATTTACTATTTTTTTTATCGCTTTATTTATTGCTTTCCAATGTGTTTGAGATGCGCTTTAAATTCAATGCATGATCGCATAAGATGAGAGATGGAATTTTGATTTCTTAAAAACTCATTTATAAACTTAACTTAAGGCATTACTAAGAGTGAAGTTCCGAACACCTTCTCTGGTTTAGACCAATAGAGGTTAGATGACCTTTCCCAATTTCTCATAAATTGGGTGGCAACTCCAAACTACCTCAAAGGTGCCTAAAGGTGTCATGAGGCTAGATGATCCTTTTCAATGTTCTATTGGGAAGGAGGTGTCCAAGATGTCTCGTGGCACCCAAGATCAAAAGACGCAAACCAATCCCTCGAGCTCTAAAAGTGGGTCTCACCTATGAGGGCCTTTGTTAGGTTCGGCACGCGTTACAGTGGCGACTCCGCTGGGGATTTTTGAAACTTCGCTTCGAAAATGACTTAAGTTAAAATTATAATTTGAGTTGTTAAGAATCAAAAATTCTATTTCTAATCGAAATTGCATTGCATTCACTAGATCCTTAGAATTATGCTAGTTGGTCCCTATTTTACCCCGGTGCGTTCCTAAAATACGACCCTATGTTCAATCAATGTAGAGAAGTGCTAAGGATAATCACCAGCTCAAGTCTTGTACCATCAAATGGAGACCCGATTGGTCGCTATGCTCATGATAAGCTGGACTCGTTGGCAGGGACCATGCTTGGGTAGCCCTAAAGTATCATCACCTTTGACCAAAACTCATGTAATGGCAATAGATACTTCCACTGCGTGAAATGTACCATAATACCGTGCTTGCTATTTGGGCCATCACATATTGAACAAAATCAATCAAATTAAATGGTCTTTCATCAAAGGCTTTCATGCCTCGGTGGGCCCATCTTAATTTAGTTGAATTGTTTAAATACATAATGGCCAAACACCCATACGTATGTAAATTAGGCAAGAGATGTTATGCTGTTGGTTTTTCACCGTGCACCATACGTGTCCGATGGGTCCCCTGTTGACCCTTGGATAAAGCCCACCTAGGAAAGAGACTACACTACCTCGTGTGTGGGAGAATAAGGTCGGAATGATCCATTTGCTTGCATGTGTTTGTCTATGCTGCATCAGCACGACCATGCATTGCACTTTGATCATGCATCATCCTAATAAAGGTGTGTTCTTCAACCATCATAGATTCGTCCAGGTGGTTTAGAGGTCCCAACAGTCGATTAAGGAAGATTTCACTCTTTGGATTGTAAGAGCTAGTGTCAGATCAGAGTTTGGATTCTTTTTTAGAGGGTAGTGAGATATTGTCTTCTGATTCATCAGTAGAGACAAGCATGTCTAATCCATCAAGTGGTTCTGATGCAACAAGGGCAATGATTGCCGATGAAGTAGGGAAAATAATGGAAGAGTTTGAGGCTAGAATGATGGCGATGATGGGCAACCTTGCCACTACCCTAGCCCCACTTGCGGGGCAACAGGCTACTGCTCCAATTAGGGGGCAAGATGAACAAGGGGCTGTAAGAGAGGATCCCCTAGTGGTAGTTGATCCACCTGCTATTGAGCCAAGAGCGCCAGCGCCTGTTGAACGTAGAGAAGGCCCTAAATCTGAGATTGACTTATGGGAGGTGCAAGAGGAATAGATGGTAGTAAAGGGGAAGTCAACCAAGCTGGAGGATGCGATGTGGAGAAAAATGGAGGAAAGGTTTAAAGATATGACGAGGATGTTGACGGCAGGAAGAGGAATGAACCCTAAAGATCGGGAGCTGGATAGTGATGATCTGATCCCTCAGAACTTCAAGATGCCCGATATTCCCAAGTTTGATGGCACTTCTGACCCTGCTACGCACATTAAGCAATATTCACTGGTCATGAAAGGAACAACTTTGATAAGGAAGCAGAAGATAGAGTACTTTTAGCTGAGTCTCATAGGGGCTACCATTAACTGGTACCACGGGTTGGACAGAAGGTCCAAAGAAGATTGGGACTTGTTGATTGAAGAGTTCCTAAAGCAATACGATTGTAGTACCAGGATGGAGGTCACATTGAAGGATTTAGAGCTGCTGAAGCAGAAGGCTGGGGAGTCTTTTCATGAGTACCTCACTCGGTAGAGGAACCGAGTTATGGAGATGAAGCGCAAACCTGATACCCCTTATCAGATCCGATTATTCATTCGTAATGCTAGCCCTTACCTGAGAGACGGACTAAAAAGGAAAGGGTTGAAGGACTGGGAGTCCTTGAAGGAGATTGCTATAGAGGTAGAGGGAGAATATATGGCTAGGAGGGCAAACAGTGAGGCTTATGCCAAGAAGGGCTATACTAGTCAAGGGACAACCAAGTCAGTAAGCTCCAGCAGTGGCAATAGAAGTGGAAAGACAGTCGAGGTATCGGCAATAGGTGTGAGTCAAAGGTACTTCTCAAATTTGGGTCGGCCTTTGTCATGGGTATTAAAAAGATTGATAAAGGAGGGCAAGCTACAACCCCTGCTACCCAGGCCAACCAGGACCCAACGACAGTCGGGGCATAAAGAGAATGAATATTGTGCCTTTCACCAGCATATCGGGCATTTAACAAACAATTACGTAACGCTGAGGCACCAGATTTAGGATCTGATCGATAGTAAGCAGATCATCGATCTTGAATGGAGAGAGAGCAAGAAGAAGTCCAACTACAATGTTGTGCCGCCACCTATTTTTATGATTGGGTCGAGCCTACTTGAATGGTATGTATTGCAAGATTTATACGGTAATAAATATGTTGCTGTCACTCGCCCTGAGGTTAGTGAAGAAGGGATGCCCGTGGCGGCGATAGATTGTTGGTCCACTAGTGAGAGTGGAGAAGAAGACGAAGATGAAGAGGAAGGAGAAAAGTTTGTGGATCTGTGGGAGTCAGATGGAGAAGGGAAGGAAGTAGGGGCTGTGACAAGAAGCAGGAGAGTGGTCCCAGAGGTGGAGAAGTCACAGGACCCAGTGCAAGCACCTGCGAAAAAGGAGCCGAAAGAGAATTCCATAGTCAAGCAGTTGAAAAAGACCAAGGCTCAAATATCTATTTGGGACCTCTTAAGACAGTCCCCTTCCCACAGACAAAAGTTGGTTGAGGCTTTAAGTGAATCTACGGTGGCCACCACAATTTTTCCATCCGAGTTGCTAGACCTTGTCAGAGGGGGATGTGACGCGCGCCGGATCCCCGCGGCCGCCCGTTCGACCGCCCGCATGTGGGCGATCGGGGCATTTATGGGTCCGTTGACAGCTTGCAATAAATCGCAAGTGCGTCTATGTTGGGCAACAAGGAGGTTTCATGGAGTCGCCACCCAATAGAACATTGGGAAAGTTTCTCTCGCCTCGGAGAGCCTAAGACTGCGCTTTGTATCCATTTTGGGCCAGCCAGAGGGGTCTTGGAAGGTAAACCTCTCGCTCTAAGGAGCCTAGAATTAACGCTAAAGCCTCGTGACACAAGAGGTGTCTTGGAGGGTAAACCTCTAGCCTCTTGAGCCCAAAGACCAGAGCTGGTTCGGGACTTCTCATTTATTTATACTTTGATTAATATTATAATTAAGTTTTGAATACATTGTTTCATCAACTTTCCACACAATGCAATTTAAAATTAAAGGCGCAATCATTCATATCAAAAGCGGTAAATGTAAGCAAAATCCAAAATAAAGCATTAAAAAATAAATTACAATAACACTAGGAGCGGAATACAACTCCCATTTATAAAAGTGAAATGCATGCATAAAACGGGTTATTCATTAATAGTGAGAACATTGGTCCTCGCATGCATATTTATTATGAAACAATTTTGATGTGATGATTTATTTGGGTATGAAAAACTAGGACATTGGTCCCCTTTTTATTTAGAAAAAAAATGTCAAGTTAATTAATAGAAACGTTTTTGTGATTTTCTTTCTAGCGAGCCTAAATAAATAATTTTACAAGAAAATTATATGGCAAAGTTAAATAAAATATTACAAATAAAGAAAATAAATATATGAACCAAACGAGCCTTTTTGGACCTCCCGATGTGCTCGCAAAAACGCCCAAGCGAAAAAATGAGTTTAGACATAAAAGCAAATACAAATAAAATAATGTTAGTAATTAAATCAATTAAACATACAAAATAATGAATAACAAATTAAAATAAAATAAGATGATATGAAAAGAATGATAATTGAATCAAAAATATTAACAAACCAAAATAAAATGAGAAACATGCATTGTATGTGATAAATGATTAAATGATATGTTGAAAATAAAATAAAACATGTTACTTAAATAATACATGTAAAAATATGAACATGATGAAAAGTGGAAAATAATAAATGAATAAATAAACAAATAATAATCTAATCATGTAACAATGATAAAAAGAATAATAAAAATTAGTAAACAAATGAATGATGAAAATAATGATGATGTATAACAAGGTTAATTGATGTGTTCATAATTAATACAAACTATTTACATGGCAAAAAGATTAATTTAAATTAATTAATTATTTGCATGTAAAAAATAATGAGGAATCAAAATAAATTATTTACATGTTAGGAATTAAAAAAAACAATATTCACATGAATAAAAATCAAATCATATATAAACAATTAAATGGAACAAATATAAGATCAATACAACAAATGAATAGATGAAAACAATAAATAAATCAATAAAAACAATAAAATATATATGAATAAATTAAATAAAAATAAAATAAAATAGAAATGGAGCCAAGAATATTTACCCTCAGAATATTGGATTTGATGAAGGAAAAATGATGATTTCTTTGTTTGATGATTCACAATATTAGAGTGAAATATGATGAAAATATTGGAATTTTATTCCAAGAAACATGAAAAAAAAATGATCAAGAATTCTTTAAGAACAAAGAATTGATACCTTTGCCTAAAGAAATGATTTTGATCAAAAAAAGTTTTTATTGATTAAAATAAAGAAAAATGATTTCAAGAACAATCAATCACTTTGTTCATATCAAAAATTGATTGAAGTTTTATTTTAGAAAATCAAATAAAAATTAGACTTTGATGACAAACAATTATTTTATTTGTCTCAAAATCAATTTTTTATCAAAAAGAGATTCAAAACAAAATCAATGAAAAAGTTTTATTGAACCCAAAATAAAAGATTAAAAACAATTTTGAGAACAAATAATTATTCTATTTGTCTCAAAAATTAAATCAAACAACAAAACTTCCTCTAAAAAATATGTTAAGAAGAAATTATGTTGGAAAAAATTAAACATTTGATTACTTTTTTGATTTTTGGTTGGGGAATAAATCTGGAATTTTAGTGGAAGAAGAAGAAGATGAAGAGAAATTTTTAGGTCTAAAAAATGTGTGGAGGCTAAAAGACTCAATTGAAATAATTAAGTCTTGAAAATTAATTTTCCTATCTCAATTAAACCTTGTTAATTCAAAGAGAAATCTCAAAATGTTTAGAAGAAAAATCAAAGAGGAAGAGAAATGCTGGAAATTCTGATGTAAAAAATAGTAGTGGAGGCTCCTTTTGATTTCATCATAAACTCTTTATAGGATAAAAAAGGTTGCCCTAATTTAATTAAGGAAAAAACCTATTTTTAACCCAAAATTATTTTATTTTTAATGATAAAATCAATCTTTATTAATTAATTATCTAAAAAAATATTTTTAGGATTTAATTTGAAGTCAAAAACCCCAAAAAATGGGATAAAAAATGGATTTTTGGGTGAAAAAATCGGAAAAAAAGGCTGAAAAGAGGGAAATAGGGCATCAGACCCTGTATCGACGGCCAGGAAGCCCGTCGCTATAGAGGGACGCCGCCCGTCGCTATAGAGCGACGGGGACTCACGCGGCGAGGCGCGCGAAATCCGCACGGTGCGGCGCGCAACGCTGCGCGTCGCTCTTTAGCGACGCGCGGCATTGGTGACGCTGCGCATCACCAAATCGCGCCCAGCGCGCTGGGCGCCTGGGCGTCTGCGTGCTGGGCGCCTGGCGCCTGCGAGCTGGGAGCCAGCGCGCCTGCGCGCTGCCGCGCCCGACACTCGCGGTCCGAAAATTTTTTTATATTTTTTTTTATTTTTTCCTATTTTTTTTAAATTTTAAATTGACTAAAAACGCCATAATTTTAAGCCCCCATTTTTCAAAATTAATTTTTTAAATATTTTTTATTATTTTCTAATTTTTCACTCTAAAATGCAAATTTGACGAGAAAACCATCACTTTTAACCTTTTAAGCCTGTGAAGGCAATTATCATCATTGGGTAACTTCGATCTAGGCTGACTCAGGACCCGGTGTCTACAGTTGCCCCCAGTTTAGGGGAATCTAGTACACTAGTGTCTAGGTGAGCCTAAACTCAAAGAAGAAAAGGAAAGAGACAAGTACCTGAGTCAGTCGTCTTTCCGAACTGGAGAATTCTGAGATGGTGGTTATTATCATGGTGTGTTTTCGTTTGTTGAAGCGGTGCTATCTGTGAGCCCTTCGGTTGATTGCCCCCTGAGAGGTCTTCGGTTCATTTATTATTTGCCCCCTGAGAGGTCTTCCGTTCATTGATTGTTTGCCCCCTGAGAGTTCTTAGATTTGCTGCTCCCTGAGAAGTCTTTGGTTGATTGCCCCCTGAGAGGTCTTCGGTTCATTGATCGTTTGCCCCCTAAGAGGTCTTCTGTTCATTGATTGTTTGCCCCCTGAGAGGTCTTCAGCTCATTGATCGTTTGCCCCCTGAGAGGTCTTCTGTTCATTGCCCCCTGAGAGGTCTTCGGTTCATTGCCCCCTGAGAGGTCTTCAGTTTGCTGCTCCCTGAGAGGTCTTCAGTTCATTGCCCCCTGAGAGGTCTTCGATTTGCTGCTCCCTGAGAGGTCTTTGATTTGATTGCCCCCTGAGAGGTCTGCGGCTAATCGTTTGTCTGCCCCCCTGAGAGGTCCTTGGATAATTGCCCCCTGAGAGGTCTTTAATTTACTGCTCCCTGAGAAGTCTTTGGTTGATTGCCCCCTGAGAGGTCTTCGGATGGTGCTTGGATTGATGATTAAGCTGGTACGTGGATTGATGATTTGATCGATGTCCGGATTGATGATTGACTTGAGGCTTGGATATATGTTTTGATCGATGTCTGGATTGATGAATGAGTTGAGGTTTGGATTGATGATTTGACCGATGTCATCACTCGGCTTTTGTCGGTGTCCGCATCAAGTCTCCCTTTCTGCAAAATAAGGAAACTAAACTATGCAAAAATGGTGAGCATGCAAGTGAAATGCATAAATTATGCAAGAATGCAGGATAAAAATTCATCTATGTGAACTTGAAGATGATAGCCGGGCTAGCTGCAATTTGCGATATAATTGATGCCTTTTGAGCTGCTTTTGAATTTCATGCCCTTCGAGATTGCGAGATTCTCATCCGGTACCTGTAGTCATTATTTGAAGGTAGTGCGTCTCTTGTGGATTTTCACACTAGCTTTTCTTAGTGGGAGATGCGTCCTTTGTGGATTTTCACATAACCCTGCGCCTTATTTTTTTTTGCCTGGAATGGACCCAACCCAATCCAGCGGCTTTTCTCTTTCTTCTTTTTTTGAAGGACAGACTGCCTGTTTTCAGGTTTTCACCCTATCCTTTTGCCTAGTTTTTGCTTAGAGCGCCAGTTACGGTTTTCACTCTAACGGCTCTTTTTTTTTTTTTTTTTTTTTAAGATTGCTGAAGTTGTTGGCAAGAACCTTTCGGGAGTCTTAGGACATGGTTGCATGAGCTTGATTCTTCTCATTTGATAGCAGGATGAATCGGCTGAAGCGCTTGAGCAGTGGACAATAGGCGACTTTGGTCACACAGAGAACTGCTCTGATCACATCATTGCAGAAATGCATGTGTTTCAATTTGATTTCATTAAGCATGATCATTATTTTGGCATTGACTTTAAAAAATACAAGACTTTAGCTAATCTCGAGATAGATCTTGAAAGCATCAAAACTCCTGTTATCAATCAGCCCTCTCGGGTTTTCATGATTGAAGATTTTCTCTCTCTTTTTTTTTCTCTCTTTTTTTTTTTTGAATGCGAATTCTAGAAGCAATGTTGGAGACAAGACTTAACTCGAATGCATGAATGCACTCGTGGCTCCTCGCTTTAAGCTCAAGAAACACCATAGGCCTCTTCTTACGTACCAAACCTCTTTAGAAGGTCATCTCCGCTAATTGGATAAGACTGAACCCAGAATCAAGAGGTCTTACTTTGGTTGTAATGTCAGGCTTAGGTAGATGGCTGTCAAAAAAAAGATCAGGTCGCTAGAGAAAAATGGCCGCAATATTTTCTCGACTGGTGGATGAACCATTCTCAGATCAGTTGCATATACAAGAGGTATTCTTGAATTTGGATTTGATAACATTTTAGCTCATTTAAGATCAGATTGACAGTTAAAAAGGTAATCATCAAAACTCGTCAAGTGGTTATTATTTTGAGCTCTACTTTTTTTTTTAAGGAGCTCATGTCTTTGGCGTATGACTGAAACCCTCTTCTCAAATTGTAAACTCATCCTTACCAAGGCAATTTTGATAACCCACAGAAATTGTTTCAGATGTACGTCCATCAGTTTTAGAGCGGCCACTCTTCTAAGGGGAGGTCAAAATCATTTTAGGCGGGGGGATAGTTTTAATGTGTGTAACAACAAAATTGGCACGCATTTAGCATACCCACATAAAGGTTCAATGGGCTAGCAAGCAATTGTGAAGTAAGGGTAGGAAATGGTCATTTAGAGAGCTATACAAAGAAAATGTTGCCTAAATCATTTTCTAGGTTCCGTCTTATCCAAGGATCGCTTTGACGGGTAATCAAAAAGGTTCTAGTGCTCTTAGTGAGTTTCCATCCAGTCCCCTAATTGCAACTAGTTTTTTTTTATTATTATTTTTAATTTCCCTCTCTACAGGAGCTATGTCAGATGCTATCAAAATTTTCTTTGGGTTCCCCAAAGTTTCCGAGATTAACTGCAGTCATATTATTTGAATTAATGCCAAAGTAAATGTGTTATGATCATGCGAAATGAAATCAATAGAAACATTATTCAAATAAGCAAAAAATTGTTCTCTTTATTACAAACAGAAAATTGTAGCATAAAATGTTCTAGAAATAAAAAGATCTAAAAGCAATATCACTAGTGGGCCACAAGACACGGTCATGTTCACGGTGGAGGGACTGCGTTGTAGCCTGCGTTTTTCTTCTTTTCTCTCTTCTCAGGATCTGTGATCTGATTGGTGTCAATGAGATCCTGGATCTTGTTTCTCAGAATACGGCAATGGTCAGTCAAATGGCCGGTGTGCTGGTGGTAAGCACAGTACTGATCACCTCTATGTCCCGGCTGTCCCTGACTCAAGGCTGGTCTGGGTGGCAATGGCTGCAACTTGCCTTCTTTCATTAGTTTTTCCAGTACCCAAGATAGAGAGCGGCCTAAGTTGGAGTAATATCTTTGACCCTGCCCAACTCCAGTAGCTGAGACCTCTGCCATCCTACCATTTCTGCTGTTGCTGCCTCCAGCTCCGCCTGATTTGAATCCCGACTGGTTCCCATAGCCTTTCCCAGCAAAGTTATTTTGGCTTGCTTTCTTTGCCAGGTAAGCCGCCTCAGCTTCTATAGCGATATCCTTAAGCGACTCCCAGTCCTTGAGCCCCTTAAAACTGAGCAAGTCCCTTAAGTAAGGGCATGAGTTTCTGATAAATAGCCTGATCTGGTCTGCAGTGTCAGGCTTCCTCTTAATCTCCATGACCCTGTTTCTCCATCTGGTGAGGTACTCATGGAATGACTCATCATTCTTCTGCTGTAGAAGCTCGAGGTCTTTTAGGGTGACCTCCATCCTGGTGCTGCAGTCGTACTGCTTCATGAATTCTTCGGTCAAAAGGTCCCAGTCCTCTTTGGACCTCCTATCCAACCCGTGGTACCAGTCAACTGCCGGGCCCACCAGACTAAGGCAGAAATATTCCACCTTCTGCTTCTTGCTCAGCCCTGTGCCTTTCATGACCAGGGTGTACTGCTTGATGTGGGCGGATGGGTCAGAGGTGCCATCAAATTTCGGCAGCTCGGGCATCTTGAATCTTTGGGACAGCAGCTCTTCATCCCCTAGATCTCTGTCTTCTGGGTTGACCCCCTTTCCAGCTGAGAGCATGCGGGTGATAGCTTCGATCTGCTGTCTCATACCTCTTAAAGCTTCATCCTCTACTCTGGGTGCTCTGGGCCTCGCAGCTTGGTGGACTATCGGCACCTCTTCTTCTTCCTCCTCCATCAGGAAATCATCATTGGGATTGTGAATCCTTTCCCCTCTTGGCTCGATGGGTGCGGCAACTCTGTGCTCATTGTTGGGTTGACGAGCAACAGCTCCAACGAAGGGAGCCTCCCCACCAGCAGGTGGTTCGGCTTGCCCCCGAGGAGGGGCTGCTTGTGGCTGTAGAGCAGCAGGCGGCTGTGGGGCTGCAGGTGGATGGGCAATCCTTTTAGCCATAGCACCCATCATATCCATCATTCTTCGTTAAAAATCCTCTAGCCTCCTAGCTAGGTCCTGAGTGGTCAGTGCTTCGGTTTCTTCTGCCATTGGTGGTTCTAGAGAGGCTTCACTGATTGATGAGGATGACTCAGAATCCCAGTCAGACACTAGTTCCGGCAACTCAAAGAGCAGATTTGTCCTTACTAGCCGACCGTCGGAACCTCTAGTCCACTTAGATGAATCTATGATGGCTGAAAAAATTAGGTTGTTAGGATGATGCATGAATGACATATACAATGCATGATAGTGAGCTATGCAACATTTACAATCACATGCAAGCAAGTAAAGCCTTCCAACCTTATTACTCCCACACACGAGGTAATGCGGTCTCTTTCCTAGGTGGGCTTAATCCATGGGTTAGCGGGGAACCCAATGGATGCGTATGGTGCTCGGTGGAAAACCGGCATCATAACATCTCTTATCTAATGTGCAAGCGGATGGGTTATGATGACATGGGCCTATCGGGGCATGAAAGCCTTTGATTAGGTGACCAATCAAATTATTTGGGTTTGTCCAATACAAAATGATCCATATAGCAAGCAAGGTATTACGGTTCATATCACCTAAGGCAAGTATCTATTGCCATTACATGAGCTTTGGTCAAAGGGTGGTGTTACTTTAGGGCTACCCAAGCATGATCCCTGCCGACGGGTCTAGCTCATCACGAGCGTAACGACCGATCGGGTCACCATTTAATATACCATGACGGTACGAGCCTTGGGCTGGTGATTATCCTTAACACTTCCCTAAATTGAGTGAAAATAGGGTCGTGCTTCGGGAACGCACCGGGGCTAAAAGAGGGACCAAACTAGCATAGATCTAAGGCTCTAATGAGATGCAATGCAGTTTTGAAAGAAGATGAAATTTTTAAATTAAAACTCAATTATGATTTTTAATCAAGGTACTTTCGAATCGAAGTCTCGAGTATGTCCCCAGTGGAGTCGCCACTGTGACGCGCGCCGGATCCCCGCGGCCGCCCGTTCGACCGCCCGCACGTGGGCGATCGGGGCATTTATGGGTCCGTTGACAGCTTGCAATAAATCGCAAGTGCGTCTATGTTGGGCAACAAGGAGGTTTCATGGAGTCGCCACCCAATAGAACATTGGGAAAGTTTCTCTCGCCTCGGAGAGCCTAAGACTGCGCTTTGTATCCATTTTGGGCCAGCCAGAGGGGTCTTGGAAGGTAAACCTCTCGCCCTAAGGAGCCTAGGATTAACGCTAAAGCCTCGTGACGCAAGAGGTGTCTTGGAGGGTAAACCTCTAGCCTCTTGAGCCCAAAGACCAGAGCTGGTTCGGGACTTCTCATTTATTTATACTTTGATTAATATTATAATTAAGTTTTGAATACATTGTTTCATCAACTTTCCACACAATGCAATTTAAAATTAAAGGCGCAATCATTCATATCAAAAGCGGTAAATGTAAGCAAAATCCAAAATAAAGCATTAAAAAATAAATTACAATAACACTAGGAGCGGAATACAACTCCCATTTATAAAAGTGAAATGCATGCATAAAACGGGTTATTCATTAATAGTGAGAACATTGGTCCTCGCATGCATATTTATTATGAAACAATTTTGATGTGATGATTTATTTGGGTATGAAAAACTAGGACATTGGTCCCCTTTTTATTTAGAAAAAAAATGTCAAGTTAATTAATAGAAACGTTTTTGTGATTTTCTTTCTAGCGAGCCTAAATAAATAATTTTACAAGAAAATTATATGGCAAAGTTAAATAAAATATTACAAATAAAGAAAATAAATATATGAACCAAACGAGCCTTTTTGGACCTCCCGATGTGCTCGCAAAAACGCCCAAGCGAAAAAATGAGTTTAGACATAAAAGCAAATACAAATAAAATAATGTTAGTAATTAAATCAATTAAACATACAAAATAATGAATAACAAATTAAAATAAAATAAGATGATATGAAAAGAATGATAATTGAATCAAAAATATTAACAAACCAAAATAAAATGAGAAACATGCATTGTATGTGATAAATGATTAAATGATATGTTGAAAATAAAATAAAACATGTTACTTAAATAATACATGTAAAAATATGAACATGATGAAAAGTGGAAAATAATAAATGAATAAATAAACAAATAATAATCTAATCATGTAACAATGATAAAAAGAATAATAAAAATTAGTAAACAAATGAATGATGAAAATAATGATGATGTATAACAAGGTTAATTGATGTGTTCATAATTAATACAAACTATTTACATGGCAAAAAGATTAATTTAAATTAATTAATTATTTGCATGTAAAAAATAATGAGGAATCAAAATAAATTATTTACATGTTAGGAATTAAAAAAAAAAACAATATTCACATGAATAAAAATCAAATCATATATAAACAATTAAATGGAACAAATATAAGATCAATACAACAAATGAATAGATGAAAACAATAAATAAATCAATAAAAACAATAAAATATATATGAATAAATTAAATAAAAATAAAATAAAATAGAAATGGAGCCAAGAATATTTACCCTCAGAATATTGGATTTGATGAAGGAAAAATGATGATTTCTTTGTTTGATGATTCACAATATTAGAGTGAAATATGATGAAAATGTTGGAATTTTATTCCAAGAAACATGAAAAAAAATGATCAAGAATTCTTTAAGAACAAAGAATTGATACATTTGCCTAAAGAAATGATTTTGATCAAAAAAAAGTTTTTATTGATTAAAATAAAGAAAAATGATTTCAAGAACAATCAATCACTTTGTTCATATCAAAAATTGATTGAAGTTTTATTTTAGAAAATCAAATAAAAATTAGACTTTGATGACAAACAATTATTTTATTTGTCTCAAAATCAATTTTTTATCAAAAAGAGATTCAAAACAAAATCAATGAAAAAGTTTTATTGAACCCAAAATAAAAGATTAAAAACAATTTTGAGAACAAATAATTATTCTATTTGTCTCAAAAATTAAATCAAACAACAAAACTTCCTCTAAAAAATATGTTTAGAAGAAATTATGTTGGAAAAAATTAAACATTTGATTTCTTTTTTGATTTTTGGTTGGGGAATAAATCTGGAATTTTAGTGGAAGAAGAAGAAGATGAAGAGAAATTTTTAGGTCTAAAAAATGTGTGGAGGCTAAAAGAATCAATTGGAATAATTAAGTCTTGAAAATTAATTTTCCTATCTCAATTAAACCTTGTTAATTCAAAGAGAAATCTCAAAATATTTAGAAGAAAAATCAAAGAGGAAGAGAAATGCTGGAAATTCTGATGTAAAAAATAGTAGTGGAGGCTCCTTTTGATTTCATCATAAACTCTTTATAGGATAAAAAAGGTTGCCCTAATTTAATTAAGGAAAAAACCTATTTTTAACCCAAAATTATTTTATTTTTAATGATAAAATCAATCTTTATTAATTAATTATCTAAAAAAATATTTTTAGGATTTAATTTGAAGTCAAAAACCCCAAAAAATGGGATAAAAAACGGATTTTTGGGTGAAAAAATCGGAAAAAAGGCTGAAAAGAGGGAAATAGGGCATCAGACCCTGTACCGACGGCCAGGAAGCCCGTCGCTATAGAGGAACGCCGCCCGTCGCTATAGAGCGACGGGGACTCACGCGCCGAGGCGCGCGAAATCCGCGCGCCGAGGCGCGGAAATCGCGCGCCTCAGCGCACGGTGCGGCGCGCAGCGCGCAACGCCGCGTGTCGCTCTTTAGCGACGTGCGGCATTGGCGACGCTGCGCTTCGCCAAATCGCGCCCAGCGTCTGCATGCTGCGCGCCTGCGCGCTACCGCGCCCGACACTTGCGGTCCGAAAATTTTTTTATATTTTTTTAGATTTTTTCCTATTTTTTTTAAATTTTAAATTGACTAAAAACACCATAATTTTAAGCCCCCATTTTTCAAAATTAATTTTTTAAATATTTTTTATTATTTTCTAATTTTTCACTCTAAAATGCAAATTTGACGAGAAAACCATCACTTTTAACCTTTTAAGCCTGTGATGGCAATTATCATCATCGGGTAACTTCGATCTAGGATGACTCAGGACCCGGTGTCTACAGGGGATCAGGAGAGAGATTGGTGTATTCTGATGCTGACCTACCAGTTGAGGGCCGCAATCACAACCGGCCGCTGTACATCAAGGCACAAATTAATGACAAGCACACCGTTTGTGTTACGGTTGATGATGGCTCATCCATAAATGTCTGCCCTTTAGTGACACTTCAAGCTTTTGGGCTTGATGAAAGTATGCTTAACAAGTCTGATTTAACTATCACAGCCTATGATAATTCACGAAGACAAGCGTCGGGAACCTTTAGAGCTCTGGTCAGGACTGGGCCTATTGAGACAGAGGCAAAATTTGTGTTTTTATCTATCCCAGCAAATTTCTCAGCCCTCTTGGGAAGGCCCTGGTTCCATAAGCTAGGAGGAGTCCCCTCTACCCTGCACCAAATGGTTAAGATTCCTTATGAGGGGCAGGTTATGATTATAAGGGCTGCGAGGGAGAATCAGGTCTCGATATTGGAGATTGCAAGATAGCCTTTCAGTGGATTTCACATCGCTGTGATAGATGGAGAGGATAATATGGAAGGAAGCCCCCGAGTGCTATACATAATGAGGAGGATGTCGTTCCTCCCTAGTGCAGGTCTAGGCAAGAACTCTCAGGGGTTACCAACCGCAATTGCCACCAGAGGTCAGAAGGATAGGAGGGGCCTTGGACATGAAGGTGCAGCAAAGAAGGGTAAGAAGTCGATCAAAGGAATTCCTCATATCAGAGAAAGCTTTATGCCAGCGGCTTCAGTGTGTGCCTACATGGGGGAAGCAGAGCCTCAGTGGTTCGATGGGAAGATTATACCAGGATTTGAGGTCTTCAATGACATCTTTGATTGGGACATTAGATTGATTGAGCCAGCAGAGGGCTTTTGGGATGAAGAAATCATGACCAAGGGGACAGTTTGGGACCGCAAAGCACCCGAAGAGATTATCACTGAGAAGCTGGTGACTACCCAGGTGAAAGGGAAAGTGAAGTTGGAAGAAGCCATGCAAGGGGTCGTTGCAGAGCCTCCGAAATGCCAGATTGATTCAGGACCATCAACTTCAACAGTTGCGCTGGCGGGAGAGTAGGAAGAGAGTAGTTTAGATTTTCTTTTTACTCCTGAACTTTTTAATGATGTTAATGACGTTTACAGTTCTATTAATGAAATGAACAATTTTGCTTACTTGTGTGAGGTTTATGATGATTTCAATATGCATAATCATGATCATAATGCATTCATATTTGACATTGATTCAACTGATGCTACTCCATTTAATCTTGAAACCTCAAAAAACCCGAAAGAAATCTTGATAGCATCTAACATAACTCCTGGAGAGCGAGAAAAATTTGAGAGAATCTTAAGAAAACATGAGAAAGTCTTTGCCTAGACCTACGAAGACATGCCTGGAGTAGATCGGGAAATCGCAGAACACGCCATCCTAATATACCCAGATCATAAACCTGTCAAGCAGAAACTTAGGAGGCTTAGGCCAGAATGGTTAGATAAGGTTAAAGAGGAGATTCATAAACAAATTACGGCCAAGTTCTTGATTGAAGTGCAGTACCCAACCTGGTTGGCCAATGTTGTCCCGGTAGCCAAGAAGGACGGTAAAGTACGCGTATGTGTAGACTATCGAGATTTGAATAAGGCTTGTCCAAAAGATGACTTTCCACTGCCTCACATAGATGTACTGGTAGACAATACAGCCGCTTGCATGATGTACAGCTTTGTGGATGGTTATGCAGGTTATAATCAGATTCTCAACAAGATAGCCAATCGGATTAAGACAGCTTTCATCATAGAATGGGGGATGTTTGCTTACAGAGTGATGCCATTTTGATTGAAGAAGATAGGAGCAACTTATCAGAGGATGGCAACTAGGATTCTAAATGACCTGATCCATAAGGAGGTAGAAGTATACGTGGATGATATGATGATCAAGTCAACCACTAGAGAAGGTCACTTCGAGGCTCTAGAAAAGTTCTTTCAAATGATCAGTAAGTATAACTTGCAGTTGAACCCCAAGAAATGCATCTTCAGTGCCACCTCAGGGAAGCTATTGGGACATGTGGTTAGCCAGAGGGGGATTGAGATTGATCCATCTGAGAAATGCCAGTGCCTCAAAAGGAAAAGGACATCAAAAGTCTTTTGGGTAAATTGCAGTATGTCAGCAGGTTTATCGCCAGGCTCACTTCAATTTGCGAGCCAATATTCAAGCTACTCAGAAAGAACCAACCTGTAGTGTGGAATGAAGACTGTCAGAAAGCTTTCAACACCATCAGGGAGTATTTGCTGAATCCGTCAGTTCTGAGACCACGACAGCCGGTCAAAACGCTTATTCTGTATTTGGCCATAGAGGATAGCTCTGTAGGCGCCATGATGGCTCGGGAGGATGATTTCAGAGTGGAGTTCGCGGTCTATTACCTCAGTAAGAAGTTCCTTTCCTACGAGGTCAAATACGCAGAAGTAGAAAAGATTTGCCTTGCGGTAATTTGGGCCTCCAAAAAGTTGAGACACTATTTTCACTCTTACAAGGTACAGGCAGTGGCGAAATAGAACCCTCTCAGATACCTACAAGAAGCTCCATCTTTGCTTGGAAAAATGGGGAGATGGTTACTGCTGTTACAAGAATTCGATGTTGAATATATCACCCAGAAAACCATTAAAGGGCGCGCAGTGGCGGAGTTTCTAGCTGAGCACCCGATCCAAGGAGATTCGTATGAATTCAACTTCCCGGACGAGGATGTGACAGCTATCATGGTTCAAGATTGGCAGTTGCACTTTGACGGAGTTGTAAACAGCAAGGGGGCAGGAGTAGGGATTATTCTGTAACACCCTTAAACCCTATACGTATACTGCCGACCTAGCGATACTATGCGATTACCATAATCATTTAATAGTTATCACTTATTGAATTTACAGGTTAAATTTTTTTCCTACACTTATTATAATATACACTAAGTTCACTTAACACTTTAAGCACTTATCCAACTTTTACATACCACTTACTCATTTACTTTACTTAGTTACGATGACCTATAACTGTCTAAAATCACTATTCATTTGGTAAAAATTTCGGCAGTATAACGGCTTATAATTTGCACTACCCAAACCTACAAATTGAAAGTTCCACAGCCCCGGCAAGGGCATAACAATATAATCATCCTATAACCATTCATCCCATCCGCCTTTCATCACACAGACAATATAAAATTCCACACAGATAAAATATATATATAATATTACATGCCAACTTCAACTACTAATAAAGTGTATATACATGCCACAAAATATTTCATTACACATACAAAATCAAAAATATATCTCCTTCTCCTGGCTTGCTCCCCGGTCTGATGTACGCTGCTCCGAACCTATTGGGTACCTACACGCAGTTAAAAAACAACTACGTGCTGAGCATTAAGATGCCCAGTGGTGGTTACCAATCTATAAATTTCCTAAGTAATTCTATTTAATAAACATGCTATAATTACATATTCTTATTATTTTTACTTATTATTATTTATATTCAATTCACTTGTTAAGTCACTTAATTAATCTCAAATTGATTTATTCCATCATTTAATTAATCACATAACTAGGGGTGTGCAGAACCGAAACCGAAACCGAACCAAACCGAACTGATTTTGGTCTATTTGGTTTAGTTTCTTCGGTTCTCGGTTTTTTCGGTTCCGAACCAAATTTTTTTTCGGTTCGGTTCGGTTCTAAAAATTAAAAAACCAAAGGAACCGAACCGACCGAATTAAGCAAAACACACCATTTTGCTCTTATATATATATTCTTTTTTTTTCTTCCTTTCCTTACCTGAACCCTAGCGCAGCTTCTTCCTGTTCTGCACTTCTGCCTTCTTCCTCTTCGATTGTTCGATTCTTCCTATAGCCATGGTCAGTATATGTTCTACTCTTCTTTTTTATCTTCTCTTTTCATCTGATTTGTCTTCATTTTTGTTGCTTTGGAATGATTGTGCTTGATTTGATTTTCTTTGTGGGTTCTTTGCTGTTTATTGAAATCACCTTATTCAATTTGCAGATGAACGTATGATAGATGAATGCAGTGGTGTTTGGAATGATTGTGCTTTAAAAATGTTGTTTTCCCCCTTCTTTTCCCCCGATTCCCTATTTCCCCTTCTTTTCTATTTAACTGCTTCACGTTTTTCATGTTCTATTTTTTCTTTTAGGTAATTTCTGGATGAAAAGTATATATTAATTTGATTATATATATATAGTTGAGATAAATTACAAGCAACAGTAGCAGAATGATTTTGAGTGTTATTGACATAAATAGGTGTGGTGTGCTTGTATTCTATTTAGACAATTGCTATCACCACTTTTGTCTATTCAAATTTAACCTTCTTAAATCACTAAATAATTCTCTACCCTCTACCTGAGATTTTGGTCAAAATATTCATGTAAAATAAAAATATATAGTATAGATAATATGGGAGATGTGTGAAGTGTATTTATAATAATTGTCTAAGCCTAACAAACAAGCTATCTATTTTCATGTAGTAGACAGAAACAGGGACTCCACTCTACCATTGACTGATATATATATATATATATATATATATATATCCCCAGCTTCAAGCTTTTGGCATGAACATAATCTGCCAAAGACTCTATTCCAGAGGGAAATGTTGAAGCTTTAGCAGCTAAGTTTCCCTGCAAGAGTTAATTTTTGTTATTGATTAATTAATCAAAAGGATTTACTAAGTTTCCCTGCATTAGCTAGCTAGGACGTTGCAGTTGCATTAGCATTTCCCAAAAAAAATGATAAACAAACTAACAAACTAACAAATTACCCGTTTTAGTTTTCACATGAAAACATTAATTGGAGACATTAATTAATTTATCACATTTTAGTTTTCGCATGAAAACAAACTAACAGTAAATTGACTACTAATTACCCGTTTCCATAATCAATTTCTCTTGAATATTGCAGTGAAAGTGATTCCAACTATTCCACCTGATCATGATCCACATTCCATAATTTCTTAGTAAATAGACTTCTTTTAATTCTTTAATTCTTTAATTTTATTTTAGAGATGAACTTTCTTAGTACATGTATAAATGGAGTAACTAGATAATGTGGCTCTAATTTTTTGCGATTCATTGATTACGTGATTTCTCTGTTAGCTTCACCATTAACTTTGTGCTGCATCTACCATTAACTTCCATTTTCTTGCATATGCTTTAACACATGAAACATAAAAATATGGTGGCTTACCAAATAATATCATGATTATTTTTTCTTTTGCTCATATATTGTTGTCTTGATTATTTTTTTTTTTTATATTAGTCTTGTATTTTCAGAGTTTATTTGAATTTATTTAATCATTGTTTGTTTGTATGTAATGCAGGTGTAAGAAGCTTGATTGAATTTGTTGCAGTGTTATATATCAGAATTTATGTTATATTTATTTACATGTATGTTTTTTTTTTAAATTGAAGGACATTGAATGTATTATTTAATTAGAATTTATGTTGTATTTATTTTAATATATTTTTTTAGTGTAATTTTACTTAGAATTTATTAGGGCCATAATATGAAAATTTATATATGTTTTTTTTCTTCCTTTTAGTTATTTTAAATGATTTTATTTTGTTAAATATAAGTTTATTTAACTTATATATCCATAAAAGTTAATTTTTTTTTTAAAAAAAGTCCATATTTATGGAGAACCGAACGGACCAAACCGAATCGACCGAAATAATTTCGGTCTATTCGGTTTCGGTTCTCAAAAGTTCGGTTCTCGGTTCGGTTCTGCAAGTATTAAAATTTCGATTTTTGATTTTTTCGGTTCGGTCCAAAACCGAACCGAACCGACCATTTGCACACCCCTACATATAACTATGAATTTAATCATTTAGTTACACTTTTATTCACTTAATTATACTATTTATTTCATTATCTCACTTAATTATTTATTTTTCCATTAATTACATTTCAATCTTTTTATTCCACTTTTTATTTTCTTAATTACATTTTTACCTTTATAATTTTTCCAAGGTTTCCAATTTTTTCTTTATCTTTTCTATTAATTCCACTCATATCCCCACTTTTCACTTAATGCCACTTATGTCCTCATGTTTACATTTATTCCAATTTTATCCTTTTCTTTTTCATTAATTACCTTTATGTCCCCACAATTACACATATATCATTTATATCCCATATTTTACCATAATTACACTTATATCCTCACTAATATACATAATTACCAAAATGCCCTTATTTATTCCCTTTTTACACTATTAACCTTACTTAAATTTCTTTTTGCACATTTATCCTTATTTAACTTATTTAATTACAATTTTACCCTTTTCACTTTATTTTTCCACTCTTTAACTTCCAATTTAGCCAAATTACAATTTAGTCCCTATTTTATCACTTTTTTACTATATCACTATTTTAACACCATATTTTATCAAAATTACCATTTTACCCTTCCACTTACACTTTTAACTTATTTTCACCAATTTTTACCAACTTTTTGTAAAATTACCATTCTACCCCTAAACTTTCTATTCACTTCATTTTAGTCCTGTTTTCACTCATTTTCATCAATTTCACTATTTTTACAATTTTTATCATTTATTTACCAATATGCCCCTAGTATGGACCCGGTAGAAAATCTACTGACCGGATATGCGGGACATGGGCCCCATAGACCCATTTCACTATAAAACGATCCCAGTAGGACCCTTTTCACTGCACTGCACTATTTTATACACTGAATTGCACTGTAAACTGTGATAAGCTCTCATCGGCTTATCAATAGTGAATCGTCATGACTCATACCGCGGTGTGGAATCCCTGTGGCTAGCCATCTATATCCTGCACTAGATTTCACTACCAGTCAACTACTAAGGGCAACATTTTCACAAATTGCATATAAATATCATATTATGTCAATATGTAAAATTTTTCATACATCTCATTATCACTTACCATTTTGCTCATACACTTATCTACCAATATATCATCATTCTATAACATTAAATTCCATATAACATCAAAATATACATATATATACTTGAGTATACCATTCGGCCACACTTTCAATTTTTAATACAATGCACTATAATTTTATTTAATCACTCAATCATATTTATTTCATGTTATACATGCCTTATATACAATTATTAAACCATAATTCATCACATATTCCACTTTATTACACAATATACTATTCGGCCATTAACATACTCATACTATATAATTTCTTTTATTGATTTCTTTCACTCCATCATGCATTTCACTTGTTAAATATACTATAAACATCATTGTCATGCCTTAAATCATCTTAGAATTTAATTAAATCCCTTATGTTCAATTCGGCCACTCTTAGGGTTTTCATACTAATTTGATTTAATTTATTTTAATCACTCTTATACACTATATTTAGTCCCTTAAGCATGAATATCAAGTTACATTTAATTATACACATCTTTTTCTCATACCTAACCTTAAATATAACCTAAAAATCAACACAAACATTAGGAAATAAGTAGATTTAGTAACCAAAAACCTCTATTCCAAGCTCTAGATCACCTCAAACATGCTTTTCCTTGCCTTTTGCTTGAGAAACACCCTCCTCACCTTGAGTTCCTACCATGGCCGAATACCAAACCATTCATATCATCAAAATGAAACCTCAAATCAAAAATCTAACTTCATAAACGTGTTCTAAAGCCCCAAAAACCTTAGTAGGGACCAATGCAACAATTTATAAACCCTTAAATCAAATACCCAAAAACTCACCCTAAACTTTGCTCACTTGATTTCTCCACTTCCAGTGCACCAAATGAACTCAAACCACTTCCAAAATGTTGTAGAGGAGCTGAAATTTAGGTAAGGAGCTAAGATTTGATGAGAAAATGGAGTAGAAGAAGAGAAAAATGGAGGAAAACGAGAGGAAGACAATTCAGTTTTAAAAGGGAGAGGGGAGACCGACTTGGGCTGGGTTTTTCTAGAGAAATCCAGCCAATTCTCTTCCTTATATAGCCCTCTCATGAACCAAACCGGTCCAACCGAAGTGGTCCGACTGATTTAAAATTTTGATTTTTCGGTTCATTTGCACTTTTCTTAAGAATCTATATGTTCCACTCATTATTTTCACTCCTAAATAATTCCATTTATCTTAAAACATCAAAAATAGGCTCCCTGCAAATTTTTAGCTCAATCGGAGTTCATTTGGGCACCGGTTCACTTAAACCGGTTCGATTCGATCAATTTTTCTCGTGCCGTAAAATACAACTTTAAAACTGTCAAAATTCACAGATAACACTCCCACTGTCTTATTTTACACACTTAACATATATTGGGCCATTTAAACCTCTAATAACCCCTTGGTCAAACCTCGGTCAAATCTCGGTTAAAATTGAACCAAACCGGAGGCCAACTTCAGAATGACTTTCGGAGGTCGATTTAGCTCCGTTTTCAGTTCCGATTTCACCACTAGACTCCTTATGACCTACAAATAATTTTTGCGAAATTAAAATTTTTTGGGTACCGGACAGCCGGGTTCACTGTTTAGCCACTCTGATGTCACCTGACCCGGAATCACTATAATTTTAACACACTTAACACTGAAATTTGACACTGGTAAACTCACTTTCTACACTGTTTGATACTGCGATTATCATGGTAATACTAGAATAATGCACTGATACTTCTAGACCGTTATTTGGGCCATTATAATTCTGACTGTCCCGGATGACGAGAAACTCCCATTAGCTAAGAAATTAAGATATAAGGCCACCAACAATGAAGTTAAATACGAAGCATGCACTTTCGGGGTTAGAAGCATTAATAGCCTTGGGGCCAAAGAATGTGGAGGTATTTGGAGATTCATCGCTAGTGATCAATCAGATTAGGGACGAATGGGTTGTTAAAGATGAGTGGTTGGTCCCATATGTAAAGTACTTAAAAGATTTGAGCGATCAGTTTCAAGTGTGCACTTTTCACTTTGTTCCTAGAGACGAGAATCAGCTAGCCGATGCACTTACAACTTTGGTATCAATATGGGATAATCCAGAGGGGGTGGTTATGAAGCCTGTGCTGATTTCTATTTCCGAGAGGCCTAGCTTTGAGTCCAAGCCAGTCGTGGAAATAGAAATAGCGGATGGAAAGCCGTGGTATCATGATGACAGAAATTATCTAGAAAATGCGACGTTCCCAGAAGAAGCTACTGAGAAAGATCAAAAGTTGATACGCAAGCTATCTACTCAGTTCATCTACATAAACAGGGTGTTGTACAAGCGGCAAGCCGACGGTGTGACGCGTGCCAGAACCCAGCAAGGGCTCTCGCTGTTGAATCTGTAACACCCCCTACGTCTCCGATGGAAGGACGCGGGTGCGCTACCGACGCTCACTCACATACATGCACACACACGCTAAGCGAAAGCATACGTTCATGCAAAAACACGGGAAATTAAAAACTTATCTTGAGAAGCAAAACTGGACATCCATTCACTCACACACATGCAGGCACTAAGCCGAAACATATACACATGCATACATATGATCATTCAGCGGAAGCATAAAGCGGAGAAATAACTGAAACTTAATTACAATAAGATCCTTACAATATCAAAATGCTACAAATTACAGAAATCAAAATACAGAAGCTGAACAAATACAAAACTCTAACTCCTATGTGGCCGACCTTGCAGATGCGCAACTCGAACCGAACCAAACCTGCCACCTGCACGGGAAAAGAGCCCGTGCTAAGCGATAACGCTTAGTGGGGAGAACACTGAAGCAAAAAGGATGACCATTCACAATGATTGTCAAAACAAGTCACATACGCAAATGGCACATGCACAAAATCACAACAGATGGATATACAAGCCTGCATAGGAAGTCATGCATTCGGAAGTTCATATTCACATACTTACACATATTACCTGAGTGCTCATCTCAATATCATATTTGTCCAAATACTACACTCTTATATCATGTTAAGCAAAGCCCCCAAGTAGACAAAGGATCACAGTAGATACAAATATTCATGTAAAAATATATATACAGAACCTCATGCATATACTTACCGGGTATCATATATCAGTACCTTACCTAACATAGCCCCAAGAGATTCACACATACAATCATCATACCTAAGTACTCATTAACTGAAAACCCATTCACATGCAATACAATTATCATACAGTAACGCACCCAACTATCATGCCGAGAACACTAGTTATCTAAACATACTTTAATCATGTCATAAGACGTATACACTAAATGAAACCTAAGGTACAAGATCAAACCGCCACACTTTCACTGCGCAACTCTAATCCATACAATATCATGCCTTGAAATGTAAACACAAGGACACATGCCGATATCACTACTAGAGGGGAAAAATAGAGAGGGAGCATGTAATATAACATTCCAAGGTTAAAAACACATTCATACGTATCTTGATTCACATACTTCTCCATA
The DNA here is from genome assembly GCA_947683425.1 of Excoecaria cochinchinensis. Taxonomy (NCBI): domain Eukaryota; kingdom Viridiplantae; phylum Streptophyta; class Magnoliopsida; order Malpighiales; family Euphorbiaceae; genus Excoecaria; species Excoecaria cochinchinensis. Next base: position 15,527,499 of record CANTUQ010000092.1, read on the forward strand.
AGGGTCATTAATACAAAAATCACGCTTGTAAACATGTTTATTAACCATAGCATTCAACAATTCAAGTTTGCATTTGTATACATATTACTTCCTATTCTTATAGACATAACTAATCGAATTCACATCCTTATAAGCATGATATACTAAAGTATATTCACGGCATTCGAAAGATCATGGTTACAGTCATGCACATCCTAGTTCCAGTTCATATATTCACAACCAATGACATACCATACATTCCAATATGATATACATATGCATATATATGTGCAGATAAATATGTCCAATTCGCATGTTTGGGTCACTCTCAACCCAATCAAATATTCATAATCACATTCGGATATCACATTCTCATATCATATCAGACAAAGCAACGAAATACCTGCTGACTCACATAAGGGTTCGCGAGGAACCAAACGGGGGACCTGATCAGGGTCCAAACATTCAAAGGGCTGCAGCTAAGAGACTCTATTAGGTATGCCCAACTATCCACTAGACTGACTCTTGCAGGTCAAGCATAAGCAAAAGCATGTTACAAGTCACATGACATAGTCCATTATGCACAATACCGAGTTTAATAGTCATATAATTAAGTTCACACTAACACGTGCATCATCCAAATCATGTGTCGATTCATAATATATACATATATAGGTCATTATGCATAATCCAGAGTCTAATAGATAATTACATATATTCATAATATCAATCATACCTCATACTATTCATATTCTAAAGCATGCAATAATTCAATCGATCACATTTTAGCACTACTCAATATACCAATGCATGTCAAGAACACGTGTGGAATCATATTATGCCAATGATTAATAACGCATAATCTTAGCGTGGGATGATACAATATACTCTTAAGCATGGCAAGTTATCCTTAGAGGAGGATCTGATCAAGGATATGCATAGCATATTGCTAATCACAAGTAAATTAGTATAACCATTCATATAAGCAAGGTAATGTAGCACACAGTATGGGAAAAGCCATAAAAGCATTTGAAAGTCATTTTATAAGAAAACTAGTCACTTGGGAACAAGGCAAAACAGAAAAGGCCATATAAGAGCATATAAAAGTATGACATGAATAATACCGCAGTATAAGTCCATACAGAAGAAATAGGAAATTCGTTTTGGTTAAAACTGGGCTAAATCAGAAAAATGGGGATGAAGGGGGTCAGTCACAAGCTATGTCACGACTCGTGACTGGCCTCAAAGAAGGGTCACGAGTCGTGATATAGTGTCATGCCTCGTGACACGCAAGGGAGTCACGGGACGTGACTCTAAGTTACGCCTCGTGACATGCAAGGGAGTCACGAGCCGTGACTCTAAGTCACGAGTCGTTACTTGCCTCACACAGGGCAGTCACGCTTCGAGACTGGGAGTCACGCCTCGCGACTACTTCCAGCCTGCCGAGAAGTCACGCGTCGTGACTGGGAGGCAGAGTAACGTGCCGTGATTGAGAGTCACGACTCGTGACTTGTCTCTCTCAGGAAGTCACGACACACGCTGGAAACGAAAATTCCACAAGAATCGCGATTTCCCGTTCCCAGCATGCCCAGAATTCAAAGAACTCAACAAAATCATTTTCAATCTGATTCAAAACACTACCAAACTCATCTTACCTTCCAAACGATCTTCCATACATCAAAATGGCATAAAACCAACTTAATTCAACAATCAAAACAATCAAAATTATGCATAAACACATTCATTCTCTTCAAGAACAGAAACCCTAAAATTACAGTAAGTTCAAACCCCAAAGTCAGTACCTTCAATTCAATCATTAACATGCATTACTAACACATCAACCCACATAAATCATGCATATACACATTCCAAAGCACACCAAATTCAGAAATTAAACAATGCAAACACATTTACAACCTAAGTGAGAATTAGGGCAAAAATAACTCAGAAGTTCACATGCAAGAATCACAGCTCCCAAACCTGGAATCGAAGATCCAAAATCACACTTCAAGTTCAATCCTCAAACCTTTCCTTGCCTTTACTTTGCTTCTTCTAATCACCACTCACTTGCACAAAGAAAACCCATAAATTACTCTACAAAACCCTAACTCAACCAAAAACCAGTTGAATAAGAAAAAGAAGAAGAACAGTAATCCAAAACACAGGAACCCTAACTCCAACTTACCTCTGCAAGCAAACCTTAAGCTCCACCAAGACACCAAATCACACACACACAGCCAAGGAAGGGGGAACAAGAAACGGGAGAGGGAAAGAAAGAAGAGCAAGGAGGAGGAGAGGAGAGAGCAGAACGTGAACGTGAACGTGATCTGCTCCTCCCTCTCTCATCCTTTTTTCTTTTTCTTCTTTTCCCACTAATTGCCCACCTACCAAGACACATGGCAGCCTCCTATTGGCTCCAACTAAAACATCTTATCTAAATACTCTTTTGTCCTTAGGCAAGTTACACTTTACCCACTAACACAATAATTCTTACCAAAATAACTTAAATATCTTTTCAATTAGGTCCTTAAAATTCTAATTCCACACGTACACATTACCAAAATACCCTCACTTAACCCGACTTAGCATGCACATTCCGACTAGGGCCATTTTGGGGTGTGACAGAATCCGCCTTTGGGATTTGAGGGATTGGTTTGCGACTTTTGATCATGGGCGCCACGAGACATCATGGGTGTATTCCTCCCAATAGAACATTGAGAAGAACCACCTAGCCTCACGACGCCTATAGGCACCTTTGAGGTATCATGGAGTCGCCACCCAATTTACAAGAAATTGGAAAAAGATTCTAACCTCTTAGTGGTCTAGACCAGAGATTGGTGTTCGGAACTTCACTCTTATTTATGCTTTGATTAATTATAAATGAGTTTTTAACCTTTTAAAATTATATCTCTTATCTCACACGATCAATGCATTTAAATTTAAAGGCATATCGCAAGCATTCAAAAGTGGTAAAAGGAAAGCGATAAATAAAGCGATAAAGAAAAGCGGTAAATGAAAGCGATAAACACATAAGCACACAATTACAAGGAAAATAGGGGCGGAATACAACCCCAATAAAAGGAGATTAAATAGAATTTGCCCCAAAATTAATTACAAGGGCCCCAAAAGAAATGAATTAAGAAACAATCAAACACAACAAACGTAAAGAAAGACATACATAAATCGGGGCATTCGTTAATTTTAGGAACATCGGTTCCTTTGCATTTGTTCGAAGTTTAGGAACATTGGCTCCTTCGCGTTTATTTAAAGAGGGTTCGAAGAGTCGTTTTGGTTGTTTGATGAAAACGGGGATGAGCGATCCCATTTTTGGAGAAAATTGACTCTTCATTTTAATTGTGATATTTTTATTGTTGGGCTAAAATAAGGGACATTGGTCCCAATTTTATTAGTAAAAAACCAATTTAGTTATAGAAATATTTTTGTGATTTTTTATCACACGCGTGCATAAATAAAATAAATATTTACAAACAAGCACAATAAAAAGAGAGGGCATAGAAAGATCTCACCAAATCGACGTGTTTGTCTACGCGTCGTGTCCCATCCGGGGAGCCACGGGGACAGTCACATAATGCGACTCAAAATAAGATCTCAGATAGAAAAAATAATATTAAGAACATTAGTAATAGTTCTAAACTAAATCAATCAAGTAAAAAGCGAAATAAATATTGAATACAAATATACAATGCTAATAATAATAATAATATAAGACAATAACGAGAATAATGTTAATAATAGGCTATAACAATAAAAAAAACTAGCAAACATAAAATAAGCACAAAATAAGTTAATAATATAAAGATAGTAATAGTAATAAGAATAGGAACACCATAATAATAATAATAATAGTAGTAATAAAAATAATAATAAATAATGGTAATGATAATGATAATAATAATCATAAATATTAAGCCAAATAATAATGATAATAGTAATGATAATGTTATGGAAGTAAACAAGGAACAATGACAATAATAATAACATGAAGTGATAACAGTGGTAATGGACAAATGATAGTAGTAACAATAATACTAATAGTATGAAATAAATAAACATAGCCTAATAATACTAATAACGAATAAATCAAATAATAATAATAATAATAGTGAATGAACATAAAAATCAAATTAAAGCAAACTAATAATATGTTAATAGTGATATTAACACATTAAAATGCTAAAAATAAATAATAGACGTGGTAATGATAGCAAAAATAATAATATTAACAATAATAAATAATGAACAAAATAAGCGAGAACGGGTCCAAAAATGTTTACCCTCAAAATTTATAGATCGAAAAATAGGATGCCTTGATCCGTCCTCCTTGTCAGTTTTTATGGGAATGAACATGAAAAAAAGTTTGACAAAATCTAAGTTTTAAACAAACAAAACTTGGAAAAATAATTTTGGTATAAAGATTCAAGCAAAGGATATTAATTTTCCTTGCTCAAACTAAAACAAAAGTGAAAAAATCTAAGAGAGAAGTAGAGGAGAAACAATAAATTTTGAAGAGCCTTTTTTGAAAACTTTTTGAAAAACTCTCGGCTGCCTCCTCTTGGTTGAGAGAAAACCAATTTTTTTCCTTCGAATAAAAATGCAGCCTCTTCCTCCAATGAAACCCAAAAAAACTATTTTATTTTCCTGTGTTTCTAAAATGGAAAAAGACCAAATCAACTTTCATAATTTTATTTTTTCAAAAATACCCAAAACAGTGAAAGAAACGGACAGAGAACAGACTGAAAAAGAAAGAAAACAGAAAAAAAGCAGAGAAGAAAGCAAAGCGGCCAAAATTGGTCGCGTGCGTGGGGCATGGGCGCACGCTTGCTGCCGAAGCGCGCCCCAGGGGGCTCGCAGACCTCTGGCGATGCGCGCCTAAGTGGGGCGCGCGGACCATTGGTGGTGGGGTGCGCGAATCATTGGCGACGCACGCCCCCTGCCTCGATGACGCGCGCCCCTGGCAGCGTGCGCCCATGCGGGGCGCATGCAGGTGATTGCTGCGCTCACGCGCAACTGCTGTCGCGTGCGCAGCAGCGCATGCGGCCCTCGCTGCGCAGCCTCCGCCACGCGCACGCAACCTTCTCGATGGGACGGCTCGTACACGTGGCATGCAAAACGAAAGAAAAAAATAAAATAAAATAAAAAATAAAAATAAAAAGTAAATAAATACAAATAGTAAAAAGGAATAAAAGAGAGCAAAAGAAACAAAATTTCGCACTGAAAATTTTGGAGGAACAAATGGATTTTTTTTTGACAAGGAGAACATCATTTTCGACACCTTTACTTGTGGCAAGTATCACTTTCATCATCAGGTAATTCTGATCTTGGACCGCCTCAGGACCTGGTGTCTACAGACGGTATCCAATTGAGGTGTCTGGATGAAAAAGAGGCCGAAAAGGTAATGGAGGAAACTCACGCTGGTGTGTCCAGAGCTCACATGAACGGTTTAATACTAGCCAAGAAGATCATGAGACAAGGGTTCTACTGGCTCACCATGGATACTGACTGCTCGAAATACGTAAAGCAATGTCAATTATGTCAACAGTACGCAGATTTAAGGCACTTGCCAGTTTCAGAGCTTCACAGTTTGACATCGCCTTGGCTGTTCGCAGCTTGGGGGATCGACATTATCGAAGAAAGACATCCCACGGCCTCCAACGGACATAGATTCATCATAGTTGCTATCGACTATTTTACCAAATGGGTAGAGGCCGAGCCTTTCAAAATAGTCGACGCTCGAGATATGGCCAAATTCATTGAAAAGAACTTGATATGTAGATACGGTCTCCCACATCACGTTGTATCCGACAATGGGGTCCAGTTCATGGCTGAAATGAAGAGGTTTCTTCAAAAATACGGTATCGAGCATAACAAGTCCTCTCTATATCGTCCTCAAGCCAATGGAACAGTGGAGGCCGCCAACAAGAACATCAAGTGAATCTTGGCCAAAATAGTGCAAAATTAAAAAGATTGGGCGGAGAAGTTACCTTTTGCACTCTGGGGTTATAGAACAACTGTCAGAACATCTACAGGGGCCACGTCGTATTCTTTAGTGTATGGGACAGAGGCAGTACTGCCGGTCGAAATAGAACTCAGGTCGTTGAGAGTAGTTGTGGAAGCTCAAGTTCCAGAAACTGAGTGGGTACAGCAGCGGTTGCAACATCTGAACATGCTGGACGAGAGCAGACTGAGGGCCTATTAACATAATCAGGTCTATCAGAAAAGGCTTGCCTGGTCATTCGGGAAGAAGGTCAAGGAACACCCATTGAAAGAGGGAGATTTGGTCTTCAAATAAATGAGACCGGGCGTGTCAGATATCAGGGGAAAATTCAGACCCATGTGGGAGGGACCTTTCATCCTCAAAAAGTTATTTTCAAAAGGAGCGGCAATTATGTCAGATAGTGATGGCAACGAGCTCAAGGAGCAGATCAACATTGATAGACTCAAGAGGTTCCATGGCTAAAGACAATGAAAATTAAAATAAGAGAATAAAAGCCCCGCGGGTCAAAAATTGAAAAAAAAAAATTGGCCTTGCTAAAATTGGGCGCCTCGTCAGGGTAAAAACCGAAAAAAGGAATCATGAGCAAAAATTAGAGGCTTGAGAGAAAATGGCCAATCAAGAAAACCTGAGAGGGCTGATTAGTAACAGGAGTTTGATGCTATCAAGATTTGTTCCATAAATGAATGTAGCTTTGCATTTTGAATTAACGTCAAATGATGATCATGTACACTGAAATCATACTGAGATGTACACAAGTTTGTGAAATGAAATGAAATTGAATTTGTTCATTTACGTTGTTTTCTAGTTCTGTTTTAAAAAGAAACATATTGCTCGAAATGCATGCAAATCTGTACTAGTTCCTACCACTACTCTCGCCAGCCAGATACCTAAGTCAACAAGTCCTATTATCAATGACGGGAGTATGTACCCATCTCTTATACGCGCTGGTGGAAGTGATAGAATGATTTCCGGAAGAGGGTAGGACAGGTCTTGGGTCACATAGTCAAAGCGTATCTAATGGGTCATAAAGCTGATACCTCTGTCCGTCAATGTGGCTATCCATTTGAAGACTTCATGAGGTTTTGTCAATGACTTTAATCTCCCCTAAAAATATAATAATAATAATAATAATAATAATAATAATAATAATAATAATAATAATAATAATAATAATAATAAATAAAGACCGCTGGATTGGGTTGGGTCCATTCCAGGCAAAAGGGTCATGCGAAAATCCCCCGAGGGACGCATTTCCCACAAATAAAAGCTAGTGTGAAAATCCACAATGGACTCACTACCTTTAAAATAATGACTTTCGATGCTCGGAGCGATAAGGCGGGATTACTTCAGATGATCTCCCATCAAGTGGATAGTGTATGATGCAGGGACATGGGTCATAATTCTGGGCATATGATCATTGACCGGGGGGCAAAGATACACACCTAACGGGTCTTTCAGAATGGGTTTTGGGTTAGAATTCCTAAAGCCAAGATGACACTTTTCTGGATCCCTGGGGGCATGGTGGAGCAGCCAAGCCGTGTCTTCAACGGACCCTTGACCGTCTAGGACATGGTCTATTCGTTTTTACAAGCATTTACATCTCATGTCATACACACGCAATTTCTTGTATATACTTCAATGCACGTAACTTTACAGGAAATATCTAAATGAAAACCATCGCCATTTGAGGGTAGAACACCCGCACTTTGCAAGTCTGGAGCAGACTCGGTGCAGCTCAGAAGAGCAATTCTCGCATTTTATAAGTCTGGAGCAAAGTCGGCGCATCACCATCTGAGGATGGATCCCTCACACTTTGTAAGTCTGGAGCTCGGTGCTGCTCAAGAGAGCACTTCTCGCATTTTGTAAGTCTGGAGCAGACTCGGTGCATCACCATCTGAGGATGGACCCCTCACACTTTGTAAGTCTGGAGCAGACTCGGTGCAGCTCAGAAGAGCAATTCTCGCGTTTTGTAAGTCTGGAGCAGACTCGGCGCATCACCATCTAAGGATGACACTTTGCACTTTGTAAGTCTGGAGCAGACTCGGTGCAGCTCAGAAGAGCACTTCTCGCATTTTGTAAGTCTAGAGCAGACTCGACGCATCACCATCTGAGGATGGACCCCTTACACTTTGTAAGTATAGAGCAAACTCGGTGCAGCTCAGAAGAGCAATTCTCGCGTTTTGTAAGTCTGGAGCAGACTCGACGCATCACCATCTAAGGATGACACTTTGCACTTTGTAAGTCTGGAGCAAACTCGGTGTAGCTCAGAAGAGCACTTCTCGCGTTTTGTAAGTCTGGAGCAGACTCGGCGCATCACTATCTAAGGATAACACTTTGCACTTTGTCAGTCTGGAGCAGACTCGGTGCAGCTCAGAAGAGCAATTCACGTGTTTTGTAAGTTTGGAGCAGACTCAGTGCATCACCCTGAAGGATGAAAATCGCTCCGCAGTCTATACATTGACTTAAAGAGATGATTTCATTCTCATGACCAGGAAGACAGCTGCCTCAGGTACACGCCTCTTCCTTCTCTCTTTGAGTTTTGGCTCACCTGGACACCCAGGCACTATGTTACTCAAAACTGGGCGCAACTGTAGACACCGTGTAATAGCCCTAATACCGGGTCAGTCATAAATAGTATTTTTCTAGAGTGAATAGTGCTTTCGGGATGCATAGTACTTCCCGAAATCGAAAAATATTTTATTGGACCATTGGATAGAGCTCGTCAATACGAGTCCGTAGGCATAAATTTCATGTCAATCGGACATCAAACGAGTCCAGAATGGCCGAAACAGTTAGCAAAAGTATTTATTTCGGTGAAAAGTGGGTCAGGGTGGGACCCACTGAAAAGTGAAAAGTGTGCCCAGGTGGAACCCACTGAAAATTAAAAAGTGGGCCCAGGTGGGACCCAATGAATAGTAAAGTGAGATTAGGTGGGGTCCACTGAATAGTAAATGTGGGACCATGATGGCATTAGCGATGACATCAGCAATGTCATGATTATGAATAGTAATTGTGTCCCCTAAAGTGGAACATCATCATTTGGTTAGGAACATCATCATCACTAGGTCCCATTGAATAGTGACAGCATCTTTGACTGGTCTTTGAATAGTGACTGTGAGTCCGTGAATAGTAACTATGGGGCCCACAAAATAGTGACTCCATGATGAATAGTACCCAAAAATATTTTTTTAACCACCAGAAAGAGAATGAAAAATGTAGTATAATGATGCAATTTTGGTGTAAAAACGAGGTCAAATAGGCTTTCGAAATTCAGTTTGAAGTTCCTCTAGTTCGATTCAGTTGAACTAAGGTTTGAATGAACTTTGACCGAATTTTTATAAATAGTTGAAGTGGATAAAATAGTCTACTATAAGAGGATAAAAGGCTTAGAATAATGTTTAGAAATTTTTGACAGTATTAGAATTGTATTTTACGGCAGTACCGGATTGAACCGAATTAGACCGATTTAAGTGAATCGGACCCCAAACGACTCCAATTGAGCTGAAATTTTGCAGGAAGACTAATTATATTATTTTAAGAATGATGGAATTTTTTGGGAGTAATAATAATCTAGGAACATTAAATTTCACCAAAACAGTGGAAAATGACCCGAAAAATGAAAATTGGACCAAATCGGCTCAACCACTTTGCTTGGACCTGGTTGGGTCCAATTGGACCCATAAAAAAGCCTTCAAAAATCTGGAAATACCCTTGGATTCCATTTTTTTCAGCTCCCTCTTCTTCCTCTCTTGGCCGAATACACTCTCCTCCCTTTCTCGTAATTTTTCTTTCATTTTTTCTTCAATTCACCTCAAGATCAAACCTCCCTAACATAATTCAGCTCATCTAGAATCCATTGGTTGTCTTAGATTTTTGTTTGGAGGAGTATAAGTGGTTGAAATCTAGACTTAAAGTTTGGATGTAAAATTGAGGTAAGAGATTTAAGAGTTTTTAATTTTGTTTTAAGGTTCTTAAGGGTACTCTAGGATGAAAATAAGAGGTTTATTAAGTTTATTTGATTAAAGGAAATTTTATTTTGATTAAATCTTAATTTTTGTGTTTCGATATAATTATGTCCAATAGGTGAAGGAACCTCTAAGCAAGCTAAGGGCAAGGAAAAGGATAATTGAGAAGTATAATACACGGATTTGAGGTTTGTGATTGCAAATTCCATTTAATTCCATGGTAAAAGCATGAATTTAGGTTATATTTGTGAATAAAGTATGTGATATATACATGTTTAATTGAAATTAACATGATATTCATGCTTAGGGATGTTAAAAATGATGGTATGGATGATTAAATTGAAGAAATAAATTTTGTGTGAAAAGTTACTTCTTTGGCCGAATGGTATTCATGTGATTTTCATGTGTTTTCATGATGTTTTATGTATATTTATGATGGATCTATGGTATTTGGCATGTGACCTAATGTATGGTATGTGTTAGAGCATGTGAAAACATCATGAGGCATGTGATGTATGTATGGCCGAATGTATGCCATGTGTAAAGTCATGATTTTTATGTGTTTGCATGGAAATGGATGGTATGGTGATGTTATACATCATAAAATTGGCCTAAATAAATGATAAAATTGATAAAAATAATTAATGTGAATAAATTGGTATGTGGGCCGTATGCATGTATGTATGTATGCATGTGTACCATGACGAAATAATAAGTTTACATGACATGTGATGATGTAATGATGATAACCACATGTGAAATGATGAAATGGTATGAAAAACAATAAGATATTATGATGATATACCATGAAATATATGTATGTTACATTAAAAATGTGAAAAATAAAATAATATTGCCCTATGTAGTGATCTGGTAGTCAAGTCTAGTTTAGGATATGTTGGCATGCCATAGGGACATAAGACCGCGGGTGTGAGCATGGCGTCTCATTTTTTAATAGTCCAATGATGGTCCTACTTCTGTATCTGAAAATCTGAATATCTGAATTATACAGTTCTGTATTAAAAGACAGTGGTGGTCCCACATGACTCCGTTGGTATTTCTGTGAACTTCTAGAGTTCACGTCTTGTTTATCCTATATATAGAGTCTGTCAGTATGTTACAAGGGCATAATTGTAAGATAAAAATGGTTAAAATGTGATTAAAATAATATTTATGTGGAAAAAGGACATAAATATTATTATATAAAAAGTTTGAGGTCAAAATAGTAATTTTGTGCATATGTGTGTTAAAAATAATTAATAAGCGTAAAAATGTAAATAAATGGTTAAGTATGAAAATTGGCCACTTTATATGGGTAAAAATGTAATTTGGCATGAAAATAATAATTGGAGGGTAAAATTATAATTTGGCATATAAATTAATGATAAAATTGTAATGTTAGTAAAACTAATTAAAATAGTGGCAATATAGTAATATTAGTGAAATTAAAGTGAAGCAATGGCATAATTGTAATATTATTGAAATTAAAATGAATTAGTGGCAATATAGTAATATTAGTGAAATTAAAGTGAACCAATGGCATACATGTAAAATTGGTGAAGTGTAAATAAAATATTGCCTTAAGTTAAGGGTAAAATGGTAATAAGATTATTTATGTGTTAATTGTGTAATTGCCCAATTATGAAATTGAAAAATAATTACATGTAATATTGCATGCCTAGTTGGGAATTAAATTAAATATGTTTATTTATGATATTAAATGATATTATTTATGTGAATATTATTATGCATGAAAAATTAAATTAAGTGAAAATTTATGGAATTGCAATCACCACCAGGCATATTTAATGCTCAGCACGTAGTTTTATTTGACTGCATGTAGGTACTCCGTAAGAGTTTTGGAGCAGTGCATACCTCACATTTTGGAAGTGGTATGGAAGATATTACTTAGAATATTAAGTATGTTGAGATTTTGGCATGTATATGTCTTATAATACTGCTTTTGGATTTTGGACTGCAAAAGATTAATATAGCTGTCTTTGGTATATTTGTCTGAGCACGCCTAATAATTGGTAGAAATTAAGTTAATACAATTGGTAAAATAAAATATAGATTTTCAAGTTAAAAGAAAATTGACCGGATGTCGGTATAGTTAATAGTGAATTAAAAATAGTAAATGTTAAGTTTGATAATTAATTAATAAGTATTAATAGACTTAAGTAAGTTGACTATTCATACAGTATTATACATACGGTACTATTCATACATATGGTACTATTCATGTATACGGTACTATTCAAAAAAAATTACCGATTTTAATTATTGGTCTATTTAATAACCTGAATAATTTAATTAGGTTAACTGGATTAAAAGGAATAGTAATTTAATCAGATAAGTAAAGTATTAGAGGATATGTTAGTTCAGTGCGGTGGCATCCGGTATCCGTATCACATATGGGTATAGGGCACTACAAGTAGTGGTATCAGAGCTCCGGTTTAGGTGGTTCTAAGATCGGAGTGGGTCAATGGGATTAGTATAAGTACATGTACATGCCAACTAATTATTGGATAGTATAGTTATGTGAGGCTAATGTATGCTTGCTCCTTGTGTTAGATTGCGAGTATGGCATCAGAAGAAGGTCGTCGTGATAGTGATGTGGAGAGTGCCACATCAGTCAATATGAGTCGATCGAGGTCGCCTCGTCATCAGGCTACTCCGTCGATTGTTCCCCCTCCTCAGCAGCAGCCCGAGTTAATGAACATGATGGCAAATTTCTACCAGTTTATGCAATCGCAGCAACAACCTCAAGGTCTTGTACAGCAGCTAGCTCCACCTAAACGGAGACCTATTCTGGAACAGATTAAGAGGTTAGGAGCTGAAGATTTCTACGGTCGAGATCCTTTGACTCCAGTCCAGGCGGAGGAGTGGATGTTTAAGTTAAAGAGGATGTTCGAGACCACTCAGAGTCCGCCGGATGAGATGCTTGAGAGAGCAGTGGCGATGCTTCAGGGCCCTGCTTATACGTGGTGGAGTTCAGTTCGTAAACACACTCCAGCGAATCAGATTACTTGGGAGTTCTTTCAGACTCAGTTTGAGAAGAAATACATTGGGTCTGAGTATAAATCTGCTATTATATCAGAAGAGGCGGATAGACAGTCCCGGTTCAAGCAAAAGAGGAAACCGGGGCAGGTTTCTAGTACAGCTGGTCAAAGTAAGAAGTTTAGAGGACCACCAGTCATAGAGCCGTGCATCAGCAGCACCTGTTATTACTCAAAAGTCGGTAGCAATTCCCCAGTGACATCAGTAGCCAATGTGCCCAGGAGTAGAGTACGAGATCCATTTCCACAGTGCCCTCATTGTAAGAAGTTTCGTTCGGGCGAGTGCAGATATATGAACAGGGCTTGTTTTAGATGTGGGTCCCGAGAACACCAGATCAGAGATTGTCCTGAGGCCCAGCCGTCCACTGCAGCATCACCAGCTTTGGGTGGAGGGTCAGTCCCTCAGAGAGGACATGGTAGGGGAGCAGCTCCTCCACAGGCAGTTTTGGGCCCTTCAGTACAGCCACCTCAGGGTCGTAACACTGGACGTCATTATGCTGTTAGAGCCCGTGAATAGGATGATACTCCAGATGTCATTGTTGGTAAATTCTCACTGCTTTCTCATTTAGTTTATGCTTTAATTGATCCTGGTTCTACGCATTTCTATATTAGTACTGCTATTGCTCGAGATAAAGGGTTGCATGACAGTCAGTTAGACCAGAATATTTTAGTGAGTAATCCTTTGGGGTATAGTGTAGTGGTGAATAAAGTATATCGAGATTGTCCGGTTAGTGCTCAGAGTTTTGTGTTTTCAGCTGATTTGATTGACCTTCCGTTCTGAGAGTTTGACGTGATTTTGGGTATGGACTGGTTGTCCACTCACCAGGCCACTGTTGACTGTAAGAGGAAGAGGGTAACTTTAAGAATTGCAGACGATCAGTAGATTGTCATTGTGGGTGAGAGATCAAATTTTCTTTCTGATGTGATTTCAGCTACAGCAGCTAAGAGACTTATCAGAAAAGGGTGTGTAGCCTACTTGTGCTATGCAATGGAGACTAAAAAGGATAAAATTAGGGCTTCAGATGTGCCCACTGTTCGGGAGTTTCAGGATGTTTTCCCTAAAGAACTTCAAGGTTTGCCACCTGATAGAGAGTTAGAGTTTACTATCGACCTAATACCTGGTACCGCACCTATCTCTATTGCTCCTTACAGAATGGCGCCTTTAGAATTGAGAGAATTGAAAATTCAGTTGCAAGAATTAATTAATAAAGGCTTCATCAGACCGAGTGTATCACCTTGGGGAGCACCAGTCCTCTTTGTGAAAAAGAAGGATGGGTCACTTCGGTTATGTATTGATTATAGACAGCTGAATAAAGTCACCATAAAGAACAAGTATCCACTACCTCAGATTGATGATTTGTTTGATCAGTTGAAAGGTGCGGGCATGTTTTCCAAGATTGACTTAAGATCGGGCTACCATCAGCTAAAGATTAAAGAGTCAGATGTGCCTAAAACAGCTTTCCGCACCAGATATGGTCATTACGAGTTCATGGTCATGCCTTTTGGATTGACGAATGCTCCTGCAGCTTTTATGGATCTGATGAATAGGGTTTTCCACCCTTACTTGGACCAGCTTGTGGTTGTTTTCATCGATGATATTTTGGTGTATTCCAAGACTCCAGAGGAGCATGATGTGCATTTGAGGATTATTCTGCAGACTCTGAGAGATAAGCAGCTTTATGCCAAGTTTAGTAAATGTGAATTCTGGCTGGATGAGGTATCATTTTTGGGTCACGTGGTATCAACAGAGGGTATTAAAGTTGATCCTAAAAAGATTGAAGCGACCCTTCAGTGGAAGACACCAAGGAGTGTTACCGAGATTAGGAGTTTTCTTGGCTTGGCCGGTTATTACAGAAGGTTCATCAAGGGTTTCTCTTCGATTGCATCTCCCTTAACCAAATTATTGCAAAAGAATGTCAAGTTTGAATGGTCAGATAAATGTCAGGAGAGCTTTGAGAAGCTTAAGTGTATGCTGACTGAAGCTCTAGTGTTAGTGTAACCTGAATCTAATAAGGATTTTGTGGTCTTCAGTGATGCTTCGAGAAATGGATTGGGTTGTGTATTGATGCAGGAAGGCAAGGTGATTTCTTATACCTCTCGATAGCTTAAGACTCATGAGAAGAATTACCCTACTCATGATCTTGAGTTGGCAGCTATTGTATTTGCATTGAAGATCTGGAGACATTATCTCTATGGTGAGAAATGCTACATCTACACTGATCACAAGAGTCTGAAGTATTTGCTTACTTAGAAGGAGCTTAACTTGAGGCAGAGACGTTGGCTTGAATTGATCAAAGACTATGAGTGCTTCATCGACTATCATCCTGGTAAAGCTAACATTGTAGTTGATGCTCTCAGTAGGAAGTTCATGGCTTCTCTATGGGCTATGAATATTAGTCTGAACTTATCAGATGAAGGAGCTTTGATTGCAAAAATGCAAGTTAAGCTAGATTTTCTCCAGCAAGTGAAAGATGGTCAGAAGCAAGATGATCGGTTGTCTACTATTATGTCTCAGGTGAAAGATGGCCATGTCAGTGATTATTCATTGGGTTCAGATGGTGGGTTATATTACAAACAGAGATTGTGTGTTCCTGATCAAGCTGATCTGAGAAAGGATATTCTCTCAGAAGCTCATCATAGCAGCTTCGCTATGCATCCTGGTTATAACAAGATGTATCAGGATTTGAAGATGCTTTATTGGTGGCCAGGCATGAAACGTGATGTGACGAAATTTGTGGGAAAGTGTCTGATTTGTCAGCAAGTCAAGGCAAAACATCAAGTTCCTTCAAGTTTACTTCAGCCTATTGTCATTCCTGAATGGAAATGGGACAAGATAACCATGGATTTTGTGTCGGGGTTTCCTCTCTCAAGAAAGAAACATGGTGCAGTTTGGGTAATTGTTGATCGACTCACTAAATCAGCTCACTTCCTGCCTATCAGAATTGATTATTCTTTGTCCAAGCTGGCAGAGCTGTACATTAATGAGATTGTAAGACTGCATGGAGTTCCTTCCTCCATCATTTCAGATCGTGATCTGAGATTCACTTCTCAGTTTTGGAAGAGACTTCAGGAAGCTTTGGGAACCAGATTACATTTCAGTGCAGCTTTCCACCCTCAGACTGATGGACAATCTGAGCATGTGATTTAGATTCTGGAAGATATGTTGAGATATTGCATCCTTGAGTTTGGTAACCGTTGGGAGCAGTACTTGACTTTAGCAGAATTCGCCTACAATAACAGTTATCAAACTAGTATCAAGATAGCTCCGTATCAAGCTTTGTATGGTAGAAAGTGCAGAACTCCTCTTTGTTGGACAGAGCTCAGTGAGAGTCAGATTGTGGGGTCGGATCTGATTAGAGAAACAGAAAAAAAGGTTCAAGTGATTAAAGACAAACTGAAAGAAGCCATGGATCGACAGAAGTCCTATGCAGATCTGAAGAGGAAAGATATAGAGTTTCAAGTGGGAGACAAAGTATTTCTGAAAGTTTCTCCATGGAAGAAGATTATGAGATTTGGAAAGAAAGGCAAGCTAAGTCTGAGATTCATTGGCCCTTATGAAATTATTCAGCAGGTTGGACCAGTAGCTTACAGACTGAAGCTTCCACAAGAGTTAGAGAAGATTCATGATGTCTTTCATGTCTCTATGCTTCGAAGGAACCGTTCAGACCCCAGTCATGTCATCAAGCCTGAAGAAGTTCGAGTTCAACAAGACATGACTTATGAGGAGAATCCAGTGAAGATTCTGGCTAGAGAAATGAAACAGCTCAGGAACAAGAACATTCTCTGGAATCACCACCATGTCGAGGAAGCCACGTGGGAACAAGAAGAGACTATGAGACAACAGTATCCCCAGCTCTTCAGTTCAGGTAAATTTCGAGGATGAAATTTTAATTGGTAGGGAAGATTGTAATAGCCCTAATACCGGGTCAGTCGTAAATAGTATTTTTCTAGAGTGAATAGTGCTTTCGGGATGAATAGTACTTCCCGAAATCGAAAAATATTTTATTGGATCATTGGATAGAGCTCGTCAATACGAGTCCATAGGCGTAAATTTCGTGTCAATCGGACGTTAAACGAGTCCGAAATGGCCGAAATAGTTAGCAAAAGTATTTATTTCGGTGAAAAGTGGGTCCAAGTGGGACCCACTGAAAAGTAAAAAGTAGGTCTAGGTGGAACCACTGAAAAGTAAAAAAGTGGGCCCAGGTGGGACCCACTGAATAGTAAAAGTGAAAACAGGTGGGGTCCACTGAATAGTAAATGTGGGACCATGATGACATCAGCGATAACATCAACAATGTCATGATGATGAATAGTAACTGTATCTCCTAAACTGGAACATCATCATTTGGTTAGGAACATCATCATCGCTGGGTCCCATTGAATAGTGACAGCATCTTTGACTGGTGTTTTAATAGTGACTGTGGATCCGTAAATAGTAACTGTGGGGCCCACAAAATAGTGACTCCGGGATGAATAGTACCCGAAAATATTTTTTTCGCCATTAGAAAGAGTATGAAAAATGTAGTATAATGATGCAATTTTGGTGTAAAAACAAGGTCAAATAGATTTCCGAAATTCAGTCTGAAGTTCCTCTGGTTCGATTAAGTTGAACTAAGGTTTGACTGAATTTTGACCGAATTTTTATAAATAGTTAGAGTAGATAAAATGGTCTACTGTAAGAGGATAAAGGGCTTAGAATAATTTTTTTAAATTTATGACAACATTAGAATTGTATTTTACGGCAGTATCGGATTGAACCGAATTAGACCGATTTAAGTGAACCAGACCCCAAACGGACTCCGATTGAGCTAAAATTTTGCAGGGAGACTAATTCTAATATTATAAGAATTATGGAATTGGTTGGGAGTGAGAATGAATCCAGGAACATTAAATTTCACCAAAACAGTGGAAAATGACCCGAAAAATGAAAATTGGACCAAATCGACTCAACCACTTTGGTTGGACCTGGTTGTGTCCAATTGGACCCATATAAAAGCCTTAAAAAATCTGGAAATCCCCTTGGATTCCATTTTTTTCAGCTCCCTCTTCTTCCTCTCTTGGCCGAATATACTCTCCTCTCTTTCTCACCATTTTTCTTTCATTTTTTCTTCATCTCACCTCAAGATCAAACCTCCCCAACATAATTCAGGTCATCTAGAATCCATTGGCGGTTTATATTTTTGTTTGGAGGAGTATAAGTGGGTAAAATCTAGACTTAAAGTTTGGATGTAAAATTGAGGTAAGAGATTTAAGAGTTTTTAATTTTGTTTTAAGGTTCTTAAGGGTACTCTACGATGTAAATAAGAGGTTTATTAAGTTTATTTGATGAAAGAAAATTCAATTTTGATTAAATCTTAATTTTTGTGTTTCGACATAATTATGTCCAATAGGTGAAGGGACCTCTAAGTGTAGACACTGGGTTCTGAGTCAGATTTTGATGGCAATTTCGGGTCCTTGATAAATTCCTCCAAACAAAAAATGATAATAAATGCATAAAATGTGTAGGTAAAATTTAAAAATTAAAAAATTAAAAAAAAAATAGGATTAGTTTAATTTAATTAGATAAATTAAAAATTAATTATTTAGTTAATTAGTCAATATTATTCGTTAATTAATTAGTTATAGTTAATTAGTTAATATTTTAGGATAATTAAAATTGAAAAAAAAAAAAGAGAAAATAAATATAAGGTTTAATTAGATAAAAATATAGAGTATTTAATTAGTAGAGTGTTTAATTAATTAGAATATATATGATAATTTAAATAGTTTAATTAGTAAAGTGTGTAATTATTTAAGTGAATTAAATTAATTACAAAGTAAGAAAAGATGGAGGAAATTATTAGGTAAACCCTAATTGTGGGTATAAAAAGAAAAGAATGAATAGGGGAAAAGGGGAGGCTCTCGGGTGGCTGAAGACCAAGGAAAAGCCAAGAAAAGAAAAGAAAAGAAAAAAAAGATAGAGAGCAAGAGGACAGAGGTGGCCGGCCATAGAAAGAAAATTAGGATAGAAAAAAAAAAGAAAGACACAGAGAGAGCAAGGCAAAAGACAATCAAAATCAAAAGAAAAGAAAAAAAGTGAAAGAAAATCAAAGAGAAAGCACAGATCAAGGGGATTAAAATAAGATAGAAAAGGGAAATAGAAAGAGGAAATAAAAAGGCAAAACAAGAGAGGGAATCACCAGCCAAACGAAACCGATGCAGACCACCGGAGAAGAAAAAAGGGAAAAAAGGAGAGGAAGGGCGGGAGCTCCGCCGGCCAACCGCCGCCGTCCACGGCGGCACGCGCCCCACCGCGAGTACTAGTGCACCCGGACGAAGCTCCCTATGGCTGTCATTCGACCATCCGTCACCGGAAGCAAGGCGCGTGGAGAGGAACTCCGGCGACGCTCCGTGGCGTTTTCCGGCGTGGTGCGCGTGACCAGCTCCGGCGGCCTCTTGGTGTCCTGATCTCTATTCCGGCGTGGGTAGTGTCGACCACCTCCCCTCCAGCAAGGTAAGTCCCTTTCCCCTATTTTAATATTATTATATCTATTATTCTGTTTTTTATATTATTATTATTATTATTATTATTAATTGTTATTCTGTTTTCATATTATTTTTTATTATTATTACTATGTTTATTTATCTATTATTAGTATTATTGAGTTATGTTTATTTTATTGGTTATTAGTATTATTGTGTTTCTTTTTGTTATTATATATTTAGTTATTATTTATTGTTATTAGTATTAATTAATTTATGTTTATTTTACTTTTCTTGCTATTATTATGCTTATTGTTATTATTTATTTGTGTTTATTATTATTATTGTATATATATTTAGTTGATGTTATTTATTATTGTGTTTTGTTATTATTTTGATATTATTATTATTATTATTATGGTTAAGTTAATATTGTTGTGATTATTATTGTTAGTTATAATTGCGGTGTTACATTATTATGGTTATTTATGGTTATTAATGTTATTAATTTATGTTCATTTCATATTATAATTATTATTGATATTATTATTGTTGTGTGATTATTTTTATTGTTGTTAGTATATTATTATCATTATTATTATTTGGTACATGTTATTATTATTTTGCATTACTATCATTGCTATTATTATTATTATTAATATTATTTATTTTATATATATTAGTATTATTATTTTATGATATTATCGTAAGCATTATTATTTTTATTTGATTATTATAATTGTCATTTATGTTTCATATCCATTAATTACATTCTATTATTTTATTTTCATTACATCAAATTAACTATCAATTTATTTCATTAATCTTTTGTTTAATTAATTATTCATTTATCGATTTATTTATCATTTAATTTAATCCATTATTAACCTTAATTACTTTTCTCAATTTACTTTACTCAATTATATATTTGTTTATTTATTTGTCACTTAATTTAGTTTAATTCATTATTAACCAATATTCATTTATTAACCAATATTGTTTTCTGTCCTGGCTGTAACTACGAGTGGCATATGACTCGTCTAAGGAGCACGGTCGAGGTGAGCAAATTAGGATTTATCTATTGTTATGAAATATGTAATTATTATTTTATTTTGTTTTATTCGTTTGTGGTCTGTAATAATAAATGATTTTCGACCGCGTTTAAAAAGAACCACCACACAAATGTTTTCTACCAATTGGGATTTTTGTTAACAAAATTGGACCAATGTCCATGTTTTTATCCTAAACTAAAAGATTTAAACTGATTCAAGAATTTGATACTTTTTACAAAATAAGTGGTCGGGAACCAATGTTCCCGTCTAAATGAATATCCCGTTTTATGTATGTCCTATACTTTATTTACAATGGGGGTTGTATTCCGCTCCTAGTTTTGTTGTAACTTATTTTTGGATATTTTATTTTAATAATGCTTTATTTATTAACGCTTTTGACATGAATAAATGTGCCTTTAACTAAATTGCATCGTGTGGAGAGAGAGTGAACTAATAAGCTCAAAATTTAATTGTAAAATTAATCAAGGTAGAAATAGATGAGAAGTCCCGAACCTAACTCTGGTCTTTGGGCTCAACGAGGCGAGAGGTCTATCCAATCATTCATTGGAACGAGACCTCCAAGACACCTCTTGTGTCAAACGACTTGATAAATCCTAGGCTCCATAGGGTTAGAGGGTCATTCCCAATGTTCTATTGGGGTGATTACCTCCAAAACCCCTTTGGCTTGCCCAAAATGGAAATATGTGCCATCTTAGGCTCACTGAGGCGAGACGAACTTTTCCAATATTCTATTGGTTGGCGACTCCATGAAACCTTCTTGTTGCTCAAAATAGACGCACTTGTAATTCATTGCAAGTTGTCAACGAACCTCACTTGCCCGATCGCCCTCAAGCGGGCGGTCAAGGGACACCCATTCGGGGTTCGACGCGCGTCACACTAAGCAAGCTAAGGGCAAGGAAAATGATAATTGAGAAGTATAATACATGAATTTGAGATTTGTGATTGCAAATTCCATTTAATTCCATGGTAAAAGCATGAATTTAGGTTATATTTGTGAAGAAAGTATGTGATATATGCATGTTTAATTGAAATTAACATGATATTCATGCTTAGGGATGTTAAAAATGATGGCATGGATGATTAAATTGAAGAAATAAATTTTGTGTGAAAAGTTACTTCTTTGGCCAAATGGTATTCATGTGATTTTCATGTGTTTTCATAATATTTTATGTATATTTATGATGGATCTATGGTATTTGGCATGTGAACTAATGTATGATATGTGTTAGAGCATGTGAAAACATCATGAGGCATGTGATGTATGTATAGCCGAATGTATGACATGTGTAAAGTCATGATTTTTATGTGTTTGCATGGAAATGGATGGTATGGTGATGTTATACATCATAAAATTGGCCTAAATAAATGATAAAATTGATAAAAATAATTAATGTGAATAAATTGGTATGTGGGCCGTATGCATGTATGTATATATGCATGTGTATCATGATGAAATAATAAGTTTACATGACATATTTTGATGTAATGATGATAATCACATGTGAAATGATGAAATGGTATGAAAAAGAATAAGATATTATAATGATATACCATGAAATATATGTATGTCACATTAAAAATGTGAAAAATAAAATAATATTGCCTTATGTAGTGATCTGGTAGTCAAGTCTAGTTCAAGATATGTTGGCATGCAATAGGGTCATAAGATCGCGGGTGTGAGCATGGCGTCTCAGTTTTTAGTAGGCCAATGATGGTCCTACTTCTGTATCTGAAAATCTGAATATCTGAATTATATTGTTTTGTATTAAAAGACAGTGGTGGTCCCATAGGACTCCGCTGGTATTTCTGTGAACTTCTGGAGTTCACGTCTCGTTTATCCTGTATATAGAGTCTGCCAGCATGTTACAAGAGCATAATTGTAAAAATAAGATTAAAATGGTTAAAATGTGATTAAAATAATATTTATGTGGAAAAAAGACATAAATATTATTATATAAAAAGTTTGAGGGAAAAATAGTAATTTTGTGCATATGTGTGTTAAAAATAATTAATAAGGGTAAAAATGTAAATAAATGGTTAGGTATGAAAATTGGCCACTTTATATGGGTAAAAATGTAATTTGGCATGAAAATAATAATTAGAGGGTAAAACTGTAATTTGGTATATAAATTAATGATAAAATTGTAATGTTAGTAAAACTAATTAAAATAGTGGCAAT
Organism: Excoecaria cochinchinensis; assembly: GCA_947683425.1. Classification (NCBI taxonomy): domain Eukaryota; kingdom Viridiplantae; phylum Streptophyta; class Magnoliopsida; order Malpighiales; family Euphorbiaceae; genus Excoecaria; species Excoecaria cochinchinensis. The sequence goes on from CANTUQ010000092.1 coordinate 15,550,232, forward strand.
ATAGTAATATTAGTGAAATTAAAGTGAACCAATGGCATACATGTAAAATTGGTGAAGTGTAAATAAAATATTGCCTTAAGTTAAGGGTAAAATGGTAATAAGATTATTTATGTGTTAATCGTGTAATTGCCCAATTATGAAATTGAAAAATAATTACATGTAATATTGCATGCCTAGTTGGGAATTAAAATAAATATGTTTATTTATGAATATTAAATGATATTATTTATGTGAATATTATTATGCATGAAAAATTAAATTAAGTGGAAATTTATGGAATTGCAATCACTACTAGGCATATTTAATGCTCAACACGTAGCTTTATTTGACTGCGTGTAGGTACTCCGTAAGAGTTTTGGAGCAGTGCATACCTCATACTTTGGAAGTGGTATGGAAGATATTATTTAGAATATTAAGTATGTTAAGATTTTGGCATGTATATGTCTTATAATACGACTTTTCGGTTTTGGACTGTGAAAGATTAATATAACTGTCTTTAGTATATTTGTTTGAGCACGCCTAATAATTGGTAGAAATTAAGTTAATACAATTGGTAAAGTAAAATATAGATTTTCAAGTTAAAAAAAAAAAATTGACCGGATGAATAGTAATTTAGACAGTTATAGGTCAATCGGTATAGTTAATAGTGAATTAAAAATAGTAAATATTAAGTTTGATAATTAATTAATAAGTGTTAATAGACTTAAGTAAGTTGAATATTCATACAGTATTATACATACGGTACTATTCATACATACGATATTATTCACGTATACGGTACTATTCACGTATACGGTACTATTCAAAAAAGAAAAATTAACTATTTTAATTATTGGTCTATTTAACAACCTGAATAATTTAATTAGGTTAACCGGATTATAAGGAACAGTAATTTAATCAGATGAGTAAAGTATTAGAGGAAATGTTTGTTCAGTGCGGTGGCATCCGGTATCCGTATCACATACGGGTATAGGGTACTACACACCGGGTCCTAAGGCAGTTTAGACCAAAGTTACTCAATGATGAGAATGATGACTGTTCACAGGCAAAAGACAAATAGAAGTAATGATTTCCTCGAAAAAAAATTTTAAAAAAAAATTGCTTTTCGTTTTTTTTTTTTTTTAAAAAAATATATATATATATATATATATATATATAAAATTTAAAATTCTGGGGGCCTGTGGTGTGAGGCCCATCTCACCTTGGTGCGATGCAGCCTCACGTTAGTTGTCACACCCCAAATCGGGCCTAATCGGATTTGGCAAGTTAAGTCAGATAAGTGAAGGGTATTTCAGTAATTTGTGCATGAGAAATTTGGATGATAAGGATTTAATTGCAAAGTAATTAAATTAAATAAGTTAAGTGTGGGAAATTATTTGGTGTGCATGTGGTGTATGGTTGTAGGGTGTTTTGTTGTGGCAATTATCTAGTGGATTGTGTGTATGGTACTAAGGTTGGAAAATATCTACCTAAGAATTATCTAGTGAGGTAAGAGTTTGGTGCCATGGAATTTAAGTCATTGATTTGAGGGAGCAACTATGGTGCATGTATTGTATGGTGTGTTAGTACATTAAGTCAATAAGTGGGATTGTGGTCCAATGAGAGCTTGCCATGTGGCATGGTTGGTGAGCATTGAATGAAGGAAAGAAGAAAAGAGAGAGAGAGAGAGAACACAGAATTTGTTCCCGTTCTCCCCCTCCCTCTCACACCTCCTCTTCTTCTTCACTTCTCCATTCTTTATTTTTCCTTTCCTTCTCTTTTGGCCGGATGTTGTGCTTGCTATGGGGTGCTTTGATTGAGTTTTTGGATCAAGATTAAAGAGGTATGTGTTTGGGTTTTTGGATTTACAGCATTTGGGTTCTTCCTCTTCTTCTTCTTTTGGTCTTATTTGAGTTAGGATTTGGATTAAGTGATTTTATGGGTTTTGGTTTGTGCAAGTTTTGGGTGGCAAGAGAAAGCTCAAGGGCAAGGAAGATTGAAGATTTAAAGCTTGAAGAGATTGTGGGTTGTGCTTCGAAAGAGGTTTGGGAGTGTCTATGCCCTTTTCTTTTCTAGGATCAAGTTTGTGTGTATATGTGTGTTTATATTTGATCTCTGGAAATTATGGTGATTTTGATGTGTTTTGTGGTTCATATGTCATGGGTTTTGCTTTAGATGTGTTAAGGAAGTCCAAATGTGGTTTGATGAACTTAATTGTGTTCTTGAGTGTGATGATGATGAATAGTGCTGATATTTCAAATTGAGTAAATTGAGGTTGTTATTGGCATGATTTAGTTTGAATTCTTGGTATAGATGTTGTGATTTATGTTGATAGTGGTGATGGGTGGTTGGATTTGAGGTAAGAGGCTATTGGATGTGATTTGTGTGTTTGTGTGTGTGTTTTAGGAGAGGAAGAAATTTGCAAAATTCTGCAGATTTTGGAAATCACGACTCTGTCGCGAGCGCGACAGAGACCGGTGATTTTGAGCTATGTTGTCGCGAGCACGCGACCCTATCGCAAGCTCGCGATAGCAAAAGCTGTTGGGCGCTCTCTGTCGCGATCACGACAGAGCGCAATGCCGGCCTGTGCTGTCGCGAGCACGCAATCTATCGCGAGCCCGCGATAGCGATGTTTAAACTCTCTATCGCGACCGCGACAGAGCCAGGCTTTCTCTCCTCCCCGCAATCGTGAGGTCCGTCGCGCGCACGCAGCGAAGGGACTATGGTCAGACATCGCGAGCGCGATAGCCTTGTTATATTGAATGAATTCTCTTTTGGTGTTTGGTTTTGAACTCCAGTTTCTTTTAGTGCCTATAGGTCCTATACCTGTTAATTTATGAATTATACGAATGTGAATCCATGACACGAATGTGCATATATGTATATATATGATTTTGAGATATTATAGAATGGATTGAATGGATTATGCATGATTGACATTTTGAATTATATTGTGTGACTCGAAACCTGATTTGTGTTATGCATGACCTGCTAGAGTCAGTATAGTGGATAGTTAGGCATGTCTAATAGAGTCTCTTTAACTGCAGCACCTTTGGATTTTGGACCCTGATCAGGTCCCCGTTTGGTTCCTCTCGAACCCTTAATGTGTTTTGGATCTTGTTTAAGATCCCCCTCAGAAAAATGTTTTGAATGTGATAAAATAAAATGATTTACGATTCATACCCGTAAGGTACCGCCATGCGTCCGATTCGTACCCGTAAGGTACCGCCATGCGTTTACTCGTTATCCACTACTTTGAGTCGGTAAGTATTCTGTTTGTTTTGTCTAATATGAACAAGATAATGTGATATTCGAATGAGACTGATTTTGGATATGTGAATCGGTTATATATCCGAATGTGATTATGAATTTCTGAATGGGTTGAGTGTGACTCAAATAAGTAAATTGAACATGTTTATCTGTATATATATATATGTATATGTATATCATATTGCGAATGTAATTGTATGCCATCGGTTGTGGAAATAAGTACTGGAATTAAGACGTGTATGACTATGATCATAATTGTTCTAATGCCATGAATATACTTTATTATGTCATGCTTTTGAGGATGTGAATTCGATTAGTATGTCTATAAGCATATGAATTAATGGGTATACGAATGCAAAATTGCATTGCTGAATGCTATGGTTAATAAGCAAGTACACAAACGTGATTTTGTACTATTGACTGTTATGGTGAAATACGTGATTCAAGATACGTATGAATGTGCTCTTGACCTTGGAATGTTGTAATTAGTGTGTTATATTACGTGCTCTCTCTCTAGTTTTTCCTATTGTAGTGATTTCGGCATGTGGTCATGTGTCTACATTTAAGGCATGATATTTGTATGATTAGACCTCTAGGGATATTGCGTGATGATGGTGTACATTCTGCATGATAGTTAATAACTATGGATATGAAATCTCCGACATCTGATGCCCGTGAATTCGGTAAGTGAAAGTTAATTTGTATGCGTAATTGCATGATATACTTGTATCTTACATAATACTCTGCCTGCTTTGATTCGATCGACACGAGTCGTGAATGTGGGCATGATTTTCTGAATGCCTGGCCTTTGTACGCAAGGATGTATATATATATGTTAGGGCTATGTGCTTTTGCCATTTGAATGTGTTAGTGTTTGACGTCCTCCCTTGGGTTCGGCTAATGTGTGCTATGGCATGACAAATGTAAGCTTAGATAGCTAGTGTTCTTAGCATGATAGTTGGGTACGTTATTATATGGAAATTGTGTTTCATGTGAATGGGTTTCCGCTTATGCGTGAGTACTCTGGCATGATAGTTGCATGCGTAATACCTCTTGTGACTGTGCTCGGTAAGGTGCTGAAACTTGATACCTCGGTAAGTATATGCGGATAAGAATGTAAGTACTTCTGCATGTTAATACTTGTATTTTGTGAGACCTTCTGTTTGCATTAGTTCGACTAATATGATTATAGGAATGTGGTAACTGCATGATTTTGTTATTCAGATGAATACTCAAGTAATGTGTACGTTTTAATGGATATAATCTTTGAATGCATGGTATTTTTGTACAAGCATGTGATTCCGTCTACTATAAATAATTGCATGTGCCATTTATGACTGTGTTATGCTTTGGCGACCATTGTGAATGGCCGTCCATTTTACTTGTGTGTTCTCCCCACTAAGCGTTATCGTTTAGCACGGGCTCTTTTCCCGTGCAGGTGGCAAGTTTGGTTTGGTTCGGTTCGAGTCGCATATCTGCAAGGTCGGCCACGTAGGAGTTAGAAGTTTTGTATCTTTGCTCAACCTCTGTATTTTGGCTTTTGTTCTTCTCTAGTCTTATGTATATGTAAAGTTATGTAAGATTCTGAATGTAATATTTGGGCTATGTAAAGGTTTTTATATTTCTATATTAAGTTAGTCCTCAGTTGTATCTTTCACCTTATGCTTCCGCTGATTGAATGATTGAATGTGTGTATGCCTGTGCTCATGCTCTGCTTAGCGCCGGTGTGTGTGTGAATTAATGCCATCCAATTTTACTTCTCAAGGTAAGTTTTTAATTTCCCCTTGTTTTTGCATGAATGTATGCTTCCGTTTAATGTATGTGCGCATGTGTGTGAGTGAGTGTCGGTAGCACACTTGCATCCTTCCAACCGGGACGTAGGGGGTGTTACATTTAGTGGTATCAGAGCGCCGGTTTGGCGGTTCTAGTTGCCTTTGTTTGTTTGAGTGTCGAGTCTTGGTATGCTAGTTGGTTTGTGTCGTGTTTTTGCATTGCGAGTCGGTTGTGTCGTGGCCTAATGTAGATGTGTCTTGTCTTGTGTCGTGTCTAGATGGAGTCTGATCCTAGTGAGAATGTGGGCGAGACAACGGAAAGTGTGAATCCAGTTAATGCTGATCAGAGTGTTTCCGAGCATCCTTTGGTTGGAAATTCCAGTCCTGCTTCTGATGATAGGACGTTAGTGCAAGGGTTGATTCGGATATTGGATAGGTTGACTGCTCCTCGGATTCCTCCAGATTTTGTTCGGAATGTGCCTCAAAAAAGAAAGGTGTTGGGTAGAGAAGTGTTAACGGGAAAAAGGATGCGAGAACCTTCGATGTGTCAACGTGGTCAAGAGCGAAACTGTGATAAGTGCAAGAAGAAGTGGGTACCTCTGACATGTCGGTACTGTCAGAAGCGACATCGGGGTCCGTGTAGGAGAGTCACGGGTGCTTGCTTCAGATGTGGCAGCATGGAGCATCGGATTGCTGATTGCCCTGAGACGAGTGGAAATCTAGTTCGGCAAGCTAGAAAGGATGTAGAGGAGCTGCTTAGAGCCGCCCGTGTACCATCAGGAGTTGTTGCGCACCGCAGTGAAGTGATTGAACCTGCAGAGCCTTCCGGTAAGTTTGTTTTGATATGTTCGAGTAAAGTTTGTTTTGGCATTTTGAGGCAAAAGGGTATTTGGATTTTGAAAGGTTTTGGTAGTACTCTGTATACCTGTCAGCTATCTCCAGAAAAAGTTTTTGAATGAAAGCATATTAAATCATGGGGTTGGGATAAAGTGCATCATTATAGCATCAATCGCATCACTCTGCATACATGAGTCATCTCGATCTCATTACATCATTATCTCTTTGACCATACATGAAAAGCATTGCATATGTGTTTTGACTGAGGGAAAGCTGACAGGGTGTACATAGAGTATTTGGTATTAAGGTTAAGAGTGGTAATGGTTAGCATAGCAGCTGTTAAGGAAAGTGTTCTGTGTTTGGTTAAAGTTGAGTAGCAAGAGTATTTCGGAATCTTGTACGAGTGAAGGTGATATGATTTTGGAGGTTGACAGAGGTATTATTGGTAAGAGGGAATAGCACGTATGACGGACATGTTTGAGGTATTAAAAGGATTTGTGTAGCTATCGGTGAAAGTCATGTGGTTTATACATGAAGTGTTTATGCTTTGGTTTCTGATGTGCAGTTGAGTAAGGATTAATTTGCTGAATGTGTTTGGTTTGAATATAAGAAAGTGGTTTAAGAGTATAGCAATGGCGATGAGTGTAAGCAAGTGAGTAGTTTGAAAGTGAAGTGTATGAGTTTGATGGTGACTTGGAACGTAGTGTTGAGAATCCTTCCGGTGTAAGTGAATTTCGAGGACGAAATTCTTTTAGGAGGGAAGAGTTGTCACACCCCAAATCGGGCCTAGTCGGATTTGGCAAGTTAAGTCGAATAAATGAAGGGTATTTTAGTAATTTGTGCATGAGGAATTTGGATGATAAGGATTTAATTGCAAAGTAATTAAATTAAATAAGTTAAGTGTGGAAAATTATTTGGTGTGCATGTGGTGTATGGTTGTAGGGTGTTTTGTTGTGGCAATTATCTAGTGGATTGTGTGTATGGTACTAAGGTTGGAAAATATCTACCAAAGAATTATCTAGTGAGGTAAGTGTTTGGTGCCATGGAATTTAAGTCATTGATTTGAGGGAGCAACTATAGTGCATGTGTTGTATGGTGTGTTGGTACATTAAGTCAATAAGTGGGATTGTGGTCCAATGAGAGCTTGCCATGTGGCATGGTTGGTGAGCATTGAATGAAGGAAAGAAGAAAAGAGAGAGAGAGAGAGAACACAGAATTTGTTCCCATTCTCCCCCTCCCTCTCACGCCTCCTCTTCTTCTTCTCTTCTCCATTCTTTGTTTTTCCTTTCCTTCTCTTTTGGCCGGATGTTGTGCTTGCTATGGGGTGCTTTGATTGAGTTTTTGGATCAAGATTAAAGAGGTATGTGTTTGGGTTTTTGGATTTACAACATTTGGGTTCTTCCTCTTCTTCTTCTTTTGGTCTTATTTGAGTTAGGGTTTGGATTAAGTGATTTTATGGGTTTTGGTTTGTGCAAGTTTTGGGTGGCAAGAGAAAGCTCAAGGGCAAGGAAGATTGAAGATTTAAAGCTTGAAGAGATTGTGGGTTGTGCTTCGAAAGAGGTTTGGGAGTGTCTATGCCCTTTTCTTTTCTAGGATCAAGTTTGTGTGTATATGTGTGTTTATATTTGATCTCTGGAAATTATGGTGATTTTGATGTGTTTTGTGGTTCATATGTCATGGGTTTTGCTTTAGATGTGTTAAGGAAGTCCAAATGTGGTTTGATGAACTTAATTGTGTTCTTGAGTGTGATGATGATGAATAGTGCTGATATTTCAAATTGAGTAAATTGAGGTTGTTATTGGCATGATTTAGTTTGAATTCTTGGTATAGATGTTGTGATTTATGTTGATAGTGGTGATGGGTGGTTGGATTTGAGGTAAGAGGCTATTGGATGTGATTTGTGTGTTTGTGTGTGAGTTTTGGGAGAGGAAGAAATCTGCAGAATTTGGAAATCACAACTCTGTCGTGATCGCGACACTGTCGCGATCGCGATAGAGACCGGTGATTTTACGCGACCCTGTCGTGAGTTCACGATAGCAAAAGCTGTTGGGCGCTCTCCGTCGCGAGCGCGACGGTGTCGCGATCCCGACAGAGCGCAATGCCGGCCTGTGCTGTCGCGAGCCCGCGATAGCGATGTTTAAACTCTCTGTCGCGACCGCGACAGAGCCAGGCTTTCTCTCCTCCCCGCGATCGTGAGGTCCGTCGCGCGCGCGCAGCGAAGGGACTATGGTCTCTGTCGCGAGCGCGACAGCCTTGTTATATTGAATGAATTCTCTTTTGGTGTTTGGTTTTGAACTCCAGTTTCTTTTACTGCCTATAAGTCCTATACCTGTTAATTTATGAATTATACGAATGTGAATCCATGACACGAATGTGCATATATGTATATATATATGATTTTGTGATATTATAGAATGGATTGAATGGATTGTGCATGATTGACATTTCGAATTATATTGTGTGACTCGAAACCTGATTTGTGTTATGCATGACCTGCTAGAGTCAGTATAGTGGATAGTTAGACATGCCTAATAGAGTCTCTTTAGCTGCAGCACCTTTGGATTTTGGACCCTGATTAGGTCCCCGTTTGGTTCCTCGCGAACCCTTAATGTGTTTTGGATCTTGTTTAAGATCCCCCTCAGCCCCCTCAGAAAAATGTTTTGAATGTGATAAAATAAAACGATTTACGATTCGTACCCGTAAGGTACCGCCATGCGTCCGATTCGTATTTTAGATTCGTTCACATTATAGAAAATCATATTTTTTACAATAATTAATAACTTGGAAATTTTTCTAATAAAATGGACCAATGTCCTATTTTAACTAATAAAATCGCACTTTCCAAATGGGGAACTAATTTTCATAAAATGGGATCACTCATCCCGGCTTTCTCCATCATTACCCAAAAATAGTTCTCCAAGTTTTTAAGTTAATAAAAAGGAACCAATGTTCCTAAAACTCAATAAATCTCCCGATTTATGTATGACGCATTTTAATTATTTTTATGTATTTATTTATTCGTTTTGGGCCCTTGTAATTAATTTGGTGCAAATTTTATTTCTTATGCTTTCTTATTTTGGGAGATTGTTCTGTCCCACTTTTTTATGTAATTTATTTACTGTTTTTTTTCGCTTTATTTATTGCTTTCCAATGTGGTTGAGATGCGCTTTAAATTCAATGCATGATCGCGTGAGATGAGAGATAAAATTTTGATTTCTTAAAAACTCATTTTTAAACTTAACTTAAGGCATTAATAAGAGTGAAGTTCCGAACACCTTCTCTGGTTTAGACCAATAGAGGTTAGATGACCTTTCCCAATGTTTCGTAAATTGGGTGGCGACTCCAAAATTCCTCAAAGGTGCCTAAAGGTGTCATGAGACTAGATGATCCTTTCCAATATTCTATTGGGAATGAGGTGTCCAAAATGTATCGTGGCACCCAAGATCAAAAGACGCGAACCAATTTCTCAAGCCCTAAAAGTGGGTCTCGCCTATGAGGGCTTTTACTAGGTTCGGCGCGCGTCACAGAATGTGTGTTAAAATTTATGTGTACGCTTATAAAGAGATGACCTCATAATAGGACATAAAGCTATATGTTTTGTCAAGTACGGTAAGCTTAGATATATTATTATTTACATGAAACCTTAATAAGTTGATATAGATTTTCTCGTGTGAATTTGTTTTGGAAGGAAATTCATATACATTGAATATGTATGAATATTTCTAAAAAGTCCGTAAGTGATAATGTTAACTGAGAAAGATAATATGGTTTGTAAATATTAAATGAATGTCTTTGAATATTGTAAGTGTTGTGCATAGATGTATGTATAAAGTAGGTAATAATTAGGAAAGTATATAATAAATGGATAACGGGGAATCTAACATTATATGCAAATAATTGGGTATGCACTACCTATGCATGTTGTTATAAATGTCTATTTTGTAGAGAAATAATGTATAAATATTAAAGTATATAAACGTATGAATGTGTTCAATGTATGTTTCTATTATACTTAAATGTCATGGATGTGGGTAATTACATGTAATTATTCGTATGGAAGTTAAGTATGAGTTTAACATGTATAATAACCATGATCAAGTGTTTTGAATATGACTCCTTTAAATGTATCAATTGCGTGTATTTGTTGATGACTATTGTGAGTAGTCGTCCATGTTACATTTGTTCTCCACTAAGTTATAAGTTTAGCACGGGTGTTTTATCCGTGCAGGTTCTGAAGATCGGTGTTTCCATAAGGACACTCTGCATCGACCCAAGCCAACAAATCTTTAGGAATTTCTTAAGTGGATTTTGTAACTTGTATTGTAATGTAATTGGAAAATTTTTGTTATAGCAAATGATTTGTATATGTAATATGTAAAAATAAATTTTGTGACATTTGTTATTTGTATAAATGAAAGATGGATTTAATGGAAGAAAAGTTATAATTCTGAACATAATATAGTGGATGTAACCAAAATATTGTAGTTGTCGTGTGGCATACTTCACCTGTCATGGCAGTATACTACGTACGGGCAAGGAGTGTTACAAATAATCTTAATTAGGATCTGTAATATTAATTTAAATTAACTCATTGGGCCCACTAAGTAATCTGCTAATTTAAATCAAATCCGTAGACTCAATTAAGCCCATTAATTGGTTTTAGCTTTACTAATTTCAATCCAATTGATTTAGGGCTCAAATTAATTAATCAAAATAATTAAAAACACATTAATACATTTTATGTACCTTAAAATTAAGATCAAAATTCGTTCTAACTAAAAACTAATAAAAAACACACAAATAACACAATTTTGCTGAACTTTTCGGTAAAACTAGTTTTTCATGCAAAACTTACCCGATTTCAAATCCACTTGATCCTATGGTTTAATATCACAAATTAAAAACATAAATTATCATCAAAATAATTTTTTCATAAATCAAAAATAAAACCATTATGGAACAGCCCCTTCCTCTGTGCAGAGAAATTTTCTTCAGTGCAAAAATTGGCTTTTCCCATTTTTTTTATTTTAATTACACAATTATAGAAATCAATATTTATTAATCTAACATTCATTAATATCAAAATCAAAATTTTAAAATTACATGAAATAAATAACTCATAAATAGAAAATTATTCCGCAAAATTAACAAAATATAATTTTATGGCTAAAACCTGGCTCTGATACCATATTGGAATTAATTTGGTTACATACATCACGTACATAAGCGAAATTTAAATTTTTTAACCAAACTGAATTAAGTCTTTGCTATGAAATTATATTAATTTAACTAAAAGTTGGAAAATCACTTGTGAAATTTTGTTGATCAGTTAATTTTTTTCGCACCGGATTGTCGCAAATCATAGTATCTAACTTTAGAACACCTTCGATAATTGTCCACACCAGAAAAGAGACAAATAAACCAAGATTGGATGACAGAAAGGGCTGTCGAAATTTCCCATGGCTAGGGGGATAATTGCAGCTAGAAGAGAATAAAATAGGATTGGGTTAAATCCCACTTTACTTAAGTATTTATACCCAGGTTAAAATCATATGTCCAATAGGATTAGAACTCTTAAAAATCCTGAAAATTAATTTCAGATTTTGTAATTAAATATTTAATTAATTTTGCTTAATTAAATCAAGTATAGACCTCCACCATAAAATTTTGCGCAGAAGCCCGTAGACTGGACTTTTATGCGCGGATTTAGATTTAATTACGCAAATGGATTTCAAATCCAATCAAATTAAATATTTAGGATTCATAGCACTTATGGATTATATTTAATTTAACTTGGCCTAAAAAATAAGCCATTAAGACCTTCTGCAGAGACCACTGAGCAGACGCCACTCCTAGAGTGCTTCTGCGCATAACTATTTTCTTCTATACCTAAAATTAATCCTTCATTTGATCCAAAAATATTATTTTAATCCTATAACACTCATAGTTCAATAATATTTTATTCTACATCAAAATGAAATGGCTAAATTTTTCAGACCTTGCGCAGAAAGTTCCGCGAATTTTTCTACAATCTTTTTTCACTATGCATGCATAATTAATTAAATTTCTTTAATTATTTATTTTCTTATTATTTCCTATATCCAAATGGAATTAAGACTCTAGAACATACATACAACAATCTTTAAAAAAAAAAAAAGCAAAATATTATTGAGTCTTAGATGCATATGCAAATATACTAAATTCCTGCTAAAGGGACAAAAGAAAGATCTATTCTAGAAAGAAATGCATATAAAAATCAAAAAAATTGAAGTCAAAATAACTAGGGCCTGTTCACTTACAGAAAACTAGTCCCGTTTTTCAAAAAAAACAGAAAACAGAAAATATAGATCATATTTATTTTAGTCAATTTTCTAAAATAGAAAATAGATTTTTCAGTTTTCAAAAATAAATAAGAGATTTGAGAACTAATAAAAAATGTTTCTAAATTTTCTAAATCATTTTAAAACATATATACATGTGTGTTTATATATTTACACACACATACATATACATGTATGTGCATATATTATATATGTCTATGTATATGTATGTATGTATGTATGTACATACATACATATACATATATGTATGTACTTATATACATATGTATATACATACATACATCTACATATATATATATATGTACGTAGACACACACACATATATATACACATATGTATGTACATACATATACATGCACATACACATACTTATACATATATACATATATATGTGTGTGTGTACATATGTATGTATGTATGTGTGTGTATGCGTATACATACACACACACACACACACACACATTGATATGTATGTGCATATGCATATATGTGTATATATGTACATACATACACATATATATAGAAAATAATTACTCTAATTTTCCATTTATTGATATGCATATGTATATATATATATATACATACACATATATATAAAAAATAAATATTCTAATTTTTCATTTCTTGATAAATAAACGCATTTTTTAAATTTTTTACAGAAAATAAATACTCCAATTTTCTAAAAAAATAAAATAAAAAAAATATAAAACTATTTTATGTGAATAGACACACCCCTATTGTTTCAGTTATTTGCTTTCAACCTGATATATAAAGTAGGACCCTTCTCTGATGAAACTAATACAATTGTTGATCATTTAATAATTCAGTTGTACACGATGTACTAGCCAAAACCTACTTGTCTTATGTCAAATCCATGAGTACCAGCGCAACTGTCAATCACTAGAATGGTAGGACCAGCTAAATTCAGTTTCAATTCGAGTCCCAAACTAATGGGTTTGTAACACCTCTGCTATCACATTTTAACATACCCCACATGCAGACATGATTCGTGATTTCAATTCTACAAATGGTACTGTTCAGTCTATTGGACAGGTTAATCTATCTTCTAACGCCAGTTAACAAATAGGCCAAAATAACCCATGTTGCCAACAGAATAACAGCATGCTTGTTTGTTAATCTAAAAACAATAGCACATCAAGAAGAAAATTGTTACAGCTCCAAGGCTTAATTCCAATTCAGGCTTTGTTGCTGCGGCATTATACAACTACTCTAGCCGTGCAAGGGGGTGGAAACTGAGGTTTAGGTCCTGGTAGTCGTGGTTAAAGGCTACAAGACCAGAGCAACATAACAGCCCTGTGATAACGACTATGCTTCAAGGCTGAATACAACATAAAAGCAGCATATCAACATTATCACACAGTTTCTTATCCTGTGTCATCTCCATAAAGTTTTTTTGTAAGAGATTGGCCACATGCTATCACACCATTACAGATTAGAATCACACCATTACAGATTAGAAACATACTTCTCATCTAAAAATTTTGAGATCTCTTCAGTCCAAGAAGCTACTGCCTTGCACAATGTACAAAAGATTTAAAATCAAATATTGCAAAGTTGCTTCAAATTCACTTGGCAAATCGCATCGTCCACTCTGCAGCCAGCTCGTCATGCTTTGCTCTGTCTGCTAAATACAAATGGGCAATGACAGGGACAAGAGGATTGTCTGCAACATATTTAGATGCCAAGTTAAGACAATTACTTTATGAAACACAATATTACTAGGAATATGAATCATTTGGACTGCACTATAAAAGTAGTACAATGACTTGATGCTATTATATAATAAATGTAACAAAATGGCTGATAATTGAGGTCCTATGGTGGCATGCTGCACAAGGGAATCAAGATTATTTGATGAATCACCAAAGACATCAAGGAAAGTATTACTGGGCTGTGTTCCCTTAAGATGCCACAATGAACACCTATAACCCCTTCTTGCATATCTTAGATTTCTTACAAAAGCACTTAGAGGGACAAATCAACTGCCCTGCACGCTAACCAAAATAAAAGAAATAATGGCATGTTTAAGGTCTAAAAGTGTTAGAACAACTTACAAGGATTAGGTTGGGTGAAAATTGATCTGATTGCCAGCAGAACTTTAGTAAGTGTAAGCGCTGGACTCCAGCCATCCTTCAAGATATCCAAACTAAGGTTGCCCACAGAATCAACATTACAATGGTAGATACGAGTTCTGAATACTACCTGCAAAGTAATCTTATAATCAACACAATGGGCAAAGCACCCACACTACCTAAAGAACATAACTTCTTTGCCTTCTGCAATAATATAAATACAAGCAATTGTAGGTATGTGACAATTTTTTCTTGACCTTGTTAAATTGAATAAGGATTGAAATTACATCAAAGCATAAATTACTTCTTAGCCTTTCTTGCTGATAAATAAAAGCAATTGTTCATATATTACAAGTTTGTCTTGACCTCGCTAAATCAGAAATGATTGACTGTTGTAACTATCAATATGCATTCACAATCAAATTTTGTTATGACCCAAGCCCCCATAAACCCAAGTCACACCCACACCCAGCGGACTTGCCCATACAAGCCCAAGGGTTACATCAGGCTCATAAGTGGAAAGGCCCCTTATTCCACCAAAAGGAGTTTCTAATAGTGGTGGGTGCCCATCACACTTATAAGCCACTAACTACCCATATAGCTAGCCAATGTGGAATCGTAACATGACCCCGCCCATCAACAGCCGACGTCCACGACAGCTTTGTCACCCAATGGCAGCTCCTCCCGTCCTTGGGTTCCTCTCCTGGGCCGCCTACTGCAGAGGCGGTCTGGCTCTTATACCAGTTGTTATGACCCAAGTCCCCATAAACCCAAGTCACAACCACACACCTGGCGAACTTGCTAGCTACTTGAGGAGTTTCAAGACATTTTCAATCTGCCATCGCGGCTGCCCCCATCTCTGCAACAGGATCACGCCATTATTTTGAAAGAGGGAACCTCCCTTATTTCAGTGCGGCCTTACCGTTATCCTCAGGTGCAGAAAGTAGAAATTGAGAAGCTAGTGGCGGAAATGTTAGCAGCAGGAATTATTCAGCCTAGCACGAGTCCTTTCTCCAGTCCGGTATTATTGGTTAAAAAGAAAGACGCCAGCTGGCGGTTTTGCCTTGATTATTGAATACTCAATCGAGAAACTGTTCCAGATAAATTTCCCATCCCAGTTATTGAAGAATTATTGGAAGAACTTCCTGGAGCCACCATCTTTACTAAAATTGATCTCAAGTCTGGGTACTTCCAAATCAGAGTTCGAACGGAGGACATCCCGAAAACAGCATTTCGCACTCATCAAGGGCACTATGAGTTCCTTGTCATGCCCTTCGATTTGACAAATGCCCCGTCAACCTTCCAGTCCTTGATGAATGAGATATTCCAGCCGTTTTTTCGAAAATTTGTTCTTGTATTTTTCGATGATATACTCATTTACAGCAAAAAAAACACAATTGAGCACAGGGAGCATCTTCGGCAGGTATTTGCTACATTACGTTCCCATCAACTATTTGCTAACCACAAGAAATGTGTATTTTTCCAATCCAAGATTGAACATCTAGGTCATATCATTGATGATGCCGGAGTATCGGCTAAACTGGCAAAAATACAAGCTATGGTTGATTGGCCAGTCCCAAATTCCCTACAATCTCTCCTCTCTTGAGCTTACAGGGTATTATAGACGTTTTGTCAAGTATTATAGCAAGATCGCCTGGCCACTCACGCAACAACTTCGTAGAGATGCCTTTTGTTGGGATAATTCAGCAACTCAAGACAGCTATGACTGAACTTCCTGTATTAGCCCTTCCGAATTTTTCCAAACCATTTATTGTGGAAACTAACACTTCTGGATTTGGGTTGGGAAAGTGTTGATGCAGGACAGCAGACCTATAGCCTTCTTCAGCCATAAATTAAGTCCTTCCGCCAAAGCCAGCCCTGCGTATGAAAAGGGAACTCATGGCCATTGTCTTTGCTATCAAGAAATGGCATACTTATCTCAAAGGACAGCGTTTCATTGTGTGCGCACCGACCACATGAGCCTTAGGTATCTACTTGAACAACGAATTGTTGATGGGGAGTATACCAAATGGCTTCAGAAGTTGATGGGTTATAACTTTTGAGATACAATACAAGCCAGGTTCCACTAATTCAGCAGCAAATGCCTTGTCCCGCATACCTGAGGCAGTCACCCTTTCCTCTCTCACAGCTCCTCTCTTACTTGATTTCCAACATTTGCATGAACAAGTAGCAGTCGACCCCTTCCTCTCCAATATTTTAAAGACTATCCAGCAACACCCAAATGCACATCCCCATTTTCAACTGGCGGGAGATTATCTGCGATATAAGGGACGGCTTGCCTTACCCGCTGATTCCACTTATATTCCTTTGTAGCTCCATGAATTTCATTGCAGTCCCATTGGTGGCCATGTTGGAATCCGAAGAACTTATCAATGACTTGCTGCTGCATTTTATTGGAAGGAAATTAAGAAGCATGTCCAAGATTATGTAACTGCTTGCGATGTGTGCCAGGGCAGCAAACATGAAGCAATGGCCCATGCTGGGTTGCTACAGCCTCTACCCATTCCGGATAGAGTGTGGGATGAACTTACTATGGATTTTACAGAAGGGTTACCCAAGTCGCAAGGGTTTGACTCTATTATGGTTGTGGTGGACTGTTTGACCAAGTATGCACACTTCTTGGCCCTTAAGCATCCTTTTACTGCACCATTTGCTGCTAAGTTGTTCCTGTGAGAAGTAGTTCGGCTTCATGGTATACCACAGAGCATCATCACTGATAGGGATAAAGTCTACATGAGTTACTTTTGGCGAGAACGGTTCCGCTTGCAAGGTTTTGAACTGAGGCGCAGTACTGCCTATCACCCCCAAACCGACAGACAATCCGAAATCGTCAACAAAGGTTTAGAAATTTATCTTCGCTGCTTTACTATGGACAGCCCTTCTCATTGGTATTCTTGATTGGCTTGGGCTAAGTATCATTACAACACAGCCTGCCACTCTTCTTTAGGAGTCTCTCCTTTCCAAGCCCTCTATGGCCGTCCTCCTCCTCCATTAGCAAGGTATGAGTTCAGCTGCCCATCAAGAAGTTGACCATTATGTCATTAATCGCGATGTCCTTTTGGATGAACTAAAACAGCATCTGCAGCGAGCTCAACAAAAGATAAAGCATTTTGCTAACCCCAAATGTTGATCTATTCAGTTTGCGGTTGGAGACTTGGTTTACCTCAAATTACAACCCTACAAACAATCTTCTTTGGCTACCCAAAAAAATGAAAAGCTGGCACCAAAGTACTATAGTCCTTTTTCCTATAGAAAAACGGATTAAACTAGTGGCTTATGCTCTCACCTTACCTGTCTCAACTAGGATCTACAACATATTTCATGTGTCCCAACTGAAGAAGGCTGTTGGCTTACATCCCTCTTCAACCAACATTCCTCCGACCCTTACACCGGATATGGAACTGTTAGTAGAACTATTAGAGGTTCGAGATATCCTCCCAGCCACTACAGATCGGGAAAAGAGTGAGGTTTTGATACGGTGGAAGGACCTGCCAGCAGTTGAAGATTCCTGGGAGCCTTTCGAAACAATTGCAGCACAGTTTCCTGCCTTCAACCTTGAGGACAAGGTTGCTCTTTGGGTCGCGGGTAATGATAGGCCCCCTATTCGAATCACTTACACCAGGTGCAAGGGTACGAATGGAAAGAGAATTACAGGTGGCAATAGTTGATTTGATAATTTGCTTTTATAACCGAAAAGGAAAGGAGAGTTAGTTACTCCTTGGGATCTGAGATATTGGGAATAAAAGGTGGTTTAGCTAGAGTATTTTGGTATGGGAATTTTGTATTGAGTTCTTGTGGGAGAGTGGGAGCTCTCGATTTCCTGCATGCATCCGTTATTTTTCTAATTTCTTGAGCAATGCTAAAACAACCAGTTATCTGGTTTTCTCTTCTCATTACTGTTATATATTGCTACTTGTCCTGGTTTTCTCTTACTGTGATTTGCAGGAATAGTTGGTTCCTGGCAAATTTGTGTTGAACTACTTCAAGAAGGCTAAATGTAAAATATCCAATAGCTAATGTGTGCGCATCTCCTCTATCAAATTTGTGAAACTAAGAACCAAATCCTTGTGGATATATGGTGTTTGCAGCATGTTTGGATGGTGTTGCATATAAATAAATTGAAACAAGTTTTCTATTTTTCAATTTTTGTTGACAACAAATCCGTGTAGAATTGACCACTATCACCAAACCGGAATGAATTCTAGGAAACTAAACCAAGTTGTTGTACTAAGGAAATATAAATACAAAAAAGAAAGACATATACGCAATGATAAAATGACACTATAATTCATTTCATACTTGGAGCTCCACTAATTTATCATTTAATTCATTTCATACTTGGAGCTCCGCTAATTTATCATTTAATTTATCTCCCGATCTCATTCTAAGTTCTTTACTTTTGTGTCTCGAATATCAACGGAATTCAAACATCCACAATTAACAAACTAATTCAGGGTGCATATCAATTTTAGTTATGAACTTTCTTTAACATCAAATAATTCTAGTTGAAATCTATTACCTGTTTATCCAACAAAATGACCCTGTTTTGAAGGTTCTACAATTATACAATACAATTTCATATCCAAGCGACTAGTAAACATGAAATCTCACACTGATTAGGAAAACTTTGTGCACATCCATACATGGCATTGTTGCGGAATCTCCTAAGTTGGATGTACTAAACGTACCTTTGGAGGTTTGAATGGATAATCAGTTGGAAATGTTATATCGAGGAAAAATATACCACCTTCGTATGGTGTTCCTACAAAAATGAACATATTGAAACTAGTCAAAATTTTACTTAATGTGGATAAGTCAAGGCCTCTAGAAACAAGTCCTTATTTATGTTAAACTTAAGCTTAACAAGACAAGCAATGAGAAAATCTTAAATCAGGAATTAAAACAAACGAACAAGCACTCATCAACATAAAACCTACATGAAGCAAGCACCTGAAAGAATGCAGAACTTTAGATAACTACAAGAACACAAGTTGGAACAAAAAGAAGTCGCATGATCCTTGAACATTTTGAAAAAGGAAAAAGGATCAGCATGGCCATTGAAAATTTGGGAATATTCTGATTACACTGTTAAGTATCAAAGGAGAGGTAAAATTGTCAATTAGATGCAGTAGTTAATTCTATTATTTGTTAGCAAAGGGGTTAGTTATTAGGGACAGATTCTGTGGGTAGGATTGCATGTGTCCTTGTCCTTTAGCATAGCTGTCCACTTTTTCTCCCTATATCATTGTAATGTCCCCTTTGGGGACCACTAATCATTGCAATACATTTTCCTGAATATTCCTCTCTTTCTTCTTTCTCCTCTCTTTTAAATCTCCCTTTTTGTCTTATCTTATTTCTCTCTTCTTCTCCTATTTTCTCTCTAATTTCTTTTGGGTTTCTTACCCAGAAATTTCCATTAATTAATTGCTAGGATTAGTCCTAATAACTGGTATCAGAGCAGCAACGAATCATTGAGAATATGAGCAAAAACACCACTGTCAAGAAGGCTAAAGGAGGAGTCTCTGAAGAATCTGCAGGTTTTACGGAAGAAATGGAAGAAAATCTGCAATCCTTGAAGTCCAAACTGGAAGAACAAGGAGGCTTCTACCTCCAGCAGCTGGAAGGTAAGTTTGGGTCTCTAGACTCCAAGCTCCAGGAGATGCAACAGAAGCAGATCAACCTGAGGACAAATCAGAAGAAGCACCAGATTCACTATGAAGAGCTCAGACTTGAGAATCAGAGGTATGTAGCCTACTTGGCCTAGCTCATTCAAGGACATCCTACACCCCACACAACCTCTGCCTCTCCTATTAACCTATCATCAACTACTAGCATTAGTGCTAGAGGTAAAGAAACTCAAACTCAAAACTCTATTTCCAGATACATCTAGTTTAGGTTGGGGTTTATTACCCAGACCAATAGATAAGGAAGGGGGAGAGTTAGTGGGATTAGGGGGGCCATATTTTAATTAAATTCTTCTAAGTGTGATTTACACACATATGAAGGGAAGATGCTAGAACCTGGCTTAGTAAGTGTAGAAAATACATCCAGATTTATGAAGTGCAAGCTGATAAACAAATGGACTTTGCTAGCCTCTTCTTGCTTGGTAAGGCTGAGGCCTGGTATCTGAATTGGGGTAGAAACAAGGAACGGGTTACTTGGAAAGAATTTTTTGATGCTCTTCATTAGAGGTTTAGAGATGGGGGAGAATTAGATATTGTGGAAGAATTTCATAAGCTTAAGCAAACCTCCACTATAGAGGCTTGCCAGGGTAAATTTGAAGAGCTTAGGCTAAAAATGAAGAAAATATTTCCCCAACATACTGACCCCTATTGCATCAATAGTTTCATTGGTGGATTGAAGGAGGAAATCAAGAGTGTTGTAAGAAAGTTTTGTCCTAGTGACCTATATACAGCCATTACCCAAGCTAAGCTCCAAGAGAAGCACCTTGAGGCCACCAAACCCAAAACATACCCTAAGCCATTTACTAACAATGGACCCTACAGCAATTCAACCCAACCAAACAACCAATACAGCCCCAAAACCACCAACCCCACACCAAACATAAGCTCCCAAGGTAGTAAATCTACCTCCATTGATCCACCACAAGGAGCTAAACCCTACACTACAAAGAAGACCCCCTAGTAGTTGTTATAAATGTGGTGACAAGTACTTCCCAGGGCATAGATGTAGTGAGAAAAGGATTTTGGCCTGGCAAACTTATGAGGAAGTAGGGGCAGAAGAAGATGATTGCCAAGAAGTAGAAGAGCCACCGGAAACTGAAGATGAGGGACCACTAGAGCAAGTCCAACTTTCCCTATATGATGTAGATGGGAGGCTAAGTGACAACACCCTTAAGATAAGAGGGCAGTTGCAGGGCAAAGCCATTATGATGTTTGTGAGAAATCAAAACTCTTTTTCTCTATATAATTTATCATAGCAATTACATGTATTTATACACATAAATCAAGTTAGAAGTCAACTATTTCTGCTCCTCTATCTACTCCTATAATTACGTTCTATATTCAAATTCAATGACAATCTGTAACAATGTTAATAGACAGTGGAAGCACCCACAGCTTTGTGGACTGTCAAGAACCTTAAGCTGCCAATTATCAAGGTTCCTCTAGTTACTGTCATTGTAGCAAATGGAAGGAGAATTTCAGTCCAAGAAAAATGCAACCACTACACTTGGCAAATGCAAGGGTGCCAGTTCCAATTCAACTTCAGGGTCTTTGAACTAGGAGATTATGACATCATCCTAGAAATGGATTGGATGAAGGGCTATAGGCCAACCCTAACCGTCCTCAAGGATGGAAAGCCCCTGGAACTGAAGGGATTTAATGAGCAAGCCTCACTGAAGATCATTTCTGCTAAGTCTATTAACAAGCTTATACAGAATGGATGGCAAGGCTTCACTTCCAAATTTTTTTTCATCACTGCATGACATAGCTGTTCCAGCAGGACCAACCCCTCCTACCTCACCTACTCCAACAGCAATTCAATAGCTCCTTACGCACTACCAAGATGTTTTCAGTACACCAAGAACTCTACCACCCCCAAAAACACATGACCACTCCACTCCACTCAAACCTAACACTCAACCTGTTAATATTAGGCCTTATAGATATTCACACCACCAGAAGAATGAAATAGAGAGGCTAGTTGATGAAATGTTAGCTAATTCCATATTCTAGCCAAACTCTAGCCCTTTTGCATCTCCATTCCTCTTTGTCAAGAAGGATGGGTCCTAGAGGTTTCGTATAGACTACAGGGAGCATAACAAGGTGACAATTAAAGACAAATTCCCTAGTTCCTTGGTGGAGGATTTAATGGATGAATTACATAAGGCCACTATCTCACTAAGCGGGATCTAAAGTCTGGATACCATCAAATCAAGATGCATGAGCCCGATATTCCCAATACAGCTTTCAAAACACACTCTGGGCACTATGAATTTCTGGTTATGTTCTTTGGATTCGCCAATGCCACTGCCACATTCCAGTCTCTCATGAACAACATTTTTAAACTACACTTGAGGAAGTTTGTCCTAGTGTTTTTTATGCATTCTTGTCTATCACCCTACTGCAAACCAGCATTTGCTCCATCTTCAGATTGTATTTGAGCTCCTAAGGGACCATCAGCTATATGAAAGAAAAAATCTAAGTGTAAAATAGGGCAGCCACAAGTCTCTTATTTGGGTCACATCATATCTGGTTCAGGGGTTGCCACTGACCCAAGCAAGATTGAAGCCATGGTCACTTGGCCCCCTCCTCAAAACTTAAAGAGCCTTAGGGGATTCTTAGGCCTTACTGGCTATTACAGGGGATTCATTTAGGGATATGGCATAGTCAGCAAACCACTCACTGAATTATTAAAGAAAGACAACTTCCAATGGGGTCCAGCAGCTCAATCAGCCTTTGATCAGTTAAAGGGCTTGATGACACAAGCTCCTATTCTGGCTCTGCCTAATTTCCAACAACCATTCACATTGGAATGTGATGCAAGTAACTCAATCACAAGTGTTGTACTCCTATAGCAGGACTGACCCATTGCCTTCATCTCTAAACCCCTTGGCCCTAGAACTTAGCAACTCTCTGCTTATGAGAGGAAGCTAATGGCCATTATGTATAGAGTCACTAAATGGAGACACTACCTTGAACAAGGTCCCTTCACCATCCGAACTAACCATGAGAGCATCAAGCATCTTTTAGAATAGAGGCTGCATAAGCATCTTTTAGAATAGAGGCTGCATAACTACTTCCAGATGAAGGGCATTACCATGTTGCTAGGTCTTGACTATACCATCCATTACAAGAAGGGGATTCATAACAAGGTTTTTGATGCTCTCTCAAGGAAGTTTGAGGGACCCCCTTCCCCCAATCTCGTTGCCATTTCAATCATTACCCTTATTTGGATTGAGGAAGTTCTCTCCTACATTGCTGATGACAAGTTACAGTCCATCATATAGCAATTAGCCATCTCCGCTTCCAGCCTACCCAATCACACCTTGCATAGAGGCTTAGTCAAGTATAAGGGCAGGCTCTACATTGGTTCCAGCACTACTCCTACGCAACAGTTACTGTCTGTATGCCATGACTCACCTTTTGGGGGCCACTCTAACGTAAGGGGAATATTACATAGGCTTCAACAAACATTCTACTGGCCTGCTATGCAAAAACAAGTAATCGATTGTGTTACCAAATGTGCTATTTGCCAGAGATGCAAGTCGGAATCAGTGGCAGCCCCAGGATTCCTTCAGCCCCTACCTATACCTACTCAGGCTTGGGTTGACATCTCAGATTTCATTGAAAGGCTACCAAGGTAAGGAGGGTATGACACCGTAGTTGCTGTTGACAGATTTTCCAAGATGGGGCATTTCATTCCATTGGCTCATCCTTTGAATGCAGCAACAATTACTCAGGCCTTCTTAGATAATATTTTCAAGCTTCATGGTATGCCTACATCAATTGTTTTTTATAGAGACAGGATTTTTACCGGTGGTTTCTAGCAAGAACTCATGAAGCTATTGGGCACTCTTCAGTTCTCTACAGCCTATCATCCCCAATCTAATGGCCAAACAGAGAGGCTTAACAGGAGCCTAGAGGGGTACTTAAGAGTATGACCTTCCACAAACCAACCAAATGGCTCAAGTGGCTTAGCCTAGTTGAGTATTGGTACAACACCAGCTTCCATTAAGCCATCAAAATGAACCCCCTACCAAGCTGTTTATGGTCAACCACCCCCCTTGCCTGTTGTTCCTTCTCTTCTTGCTTCAGTGGCAACAGTTGAAGAGTACATGCAAAGTAGAGAAACTATGAACTCTTTTCTCAAGGAACAACTAGCTGCTTCCAAGAACAAAATGAAGCAGTATGCTGATCAGAAGAGGTCTAAAAGGGAGTTTTAGGTTGGAAATTTGGTCTATCTCAAAATTGAACCTTATAGGCAACTTACACTAGTAGTCTGGAAGTCTCTCAAGCTAACAGCTAAGTATTATGGTCTTTTTCCAATAATTGCTAAAATTGGCCCTGTTGCTTACAAATTAGACCTCCCTCTTGCTTGCAAAATACATCATGTATTTCATGTTTCCCTCCTTAAGAAGAAAATTGGCCAAAACATCACACCCCTACCCACCCTTCCACCACTTACTGCTGGTGAATTCTCTCACACTTGAAAAAAATTCTGAATTCCAAAACCATCCTAGATGGGGACACTCACATCCGATAGGTTCTCATCAAAGAGAAAGGACTACCATCAATTGATTCTACTTGGGAGGATGCTCACTACATTCAGTATCAATTTCCAGAATTCTTCACTTCTTGGGGACAAGAAGTTTCTCAAGGAGGGGGTATTAAGGAGGGGATAAAATAGTCAATTAGATGCAGTAGTTAATTATGTTATTTGTTAGCAAAGAAGTAAGTTATTGGGAACAAATTCTATGGGCAGGATTGCATATGTCCTTGTCCTTTAGCACAGCTGTCCTCTTTTTCTTCCTATATCATTGTAACGTACCTTTTGGGGACCAATCATTACAATACAATTTATGAATATTCCTCTCTTTCTTCTCTCTGCTCTCTCTCAAATCTCCCTTTTTGTCTTATCCTATTTCTCTCTGTAGAATTTTGTGAAAATGAGATTTTGCTTATTATCTCACTTGGATATAAATAATCAATATACAAGCTATTTATATAGAGAATAAAAGAGTCCTAATCCTACTATAATGAGAAAAATAAAACTAACTAGAAAACAAACTCTAATTAAAAATAAAAGAATCTTAATTTAACTAGGAGTACAACAACAGTTATCAACACTCCCCCTAAAGTTTATGCAAAAATATTTTCCATGCCCAACTTGCAAACTAATGTATGAAAAGCTCAACTGTTGAGCCCTTTTGTGAAAACATCAGCTAGCTATCTTTCCGACATCACATGAAATAAACTCAAGACACCATCAGTTAGCTTTTCTTTGATGAAGTGTCGATCAATTTCGTTGTATTTCGTCCGATCGTGCTGAACAGGATTATGCGCAATACTAATTGCTGCTTGGTTATCACAATACAAAGAGAGTTTATCTTTTCCAGCCAACTTTAGCTCTTCTAGCAACTTCTGCAGCCATAAAAGCTCACATACACCTAGAGCCATGGCTCTATATTCTGCTTCTGCGCTAGATCTAGCAACCACACTCTGTTTTTTGCTTCTCTAAGTAACCAAGTTACCTCCCACAAGCGTGCAATAACCAAAGGTGGATCTTCTGTCATCTAAATATTCAGCCCAATCTGCATCTGTAAAGGCTTCAATTTGAAGATGACTATATTTGGAGAAAAGAAGGCCTTCCCCTAGAGCTGACTTTAGATACCTCAAAATGCGAAAAACAACCTGCAGATGAGATTCTCTAAGATCATACATAAACTGACTTACCAAGCTGACTGCATAAGCAATGTCTAGTCTGGTGTGAAACAAGCAAATGAACCTTCCAACCAATCTCTAATATCTGCCTTTATCAGCTGATTCTCCTGTTCCTGCTTGCAGCTTATAGTTACTTTCAATGGGCAATTCTATTAGTTTACATCCTAACATACCGGTTTCATTCAAAAGATCCAGGATGTACTTTCTTCGAGAAATAAAGATCCTTTTGGTTGATCTAGCAACTTCAATTCCCAAGAAGTATTGTAACTTTCCAAGATCCTTGATCTCAAACTCCTAGGCCAAGAGCTTCTTCAGCCAAGCCATTTCTTTTTTGTCATTTCTTGTCATCACTATGTCATCAACATAAATAATAAGAAGAGTGATCTTACCCTTATAGTGTCTCATAAAGAGGGTATAATCAACAATGCTCTGTTGATACCCAAAAGAGATCATGGTTTTGCTAAATCTATCAAACCAAACTCTTGAGATTGTTTCAACCCATACAAGTTTTCTTCAGTCTGCACACCTTTCCTTGAGTTGTCTCATTTTCAAAACCCGAATCAATTTCCATGTAAACCTATTCTACTAGGTCTCCATGTAGGAATGCATTTTTCACATCAAATTGCCGCAAATCCCAATCAAAGCTAACTGAACTGGATAGCAAGATTCTGA
Organism: Excoecaria cochinchinensis; assembly: GCA_947683425.1. Taxonomy (NCBI): domain Eukaryota; kingdom Viridiplantae; phylum Streptophyta; class Magnoliopsida; order Malpighiales; family Euphorbiaceae; genus Excoecaria; species Excoecaria cochinchinensis. Next base: position 15,576,622 of record CANTUQ010000092.1, read on the forward strand.
TTGTATTCATTTTTGCAACAGGTGCAAATGTCTCCTGGTAATCAACTCCACTTCAGATCTATGATAGCTTCCCTCCAATCCTATGCAATATACATAGAAGAAAGAGACAAGAAAAACGCTTTATAGGAGGAAGACAGGAATTATACAAGATAAAGTTAGAAATAAAATGTTTTGTACACGACTTTACTCCTTTTTTTTTGAGCAATGGGTAAATTCAAATCAGAATCAAAAGATAACTCACCTGAGGATTCTTGCAGTATAGGATACATGACAGCTTTTTTTCAGTCCTATTTTTCCTCGATTATTTCAACAAATCAGGTCTTTCTAAACACCCAACAATATTCTCTCCCTGAAGATTAGTCTCCCCCAGAACATCATCAATCTTCCCATTCTCCTCCTGAACATCAGTCTCCTTATTCTCCCCCCGAACAAAATCATTAAGGGCCACAGGCATCACTTCTTCACCATTCTCCCACTTCTTCACTATTCTCCCCCTGAAGAGGTGATTGGGTAATTCCAAAGTAAAGTTTAACATCCATACTGACATAAAACTTCCTAGATGGAGGGTGATAGCACTTATATCCCTTTTGAGTTGGAGAATACCCAATGAACACATATCTAAGGGCCCTCAAATCTAATTTCTCAACATTCCTAGTAAGGACAAAATAGACACACCCAAAAACCTTTGGTGGAACAGTATAGTCATTCTTCCCGGTTAAGACTTCTAAAGGAGCCTTGAAGTTGAGAGTTTTAAGGAGCATTCTATTAATAAGATAGCCCACCACTAGTATAACATCCCCCCAGTATGGCTTTGGAATATTCATAGTAAACATAAGGGATCTAGCAACTTTCAACAAATGCCTATTTTTCCTTTCAGCTACCCCATCTTGAGTACTAGTATAAGGACAACTAGTTTGATGAAAAATCTCTTGAGACACCAAATAAGTACTAAACCTACTATCCATATATTCTGTCCCATTATCAGTTCTTAAAATTTTATCTTAGCATCAAACTGGGCATGAACCATCTTATAAAAAGATTGAAAGCAGGAGAAAACATCACTTTTGCTTTAATCAAATACACCCAAGTCATTCTATTGCAACAATCAATAAAAGTAAAACCATTGATTTCCAGACAAAAATGCAGTCTGTGTAGGCCCCCAAACATCAGACTGAATAAGCATAAAAGAAACAATGGTTTTATTATCACTCAAAGAATAAGAGTTTTTAATATGTTTAGCATACTCACAAGCTAAACAATCAAACCGAGTTCTAGAAAATAAATTAGAATATAGTTTTTTTAAGACAAAAAAGGATGGATGTCCTAATCGCCTATGCCACTGTATTATTTCCCGATTGATATCCTTATATCCTTCAAAAAGGACTAAGCCTCGACTGTTTTCCATCAAGTATAAGCTATCATGCTCTCTACCACTGCCAATCCTCTTCCCTTTTTGAAGATCCTGAAAGATGCAATAATCAGGAAAAAACTCAACCTTACAGTTTAGAGCTTTGGTGATAGCACTAACAAATAAAAGATTGATAGCAAATTGAGAAACATGAACAGAAATTTAATTTGGAGTACAAACAATAAAACATATCCCAGAAATAGAGGTTAAAAACTCATCACCCATCCTGACACTATCCCTTTTTAGACAAGGAGCATAATTAAAAAAAAAAAATAAAGCATTTAAAAGTGCCTGTCATATATCTATTCGCACCAGAATCAATAATCCATGAGTCAAGATGAGCAAAAGAGTTACCTGACTTGACAAAACTGGGTTAGCACTGGAGGAAGGGTTGAGTTGAGATAGAAGACGCCTAAAATGCTGAATTTCATCAGAAGAGAAACTTTCAATTGAAGCTGTCTCCTTGGATGATTCTAATGTTTCTAACATATTTGCTTGATCCCTTATTGAGTTGTCTCATTTTTCCCCTCGACCCCTAGTAGGTTTCCCATGCAACTTCCAACAAGTCTCCTTTGTATACCTTGGCTTTCCACAATAATCACAATGCAGATGGTATTTATCAGAAGTAACACACTTTGGCTGCTCATGAGTGACATGGGCAGTTAAACACGACTTCTCAACCGGTACAGTGTAGAGCATGGCACCTCTTCTGGTCTCTTCCTGCAGGATGTGCCTCCTCAAGAGAGGGAAAACGAGATCTCCCAATAATTTGAACTCTCGATCAAATTCATGGTTCAAACCAGCTAAAAAATCATAGACCTGCTCCTTTTCAATTATGTTTTGAATAAGTACCGCATTATCAGCACACATGGCCTGAAAATCTTGATAATAATCCAGCTCATGCCATAAACTACTCAGCTCAGAAAAATAATTTGAAACAGAAAGCTCACCTTGTTTTGTGCCATGAATTCTGCTACGAAGTTCAAAAATTCGAGCATCATTTCCCATCCGAGAATAAGTGATTTTTGTAGCTTTCCATATCTTCTCTGCAATGTCAAGCAATAAATACTGTCAGGAGATCTTGGGATGCATGGAATTAATCAAGTTATCAGAGTCCCATTGACTACAAGTGGGATCAGTGTCAGGTGGTTGTTTCTTATCTCCATTAATATACCCTTGAAACCTTCTAGCCTTGATAGATAATAAACATGATCTAGACCAAGCTAAATAGGTACTACTGCCATCTAGTTTAACAGGACTAATTTGAAAGTAGGGGCTATCATTTGTAGTATAATGTTTCTCTATATTCTTAGCATCTGACATGATGACTGGATAAAATTGAAGATAAAAACACAAGGAACCAGAGTAAAGGACAAACCAGAAACAATAACAACCCACACGTGAAACCCAAAAAACCAAAGACTTCAAAAATGACCAGAAATTGGCTGATCAGATTCGAAGAGGGACGGTGAACAGATCTGGGCAAGATCGGCTGACAAACGGTGGCCGAAGGACTCTACTAGGGCCGGTGAGTGAACGAAGATCCGAAAGCTTCTGGCTGCGCGTGTACTCACGCGCGATGTTGGACAGCGCCGAAAATATGGGCACTCGCCGAACTTCTCCTAGGCTATCCTCCGGTGAGGGCTGTGCCAAAAGAGAAGGTGCGAAACGCGACCTTTTTATACTTGCTAAAAATGTTGTACTGTTAACCTACTGCGAAAGGGAGAAAAGCTCAACCTTCAAATAGGCAGAGGCTCTAATACCATGTAGAATTTTGTGAAAATGAGATTTTTCTTATTATCTCACTAGTGTATAAACAATCAATATACAAGCTATTTATAGAGAGAATAAAAAGAGTCATAGTCCTATAATAAAGAAAATAAAACTAACTAGGAAACAAACTCTAATTATGAATAAAAGAATCCTAATTTAACTAGAAATACAATAACAGTTATCAACACTCTCTCCTCCTCCTATTTTCTCTCTGATTTCTTCTAGGTTTCTTACCTAGAAATCTCCATTAGTTAATTGTAAGGATTAGTCCTGACATACACCCAGAATCTTTTGTTTGGATTGTGAATAAATAAGTCTACAAGCTTCATTTTATGTGAAATTGGCTAAATTTTTGATAAATAGTTTCAGTAAACAACACAATTTCAAATTATGTATGTGAAAAATCACAACTCTGAATTTTTTTTGTTTTAAGTAAATATTTTACGACATAAAGCCAAAAAAAATAGTTCTTATCCAAATTTCCCAAATAAAAGATTTAGATCTAATTAATATTAACAAAGCTAGAGATAAAGATTGCAATCTAAAATAGATGGTGACCTGGGGGGCCAATAATGGTGGAGACCCAATGGTAGAGATTATCACCCTTGGGACCAGCAGAGCAATCGGGAGGTGGATCATTGTTCAACTCTACCATTTCTCTTTGTATCCGCTTCCCTGAAGTAGATACTGATGTTGGTGATACCCATGAACTTGTTCCAGCAGCTGATCCTCCTGATATTGAAACGCGTGTGCTATTGTTCATCTATTGTCCACCAATATGTAGATATGTAAACAGAGAAGAACAAGTAAGCGTGTAAATTGACAACGTTTAAACTAATATTGCAACATTAAACTGGACTACAATTGCAACATTTGATTAAAACAATTGATTCTTAATAATAGAAAAAGGGAAAGCTCCAATATTTAAGTTGTATTTAGTTTTCAGAAGCAATTTAATATGCACCTAGCAAGCTAAAGAGTTCCAACTCTTTTATAGGTAGAGCATATTACAAATTAAAAGACCTAAAAAGGGTCAATTTCATTACCAAGTTTTGGTTTACCAATTTTTGAAAAGAAACTATCCAATTTTGCTAAAGAAAACCATTGAGCAACATAATAATTGATAGCAATGTTTTTATAATCAAACCGAGCATCAAACAGGATTGCCAACTAGGTCATGGTTTGACCACTTAGCAGGGGTTCAACCGAGTTTTTTAAATACAATTATTTATAAAAACTTCGAAAATATAGTATGAACAAGTAAGAATAAATTCATAAACCTAGAAACATCAATTGCAAGTCCTTCACAAGTTGCAAATATAAAAATCAAATAAATTGTTCAAACATAATTTTCTAATAAATTAAGAAAAACAAAAAGATATGATTTGTAGATTTTGTTAAACGAGATTTTTTCTATTATCTCAATTACTCACTAAAAATAATGATATAAGGGTATATTTATATGTATACAAATAGTATAAATAAAAAATACTATTCTACCCTTAATTACAAGCTATCTAACAAAATAGAGTAACCAACACTCCCCCTCAAGTTGGGGCAAAAATATGACACATGCCCAACTTGCAAACTACGGCATGGAAGGCTCGACTACTGAGTCCTTTTGTGAAAACATCAGCTAACTGTCTGTCCGACGTTACATGAAATGGGCTCAAAATACCATTTGATAATTTTTCTTTGATGAAGTGTCTATCAATTTCGATATGTTTTGTCCTGTCATGTTGAACTGGATTATGAGTAATACTGATCGCAGCTTTGTTATCACAATACAAAAATAGCCTGTCTTTTTCAGCCAAATTCAACTCTGCTAATAGGCTCAAAATACCATTAGATAATTTTTCTTTGATGAAGTGTCGATCAATTTCGATATTTTTTGTCCTGTCATGTTGAACTGCATTATGAGCAATACTGATCGCAGCTTTGTTATCACAATACAAAAATAGTCTGTCTTTTTCAGCCAAATTCAACTCTGCTAATAACTTCTGCAACCATAACAACTCACAAATACCTTGAGGCATAGCTCTATATTCTGTTTCTGCACTCGATTTTGAGACTACACTCTATTTCTTGCTTTTCCAAGTGACTAAATTACCTCCCACAAATGTACAATAACCAAAGCTAGATCTTCTGTCATCTAGAGATCCATCCCAATCTGCATGTATGAAGACTTCAATTCGTAGATGACCATTTTTTGAAAAAAAAAGACCTCTTCCTGGAGCTGATTTTAAATACCGCAAAATGCAAAAAACAGCTTGCTGATGAGATTCTCTAGGATCATGCATAAACTGACTCACCAAGCTAACTGCATAGGCAATGTCTGGTCTGGTGTGAGATAGATAAGTCTACCAACCAATCTTTGATATCTGCCCTTATCAACTGATTCTTCAGTTCCTGCTTGCAACTTATGGTTACATTCAATGGGTGTATCTACTGGTTTGCATCCCAACATACCAGTTTCATCCAAAAGATTCAGAATGTATTTTCTCTGAAAAATAAATATCCCTTTGGTTGATCTGGCAACTTCAATTCCCAAGAAATATTGTAGCTTCCCAAGATCCTTGATTTCAAACTCCTGAGTTAAGAGCTTCTTACCATTTCTTCTTTATCATCCACTGTCATCACTATGTCATCAACATAAACAATGAGAAGAGTGATCTTACCCTTGAAGTGTCTCATAAAGAGGGTATGATCAACATTACTTTGTTGATAACCAAAAGATATCATGGCTTCGCTGAATCTATTAAACCAAGCCCTCGGAGATTGTTTCGACCCATACACTGCACACTTTCCCTTGAATTCTTTCATCATCAAAACCAGGAGGAATCTCCATATAAACCTCTTCTTTTAGGTCCCCAGGGAGAAATGCATTCTTCACATCAAATTGCTGCAAATCCCAATCCAAGTTAGCTGCACAAGATAGCAAGATTCTAATTGTATTCATTTTAGCAACGGGTGCGAATGTCTCCTGATAGTCAACTCCATAAGTCTGAGTGATTCCCTTTGCCACTAATCTAGCTTTGAATCTTTCAATCGAACCATCAGCTTTGTATTTTATTGTGAACAGCCACTTACACCCAACTAACTTTTTGTCTGGAGAGTCAACTAGTTCGCAGGTTTCATTTTTAGAGAGAGCTTTCATTTCTTCAACCATAACTTCTCTCCACTTTGGATCCTTGATAGCTTCCATCCAATCCTGTGGAATAGACATAGAAGAAAGAGACAAGGCAAAGGCTCTATAGGAGGGAGACAAAAAATCATAAGAGACAAAGTTAGAGATGAAATGTTTTGTACACGACCTGACTCATTTTCTTTGAGCAATGGGCAAATTTAAATCAGAATCAAAAGATAACTCACCCGAGGATTCTGGCAATGTAGAATGCATGATAGCTTCTTCAGACCTATTTTTTCTCGAGTATCTCAACAAGTCAGGTCTATCTAAACAACCAATAACATTCTCCTCCCCCTGAACATCAACATTCTGCTCCCCCCTGGACATCAACAACATTCTCCTCCTGAACAACAATCTCTTCATTCTACCTTTGAACAAGATCATGAGGTAGTACAGGTACATTCATCACCACTTCTTCACTATTCTCCCCTTCAAGAGGTGATTGCGTAATGCCAAAATAAGGTTCAGACTCCCGAAAGGTAACATCCATACTCACATAAAATTTCCTAGATGAAGGATGATAGCACTTATATCCCTTTTGAGTTGGAGAATATCCAACGAAAACACATCTCAGTGCTTTCGGATCTTATTTCCCAACATTCCTAGTATGAACAAATCAAACACACCCAAAAATCTTTGGTGGAACAGTATAGCCAGTTTTCCCAGTTAAAACTTCTACAAGAGTCCTAAAGTTGAAAGCTTTGAGAGACATTCTATTAATAAGTGTTACAGACTGTCATGATACGTGATTATAGGAGCAAATATAGGAGTAGTAGGAGCAGAAATAGTTGACAAACGTAGTTGACTTCCAATACAATTTTTGTATATAAATATGTAATTGCTGAGTAATAAGAAAAAGAACACTTGTTTACTTACATGGTATCAGAGCCTTAGGCTCGGGAAGAACTTCTGGGTTTTCGCTTTTTCAGTTCTGGGTTCTTCGTTAAAGAGGGTGAATCTGCCCTACTTAGGTTACCTAGCTCCGGTGACCTATTCCCTTCACCGCCGACTTCAGAAGGAGTGCCGGTGGATTTTCGGCCTTCGCACAAAGTCCGGTCATCAGAAGACCGGCAAGTGAGTCTCACGCGCCCCCACAAGGATCTGTCTCCTTCTTCACGCGCCGGCGCGTGAGAGAGATTCCGGCGTCCGTTTGTTCTCCGACTCCATCTCCGACGTCGCCTGGGTGTCTCCGATCGGACCGTGGTGTCAGTTTCCCCATTTGATCTCTCCAGAAGATCAGCTCCCTCATCCTGCTTCTTTGCTTGCGCCGTTTAAGCTGGAGGCCAGATTATCAAATTTTGCTTGTGCCGTTTGAAGGTTTTGCTTGTGCCGTTTGAAGTGGAGATCGGGTTATCAGATTTTGCTTGTGCCGTTTGAAGGATCTGCTTGTGCCATTTGAGCTGGAGATCAGGTTTTCTAAGTTTAAAAGTTATATTTTCCTAAAGTAGTGGGTCTTTAGTCTTGGGTGTTGAATATTTGTTTTGATCACTTTTATATTTGCTGAAGATATATTTGTTGAAGATACGCATTTGGTATTCTTGTGGGTTTATTAGCAGTTAAATGGCAGAAACGGGAAAGTTGGTTGGTGAGGATAACAAATTCAATGTTACTGAAATTATGTCAGTACCCACTAAAATTACTGAGCATAAATTAAATGAGTCTAATTTTCTAGAATGGAGCAGGAGAATAAGAATTTATTTAAGAAGTGTTGAAAAAGATGATCATTTAATTGAGGAACCCACTATTGATAAAACTTGGCTTAGAGATGATGCTCGGTTACTTTTACAAATTACTAATTCTATTGAAAGTGATGTGGTAGGATTAGTAGATCACTGTGAGTATATTAAAGAGTTAATAGAGTATTTAGCTTTCTTGTATTCGGGTAAAGGAAATGTTACTCGCATTTATAATGTCTGTAAAGCCTTTTACCGTGCTGAAAAAGATGAGGCTAAATCTCTCACTGCACATTTTATGTAGTTCAACAAAGTATATGCAGAGTTAAATGTTTTATTGCCTCTTAGCACAGACATTAAGAAGTTACAAACTCTGCGGGAACAAATGGCTATTATGAGTTTCCTGGCCAGTCTTCCTTCAGAATTTGAGATCGCCAAATCTCAAATTTTGTCTAGCCCTGAACTTACTACACTTCAAGAAGTTTTCAGCAGACTGTTACGAACAGAGAAAAATACTCAACCATCTCAACAGCCCAGTGTATTAGTTGTTAAAGGAGGAGAGGGAAATGAAGTTGGAAGAAATCGCAATAGAGGGAATGCTACCAGAAATAATGACTTTAGCAATGTTACTTGCTATTATTGCAAAGAACCTGGACACACAAAGCGATATTATAGGAAACTACAAAATGGCAATCAGAGAACTCAAACTGCTAATATTGCTACTTCCAGTTCAGCTTCTGAGAAGTCTATTATTATTCCAGCTGAAAAGTATGCTCGTCTTTTGAAGGAATCCACTCCAATGGATGATTCAGGTAAAACATGTCTTATTTCTTCCTCAAATCAATGGGTCATTGACTCAGGTGCTACGGATCATATGACAGGTAATCCTCGAACCTTTTCTACCTTTCAGCCTCATCAAGTATCCTCCCCTGTAACAATAGCTGATGGATCAACTTATCATGTTGAGGGTTCTGGAGTTGTTAAACCCACATCCTCTATCACTTTATCTTCAGTCCTAAGTTTGCCTAATCTTACTTTCAATTTAATCTCTGTAAGCAAACTTACTAATGACAGAATTAGAGAGATCAAATGCACTCCTTGATCGTATTCAATAAAACATAGGAATTTATACAAAAATAGAGAAGCTAACTAAGGAAACTAGTATCTGTTAACTAAGGAAACTAAATATATACATTAATACTATATATCTACACTGATATGATATTATCTACACTGATATCCCCCCTCAAATTGATGCTGGGCGATCCACAAGCATCAATTTGTTAATGAGAAACTGATGTCGACCAGTAGAAAGAGCTTTAGTAAACACATCGGCAGATTGATGCTCAGTAGTGATATGCGGAAGAGAAATAACATGTGAATCATATGCCTCACGAATAGAGTGACAATCTACTTCAATATGCTTGGTGCGCTCATGAAAAACCGGATTAGCTGTAATCTGGATAGCACTAGTATTATCGGCATGGAGAGGTGTAGGATCAGTTTGGCAAAAGCCAAGCTCAGCCAATAGCCCCCGAAGCCAAAGAATCTCTGAGCAAGCAGATGACATAGCTCGATACTCAGACTCCGTGGAGGATTTAGAAACGCGATCTTGCTTCTTGCTTTTCCAAGAAATGAGTGAGGAACCAAGAAACATGCACCAACCAGTAACGGACCGTCGAGTATCAGGACACCCCGCCCAATCAGCATCACTATAAGCAACAAGACTGATGGGAGAGTTGATAGGAAAGAACAAACCTCGGGCAGAAGTGCCATGCAAATAACGGATGATTCGACGAACAGCAGTGAGATGAAGATGCCTGGGTGCTTGCATGAATTGACTAACCTGTTGAACAGCAAAGGAAATATCTGGACGAGTAATAGTCAGATAGTTAAGGCTGCCTACTAGGCGCCTATACAAAGTAGGATCAGAAAGAAAATCACCCTCGTCACAGCGATATTTAACATTCACTTCCAAGGGAGTATGAACAGAACGACCATCCTGTAGACCAGCCAAAGAAACCAGTTCTTGAGTATACCTATGTTGATGTAAAAAAATACCAGCAGAAGTAGAACACACTTCAAGGCCTAAAAAATAGTGTAAAGGACCCAAATCTTTCATATGAAAAACGCCTTGAAGTCGCTCCTGAAGCTGAGAAATCAATTCAGAATCAGTCCCAGTAATAACAATGTCATCAACATATACCAGAAGCAAGACAATTCCCTTCGAAGTTTTGGACAGAAACAAGGAGGAATCATACTGACTTTGAACAAAAGAGAAGCTAAGAAGAGCATCACGAAATTTATTGAACCAAGCCCGAGGCGCCTGTTTCAAACCATAGAGTGACCGCTTTAACTTACAAACATCTGAAGAAGGAGTAGAGAATAACCCAGATGGTGGAGTCATGTAGACATCCTCTTTAAGATCCCCATGCAAAAAGGCATTTTTAACATCCATTTGTCGTAAAGACCACCCCTTGGAAGCAGCAATAGCAAGAACAAGGCGCACAGTCGTCATCTTTGCAACAGGAGCAAATGTCTCCTCGTAGTCTACTCCATACTCCTGCCTATTACCGAGAGCGACCAACCTTGCTTTATATCTATCAAGGGAGCCATCAGATCGCAGCTTGACAGAATACACCCATTTACAACCAATGGGATGAATACCAGCAGGACAAGGAACAAGATCCCAGGTATGATTTTCTTGAAGAGCCTGAAGTTCATCTTGCATGGCTCGGGCCCAACATGCTTGTTTAGCTGCCAAAGAATAAGATGTAGGAACTGGAGCATGAGATAAAGTGGCAGAAAAACCATACCTATCTGGAGGACGACGAACACGAGTCCCTCTTCGAGGAACCTCCGGAGTTGGCAATGGATCAGGGTCGGGAAGGACTTGTGGAAGTGGAGGGGGCAGTCGTCGCTGATAGACCATACCCTGTTTAAAACGCTCAAATGGGCGAGAAATGCCATCAAAGTGAGGAAGAAGAACACGTTCCAAGGAAGAAGCATGTTGCTGAAAATAATACTCATGTTCAAAGAAAATCACATTTCTAGAAATGCGCATGCGATTGTCAACATCATCATAACATAAAAACCCCTTGTGAGCAGTACTATAACCCAAAAAAACACACCTAACAGATTGAGCTGTAAGCTTGTGGCGTTCATGTAAAGGCAAGTGAACAAAACAAACACATCCAAATGTGCGCAGTGTCTGATAATCAGGATGCTTACCAAATAAGCGATAATAAGGAGAATCAAAATGCAACTGTGAAGAGGGAAGACGATTAATTAAATAGACTGCAGTAGACAACGCTTCCACCCAAAACTTAGATGGAACTGAAGACTGCAAAAGCAATGTGCGAACCATATCTAACAAGTGTCGGTTCTTCCGCTCAGCCACCCCATTCTGTTGAGGAGTATAAGGACATGATCGCTGAGAGACAATACCTTTTTGTTGCAAGAAATCCTGGAAGGCATGTGACATATACTCCCCACCATTGTCAGATCGTAAAACTTTTATACAGGTGGAGAACTGTGTCTCAACATAGGCCACAAAAGCTCGAAATGCAGTAAGCACCTCTGCCTTGGAATGCAGAAAATATATCCAAGTAAAACGGCTATAGTCATCAATGAATGTGACAAAATATTTATACTGCCCATGTGAAATAACAGGAGTAATACCCCAAACATCACTATGTATAATTGCAAAACAATGATCAGCACGACTACCACAAGCAGTAAAAGGCAAAGTCTTACTTTTCCCAAGCTTACAAGTAGAACAATCAAGAGACAATATATGAGCAGAAAACTGGGTTTTATTGCCAAGAAAACCACGTTGCATTAAATTATTCAAAATCACATTATTCGGATGGCCTAACCGCTTATGCCAAACTTCAGTCTTATTTGCAACAATATTAGAAGCTAAAGACAAAGTACGAGGAATAGTAAACTGCAATGGAAATAATCTGCCCACTTTAGGTCCCCTCGCGATCACCTTCCCCGACACCTGATCCTGCACAAGACAACCACCACGAGAAAAATGCACATGACAGTTATTTTCCACCATTTGACCAACCGAAATCAAATTAGTAGACAATTCTGGAGAAACAAACACATTGCGAAAAGAAGGTCCAATATCACCAATGGCAGTAATGGGAAGATCATTTCCATTAGCAATCTGTATATTTTGAGTGCCAGTATATGTCCGAAGATTTTGTAACAAATGAGAAGAGCCAGTCATATGATTAGATGCACCAGAATCAATAAGCCAAGGAGAAAGAACATGTGTACCTTGTCCCTGAAGGTTAAAAGCAGAAAATGCTGATAAAATCATCTGTTGTACCATTTCTGGAGTAACAGTAGACTGATTAATGGAAGGAATAGCAGTGGAACAAGTTGCAGCTGGAGGTGTACTGTCTGAAACCGCAGCTTGTAAACCTCGAATTCGACGATTTTCCGGACGAGTAGGACATTCCTTGATAATGTGTCCAGTCTGCTTACAGTAATTACAAAATTTCTTACTGCAATGACGAGCAATATGCCCAAACTCCTTGCAACTGTAGCACTGCATTTGTCCCTTTCCCCGATTCTTCCCTTGAGCAGCATAAGCAACATTAACAATATCAGATGACTCTGTGGATGCACCTATTACAGCCTGTGTAGCCAACCTCTGTTCCTCACGCAATAATTCACCAAAACATATATCCAATGATGGAACTGGATTTCTATTCAGCAATCCAGCCCGAGTAACTTCAAATTCTGGTCTCAATTTCATCAAGAATTGATCACGCCGACTATCATCATGAATTGCTCGAAGACTGACTAAAACTTCATTAGGAACCTTTGCATAAATAATACCAGAATATTCGCTCCAAAGATTAAGAAACCCAGAATAATACTGCTCAATAGAAAGATTACCTTGACTGAAATTGCTAAGCTCAAGTTCTAATTGAAAACGACGAGCGGTATTATCTTGATAATAAATACGTTTTAAATAATCCCACATGTCTTTAGCAGTAGTAAAAGAGCGTAAATTATTTACCATGTGAGCTTCAATAGAGCCTATGATCCAGGAAACAACTCGGGCATCCTTTATCTCCCATTCACTGCGTGCTGTATCACCCGTAGGAGCAGGAGAAGATCCATCAATGTGACCCCAAAGCTCCTTCCCCTTTAGAAACATCCTGATTTGAAATTCCCATGCTGGATAATTCTTTCCTGAAAATCTAATACCCAAGGTCTCCGAAGTCATAATGCAAAAAGAAATTGGAATCAAGAAAATGACTTTAAAAAATAATCGTAAACAGATCCAGAAGCAGGAGAAACTAGAATCCAGAAGCAGGAGAAACTAGAAACAGGAGAACAAAATCGCACTGTCCACCCTCCAAACAAAACCGAAAGACCACGTCGACACCGGAGAAGCACCGGAAATAGGATGGCGACGGCGGAGAAGAAATCGGAGAAGAAGACGCTGCCTCACGCGCTGTCACTCGCCGGCGCGTGGAACAGTACCCGAAACCTACAGATGGCGCGTGAGAGACACTCGCGCAGCTTCCGATCACCGGACTTGGGGAACAGGCCGGAAACACACCGGCGCTACTTCCTTGATGGGCGGTGAGATCCCGATAGATCCAGAAACAGGTAACCCAAAAGAATCCAAAAGATACCAAATTCGAAAAATTTCCAGAAGCCAAAAACAAACCCAGAAATTCAAAATAGCCTAAGTGGCTCTGATACCATGACAGAATTAGAGAGATCAAATGCACTCCTTGATCGTATTCAATAAAACATAGGAATTTATACAAAAATAGAGAAGCTAACTAAGGAAACTAGTATCTGTTAACTAAGGAAACTAAATATATACATTAATACTATATATCTACACTGATATGATATTATCTACACTGATAACTAAAGACCTAAAGTGTTGTATCTCATTTTTCCCTGACCATTGTCTATTTCAGGATCTTGTGACGAAGCAGATACTTGGTAGAGGACATGTATCTGATGGTCTTTATGTTCTTGATTCATGGTTACCTCGTTTTGTGGCTTGTTCAAGTGTTATTTCACCTTTTGAAGCTCACTGCAAGCTGGGACATCCCTCGTTGCCTATTTTAAAGAAAATAAATCCACAATTTAATAAAGTCTCATCATTAGATTGTGAGTCATGTCACTATGCAAAACATCATCGAGGCTCATTAAGTCCTAGAATTAATAAACGAGCGAGGTTTGCTTTTGAATTAGTTCACTCCGATGTGTGGGGTCCATGTCCTGTTGTATCCAAAACAGGATTCAGATATTTTGTTACTTTTGTTGATTTTTCTAAAATGACTTGAATTTATTTTATGAAAAATCGTTCTGAGGTGTTCACTCATTTCTCTGCTTTTTGTGCTGAGATTAAGACACAGTTCAATGTTTCTGTGCACATATTACGGAGTGATAATGCTAAAGAGTACCTGTCAGAACCATTTCAAACCTATATGACTCAACATGGTATTCTCCATCAATCAACTGTTGATACGCCCTCTCAAAATGGAGTGACTGAAAGGAAGAATAGACATCTCCTTGAAACTGCTCGTGCCTTGTTATTTTAGATGAAAGTTCCTAAGCAATTTTGGACTGATGCCGTATCCACAGCATGTTTTCTGATTAACCGGATGCCACCTACGGTACTTAATGGTAATAGTCCCTACCATATCCTTTTTCCTCATAAACCTTTATTTCCAATCGAGCCAAGAATGTTTGGAAGCACGTGTTATGTTCGTGATGTACAGTCCCATATTACAAAACTAGATCCTAAAGCTTTGAAGTGCGTATTCTTAGGATATTCTCGTCTTCAAAAAGGATATCGGTGTTATTCTCCTGATCTCAACAGATATGTGATTTCTACTGATGTAGCATTTTCAGAGCAAGTATCATTTTTCTCTACCAAGTCTACTATCAGTCAGGGGAAGGAAGATGAATGTCTTATCTATAAATCTATATCAAGTTTTGAACAATCAGTGGAAGATAGTGTTACTCATGATGTTTCTCATGTTGATCAGACTTCAGTTTCAGACAAGCCCGTTCCAGACAAGCCACCTATTGTTCAAGTTTATTCTAGGAGAACAGTGACTACTGATACATGTCCTACACCAGAATCAACTTCGTCATTGGATCCTCCACCAAATGATCTTGATCTTCCCATCAGCCTTCGCAAAGGTAAACGCAGTTGTAAATCTACTTATTCCATTGCTAACTTTATTTCATATAATCACTTATCTCCATCATCTAGTGCTTTTATTGCTTCTCTAGACTCCATTTCCATACCTAAAACAGTTAAAGAAGCTTTATCTCATCCTGGATGGCGCACTGCAATGCTTGAAGAAATCAAAGCTCTAGATGATAGCCATACTTGGGAGTTAATAGATTTACCCCACAACAAAAAGGCTGTTGGATGCAAATGGATTTTTGCAATTAAAGTAAATCCAGATGGATCTATTGCCAGACTTAAGGCCCGCCTTGTAGCCAAAGGATATGCACAGACATATGGAATAGATTACTCTGACACTTTTTCTCCTGTAGCTAAGTTGGCTTCTGTTCGTCTATTCATCTCTCTTGCTGCTTCTCAACACTGGCCATTACATCAACTGGATATCAAAAATGCATTTCTTCATGGAGATCTACAAGAAGAGGTATATATGGAGCAACCACCTGGTTTTGTTGCTCAGGGGGAGTATGGGAAAGTTTGTCGCTTAAAGAAATCTCTATATGGACTAAAACAGAGTCCTCGCGCTTGGTTTGGCAAATTCAGTAAGATTGTCCAAGAGTTTGGGTTAAAGAAGAGTCAAACTGATCATTCCGTATTCTACAGACAATCAGCAGCTGGTGTTATTCTCCTTGTTGTATATGTCGATGACATTGTAATTACAGGAGGTGATTACGAAGGAATCTCTTCTCTTAAGTCTTTCTTGCATGATAAATTTCACACTAAGGATTTGGGTCAACTGAAATATTTTCTGGGAATAGAAGTTTCAAGAAGTAAGAAGGGAATTTTTTTATCCCAAAGAAAGTATGTTCTTGATTTACTTGCAGAAACCGGAAAATTGGGAGCTAAATCACATAGTACCCCTATGGCCCAAAATGTACAACTCACAAAGGATGATGGTGATCCTCTTGATGATCAAGAAAGATACAGGCGGTTAGTTGGAAAATTGAATTATCTTACAGTTACTCGTCCAGATATTGCATTTGCAGTAAGTGTTGTTAGTCAGTTTATGACAGCCCCAACAGTCAAGCATTGAGAAGCTTTGGAGCATATCCAATGTTATTTGAAGGGGGCTCCTGGACTATGTATGCTCTACAGTGATCATGGACATAACCGCATTGAGTGATTTACTGATGCAGACTGGGCAGGATCTAAGACTGATAGAAGATCAACTACAGGATATTGTGTTTTTGTTGGAGGAAACTTAGTATCTTGGAGAAGTAAGAAGCAAACTGTAGTGTCCAAGTCAAGTGCAGAATCTGAATATAGAGCCATGTCACAGGCTGCATGTGAAATCCTATGGATTCGTCATTTGCTTGCTGAAATTGGTATAAATCCCTCTACTCCAGCCAAACTTTGGTGCGATAATCAGGCTGCTCTCCACATTGCCTCAAATCCAGTGTATCATGAGCGAACCAAACATATTGAAGTGGACTGTCACTTCATTCATGAGAAAATTCAAGATAATGTGATTTCAACAGGACATGTGAAAACAGCAGAACAATTAGGTGATCTATTTACAAAGTCTTTAAATAGGCCGCGAGTTGAATATTTATGTAACAAGCTGGGCATGATCAATATCTATGCTCCAGCTTGAGGGAGAGTGTTACAGACTGTCATGATACGTGATTATAGGAGCAAATATAGGAGTAGTAGGAGCAAAAATAGTTAACAAACGTAGTTGACTTCCAATACAATTTTTGTATATAAATATGTAATTGCTGAGTAATAAGAAAAAGAACACTTGTTTACTTACAATAAGATAGGCAGCTGCTAGTACAGCATCCCCCTAATATGACTTTGGAACATGCATAGTAAACATAAGGGATCTAGCAAATTCTAACAAATGCCTATTTTTTCTTTCAGCTATACCATTTTGAGCATTAATATTAAGGACAACTAGTTTGGTGAATAATCCCATGAGACTCCAAATAAGTATCAAACCTACTATCCATATATTCTGTCCCATTATCAAACCACAAAACTTTTATTTTAGCATCAAATTGGGTGTGAACCATTTTATGAAAAAATTAAAAACAGGAGAAAGCATCACTCTTTGCCTTAATCAAATACACGTAAGTCATTCTAGTGCAACAATCAATGAAAGTAACAAACCATCGATTTCCAGACAGAGGCAGTCTGTGTAGGCCCCCAAACATCAAAATGAACAATCATAAATGGCTCACTGGCTTTATTATCACTCAAAAGATAAGAGTTTTTAGTATGTTTAAAATACTCACAAGCATCACAAGATAAACAATCAAACTGAGTTCTAGCAAATAAATTAGGATAAAATTTTTCTAAGACAAAAAATGACGGATGCCCTAATCGTCTATGCCACTGAATTATCTCCTAGTTAACATCCTGATATCCCCCAAAAAAAGCCAAATCTAGACTTTCTTCCAGCATATATAAGCCATCATGCTCTCTACCACTGTTAATCCTCCTCCCTGTTTGAAGATCCTGAAAGATACAATAATTAGGAAAAAATTCAACCTTACAGTTAAGAGTTTTAGTGATAGCACTAACAGATAAAAGATTGACGGAAATTGAGGAACATGAAGAACATAAGACAATTTAATATTAGGAGTACAGACAACAGAACCTGTCCCACAAATAGGGGTTAAAAACCCATCAGCCACCCTGACACTATTCCTTTTTAAACAAGGATAGTTAAGAAAACCTTTAGAAATGCCTGTCATATGTCTATTCGCACCAGAATCAATAATCCATAAGTTATGATGAGAAAAAATAGTACCTGACTTGACAAAATTAGAAGTAGTACTGGAGGAGGGATTAAGCTGAAACAGGAGACGCCTGAAATGCAAAATTTTATCAGAAGAGAGACTTTCAACTGAGGCTGACTCCTTAGATGATTCTACTGTTTCTAACACATGTGCTTGAGCCTTTGTTGGATTAGCTCGTTTTCCCCCATGGCCCCTATTAGGTCTCCCATGCAACTTCCAGCAAGTCTCTTTAGTATGCCTTGGCTTACCACAGTAATCACAGTGCAAATGATCTTTATCAGAAAGAGTATTTTTTGGTTGGTCAAGAGAGATATGGGTAGTTAAGCCCGACTTCTCAATAGGTGCAGTATAAAGCATAGCACTTCTTCTGGTCTCTTCCTGCTGGATTAAAGAATGTGCCTCCTCAAGAGAAGAAAAAGGAGTTATGCCAATAACTTGAACTCGCATTTGATCAAATTCAGGATTTAGACCAGCCAAAAAAATCATAAACCCTCTCCTTTTCAATCATATTTTGAATCAGTACCGCATCAACACATTTTGCTTGAAAATCCTGATAATGATCCAGTTCCTATCATAAACTACCCAGCTCAGAAAAATAATCTGAAACAATAACCTCACCTTGTTTTGTACCATGAACTTTGTTCCTAAGCTCAAAGATCCGAGCATCATTTTCCATTCGAGAATAGGTGGTTTTTGCAGCTTTCCATATCTTCTCTGCAATGTCAAGCAGTAAATACTGTGCCTCCTCAAGAGTATTTTTTGGTTGGTCAAGAGAGATATGGGCAGTTAAGCCCGACTTCTCAATAGGTGCAGTATAAAGCATAGCACTTCTTCTGGTCTCTTCCTGCTGGATTAAAGAATGTGCCTCCTCAAGAGAAGAAAAAGGAGTTATGCCAATAACTTGAACTCGCACTTGATCAAATTCAGGATTTAGACCAGCCAAAAAAATCATAAACCCTCTCCTTTTCAATCATATTTTGAATCAGTACCGCATCAACACATTTTGCTTGAAAATCCTGATAATTATCCAGTTCCTGTCATAAACTACCCAGCTCAGAAAAATAATCTGAAACAATAAGCTCACCTTGTTTTGTACCATGAACTTTGTTCCTAAGCTCAAAGATCCGAGCATCATTTTCCATTCGAGAATAGGTGGTTTTTGCAGCTTTCCATATCTTCTCTGCAATGTCAAGCAGTAAATACTGTCTAGAAATTTTAGGATGCATAGAATTCAGGAGCCAAGACATAACCAGTGAATTATCTAAGTCCATTGACTAAAATTAGGATCAGTGATGGATGGTGGTTTTTTACTTCCATCAATATAAGCCTGCAACCTTCTAGCCTTGATCGACAATAAACATGACCTAGACCAGACTAAATAAGTACTGCTCCCATCTAGTTTAACTGGGCTAATTTGAGAATATGGACTCATTAATTGGATAATGTTTATCTACTTCCTTATTATCATCCTTAGTATTTGACATAATAGAGAGGCTAAAAAATACCAAAAACAAACAGCAGAAAAACAACCCAAAACAGAAGCACAGAACCTATTCACGTTGGACCCAGAAACCAAGGAAGCCGGAAGTCACCGGAGATCAGTGGGTTAGAGGTGCAAAAGGCTGGCGAGTCGATCGGAAGAAAAACAGGCAGCAAAAGGTGGCCGGAGGTGGTGCCACGCGCGTCACGCGCAGGCGAGTGGAGGAAGGGCAGAAAACAACGGGCGGCGCGTGTGCTCATGCGCTGCTTCGGACGGAACCGGAAAGCTAGGTACCGGCCGAACTTGACCCGATCTACCTTCCGGTGGGGGGCTGTGTCGAAAGAGAAGGGCTGAAACGTTACCTTCTATACTTGCCGAAAAAAAGGTTACCGAAATTAACCAACTGCAGAAGGGAGTTAACTCGACCTTTGAAACGGCAGTGGCTCTGATACCATGTAGATTTTGTGGAACGAGATTTTTTCTATTATCTCAAGTACTCACTAAAAATAATGATACAAGGGTATATTTATATGTATACAAATAGTATAAATAAAAAATACTATTCTACCCTTAATTACAAGCTATCTAACAAAATAGAGTAACCAACATGATTACAATATACATGCAATGGCAGTAAATCTAACAAAAATTGGTCATTAATAATTTGACAATCCAAACAAAACTTAGAATTATTAAGGTTAGGTTGAGATCAAACAAATCACATTAAAAAAATAAAATAAACAAATAAATAAAAAGAAGAAGAAGAAGAAGAAGGCCTAATAAATAATAAGCACTAAAACTCGGCAGTGCATTTCATTTAGACACTTAAACTTTTCCACTAACCTATTGAACACCTCAAGTACTACATTGTGTAAATTTGAAGCCATTGATCACAGAATTCGAGAGAGAAAGGTGCATGTATTTTAAATGCACTAATGGGGCATAAGAACAAATAAGATTTGGACACGTGTCCAGTGTGCATAAAAGTAAATGTTGAGTGGGGAGACCTCATTCTAGCCAAATGGAATTTTCCTAAATAAATAAACTATAATAGTAATACAAAGACCACAAAAACTTAAGGTAGAACCGGTGGTCACCACCAATACAAAATTTGCTGGTGAGTAGGCAAGTATAACTGCAGGTGACTAGTGGGCATGCCATGAAGAATAAACAAGTCAAAGGGCACCTTGTGGTCCGGAGAAAAACAAATTGCCAATATCTTGAAATAAGTCAACTTCTCCCTGGAAGCTGGAAGATAATGATCCAAAATCTTGGCCCTGCCAAGAAATATGTGCGTCGTTGCCGTTGTTATTGTGTCATTGAACAATGAAGGTCCTGTGCTACTTTAGGAACCAAGACAATTGCAAGTGCAAAAATAGAGTAAAAAAACCATATCAAGTTGTTGAGCATATATATGATACTCCTATAATAGTGGATTTACAAGATTTGGCACACATATTTGCATTACTTTACTCAAAATGATTACTGGGCATGACCCACAACATATCAAGAAGAAATTCACATGAGTTTTTTGCAGCCACAGATTATGTCGAGCAAGTTGTTTTCTATGGGAATGTTAAGCCTAAAATGTTATGGAAGTTAGAGTAGTGGTTAGAATTTGAACAGGAAAAGATAATGAAAGTACGTCAAAAAATAGCGGATCTTACTGTATCTGAATGTGTAGAATAAAAGAGCAACTCAGAGAAGAAGATGAAGAAGTGAGGTTTCATTTACTGACAAAATTGTTGAACCAAAAGGAAATTCAAGGACCAAAATTCAACTATAAATTTCTAAGAGACGGCATCTTTTGTTTCATGTTTCCAAGAGACAATTCAATGGGATGGTCCTTCTGGCTTATTGTGTCATTGTTACTGTAAAACGTCAAATAGGTTTTATGTAATTTTTAATGTTAAAGTTGCACATTCAGAGACAACTAACAACTTAACCTGCTTTTCTTTGGGTGTACAACACGAATTTTAACACGTGAGCAATAATGGTTGAGGTGTTCAATAAATTATTTATTGAGGAAGTTCAAGTGGCTAAAAGATAAATGCTGCCAAATTTAAGTGCTTACATATGTATTAGGCCAAAAGAAAAAATCTAAATAATGAAGGTGGACATAAACAAATTCCATCCAGTTTGGCCAAGTGAGAATTTAACTCACATACATATATTTGCACAAACAAAAACAGAACAATGCCTTGCTACATCTCAACTCTTGGCAAGAATAATCTTGTTAGATTTGAAGTTTCACCTATAAAAGACGAGCTTCAACTATAGTTAGCCATATAATTAACAATTTGCAAGACCACACAAATTTTAGCAACTGAACTTTGCCAATAATGCATTCATATCACTAAAGAAAATATTCTCAATAAGTAAAAATTCCATTAGAACAAGTTAAAACTAAAAAATGTTTCTTAACTCTTAGTAACTGAACTTTGCCAATATTGCATTCCTTTTTTTTTTTTTTAATTAGTCAATCCCAAAAAAAATTTATCCAATTAGTTAGCATTCTTACGAAATACTAAAATATTATTGCACTATACATTCCCATATATAAGTTAAGCCAAATTAAAGTTGCCCTAAGAAAAACAATAAAAAAATAAAAAATAAAAAAGCTAAGCTAAGCTAAACCAAAATAGATAAAAAGCCGAAACAGGTAATTAAGCCAAAAAGTTACAAGTAATCAATTGAATTATATGGGAATATAATGTGTTAAAAAAAAAACTCATAACACCATCTCCGAATCAGAAAAGAATGTGCCAGATCCATAAAATCTCTTTTTTACTAGTTATTTTTCATATTAATCTTCTATAGTTATATTTATTTTTTCTGTGTATTAAATAGTTTCCCCATACACGTCTCAAACGCAATTAATAGAAGAAGAAAAGTGGGAAAAAGACATCGATCTTATCTATCTAATGAATCTACAAAAGCTTAAATTCTATTCTGTAATACTTTCATCACTAGAACAAATTTTCTCAAAAAAAGTAAAAATTACAAATGTAATTCAGCTTGAAAAAAGAAAATATTCACCTCTGGAGCTAAGAAAATCAAAGCTACCGTAGTCCAAGACTCTGAACAAATGAAAATTTCAATTAATCAAGTTGTAATTTTTTAACAGACGACTTATGATTAGAAGGTGTGTAATGCAGAATCTAGTATGTCCAGTGTACCGAAATATGACCCCTAAGATTATACCCACTAACACATCATCACATAGAAATTAAAAGTAGATTTCTAAACATTAAGCCTAACATCTAACACATAAATTATACCCCAAAATCCTTCTCACCTTCTGTTCGAAAGTTCCCTACCTCTCCCACTCTGTTTTCATTTCTCTCACCCAAACCACTATCATCGGAGCTTACTTGGCCGGCCACCCCACAGAGCCTCCATGCCGACCACCTCTGTTTTTGTTACTCTAATTAACAATTGGTTGTTATTTCTGAATTATCTCATATGACTAAAGATCATCCCCTTTTCAACATTGATGACTAAGAAAATGTTAATTTTTGTAATTGAAAAATCAAGAGCCGGTAAAATATTTTTAAGAATTATGATAAATTACGTTTGTGTGGAATTTTTATTGCCTTGAAGGTATTTTTAGAATTATATTTTTATCTTAAAAAATAATTTTATTTATTTTCGTTAATGGTTAACCTTAAATATTGTTTAACCTAATTAATTTTAATGGCTAATTGGTTAGCAGTTAACCAATCTTAAGGGACTGGTTTAAGTCAAAGTTTTGTGAAACAAGATTTACTGGGCTGGATTTAAAATTTTATTTATGGATTAGTTAACCAGTCCATGAATACCCTTATTATTTCCTGAGTTTACTGATTACAAATTACTAATAAGTGACAATTTTTGAATGTTAATACAGTGCATTATTTAATTAAAAAATAATATTTCAATACAAGGAACTTATTTATGCAAAAAAAAAAATGCATTAAGATCAAGATCAATAAATCAATTGCTAAGATCTTGATGTTGAAAGGTTCGAACTTGGCAATTTTATCCAATAGCCTTTCTTTCATCTAAGCAATGCATGCAAATCCCAATTTTTTTTAAAAAAAAAAAGAAGGAGAGATACAACAAGTGGAGGCTCGAACATGAGATCTCCGACTTTATTAAAACCAGTTTTACTGCTAAAATGTCTAATCGAAAATGCAAATCCCAATTAAGTCTAATTGAATTGACACAAACTGTCCTTGAAAAGATGAACTAGAGAAATTATGCATTCCACTGAAAGCCCAAAAGCAACGCATCCCCCAACACAAAAAACTTAAGGAGCAGCACCTCCCACACCACAAAAAAAAAAACTAAGGTAAAAAGTCGGTCATAAATAATGAAAAGAAAACTTGAATATGAAGAAAAAAAAATACCAATAAGCTTTAGCTTTGTCCTTAGCTTAAAAGCCCCAATCTTGTCCTAGGCTTGTGAGGTTTAGAGTACACTACCCCATCAGCGATCTCATAACTAAAAATAAAATGGCAAAAATATTAGTGCAAATCCCTATTCTGTAGTGACAAACATTTAAATAATCCCTACTACAGGTACTAATATTCTGCACCTGTTGAACTTGAACAACCTAACAAGGTGCAAAAATGAACGGATCTTGGAACTCAAAGCAAGATCAGAGCAAGAAAAGCTGCTGATAATAGAGCCTAAATTTCCGAAGCTGGGAAGTTCCTACCTACCTCCCTCCTTGAGGACATATGGTCAGGAACCAACTATTCCTGCAAATCACAGTATGAGAAAACCAGGATAAGTAGCAATATATAATAGTAATGAGGAGAAGAGAAAACCAGACAAATGGCTGTTTTAGTATTGCTCAAGAAATTAGAAAAATAACAGATGCTTGGAGGAATTCGAGAGCTCCCACTCTCCTTCAAGAACTCAATACAAAATTCGCATACCAAAATATCCCAGCTAAACCACCTTTTATTCCCAATATCTCATATCCCAAGGAGTAACTAACTCTCCTCTCCTTTTCGGTTACAAAAGCAAATTATCAAACTAACTATTGCCACCTATAATTCTCTTTCCATCCCTATCCTTGCGCCTGATGTAAGTGATTCTAATAGGGGGCCTATCATTACCCGCAGCCCAAAGAGCAACCTTGTCCTCAAGGTTGAAGGCAGGCAACTGTGCTGCAAACGTTTCAAAAGACTCCCAGTAATCTTCAAATGCTGGCAGGTCCTTCCACCGTATCAAAACCTCACTCTTTTCCCGATCTGTTGTGGCTGGGCGGATGTCTCAAACCTCCAATGGTTCTACTAACAGTTCCATATCAAGCGTGAGGGTCGGAGGAATGTTGGTTGAAGAGGGATGTAAGCCAACAGCCTTCTTCAGTTGGGACACATGAAGGCAGGCAAGATAAGAGCATAAGCCACTAGTCCAATCCATTTTTCTATAGGAAAAGGACCATAGTACCTTGGTGCCAACTTTTCATTTTTATGGGTAGCCAAAGAAGATTGTTTGTAGGGCAGTAATTTGAGGTAAACCAAGTCTCCAACTGCAAACTAAATAGATCAACATTTGGGGTTAGCAAAATGCTTTATCTTTTGTTGAGCTCGATGCAGATGTTGTTTTAGTTCATCCAAAAGGACATCGCGATTAATGACATAATGGTCAACTTCTTGATTGGCAGCTGAACCCCACTCATACCTTGCTAATGGAGGAGGAGGATGGCCATAGAGGGCTTGGAAAGGAGACTCCTAAAGAAGAGTGGCAGGCTATGATGTAATGATACTCAGCCCAAGCCAACCAAGAATACCAATGAGAAGGGCTGTCCATAATAAAGCAGCGAAGATAAATTTCTAAACATTTGTTGACGATTTCGAATTGTCAGTCGGTTTAGGGGTGATAGGCAGTACTGCGCCTCAATTCAGAACCTTGCAAGCGGAACCGTTCTCGCCAAAAGTAACTCATGAAGACTTTATCACTATCAGAGATGATGCTCTGTGGTATACCATGAAAGCGAACTACTTCTCGCAGGAACAACTTAGCAGCAAACGGTGCAATAAAAGGATGCTTAAGGGCCAATGTTTTTTAAAAATAAATAAATAAACACGTTATAAATACAATGCAATTAAAATATTTCAATAAATATAATTAAAATTTAAGTGAAGGTACAAAACATAGGAAATTAACAATATAGGAAATTAATAAATTCAAGTCTATGAGTCTTTTCATTTTTCTATGAGCCAATTTTGAATGCAACAAAAACAATCAAACTATCGGTGCTCTTAATCATGAAAAACAATTAGTAATCAAAGAAAGATAAATAAATATGTAGAAAGGAACAAGCAATTACAACTTCTCTCCTAAGCTTACTATTTAATAAATATGTATGCTTGTGTTAAATTGTGTTTTTTCAAGTCTCATTTATGCATCTTCAAGGATGGGCCAGAACTGGTTTCTCAATGGTCATTGGCTCCGTCTTTTGACAGCTTTAATTCCTTCTTATTTTCCATGGTACAAACTAAAGATTCCAAGAATCTGACTGAACTAAACCATAAACTCAAATGGTTTCGGTCTGTTAAACTAACAAACAAGAGAACTATTTGAAACCACAACAATACGCTAATGGTGAAACAGATGCTATCATTAATACCAAACCTATATCTATTATATTTATATCAGTCCCTTTAAGTAGATTGTAACCTACCAATGTTTCCATTCTAAACAGAGTAGTGCCAGTGAATAATAAGTGGTAGTGGAGGAGGAAGGTGGCTATAAAACAATACTACAAAGAGTATTTTATGGGTTATTTCATGCACAAATAGCATTAAGTAAGACCATTACTTATTGAAATATTATATAATGACTAATTAGCATGAAGCCATAATTGTTGAAAGAGAGGTCATCGGCACAACTATTTTGCTGATGCAGTTGTCAAGCTAAAATTACAAATGTCAACATTCATATATAGAAAATGAAAATTGAAGTGAACTGTAGACTTTATTACGAGTTTGCTTCTCACAATTCAGAGACGTGCTCATTTTCATAGGCAAATCCCAAGATCAAAGAATTCATGTATTAATCAAGAAAAATAGACTGCTCAATGAAGAAACTTTAGATTTCTTCAAGTATTTATCATACAGTGCCACACAAATGGCTTTCTGGATTCACATCTGTATCTTTACAACAACAACATACACATATATATATATGTTCATGTATTAATCAAGAAAAATAGACTGATCAATGAAGAAACTTTAGATTTCTCCAAGTATTTATCATACAGTGCCTCTGAATTGTGAGAAGCAAACTCGTAATAGAGCCTACAGTTCAATTTTCATTTTCTATATATGAATGTTGACTCTAGACTCTATTACGAGTTTGCTTCTCACAATTCAGAGACACGTGCTCATTTTCATAGGCAAATCCCAAGATCAAAGAATTCATGTATTAATCAAGAAAAATAGACTGATCAATGAAGAAACTTTAGATTTCTCCAAGTATTTATCATACAGTACCACACAAATGGCTTTCTGGATTCACATAATTAGCAGAGATTGGGCACTGGTATAATTCAGAGCAGACATTATTAATTAAATTAAAAGCCTCAAATAATTTACAATCAGAATTTTCACATTTAGAAATGGACAGAAAGCATTTGCACCACCAAATTGCCTACATATAGCAATGCTATTAAATTGATTTTGATTGGATTAAAACAAGAAAAATCACCTGAGAAGCAGAAATGCAAATTCCAGTTGTTGTTCTGATGAAAGAACAGTTGTAGGTAGACGCCCAGTGAAGATTCTGCAAACATACAAACATCAATCACAATTACAGACTTGTGAAGAAAAACCACTGCAAATTGAAGTGAAGAAAAACCACTGCAAATTGGAGTGGAGAAAATCCACCAGTACCATACCTATTCTAAGTCTTGAATTGAAGATAAATTTGGAGAGGGAAAGAGAAAACCCAAATCTGAAAAAAGAACAACAAAAGGAACATGAATTCCTAATTCAAGGCTTTCATTAATGAATCAAAGGTAATAGAAAAGAAAAATCAAAATCAAAAGTCTAAATTATATAATCAAACCCATGGAATGAAGAACCAACAGATGTACCATAATTAAGAGTTAAAAAAATGAACAGCAGAACAACTGACCAGCGACGCACCAGTCACCCAGGAGAACGGAAGAGGGCGGTGGCGACAGGCGGATGGCAGGGCGAGAGGCGAACGGCAGTGGCGAGAGGCGGAGAGCGGTTGCGAGCTCAAATTTGGCGATGGCGAATGGAGAAGCAGCTCTGCTCTAGGGGCTTTGATCGAAGAAGGAGAAACAGGGAAAAATGAGTGCCTAGTTGATTTTTTTTTTTTACCTCAGACAATTTATGTTTTAATATTTTAAAAAAACTATGCTTAAATTCAATCCATATATTATATGTTCTATATAACAATAATAATAATAATTAATCTATATTATATATAAATGTATACAGTAGCTGAAACCTTTTGTAGACTAAATTAACTTTCTATTTTTATGTTATTCATAAAAAAAGTCAAAATTAATAAAAAAATCAATTCATTCCATTTTCAATTTTTATCAGCTTTACTATGCATATTAAACATATATCTTTATTACAATAATTTAAATACTATATCAATACGATTGAATGTCATGTATTTCAATTTTTTAAAAATAGTGTAAATATATATTTATTATTTATAAAATTAATAAGTATATATACACAATAGGTTATTGTTAAAATTTAATTATTCAAATAAATTATAAAGTCAAATTCAGGTGTCTCCATATATGTTAACTTTAATATTTACTATAACATTTTATATGAAAAGAAAATAAGAAAATTTGATTTCTAATCTAAAATTGTTTAAAATTTTAATACGTAAAGGAAAAATAGTGGGGATTTAATTTATGAACCAAATTTATTTAATATTTAAATTGAAAATATTAGTAATAGGCTTAGTTTTTTTATGTAGTTACTAGTTAACCATATGTTTATGGTTTACTTAGATTTAATTTTACTATCGAATTATTAACGATACAATCTTTAATTTTAATTGTCTTACAATAATTTAAAGTAGTCATGGTGGTGTTGTAAATAGAAAGTAAAAGATCAAAATCAATAACTTTTGTGAGAATAAAATAATTTAAAAAGTCGAAAAATTTAAAAAAATACTTATTCTATTATCAAAAACTAATATGCATGGCAAATTAGATAGGTTGGACGGATTTGTATCGGGTTATAAATGGACGGATTATAAATGACCTAAAAAGTATGGGTCATATATGAATCAATACATGAATAAGTTGGAAGGTTTGAGTCGATCCATAAATTTACTACATGTTTGGCCTGCATGGATTGCATTGCGATCCAAATGCGTCTTTTTTGTGGCCATTATGAATCGCTTCGTGGCCCAAATTGGTCACAACCCATTTGACATATTTTTTTAATGAAAATAATTTTCAATATAACGACATACTACTAAAATGTTTACTATAAAAAAAATATTGGCAAAAAAAAAAATTAGGTGGCTCAAATGGATCGGATGAAAGCCAAACGGATCAAGTTTTGGGTCAATCCATTTGATTCACTTTTTAATTAAACTGACCCTTAATATAATATGTTACTAAAAAGACTACAGTAAAAAAAATGTTGATCCAAATAAATCAGATAGCCTTGATGGATTAGATGATAGCTCAAACATGCCATGATATGAATTAATTCATTTTATCTATTTTTTAAAATAAAAATAACTATATATAATGACGAGATATTAAAAAATCACAATAAAACAATATTATCCTAAATAGATCGTATGTTGATTCAAATGAGTCGGGTAGTCCAAATAAATTGAATGGTAGCTCAAACGGACCAAAATGTGAATCAATCAATTTGATTATTTTTTATCAAAAAATAATTTTCAGTATGATAGCAGGGTGCTTAAAAAGAATTAATCTAACAAAAATATTAATAAAAATATTGGATATCGATTGTCAAGCCTGAATTGTGAATACTGATGTTACATTACATAAATAATGCGCAAGCACTTCCAATTCATACAACGAGTCTCGCCAATTGGAAAGTAAAACTTAGCAGTTCCAATTTTACACTTTCATGAGAATCTGGACATGCTTTATAAACATGTATTTGGCAGCAAACGCTTGAAACTTTCAGCTGAAAAGCACCCGTCAATCAGAGCATCCACCTTTTGATATTAAAAGGCTTGTCTCAGAGCTGCCACAAATCAATCAAAGCTAGCTTTCAAAAATTTCAGCAACTCATTCCTTTTATTTTCTGCTTCCTTATCCTCTTTTGACCTCTCAAGTTTCAGTAAAATCTACAAATCAGGATCGGACAATTGAGTGCAAAGAATTGTTATTCCATTGACAATTGCGGCTTTTGACCGTGGAACCCACATGTTGGGGCAAACTTTTTTTATTGATGCTGCAGCTCATGTATGTATGTATGTATGTATGTGTATATATATATATATATATAAAAGGGTGCAAGCGGCAGCTGTACCTGCTGCCTCTGTGCTCCTCTTTTTCTTTTCTAAAAAAACTAAACAATAATTTAATAATAATATAATAAATAATATTATTATATTAATATTATTTATTATAATAAAATAGAATTATAATAGAGATAAAATAAAGTAGGAAATATATTTATTGAATATAATAATATAATTATAATATAGTAATATTTAATAATATACGAAATGAAATTTTATTTTTTAATTGTCCAACTATAAATTCTGCAAGAATATTAGGATTTCCATAGGATTTTGATATTTTTCTTGTATTTTTATTTTTTATGTGTTTTTATTTTTTCTTTTTTCTAAAATAGAATTATAATAGAGATAAAATAAAGTAGGAAATATATTTATTGAATATAATAATATAATTATAATATAGTAATATTTAATAATATACGAAATGAAATTCTATTTTTTAATTGACCAACTATAAATTCTGCAAGAATATTAGGATTTCCATAGGATTTTGATATTTTTCTTGTATTTTTATTTTTTTATGTGTTTTTATTTTTTCTTTTTTCTATATATAATAAATTTAGATGGATACAAATATGAAAGTTATTTTTATTTTTTGTTCTTTTAATTTTTTTAAATTTTTGTCATTTTTAGTTCAATAAACTGAGATTCGAAATTATTAATCTTATATTAACTGGTTTATATGGTATAAACTTAATTTATACATATATCCAATTTAAGTT
The DNA here is from genome assembly GCA_947683425.1 of Excoecaria cochinchinensis. Lineage (NCBI taxonomy): Eukaryota > Viridiplantae > Streptophyta > Magnoliopsida > Malpighiales > Euphorbiaceae > Excoecaria > Excoecaria cochinchinensis. Next base: position 15,607,364 of record CANTUQ010000092.1, read on the forward strand.
TAATAAAATAATTTAAAAATATTTTTACAAAAAAAAACTTAATTGTGTGAGCTTTTTTTTTTTTATTTTTTCTATATATAATAAATTTAAATGGATACAAATATGAAAGTTATTTTTATTTTTTGTGTTCTTTTAATTTTTTTTAAATTTTTGTAATTTTTAGTTCAATAAATTGAGATTCAAAATTATTAATCTTATATTAAATGGTTTATATGATATAAACTTAATTTATACATATATCCAATTTAAGTTTAATAAAATAATTTAAAAATATTTAAAAAAAAAAACTTAATTGTGTGAGCTAAAATTTCAATATTGCTATTATAAAAATTTTAAAAACTTATGAAAACCCTAATATTCTTGTAGAATTTATAGCTGGACAATTAAAAAATAGAGTTTCGTTTTCGTATATTATTAAATATTACTCTATTATAATTATATTATTATATTTAATAAAGATATTTCATACTTTATTTTATCTCTATTATAATTCTATTTTATTATAATAAATAATATTATTTATTATATTATTATTAAATTGTTATTTATTTTTTTTTTTAAAAAAAAAAAGAAAAATGGGTGCACAGTTGTGTATATATATTATATATATATATATATATATATATATATATATATATATATATTGATGACACTGCTTTTAACTGCGTCATCAATAAAAAAAAGTTTACCCTAACATGTGGGTCCAGAGTCAGAAGCTTTATGTATATAAGGAATGAAGAAGACGTGCACTAAATGTCAAGTTTCAAGAAAATAAAATAAAATTAAAAAAAAAAAAAGTCAAAAAAGCATTTTCTTGAGTCAACATCTTGGTCTCTATTCAATTTAGTAATTTACCCTTATTTTATGCAATTGCAGCTCACTCTAACATGCTTAAATTCAATATAAATGGCTCGTGAAACAAACCCAGTACACAATATATCTGTATACATTTACATGCCAAAGAGTTGACCAAATTGTTTACAACTACAAAATAAAAACCAACTACAAAGAAAAACCGAAATAAATACCAAGCATAAGCATGTTTGCATAAATTGGATTATTTACAAAATAAAAACTCAAAATTTAAAGTGCTGGTCATTGTGTTTTCTGTCTACATGAATTGGATCGGAGGATTTCCTAGGGTTCTCATAGACCCAACATGGAATTGATTAAAAATCTGCAGTTAAAAGCATAAACTTAAAATATTTTAGAAATATATAGAGCAAGACCAGACCAAACACTGCTCCCAATTACATACTGATAACACAGTAAATATCATCCGCTTTCAGGCCCATGAAACCGACCTAAACATTGGTAAGACCCAAGGCCCCCATGGCAAAGCGAACTGGCACGAGCCCCAAGGAGGACCGATCGGACGACGTGACATCCCGTCCCATCATCCGCGTGACACAAGGCAGTGCTCACCTCAACCTCCTGCTCGCTGTCACTTCGCCGGATACCTACTCTGATAGCCAGATATCACTCCTCTAGGCACTCAAGTGCCCCTCAACATCTCTTATAAATAGTCCAGCCAGCAATGGCCCCATGTATTGAACCTTGAGCACTCTCTCTCTAAGCTTTCTCTCTCTAAAATTACTGACTTAAGATTCGGAGTGCTTACGCCCGGTCCGACCGGGCATTCTTCCTTGCAGGTCGCTCTCATCCGATCGGCCGTTCCCTCCCTCTCCAGATAAAGACAATTCAGGCTTTATCACATACCATAACAAAAATATAGTCTTCCATATGATTTGATTTGTAGAAAATACAAATATATATGATTTGCATAAAATATTTCATATGCCATATCCTATCATCTAACAATGACATATGAATAAAATAGTTATCATCTGTCATGACATGAATATATGAAGAAACAATTACTCTGTAAATAATAAATCTTAAAAGGATAACAACACCTACAGAAAAAGCCATCACATTTATTTTATTGCTTAATTCGGCTATTTCACCATTCGAGCACTCAAAAGTATCAATTTAATCGCTCATTCGGCAGTATTCGCCACATGATCACTTTGTATTATTTTAATCACTCATTTGGCAGTATTGCCATTGGATTAGCTTGGTTTTATAGCCATTCAAGTATTTATACTAGCAAAAGTACTAATAATCTCTATTCCTTTGAAAGTATTTTTATTGCTCAGCTCGGCTGTATCGCCGTTTGAGCATCTACTTTTGAAGTTTCGCTTAGTCTAAAAGTTTCGCTACTCTAAGCACTTGTATTTGATTAGTTCGGGTAACATACTATTTAATAATTATCTTGAATTAAAGACGATTAGTGCAGATATGTACTAGTAATGGCAATTGTTTCTTGAACCGCTCATATTAGCTATATCACTATTCAAGCAGTTACTCATCAACTTCGCTTTGAGTTCGACTGTTTTTTCTAAGTTTCTCGAAAGGTAATTAAGTTCACTAATAGTAAGCTCGAACAAAGGTGACAACAATGCAGCCAGCTCGGAGAAATGCTGATCATACTTAATTTTAAAATGAATACAAGGTCAAAAAGCAATATAAGGAGTCCTATCTATTCATCGGGATAAACGTCATCCAACCGGGACCAGTCCATGTTCAAATGACGCTTTTTTCACTACTGAAGATGGCTTGGTGCTAAAAGCAAGGCATTTCTCAATGGCTAAGTCAATTGCTTTGTCCTCCAGCTCAGAATATCTTGCCTCAAGCTCGGTTTTCTCCTTGTTTGCCTTTTCTTATTCGGCCTTGCTTTTTTCTAGCTCGGCTTTGGCTTCGGCACGTCTCTTCTCTACAGCTGTCATTTTTTCTTCGACCTTGATTGACTTATTGAGAGAGTTAGTTGCCTTTGCCTCAGCTTCAAGGTCCTTTTTCTCAGATTCAAGTAATTTGCTCTCGGCAGTATCAGATTGAAATCGTTGCCCGGCTATGGATTATTGTTCTCTCTTCCAAGCCATTATCAGCTTATTCATCTTAGAAATAACAGCTCCCCCTAGCATAGACCCATGTGAACAAGTGTATAAGAATTCAAATAAGTTTCATACGGTAAATGGTAAGGCTAGAAATTTACCTCCAATTGATGCCTCTTTATAGCAATGCTCAACTGCTTGGCACTCATTCTTATTAGTGGAGCTACCTCTCTCAGTATATAGGACGCATGATGGATAAAAGTGGTAAATTCGTGGTTATATTTAGACCAAGCACTCCCTTGCTTCTCCCAGAACTTTACTACCTCTTCAGCAAGGGCGTTTACAACTTTCTTTTCTGATGACTTAGGAGTCGACGTTTCTGTTTTTGCCCTACTGTTAGGTGAGAAGTGTTCGGGAACAACACCATGCTTAGATGTCCCCATAACTAGGTTTTGAGTTCTGTTGGAAGAAACATCCAACACCTCGATAGGAGCAGAGCTTAATGCAGGAGGAGCCGAGTTTGGAGTACTCGCTATTGAACCTGCCCCGGCCGCAGTTGCTACAGGTGCCTAGCTCTCTTGTGCTTTCTGTCTCTTGGCCTTCATCATTTCGGTCATACTACGTTAGGTAGTCCTCTTCATAGCTGTAAAAAAGCAAATAATGAGAAAGTATTAGAATAAAAGAAGAAGATTAAAAGAATTTGCCCTTTTTTCTTGTGGTGAGATGATTTGTGAGTTATTCTGAACAAAAGTTGTTCTTTGATGTCTACTTTATTTTGAGCTAGCTCCTTCCACCGAGCTAGCGTCTCCTCTTCTTCTTTAGAAATGTATAAGGGATTATCATTTTTGTTGACAAATAGACCCTAGGTAGTTCGAAACCTGAACTCATTGTCGCTTTCTATAATAAAGAAGCAATTCTTCCAATTCTTCAAGGATTCTAGATTCCTTGAGAATACTCCATAACCTGCTCGGGCTTGTACGTAATTGTGCTCCTCAGAAGTGATTCGGAGTCCCACCATGTGAGTAGCTTAGAAGATTCAGAGGGTTAGATCAATATTGTGTTCGGCTGCCCATATATGTAGTGCCGATATTGTTTGCCAAGCATTGGGATGAACTTACCCAATTGTCAAGCAGTAGTGGTTCAGAAAATCAAGTTCGAATCTAGTCGGAGGATGGCTCGCCCCAACTTTAAAATCTGCTTCATAAACTACTATGATTTTCTCGCCGGTTAATTTAGCATTAGCTCGGATGTTGGCTCCTCGAGCACGAATCATATAACTGTAGGGTATGCTTAAATTGTCGTGTAGCTCAACCATTTCACTACTTTTTATGGCTAAACTAATACTTCCTACTCGGGGAAGTCTCCTAGGTTCTTTCCTTCCCCCTTGCTCTCGTTGGCTGGTGCTGGGAGATTCTAGAGGACTGCTGTTAAAAAGTCCTTCCTCTACCCTCACTCTCTCACTAGAACTCTCTCAAGCTGTCATTGTAAAAGAAAAAGAGGAAACAGAAGATACAAACCTGGAATAGTGAAGGAGATCTGAAGGAAGAATCTAGAATCGCAGAAACACGAAAAGCTTAAAAGTGAAAATTTTAGAGCAAATAGAAATGGAGAATCTGAAAACAAATGAAGAAACAGAGAAAATATGATAGAGATGGGAAAAGCAAAGAAGGTAGTAAGAGCAAAAAATGGAAAAAGAAACAGATATATATATAAAGTATGGGCCAATAGAAAGTGCACACATGGTTTAAGTTGATTAGATGTGCCAGTCATCATTACTCACAGCACAGAAATCGAAGTGTCATACCTCGCTTCATAATTACTCTGGCCACCAAACACAATGAACGAGGCACCATCTCGTCACGTCATCATAACTTCTTTAATACGCCACACGATTGGCAGTTATCTTGTGAATTTGAATTACCGCCTAAATATCAGACATAAATGTCATACACTAGGGGGGACTTATGATAACCAGACACTTAATTATCGAGTTCGGAGAACCGAGCTCATTGGAATATTCATCCTCTAAGTAGCTCAGTTCCTCCATATAGTTCGGGTTATTTCATATAGCTCGGTATTCAAATACTACTAGAAGAGTTTTTGCTATTAAGGATACTTTTCAGAATTCTTAGAAGATTCCAATTCCAAAATAATGAAAATTATTAAAGATTTGTCTTATCTGATCCTACAAATCAGGAATTAATAAAGATCCTATCTAATAAGGAATTAACCACAAAACTGGAATATTTGAGCCCTATCCTATTTAGGACTTGAATCCTATTTAGAATTTGATTCCTATTCCAACACTGATTTCTAACTCTATAAAAAGGGGAATTCAAGTATATTTTCCTCTCTTGTAATCTTTTCTCTAATTTTACTGCACTTTTCCTTTTTCTCCTCATTTTACTGACTTGACCGTCGGGGTCTCCCTTGTCAAAAATTCGCCAGCGTTTTGTGTTTTCAGGTGACTTCTCATTGCCGCTAACTTAAAAATTTTAGACTGTCATTAGTAAGCAAACATATAATCTATTAGATCCCACAGAAGAACACTAAGCTAACATGAATACGTAATTGAAAGATGGAATTCTTAATTTTATGATAAAAAATCTTCAATGAAATTAAATTATTTCTTGAACAAAATGTAACAACTAATTTCCTGAAAGCTATTCAAGTAAGGTAAATAATTAATTAATATACATTATGACTTACAGGATATCGAGGTCGGAGGAGACGAGAGTGCAAATTGGAGGATAAGAGACGAAAAAAAAAGCAAGGAACAAGAGAGAGTGTAAAGGCCAGAGGAGACTGGAAGGGGAATGAATGACAATGAACTGGAGGCCGGTGACGACTGGATGGTGGAGAGGGAGAGAGGCGGCGAGGATGGAAGGGGCAGAGTGGTAGTGTAATGGCCCGAATTATACCCTAGCCGTAATTGGCTTAAATTAAGATAAGTGGGTTTGGTTTGCATTGAGTATGTTAATTAAGGACCTAAGAGTAAGTTAATAGAGGACTTGATTGAATAACCAAAAGAAAGTTAATTGGCTTATTGGCTATTGTGCACGGTTAACAATAAGTGAGGATTAATTAGTGTTAATGATGTTTAACTAAATCAGATTTGGATTAGGGGAGTCCATATGTGAGCTAAGGAAGTTGACACTTCTTCCTTTGCATGCAATATAAGGTTGGTAGAGAGAGAGAGAGTCCATTAGTTTTGCATGTGTGTTCAGCCAGTCCCTTCTCTCTCAAATTATGCTTCTTTTTCTTCTTTCTACCCGTGCATCTCTCTAAGGGAAATCTGTGTTGAGTTCTTATGGTTGCTTATGTTTAGATTCTGAAGTTTAGCAAGGTAAGTGTTGGTTGTTGTGCTTTTCTTCTTCTTCTATTTCCGGATTTTGAGTTTCTATGGATATTGACATGGGTGTACTAATTCTGGAAATTGGACTTGATTTGGAGTTAAAGAATTGAAGAAGAATAAGGGAAAAGCTAAAGTTGGTAAACCTAGTTCCAGAGGAGCTCTTTAGGAGCATAGGAGAAGAGGTTTGGGAACCACCTTTGAATGTTAAATTTTGATATCTTTCATGAATTCTGGAATTTGTATGTTTGATTGTGAAATTATGTATATATGCTGAATTAAAGTGTTGAATGATGAGCTTGTATAATGAATTATGAACCTAGATGTGTATATGACCTAACTTATGTGGCTAAGTGAGTAATGGATCTATTTGGATATGCCATGTTAAGGTAGCTACAACTTCTTGAATTAAAGTCTAATTGAGTTGTAATTTGGCATTGCGGAAAGTTAATGAGCTTGAGAACATGTTAGAATGATAATTTAACTTGATTTAGAAGTCTTCAATTGGCATGAGCAATGAGATGGTAGCACAGCTGTGTTTTGGTAAAACATAGCTGTGTTTTGGAAGTTTTGTATGGGTCATGGTGACAACCAAAGAGATTACCACCGTGAGGTATGCAAGAATTCCATTCTGCCCGGGTGAATTTGGTATGTCACGGTGATAACCAAATTGGTTGTGACCGTGAGATACCATGGCTTGCATTATGCCTAGCTATGTGAGGTATGTCACGGTGGCAACCGAATTGGTTGTGACCATGAGGTACCATGGCTTGTATTCTGTTTGGCAATAAAGGGTATGCCATGGTGACAACCAAAATGGTTATGACCGTGAGATAACCAAGAATTGCATTCTGTCCGGGCAAGTGGTGTATGTCATGGTGGCAGCCAAAATGGTTATGACCGTGAGGTACCTTATGATGCATTCTGTTTTGGAACTTTGGCATGTCACGGTGACAACCAAATTGGTTGTGACCGTGAGGTACTCTGTTTTTGGCAACCAATCTTAATTCATTCGTCATTGTTATTTGATGTTTAAGTGATGTTTAACCAAGCTTAATAGCATCTAACATGAACTTAATATCAAGACTAAGTAGAGCAAATGAATGTGATTAAAGAATCCTAATTGCTTGTTAAGCTGTGATCTATAGTGAATTACCCATGAGTTATGTGATAAGTAAATATAATAGTGCGATGTTGGTCAAGAATGTGAACTTGATATTAGCTTACAAGTATGCATAAATGATAAATTATATTATCCGTCTATATGTACTAATGTAATTGGTGAACATTAGATCAATTTAGTCAATAATTGGATTTAATAACTATAGCTTGTGAGTCAAGTAGTGGATAGATAGGCATGCCTATAGGGTCTAAGTGCTGCAGCCCAATGCGTCCGATTCCTTTGGAATCACAATGTGATTAGAATCCTTACTGGATTTTCCCCAATGCGAAATTATTGTGAATATTGATATCTCTGTACCTCAGGGTACAAATGTGAATGTGATTGTGACGCGCGCCGGATCCCCGCGGCCGTCCCTATGACCGCCCGCACGTGGGCGATCGGGCAATTGTGGGTCCGTTGACAGCTTGCAATAAATCGCAAGTGCGTCTATGTTGGGCAACAAGGAGGTTTCATGGAGTCGCCACCCAATACAATATTGGGAAAGTTTCTCTCGCCTCGGAGAGCCTAAGACTGCGCTTAGTATCCATTTTGGGCCAGCCAAAGGGGGAAGGTAAACCTCTCGCCCTAAGGAGCCTAGGATTAACGCTAGAGCCTCGTGACACAAGAGGTGTCTTGGAGGGTAAACCTCTAGCCTCTTGAGCCCAAAGACCAGAGCTGGTTCGGGACTTCTCATTTATTTATACCTTGATTAATATTATAATTAAGTTTTGAATTCATTGTTTCATTAACTTTCCACATAATGCAATTCAAATTAAAGGCGCAATCATTCATATCAAAAGCGGTAAATGTAAGCAAAATCCAAAATAAAGCATTTAAAAACAAATTACAATAACACTAGGAGCGGAATACAACTCCCATTTATAAAAGTGAAATACATGCATAAAACGGGTTATTCATTAATAGTGAGAACATTGGTCCTCGCATGCATATTTATTATGAAACAGTTTTGATGTGATGATTTATTTGGGTATGAAAAACTAGGACATTGGTCCCCTTTTATTTAGAAAAAAATGTCAAGTTAATTAATAGAAATGTTTTTGTGATTTTCTTTTTAGCGTGCCTAAATAAAGAATTTTACAAGAAAATTATATGGCAAAATTAAATAAAATATTACAAATAAAGAAAATAAATGTATGAACCAAACGAGCCTTTTTGGACCTCCCGATGTGCTCGCAAAAACGCCCAAGCGAAAAATGAGTTTAGACATAAAAACAAAATACAAATAAAATAATGTTAGTGATTAAATCAATTAAACATACAAAATAATTAATAACAAAATAAAATAAAATAAGATGATATGAAAAGAATGATAATGGAATCAAAATGTTAACAAACCAAAATAAATGAGAAACATGCATTATATGACAAATGATTGAATGATGTGATGAAAATAAAATAAACATGTTAATTAAATAATACATGTAAAAATATGAACATGATAACAATGATAATGAAGATAAACGAATCAAAGAATATATAAAATGATAAAGAAAAGAATAATAAATGAAAACAATTAAAGAATGATGAAAACAATTAAATGAACAATATGATTAATTAAATATGTTCACAAATGATATAAACCATTTACATGGCAAAAAGATCAATTAAAATGAATTTATTAATTACATGTTAAAAATAATGATGAATTAAAGTGAAATAAATTAATTACATGTTAAAATTAATAAACAATCAATATTTATATGAATAAAAATCATATATAAACAAATTAAATAAAACAAATCTGAAATAAATAAAATAAATGAAAACAATAAAATAAAATATACATAAATAAATTAGATATGAACCAAAAGAAATAATAAGAACAAGCCCAGAATGTTTACCCTCAGAGTTTCGGATTCGATGAAGGTAAAAGATGATCGATTTCTTTGTTTGATAATTCACAATATTAGAGTGAAATATGATGAAAACGTTGGAATTTTATTCCAAGAAAAATGAAAAAAAATTATCAAAAATTCTTTAAGAACAAAGAATTGATACCTTTGCCTAAAGAAATGATTTTGATCAAAAAAAAAGTTTTTTATTGATTAAAATAAAGAAAAATGATTTCAAGAACAATCAATCACTTTGTTCATATCAAAAAAATTAATTAAAGTTTTATTTTAGAAAATCAAATAAAAATTAGATTTTGATGACAAATAATTATTTTATTTGTCTCAAAATCAATTTTTTATCAAAAAAAGATTCAAAACAAAATTAATGAAAAAGTTTTATTGAACACAAAATAAAAGATTAAAAACAATTTTGAGAACAAATAATTATTCTATTTGTCTCAAAAATTAAATCAAACAACAAAACTTCCCCTAAAAAATATGTTTAGAAGAAATTATGTTGTAAAAAGAATAAAACATTTTATTTTTCTTTTTGATCTTTGGTTGGGGAATAAATCTGGAATTTTTTTAAAGAGAAAATAGAAGAAGAAAAATTCTAGAAATTTTAGGTCTAAAAATGTGTGGAGGAGACTCCTTTTGATTTCATCATAAAGTTTTTATCGGATAAAAAAGGTTGCCTTAATTTAATTAAGGAAAAAACCTATTTTAACACAAAATTCCTTTATTTTTAATGATAAAATCAAGTTTTATTAATTAAATATCTAAAAAAATATTTTAGAATTTAATTTGAAGTCAAAAACCCCAAAAAAATGGGATAAAAAACGGATTTTTGGGTGAAAAAATCGGAAAAAGGGCTGAAAAATCGGATTTTTGGGTATCAGACCCTGTAGCAACGGCCAGGATGAGGGACGCCGCCCGTCGCTATAGAGCGACGGGCCTCGCTGTGCGAAATCCGCGCACAGTGCGCAACGCTGCGCGTTGCCAAATCCCGCTGGGCGCCTGGGCGTCTGCACGCTGCCGCGCTCGACACTCGCGGTCCGAAAATTTTTTTTATTTTTTATTTTTTTTAAATTTTAAATTGACTAAAAACACTATAATTTTAAGCCCTCATTTTTCAAAATTAATTTTTTAAATATTTTTTTATTTTTTTCTAATTTTTCACTCTAAAATGCAAATTTGACGAGAAAACCATCACTTTTAACCTTTTAAGCCTGTGAAGGCAATTATCATCATTGGGTAACTTCGATCTAGGCTTACTCAGAACCCGGTGTCTACAGTTGCCCCCAGTTTAGGGGAATCTAGTACACTAGTGTCTAGGTGAGCCTAAACTCAAAGAAGAAAAGGAAAGAGACAAGTACCTGAGTCAGCCGTCTTTCCGAACTGGAGAATTCTGAGATGGTGGTTATTACCATGGTGTGTTTTCGTTTGTTGAAGCGGTGCTATCTTTGAGCCCTTCGGTTGATTGACCCCCGAGAGGTCTTCGGTTCATCGATCGTTTGCCCCCTGAGAGGTCTTCAGTTCATTGCCCCTGAGAGGTCTTCGGTTCATTGATCGTTTGCCCCCTGAGAGGTCTTCAGTTGATTGCCCCCTGAGAGGTCTTCGATTTGCTGCTCCCTGAGAAGTCTTTAGTTCATTGATCATTTGCCCCCTGAGAGGTCTTCGGTTCATTTATCGTTTGCCCCCTGAGAGGTTTTCAGTTCATTGCCCCCTGAGAGGTCTTCGATTCATTGCCCCCTAAGAGGTCTTCGATTTGCTGCTCCCTGAGAAGTCTTTGGTTGATTGCCCCCTGAGAGGTCTTCGATTCATTGCCCCCTGAGAGGTCTTTGGTTGATTGCCCCCTGAGAGGTCTTCGATTCATTGCCCCCTGAGAGGTCTTTGGTTGATTGCCCCCTGAGATGTCTTCGATTCATTGCCCCCTGAGAGGTCTTTGGTTGATTGCTTGGACTGATGTCGTCACTCAGCTTTGGTCGGTGTCCGCATCAAATCTCTCTTTCTGCAAAATAGGAAAACTAAAATATGCAGGAAAAATAGTGAGCATGCAAGTGAAATGCATGAGTCATGCAGGAATGCAGGATAAAAATTCATCTATGTGAACTTGGAGATGATAGCCGGGCTAGCTGCAATTTGCGATATAATTTATGCCTTTTGAGCTGCTTTTGAATTTCATGCCCTTCGGGATTGCGAGATTCTCATCCGGTACCTGTAGTCATTATTTGAAGGTAGTGCGTCCCTTGTGGATTTTCACACTAGCTTTTCTTAATGGGAGATGCGTCCTTTGTAGATTTTCACATAACCCTGTGCCTTATTTTTTGCCTGGAATGGACCCAACCCGATCCAGCGGCTTTTCTCTTTCTTCTTTTTTTTGAAGGACAGACTGCCTGTTTTCAGGTTTTCACCCTATCCTTTTGCCTAGTTTTTGCTTAGAGCGCCAGTTACGGTTTTCACTCTAACGGCTCTTTTCTTTTTTTTTTGTTTTTTTTTTTGAAGATTGCTGAAGTTGTTGGCAAGAATCTTTAGGGAGTCTTAGGACATGGTTGCATGAGCTTGATTTTGCACATCTAATAACAGGATGAATCGGCTGAAGCGTTTGCGTGCTGAGAGTAGCATAGGGTAGGCAGATACATGACTTTGATCACACAGGATACAATACTCTGATCACATCATTGCATAAATGCATGTGTTTCAATTTGATTTCATTAAGCATGATCATTATTTTGGCATTGATTTTAAAAAATACAAGACTTTAGCTAATCTCGAGATAGATCTTGAAAGCATCAAACTCCTGTTATCAATCAGCCCTCTCGGGTTTTATGATTGAAGATTTTCTCTCATCTCTTAATCTTTTTCTTTGAATGCGAATTCTAGATGCAACTTTGGGGACGAGACTTACCTCGAATGCATGAATGCACTCGTGGCTCCTCGCTTTAAGCTCAAGAAACACCATATGCCTCTTCTTACGTACCAAACCTTATTAGAAGGTCATCTTCGCTAATTGGATAAGACTGAACCAAGAATCAAAAGGTCTTACTTTGGTTGTAATGTTAGGCTTAGGTAGATGGCTATCAAAGGAGGATCAAGTCGCTAGAGAAAAATGGCCGCAATATTTTCTCGACTGGTGGATGAACCATTCTCAGCTCAGTTGTATATACAAAGGTATTCTTGAATTTGGATTTGATAACATTTTAGCTCATTTAAGATCAGATTGACAGTTAAAAAGGTAATCATCAAAACTCGTCAAGTGGTTATTATTTTGAGCTCTACTTTTTTCTTTTTTTTTTTTTTTTTTTAAGGAGCTCATGTCTTTGGCGCATGACTGAAACCCTCTTCCCAAAGTGTAAACTCATCCTTACCAGAGCAATTTTGATAACCCACAAAGAAATTGTTAATTGTTAAAACGTTCATCCATCCTTGCTAGAGAGGCCACTCTTCTAAGGGGAAGCCAAAATCATTTTAGGCGAGGTGATAGTTTTAACATGTGTAACAACAAAATTGGCACGCATTTAGCATACCCACATAAAGGCTCAATGGGCTAGCAAGCGATTGTGAAGTAAGGGTAGGAAATGGTCATTTAGGGAACTATACAAAGAAAATGTTGCCTAAATCATTTTTCAGGTTCTGTCTTATCCAGGGATCGCTTTTACGGGTAATCAGAAAGGTTCTAGTGCTCTTAGTGAGTTTCCATCCAGTCCCCTAATTGCAACTAGTTTTTTTTTATTATTTTTAATTTCCCTCTCTACAGGAGCTATGTTATATGCTATCAAAATTTTCTTTGGGTTCCCCAAAGTTTTCGAGATTAACTGCAGTCATATTATTTGAATTAATGCCAAAGTAAATGTGTTATGATCATGCGAAATGAAATCAATAGAAACATTATACAAATAAGCAAAAATTGTTCTCTTCATTACAAACCGAAAATTGTAACATAAAATGTTCTAGAAATAAAAAGAATTTCAGCATCTAAAAGCAATATCACTAGTGGGCCACAAGACACGATCATGTTCACGGTGGAGGGACTGCATTATAACCTGCTTTCTTCTTTTTCTCTCTCTTCTCAGGATCTGCGATCTGATTGGTGTCAATGAGATCCTGGATTTTGTTTCTCAGAATTCGGCAATGGTCAGTCAAATGGCCGGTGTGCTGGTGGTAAGCGCAGTACTGATCACCTCTATGTCCCGGCTGTCCCTGACTCAAGGCTGGTCTGGGTGCCAAAGGTTGCAACTTGCCTTCCTTCATTAGTCTCTCCAACACCCAGGATAGAGAGCGGCCTAAGTTGGAGTAGTATCTCTGACCCTGCCCAACTCCAGTAGCTGAGACCTCTGCCGTCCTACCATTTCTGCTGTTACTGCTCCCGGCACCTCCTGATTTGAATCCCGACTGGTTCCCATAGCCTTTCCCAGCAAAGTCATTTTAGCTTGCTTTCTTTGCCAGGTAAGCCGCCTCAGCTTCTATAGCGATATCCTTAAGCGACTCCCAGTCCTTGAGCCTGTTAAAACTGAGCAAGTCCCTTAAGTAAGGGCATGAGTTTCTGATAAACAGCCTAATCTGGTCTGCAGTGTCAGGCTTCCTCTTCATCTCCATGACCCTGTTTCTCCATCTTGTAAGGTACTCATGGAATGACTCATTATTCTTCTGCTGTAGAAGCTCGAGGTCTTTTAGGGTGACCTCCATCCGAGTGCTGCAGTCATACTGCTTCATGAATTCTTCGGTCAAAAGGTCCCAGTCCTCTTTGGACCTCCTATCCAACCCGTGGTACCAGTCAACTACCGGGCCCACCAGACTAAGGCAGAAATATTCCACCTTTTGCTTCTTGCTCAGCCCTGTGCCTTTCATGACCAAGGTGTACTGCTTGATGTGGGCGGATGGGTCAGAGGTGCCATCAAATTTCGGCAGCTCGGGCATCTTGAATATTTGGGGCAGCAGCTCTTCATCCCCCAGATCTCTGTCTTCTGGGTTGACCCCCTTTCCAGCTGAGAGCATGCGGGTGATAGCTTCGATCTGCTGTCTCATACCTCTTAAAGCTTCATCCTCTACTCTGGGTGCTCTGGGCCTCGCAGCTTGGTGGACTATCGGCACCTCTTCTTCTTCTTCCTCCATCAGGAAATCATCGTTGGGGTTATGAATCCTTTCCCCTCTTGGCTCGATGGGTGTAGCAGCTCTGTGCTCATTGTTGGGTTGGCGAGCAGCAGCTCCAACGAAGGGAGCCTCCCCACCAACAGGTGGTTCGGCTTGCCCCCGAGGAGGGGCTGCCTGTGGCTGTAGAGCAGCAGGCGGCTGTGGGGCAGCAGGTGGATGGGCAATCCTTTTAGCCATGGCACCCATCATGTCTAGCACTCTCCGTTCGAAGTCCTCTAGCCTCCTAGCTAGGTCTTGAGTGGTCAAAACTCCAGGTTCTTCTGCCATTGATGATTCAAGAGAGGATTCACTGATTGATGAGAATGACTCAGAATCACAGTCAGACACTAGTTCCGGCAACTCAAAGAGCAGATTTGTCCTTACTAGCCGACCGTCGGAACCTCTAGTCCACTTAGATGAATCTATGATGGCTGAAAAAATTAGATCGTTAGGATGATGCATGAATGACATATACAATGCATGATAGTGAGCTATGCAACATTTACAATCACATGCAAGCAAGTAAATCCTTCCAACCTTATTACTCCCACACACGAGGTAATGCGGTCTCTTTCCTAGGTGGGCTTAATCCATGGGTTAGCGGGGAACCCAATGGATGCGTATGGTGCTCGGTGAAAAACCGGCATCATAACATCTCTTATCTAATGTGCAAGCGGATGGGTTATGATCGTTATGTATTTAGGCAGCCCGAACAAGTTGACATGGGCCTATCGGGGCATGAAAGCCTTTGATTAGGTGACCAATCAGATTATATGGGCTTGTTCAATATATAATGATCCACATAGCAAGCAAGGTATTACGGTTCATATCACCTAAGGGAAGTATCTATTGCCATTACATGAGCTTTGGTTAAAGGGCGGTGTTACTTTAGGGCTACCCAAGTATGATCCCTGCCGACGGGTCTAGCTCATCACGAGCGTAATGACCGATCGGGTCACCATTTAATATACCATTATGGTACGAGGCTTGGGGTGGTGATTATCCTTAACACTTCCCTAAATTGAGTGAAAATAGGGTCGTGCTTCGGGAACACACCGAGGCTAAAAGAGGGACCAAACTAGCATAGATCTAAGGCTCTAATGGGATGCAATGCAGTTTTGAAAGAAGATGAAATTTTTAAATTAAAACTCAATTATGATTTTTAATCAAGGTACTTTCGAATCGAAGTCTAGAGTATGTCCCCAGCGGAGTCGCCACTGTGACGCGCGCCGGATCCCCGCGGCCGCCCCTATGACTGCCCGCACGTGGGCGATCGGGCAATTGTGGGTCCGTTGACAGCTTGCAATAAATCGCAAGTGCGTCTATGTTGGGCAACAAGGAGGTTTCATGGAGTCGCTACCCAATAGAACATTGGGAAAGTTTCTCTCGCCTCGGAGAGCCTAAGACTGCGCTTAGTATCCATTTTGGGCCAGCCAAAGGGGGAAGGTAAACCTCTCGCCCTAAGGAGTCTAGGATTAACGCTAAAGCCTCGTGACACAAGAGGTGTCTTGGAGGGTAAACCTCTAGCCTCTTGAGCCCAAAGACCAGAGCTGGTTCGGGACTTCTCATTTATTTATACCTTGATTAATATTATAATTAAGTTTTGAATTCATTGTTTCATCAACTTTCCACACAATGCAATTTAAATTAAAGGCGCAATCATTCATATCAAAAGCGGTAAATGTAAGCAAAATCCAAAATAAAGCATTTAAAAATAAATTACAATAACACTAGGAGCGGAATACAACTCCCATTTATAAAAGTGAAATACATGCATAAAACGGGTTATTCATTAATAGTGAGAACATTGGTCCTCGCATGCATATTTATTATGAAACAGTTTTGATTTGATGATTTATTTGGGTATGAAAAACTAGGACATTGGTCCCCTTTTATTTAGAAAAAAATGTCAAGTTAATTAATAGAAACGTTTTTGTGATTTTCTTTTTAGCGTGCCTAAATAAAGAATTTTACAAGAAAATTATATGGCAAAATTAAATAAAATATTACAAATAAAGAAAATAAATGTATGAACCAAACGAACCTTTTTGGACCTCCCGATGTGCTCGCAAAAACGCCCAAGCGAAAAATGAGTTTAGACATAAAAATAAAATACAAATAAAATAATGTTAGTGATTAAATCAATTAAACATACAAAATAATTAATAACAAAATAAAATAAAATAAGATGATATGAAAAGAATGATAATGGAATCAAAATGTTAACAAACCAAAATAAATGAGAAACATGCATTATATGACAAATGATTGAATGATGTGATGAAAATAAAATAAACATGTTAATTAAATAATACATGTAAAAATATGAACATGATAACAATGATGATGAAGATAAACGAATCAAAAAATATATAAAATGATAAAGAAAAGAATAATAAATGAAAATAATTAAAGAATGATGAAAACAATTAAATGAACAATATGATTAATTAAATATGTTCACAAATGATATAAACCATTTACATGGCAAAAAGATCAATTAAAATGAATTTATTAATTACATGTTAAAAATAATGATGAATTAAAGTGAAATAAATTAATTACATGTTAAAATTAATAAACAATCAATATTTATATGAATAAAAATCATATATAAACAAATTAAATAAAACAAATCTGAAATAAATAAAATAAATGAAAACAATAAAATAAAATATACATAAATAAATTAGAAATGAACCAAAAGAAATAATAAGAACAAGCCCATAATGTTTACCCTCAGAGTTTCGGATTCGAAGAAGGTAAAAAATGATCGATTTCTTTGTTTGATAATTCACAATATTAGAGTGAAATATGATGAAAATGTTGGAATTTTATTCCAAGAAACATGAAAAAAAAATTATCAAAAATTCTTTAAGAACAAAGAATTGATACCTTTGCCTAAAGAAATGATTTTGATAAAAAAAAAAGTTTTTTATTGATTAAAATAAAGAAAAATGATTTCAAAAACAATCAATCACTTTGTTCATACCAAAAAAATTGATTGAAGTTTTATTTTAGAAAATTAAATAAAAATTAGATTTTGATGACAAACAATTATTTTATTTGTGTCAAAATCAATTTTTTATCAAAAAAAGATTCAAAACAAAATCAATGAAAAAGTTTTATTGAACACAAAATAAAAGATTAAAAACAATTTTGAGAACAAATAATTATTCTATTTGTCTCAAAAATTAAATCAAACAACAAAATTTCCCCTAAAAAATATGTTTAGAAGAAATTATGTTGTAAAAAGAATGAAACATTTTATTTTTCTTTTTGATCTTTGGTTGGAGAATAAATCTGGAATTTTTTTAAAGAGAAAATAGAAGAAGAAAAATTCTGAAAATTTTAGGTCTAAAAATGTGTGGAGGAGACTCCTTTTGATTTCATCATAAAATCTTTATAGGATAAAAAAGGTTGCCCTAATTTAATTAAGGAAAAAACCTATTTTAACACAAAATTCCTTTATTTTTAATGATAAAATCAAGTTTTATTAATTAATTATCTAAAAAAATATTTTAGAATTTAATTTGAAGTCAAAAACCCCAAAAAAATGGGATAAAAAATGGATTTTTGGGTGAAAAAATCGGAAAAGGGGCTGAAAAATCGGATTTTTGGGTATCAGACCCTGTAGCGACGGCCAGGATGAGGGACGCCGCCCGTCGCTATAGAGCGACGGGCCTCGCTGCGCGAAATCCGCTCGCAACGCTGCGCGTCGCCAAATCCCGCCCAGCGCGCTGCCACGCTCGACACTCACGGTTCGAAAATTTTTTTATTTTTTAAATTTTAAATTGACTAAAAATACTATAATTTTAAGCCCTCATTTTTCAAAATTAATTTTTTAAATATTTTTTTATCATTTTCTAATTTTTCACTCTAAAATGCAAATTTGACGAGAAAACCATCACTTTTAACCTTTTAAGCCTGTGAAGGCAATTATCATCATTGGGTAACTTCGATCTAGGCTTACTCAGGACCCGGTGTCTACAGTGATGTATCCACGGATACCAATGCGATACCCGTTATCCGCGTCTTTGAGTTGCAGGTAAGGTTAAATTAAGAAGTTAATTGTTTGAATAATGTGAAGCTTAATTAAGCATTATGTGAATGCAATGCGAAATGTGTACACTAATGCGATGAATAATATGCATGAGTTGTGACTATTTTAATACATGAACGCATGATATGTTCATACATGATACATGGAAATGGTCAAGCTGAATTCTTTATTATTTTGCTAGTAACATCATATATTCTATACATGAATAATCACTATATTGTATGCCATATATGTATATATGTATGTGTTTCCCACTAAGCGTTATCGCTTAGCACGGGTTTTTCTAATCCGTGTAGGTTTGGACGCGAAGTGAAACCAAGGGACAAATCCGCATTGCCAAAAGTCAATACTAGGAGTACTTATAGTGTAGGTTTTTGGGTTTTGGGTAATGTACTTTTGTGTATAATATGTATAATATTTTGACAATCAAGGAATATGTAAATTGTAATAACTAAGTATGGTAAAGTTTTATGCCTACGATATTTGTATGTGTGCAAGTATGCTAGTAAGCAAGAAGAAGTTATGATATCCGTTGCATGTGAATGTAGGTGTGTTAATGAAATTTTGGCATGTGAAAGTGATAGTGTACTGTGTTTTTGGTTGCCGTGTAGCGGCCATTCCTGACTGCATTGGCTGAGCCAATCTCGTGGTCGGGAAAGTGCATTACAAGTTGTGGTATCAGAGCCTAGGTTTAGTCTTTTCTGGGTAACCGGGTAGCTAGGATGTGAATAGTTGTGTTGACTTAATGCGGACGTCCTTATTTAATTATGTAAATCGATGGATACTTCTCATGACTCGAGAGAGAAAACAGCTGAAAGTGTTAATCCTCGGGAAGCAGAAGTGTCTGGGTCGGGATAGTCTAGGCCAGCCAGTTTCAGAAATGAGGTTCCAATGGTTCCGATGAAGGCCTTATTGAAGATGTCGCAGGATATGGCGAGAGTGCTGGAACGGATGATAGCACCAAAGGCTCCATTGGAATCATTAAGGAAGCACGGAGCAGAGGAATCTTAGGGTACAAGACTGGATGAGTCTGATAAGGCAGAATATTGGATAGAGAAAGTGCAGAGGGTCCTTGGAGAGATAAGATGTCCTATGGACCAACGAGTTGAATGTGTAGTATCACTACTTCAGGGTGTAGCATATGATTAGTGGAAACTAGTCCTGCAGCATCCAATGCTCCCGGATCCAGTCACTTGGGAATTTTTCGAAAGGGAATTCCAGAATAAGTATGTAACTAAGGCATATAGGGAGGCAAATTGGAAACAGTTTCTAAATTTGATGCAGAGAGCAATGACAGTGGCAGAATATGAGAAAGAGTTCTGCCGATTGAGTAAGTATGCACCACCTGGTGTTTTGACTGAAGAGTTCAGATACCAACAGTTTGAGGAAGGATTAATTGAACATATTAAGGCGCTATTGATCTCGATGACCATCGAGCAGAATGTAAATTACTATCGGATAGTTCAAGCCACTACGCGAGCTGAGAGGTCATTGGAGATACAAAGAGAAAGAATGCAGAAGAGGAATTCCAACCGCGGTGGGTCCAATCCAGGCAAGAGATCAAGAGATTATCAAATGGCACCACTGGCAGAATCTGTGTTTAGTTCAGCAGCAAGGGGTAAGAAGCGAGGGACATCTTCTGTGTCCGGGATTGGTAGAGGTACATCTGGTTCCAGGAGTGAAGTGCATGAATGTTCTCACTGTGGCAAAAGACATAGAGGAGAATGTTGGAAGTTAACCGGCGCATGTTTTAGATGCGGAAGCACTGAGCATTTCTCAGTAAACTGTCCAAAGGCGTATGAAGTAGCTGGGAATCAGCAAGAACAGAGCAGAGGTGGTTCTAATTTACCACCAGTTAGTAGAGGAAGAGTAAGAGGACGTGGCAGAGGTGGCCAGACCACAGGGGGAACTGAGTCGAAAACAGTGGCGCCAACTCGGGCTTATGCAATGAAAGCTCGAGAGGATCAAGATGCACCGGAGGTTATAGCAGGTACTTTTCCACTTTATGATGTAGAGATGTTTGCATTAATTGACCCTGGATCAACTCACTCGTATGTGTGCACAAAAAGGATATGTGATAAAATGCCTAATGCTGAATGTTTGAAATATGATATATGTGTATCAAGCCCGTTGGGAAATAATGTGAATGTGAACAGAGTGTATAGGGAGTGCTCATTTGTAACTCAGGGTAGTGTATTACCGGTTGATTTAATCGAATTACCTTTTGATGAATTTGATTTAATATTGGGTATGGATTCGTTAAGTAAGTATAGTGCAGTAGTTGACTGTAAGAGAAAGATAGTAGTACTCAGAGATTGTAAAGGAAACAAAGTGATAGTGAGGGGAATTTGTGCTGATCCTCTTTTGAATATGTTATCTGCAACGTAACTGTACCGATGTTTGAGGAAGGGATGCGAGACTTACTTGGCTCTTGTATTAGATTTCAAAAGAAAGCGAGTAAAGATTCAGGATATACCCATAGTACGAAAGTTTCCTGATGTGTTTCTAGAAGAATTGTCTGGTGTACCGCCAATGAGGGAAGTGGAACTATCTATTGATGTTGTGTCAGGAACTGTGCCAGTATCCAAAGCACCTTATCGAATGGCTCCTACCGAGCTGAAAGAGTTAAAAACTCAGTTGCAGGAGTTGTTAGATAGAGGCTTTATACGGCCTAGTGTGTCTCCTTGGGGAGCACCAGTTCTGTTTGTTAAGAAGAAAGATGGGACTATGAGAATGTGTATTGACTATCGCCAGTTAAATAAAGTAACAGTAAAGAATCGATATCCTCTGCCAAGAATCGGGGATTTGTTTGATCAGTTAAGAGGGGCAGTGTGACGCGCGCTGAACCTAGCAAAAGCCCTCTTTGAACCCGCTTTTAGGGCTCGAGAGATTGGTTCGTATCTTTTTGATCTTGGGCATCATGAGTCATTTTGGATGCCTCCTTCCCAATAGAACATTGGAAAGAATCATCTAGCCTCACGACGCATTTGGGCACCTTTGAGGTATTTTAGAGTCGCCACCCAATTTACGAGAAATTGGGAAAGGTCTCTAACCTCTATTGGTCTAAACCAAAGATGGTGTTCGGAACTTCACTCTTATTAATGACTTAAGTTAAGTTTATAATTGAGTTTTTAAGAAATTAAAATTCCATCTCTTATCTCACACGATTATGTATTGAATTTAAAACGCATTGCGAGCGTATTGGAAAGCAATTAAATAAAGTGATAAATAAATAAATAAATTACAAAATGAAAAACTGGGATAGAACAATCCTCCAAAATAATAAAGTATAAATAAATAACACTTACCCCAAAATTAATTACAAGGGCCCCAAAAAGAATAAAAGAACACATACAAAATAATTAGAATATATCATATATAAATCGGGAGATTTATTGAATTTTAGGAATATTGGTTCCTTTTTTATTAACTTAAAAATTGGAGAACTACTTTTTAAGGGTTTTGAATGAGAAAATCGGGATGAGTGATCACACTTTATGAAAATTAGTTCTCTATTTGATAGTGAGATTTTATTGGTTAAAATAGGACATTGGTCTATTTTATTAATAAAAATTTCAAGTTATTAATTATTACAAAAAACATGATTTTCTATAATGCGAATGAATCTAAAATACATTTTTACACAACACATAAAAAATAATAATAAAAAGAAAATACAACAATTAAAATGCAAACCCTCAATTTGATGGTCTTTAATTCTCCAATCATCCAACCCGTGCGCAAATATGACTCACACACATAAATAATTTTTGAGGCAACAAAACAAAAATAAAATAAAATGTTAGTAAAGTAAATTAAATAATTAATGTAATATGAATAAATAAATTAGTTGAATAAAATAATTAATTAAAACGATTAATAGATCAATCAAATAATAATCAATTGAACTAATTAAATATAAATGATTAAGTAAATAGAAATAATTAAACATAAAATAGTTGCAGTAAAAAAGAAATAAAAAAAGAAGCTAAGGCAGCAGCAACCAATGGATTAAAGCAACCAAAAACACAACAGGAGAAGGGCTACGATTATTAGAAAAAAAAACGAGCAAAAACCAAAAATTAAAGGAGTAAATTAAGACAGAAATATAAAAGGTAGAACCGAGCAGATTACATTTCATCTCATGCATTTATGTTCGGACGTTCGGGTAATACAAGAAAGACGAAGAGCTAAAGAGAAAAGGGGGTGAAGCCAGGAGTGCACGACTCGTGCACGACTCATGCAGAGGTGCACAAGTTGTGCAATGACTTCACGGGTAACCAGGGGCAAATGGGAGCATGACACGTGAATCTGGGACACGACTCAGACAGAAAAACACGACTCGAACAAAATAAGGAGACAATCAGACAAACATAAAAATGGGGACGAACAGAGCAACATTAACAGACTGAATAAACATGACATTATTCCATCAAAACATGCATAAAAGAACAACAAACATGCCGATTAATCATAATAAATATTTTAGGCTCATGTCTGATAATAAGCAACAACACACATACGATATACAGATCAATAAAATCAAACAATAAATATATACAATATGTACAAATGAAGCACACTTGGTAAAACAAAATAAGAAATAAAAAGAAAGAAGGAAAATAAGAGAAGGTTTATCCCAGTATTTACCCTCAGATATGATCTTTGATCAGCAGATAAAGAAGTTATGGTTTTCCTCCTTGCTTTTCTTGAGAAGAAAATCAAAACAGAGACTGATAAAACTTTAAAATGTAATTTACGTTAAGGAAAAGATGAAAGATGTTTGAATCTCAAACCTCAGGAATTAATTTCCTGGATTCAAGAAATAATCCCAGAATACTTTGAGAACCCAGAATTGTTTTTCTTGCTCTCCAAGCTTTTCTCTCTACGTTTTTCTTTTCATTAACTTCGGCTTCCTTTCCAAAAATCCTCATCCTCTCTTATTTTTTCAACCTTTTCTTTTTATACTCCCTCTAAAGGATTAGGTTGCTTCTCACCAAATCCAGCCATAAACCATGCTTTCCCACTAAATCCCCCCGAAAAACGGAATGGAGACGCTGGGGACAGTGAGGCACGTGAGGCAGGTACACTATCCCTCACCAAGGTGAGATGGGCCTCACGTAGTGAGGCTACCTCTCACCAACGTGAGATGGGCCTCACAAACGTGAGGCTGCATCTCACGTGGGTGAGATGGGCCTCACACCACAGGCCCCCAGAAATAGCCCCCTTTCTCCTTTTTTTTTAAATTAAAACGAAAAACATATTTTTTGAGAAAATCATCACTTCTATCTGTCTTTTGCCTGTGAACATGTATCATTTTCATCACCGGGTAACTTCGATCTAGGCTATCTCAGGACTCGGTGTCTACAGTTGCCCCCAATTTTAGGGAACGTAGTGCCTGGGTGCCTAGGTGAGCCAAAACTCAAAGAAAGAGAGAAGAGATGTGTACCTGAGGCAGCCGTCTTCTTGCACTGGGTGAAGCGCCGAGTCTATTCCAGACTTACAAAACGCGAGAGTTGCTCTTCTGAGCTGCACCGAGTCTACTCCAGACTTACAAAGTGCGGGGGTTTCATCTTCTGATGATGATGCGCCGAGTTTGCTCCAGACTTACAAAATGCGAGAATTGCTCTTCTAAGCTGCACCGAGTCTGCTCCAGACTTACAAAGTGTGAGGGTTCCATCTTCTGATAGTGATGCACCGAGTCTGCTCCAGACTTACAAAATGCGAGGATTGCTCTTCTGAGCTGTGAAGCGGTAGTGCCGTGGTCGTGTTAATTTTTCGTAGAATGGTAGTGCCGCCATTGTGCTAACCCTTATGAGATGTGAAGTGGTAGTGTCATGGTCGTGCTAACCTTTCGTAGAATGGTAGTGCCGCCATCGTGCTAACCCTTCTGACATGTGAAGTGGTAGTGCCGTGGTCATGCTAACCTTCCGTAGAATGGTAGTGCCGCCATCGTGCTAACCCTTCTGAGATGTGAAGTGGTAGTGTCGTGATCGTGCTAACCTTCTGTAGAATGGTAGTGCCGCCATCGTGCTAACCCTTCTAAAGTGGTGCCCTCTGTGAGCCCTTTGATTGATTGCCCCCTGAGAGGTCTTTAGTTGATTGTTGGATTGGTGTTTTGACTGATGTCGTCACTTGCCTTTTGTCGGTGTCCGCATCGAATCTCCCTCATTGTAAAACTGGAAAACCAAATATGTAGGAAAATTGGTGAGCATGCACGTGAAATGCATGGGTCATGCAGGAATGCAGGATAAGAATTTATCTAAGTGGACTTAGAGGTGATAGCCGGTCTGGCCCCAATCTGCAATAGGATTGATGCCTTTTGATGCTGCTTTTGAATTTCATGCTTTTGGGATTGCAAGATTCTCATCTGATACCTGTAGTCATTTTTTTGAAGGTAGTGCGTCCCTTGTGGATTTTCACACTAGCTTTTCTTTGTGGGAAATGTGTCCCCTTAGGGATTTTCACATGACCCTTTGCCTAACTTTTGCTTGGAATGGACCCAACCCAATCCAGGGGCTTTTATTCATTTTTTTGTAGGACAGACCGTCCGTTTCAGGTTTTCACCCTGCCCTTTGGCCTAACTTTTACTTAAAGAGCCAATTACGGTTTTCATCTCTAACGGCCTCTTTTTTTTTTTTTGGCGTGGCTATAAGAAAAACTGAAGCTACTATCAGAGCCTCCTTCTATGGCAATTGGCAATTATTCGCTGAGACATCTTCCCCTAAACAAGAATTATATCCCTCTGATGAAGGTGTTACTTGATTAGGTGAGGTGGCGAACAAGGGTCAACTCCCTCTGCCCCTGGCTCTCCTTTCTGTTCTCTTGTGTGGATTTTCTCGAGACCACTTTCGATATCATCGCCTGTTGTATTTGACAGTTTGGGGGGATTCAAGATGTCATGAGGCATCCTCTATCTTTCCAGGGCAGTATCTTATCCTCGGCCTTCACCCCTGAGTACAATAGCCCTTAGACACAACTGCTTACAAAAATCGTCGAAGTGCAGGTCAGAGACTACACCCTCACCTCCATAAGTGCATATAAGAGAAAGGTATTTAGCCCCTAGATAATGGGACCCATCGGCTTAGGCATCTGGTCGGTGACAATAGAAGTAGAGTATAGCCATTTAGATTTCACACATTCCACATTGAACGGTATCCCTCTTTTTATAAAAGAACTAGGAAATGATGAGTTAAACTACTTTTGTCTTATATTTTTTCGCAAAATTACGTACATTTCAGTATGATTTCTCTATATATGATCACTATTTAACATAGATTCAGAATGCAAAATTATATCTAATCTCGGAGTGGATCTTGTAAGTATCAGACTCCTGTTTCCAATCAGCCCTCTCAGGTTTTCTTGATTGGACATTTTCTCTCAATCCTCTAATTTTTGCCTAGAGTGTCCTTTTTTGGTTTTCACCCTGATGAGGCACCCAATTTTAGCAAGGCCGGTTTTTTTTGGTTTTTAACCCGCGGGGCATTTATTCTCTTCTTTTGATTTTGAGTCTTTAGCCATAGACCTTCTTGGGTTTGTTGGTGCTGATCTGTTATCCGAGCTCATCTTCGCTGCTATCCATTAGAATCGCTACCCCTTTGGACAAAATTTTCTTAGGAGCAAATGGGTCTTCCCATGTCGGACCGAATTTACTTTGCGTGTCTAGAAAATCAGGTCTCATTTGCCCGAAGACCGAATCTCCCTCTTTCAGTGAGTGTTTCCTGACCCTCTTTCCAAATGATTGAACAGGGTGTTTTCTGATAGATATGATTGCGATAGTAATCCCACAACCTATTTTCGTTTAATGTGTTTAGCTGCTATAGCCGTTGCTTCCATGACTGCCACTAAAGATTTGACGTGTTTCGACAGGCAGCAGTGCTTTTGCCTCATTCATCAAGGAGTAAAGCGAGACTATTGTAAGGGTTCCGACTGCAGACCCCAGCATGGGTCTCCTCCATAACCTTCTTGGCCTTCTTCTTGTCGAAGCACCTCAGCTGTATGTCATCAGCTCACCTCTCGTACTGCACATCCTCTATACTGATGAACTGGGCAGATAGCTTGTAAATCAGTCTTTAGGTCCTTTTCAGTAGCCAAGAAGAATGGCAAAATACAGATATGTGTAGATTAACAACATCTGAACAAAGCTTGCCCTCAAATAACTGTCCCTTGCCCTATGTCGATGATCAAATTTTGTTTTTTCGTTCCCCAACAAGCTTCGTCCAAATCCTGATAGTTTATACATATGCGCACTTCTCTTCTTAACCATTGGGGATGTCATTGATCCACTTAGTTGGGCATTGCGCTTCAGTAAAAAATTTAGCCCTGGTTCCGCTGGTGGATTCCCCCTTTTTAACCTTTCTTGTCCCTCCTGGCTTGAATCTTCTGAGCTTTTGCTTGGCTAGTTTATGATTGGGATACACTGGCACAACTTGTTTGGTGACTTCATAATTATCTCCTGGTATGTCTTCATAGGTCCAGGCAAAGACTTTTTTATTTCATTTTTTTTATTCTCTCAAATTTTAATCTGTCTTCAAGAGTCATAACAGATGCTATCAAGATTTTCTTTGGGTTCTCCAAAGTTTTGAGATTAAATGGAATGGCATTAGTTGAATCAATGTCAAATATAAATGTGCCATGATTATGCATAGTAAAATCACAAGAAACATTATACCAATAAACAAAAACATTCATTTCACTTCATAAAAATTAAAACATCGTCATTAAGTAGTTCAAAAATAAAAAAAAGAGCATCTAAATAGCTAACATCCTCCTTTCTTGTCAACACGGATGCTGTAGTCGATGGTCTATTATCATATTCAGGAACCATTCCCTTGCCTCCTCGATTCCTCATCAATGAGGCCTTGAATAATCTTCTTCAGAGTTTGGCACCCATCAGTCTCATGCCCAGTATGCTGATGGTAGGCACAATACCGATCCACTCGATGGTTAGGATGTCCCTAGCTCTTGGCGGGTCTTGTAGGCTTCGGCTGTAAATTCCCCTCATCAATGAAATGAAAGAAATGCTCAGATAAAGACTTATCCCAAATGGAATAGTAGCCTTGAGTAGTTCCAATGCTTAAAACCTTGGTGGCTCCAATATCTCTCACACTGTCGTCATCAAGGCACGAGTTCTCATGATTACTTACTCCCATGCCATTGCTCCCTCCTTCGAGGATTACCAATAGCTCATCATTAATGGGGTTCTGGACTTGACCTTTCGGGGCTAGGCAATCATTGATTGGATAGCTGGTGTGCTGATGATGGTCTAGTTTCCTCTGACCCCTAGTTAGCCTGGCCAAACCTAGTCGCAGGCTCCTCTCTAATGCTTGAGGTGAAGATCTGCCTATGTCAAAACCACACTTCTGGGCTATTCTGATTGCTGATACTCCTTCCATTCCCCAAGTGCCGACACGGCTGTTACACCCCTGCAGTCTACCTCACTTTTCTAAGTTCACCGAAATTTCCTTGCGAGTAGCCAGGGTAGTTGCAAGTTTGGCCCTTGAAATTTCTTCCTCGAGGACGTCAATCCTTCTTTTCAAGCCTCGTGTTGCTGCCAAAAACCCATTCTTTGAAGCATGCCTTTTACCTTTTTGCTCAAATGACGGAGCAACAGGCGATTCTCTTTTAGACTCAGAGGGTGGTATGCATGCTTCTTTAGTTGGCTCATGCCCATTTTGGGGCATGGTAGGAGTGATAAACTACTGCCCTGCAGGTGGCATTACAGCAGCGACTAAATTCTCCATGATAGCCATCGTCCAGACTACGAACTTTTCAAACCTCCCTTCTATCCTCTTCCATATTACCTCCTCAACTTGAGGCATTTCACCCTTCACTGGGGTTGAGTTCTCTAGGTCTTACTCAAAGGAACCGTCATCAAGTTGTACAACCTTTTTAGGTTTGGGTGCACCCCTAGGCTCAGTCACTGGTGGGAGTACAATCACCAAAGGATCCTTTCTAACTGGGTCTGATTTCTCTGGTCCTACTGCAGGAGTGGTTAGTCGCTGCCCAGCGGGCTAGGTCGTTGTAGCTATCAGATCCCTCATTATGGCCATCATCCTATTCTCAAATTCCTCCAATCTCCTACTTAATTCCTTGGTAATCAAAGCGCGGATCGCCTCTATCTCTCTTGAAAGATCAGTCATTCCAAACTCTATCAAAAGGTCTGAAGGTAAAGTCTCATCACCCTCCGAAAGTGAATCCGAACCCCAAACTGATACCCTTCTTGGCAACTCGAAGATAGGTTTTCTGGTCAGCCATCCCCTGGAATCCCTAGACCACCTAGATGAATCTATGATGGTTGCAAAAACACACCTCTATTAGGATGATGCATAGACAAACACATGCAAGCAGATAGATCCTTCCGACCTTATTTTTCCCACACACGAGGTAGTGCGGTCTCTTTCCTAGGTGGGCTTTATCCAAGGATTAACAGGGAACCCATTGGACACGTATGGTGTACGGTGAAAAAAACCGGCAGCATAACATCTCTTGCCTAATGTACATACGTATTGGTGTTTGGCCATTATGTATTTAAACAATTCAACCAAATTAAGATGGGCCTACCGGAGCATGAAACCCTTTGATGAAGACCATTTAATTTAATTGATTTTTTTCAATATATGACGGCCCAAATAACAAGCGCGGTATTACGGTACATTTCATCTAGTGGAAGTATCTATTGTCGTTATATGAGCTTTGGTCAAAGGTGGTGATACTTTAGGGCTACCCAAGCATGGTCCCTGCCAACGGGTCTAGCTCATCACTTGCATAGCGACCGATCGGGTCTCCATTTGATATACCATAAATGGTGCGAGGCTTGGGCTGGTGATTATCCTTAACACTTCCTTACAATGAGTGAAAGTAGGGTCGTGTTTTGGGAATGCACCGGGGTAGATAGGGGACCAAGTAACATAATTCTAAGGCTGTAATGGATGCAATGCAATTTTGATTAGAAATGGAATTTTTGATTCTTAAAACCTCAATTATAATTTTAACTTAAGTCACTTTCGAAGCGAAGTTTTGATCACTGTCCCCAGTGGAGTTGCCACTGTGATACGAGCCGAACCTAGCAAAGGCTCTCTTTGAACCCGCTTTTAGGGCTCGAGGGATTGGTTTGCGTCTTTTTGATCTTGGGCATCATGAATCATTTTGGATGCCTCATTCCCAATAGAACATAGCCTCGCGATGCCTTTGGGCACCTTTGAGATATTTTGGAGTCACAACCCAATTTACGAGAAATTGGGAAAGGTCTCTTACCTCTATTGGTCTAAACCAGAGATGGTGTTCGGAACTTCACTCTTATTAATGACTTAAATTAAGTTTATAATTGAGTTTTTAAGAAATTAAAATTTCATCTCTTATCTCACACGATTATGTATTGAATTTAAAACACAGCATATTGGAAAGCAATTAAATAAAGCGATAAGTAAATAAATAAATTACAAAATGAAAAAATGGGACAGAACAATCCCCCAAAATAATAAAGAATAAATAAATAAAACTTGCCCCAAAATTAATTATAAGGGCCCCAAAAAGAATAAAAGAACACATACAAAATAATTAGAATATATCATACATAAATCGAGAGATTTATTGAATGTTAGGAGCATTGGTTCATTTTTTATTAACTTAAAAATTGGAGAACTACTTTTTAAGGGTATTGATTGAGAAAACCGGGATGAGTGATCCCACTTTATAAAAATTAGTTCTCTATTTAATAGTGAGATTTTATTAGTTAAAATAGGACATTGGTCCATTTTATTAATAAAAATTCCAAGTTATTAATTATTATAAAAAACATGATTTTCTATAATGCGAATGAATCTAAAATACATTTTTACACAACACATAAAAAATAATAATAAAAAGAAAATACAACAATTAAAATACAAACCCTCAATTTGATGGTCTTTAATTCTCCAATCCTCCAACTCGTGCGCAAATATGACTCATACACATAAACAATTTTTGAGGCAACAAAACAAAAATAAAATAAAATATTAGTAAAATAAATTAAATAATTAAAGTAATATGAATAAATAAATTAGTTGAATAAAATAATTAATTAAAATGATTAATAGATCAATCAAATAATAATCAATTGAACTAATTAAATATAAACGATTAAGTAAATAGAAATAATTAAACATAAAACAGTTGCAGTAAAAAAGAAATAAAAAAAGAAGCTAAGGTAGCAGCAACCAATGGATTAAAGCAACAAAAAACACAACAGGAGAAGGGCTACGATTATTACAAAAAAAAAAGAGCAAAGACCAAAATTAAAAGAGTAAATTAAGACAGAAATATACAAGGTAGAACGGAGCAGATTACATTTCATCTCATGCATTTATGTTCGGACGTTCGGGTAATACAAGAAAGACGAAGAGCTGAAGAGAGGTGGGGGTGAAGCCTGGAGTGCACGACTCGTGCATGCATTGCACGAGTCATGTAACGAGTGCACGACTTGTGCACTCATTGCACGAGTCGTGCAAAGAGTACACGACTCGTGCAGAGGTGCACAAGTTGTGCAATGACTTCACGGGCAACCAGGGGCAAACGGGAGCACGACACGTGAATCTGGGACACGACTCAGACAGAAAAACACGACTTAAACAAAACAGGGAGACAATTAGACAAATATAAAAATAGGGACGAACATAGCAACGTTAACAGACTGAATAAACATGACATTATTCCATCAAAACATGCATAAAAGAACAACAAACATGCCAATTAACCATAATAAATATTTTAGGCTCATGTCTGATAATAAACAGCAACACACATACGATATACAGATCAATAAAATCAAATAATAAATATATACAGTATGTACAAATGAAGCACACTTGGTAAAACAAAATAAGAAATAAAAAAAAGAAGGAAAATAAGAGATGGTTTATCCCAGTATTTACCCTCAAATATGATCTTTGATCAGCAGATAAAGAAGTTCTGGTTTTCCTCCTTGCTTTCTTGAGAAGAAAATCAAAACAGTGACTGATAAAACTTTAAAATGTAATTTACGTTAAGGAAAATATGAAAGATGTTTGAATCTCAAACCTTAAGAATTGATTTCCTAGATTTAAGAAATAATCCCAGAATGTTTTGAGAACCTAGAATTATTTTTCTTGCTCTCCAAGCTTCTCTCTCTACGTTTTTCTTTTCCTTAACTTTGGCCTCCTTTCCAAAAATCCTCCTCCTCTCTTCTTTTTTCAACCTTTTCTTTTTATACTCCCTTGAAGGATTAGGTTGTTTCTCACCAAATCCAATCATAAACCATGCTTTCCCACCATATCCCCCAAAAAATGGAATTTACCCTCAAATATGATCTTTGATCAGTAGATAAATAAGTTCTAGTTTTCCTCCTTGCTTTTCTTGAGAAGAAAATCAAAACAGTGACTGATAAAACTTTAAAATGTAATTTACGTTAAGGAAAATATGAAAGATGTTTGAATCTCAAACCTCAAGAATTGATTTCCTAGATTCAAGAAATAATCCCAGAATGTTTTGAGAACCTAGAATTATTTTTCTTGCTCTCCAAGCTTTTCTCTCTACGTTTTTCTTTTCCTTTACTTTGGCCTCCTTTCCAAAAATCCTCATCCTCTATTCTTTTTTCAACCTTTTCTTTTTATACTCCCTTTGAAGGATTAGGTTGTTTCTCACCAAATCCAACCATAAACCATACTTTCCCACCATATCCCCCGAAAAATGGAACGGAGACGCTGGGGACAGTACGGCGCGTGAGGCAGGTGAGACCTGCCTCACGCTACCCCTCACCAAGGTGAGATGGGACTCATGTAGTAAGGCTGCCTCTCACCAACGTGAGATGGGCCTCACAAACGTGAGGGTGCATCTCATGTGGGTGCGATGGGCCTCACACCACAGGCCCCCAGAAATAGCCCCCTTTCTCCTTTTTTTTTTAAATTAAAAATGAAAAACATATTTTTCGAGAAAATCATCACTTCTATCTATCTTTTGCCTGTAAACAAGTATCATTTTTATCACCGGGTAACTTCGGTCTGGGCTATCTCAGGACTCAGTGTTTACAGGCAGGTGTATTCTCTAAGATAGACTTAAGGTCTGGGTATTATCAGTTGCAAGTAAAGAAGGAGGACATACCAAAGATAGCATTTAGAACTCGGTATGGACATTATGAATTTTTAGTAATGCCATTCGGGTTAACCAATGCGCTTGCTGCATTTATGGACATGATGAATAGAGTGTTTAGGCCATATCTAGATCAGTTAGTAGTGGTGTTCATTGATGATATATTGGTTTACTCAAAGAATGAGAAAGAACATGTGCAGCACTTGAGAATCGTGCTTCAAACATTGAGGGAGCATCAGTTGTATGCTAAATTGAGTAAGTGTGAGTTTTGGTTAAGAGAAGTGTCTTTTCTAGGGCATGTGGTATCTTCTGAAGGTATAAAGGTAGACCCGGCTAAAATTGAGGCAATTGTGAATTGGAAGCCACCTAAAAATGTGCTTGAAATTCACAGTTTTCTAGGGTTGGCTGGGATTATAGAAGGTTTGTGAAGGAGTTTTTTGTAATAGGTTCAACTTTGACCCAATTGCTTTGAAAGGGAGTGAACTTTGAATGGTCAGAGAGGTGTCAATCGAGTTTTGAACAATTGAAGAGAATGCTGGTGGAGGCATAAATCCTAACACAGCCTATCTCTGGCAAAGAATATATTCTATACAGTGATGCCTCTGGCATAGGTTTGGGTTGTGTGTTAATGCAAGATGGGAAAGTGGTAGCCTATGCTTCCAGGCAATTGAAGCCGCATGAATAGAATTACCCGACACATGATTTGGAATTGGCAGCAGTGGTGTTTGCCTTAAAGATTTGGCGACACTACTTGTATGGTGAGAAGTGTAAAATTTTCATTGATCATAAAAGCTTGAAGTATTTGTTAACTCAGAAAGAGTTAAACCTGAGACATCATTGATGGCTTGAATTGTTCAAGGAGTATGACTATATAGTAGACTATCATCCAGGTAAAGCCAATGTTGTGGCTGATGCATTGAGTAGGAAGTCTGTTTCGGCTATGCTGTTAAGACAAATGAGATGGAAGTTTTCTGCAGATGGGGCTTTGTTAGCTCAACTGAAAGCGAGATCGGTATTAAGAGACGAATTGATAGTTGCACAGAGAAATGATTCTAAGTTGCAACAAATTTTGCAATCAGTTAGGAATGGGGACAAGACTGACTATTCAGTGAATGAGAGTGGTGTACTGCTTTATAAGAATCGAGTATATATTGCAAATGACAAAGAAATAAAAAAGAAGATTGATGTATGAGGCGCATAATACTGTCTTCACTATGCATTCAGGTGGAAACAAGATGTATCAGGATTTAAAACAACTGTATTGGTGGTCTGGTATGAAAAGGGATGTGGTAGAATATGTGTCAAAATGTCTGACCTGTCAACAAGTGAAAACAAAACATCAGGTTCCACATGGGTTATTGAATCCTCTTTCCATCCCATAATGAAAATGGGACAATATTACCATGGATTTTGTTTCTGGACTACCTTTGACTTCGAAGCAACAAGATACAGTGTGGGTAATTGTGGATAGATTTTAAAAATTAGCTCACTTTATCCCGGTTCGAATGAACTACTCTATGGATCGACTAGCTAAATTGTATGTGAAAGAAATTGTCAGATTGCATGGTGTGCCTGTATCTATTTTATCTGATAGGGACCCAAGGTTCACTTCTAAGTTCTAGAAGAGTCTTCAAGCGGCTTTGGGTACCAAGTTAAACTTAAGTACTGCGTTCTATCCATAGATCGATGGACAGTCGGAAAGAGTTATCCAGGTATTGGAAGATTTGATGAGAGCATATGTTTTGGATTTCTTTAAAAGTTGGGATAAGTATATTCCACTTATGGAATTTGCTTATAACAACAGTTATCAGACAAGTGTTGGCATGGCACCATATGAAGTGTTGTATGGTAGGAAGTGTCATACATCGGTTTGCTAGACAAAACTGGGAGAGCATAGGGTTATTAGACTGGATTTGATAAAGGATACTGAAAAAAAGGCAAAAATCATTCAACAATGATTGAAAGCAGTTAGTGATAGATAGAAGTCATATGCGGATCTGAAAAGAAAGGATATTGAGTTTGAAGTAGGCGACAGGATATTCTTAAAAGTGTCTCCTTGGAAAAATGTATTGAGATTTGGAAAGAAAGGAAAGTTAAGTCCGAGGTTTATTGGGCCATATGAGGTGTTGGACTGAGTGGGTTCAGTGGCTTACTGATTAGCTTTGCCCCTGGCTTTAGCCAAACTTCACGATGTCTTTCATGTGTCTATGTTACGGAGGTATCGCTCGGATGAGTCTCATATTATACCAGTGCAGGAAGTTGAAGTTCACTCAGATTTCTCCTATGATGAGAAGCCAAAATTTTAGCAAAGGAAATAAGACAGCTTCGCAGTAAACATATCCCACTTGTGAAAGTGCTATGGCAGCATCACGGAGTGGAAGAGGCAATATGGGAGCCTAAAGCGGCTATGCGAGAGCAACATCCTCATCTATTTAACTCAGGTATGAATTTTGCGGACGAAATTCTTTTTAGGAGCCCTAGCAGTAATTGGCTTAAATTAAGATAAATGGGTTTGGTTTGCATTGAGTATGTTAATTAAGGATCTAAGAGTAAGTTAATGGAGGACTTGATTGAATAACCAAAAGAAAGTTAAGTGGCTTATTGGCTATTGTGCATGGTTAACAATAAGTGAGGATTAATTAGTGTTAATGATATTTAACTAAATTAGATTTGGATTAGGGGAGTGTGACGCGCGCCAAACCCCATACGACGCCCCGAAGGCCCGCTCTTAGGGCTTTCGGGAGAGGTTCATAAAAACTTGTAAGAAATTACAAGGGCGTCTATTTTGGGTAACAAGGAGGTTTCATGCAGTCGCCACCCAATAAAACATTGGAAAAGTTCGTCTAGCCTCAGTGAGCCTAAGACAGCGTTGCTATGTCCATTTTGGGCAAGCCAGAGGGGTCTTGGAGGTTCCATCCTAATAGAACATTAAGATGACCCTCTCGC
This sequence comes from Excoecaria cochinchinensis, assembly GCA_947683425.1. NCBI lineage: Eukaryota > Viridiplantae > Streptophyta > Magnoliopsida > Malpighiales > Euphorbiaceae > Excoecaria > Excoecaria cochinchinensis. The sequence goes on from CANTUQ010000092.1 coordinate 15,642,870, forward strand.
CTCGTGGAGCCTAAGACTATGCAAGTTAAAGCCTTTTTACAGGACACAAGAGGTGTCTTGGAAGTCCCATTCCAATGAAACATTGAAATGGTCCTTTCGCCTCGTTGAGCCCAAAGACCAGAGATGGTTCGGGACTTCTCATTTATTCATACCTTGATTAAGTTAAAATTGAGTTTTGAATTTAAGTTTTCATCCCTTTTCTCATACGTTTTGATGCAATAATTAGAGCGTAAGTTGGTCACATAAAGAAAACGGTAAATAAAGTATAATTAAAATAAAGTACATAAAAATAAATTACAACAAAACTAGGGGCGGAATACAACCCCCATTGTAAAATAAGTGTAAATCATGCATAAAACGAGTTATTTATTAAGAGTGAGGACATTGGTCATCGCATGCATAATTAAAGAAAATAATTTTGAAATGACAATTTATTTGGATGAAAAAACTAGGACATTGGTTCCATTTTGTTAGAAAAAATCCCAATTTATTTAATATAAAACTTTATGCGACTTTTAATTAACGTGCATGAAAATAAACAAACTTATTACAAATTACATATTAAATAATAAAAGCAAATTAAGGCAAAATAATACTAAAAATGCTAAAAATGCTAAAACTCTACCAAAAGGGTGTCTTCAAACGTCCATGGGCTCCCACTTGGCATTGGAAAACTCACACATGAAAAATAAGTATTGAAATAAAAACACAAATAAAGATAATGTTAGTAATGAAAAATGAATTAAACATGTAACATGTAAAAAATTAATTAAAATAAATAAAACAACATGCATAATGTATGACAAATTAATTAGATGGCATAATAAAATATAACTTAACACATGAAGAATTAAACATGCATAAATGAAAACAATAAAATTTAACATGCATAAAAACATAAATAATAATAATGATGATGACAAAATAATAAATTATAATAAGAAACAAAACTAATAAAAATAATAATGATGATAGTAATGACAAATAATAATAATAATGATAACACTAATCACAATAATAATAACAAATAATAATAATGATGATAATATCAAATAATATTAACAATCCAATTAAATATGCAAGTAATGATAATAATAATAATAATAATAATAATAATAATAATAATAATAATAATAATAATAATAATAATAATAATAATAATAATAGCATCAAAAAATATGAACAATCAAATTAAATATGCAAGTAGTAATAATAATAATAATAATAATAATAATAATAATAATAATAATAATGATATATGAACAAAAATAATGACAATAATATGAACATGAACAATCAAATAAAAAATAAGAAATAATAGTGTGAACAATTAAAAAAAATAAGAATAAGAAATAATAATATGAACAAAATAATGATAATAATACTAATATGAATAATTAAATAAGAACACAAGAATAAAAATAACAATAATTATATTAATATGAAATAAGAATAAGAAATAATAATAAAAGATTAAGAATAAGAAATAATAATATGAGATTAAGAATAAGAAATAATGATATTAACAATTAAATAAAAGATTGAGAAATAAAAAATAAAATAAATAATAGATCTAAAAAAATTTACATGATAGCTAACTAATTTTAAATAAAAATAAATTGAAAATTAAACTACAAGTTGAGCCAAGAAATGTTTATCTTCAAATTTGATGTGATGAATGAAGTTATATGATAATTCCTTACTTTGATTTAGAAAAAATAAAATATAATGAAATTTTATCCCAAAAACAAATAATTAATTTATGTGTCTTAAGGAAAAATTATGGAAAATAAGAAGTAAAAAAATTTACAAGAATAAATAATTGATTTATTTGTCTCAAAAATTAAATTAAAAAAATCAAATTAGAATACATAGAGAATTTTTCTTGAAGAAGAAAAAATAATAAGAAGAAGAAGATGAAGAAGAGAGAAAAACAATATTTTTCTTAAGAAAAATCCCCCCCCCCAATCCTTACTAAAACCTCTTTTTATACATAAAAAAACCCAAATAAAATCAGATTTTTATTAAATTGAATTAAATAAATTTAATTGCAATAATCACAAAAAAAACTCATGAATTTGAAGGGTTTAGAAAATAAAAGGTTTTTGCATTAAATTACACAAAAAAAATGAATAAAAAATCAATTTTTAGGCAAAAAATCGGAAAAACAGCAAAAACGAGCGAAATGGGGCGTCAGGGGGCGACCGACGCCCGTCGGCGCGCGCAGGGCGCGTGGCGTGTCGCCCGCCCTCGCGCCCTGTGCGCTGCCAAAGCCAGACACTCGCGACTTTTTTTTTTTAGAAGGACAAACTGCCTGTTTTCAGGTTTTCACCAAATCAGAAGGGTTAGCACAATGGCGGCACTACCACTCTATGGAGGGTTAGCACGATCACGACACTACCACTTTATCAAATCAGAAGGGTTAGCACGATGGCGGCACTACCACTTTACAGAAGGCTAGCACGACCACGGCACTACCACTTCATCAAATTGAAGGGTTAGCACTGTCACACCCCATAAGTGGCTTATTTGGAAATTAGAATTTTAAATGGACAATTAAGGGCAATTGAGTAATTTGTTAGTAAAAGAGGATTTAATTGTAAGGAAATAATAGTGTTTAATTGCAAATGTCTAGTTTAGTGAGGAAAGAGTATTTTGACAAGGACTTTTTGGGAATTATTTTGGACCAAACGGTAAAAGAGAATAAGTGGATTAGTGATTCTTGTGCATGTGTGCCAAGTGGAAGGAGGATGTGCACGTGGTGAGGGAAAGGAGAAGTTTGAGAAAATTTAGTTAGTTGGAAAAACAAAGGACTGGAAAAAGCTTTCTCTTTCTTTTCTGATTCTCTCTCACGTAAACCACATTCTGCATTTTCTTCATTTTTCTGTTCTTTCTATCATCTGCATGTGTGATTTCTTGTTGAGGAATTGAGGTCTGGATGTGTTAGTAGCTTCAGAAGGTAAGTGGCAGAAGTTTTCTTGGTTTATGGTTAATTTCTGTCTCATTCCTCGTTGGATTATAGGGATTCTGTTCTTGGTTAATGAACCGTGGTTTCATTTGTTGCAAGCTTCTGAAGATAAAAGAAAGGAGAAAGGAAATGATAAGATTGTGGATTGAAGAAGAAATACAGTGGACATTTTGGACTTCAGTAACAGGTTTGGGAGCGTCTGCTATTTCTTGTTTGGATCCTGTTGCTGTGTTGTTTTGAACATTGTTTATGTGTTTTTGATTATCGAAATGTATGAGAAATGCAATGTGTATAAATGATTTCTGTAGAAAAGTATGCAAATGAGATGTTTATGCATGAAAGTAGATATGAAATTCGCAGGTGATGACTTCCTGGTTTTGCTTCTGTTTGATTTGTAATAATACGTGATTTGTAATATGAGTTCTGTAAATGTGCCCCAAAAACTTAAAGGTACGTATTTGCATAATTATTGCATGAAAAATGGATTTAGGCAAATTGGGATTTGACTTTTGAATCACACTCTGTTTTCACGATGTTTCTGGATTTATGTTTTTCTGAAATTTCTGATGTGTCGAGAAGAGGAAGAAGAAGTGTGAGAAGAAGGTCACGAGACGTGATGCTGCATCACGCCGTGACCCCCTTCTCTGTTGAAGGTCACGTGGCGCGACACAGCTTCACGCCGTGACCTCTTCTCTGAAGAGGGTCACGAGACGTGATGCTGCATCACGCCGTGACCTGCTTCACTTTCCTGCGTGTCACGGGACGGAATCTCGTGACTTCTTCCCCTCTCCTCACAGGCGTCACGAGACGTGACTGATGGTCACGCCGTGACTGCCTTGCGTTTTGCCTGGCGCTCGCGTGAAGCCAGTGTCACGAGACGTGACCAGTGGTCACGACGTGACCGGCTTCTGCTTGCTGTCCTGTTTTTCTAAAAGCATGATTTTTAACTTCTGATTTCAAGGGTTTTACACTACATGACGATTAATTAGTTTTAAAATCTGATTGTATTTTAATAATTGCATAATACTGGGTTTTGAACACATGATTAATAATATTAATATATATGACTTACATGTTTATAATTTACATGGATTATTGCAAGATGAATTATAAGTTCTTATTACTTCCGGTAATTAATATTTGAATATATATATATGTTTCTGATTTTGATCAATGTACATGAATACATGAATTATTGAGTTGTGTTATTTAAGCCTGAATAAGTCATAGTAGTGGATAAGTAAGCGCTTACTTAGGTCAGAGTGTGTGTGCAGCTGCTATATGATAAAATGATATATGCGGGTCCGTTTGGATCCTTGTTTCGACCATGTTTGGTCTATATGGAAATAAAGCGAGACCTCGGTCTCTATATGAAAATTATGTGTTCGAGACTCATGTCTCTATATGCTTGGGATACTGTGTTCTATCAGTATCCAAATGACCGTATCCACTTCTTAGGTTTATACCAGACTAATCAGGCTACATGTTTATATGTGATATATATGTTGAGATGTTTATTGACATGATTAAAGGTATATGTTGCACATGAATTCTTGTACATCCTATATTGGTGTAATGTAGAAATGTATGTTTGTATTTGTTAATTACTTGTATTGTATATATCATAAAGGTAATGCGATACTGTATTGTATATGTATATTGTTATTTTGCTTTGTTCCTCCCCACTAAGCGTTATCGCTTAGCACGGGCTCTTTTCCCGTGCAGGTGGCGAGTTTGGATTTGGAGTCAGATATCTGCGGGTCGGCCACTAGGAGTCTTTTAAAAATGAAGTTATTTGAAGTCTTCCGCTGTAATTTTTGTGTATATGGCTTGTGTATAGCAAAGTAACTTTTTGTAAAGGAACAAATATTATTTTTGTATATGTATTTGCTTGCAAGCCTCTTTTTGTAAAAACGATATAGATATGATATATGTATAAGGACTTGATATATATATGTTACAGGAATTTTCTGATTATATAATAAAAAGTTTCTTTATTTTACATTTGATTTTAGTTTATACATGGAATATGGATATGATTATATGTGTTTGTCCGCGTGGCACTCCGGTATCCTTCCAACGGGGATGTTGGGGTGTTACAAGCACGATGGCAGCACTACCACTTTACGGAGGGTTAGCATGACCACTGCACTACCACTTCACCAAATCAGAAGGGTTAGCACGATGGCGGCACTACCACTCTACGGAGGGTTAGCACGATCACGACACTATCAATTCATCAGATCAAAGGGTTAGTACGATGGCGGCCCTACTACTCTACAGAGGGTTAGCACGAACACGACACTACCACTTCATCAAATCAGAAGGGTTAACACGATGGCGACATTACCACTCTACGGAGGGTTAGCACGACCACAACATTACCACTTCATCAAGTCGAATGGTTAGCACGATGACGGCACTACCACTCCACGGAGGGTTAGCACGATCACGGCACTACCGCTTCAACATGCCGACAACCACCCCAACAACATCATCCGCTCCGGAAAGACAGCCGCCTCAGGTATGTACTTCTTTTTCTTTTCTGAGTTTAGGCTCACTTAGACACTAGTACACTAGTTTCCCCAAAACTGGGGGCAACTGTAGACATCGGGTCCCGAGGCAGCATAGATCAGGATTACCCAATGATGAAATTAAGTTTGCCTATTTATAGGTAAAAATGAAAGTTGAAAGTGATGATTTTCTTGTCAAATTGATTTATTAGAAATAAATAAAAATGTATATTTAAAAAAAATATTTTAAGTGTTTTAAAATTATTTTGGGACAAAAAATATATGTTTTGAAATTATAGTTTTTTTTTAGAAATTTTTTTAAAAAAAAGTCGCGAGTGTCGGGCTGCGGCAGCGCCCAGGGCGACGCGCTGGGCGTCGCTCGCGCGCCCTGCGCTCGCCGACGGGCGTCGGTCGCCCCCTGATGCCCCATTTCACTCGTTTTTGCTGTTTTTCAGATTTTTTGCCTAAAAATTAATTTTTTCTTCATTTTTTTGTGTAATTTAATGCAAAAACTTTTTATTTTCCAAACCCTTCAAATTCATAATTTTTTTTTATTATTGCAATTAAATTTATTTAATTCAATTTAATAACATCTGATTTTATTTGGGTTTTTTTTATGTATAAAAAGGGGTTTTTAGTAAGGATTTAGGGGGGATTTTTCTTAAGAAAAATATAGTTTTTCTCTCTTCTTCATCTTCTTCTTCTTCTTATTTTTACTTCTTCAAGAAAAATTCTCCAAATATTCTAATTTAATTTTTTTAATTTAATTTTTGAGACAAATAAATCAATTATTTGTTCTTGTGAATTTTTTTACTTCTTATTTTCCATAGTTTTTCCTTAAGACAAATAAATTAATTATTTGTTCTTAGGATAAAACTTCATTATATTTTATTTTTTCTAAATCGAAGTACGGAATTATAATCCAACTTCATTCATCACATCAAATTTGAGGATAAACATTTCTTGGCTCAACTTGTAGTTTAATATCATGTAAATTATTTTAGATCTATTATTTATTTTATTTTTTAATCTTTTATTTAATTGTTCATATCATTATTTCTTATTCTTAATCTCATATTATTATTTCTTATTCTTAATCTTTTATTTAATCTTTTATTATTATTTCTTATTCTTATTTCATATTAATATAATTATTGTTATTTTTATTCTTGTGTTCTTATTTAATTATTCATATTAGTATTATTATCATTATTTTGTTCATATTATTATTTTTTATTTAATTGTTCACACTATTATTTCTTATTTCTTATTTGGTTGTTCATGTTCATATTATTGTCATTATTTTTGTTCATATCATCATCATCATCATCATCATCATCATCATCATTATTATTATTATTATTATTATTATTATTACTTGCATATTTAATTTGATTGTTCATATTCTTTGATGCTATTATTATTATTATTATCATTACTTGCATATTTAATTGGATTGTTAATATTCTTTGATATCATCATCATCATCATTATTTGTTATTATTATTGTGATTAGTGTTATCATCATCATCATTATTATTATTATTATTATTATTATTATTATTATTATTATTATTATTATTATTATTATTATTATTATTATTATTATTTGTCATTACTATCATCATTATTATTTTTATTAGTTTTGTTTCTTATTATAATTTATTATTTTGTCATCATCATTATTATTATTTATGTTTTTATGCATGTTAAATTTTATTGTTTTCATTTATGCATGTTAAATTGTTCATGTGTTAAGTTATATTTTATTATGCCATCTAATAATTTTGTCATACATTATGCATGTTGTTTTATTTATTTTAATTCATTTTTTACATGTTACATGTTTAATTCATTTTTCATTACTAACATTATCTTTATTTGAGTTTTTATTTCAATACTTATTTTTCATGTTTGAGTTTTCCAATGCCAAGTGGGAGCCCATGGAGGTTTGAAAACACCATTTTGGTGGAGTTTTAGCATTTTTAGCATTTTTAGTATTATTTTTCCTTTATTTGCTTTTATTATTTAATATGTAATTTGTAATAAGTTTGTTTATTTTCATGCACGTTAATTAAAAGTCGCATAAAGTTTTATATTAAATAAATTGGGATTTTTTCTAACAAAATGGGACCAATGTCCTAATTTTTTCATCCAAATAAATTGTCACTTCAAAATTATTTTCTTTAATTATGCATGCGAGGACCAATGTCCTCACTCTTAATAAATAACCCGTTTTATGCATAATTTACACTTATTTTACAATGGGGGTTGTATTCCACTCCTAATTTTGTTGTAATTTATTTTTATGTACTTTATTTTAACTATACTTTATTTACCGCTTTTTTTATGTGACCAACTTGCGCTCTAATTATTGCATCAAAAAGTATGAGAAAAGTGATGAAAACTTAAATTCAAAACTCAATTTTAACTTAATCAATGTATGAATAAATGAGAAGTCCCAAATAATCTCTGGTCTTTGGGCTCAACGAAGCGAGAGGACCATTTAATTGTTTCATTGGAATGGGACTTCCAAGACACCTCTTGTGTCCCGTAAAAAGGCTTTAACTTGCATAGTCCTAGGCTCTACGAGGCGAGAGGGTCATCCTAATGTTCTATTAGGATGAGACCTCTAAGACCCCTCTGGCTTGCCCAAAATGGAAATAGCAGCGCTGTCTTAGGCTCACTGAGACTAAACGAACTTTTTCAATATTTTATTGGGTGGCGACTCCATGAAACCTCCTTGTTGCCCAAAATAGACGCCCTTGTAATTTCTTATAAGTTTTTATGAACCTCTCCCGAAAGCCCTAAGAGCGGGCCTTCGGGGCGTCCTACGGGGTTCGGCGCACGTATGTCATTTTTGGTTGGTTGCCCCCTGAGAGGTCTTTGGTTGACTGTTTGGGCTGATGTCATCACTCGGCTTTTGCCGGTGTCCGCATCAAATCTCTCTTACTGCAAAATTGAAAAACCAAATATGCAGGAAAAATAGTGAGCATGCACGTGAAATGCATGAGTTATGCCGAAATGCAGGATAAGAATTCATCGAAGTGGACTTGGAGATGATAGCCAATCTGGCAACAATTTGCGATAGGATCGATGTCTTTTGGAGCTACTTTTGAATTTCATGTCTTTGGAATTGCGAGATTCTCATCCGGTACCTATAGTCATTTTTTTGAAGGTAGTGCGTCACTTATAGATTTTCACACTAGCTTTTCTTAGCCGGAAATGCGTCATTTGCGGATTTTCACATAACTCTATGCCTTATTTTTGCCTGGAATGGACCCAACCCAATCCAGCGGCTTTTTTTTCTTCTTTTTTGAAGGACAGACTGCCTGTTAGTCTGGTGGGTCTGGCTGTGGACTGGTACCATGGTTAGACAGGAGGTCTAAGAAAGATTGGGATCTTTTGACTGAGGAGTTCATGAGGTAATACGACTGCAGCACCAGAATGGAGGTCACCTTAAAGGACCTCGAGCTTTTACAGCAGAAGAATGATGAGTCATTCCATGAGTACCTTACAAGATGGAGAAATAGGGTCATGGAGATGAAGAGAAAGCCTGACACTGCTGACCAAATCAGACTATTTATCAGGAACTCTTGCCTTTACTTGAGGTACTTGCTTAGCTTTAAAGGGCTCAGAGACTAGAAATCCCTTAAGGACATTGCTGTAGAAGCTGAGGGGGCTTACCTAACAAAAGAAGCAAGTCAAAATAACTTTGCTGGGAAAGGCTATGGCAACCAGTCAGGGTACAAGCCAGGTGGTGCAGGAAGCAGCAATAATAGAAGTGGTAAGACGGCTGAGGTTTTAGCCACTGAGGTTGGACAGGTTCAGAGGTACTACTTCAATTTGGGCCACTCTCTATCTTGGGTGTTGGAGAAATTGACAAAAGAAGGCAAGCTGAGACCATTGCTACCCAGGCCAGCCATGAATCAAGGAAAGCCGAGGCATAGAGAGAATCAATACTGCGCTTACCATCAACACACAGGGCATCTAACAGATTACTGCAGAACTCTGAGGAACAAAGTTCAAGACCTTATTGATTCCAAAGAGATCATTGACCCTGAGAAAATAGATAAGAAGAAAAGGGCAGGCTATAATGAGTTCCTCCACCGTGAATGTGATCAGAGAAGATGATTTTTTTTATGCTTTTTATTCCAAGAACACTTACCATGACAGTATTTACAGTATTGCTTATGTCAATAAGATGAACGATCTTGCGTATTTATATAGTGTCTCTGATGATTTCATTTCTCATGATCATGATGCATTTATTTTTTGATTCAATTAATATGATTTCATTTAATCTCGAAACTTTGGAAAACCCAAAGATAAATCTTGATAGCATCTGATATAACTCCTGAAGAGAGAAAAATTCTGAGAGCTAAAAAAAACTAGTTGCAATTAGGGGATTGGATAAAAACTCACTAAGAGCACTAGAACCTTTCTGATTACTCGTCAAAGCGATCCCTGGATAAAACAAAACCTAGAAAATGATTTAAGCAGCCCTTCTTTGTATAGCTCTCTAAATGACTATTTTCTACCTTTATTTCGCAATCGCTTGCTAGCCCGTTGAGCCTTTATGGAGGTATGCTAAATGCGTGCCAATTTTGTTGTTACACATGTTAAAACTACCCCTTCGCCTAAAATAATTTTTGTCTCCCCTTAGAAGAATGGCCATTCTAGTAAGGATAGATGTACATTATTAACAATTCTACATCATTAACAATTCTACATCATTGACAATTTTCTTTGGGTTATCAAAAATTGCGGGTAAGGATGAGTTTACACTTTGGGAAGAGGGTTTAGTCATGCACAAAAGACAAGAGCTCGCGAAAAAAAAAGAGGTAGAGCTCAAAATAGTAACCCCTTGATGAGTTTCTGTGGCAATCACTTTAACTTAATTGTTATTATGAGCTTGAGGAGCTAAAATATTATTAAACCAAAATTCAAGAATACCTTTCCAGTACGCCATTGAGGTTAGTGGCCATTTTTCTCTAGCAACCTGATCCTCCTTTGATAGCCATCTACCTAAGCTTAACATTACAACCAAAGTAAGACCTTTTGATTCTTGGTTAAGTCTTATCCAATCAGCGGAGATGACCTTCTAATAAGGTTCGATACGTAGGAAAAGGCATATGGTGTTTCTTGAGCTTCAAGCGGGGAGCCACAAGTGCATTTATGCATTTGAGTTGAGTCTCGTCCCCAACATTGCATCTAGAATTTGCTTAAAAAAAAGAGTTTTTTAAAAGAGCAAAGAGAAAATATTTAATCATAAAACCCGAGAGGGTTGATTGATAACAGGAGTTTAATGCTTCCAAGATCTACCCCGAGATTAGATGAGGTCATATATTCTTTGAATTAATGTCAAACAATGATCATGTTTAATGAAATCGAATTGAAACACATACATTTATGCAACGATATATTGGTATGATCATAGCAGCTCACTTTGTATGGTGTCCCAAGACTCCTGAAAGATTCTTGGGCAATATCTTCAGCCTCTTCAACAATCAGCCAAAAAAGAAAAGAAAAGAAAAGGGGCCGTTAGAGTGAAAACCGTAACCGGCGCTCTAAGCAAAAATTAGGCAAAAGGATAGGGTGAAAACCTGGAAACAGGCAGTCTGTCCTTCAAAAAAGAAGAAAAAAAAGTCGCTGGATTGGGTTGGGTCCATTCCAGGCAAAAATAAGGCATAGAGTTATGTGAAAATCCGCAAATGACGCATTTCCCGCTAAGAAAAGCTAGTGTGAAAATCTATAAGTGACGCACTACCTTCAAAAAAATGACTATAGGTACCGGATGAGAATCTCGCAATTCCAAAGACATGAAATTCAAAAGTAGCTCCAAAAGGCATCGATCCTATTGCAAATTGTAGCCAGATTGGCTATCATCTCCAAGTCCACTTCGATGAATTCTTATCCTGCATTTTGGCATAACTCATGCCTTTCACGTGCATGCTCACTATTTTTCCTGCATATTTGGTTTTTCAATTTTGCAGTAAGAGAGATTTGATGCGGACACCGGCAAAAGCCGAATGATGACATCAGCCCAAACAGTCAACCAAAGACCTCTCAGGGGGCAACCAACCAAAAATGACATACGTGCGCCGAACCCCGTAGGATGCCTCGAAGGGCCGCTCTTAGGGCTTTCGGGAGAGGTTCATAAAAACTTATAAGAAATTACAAGGGCGTCTATTTTGGGCAACAAGGAGGTTTCATGGAGTCGCCACCCAATAAAATATTGAAAAAATTCGTCTAGCCTCAGTGAGCCTAAGACAGCGCTACTATGTCCATTTTGGCAAGGCAGAGGGGTCTTGGAGGTCCCATCCTAATAGAACATTAGGATGACCCTCTCGCCTCGTGGAGCCTAGGACTATGCAAGTTAAAGCCTTTTTACGGGACACAAGACGTGTCTTAGAAGTCCCATTCCAATGAAACATTGAAATGGTCCTCTCGCCTCGTTGAGCCCAAAGACCAGAGATGGTTCGGGACTTCTCATTTATTCATACCTTGATTAAGTTAAAATTGAGTTTTGAATTTAAGTTTTCATCCCTTTTCTCATACGTTTTGATGCAATAATTAGAGCGCAAGTTGGTCACATAAAGAAAGCGGTAAATAAAGTATAATTAAAATAAAGTACATAAAAATAAAATACAACAAAACTAGGCGCGGAATACAACCCCCATTGTAAAATAAGTGTAAATCATGCATAAAACGGGTTATTTTTTAAGAGTGAGGACATTGGTCCTTGCATGCATAATTAAAGAAAATAATTTTGAAATGACAATTTCTTTGGATGAAAAAATTAGGATATTGGTCCCATTTTGTTAGAAAAAATCCCAATTTATTTAATATAAAACTTTATGCAACTTTTAATTAACGTGCATGAAAATAAAAAAACTTATTACAAATTACATATTAAATAATAAAAGCAAATAAAGGCAAAATAATACTAAAAATGCTAAAAATGCTAAAACTCCACCAAAATAGTGTCTTCAAACCTCCATGGGCTCCCACTTGGTATTGGAAAACTCACACATGAAAAATAAGTATTGAAATAAAAACACAAATAAAGATAATGTTAGTAATGAAAAATGAATTAAACATGTAACATGTAAAAAATTAATTAAAATAAATAAAACAACATGCATAATTTATGACAAATTAATTAGATGGCATAATAAAATATAACTTAACATATGAACAATTAAACATGCATAAATGAAAACAATAAAATTTAACATGCATAAAAACATAAATAATAATAATGATGATGACAAAATAATAAATTATAATAAGAAACAAAACTAATAAAAATAATAATGATGATAGTAATGACAAATAATAATAATAATAATAACACTAATCACAATAATATTAACAAATAATAATAATGATGATAATATCAAAGAATATTAACAATCCAATTAAATATGCAAGTAATGACAATAATAATAATAATATCATCAAATAATATAAACAATCAAATTAAATATGCAAGTAGTAATAATAATAATAATAATAATAATAATAATAATAATAATAATAATAATAATAATAATAATAATAATAATAATAATAATCATCATAATAATGATAATGATATATGAACAAAAATAATGACAATAATATGAACATGAATAATCAAATAAGAAATAAGAAATAATAGTGTGAACAATTAAATAAAAAATAAGAATAAGAAATAATAATATGAACAAAATAATGATAATAATACTAATATGAATAATTAAATAAGAATACAAGAATAAAAATAACAATAATTATATTAATATGAAATAAGAATAAGAAATAATAATAAAAGATTAAATAAAAGATTAAGAATAAGAAATAATAATATGAGATTAAAAATAAGAAATAATGATATGAATAATTAAATAAAAGATTAAGAAATAAAAAATAAAATAAATAATAAATCTAAAAGAATTTACATGATAGCTAACTAATTTTAAATAAAAATAAATTGAAAATTAAACTACAAGTTGAGCCAAGAAATGTTTACCCTCAAATTTGATGTGATGAATGAAGTTGGATGATAATTCCTTACTTTGATTTAGAAAAATAAAATATAATAAAATTTTATTCTAAGAACAAATAATTAATTTATTTGTTTTAAGGAAAAACTATGGAAAATAAGAAGTAAAAAAATTGATAAGAACAAATAATTGATTTATTTGTCTCAAGAATTAAATTAAAAAAATCAAATTAGAACACTTGAAAATTTTTTCTTAAAGAAGAAAAAATAAGAAGAAGAAGAAGATGAAGAAAAGAGAAAAACAATATTTTTCTTAAGAAAAATCCCCCCAAATCCTTACTAAAAACCCCTTTTTATACATAAAAAAACTCAAATAAAATCAGATTTTTATTAAATTGAATTAACTAAATTTAATTGCAATAATCACAAAAGAACTCATGAATTTGAAGGGTTTGGAAAATAAAAGCTTTTTGCATTAAATTACACAAAAAAATGAAGAAAAAAATCAATTTTTGGGCAAAAAATCGGAAAACAGCAAAAACGGGCGAAATGGGGCGTCAGGAGGCGATCGACGCCCGTCGGCGCGCGCTGCCGCAGCCCGACACTCGCGACTTTTTTTTTTAAATTTCTAAAAAAAACTATAATTTCAAAACATATCTTTTTTGTCCCAAAATAATTTTAAAGCACTTAAAATATTTTTTTTAAAAATACATTTTTATTTATTTCTAATAATTCAATTTGACAAGGAAATCATCACTTTCAACTTTCATTTTTACCTATAAATAGGCAAACTTAATTTCATCATTGAGTAATCCTGATTTAGGCTGCCTCGGGACCCGGTGTCTACACAATGTCCTCAATCTTAACGAATATCCCGTTTTATGCATGTTTTGTACCTTATTTATAATGGGGGTTGTATTCCGCCCCTAATTTTTGGTAATTTATTTCGTATACTTTATTTTTATGCTATTTTATTCTCTACTTTTATGTGAATGATTGCGCCTTTTAATTAATTGCATCGTATGGAAAGAGGGTGAAATAATAAATTCAAAACTTAATTGTAAAATTAATCAAGTTATGAATAAATGAGAAGTCCCGAACCTATCTCCGGTCTTTTGGCTCAACGAGGCGAGAGGCCCATTTCGATATTTCATTGGAATGGGATCTCCAAGACACCTCTTGTCTCCCACTAAAAGGCTTAATTTATAATTCTAGGCCCCATAGGGTTATAGGGTCATTCTAATGTTCTATTGGGGTGATTGCCTCCAAGAACCCTTTGGTTTGCCCAAAATGGATTTTATGCGCCGTCTTAGGCTCACTGAGGCGAGACGAACTTTCCCAATGTTTTATTGGGTGGCACCTCCATGAAACCTCCTTGTTGCCCAAAATAGACGCACTTGTAAATCCCTTACAAGTTTCCATGAACCTCTCTTGAAAGCCCTAAAAGCGGGTCTTCGGGGTACCCCGGGGTTCGGCGTGCGTCACAGTGGTGACTCCACTGGGGACATACTCGAGACTTCGATTCGAAAGTACCTTGATTAAAATTTACAATTAAGTTTTAGTTTAGAAATTTCGTTTTTTTTTCAAAGTTGCATTTCATCTCATTAGAGCCTTAGATTATGTTAGTTTGGTCCCTCTATCAACCCTGGTGCTTTCCCGAAGCACGACCCTATGTTCACTCAATGTAGGGAAGTGTTAAGGATAATCACCAGCCCAAGCCTCGTATCATTTGGTATATAAAATGGAGACCCAATTGGTCGCTATGCTCGTAATGAGATAGACCCATTGGCAGGGACCATGCTTGGGTAGACCTAAAGTAACACCACCCATGACTAAAGCTCATGTAATGGCTATAGATACTTTCCCTAGGTGGTATGAACCTTAATACTGTGCTTGCTGTATGGATCCTTACGTATTGGGTGAACCCAGATGTCTTGATCGGTTACCTAGCCAAAAGCTTTCATGCCCCGGTAGGACCATGTCGATTCGGTTGGATCACCTAAATACATAATGATCATGACTCATGCGCCTGTTGCATTAGTTAGGAGAGTTATGCTGTCGGTTTTTCGCCGTGCGCCATACGTGCTCATCCGGTCCCCTATTTACCCATGGGCTAATCCCGCCTAGGAAAGAGACTATGACCTCGTGTGTAGGAGTAACAAGGTTGGAGGGACCTATGTGCTTACATGTGATTTGTGGGTGTTGCATAGCACGATCATGCATCTTATCGCATTCATGCATCATTCTAACTCTTTGTGTTTGCAGCCATTATAGATCTGCCTAGGTGGACAAGAGGTCCTCGGGGGCGGTTGATCCAGAATTCTATTTTTGAGCTACCAGAAATGGTAGAATATTCAGATATTACTTCAGAAGCTAGCTACGCTACTTCAGAGATGGCAAACTCACCAACAGGGATTGATGCCACCAGGGCTTTGGTTGCAGAGGAAGTGGGCCATAGACTGGAGGACTTTGAGAGTCATTTGATGAACATGTTAGCCACAATGGGCCGGCCAGCTGCTCAACAGAACCCACCACCTCCTCCTGTGAGAAGCAATGAAACGGAGGAGGTCCGAGCAAACCCACTGGAAGAGAATCATCCACCGCCAATGCATTTTAGACCTACTACTTCAGAGGTTCAGAGGGGAAAGCAAGTCCTGGGGTTAGACGATGATTCAGACGAAGATCATGAGGAGCGCATGTCTCAGAGAGGGAAGACACCTCAAACTGAGGAGGCCATTTGGAAGAAGATGGAAGAGAGGTTCGAAGCAATGGCTAGGACTTTGATGAAGGGTCAAGGGATGAGTCTAGAAGATAAAGAATTAGATGGAGAGGACCCTATCCCGAGAACTTTAAGATGCCAGATGTTCCAAAGTTCGACGGTACTTCTGACCCTACCGCACATATCAAACAGTACTCGTTGGTGATTAAGGGTACTACTCTGACAAGGAAGCAGAAGATTGAATATTTCTGCTTGAGCTTGACCGGCCTAGCAATGGATTGGTATCATGGGTTGGATCGCCAAACTAAAAAAGACTGGGATTTATTGACTGAGGAATTTCTGAGGCAGTACGACTGTAGTACGAGGATGGAAGTGACCCTGAAAGACCTGGAGCTATTACAGTAGAAGGGAAGTGAGTCCTTTTATGAATATCTGACCCGATGGAGGAATTGAGTGATAGAAATGAAGAGAAAACCGGATACCTAAGATCAAATTCGGTTGTTCATCAGGAACGCGAGCCCATATTTGAGAGAGGGGTTGAAGATGAAGAGATTGAGAGATTGGGAGTCTCTGAAGGATATCGCCATAAAAGCTGAGGCGAAATACCTGGTTAAGAAAGCGAGTGCTGAGAATTATCCTAGGAAGGGTGTTAGTGGAGCTGGCAGATCAGCAGGCCCTGGGAAGACCGCAGAAGTATCAACTACCAACTTTACTCCAAGACATTTTTCAAATCTCGGAAGGTCTTTATCGTGGGTATTGAGAAGACTAATGAAAGAAGGGAAGCTGCAGCCTTTACCATCCCGACCGGCCAGAATGCTGGGCCAACCAGGGCATAGAGATGATGAGTACTGTTCATATCATCAGCACACCGGGTACACCACTGATGATTGCAAAGCTTTGCGACACGTAATTTAGGATATCATTTATTCTAAGCAGATCACGGACCTAGAAAAGAGCGGAGGTCAGAAAAAGATAGGATACAACAATGTGCCCCCACCAATGAACGCGATCGGGTTAGGTCTGGCTGAAAAATTTGTATTGAGGGAGCTGTATGGCAATGATATGCATGTTACCGGGGCAAGTGAAGAAGAGTTACTAGTGTCTGTAATCGATTGCTGGTCCATCGATGAAAGTGGAGAGGAGGATGATGATGCCGGGAGGTTTGCTGACCCGTGGGGTTTGGAAGAGGATGAATGCGAAGGAAAGAAGAAGAGTAAAGTGGGAGCTGTGACCCGGAGCGGAAGGATAGCTCCAGAAGTTGAGAAGCCTAAAGAACCAGAAGCAGGCCAAAAGGAGAAAGAGTCGGAAGAAGATTTGATTGTTAAGCAGCTGAAAAAGATGCCGGCTCAAATTTCTATATGGGATCTCTTGAGACAGTCTCCATCGCATAGGCAAAAGGTAGTGGAAGCTTTATGTGAGGCAACTGTGGCCACCACCATCTCGCCGACGGAACTTCTGGATGTCGTGAAAGGGGGAGCGGGGGAAAATGTCATTTTTACCAATGCTGACTTGCCAACAGAAGGCCGCAATCATAATCGGCCTTTGTACATAAGGGCACAGATTAACCATAAGCACACTGCCTGCGTAATGGTGGATGATGGCTCATCGATAAATGTGTGCCCCCAAGTGGCAATCGCAGCTTTTGGAGTTATGGAAGACATGTTGGCCAAATCTGATCTCATTATCACTGCATATGATAACTCATGAAGACATGCTTCGGGGACATTTACGGTAACAGTGAAAACAGGTCCAGTAGAATCTGAAGTGAAGTTTGTGGTGCTACCTATACCTGCCAACTTTTCAGCTCTTTTGGGTAGGCCATGGTTTCACAAGTTGGGTGGAGTCCCTTCTACACTTCATTAAATGGTAAAGATACCCCACGAAGGTCAAGTCGTAACCATAAGGGCTGCATGGGAGAATTAGGTTTTAATTCTGGAGATTGCAAGGCAACCATTCAGCGGTTTTCATATCGCTATGATAAGGGAGGAATAATAGATGGAAGAAACTCCTCAAGTGCTATACATGATGAAGAAGATGTCATTCCTTCCTGGCGCTGGGTTGGGAAAGAAGTCTCAGGGGGTGCCAACAGCCATTGCTACTAAAAGTCAAAAGGACAGAAGGGGTCTGGGTTATACTGGTACTGTGAAAAAGGGTGAAAAGTCAGAGATAGAAATTCCCCATATTCAGAAAAATTTTGTGCCGGCAACCGTGGTAAGTGCTTACATAGGGGAGGCTGAACCGCAATGGGTAGACGGAAGAATAATGCCAGGGTTCGAGGTCTTTAATGATGTCTATGACTGGGACATTGGATTGATCAAGCCGATAGAGGGCTTTTGGGATGAGAAAATCATGACCAGTAAGACAATTTGGGACCGTGACATGCCCGAAGAGGTGATCACTGAGGCAATGGTAACCACCCAGCTGAAGGGGAAAGCAAAGGTTGAGGAAGCCATACAAGAGATGACCGAGGAGCCTCCAAAGAGTCAAAGCGACACAGGACCATCAACTGCAGCAGATGCACCAGCAGAGAAAGAGGAAGAAACTAGTTTATATTGTCTTTTCATTCCCAAACTTTTCAATGATGTTAATGACAATTTCAATTTTATTAATAAAGTGAATGATTTTGCTTATTTGTGTGATGTTTCTGATGATTTCACCATGCACGATTATGATCATAATCCATCTATATTTGACATTGATTCAACTGATGCTAACCCATTTAATCTTGGAACCATGAAAAACCCAAAAGAAATTATGATAGCATCAAATATAACTCCTGAAGAGCGAGAAAAATTTGAGAGAATATTAAAAAAATATGAAAAAGTCTTTGCCTGGACCTACGAAGACATGCCAGGAATTGATCGGGAGATCGCAGACCACGCTATTTCGACGTATCCAGATCATAAACCCGTAAAACAGAAGCTGAGAAGACTCAGGCCGGAATGGGCAGATAAGGTAAAGGAGGAAATTCGCCAACAGATCGAGGCCAAGTTTTTAGTGGAGGTGAACCTGGTTGGCCAATGTCATCCATGTAGCCAAAAAGAACGGTAAAGTAAGAGTATGTGTGGATTACCGGGATTTAAATAAGGCTTGTCCGAAAGATGATTTCCCGTTACCTTATATAGATGTATTGATAGATAGCGCAACCACTTGTGAGATGTATAGCTTTGGAGATGGTTATGCGGGTTACAATTAGATTCTCAATAAAATAATTGATCGGATCAAGACAACTTTTATCACAGAATGGGGGACGTATGCTTACAGGGTAATGCCCTTTGGTTTAAAAAATGCAGGAGCTACTTATCAGAGGATGGCAACAAAAATCTTAAGTGATTTGATCCATAAAGAGGTGGAGGTGTATGTCGATGATATGATGATCAAGTCCGCCACTAGAGAAAGCCATTTTGAAGCCTTGGAAAAGTTCTTCCAAAAAATAAATAAGTACAACATGCGGTTAAATCCTAAGAAGTGTATCTTTGGGGTTACGTCAGGAAAGTTGCTGGGACATGTGGTTAGCCAGAGGGGAATTGAGATTGACCCGGACAAGGTTAAGGCCATCAAAGGGATGTCGGTGCGTCAGAAGGAAAAGGATGTAAGGAGTTTTTTTGGTAAAATTGCAATATGTCAGTAGATCCATCGCCAAATTAACTTCGATTTGTGAGCCAATCTTTAAACTCCTTAGGAAAAATCAGCCTGTAGTATGGAACGATGATTGCCAAGAAGCCTTCGATACTATCCGAGAGTACTTGCTGCATCCACCGGTGCTGAGACTGCCACGGCTGAGTAAGCCCCTGATTCTGTACCTAGCCATAGAGGATAGTTCTGTAGGCGCTATGATGGCCCAAGAGGACGAGTTCGGGGTGGAATTTGCTATTTACTATCTGAGTAAGAAATTCCTGGGGTATGAGGTTAAGTACGCTGAAGTAGAGAAGATCTGTCTTGCGGTAATCTGGGCCTCTAAGAAGTTGAGACACTACTTCCACTCTTACAAGGTACAGGCAGTGGCAAAGCAGAATCCCTTAAGATACTTGTAGGAAGCACCATCTCTATTGGGGAAAATGGGCAGATGGTTGTTGCTGCTACAAGAGTTTGATGTAGAGTATGTCACTCGAAAAACTATCAAGGGGGATGCAGTGGCTGAATTCCTGGCAGAACACCCAATTCAAGGAGACTCATACGAGTTCAATTTCCCAGACGAGGATGTGGCAGCTATTGCAGTTCAAGGTTGGCAGTTACACTTTGACGGAGCTGTGAACCACAAGGGGGCAGGAGTAGGGGTTATCTTAACAACTCTGGAGAATGAGAAACTCCCTTTGGCAAAGAAACTGAGGTTCAAAGCTACTAATAATGAGGCTGAGTATGAGGCGTGTACGTTTGGGTTGGAAACATTAATAACCTATGGGGCAAAGAGCGTTGAAGTATTTGGAGATTCATCCCTGGTGATTAATCAAATTCGAGGAGAATGGGCTGTTAAAGAAGAAAGGCTAATGCCATACATTAAGCACTTGAGAGACTCGAGCGGTCAGTTTGAGGTGTGCACGTTCCACTTCATTCCTAGGGACGAGAATCAGTTGGCCGATGCGCTCGCCACTTTGGTATCTATGTGGGACAATCCAAAAGGGATAATCATGAAGCCAGTTTTGATTTCTAGCTCTGAGAGACCTAGTTTCGAATCAAAATCGGTAATGGAGATAGAAGTGGCAGACGGGAAGCCGTGGTACTACGATATCATGAATTATCTAGAGAATGCGGCCTTTCCAGAGGAAGCTACCGAGAAAGATCAGAGAATGGTTCGCAAATTGTCTACTCAGTTCATCTGTATAGACGGGGTATTGTACAAGCGACAGGCCAATGGTATCTAGTTGAGGTGCTTGGATGAGAAAGAGGCTAAAAGGGTAATGGAAGAAACTCACGCCGGTGTATGCCGGGCCCATATGAATGGGTTGACACTGGCCAAAAAGATTATGAGGCAAGGATTTTTCTGGCTTACCATGGATAATGATTGCTCTAAGTACGTAAAACAGTGCCAGTTATGTCAGCAGTATGCAGATCTAAGGCACTTGCCCATCTCAGAATTACACAATCTGACGTCACCTTGGCCGTTCGCAGCTTGGGGGATTGTCATTATTGGGGAAATTCGTCCCACGGCCTCCAATGGACACAGATACATCATAGTCGCCATTGACTATTTTACCAAGTGGGTAGAGGCTGAGTCTTTTAAAAAGATTGATGCTCGAGATATGGCCAAGATCATTGAGAAAAATTTGATTTGTAGGTATGGCCTTCCACACCACGTGGTATCTGACAATAGGGTCCAGTTCATGGCTGAAATGAAGAAGCTATTCCAGAAATACGGTATTGAGCATCACAAGTCATCCCCATATCGTCCTTAGGCCAATGGGGCAGTAGAAGCCGCCAACAAGAATATCAAGAAGATCCTAGCTAAGATGGTGCAGAATTATAAAGATTGGTCAGAAAAGTTGCCTTTCGCACTCTGGGGGTATAGAACAACCATCAGAACGTCTACAGGGGCCACGCCGTATTCCTTAGTATATGGGACGGAGGCAGTGCTGCCGGTTGAAATCGAGCTCAAGTCGTTAAGAGTGGTCATGGAAGCACAGATCCCAGATGCTGAATGGGCATAAAAGCGGTTACAATGCCTGAACATGCTGGATGAAAACAGGTTGAGTGCCTATTACCATAACCAGATCTATCAAAAGAGACTTGCTAGGTCCTTTGGAAAGAAAGTTAAGAAGCATCCATTGAAAGAAGGGGACTTGGTGTTCAAGCAGATGAGACCAGGTGCGCCAGATATCAGAGGAAAGTTCAGAACCACGTGGGAAGGGCCATTTCTCCTCAAGAAGCTGTTATCAAAAGGAGCTATGATTCTGTCGAATTGCGATGGCAATGAGTTCAAAGAGCCGATCAATATCGATAGACTCAAAATGTTACATGGCTAAAGACTATACAATAAAAAGAAGAGAAAAGAAGCCCCGCGGGTTGAAAACCGAAAAAAGGCGGTCTTGCTAAGATTGGGCGCCTTGTCAGGGTGAAAATCGAAAAAAGGCATCTTGGGCAAAAATTAGAGGCTTGAGAGAAAATATCCAATCAAGAAAACCTGAGAGGGCTGATTAGTAACAGGAGTTTGATGCTACCAAAGTTTGGCTAGATTTGGTTCCGTGAGCGAATGTGGTTTGCATAATTGAATTAGTAACAAATAGTGATCATGTATGTTGAAATCTTACAAAAATGTACACAACTTTGTGAAATAAAAATAAACTTGATTCGTTCATTTACATCGTTTTCTAGTTCTATTTTGAAAAGGAACACAATGCTCAAAAGGCATACAAAACTAAGCTAAACTATGCTCTACTACCACCCTCGCCAGCCAAATGCCTAATTCATCGTGTCCTGTTGTTAGATGCCGGGCTAAGTATCCACCTCTTATACTTGCTAGTAGAAGCCACGGAGTGAGTCCCAAATGGAGGTATGACGGTCTTCAGTGGAAGTTGGCCCCAAAGCTCGTGATAACAAGAAACAAAAGCTGCAGAAAACACTCCTCCTTGGAAGGATAAGGGAATCCTCACCACATCCTGAGTCATCCCGAGCTGACGAGCACATCGAGCAGTAATGTAAAAGGTGGCTTGACGAAGCCCGCATAAGGGGACACACCCTGAAGAGCCATCAATGATTGCGCTAGAAAGGGGAAACCAAGCATGTGCGAAGTTGATATCCTCGTCTGATATCTTGCTGAATCGGGAGATACCTTCATCAAAAGTTGCAAATGAGAGCAGCCGCTGATGTGGGAGGAAGTGTCTTGGGGAATATTGTGCAATGACTAGGGAAGGAGGTTCTGATAGCAACTTCAGTTTATCCTGCAACCATATCTTAAAAAAAGAAGAAGAAGAAGCCGCTGGAGTAAGTTGGGTTTACTTCAAGCAAAATTTAGGTACAGGATTGTATGAAAATCCGAAAAGGACGCACTTTCCGCTAAGAAAAAGCTAGTGTGAAAATCCACAAGTGACTCACTACCTTTTAAAATAATGACGTACTGGAGTAATAAGGGGCTTCCAGTGAATGAAGTGGTAGACCTGGAACGAGCAGAATCCAAGCCCAGGATGGTCTCAGCCAGAATAAGTGGGAAAGGGGTCAGCCCGCGGTGAAAGTCATCCAGAATCCCAAACAGGCGAGGATCGCCAATCAACTCCTCTGTGGTTACAGTCAAATACCTCAGCATACAGAACATGAAGACGACACTTACGTGGTATGTGGGAACATCATAAAATCTGTCTAATGTCTCAATCAACTTCTCTAAAGAAAAGGTGGGTCCCTGAGGAACTACACGAGCAGCTTTAGAAGGAGCTATACCCAAGGACAGAGTAATATCCCGACTTTGAGTCAGTCTGCAGCAGGGAACGCAGGGCATAGTATTAGGAGGATACCATGCTTCGATGATAGCAGCGAATTCCTCAAGAAGGGGGCATAACTCTTGATAAGTGAATCTGAAAACATGGAAGCGTGGGTCCTAGAAGTGGGTTGCAACTAGGAGGAGGTTGAGGTCTATCCTGACTCTTCTTAGAAATTTCAGACCAGAAAATGGGATAAGGGTGCTGTTTTCCCAAGTTTGAGCATCGTCTAAAATATGGTACATTTTCTGAAGAAAAGGAGTCATTCTTTAAGAGTTAAAACTTAAAGTCAGCAAAGGAAGTAAACAAGAAAAAAAAGGAAAAACTGGAAAAAAAGAAGCTGCTACAAGGTAAAAATGAGAGAAAATGCAGGGAGTCCAAGGAAAAAATGAAATTTATAAAGTGACTCCACAGACGGCCTACCCATCTGTCATTGTCCACCTGGCAGAGTCATCATTGCATTTCATGCGCATCGAGAGCATTTATTGCGTATTTAAAATGGGGAATCTGAAGCGGCAGAAGGTAAGCCCGTCGCTCGCTCCTGGAGACGGGACGCCCGTCGATCATGAAAATCTATATAAGTCTGTCAGACCGATGGACTAACAGTTTTGTTTCTCTTCTTCCTTTTCATTTTCCTGTTCATCGACGCCCAGATTCCGTTTTTTCCTCATATTTTTGCCATTTTTACACCATTTTGCACTTTAATTGCACCATTGTGACCCTTGCATCATTGTGCATCTCCAGAAGTATTTTTTCTTAGCGTTTCGTCGAGTTTCATTTTTCTGCAATTCTAGGTTAGTAACCAACTTTTCTTTCTTTTTATTTGCTGTAAGTAAAATTTAATTCTCTTTCACTCTATTATTAGGTTCGTTTAATTTGTTTTGCATGATTTTTAGTCAGTTATTTAAATACTGTTTTTTTTAGTGTAGCATGATAAATATTTGTTTAGTTGATATCGCTTTTATTTTTTTAACTGAGATTTTAGACACTGTTCTTTAGTTAATGTAATTTTTAAATGCTGTTTGATTTCAAGTGCATATGTAAAACAGTTTAAAGTGCATAAGTTAGCCTGAGCAGTCTAATATGCTTTCCATTGAGATAATAATATACATGAGCTGTTGCTTGGGGCCTGAGGCCTGTTGTTTTGAGCTTTGTACAGGAAGTTGGGCACGCCCTTGCCAGGGTGCTGTCCAAATTTTTTAGAACAATATATTGCGTTGGGGCCTGAGGCCTGAGGCCTGTTCCTTGTTCTTGTTTTATCCAGGAGGTCGGGCACATCCTTGCCGGGATGCTGCCCAATTATCCATTTGCCGAATCAATTCCGTTTACGACCATAATGTTAAACTAATTGTTCACTTTCTTTCCAGGATGCCTCCACGATAACGTGCTCTACGTGATCAGCCTAAGCCACAGGCTCCTGATTGGATGGTTGTCGAGGCTAGGCAGAGATACGGAGTATTGGCTCGAGTGGAGTTCCGAGCCAGCCGATTTATCTTCAGGCCATTCCTTGAGGCCCTGGGGATGGCGGACGAGGTTGATGCCTTGATGGCGAGCGTTGGGTGGACTGAGTTCCTGACTCCAGCTTTTTCGACTCATCCAGAGATGGTGCGGCAGTTCCTTGCCACCTTGCAGTATGGAGGGTTTCAGATATCTGACACGGAGCCCGGCATTATACAATTTTGGATTGAGGGCCATCGTTACGCTATTACACGCCAGCGTTTCGCACAGGCCATGGGGCTTCCTCATGAGCAGGGTGTTATGGTGCCCCAGAGAGCAGTCCGATGTCATCATTGGGTGACCATTGCTCTACCAGGAGTGCCGTATGACCACGATACGGCGAAGAGTACGATGCTTATATCGCATGCTCTCCGGTATCTTCACTGAGTTTTATCCAGCTCTTACCTGGGACGGGCTGGTAACCCTGGGTCCCTTAACGCCGCAGAGATATGGAGCTTGTGGGCCATAGTGACAGGCCAGCAGCTCAACATTGGCCATGAGATTTTGGCTAACCTAGTGAGGGTATTTAAGGGGACAACCCCGGTAGTCTTTGTTGGTGGAGTGATCACTAGATTGTTGTTGAGTTTGGGCATTTGTCCAGGGATTTTTGGGCAGGTTGTAGAGGAGAGCATGTATGTAGATGCCCCATCAGCTGTCACGATGGGCATGGTGGTACAGATACAGTGTCAGGCCAAGACATACAGGCTCCTCACTATTCACGAGACCTGACATTCATTTGGCCTTCCCTCATTAGAGCCAGTACAGGAGTAGGCCGAGGATCAGCCCCCACAGCCACAACACCAGGAGGGTTAGCCTCCACAGCCACGGCCCAAGGAGGAGCAGCGGAGCACACCATCTGACATAGGGATCGAGTTCACTATGAATGAGCTTTTTGCTACTCCTCCAGCGCCGAGGGTACGGAGTCCTACCCCTCCTCCATCATCAAGGATACAGCGGACAGCTCCACGACCATCCGAGAGATTTCATTCGTACGCTAGGGGGGACCCGGGGCATCTACTTCTACAGCTCCACCTCCAGAGCAGACATCAGAGCCAGCTCCACCTCCAGCAGCACAGCCGGACTTCATGGCCGTCATCTCTTCCATGTTCACATCCTTCAAGCGCAGATAGGAGGAGAGAGACAGGATCCTTTTAGAGCGGCTCGGGGAGTAAGATGAGTGAGATAGGGTTATGTTAGAGAGGCTGGATCAGCAGTAGGGTATTATTCAGGAGCAGGGGAGGCTTATTGATCATTTGAGGCAGGAGCACGAGAGGCTTATAGGTCAGTTGAGATAGGAGATGAGGGCTTCTCAGGATCAGACAGCTCAGAGGGTGGATGCATCCCTTCAGGTAGTGGACGAGTCGATGGAAGCTCTCAGATTTCGAATTCAGGTATTGGAGGGGGCCATACCTCCTGTCGCCCAGTCTATCCGGGAGTTTAGAGAGCAGACAGAGGATAGACTAGGGGGCATGAGGACTGCTGCCACGGATCAGAACCTTCGCCTGGGCACTGCATTTGGAGAGCTAGGAGGGGTGATCAGAGAGACACTACAGTTCATGATGATTTGTGCACAGCCCTTCCTCGTTGGGTATGCTCAGGTCCAGTTCCGGCAGCAGGACATAGCGGGAGCGCAGCCTTTGTCTACGTCGGTGGTCGTTCCTCCTCGATTTCGCTAGCGGCCTGGGTTCTCAGCCTCTCGGCAGCCTGGACCATCAGCGCCTCCTAGCCAGCCATCTACCTCAGGAGCTGGACCTTCTGCCTCTTCATCTCGGTCTCAGACAGTTCATATATCAGATGATGATGATGATCCGGCAGAGGAGCCTTCGGATTATCCACCGTTTTAGACTATTCAGGGAGTCATTTTTGACATTACATTTTGTATTTTTAAATTTATTTTACTAGTGGAACATGTTTATTATTACATTTGCATGTAAATTCTTTATATTTGTTATTGCTTGATTTTCTTCTATAAAGATAACTGATCATATAATCATAACAAGAAAATGATAAATAACAATGGTAACATGAAATATTCATAATGTTCATAAACCTATCAATCGGATTAATTGCACATGAATTAACAAAAATCCTTTACCATACAGGAACTTTGTTTCACATCAATCCAATGACCAATAATCAAAAGGGAGGATAAGCGGAGTAGACACTATGTCCTTCAAGATCATATTCAACCAAAACACACCTTGCAGATCGAATGGGGGGTTAGCAAGGAAGTTTCAACAAACCGAGATTGTAGTCAGAGAGTACTGCGGCTCAAAACTCATGGGGTAGTTAGAGAGTACTACACACCTTGCAGATCGAATGGGGGGTTAGCAAGGAAATTCCAACAAACCGGGATTGTAGTCAGAGAGTACTACATCTCACAATGGGGGTTGCAGTCAGAGAGTGCTGCATCACACATTCTCCGTGCAGGTCGAGATGAGGCTAGCGGAATGCCATGCAGACCGAGACGAGGTCAATAGGGCACCAGCAGTAGAATACATCGTGACGGGACTGCGGTTAGATAACACTGCATCTCGCAATCGAGATTGTAGTCAGAGAGTACTAAATCTCACGATGGGGGTGGCAGTCAGAGAGTGCTGCATCTCACATTCTCCGTGCAGGCTGAGATGAGGCTAGCGGAATGCCATGCAGACCAAGACGAGGTCAGTAGGGCACCAATGATAGAATACATCGCGACGGGACTGCGGTTAGATAACACTGTATCTCGCAACCGGGATTGTAGTTAGACAGCACTACATCTCACAATAGGGGTCGCAATTAGAGAGTGCTGCATCTCACATTCTCCGTGCAGGCCGAGATGAGGCTAGCAGAACGCCATGCAGACCGAGATGAGGTTAGTAGGGCACCAGCGATAGAATACATCGCGACGGGACTGCGGTTAGATAACACTGCATCTCGCAATCGAGATTTATAGTCAGAGAGCACTACTTCCTACCATAGCTGCGCGAGCCGAGATGAGGCCAGCAAAGCAAATGAAGTAGCAATTAAAGAACACTGTGCTTCGCAACAGGATCGTAGCTAGAGAATGCTACATCTCACAAACACCTTACAGGTCGAGACGAGACCAGTAGGGACACATACATCAGAATAAATCATAGCTAGACAACGCTATCATCCACGACGTTCATCACTGAGCAGACCGAGACAAGGCTTGCCAGGTGAACAATCAACCACTCCTCCACAACATTTAGAAGGTAAGGACTGCCTCAGGTACGTGTTTCTTTCCTTCTTCTTCTCTGAATTTTGGCTCATCTAGGCACTAGTTCACTAGTTTCCCCAAAATTGGGGCAACTGTAAACACCGTGCCCTGAGGCAGTTCAGACCAGAGATTACCCGATGAAGAAATCAGTGTCCATTTATGATCCAATGGA
The DNA here is from genome assembly GCA_947683425.1 of Excoecaria cochinchinensis. Lineage (NCBI taxonomy): Eukaryota > Viridiplantae > Streptophyta > Magnoliopsida > Malpighiales > Euphorbiaceae > Excoecaria > Excoecaria cochinchinensis. Next base: position 15,671,355 of record CANTUQ010000092.1, read on the forward strand.
TAAAATTCAGGAATTTTGGTCCTTCAGATTCACAAGGATTAGAGATTTTCATTTGCAGCAGAAAGAATTAGAAAAATTGGGAAGATTCAGCATGAAAAGTGATTTTTTTTTTTCCGCAGACAGCCCACCCGTCGGTAGCTGAGATGATCCGTTTCTCGCCATGAGAGACGGGTCATCGGTGAAGCAAGCAACAGACACGTGTCTGTAAACTGACGCCCGTCTATCCCTCCCCGTGCCTCGGCCCCTCTGTTGGCCAAATGACCGTGCGTACCCTTATAACCGACGGTCGTCGGTGAGCTTTAGACGCCTGTAGGTCAATTGATTTGGTAGCCGGATTTTGGGGAAAACAGAATATTTTTTTCCAAATCCTATTGGGAATGGGATTTCTCTTTCCTACTCCAAATAGGATTCCCATTTTTTTATAAAAGGGGGGATTTTTAATGATATAGGGGTTAGACAATTTTTAATTAGAGGATTTTCTTTCTCTCAAGGATATTCTCTAATATTTTCTCTCAAAAATCATTTTTTTACAAAAAAAAAAAAAACTCTTTTAATCTTTTTCAATCTATTTTCAAAATCTTATTTTGGTGAATCCAATTAATTTGAGGTAACGAAATCAATTCGTTTCCATCAATTTTATAGATTCCAACATTCTTTCTTTCCTTGATTTGTAACCAGTCCTTGTGAAGCGAGCAGGTTCGAAAAGTCTATCCGACGTTCGTCCAAAAAGCTATAATCCGAGGGTAAATATTCTGAACTTGATATTTGGTTGATTTAATTTAATTATTTCCATTTTTGTGCATCTTTTGTTAAAATAAATTTATTTTCTTGTGAAATCTGCCCATTTTGTCATTTTTTGAGGAACAAAGGTGACCGACGGGCATCGTCGCTACTGAATTGAGAGACGGGCCTTAGATAGCGTACTACTCTGCCCGCCGATCACATTTCGGACACCCGTCGGTCACGTTTGAATGGCCGTCCCTGGGCTCTCCCACACTATTTTAATCCATTTTCATTTGTTTATTTTTTCTTTTATTTGCTTTCTTTATTTTGTTTGCCCTCTTATTTAAAACTTTTTTAGTTTTTATTTTATCATTTTATTTCATTTCTGAATTTTTGCACTAATGTGTTTGTTTATGTTTGTGAGATATCGTTTTATTATTTTTTGGATGGATTAGAATTGGGAATGAGGATGGCTACCCAAATCTAAGGATCTATACCTGGTTTATCCCTTTAATCTTTATCTTTATTACTATTATTTATTTGATATCTATTGTTAGTTTATTATTATTTATTTTTCTGTTTATTATTATTATTATTATTATTATTATTATTATTATTATTATTATTATTATTATTATTATTATTATTATTATTATTATTATCATTGTTAGTATTATATCATTCCTATTATTATTATTACTAGTATTATTATTAGTTTTAGTAGTCATTATTATATTAATTGCATTATTATTGTTATTGTTGTGCTTATTTATTTTGGGTATTTGTGAAATTATTTCTATCCCATTAATATAAAAATGGTTAAATGTTTTATAGTAATCAATTTGGAAATTTTTGCAAAGCAAGGACCAAAGTCCTATTTTAGCCAATAAAAAAACCGTCACATGAAAAATTATTTTTTTGTAATAAATGCATGCAAGGACCAATGTCCTCAATCTTAACGAATATTCCGTTTTATGCATGTTTTGTACCTTATTTACAATGGGGGCTGTATTTCGCCCCTAATTTTTGGTAATTTATTTTTGTATGCTTTATTTTTATGCTATTTTATTCTCCACTTTTATGTGAATGATTGCGACTTTTAATTAATTGCATCGTATGGAAAGAGGGTGAAATAATAAATTCAAAACTTAATTGTAAAATTAATCAAGGTATGAATAAATGAGAAGCCCCGAACCTATCTCTGGTCTTTGGGCTCAACTAGGCGAGAGGCCCATTTCGATGTTTCATTGGAATGAAATTTTCAAGACACCTCTTGTGTCCCACTAAAAGGCTTAATTTATAATCCTAGGCCCCATAGGGTTAGAGGGTCATTCCAATGTTCTATTGGGGTGATTGCCTCTAAGATCTCTTTGGTTTGCCCAAAATGGATGTTATGCGCCATCTTAGGCTCACTGAGGCGAGACAAACTTTTCCAATATTTTATTGGGTGGCGACTCCATGAAACCTCCTTGTTGCCCAAAATAGACGCACTTGTAAATCCCTTACAAGTTTCCATGAACCTCTCCCGAAAGCCTTAAAAGCGGGTCTTTGGGGCGCCTCGGGGTTCGGTGCACGTCACAGCCGATTTAAGCGGTTCTAGTTGTCTTTGATTGTTAAGTGTCGAGTCTTTGCATGCGAGTCAATTTTGTGTCGTGGCCTAATGCAGATGTGTCTTGTCTTGTGTAGTGTCTAGATGGAGTCTAATCCAAGTGAGAACACGGGTGAGACAACGGGCAGTGTGAATGCTGTTAGAGTTGAGGAGTCTGCTTCGCAGCATCAGCGTGATGAGCGTCATGATATGCCTGGTGTGGGGTTTGAGAATCCGGCTTTAGTGTAAGGTTCGCTTCACTTAGTGGATAAGTTAACGGCTCCAAAGGCTCCTATGGAGTTATTGAGGAAGAGAGGAGCCGAAGATTTTTCATGGAACTGCATTGGATCAATCGGATGTGGCCGAGTTCTGGATTGAGAGAGTGGATCGAATTTTGCAAGAGATTAATTATCCCGCAAATCAGAGAGCATCTTGTGCAGTGTCGCTACTTCAAGGGTCAGCGTATGATTGGTGGAAGCTTGTGCTTCATAACCCTCAACGACCAGCTGAGTTGACATGGGAGTTCTTTAAGCAAGAGTTTGAACAGAAGTATGTGACGAAAGAATACCATGAAACTAAGTGGAAAGAGTTCATTAGTTTGAAACAGCGGGGTATGACAGTAAGTGAGTACGAGAAGGAGTTTAGCGAGTTGAGCAAATATGTACTGGAATTGCTTTTGACTGAGGAGTTTAAGTGTCGGCATTTCCAGGATGGTTTGAGGGAAGCGATCAGAGGACCGTTATCGGCTATGGCGACCATGCAATAAGTGAATTAACATCGACTAGGTGCAGCAGCGATCAAGTTAGAGAAATCTGACTTGATCAAGCAGAAGATTGAGCATAAGAGGAAAGCATCGGATAGCGGACTTTGGAGTGGTAAGAAGTCAAGAGGTATTCCGAGTGGCCAAGGAGAGAAGGGATCGGTTTCGGTACGTTCAGAAGTTGGGAGTATAGCACCACCCTCTAGTAGGGGAAGTGTGATTCCGGAATGTGAACATTGTCAGAAATGCAATTGGGGTGAGTGTAGAAGGGTCTCTGGAGCGTGCTTCAGGTGTGGAAGCAAAGATCATATGGTGGCAAGTTGTCCGGACCGAAGAGAGCTTTAGGATCAGCCAGAGAGTAGGATGAGTGGAGCTCGATCGAGAGGGAACTGACGTGGTAGAGATAGTGGAAGACCTTCACAGGTGCCATCGGAGACTGTGCAAAAGCCGCCAACTGAATAAGTGTATGTGCGTTCACGAGTGTATGCCATGCTTGGAGAGGATGCAGCGGAATGAGCAGGACCTTCCGGTAAGTTGTGTTATTAGCTCTTGTTATGTTCGGATTGTATTTGGGTTGTTGGATTTGCGGATAGCGGGGAAATTTCGAGGACGAAATTTCTTTAAGGGGGAGTGATTGTAACGACCCAAAAAGGGCCTAGACGGAATTCACATGCTAAGTCAAAAAAATTAAGGGTGTTTCGGTAATTTGTGTAAGAGAAAATTTGGATAATAAGGACTTAATTGCAAAATTAATTAAAAATGTTAAGTGAAAGAATTATTTAGTGTGTTTTTAGTGTGTGGTGCCAAGGATGTAAAGTGTTTAATTAAGAGATTATCTAGTGTGTGTTGTGTATGGTGCCATGGGACATGAAAGTCAAAGTGGATTCTTTGGTCCAATAGGATAGTGCCAAGTGGATTTAGTTGGTGAGAGCATTTTTGATGAAGTGAGTGAAGGAGAGAGGGAAACAAGGAGAAGTAGATTTGAGCTTCTTTCTCACGTTTCCTCTTCTTTTCCTTCTTCTTCTTCATTCCTTCTTGCTCTCTCTTGCTTTGCCTAACGTGAGTCTTCAAGCTGATGTTGGATTTCTGATTTGAGCTGGGTTTTAAAAGGTAAGTGTTTGGATTTGCTTGGGTTGCTTTGGGTTCTTCTTCTCCTTCTTTATTTCTGGTATTGGTTGAGTAAATGCATGGTTTGATTAAGAGTGTTTTGGCTGGGTTTTGTGCAAGAAACGGGGGAGAGAAGGAAGAACAAGGGAAAGGAAAAAGTGGAATTTCTGAAGGAGTTGGATTGAAGCTTCTTTGTCAGGTTTGGGAGCTCTATTTGGATGTGTTTGTTTGGAAATTGGTTGCCTTAGTTTTTCTCTTGGATTATGTGTGAATATGTGTGTTTGCATGTGTTAGTTGATGGGATTGTTAGAGATGTATGTAGTGATTGAGATGATTGTGTTTGAGTTTTGTAGTGAAAAGGCATGAGTAATAGATTGTGTATATGAGTTGAGATGATAGAGTTAAATGCTTTGCATGTCTAATTTGAGAATATGTACATGAACATGAAATGAATTTCTAAGTTTTAGCAATCTCAATATATGTTGATTTGATTTGGGTAATTATTGTGTAATTTGAGTTGTTGTTGTTATAAGCATGTTTTGGAGGCACTGGAGGTAAGGTTTTACATGATTTTTGCATGTTATATGATTATGGGTAAAATGAGTTTTGATTTTGTTAAGCTTTGAGTTCTTCGTTTTCTGATGGGAATGGGAAAACGCGATACTGTCGCAAGCGCGACGCCTGTCGTGATCGTGACATAATCGCGTAGTTCATCTTCTTGCGCATCGTGTTGGGAAGATCCGTCCGAGTCGTGAGGAGGCAGCACGACTCGGCTGTGGCGCTTGGCATCTTCACAGGTTATGAAGCCTCTTCACGAGTTGTGAAGATGGCTAGCGACTCATGAGGATTTGTTTGGGAAAGACACGAGTCGTGCAAGATTACACGACTCGCGCCCTCTTCCCTTGTGGGCAGACACAAGTCGTGAACGAGGATCACGACTCGTGCCTGCTCCCTCCTGCTAGGCGACTTCATCATGAGTCGCGACAACATGCGTGACTCGTGACTGGCCTCTCTTCCCCAGCTACTATCACGAGCAAGACACAAGTCGCGATCGTGACAGTGACCCTCCTTTTCCTGCCTATTTTGTTCTGTTTTGCCTATATGTCTTCATCTTTCTCTTTGCATGGCTTTTTTGTACTGTGTGAGTTATGTCTTGTATTTTTATACAAGTGTATTGATGTTTTTGATTTGTGTTAATAATTAATAACATGTTAGTGTTAGACTTTGGCTTTTGACCCTTTTCTAGTGTTAAATGTTTAGAGTTAGTGTTTTAAGCCTGAAGTGTCAAAGTAGTGGATAGATAAGCATGCTTATAAAGGGTTAGTGAGTGCAGCTGCCAGTGTTGGCCCCGATATGGGTCAAGCGATTTTGGTTGACCTCTATTATGGTCTTAGTGAAAATGTTTTGAGACTTCGGTCTCCCGTGCTACCTTCGAGTATTAAAAGTATTTGAGGCTTCGGTGTCCTATGTAGTGTTCCCGTATCCATCACTAGTGAAATTCAGGCTATGGTTTATAGTGTTTGACTTTTGCATAGTGAAGTGTTATGAATATTATGTGATTCCAATTAGTGTATTTTGCTTTGCGCGTGCTGTTATTAAATTAAGCATTCTTGTAGTGATTATGATTCTTGTATCTCTATTTTGTTACTTAGAGATTTCTGTATGTTGATGCATATATATAAATATATGTGTTATTGCATGATATTATTGTATAGTGTTCTCTTGTCTTTGTTCCTCCCCACTAAGCGTTATCACTTAGCACGGGCTGTTTTTCCGTATAGGTGGCAGGTTTTGTTCGGTTCGTCGCGCATCTGCAGGGTTGGCCACTAGGAGTAGAGTCTTTATTTATTTTGTACTCCTGTATTCTTTTTATATATGTATTATTTTGATTATTGTCTTATGTAATTTTTGTAAAGGATCTTTATGTAATTCTAAATGATGTATTTAATATATTTTAATTCAATGTTGAGGTTATGAGTTTTATTATTGTACTATATGCTTCCGCTGTATTGTATGTATATTTCTGAGTAAGCGTCGGGTAGCGCCCCGGTATCCTTCCAACGGGGGCGTTGGGGGTGTTACAATGATTCTTTACATTTATGCCGGTGAATGACTCTTTACCCCCATCACATGTATGAGCATTTGCATATATTTTGCATATATAAATCCCCCTTCATATATTTCTCATGCCTGATCCTTTGCATATATTTTTCATTCATGATCATTGACAAATATTTTGTAGAACACTATTCTTCGCACACATTCAATAATATTTTACATATATAGAAGCCATTCGCATGAATGTGGCATATGCACAATTCTTTGCATGCATTTATCTTCGTAGTCCATGCATAGTACGCACAGTACACACTTCACATACACAACTCCTTACAGTTGTCTCATGTCGCATTTTAAGCATCCCACAGCCGTGACTTCACACGTCGACGTTTCTGAAGCCCTCTCAAGAGGCAAAGTTTTAAGCCCTCTCAAGAGGCAAATCAACCAAAGACCTCTTAGGGGGTAAGTCAACCAAAGTCCTCTGAGGAGGCAAACCTTCAAAGTCCTCTGAGGAGGCAAACTTTCAAAGTCCTCTGAGGAGGCAAACCTTCAAAGTCCTCTGAGGAGGCAAACTTCTAAGTCCTTTGAGGAGGCAAACTTCCAAGTACTCTGAGGAGGTAAACCTTCAAAGTCCTTTGAGGAGGCAAACTTCCAAGTCCTCGGAGGAGGTAAAATCTCAAAATCCTTTGAGGAGGAAAAATCTCAAAGTCCTCTAAGGAGGCAAAACCTCCAAGTCCTCTGAGGAGGCAAAATCTCAAAGTTCTCTGAGGAGGCAAAACCTCTAAGTCCTCTGAGGAGGAAAATCATTCTCAAGTCCTCTGAGGAGGCAAATTCCAAAGTCCTCTAAGGAGGCAAATTCGAAAGTCCTCTGAGAAGGCAGGTTCTCAAGTCCTCTGAGGAGGCAAACTTCCACGTCCTCTGAGGAGGCAGACTTTTAAGCCCTTTGAGGAGGCAAATTCCAAAGTCCTCTGAGGGGGCAAACTTTTAAGCCCTCTGAGGAAGCAAGTTCCAAGGTCCTCTGAGGAGGCAATTCTGAAGTCCTCTGAGGAGGCTAATTCTTAATCCCTCGAAGGAGGCAAACTCTCAAGTCCTTTAAGGAGGCAAACGCTCAAGTCCTTTGAGTAGTCAAACTCTTAAGTTCTAAAGTCCTCTGAGGAGGCAAGACCTCTAAGTCCTCTGAGGAGGCAAGATTCTCAAGTTCTCTGAGGAGGCAAACTCCAAAACCATCTTAAGAGGCATCTCTTCAACAATTCAGTTCAAAAGAACACCTCCTGTATTTTGTAAGTCTGGAGCAGACTCGGCGCATCACCATCTAAAGAAGGAACCTCCACACTTTGTATGTCTGGAGCAGACTCGGTACAACTCAGAAGAGCAATTCTCGCATTTTGTAAATCTGGAGCATACTCGGTGCATCATCATCTGAAGATGGAACCCCTCGTTTTGTAAGTCTGGAGCAGACTCGACGCATCACCATCTAAAGATGGAACCCCCACACTTTGTAAGTCTGGAGTAGACTCAGTGCAGCTCAGAAGAGCAATTCTCTCATTTTGCAAGTCTGGAGCAGACTTGGTGCATCAGTATCTGAGGATGGACCCGGACTTTGTAAGTTTGGAGCAGACTCGGTGCAGCTCAAGAGAGCATTTCTCGCGTTTTGTAAGTCTGGAGCAGACTCGGTGCAGCTCAGAAGAGCAATTCTTGCAGCAGACTTCGTGCATCACCATCTGAAGATGGAACCTGTAGACATCGGATCCTGAGGCAGTCCAGGTCAGAGTTACTCGATGAAGAGATCAATGTCAGTTTTCAGATAAATGGATGGAATTTGGAGGTTTTCGTCTTTCGGTTTCACAAAGATTAAAATCTTTTTCTCTATGGCGTGAGGTTTTGAAAGAATTTGGGAAATTTAGCTTAAAATTGTGATTTTGCTGTTCAGACGGGATGACCGTCGGAGTAGGGACGCCCGTCCCTAGTTGGTGTGCCCCGTCTCTAGCATATAGGGACGGGCCGTCGTTTGGATAGATAGGCTGACTCTAGCATATAGGGACGGACATGCCGTCTCTATGCATTGTAGGGACGGCCCTGTCTGTAGCAGCGAACACGTGTCGGCATAAAGACGTCCGTCCCTTGTCCCGCGCCTTAGCCCGTCTGTGTCCCGATTTCCACGCGGCGTAAAGCCCATCAGTATTTAAAGGGATGGCCTTCGGTAGTGGAACTGATAAGATATGCGCCGAATTTGATAAAATTTGAGGGGATAAGTTTTTATCTTCAAAAATTGGATGAGATATTTGGTTAAAAAGTTGAATTTTAAACTCCTTTTAAAATTCAAACTTTAAACTGATGCTTATCCTATTTATCTCCAAAAATTCTATAAATTGAGAAGAAAATTTCATTAAGAGGGATGGGAAAAATTAACAATTTTTTTTGAAGGAAAATTAGCAATTTTTGAGAGAGTGGAAATTTTTAAAGAAAAATATTTGTGAGCAATTTACAAAAAATCTAAAAAATCTCAACTATTTTTAGAATTTTATTCGATAAAAATTCTTTCAGTTAGTTGATTTTTTCTCAAATTCTTCTTGTGAATTAAGCCAATTTGAGGCAACGAAATTCATTTGTTTCCATCAATCCCGCTAATTCAAATACTTGATCGCTGTCAAATTTTCAAAGAAAGAAAAACATAAATTTTCTTTCTTTGATCCATTTTTACTTGATCCTCGTGGAGCATGCGGGGACTGACATTCACCAAAAAAGGTAAAATCCGAGGGTAAACATTCTGGATTGATATTTGTTTAATTTAACTAGACTCATATTAATTGTTTTTTTTGAAATAATATTTTTTTTACAAAGAATTGGAATTTTGAAAGGCTTTTTAATTTATTTTCTACCCCTTTTATCTTTTAACCCATTTCTTTTAAAGTTTCTTGTTATGTTATTTTTCTTTATTTTATTCATTGATTTTGACACTAACACGTTTATTTCTATGAGTTATTTTTTTTACCATGTTGGAATTGAAGTGGTTAATGAGGGTGGTCGCGCCAACCTGAGGCTTCCCATCCGGGTTCTTTCTTTACCCTTGACTTTACTCATTTTATTATGAAGATTATTGTAATATCGCTAGGAAAAAGTCACTAAACCATTTTTATTAATTAATTTGAAATTTTTTCTAAATAAAAATGGGACCAATGTCTCAATTTTCTCCATCCAAAATAAAATCATCACATCAAAAATTGTTTTATAATAAATACGCATGGCAGGACCAATGTCCTCATTCCAAATGAATATCCCGATTTTTGTATGATTTAAATATTATTTTTTTTAATAGGGGTTGTATTCCGCCCCTAGTTTTATTGTAATTTATTTTGAGAATATTTATTTTAAATGCTTTACTTATTGCTTTTGACGTGAATGATTGCGCCCTAATTAAATGCATCGTGTGGAAAGTTGATGAAACAATAAATTCAAAACTTAATTATAATATTAATCAAGGTACAAATAAATGAGAAGTCCCAAACTCACTCTGGTCTTGGGCTCAATGAGGTTAGAGGTCTAGGACCGCCAAAATATCTCTTGTTCCCCTTCGAAAGGCTTAATTTACATAATCCTAGGCTCCAGGGGGTAGAGGTTGAGACCTCCAAAATCTCTCTGATTTGCCCAAGATGGATATGTATGCGCCGTCTTAGGCTCGCTGAGGCTAGTGACCCTTCCCAATATTCTATTGGGTGGCGACTCCAAGAAACCTCTTTGTTGCCCAAAATAGACGCACTTGTAAATATCTTACAAGTTTTAATGAATCCCATCCCGATCGCCCTAAAGTGGGCTTTCGGGTGGCCACGGGGTTCGGTGCGCATCACAGTGGCGACTCCACTAGTGAAAATCGTCCAAAATTCCAAACAGACGAGGGTCTCCAAGAAGCTCCTCTGAAGTCAAAATCAGATACTTCATCAGACAGAAAAGAAAGATGACACTTACGCTGTATGAAGGAAGGTTAGAGAATTCATCCAGTGCTTCAATCAGAGGTTCTAAGGCAAATACAGGGCCCTGAGGAACTAGACGAGCAGTGTCAGAAGGAGCTATACTGAAGAACAGGGCAATATCCCGAGGTTGAACCAAACCACAGCGAGGAACGCAGGGCAAAGCACTAGGAGGATACCAGCTCCCGAAAATAGCAGCAAGTTCTTCAGGCAGAGGACAAATTTCCTGGTAGGTGAACCTGAAAACTTGAAAATGAGGGTCCCAGAAGTGGGTCACAGCTAAAAGAAGGTCGTAGTCTATCTGGACTCTTCGTAAAAATCTCAGCCCAGAAAGGGGGGCAAGGGTGCTATTTTCCCAAGATTGAGCATTGTCTAAGATACGGTGCATTTTGGGAAGAAGAGGAGAATTCATTCCTCAGGGACTAAAATCCAAGTCGTTAAAGGAAATAAAGAAGGAAAAGAGAAAAAACTGGAGAAAAGAGCCTGTTATGAAGCTAAAATGAGAGAAAAGGCACGGAATCCAAGAAAATGGTGAACTTTATAGGATTGATATACCGACGGCTAGCCCGTCCCTCACCCAGACGGTTATCCCGTCTGTAATTGTCCACCTGGTAGACCTTTGCATCATCACGCGCATTAATTAGGTAATTAATGAAGGGTAAAAAGCAAAATCCGGAAAGACAGACGGCATGCCCGTCTGTCGCTGTAGAGACATAAAGCCCGTTGGTACTTAAAATCTATATAAAGACGCTAGTACCGACGGACTGTCACTTTCTTTTCTCTTTTCTTCACACCGACGTTCTTCCCTTCCTTTTCAATTGCATTTTTTTCGTTTTTGCCTTTTCGGTTGGTTTTCTTTGCACCAGTGTCTTGTCCTTTCTTCTTCATTGAGTCTCAATTTCCAGGTTAGTAAAATTCTTCTATTTTTCTTATTATTTATTTATTTATTTATCTTATTATGAGTAATGTAATTTTCATTTTTTGGATTAGTGTAATTAGGAGCCTTGCTAATTGATTTTAGTTGTTACTGCCTAAGTTGGAATGCCATTATTTAGTTAATGTTATGTTTTTTTTAAATGCTTTAAGCGCATGAATTAACACATAGAATAAATAATTTAGTTGAGATAAAATGCATGGATATATGCTGTTTTGAGAACAATTAATGATGGACGCATATTTATTTTTTTTAGTTAGATGTACAGACTTGGCCTTAGGAATGCATACACATTGGAACCAGTATTAAGAATTAGAAAAATGAAGCAAATCTGAAAATGTTGCACTGTTGCTTAGGGCCTGTCCTTTTTTCTTTTTCTGTTTTCTCATGCAGGAGGTTAGACACACCCTTGCCGGGGTGCTGCCCAAATTTTTTTAATCCTTTCGGTTTAGACTCATCCCTGTCGGAATGCTGCCTATTTTTTTTTCCGTTTATGATTACGATGTCAAACTAACTGTTTACTTTATTTGCAGGATGCCACCGCGACGATATGCTCCGCACGATCAGCCTGAGCCTCAGGCCCCAGATTGGATGAGTGCTGAGGCCAAACAGAGGTATACAGCGTTGGCTGAGGTGCAGTTCCGAGCTAGCCGCTTTATCTCTAGGCCATTCCTCGAGGCTCTAGGGATAGCAGAAGAGGTTGATGCTCTGATGGCGGGTGCAGGATGGACTGAGTTTCTGACACCTGCTTTTCAGACTCAATCAGAGATAGTTCAGCAGTTCCTTGCTACATTACAGTACGGGGGGTACCAGAGGTCTAACATAGAGGAGGGTGTCATACAATTTTGGATAGAGGGCCACCAGTATAGCATTACCCGTCTGCGATTTGCACAGGCTATGGGGCTTCCACTTGGGCAGGATGTTATAGTGCCCCAGAGAGCAGTTAGACGCCACCACTGGGCGGCCATTGCCTTACCGGGAGTGCCGTATGACCATGATACGGCAAAGAGCACGGTACTCTCGTCATAGGCCCTTCGCTATGTTCACAGGGTTTTATCCAGCTCTTATCTGGGACGAGCTGGTAACCCGGGTCTCTCAATGGCGCAAAGATTTAGAGTTTATGGGCCATGGTAGCAGGCCAGCGGCTCAACATCAGCCATGAGATTTTGGTTAACCTGGTGAGAGTATCTAGGGGGACAGCCCCTGTAGTATATGTTGGTGGGGTTATTACTAGACTGCTTTTGAGTTTGGGTGTCCGTCCAGATATCCTTGGGCGTGCCTTGGAGGAGAGCATTTATGTAGATGCTCTGGCAGCTATTACGATGGCTATGATATTACCGATACCGGGTCAGGCCGAGGCATATAGACTCCGCACTGTTCATGAGACTAGACGTGCATTTAGCCTGCCCTCACTAGAGCTAGTAGAGGAGCAGCCTTAGATGGAGCACCAGCCTCTCAAGCCCCAGCAACACCAGGAGGACCAGCCTCCCCGACATCCAGAGCACTAAGAGGGTCAGCCCCCGCAGCCACAGCACGAGGAGGAGCATCCGGGTACACCTTCTAACATTGGGATTGAGTTCACCCTGGATGACTTGTTTGGTACTCCTCCGGTGCAGAGAGTACAGAGTCCTACTCCTCCTCCACCATCGAGAGTACAGCGGACAGTTCATCGGGCACCTGAGAGATTCAGTCCATATGCTAGAGCAGGGGACCCGGGGCCATCTACTTCTACAACTCCACCTCCAGAGCAGGCACCAGAGTCAGCTCCCCCTCCATCCACACCATCGACTCACCCGGCACAGCTAGATTTTACTGCGATTTTGACTTCTATGTTTGCATCCTTTGAGCATAGACAGGAGGAGAGAGACAGGACCCTTCTCGGGCAGCTCGGGGAGTGAGATAGAGTCATTTTAGAGCGGCTGGATCAGCAGCAAGGTATCATCCAGGAGCAGGGGAGGCTTATTGACTATTTGAGACAGGAGCAGGAGAGACTTGTAGGTCAGTTGAGGCAGGAGATGAGGGCCTCCTAGGATGAGGCGACCCAGAGTATAGATGCATTTGTACAGATGGTGGATGAGTCAGTTGAGGCTCTCAGATTCAGGATCTAGGTCCTAGAGGGTGCCATACCTCCCATCGCCCAGTCCATGCGAGAGTTTAGAGAGTAGACAGAGGATAGGCTGAGGAGTATGGGGACCACCTCCACAGATCAGACCCTCCGCCTGGGCGACGCTTTCAGAGAGTTAGGGGGGTCGTCACTGATACGCTACAGTTCATGACGGTATGTGCACAGCCTTTTCTTGATGGGTATGCTCAGGTCCAGTTCCAGCGGCAAGACCCAGCGAGAGCGCAGCCGTTATCAGTACCGGTGGCTGTACCTCCCAGATACCAACGGCAGGCCAGAGCCTCGGCTGCTCAGCAGGCCGGACCATCAGCCCCTCCCAGTCAGCCATCTGCTCCAGATGCGGAACCTTCTGCTTCTTCATCACAGGGCCAGCCGGTTCATCTATCAGATGATGACGATGATCCAGAGGAGCCCTCAGATTATTTGCCATCATAGACTGTTCAGGGAGTTCTTCTAGCTTTATATTTATGCTTTTGTTATAATCACATCTGTGTATTGTACAAAATTTAACCTCTTAGTGGAAAAACATTTATGGTTAACCTGTTAAATTTGCATGTTATTTCTTCATGATTTAACTTTCTTAAAAAAGAAAAAAAAAGATAATTGATCATATGGTAAAAGGATGATAAATAATAAAGGGCAACATAAAAATGTTCATAAATCTACCAATCAAGTTAATTGGCGCGAGAATTAACAAGAATCTCTTACAATACAGGAACATGGTTTTACACCAATTCGAAAATGACCAGCAGTCAAAAGGAAAGATAAACAGATCAAACATTATGTCCTTCAAGATCACATTCAATATTAGATGAGAATCAACATATCAGAATCGTACCTTGCAGATTGGATGGGGGTTAGTAAGGAAAGTTCGCAAGCCTAGACGGGACTAGTGATATAAATCAGACACCACACAGGCTGAGATGAGGCTAGCAGGATAGATTAGTCACCGCGCATGCTGAGATGAGGGCAGTGGGGCACACGAGATAGAACGGATCGCAACAGAGGTTGGAGTTAGAGACACTGCACCTCACACCGTGTAGACTGAGACGAGGCTAGCGGGACAGATTAGCCACCGTGCATGCCGAGACGAGGACAGCGGGGCACACGCGATGGATTGGATCCGCACTTTGTAAGTCTGGAGCAGACTCGATGCAGCTCAGAAGAGCAATCCTCGCGTTTTGTAAGTCTGGAGCAGGCTTGACGCATCACCATCTGCACTTTGTAAGTCTGGAGCAGATTCGGTGCAGCTCAGGAGAGCAACTCTCGCGTTTTGTAAGTCTGGAGCAGACTCGGCGCATCAGCATCTGCACTTCGTAAGTCTGGAGCAGATTCGGTGCAGCTCAGGAGAGCAATCCTTGCGTTTTGTAAGTTTGGAGTAGACTCGACGCATTGCTACTTCCAGGGCAAAAAGATAAGGACTGCCACAGGTATGCGTTTCTTTCCTTTCTTCTGTAAATTTTAGCTCATCTAGACACTAGTGCACTAATTTTCCCAAAATTGGGGGCAACTGTAGACACCGGGTCCTGAGGCAGTCCAGGTCAGAGTTACCCGATAAAGAGATCAATGTCGGTTTTTAGATAAATGGATGGAATTCGGAGGTTTTCGTCTTTCGGTTTCACAAGGATTAAAATCTTTTTCTCTATGGTGTGAGGTTTTGAAAGAATTTAGGAAATTTAGCTTAAAATTGTGATTTTACTGTTCAGACGGGATGACCGTCGGAGTAGGGATGCCCGTCCCTAGTTGGTGTGCCCCGTCTCTATCATATAGGGACGGGCCGTCATTTGGACAGATAGGCCGTCTCTAGCATATAGGGATGGACATGCCGTCTCTATGCGTTGTAGGGACGGCCCCGTCTGTAGCGGCGGACACGTGTCGGCACAGAGACGTCTGTCCCTAGTCCCGCGCCTTGGCCCATCTGTGTCCCAATTTCCATGCGGCGTAAAGCCCGTCGGTATTTAAAGGGATGGCCGTCGGTAGTGGAACTGATCAGATATGCGCCGGATTTGATAAAATTTGAGGGGATAAGTTTTTATCTTAAAAAATTGGATGAGATATTTGGTTAAAAAGTTGAATTTTAAACTCCTTTTAAAATTCAAACTTTAAACTGATGCTTATCCTATTTATCTCCAAAAATTCTATAAATTGAGAAGAAAATTTCATTAAGAGGGGTGGGAAAAATTAACAAATTTTTTTGAAGGAAAATTAGCAATTTTTGAGAGAGTGGAAATTTTTAAAGAAAAATCTTTGTGAGCAATTTACAAAAAATCTAAAAAATCTCTACTATATTCAGAATTTTATTCGATAAAAATTCTTTCAGTTAGTTGATTTTTTCTCAAATTCTTCTTGTGAATTAAGCCAATTTGAGGCAACGAAATCATTCATTTCCATCAATCCAGCTTATTCAGATACTTGATCGCTGTCAAATTTTCAAAGAAAGAAAAACATAAATTTTCTTTCTTTGATCCATTTTTACTTGATCCTCGTGGAGCGTGCGGGGACTGAAATCATTCGACATTCACCCAAAAAGGAAAAATCCGAGCGTAAACATTCTGGATTGATATTTGTTTAATTTAACTTGACTCATATTAATTGTTTTTTTTTTGAAATAATATTTTTTTTACAAAGAATTGGAATTTTGAAAGGCTTTTTAATTTATTTTCTACCCCTTTTATCTTTTAACCCATTTCTTTTAAAGTTTCTTGTTATGTTATTTTTCTTTATTTTATTCATTGATTTTGACACTAACACGTTTATTTCTATGAGTTAGTTTTTTGACCATGTTGGAATTGGAGTGGTTAATGAGGCTGGTCGCGCCAACCTGAGGCTTCCTATCCGGGTTCTTTCTTTACCCTTGACTTTACTCATTTTATTATGAAGATTATTGTAATATCGCTAGGAAAAAGTCACTAAACCATTTTTATTAATTAATTTGAAATTTTTCCTAAATAAAAATGGGACCAATGTCTCAATTTTCTCCATCCAAAATAAAACCATCACATCAAAAATTGTTTTATAATAAATACGCATGGCAGGACCAATGTCCTCATTCCAAATGAATATCCCGATTTTTGTATGATTTAAATATTATTTTTTTAATGGGGGTTGTATTCCGCCCCTAGTTTTATTGTAATTTATTTTGAGAATGTTTATTTTAAATGCTTTACTTTTTGCTTTTGACGTGAATGATTGCGCCTTAATTAAATGCATCGTGTGGAAAGTTGATGAAACAATAAATTCAAAACTTAATTATAATATTAATCAAGGTACAAATAAATGAGAAGTCCCGAACTCACTCTGGTCTTGGGCTCAATGAGGTTAGAGGTCTAGGACCTCCAAAATATCTCTTGTTCCCCTTTGAAAGGCTTAATTTACATAATCCTAGGTTCCAGGGGGTAGAGGCTGAGACCTCCAAAATCTCTCTGGTTTGCCCAAGATGAATATGTATGCGCCGTCTTAGGCTCGCTGAGCCTAGACGACCCTTCCCAATGTTCTATTGGGTGGCGACTCCAAGAAACCTCTTTGTTGCCCAAAATAGACGCACTTGTAAATTCCTTACAAGTTTTAATGAATCCCATCCCGATCGCCCTAAAGTGGGCTTTCGGGAGGCCACGGGGTTCGGTGCGCGTCATAGAACCCCTACACTTTGTAAGTCTAGAGCAGACTCGGTGCAGCTCAGAAGAGCAATTTTCGCATTTTGTAAGTCGGAGCAGACTCGACGCATCACCATCTGAAGATAGAACCCCTGCGTTTTGTAAGTTTGGAGTAGAGTCGGCGCATCACCATCTGAAGATGGAACCCCCGCACTTTGTAAGTCTGGAGCAAACTCGGTGCAGCTCAGAAGAGCAATTCTCGCATTTTGTAAGTCTGGAGTAGACTCAGTGCGTCACCATCTGAGGATGGACCCGCACTTTGTACGTCGGGAGCAGAATAATTTTCAGAGGTCAATTTAACACCGTTTTTAGTTTCGATTTCACCACTAGACTCCTTACGGCCCAAAGATCATTTTTGCGAAATTAAAATTTTTCGAGCTTCGGACAGCCGAGTTCGTTGTATAGCCACCCCGGTGTCACCTGACCCGGAATCACTATGATTTTAACACACTTAACACTAAACTTTGACACTGGCAAACTCACTCCCTGCACTGTTCAACGCTGCGATTATCATGATAACACTAAAATTATTTACTGACACTTCTAGACCAGTATTTAGGCCATTACACTCCTTCTCCTGCAGAGTGAAGTGGCTTCGTCGCGAGCGTGATTTCCTGTCCCGATCACGACAGTAAACCTCTTCTCTGCCCAAGCATTGGTGGCCAGCACGAGTCGTGCAATGGTGCACGACTCGTGCTGGCCCACTTTTCTATTGTCGCAAGTCATGCTTCGTGACACGAGTCGCGATAGTCCTGCTTCTGGCCTATAGCACTGCGGCTACTGCATCACGTTCGCGACAGTGAGCCTCCTCCTGCCTGTTCTATTTTGCCTAAAATGTTTTCTTCTCTCTCTTTGTATGGCTTCCCAGTATTGTATAAGTTATGTTTTGTATTTTATACAAGTGTATATCGATGTTCTAGAGTTGTGTAAATAATTAATGGTATGCTAGTGTTTGGATACTTGTTTTGGCATTTTCCTTGAGTGAGTGAGTTAAGCCTGGAGTGTTATAGTAGTGGATAGATAAGCACACTTATAAAGGGTTAGAGGCGGCTGCTACAGTGACCTTAGTTATGTCTACTTGATGAATACCTAGTGTATTCAACGCTATTGAGTTATTTCTCTAGAGTTTATACAGTATCCACAGTACCCGTATCCACCATTATCGAGAGTTCAGGCTAATGTATATTTTTGTAGAGTACAAGAGGTGAAGTAGAGACTTGTATATGTATATGAACATAGTATGACATGTTAGCGATATTGTTTGCCATATTTGGATTTTTACACATGAATGGCTTGAAGCATGATGTTATTTGCTTACAAAGTTGTGTACATGATTATTTGTATATGACATGACTACAGATATGCCTTTGCTATATCTGTGACTTCGTTTAAAGTTTATTACTTCTTTTTATCCCCACTAAGCGTTATCACTTAGCACGGGTGTTTTTCTCGTGTAGGTTTACAGGATGGGATTAGAGAGTTTGCATCTGCAGGTCATGGCCACTAAGAGCTTAATGAAGATCTTTTTGTATAAGATAGAGTTTCTTATGTTTTGAGTAACATCATTATGTATATAGAGAAGTATAGTATCGAAATGTAAATGTTAACTTTTTTGTACATGTACCGAAGATGATAATGTATGAAGTATAAAACTTTTGTAATATGTACAGTTTATATATGTTATAAGAGTAGTATGTTTGGCCCAAGATTCTCTGAATTATTTATTGTTATTGCTTCCGCTTTTGAGTACGATTGTATGTATGCATTTGTGTTTGTGTGACGGCCCCATATTCCTTCCCGGGAGTATTGAGGTGTCACATTTAGTGGTATCAGAGCATCGGTTTAGGCAGTTTTGGTTTATAGGATGTTAGAGAATAGAGTTTGTGTATGTCATAGTCTGTCTAGAGTTGTGGCCTAATGCAAATGTTATTTGTTTTGTAGAGTATAGATGGAGTCGGATCCGAGTGAAAACGTAAGAGAGACCACAGGTAGTGTGAATGCGGTTCGTGGGGATCTGCTTATGCAAGAACAAGGTAGAGATGAAAGAGCTGATCCTATTCAGGATAACCCGGTGCTGATGCAAGAGCTAGTGCAGATTTTAGATCGACTGACAGCTCCTAAGGCACCAACGGACCTCATAAGAAAGAGAGGAGCTGAGCAATTTTGTGGAACTTCATTGGACTAATCTGATATAGCGGAGTTTTGGCTCGAGCGAACAGGAAGGATCCTACAAGAGATTAATTGCCCACAGAATCAGAAAGTAGCTTGTGCTGTGTCATTGCTGCAGGGTGTAACATATGACTGGTGGAAGTTAGTATTGAGAAACCCACAGCGGCCAGTGGAATTATCATGGGATTTCTTTGTTCGCGATTTTAAAGAGAAATATGTGACTAAAGCATATAGAGAGGCAAAGTGGAAAGAGTTTGTGAGCTTTAAGCAACGAAATATGATAGTAGCGGAATACGAGGAATAGTTCACCCGATTGAGTAAATATGTGCCTGATATTCTGTTAACAGAAGATTTCAAGTGTCGACAGTTTGAGGATGGGCTAAGAGAAAGCATCAGAGGCCCTCTATCTGCCATGGTTGCTTTGCAACCGGTGAATTACTATAGATTAGTACTGGCAGCCATAAAATTAGAGGATTCAGAGTTATTAAAGCAAAAGAGAGAGCAAAAGAGAAAGTTCCTGAAAGGAAATGAAGGTTCTGGTAAAAGAGCTAGAGAAGGGATGAGAGTAAGAGATGAACAAGAATCATTGCAAGTGCCAACATCAGTTGGGAGTGTAGTGCCACCTACCAGTAGAGGAAGTGTAGCACGTAAGTTTGTTCATTGTGAGAGGCACCATTGGGGTGAGTGTAGGAAACTCACCGGAGCTTGTTTTAGGTGTGGCAGCATAGAGCACATGCTTGCTAAGTGCTCCAAGTCGAGGGAGAATTTAGCCTCACAAGCTAGTAAGGATAAAGTGAATGCATCTAGAACCGTCAGAAGTGGAAGAGGAAGAAGTGGAGCAAATAGACCGCCATCGAAAACGGTAGAAAAGCCATTCCTTACTGAGGGATAGCCACGAGTCTACGCAATAGTTGCAGGAGCCGTAGATGCCCTTGTTGGCTCTTCTGGTAAGTCTTTTGGTGTTTTATATTATTTTGGTTTTGTATACAAGAATTTATAATAGAATGTGTTATGTGGTAGGAGGAAAATTTCGAGGACGAAATTTCTTAAGAGGGAGAGATTTGTAACAACCCGAATTTGACCCTAGAAGTTTTTGCTATATTTTATCGGATTAAGTTAAGTTTAAAGGTGGAATAAGATGAATGAGTGGCTTAGTGTGGGTTCTGTTGCGAGCGCGATAGTGTCGGGAGTGTGACAAAACGCTTCACAGGAAGCCTAATTGATTTGGATTATTTTTGGATTATTTGATGTGTTGTGGACATGTGGCAGCGTAGGAGATTGACATATGGAAGCATGGGAGTGTGGCACATGGTTTAAGTATATTTTGTTTTGAGCAAATAAATGTATTTATTATGGTAAGTGGCATTTATGTGTATCGGTGGGCATTTAGTGAGGGTTGACCGGCCATTCCTTGCTTTCCTCTTCATTTTTCTGCTCTTGGTCTTTACTTCTATTTTTTCTCTTCTTTGTTTCTAGTTATGCCGTGCTTCATTCCCTTTTTCTTTCCTTCTCTTTTGATTGCTCCTTTAGTGGATCACTTGGATTGGTTTGAAGAGAGTGTAGTGGGGGGTTGACTTGGACCCTTGAGAAGGTAAGTTTGGTTGATTTTTCGATCTGACCTCCTTTTTCTTTCCATATTTCTGTTTTTGATTTAAAGTTGAGAGCTTAGTTTTAGTGTTCCCTTGGTTGATTTGTGCATGAAAGCTGTGGACAAGAAGAAGGACAAGGGTAAGGAGAAGATTGGAACTGAATAGAGAGCAGGGATCAAGCTAACTAGAGGTTGGGATCGTGTGTGATTTTAGTTTTTTGCATGTGTTTGAGCATTTTATGCTTATTTAGAGAGATGTATAAGTAGTGATGCATGAAATTTGGTATGAATTTTTGGGTTTAATGAACATGATGTGATTTCTAGTAAAGTCATTTGATTTTGTGTATTTATTGGGCAAATTGAGTTATTATGATTATAAGTATGTTTTTAAGGCATCAGAGGTAAGTTTTTACATGATATTTGGTTGTGGGTAAAGATTGGGTATTGATTTTACAAGCTCTATTTTCTGTGTTTTCGTGAGATTTTGGAAATCACGATTCTGTCACGAGCGTGACAAAATCTGGTCTTCCTCTAGCCTTGCACGACACGTGAACCTCTTCACGAGTTGTGAACCTCTTCACGGGTCGTGAAACTCTTCACGAATCATGAAGATTGGCCGGCATGCATAGGAAAAAGAAGTGTTGTTGTGCACGAATTGTGTGCAAGATGCACGAGTCGTGCTCAGGAGCACGAGTTGTGCGCATGAGCACGAGACGTGCCTCCTCCTTCTCCTGCAGAGCGAAGTGGCTTTTGTCGCGAGCGTGACTTCCTGTCGCGCTCGCGACAGTAAACCTCTTTTCTGCCCAAGCATTGGAGGTCAGTGTAAGCACCGTGTCCCAGAGCGGTCCGGATCAGAGATTACCCTATGATGAAATCAGTATCCGAGCCTGTACAAACGGTTTGGATTCGGAGGTTTTAGTCCCATGCTCCACGAGAAATGAGTCTTTTCACCTTTCGCAGGGCAGAGGGGGAGAAAACAGGGAATTTTTGAGTCAAAAAGTATTTTTTTCCTCGACAGACGGCCAACCCATCTGTGAGAGGCCAGCCCGTCGCTTGGGGTCACAGACGGCCTGTGGTTTTCGGACGCCCGTCGGAAGGTTCTGCCTCTTCCGGAGCATGCCACCTGATTTTCCGGAGGACGCAACCTCTCCGACGCCAGTCGGTGGAAATGGCTGGGCCGTCGGATGAATCCTTGTGTCAGAAGGATTCTTCCGACGCCCGTCTCCACATCCGACGCCCGTCGGTCGTGCCTGGCCTATAAAAGCTTCGGATTTTCTCCTAAAAAGGGTTCCAAAAATTTTCAAGAGGGGAAACTCTGCCCAAATTCAAGCGTGTTTTCTCTCTCTTCCAGCAAGCACATATATAAAGAAATTTCTTTTAATTTGAGAATCAAACCGTTAAAAAGGAACTAAAACTAATTGGTTTTCTTTGGGTTTTTGATTCCAAACTCAGTCTTTTTGAAAGGTTAAGAAGGAAACAATCTATTTTCCTTTTTCCTGACCTTTCATTTCGTTTCTCGTGGAGCATGCGGGACTCTAATCGACACGAAGAATCTCACTAAAACATTATCTGAGGGTAAATATTCCGGACTTATTCTCCATATTATTTCATCTTTATTCTTTATTCTGGTTGTTCATTCGACCTTTTGCTTTTATCTTGCTTTATTTTGACTCTTTTCATCTCATTTTGTGGTAAAAGCCCTTTTTTGCTCTGAAAAAGAGAGTTTTTACTGTTTATTTTCGGAAACAGTGGTGACCGACGGGTCATCTGTTTCACCGACGCCCGTCGGTCACCCCGCTCACAGACGCCCTCTCTCTTGAGTGAGCGACGGACATGTCGGTCACTTGGTAGAGGCCATCGCTGCGTCCTGTCTCCATGTTTTCAAATCTTTCCCATCTCTCTCAAGTCTTAGAACTTTATTTATAATTGAGCTTTTGTATATTAACACCCATTAACCTTTTGTGAGCATATATTGATTTTCTTGGACTGTCCTGAGCTCGAGGGGCGATCTACCATGCTTGGAGGATTCCGTCCGGTTTAGTTTTCTAACCTTCTTGGTTATTTCCTTTATTTGTTTGTTCATTAATTATTTTATGCACATGAGTATACCCTCTTTGTATCCCGCTAAATGTAAAAATTAATTAATATTTTATATTTAGTAAAGAGAGGTTTCATAAACGTAAGGGCCCAATGTCCTATTTTTATCCAATAAAAATCCCCACGATAGAAATATCCAGTTTTAATAATGATGCATGCGAGGACCAA
Source organism: Excoecaria cochinchinensis (assembly GCA_947683425.1). Classification (NCBI taxonomy): domain Eukaryota; kingdom Viridiplantae; phylum Streptophyta; class Magnoliopsida; order Malpighiales; family Euphorbiaceae; genus Excoecaria; species Excoecaria cochinchinensis. The sequence continues at coordinate 15,694,287 of CANTUQ010000092.1, forward strand.
AGTCCTCAAAATAAGCAATGCCCCGATTTGTGTATGTATCGCACATTTATAAAAGGGAGTTGTGTTTCCCTCCTTGTGTTATTGTAATTTATTGCTTTTATTACTTACTTGCTCATTTACGGCTTTCCAAATGTGAATAAATGCGCCTTTTAATCAATTGCATCGTGTGGAGAGAGAGTGAATTAATGATCATTAAAATTTGATCATAGAATAATCGAGGTAGAAATAGATGAGAAGTCCCAAACCCAGCTCTAGTCTTTGGGCTCAAAGAGGCGAGAAGTTTACCCTCCAAGACACCTCTTGTGTCACGAGACTTTGGCGTTAATCCTAGGCTCCTTAGGGCGAGAGGTTTACTCTCCAAGACCCCTTTGGTTGGCCCAAAATGGATACTGAGCGCAGTCTTAGGCTCTCCGAGGCGAGATAAACTTTCCCAATGTTCTATTGGGTGGCGACTCCATAAAACCTCCTTGTTGCCCAACATAGACGCACTTGCGATTCATCGCAAGCTGTCAGCGGACCCTTAATTGCCCGATCTCCCTCAAGCGGGCGGTCAGAGGGGCGGCCGCGGGGATCCGGCGCACGTCACAGTGGCGACTCCACTGGGGACATTATGGTTCGAGATTTCGATTTGAAAATACCTCGTTTAACATTTATGATTAAAATTTAATTCATAAATTTGCTTTCTCTCAAATTTGCATTACATCCCATTAGAGCTTTAGAATATGCTAGTTTGGTCCCTCTATTAGCCCCGGTGCATTCCTGAAGCACGACCCTATTTTCACTCAATTTGGGCAAGTGTTAAGAATAATCACCAGTCCAAGCCTCGTACCTCAATGATATATCAAAATGATGACCCGATCGGTCGTTATACTCGTGATGAGCTAGACCTGTCGGCAGGGATCATGCTTGGGTAGCTCTAAAGTAACATCTCCCTTGTCCAAAGCTCATTTAACAGCCGTAGTTACTTTCCACAGGTGATATAAACCGTAATTCCATGCTTGCTGTGTGGATCCTCACGTATTGGGTGAGTCCAGATGTCTCGCTTGGTAACCTAGCCAAAGGCTTTCATGCCCCGGTAGGGCCATGTCGAAATTTGTGGAACGTCTAAATACATGATGATCATTATCCATTCGCTTGTACATTAGCATAGGAGTGTCATGCTGCCGGTTTTTCGCCGTGCACCATGCGTGTCCATTGGGTCCCTCGTTGACCCTTGGGCTAATCCCACCTAGGAAAGAGACCGTGCGACCACGTGTGTGGGAGAAATAAGGGTGGAAGGACCTACTTGCTTGCTTGTGTTTTGTGGGTGTTGCATATCACGACCACGCATTGCATCTGCATTCCATGCATCACATCTAATGCCTTGTCCCTGCAGCCATCATAGATCTGCCCAGGTGGACTAGATCGCCTACCGGATGATTGATCCGAGTTCCTGCATTTGAACTGCCAAATAGAGAGGGCCTACCAGAGATCTTACCGGAAGTCAGCTGTACCGTATCTGAGATGGCAAACTCACCTAGGGGAGATGATGCCACCAGGACCATGATTGTAGAAGAGGTGGGCCGACGGTTTGAGGAATTTGAGGGCAGAATGATGAACATGCTAACTGCTTTGGCACAACAGAATGCTCCACAGAATCCACCACCACCTCCTCCCATGAGACAGAATGAGCGAGAAGAGGAAAGAGCTGAGAGGCAAGAAGAGCCTATTCGGCCGCCACCAATAGAGCTGAGGTTAGTAGCTTCGGGAGGACAGAGAAGAAGACCAGTGCTGAGGGTAGATGATGACAGGGATGACGAAGATGACAAAATGAGTTCTGTATCTGAGAGAGGGAAGGCACCTCAAACTGATGAGTTCATTCTAAAGAAGATGGAAGAGAGGTTTGAATCCATGGCCTGTATAATGAGTAGAGGCCAGGGGATGAACCCGGAGGACAAGGAATTGGAGGGAGAAGACCCGATTCCTTACAATTTCAAGATGCCTGACGTGCCAAAATCTGACGGTACTTCTGACCCGACTGCCCATGTGAAGCAGTACTCTCTGGTTATGAAAGGGACCACTTTGTCTAAGAGGCAGAAGGTGGAGTACTTTTGTCTGAGTCTGACCGCTCATGCCATTGATTGGTATCATAGTCTCGATCGTCGAACTAAGGAAGATTGGGATCTACTCACGGAGGAGTTCTTGAGGCAATATGATTGCAACACCAGGATGGAGGTGACTCTTAAGGATCTTGAATTGCTCCAGCAGAAGGCCGGGGAATCTTTTCACGATTATCTCACCCGCTGGAGAAACCGAGTAATGGAAATGCGGAGAAAGCCAGACACCCAAGACCAGATCCGCCTGTTTATCAAGAATGCGAGTCCGTATTTGAAGGATGGTCTGAAGATGAAAGGACTGAAGGATTGGGAGTCTCTGAAAGACATAGCCATTGAGGCGGAGGGAGATTTCTTGGCCCGAAAAGTTAGCAATGATAGTTTTGCAAAGAGAGTGAATACCAGTCAAGGGACGAGTAGGCCAGCCGGTCCTAGTGGTAACACCAGAAGAGCGGGTGAGGTGTCTGCTACTGACGCAACTACCCAGAGGAAGTTTTCGAATTCAGGAAGGCCACTGTCTTGGGTCTTGAGAAGGTTGATGAAGGAAGGAAAGTTGCAACCTTTGGCTCCTAGGCCTGCTATGACGTAAGGGAAGCCAGGTCACAAGGATAATGAATACTGTGCATTTCATCAGCACACAGGCCATCTAACAGACAAGTGTAAGGCACTGCGATACTCTATTCAAGATCTGATTGATAACAAGCAAATTTCTTACCCTGAGAAGAGGGAGTCTAAGGAGAAGCCTGGTTATAATGCCGTGCCACCACCAGTGTTTATGGTCGGATCCAGCTTGCCAGAGTGGTACGTATTGCAGGACTTATATGGGAGCAAGAGTATTGATGTTGTTCGTTCTGGGGATAGAGAGGGAAAAGCAGTAGTGGCAACCATTGATTGTTGGTCGAGCAGCGAGAGCGGTGAAGAGGTCGAAGAGGAGGGAGAGATGAACCTTGATTTGTGGAGATCTGATGAGGATGAAGAATAGGTAGGGGCTGTGACGAGAAGTGGGAGAGTGGTCCCTGAGATTACAAGGCCACCAGAGCCAGCGCAGCCATCGACGGAAAAAGAGCCGGAGGAGAACCAAATTGTCAAGCAGTTGAAAAAGACCGCAGCTCAGATATCCATATGGGATCTCTTAAGACAGTCCCCTTCTCACAGACAGAAAGTAGTAGAGGCTTTGGTTGAGACCACTGTTGCCACCACAATTTCCCCATCAGAGCTTTTGGGTCTAGTTAAAGGAGGATCGGAGGAGAGATTGGTTTTTTCCGATGCCGACATGCCGATCGAAGGCCGCAACCATAACCGACCCCTGTACATCAAAGCACAGATTAACGACAAGCACACCGCTTGCGTTATGGTAGACGATGGGTCTTCTATCAATGTGTGCCCTCTGATAGCTCTTCAGGCTTTTGGTTTAAGTGAGGATATGCTCAGTGGATCAGATTTGACGATTATAGCCTATGATAATTCAAGAAGACAAGCCTCGGGAACATTCAAGACCCTGGTCAAGACAGGATCCATTGAGGTAGAAGTAGAATTTGTGGTTCTGCCCATTCCAGCTAACTTCTCAGCCCTGCTCGGGAGACCTTGGTTTCACAGACTAGGAGGAGTACCATCCACGCTGCATCAAATGATAAAGTTCCCACATGAAAGGGAGGTGGTAACTATTAAGGCAGCCAGGGAGAACCAGGTATCAGCTCTTGAAATTGCTAATCGGCCATTTAGCGGCTTTCACGTGTCCATGATAAGAGAAGAGCATGGGTCAGCAGATAACCCAGCTGTGGTTAATATGATGAAAAAGATGCATTATCTCCCTGGGGCTGGTTTGGGTAGAAACTCTCAGGGGCTGCAGATTGCGATCACCACTCGAGGTCAGAAGAACCGAAAGGGTCTGGGGTACAGAGGCGGTTTTGGCAAGAAGAAGACGATAGATAAGATCCCTCATATTTCAGAGAGCTTTGTGCCCGCCTCCTCAGTATGCGCTTATACTGGTGAGGATGAGCCGCAGTGGGTGAATGGGAGGATTATCCCCGGATTTAAGATCTTCAGCGATGTATTTGATTGGGAGGTCGGGGTTATCAAGATCGGTGAGAACTTCTGGGATGAAGAGGTCATGACTCAGTGCATTGCTTGGGATAGGGGTGACCCCGAAGAGATTGTTACCGAGAAGATGTTAGCTGCCAGGCTAAAGGGGAAAGAGAAGGTGGCAGGAACAGAATTGAGATTTGAGGATTTAAAGATTTCCTCAGACGTGCCTGAAGGGCCTTTGCTGAATCAAGTAGCCGATGAACAAGCTACCTCAGCATCAACCTCTAGAGAGGCAGAAGAAGACTCTAGCTTAGATTGTCTTTTTATTCCAGAACTTTTTTATGATGTAAATGACAATTATAATATTATTAATAAGGCAAATGATTTCTCTTACTTGTGCGATGTTTCCAATGATTTCAACATGCATGAACATGATCATATTCCATCAATTTTTGATATTGATTCCACTAATACAACGTCTTTTAATCTTAGAATCTCGGAAAATCTGAAAGAAATTCTAATAGCATCAAATATAACTCATGATGAGAGAAAAAATTTTGAGAGAATAATAAGAAAACATGAAAAAGTCTTTGCCTGGACCTATGAGGACATGCCAGGAATCGATTGGAACGTCGCGGAACATGCTATCCCGACTTATCCAGACTATAAGCCTGCGAAACAGAAGTTGAGAAGGCTCAGGCCAGAATGGGCAGACAGGGTTAAGGAAGAGATTCAGCAGCAGATAAAGGCCAAGTTCCTTGTTGAAGTGCAGTATCCTACGTGGTTGGCAAACGTGGTCCCTGTAGCGAAGAAAAACGGGAAGGTCAGGGTGTGTATGGATTATCGAGATCTGAACAAGGCCTGCCCTAAAGATGATTTTCCACTACCCCACATCGATGTGTTGATTGACAGTGCCGCCAACTGCGCGATGTACAGCTTTAGAGATGGTTATGTGGGCTACAACCAGATCCTGAACAAAATAGCTGACCGGGTTAAGACCGCTTTTATCACAGAATGGGGGACCTACGCCTACTGAGTTATGCCTTTTGGCTTGAAAAATGCAGGGGCCACATACCAGAGAATGGTGACCAAGATTCTAAGCGACCTGATCCACAAGGAGGTAGAGGTGTATGTCGATGACATGATGGCCAAGTCAGCCACCCGAGAGGGCCATTTTGAAGCTCTAGAGAAGTTCTTCACCAGGATTGATAAGTACAATCTGCGACTCAACCCCAAGAAGTGTGTCTTCGGAGTAACTTCGGGGAAGCTGTTGGGACATGTCGTCAGCCAAAGGGGAATAGAAATTGATCTAGACAAGGTGAAGGCCATCAGAGAGATGCCCGTGCCGCAAAAAGAGAAGGATGTAAGGAGCTTCCTGGGCAAGCTGCAGTACGTCAGCCGATTCATTGCCAAGCTCACTTCAATATGCGAGCCCGTTTTCAAGCTGCTCAGAAAGAATCAGCCCGTGGTCTGGAATGAAGACTGCCAGAAAGCCTTTGACAGCATCAGGGAATATCTGTTGAATGAACCAGTGTTGAGGCCGCCGCAACCAATCAAATCGCTTGTCCTATATTTGGCAGTGGGGGGCAGTTCTGTGGGCGCCATGATGGCTCAAGAGGATGAATTTGGAGTGGAATTCGTAGTTTATTACCTCAACAAGAAGTTCCTGGCTTATGAGATAAAATATGTTGAAGTAGAGAAAATCTGCCTCGCAGTAATTTTGGCATCAAAGAAGCTGAGACATTACTTCCATTCATACAAAGTTCAGGCAGTGGCCAAGCAGAATCCGTTGAGATATTTGCAAGAAGCGCCGTCTTTACTTGGTAAGATGGGGAGGTGGCTGCTCTTGCTACAGGAGTTTGATATGTAATACATCACTCGCAAAACTATTAAGGGGCGAGCCGTGGCCGAATTTCTTACCGAACATCCTATTCAAGGGGACACTCCCGAATTCACCTTTCCTGATGAGAGCATAATCGCGATTTCCATCCAGGGATGGCAGTTACACTTCGACGGGGCAGTCAATAACAAGGGGGCCGGAGTCGGAATCATTTTGACAACCCCAAATAATGAGAAACTTCCCCTAGCCAAGAAACTGAGGTACAAAGCAACCAATAATGAAGCCGAATATGAAGCATGCACTTTCGGGTTGGAAGCTCTAGCTGCTTTGGGGGCAAAGAACATAGAAGTCTTTGGTGACTCATCCTTAGTGATTAACCAGATCCGAGGAGAATGGGCCGTAAAAGAAGAGCGGCTGGTACCCTACGTTGAATATTTAAAAGAGATATGTGGGCAATTTGAAACCTGCACTTTCCACTTCGTGCCAAGAGATGAGAACCATCTAGCCGATGCGTTGGCAACCCTAGTGTCAATGTGGGATAATCCTGAAGGAGTAGCTATGAAACCAGTGCTGATTTCGAGTTCTGAGAAGCCCAGCTTTGAGATCAAGCCAGTAATGAAAGTAGAAGTGGCGGATGGAAAACCATGGTACTTTGACATTATGAATTATTTGGAAAACGCTAGGTTTCCAGAGGAAGCTACCGAGAAAGACCAGAGGATAATCCGGAAACTATCTGCTCAGTTCATATCCTTGGAAGGAGTGTTGTACAAGAGACAGGCAGATGGGATTCAGCTCAGGTGCTTAAATGAAAAAGAAGCCCGCAAGGTAATGGAGGAGACCCATGTAGGCGCCTGTGGAGCTCACATGAACGGCTTAACTTTGGCGAAGAAGATCATGAGACAAGGCTTCTATTGGCTTACGATGGACAATGACTGCTCGAAATATGTAAAACAATGCCAGTTGTGCCAACAATACGCAGATTTGAGACACCTGCCAGTATCAGAGCTACACAATCTGACATCGCCTTGGCCTTTCGCTGCTTGGGGGATAGATATCATTGGAGAGATTCGCCCCACGGCATCTAATGGGCACAGATACATCATAGTCGCGATTGACTATTTTACCAAATGGGTAGAGGCGGAATCCTTCAAAAAGATTGACGCAAGAGATATGGCCAAGTTCATAGAGAGAAATCTGATCTGCAGATATGGCCTCCCTCACCACATAGTGTCTGACAACGGGGTGCAGTTTATGGGGGAAACCAGGAAGCTCCTTGAGAAGTATGGTATCAAACACCATAGGTCTTCTCCCTACCGACCACAAGCTAATGGGGTAACAGAGGCCGCTAATAAAAATATGAAGAAGATCCTATCCAAGATGGTCCAAACCTACAAAGACTGGGCCGAGAAGCTATCCTTCGTACTATGGGGATATAAGACAATAGTAAGGACGTTTACGGGTGCTACGCCATTTTCTTTGGTATACGGGACGGAAGCAGTATTGCCAGTTGAGATAGAGCTCAAATCGCTGAGAGTGGTCATGGAAGCCCAAATTTTGGAGGTCGAATGGGCACGACAGAGGCTACAATACTTAAACTTACTGGATGAGAGTAGGCTGAAAGCTTATTATCACAATCAGATCTACCAGAAGAGGTTGGCCAGGACTTTCGGGAAGAAGATGAGAAAGCATCCGCTGAAGGAAGGGGACTTAGTGTTCAAGAAGATGAGACCAGGTATACCGGATATCAGAGGGAAGTTCAGACCAACCTGGGAGGGGCCGTACATCCTTAAAAAGCTGTTGTCCAAGGGAGCTGCAATCTTGTCGGATAGCGATGGAAATGAATTCAAGGAACCGATCAATGTCGACAGGCTCAAAAGGTTCCATGGCTAAAGACCAAAATAAAAAGAAGAGAATAAAATGCCCTGCAGGTCGAAAACCGAAAAAAGGCGGCCGTGCTAAAATTGGGCACCTCGACAGGGTGAAAACCAAAAAAAGGCATCCTGTGCAAAAATTAGAGGCACGAGAGAAAATGTCCGATCGTGAAAACCCGAGAGGGCCGATTGGTAACAGGAGTTGATGCTGTTAAAATTTGGTTTCATGTATTGATAAGGCGTACACGGTCGAGTTAATGACAAAACTGATCATGTATGCTGAAATTATATGGAAATGTACACAATTTCGTGAAATGGAACAAATATTATTCTTTTCATTTTCGTCATTTTCTAGTTCTGCGTTAAGAAGAAATGTAACACCAAAAAGAAATACATATGTAAGCTAAGCTAAGTCCTGCTGCTGCTCTCGCCAACCAGATGCTTGAGCCCTCGTGTCCTATTATCCGATTCTGGGCTAAGGACCCATTTCTTGTACTTGCTGGTCGAAGCCACGGAGTGATCGTCGAACCTCGGAATGACAGTCTTCACGGGTAGTTTGCTCCACAGCTCATGGTACCTAGAGGCAAAGCCAGCCGAAAGAGCTCCTCCCCGAAAAGATAAAGGAACCCTCACCACATCCTGAGTCATTCCAAGCTGACGTGTACATCGGGAAACGATGCAGAAAGTGGCTTGACGGAGCCCACAGAGGGGAACACACCCCGATGACCACATGAGACAGTGGGAGCCAGGCAGATGTGAAACTGATAGCATCATCTGATAGCTCGCCAAATCTGGTGATGCCTTCCCCAGCAGTAGCACGCTCGTACAGCCGTCGGCGCGGAAGAAAGTGGCTCGGCGAATACTGTGGGATGACTCGAGGAGGTGGCTCAGACAACATCCTCAGTTTCTCTTGCAGCCAGATCTAAAAAAAAGAAGAAATAAAGAAAAAAAAGAAAAAAAAGAAAAAAAAAAAGAAAAAAAAAAGCCGCTGGAGTAAGTAGGGTTTACTTCAGGCAAAAATAAGGCATAGGGTTGTGTGAAAATCCGAAAGGACACACCTCCCACTAAGAAAAGCTAGTGTAAAAATCCACGAGGGACGCACTACCTTTAAAATAATGATGTACCTGGAGCAATAAGGGGCTGCCAGTAAAGGTAGTAGTGGATCCAGAGCTCACAGAGTCTAAACCCAAAATGGTCTCAGCCAGAATAAGCGGTAAGGGTGATAATCCCAGATGAAAGTCGCTCAGAACTCCGAACAGGCGAGGGTCACCTGTCAAACCCCCTGGAACAATAGTGAGAAAGTTTATCATGCAAAACAGAAATATGATGCTTACCCGGTAAGTGGGGATGTCGGTGAACTGATCTAGAGCCTCGATCAGTGGCCCCAGAGCAAAGAAAGAGCCCGGAGAAACCAGCCGGACGGCCTCAGAAGAAGGTATACCGAGAGCCATAGCTATGTCCCGAGTCTGGAGTAGGCCGCAACGGGGGACGCAGGGCAGAGCGTTAGGAGGGAACCAGGCTCCAAGAATGGCAGCTAACTCCTCAGGTAGGGGGCACAACTCCTGGTAAGTGAACCGGAAGACGTGAAACCGGGGGGTTCCAGAAGTGAGTCACCGCCAGAAGAAGGTTCTGATCAACTTTGACCCGACACAAATATTTTAGCCCAGACAGAGAGGAAAGGGCACCTTTTTCCCAAGTGTGCTTGTCATCTAAGATACGGTGCATTAATTGGAGAAGAGAGGAAGACATTCTGAGAAGAATAAAGGGCTTAGGATGTTGGGAAAATGAAGAGACACAAAAGGAGCAAAATTTTTGGAAGAATTTATAGAAAGGCGCCACCGACGGCCTACCCGTCTCTCACAAGAGACGGCCTGCCCGTAGGTAAATATCCACCTGGCGGATGCATACGTCAGCATTGCATTTATCATAAGCATTAAATGCACATTAATTGGGGAATGGGGAACGACAGACGGCTAGCCCGTCGGTCGCTCCTAGAGACGCCCAGCCCGTCGGTCACGAAACTCTATATAAGTGCGAGTGATAGACGGACCAGCGGCGCTGTCACTTTGACCCCCCCTCTCAAAAACGGTTCTTTTGCATTTTTTTTCTGCATTTTCAAGCATTCTTTCTCCTTTTTCTTGCAATTTCTTCATCTTTTCGCGTTCTCCACTCACCGGACACTCAGACATTCATATTTCTTCAGTTTTTCTACACTTTTCGCGACTGCAAGTAAGTAAAATAACTACTCTACTTTTTATTTAATTTATTTCCTCTTTATTTCTTCTTCTTTTAGCCTTAAAGATGGTTAGGATGCTTTAGATGTTTTGAATATTTAGGGAGAATGCGGCCCGTTTTTTTTTTAAGTTTTGTTAAATACAAATAATTTAAGCTTTTGCATGATCACATAGAAATATAATTTTTCTATACCTTTGTCGCCTTAGAAATAGGCTTTCTAGCGCATATTTTGTGTTGTTGAGGCCTGAGGCCATTATTTTGTGTTGTTGAGGACACACTCTTATCGGGGTGCGTCCCATTTATATATATATATTGTTGTTAAGGCCGGAGGCCTGGTTTGATGCCTTTTTATGCAGGAGGTTGGGCACACACTTGCCGGGGTGCTGCCCAAATTTTTTTTATTATTATTCTAAAATTGAATATTTTTGTGTATATAATGCATGCCTTGGGGTCTCGAAAGCCCATTTTTATTCGCTTTAAATATTTCCATGCCGATTGCATGTTTCTTCTGCTTTTGATATGTGCGAAGCATGCTGGGCAACATCCCTTGACAGAACGTTCGCCCCTTTTCATTTATTATTTGTTTTTTTCCTCGTATTCGGGCCGCTATTGCCCGGGTGAGGCCTAAATGGGCTTTCACCTCGAAAACGAGTTAATAACACCTGTTTCGTCAAATTTTCATTATGATATGACATTTCTTCTGCAGGATGCTTCCTAGACGCAGAGCACACAGGCCCAGCCCGAGGTCGTGGTTCCGGGTTGGATGGACGCTGAGTCAGCTCAGAGATACAGAGCGCTGGCTCAGGTGGAGATTCGGGCTAGCCGCTTCGTGTCCCGGTCATTCCTAGAGGCCTTAGGGATGGCCCCGGAGGTCGACATGCTTATCGAGGGCGCCGGGTGGACCGAGTTCCTTGAGCATGCTTTCCAGACCTTCCCCGAGGCTACCCGTCAGGTGCTAGCCACCCTACGTTATGGCGGTTATCAGAGATCAGATACAGAGCCAGGGGTGGTCCAGTTCTGGTTCGATGGCCAGCAGTTCAGCATTACCAGGCGGAGGTTTGCCGAGGCCATGGGCCTCCCCAGAGAGGAGGGGGTCGAGATCCCACGGCGAGCGGTGAGACGCGCCCACTGGGCGGCCATTGCCTTACCGGGAGTGCTGTATGATCATGATATAGCAAAGAGCACCGTACTGGTGTCTCAGGCACTCTGGTACCTGCACAGAGTGCTATCCAGTTCGTACCTTGGTCGAGCTGGTAATCCAGGGTCGCTTAATGCGGCCGAGATCTGGAGCCTCTGGGCTATGGTGGCAGGCCAGCGCCTCAACGTTAGCCTTGAGATCTTGGCTAACCTGATCAGAGTCGGCAGAGGACTGACGCCAGTGGTGATAGTAGGGGGAGTCATCACTCGGTTGCTTTTGGGGTTAGGAGTCGCCCCGGACAGGCTGAGAGGACCCCTGGATGAGGGGATACATGTGGATGCCTCCGTAGCAGTGTAGATGGGGATGATCTCGCAGATATCAGGGCAGGCAGAGGCTTACAGATTGCTGTCCATCCACGAGACCAGGTGAATTTTCTCCCTTCTGTTGGGTTTCATCGGATTAATTCAACATTAACGCAGCGGAATAAAATTGAAACCCGAAATAGGATCCATGTATATTCAATTGATTCAAAAGGATGAGATAAAGAATTACTAACCTTTAGAATGAAATTAACTCCTTTAATTCGGACTGAAGACGCTGCCTTTAACACGAACGTCCTCTATCGGTATCCACACGATGAACCGATGAACAAAAGTTCGCAGGGGTGCTAGCTCCCTTGGGTGCGAATGGATTTTTCTTTTCTTTCTTGCTCAAAGAAGAACGGTGGCTGGGTTTTCTTTTCTTTCTTATTCTCTAATCAAGAAGAATACAGCCACTCTAATCCTTTTCTACGTTAAAACGTGATTAGTGTTTTATTAGGGTTAAACTTCTTTTCCTAACACATATCTATATACATGTAAATAAGTTTTAAACCCTTATTAATGATATTATCTCTAATTCAAAATTAAGAGATATTTTCATTATATATATATATATATATATATATATATTTATTTATTTATTTATGTATTTATTTCTTATTCAAAATAATAAGAAATATTATATTAATATATACTATTATCTCATATTCAAAATAAGAGATATATGCATATGTACATATATAAATATATATAAATATGTAATTTCGAAATTAAATATAAATACCTATATTTACATTTTATTTCGAAATAACCTAATAAAATCCATTTTGTTCATTTTGATCTTGGTGTGTGACCCAATAGGTTTATATTATGTTGGCAGTGGGCCTAATCCCATGATAAGCCCACAAGTCATAATTGGTCTCTAGCAAGACATTATGACTACCCAAATAATATAAATATCGTTAGTCCGATTTTAACCTGACAATAGAACATGTTATTATCCTTTTGTCACACGATATCTTGTTTGAACATAAGTCATGGTTCATGTCAAACTTAAATTGTTCAAACATATAATTTCTCGATCACTAAGCAGACTGATAAATTCAAATGACATTGATGACACTATCAATTCATTCGAGCACGGCCATGTATTTTACAGTCCTACTTATCGAGGGGCCCAATAGATATTTCTCTCATTAGATAGGGACAAATTCCATCTTGATTATTCACTTTCCTCCGCATAATTCTCACTATATGCGATCATAAACTTTATAATTATCCGATTAAAGATAACGTTTGATTATATCAAAACATAATGATCCTTATGTAGGAAACTATGATAACCTCAGGTCAAAGGATTCAATAACATATCTATTATAAGATCACTTATGACACTATCCCATGAAGTGATCTTACAGTGGGTCTATCCAGTACTTTGTTCTCTAGCAAGTACCTATAGATTTGATTTATATCATCATATATAATCATCCCATGATTATCAATTCAAATCTATACTAGTCTTAATTTATCTTTATGCCCTTTATTGATAAATGACTAGGGACAACATGAATAATATTGTTATTCATAAACATTACAATAATGTAACATGCCAATAATATCAATGCGAAGAAAACTATTATATAAATGAAAATGTAATGATTACATTAAGGTCCAAATGTTTGGCCTAGGGCATAACCACTAACACCTTCCACCCTTGGGTCAAGACCCGGAGCAGCCAGAGCCGGAGCCAGAGCAGCAGCCTCCTCAGCCAGGGCCGCAGCCAGAGTCGCAGCCTCCTCAGCCTCCTCTACCCGAGCCGGAGCAGCAGCCTCCTTAGCCTCCCCAGCCTCAGCCTCAGACAGTGCCACCGCCGCCACAGCAGAAGCAGCCCAGGACTCCGTCGGATTTCGACATGGAGTTCACTATGGACGAGCTCTTTGCCGCTTCACCAGCATCCAGAGCGCCGACTCCTATTCCGTCGCCGAGCATCAGGGTACAGAGGTCTACCCACGGGCCCCCCGAGAGGTATCACCCATATTTTCGGGGCGACTCAGGGGCATCTTCCTCCGCTGCCCCGCCGCCAGAGCCAGCACAGCAGCAGCCAGCACAGCCTGACTTCTCCTAGCTCCTCACTTCTATGTTCACAGCCTTAGAGCGATGACAGGATGAGAGAGACAGAGCTATACACGAGAGGTTAGACCATCAGCAGGCTGCTATTCAGGAGCAGTCTCGGGTGATAGAGCGGTTGGCTCAGGAGCAGGCCGGTTATATCGAGCACACAGCGCGAGAGCAGGCTCAGGTTATGGAGGCCTTCAGAGACGAGCAGGCGAGGCTGATAGAGCAGATTGCCCAGGGCCAGAGGGAGCTTAGGCAGCAGCTCGCTCATGATATGAGGACGTCTCAAGACCAGGCGTCTCAGAGGGTTGATATGACCCTACAGATGATCGACGAGTCACTCGACTCCCTGAGATCCCGGGTCCAGGCGATAGAGGGGATCCTTCCACCCTTGTCTCAGACCATGAGGGAGTTCAGAGAGCAGACAGAGCAGCGCCTAGAGCAAATGAGGAGGGCCGCCAGTGAGCAGACCATTCAGATGAGCCAGGCATTCAAGAAGCTAGGAGGCACAGTCTCCGAGACCTTAGGGTTCATGAGGACTTGTACCCAGCCCTTCTTGGATGGCTATGCTCAGATCAGGTTCAGACAGACCCACGATGCTGAGGCAGGACCTTCCACGGCTCAGGCTCCACCTCCGGCACAGCCAGCTCCACGTCCGCCTCCGCCCGGGACAGTGTACATATCCGATGATGAGGATCCTGATGAGGAGCCCTCCGACTACCCGCCCCTCTGATATTTAGGGAGTCATATTTTTGTATTTTTGCATATTTCTACTCTGTATATACATTGTACAAAAGAGGATATTTCTAGTGAAAAACTTTTGTTTTCAGTTTTGTACATTCTTTTATAATACATTCATATCACAGATAAGTGCATGTTTTCACATTTTCTCATGTGTCAAAAATAATGACATGACAAATGAAGAGAAATAATAACAAAAGATAACCCAGACTTGGAAAATGACAACTTAACCAAGCGAGAGAAAAAGGAATCTGAAATGAAACATAACATGATAAAAAGAAACCACATCATTCATAGACACGTTAAAAGATAACAATTCAAGTAAAATTAACAAAACCTTTTATCACACAGGTACGGAGAAACATTGATCCGAACACAAGTATCGATCAAAAGTCTAGACATAAGCGCCTAAGGTTCATGTCTTCTTGGAAAAGGAACCCAGCGAGGTCTCCTCCTCCACAAAATCAGGATTACGGTCAGAGAGAACCTTATCTCATGGTTCACGCGGCAGCCAGAGAGTGCTATGCACCTTGCAGATCGGATAGGGGTTAGCAAGGAAACTTCACAATCGAAGCTGCAGTTAGAGAAACACTGCTCTTCACATCGAGGTTGTAGTCAGAGAGTGCTACATCTCCTTAACCCTGCGCGAGCCAAGACGAGGCCAGCAGAAGTAGAAGTTGCAGTTAGGGAAACACTGCTTTTCACACCGAGATTGACAGCCAGAGAGTGCTGCATCTCACAGTTCACGCGACAGCCAGAGAGTGCTACGCACCTTGCAGATCGGATGGGGGTTAGCAGGGGAACTTCAGATCGAAGTTGCAGTTAGAGAAACACTGCTATTCACATCGAGTTTGTAGTCAGAGAGTGCTACATCTCCTCAGAACTGCACAAGCCGAAACGAGGCCAGCAGAAACAATTGAAGTTGTGGTTAAAGACACACCGCTCTTCATATCGAGATAGTGGCTAGAGAATGCTACATCTCACCAGCACCTACAGGTCGGAACGAGACCGATAGGGATATCTTCACACGCCGAACAGACCGAGATGAGGTCTACCCGGCAAAAGGCACGGAAGGTGAGAACCGCCACAGGTACGCTTTCTTCGTTTCTGTCCTTTCTCTGAGTTTTGGCTCGTCTAGGCACTTGTGCACTAGTTTCCCCAAAACTGGGGACAACTGTAAGCACCGTGTCCCGGAGCAGTCCGGATCAAAGATTACCCTATGATGAAATCAGTATCCGAGCCTGTACAAATGGTTTGGATTCGGAGGTTTTAGTCCCATGCTTCACGAGAAATGAGTCTTTTCACCTTTCGTAGGGCAGAGGGGGAGAAAATAGGGAATTTTTGAGTCAAAAAGTATTTTTTTCCTCGACAGACGGCCAGCCCGTCTGTGAGAGGCCAGCCCGTTGCTTGGGGTCACAGACGGCATGTGGTTTTCTGACGCCCGTTGGAAGGCTCCGCCTCTTCCGGAGCACGCCACCTGATTTCCCGGAGCACGCAACCTCTCCGACTCCCGTCGATGGAAATGGTTGGGCCGTTGGATGAATCCTTGTGTCAGAAGGATTCTTTTGATGCCCGTCTCCACATTCGACGCCCGTCGGTCGTCTCTGGCCTATAAAAGCTTCGGATTTTCTCCTAAAAAGGGTTCCAAAAATTTTCAAGAGGGGAAACTCTGCCCAAATTCAAGCGCGTTTTCTCTCTCTTTCAGCAAGCACATATATAAAGAAATTTCTTTTAATTTGAGAATCAAACCGTTAAAAAGGAACTAAAACTAATTGGTTTTATTCGGGTTTTTGATTCCAAACTCAGTCTTTTTGAAGTGTTAAGAAGGAAATAATCTATTTTCCTTTTTCTTGACCTTTCATTTCGTTTCTCGTGGAGCGTGCGGGACTCTAATCGACACCAAGAATTTCACTAAAACATTATATGAGGGTAAATATTCCGGACTTATTCTCCATATTATTTCATCTTTATTCTTTATTTTGGTTGTTCTTTCGACTTTTTGCTTTTATCTTGCTTTATTTTGACTCTTTTCATCTCATTTTGTGGTAAAAGCCCTTTTTTGCTCTGAAAAAGAGAGTTTTTGCTGTTTATTTTCGGAAACAGTGGTGACCGACGGGTCATCTATTTCACTGACGCCCGTCGGTCACCCCACTCACAGACGCCCTCTCTCTTGAGTGAGCGACGGACATGTCGGTCACTTTGACTGACGCCCGTCGGTAACTTGGCAGAGGCCGTCACTGGGTCCTATCTCCATATTTTCAAATCTTTCCCATCTCTCTCAAGTCTTAGAACTTTATTTATAATTGAGCTTTTGTATATTAACACCCATTAACCTTTTGTGAGCATATATTGATTTTCTTGGACTGTCCTGAGCTCGAGGGGCGATCTACCATGCCTGGAGGATTCCATCCGGTTTAGTTTTCTAACCTTCTTGGTTATTTCCTTTATTTGTTTGTTCATTAATTATTTTATGCACATGAGTATACCCTCTTTGTATCCCGCTAAATGTAAAAATTAATTAATATTTTATATTTAATAAAGAGAGGTTTTCATCAACGTTAGGACCCAATGTCCTATTTTTATCTAATAAAAATCCCCACGATAGAAATATCCAGTTTTAATAATAATGCATGCGAGGACCAAAGCCCTCAAAATAAGCAATGCCCCGATTTGTGTATGTATCGCACATTTATAAAAGGGAGTTGTATTCCGCTCCTTGCGTTATTGTAATTTATTGCTTTCATTACTTATTTGCTCATTTACGGCTTTCCAAATGTGAATAAATACGCCTTTTAATCAATTGCGTCGTGTGGAGAGAGAGCGAATTAATGATAATTAAAATTTGATCATAGAATAATCGATGTAGAAATAGATGAGAAGTCCCGAACCCAGCTCTGGTCTTTGGGCTCAAAGAGGCGAGAGGTTTACCTTCCAAGACACCTCTTGTGTCACGAGACTTTGGCATTAATCCTAGGTTCCTTAGAGCGAGAGGTTTACCCTCCAAAACCCCTTTGGTTGGCCCAAAATGGATATTGAGTGCAGTCTTAGGCTCTCCGAGGCGAGAGAAACTTTCCCAATGTTTTATTGGGTGGCGACTCCATTAAACCTCCTTGTTGCCCAACATAGGCGCACTTGCGATTCATCGTAAGCTATCAGCGGACCCTTAATTGCCCGATCGCCCTCAAGCGGGCGGTCAGAGGGGCGGTCGCGGGGATCCGGCGCGCGTCACAGTCAGCATGAGTCGTGCACCATAGCACAACTCGTGCCAGCCCACTTTTCTACTGTCGTGAGTCGTGCATCACGACACGAGTCGAGACAGTCTCATTTCTGGCTTGTAGCGCTGCGGCTACTGTCGCGATCGTGATAGTAAGCCTCCTCCTGCCTGTTCTATTTTGCCTAAAATGTTTTATTCTCTCTCTTTGTATGGCTTCCCAATATTGTATAAGTTATGTTTTGTATTTTATACAAGTGTATATCAATATTATAGAGTTGTGTAAATAATTAATGGTATGCTAGTGTTTGGATACTTGTTTTGGCATTGTCCTTGAGTGAGTGAGTCAAGCCTGAAGTGTCATAGTAGTGGATAGATAAGCATACTTATAAAGGGTTAGAGGCGGCTGCTACAGTGACCTTAGCTGTGTCTACTTGATGAATACCTAGTGTATTCAACGCTATTGAGTTAGTTCTCTAGAGTTTATACAGTATCCACAGTACCCGTATCCACCATTATCGAGAGTTCAGGCTAATGTATATTTTTGTAGTGTACAAGAGGTGAAGTAGAGACTTGTATATATATATGAACATAGTATGACATGTTTTCGATATTGTTTTCCATATTTGGATTTTTACACATGAATGGGTTAAAGCATGATGTTATTTGCTTACAAGGTTGTGTTCATGATTATTTGTATATGACATGACTGCCGATATGCCTTTGATATATCTGTGACTTCATTTGAAGTCTATTGTTTCTGTTTATCCCCACTAAGCGTTTTCGCTTAGCATGGGTGTTTTTCCCGTGTAGGTTTACAGGATGGGATTAGAGAGTTTGCATCTGCAGGTCATGGCCACTAGGAGCTTGATGAAGATCTTTTTGTATAAGATAGAGTTTCTTATGTTTTGAGTAACATCATTATGTATATAGAGAAGTATCGAAATGTAAATGTTAACTATTTTGTACATGTACCGAAGATGATAATGTATTAAGTATAAAACTTTTGTAATATGTACAGTTTATATATACTATAAGAGTAGTATGTTTGGCCTAAGATTCTCTGAATTATTTATTGTTATTGTTTCCACTTTTGAGTACGATTGTATGTATGCGTTTGTGTTTGAGTGGCGCCCCATATTCCTTCCCGGGGGTATTGGGGTGTTACAGGAATATATGTAAGAGATTGTGTATGCATATGTAAAATGCCATATACAGATATAAGATGTATGCAAAAAATGGGTAGACCACATCCTGGGATGGCCAAGGGTCCGTTGGGTGTATGGCCTGGCTACTTGATCATGCCCCTAGGATCTAGAAGAGCATCATCTCGGCTTAGGAATTCTGACTCCATGATCCTCTCAAGGAGACCTATCTGGTGTGCATCTGGGCCCCTTGGCCAATGAATATGTGCCTTTTGCTATGAACCGTACAACATTTTACCCCCCCAGGATTTTGACTCATGTCCCGTATTATACCCCTTCTGCCCGAAAAGAGATCATCTGAAGAACCACCTCCTTATCGTTCCAGTTGCCGGAAGTCTATACCTCATCTGTCCGAAGGGAGATTGTCCGAAGTGTCACCGCCTTATCGCTCCAAGCATTTGAAGTCATTGATTAAAGGTAGTGCGTCCCTTGTGGATTTTCACACTAGCTTTTCTTTGCGGGAAATGCGTCCTTTCCGGATTTTCACACAACCGTGAGCCTAACTTTTGCCTGAAATGGGCCCAACCCAATCTAGCGGCTTTTATTCATTTCATTTTTTATAAAACAGACTGCCTGTTTCCAGGTTTTCACCCTGCCCTTTGGCCTAAGTTTTGCTTAGAGAGTCAGTTACGGTTTCATCTCTAACGGCCCTTTTTTTTCTTTTTTTTTTTTCATCTCGGATACCATGACCTTTGGCCCCGATTGCCTGTAAAGGCCATTATACCACTGATCGGAGATTGCCCTTTTGCTTCTACAAGTGCATACGAGGGAAAGATGTTTAGCCCGGTGGTCGATAATGGGACCCATCGGCTTAGGCATCTGGCCGGTGAGAGCAGAAGCGGAGTATAGCTATTTAGATTTCATACACTCAATAATGAACGGTGTTTCTCTTTTTATAAAAGAACTAGGAAATGATGAGTACATGAGTTGAACTACTTTTGTTTTATTTATTTATTTGCAAAGATTGTGTGCATTTCAGCATGATTTCTCCATACATGATCACTATTTAACATAGATTCAGAATGCAAAATTACATTTAATCTCAAAATGGATTTTGAAAGCATTAAAACATCTATTTCCAATCAGCCCTGGACATTTTCTCTCAAGCCTCTAATTTTCCCCGAAGTGCCTTTTTCCATTTTCACCCTGACGAGGCGCCCAATTTTAGCAAGGCCGCCTTTTTTCGGTTTTCAACCCGCAGGGCATTTGTTCTCTT
This sequence comes from Excoecaria cochinchinensis, assembly GCA_947683425.1. Lineage (NCBI taxonomy): Eukaryota > Viridiplantae > Streptophyta > Magnoliopsida > Malpighiales > Euphorbiaceae > Excoecaria > Excoecaria cochinchinensis. Next base: position 15,714,297 of record CANTUQ010000092.1, read on the forward strand.
CTTTTGATTTTTACTCTTTAGCCATGGACCTTTTTGAGTCTATTGATGTTGATCGGTTATTCGAGCTCATCTCCATTGCTATTTATTAGAATCGCTACTTTTTTGGATAATAGTTTCTTGAGAGAAAATGGGCTTTCCTATGTTGGCCAGGACTTATCCCGTATGCCCAGAACATTTGGTCTCATTTTCTTGGAGACTAAATCTCCCTCTTCCAGCGAGTGCTTCCTGACCTTTCTTATAAATGATCGAGCGACTTTTTTCTGATAGATTTAGTTGTGATAACAAGCCTACAACCTGTTTTTGCCCGACGTGCTTAGCTACTGTAGCCGCTGCTTCCATGACTGCCCTTTAAAGATTTGACATATTTTGACAGGCAGTAGTGCTTTTGCCCTATGTATTGAGGAACAAAGCATGACTCTTGTAGGGATTTCGACTGTAGACCCTAGCATGGGTCTCCTCCATAACCCTCTTGGCCTTTTTCTCGTCTAAGCACCTCAGCCGTACGTTATCAGCTTACCTCTTGTACTGTACACCCTCTATACTGATGAACTGGGTGGATAGCTTGTGAATCAGTCTTTTGGTCCTTTTCGGTTGCCAAGAAGAATGGCAAAGTGCGAGTATGTGTAGATCAACGAGATTTGAACAAAGCTTATCCCCATGTAACTTCCCCTTGCCCCATGTCGATGATCAATTCCTCTTTTTTTATTATTATTATTTTTATTGTGTTTTTTTTTTATTTTTATATTTTTTTATTTTTTTTTGTCTCTGTTCAAATCCTGATAGTTCACACATACAGGCACTTCCTTTCTTAACTATTGGGATAGTGTTGATCAACCAAGTCGGGTGTTACTCTTCAATAAGAAATTTGGCCCCGTTTCTGCTTGTGGATCTCTTCTTTTAACCTTTTATGGCCATTCTGGCCTGAGCTTTTTGAGCTTCTGCTTGACTGATCCATGATTGGGATATGTTGGCATAGTATGTTCGGCAACTTTACGATCATTTCCCGGCATGTCTTCATAGGTCTAGGCAAAGACTTTTTCATAATTTTTTTTTCTTTTTTTTTTATTTTCTCTCTTTTAATCTCTCTTCAGGAGTCACATTATATGCTATCAAGATTTTCTTTAGGTTCCCAAAGTCCCGAGATTAAATGGAATGGCATAAGTTGAATCAATGTCAAATATGAATGTGTCATGATTATGCATAGTGAAATCACGAGAAAATATCACACAGATAAGTAAAACCATCCGTTTCATTTAATAGAAAATCAGAATTAAAAACATCGTCATCAAATAGTTCAAAAATAGAAAGAACATCTAAATAGCTATCTTTTTTCTATTTCCACCAGCACAGCTGTTTCAGCTAGTGGCTCATCACCATCCACGAGAACCGTCTTCCTTCTCCACTTAGGTGCTCAATCTGTCTCCCACTTCTTCTTTCGCTTTTCTAGGTTAGAGATCTGCTTGCTATTAATGAGGTCTTGAACCTGGTCCCTTAAAGTCCGATAATAGTTCGTCAAATGCCTGGTGTGCTGGTGGAATGCGCAGTATTGATCCGCCCTATGGTTAGGCTGCCCTTGTCTTATGGCACGGTTAGGAGGCATTGGCTGTAACATCCCCCTTTTCATTAGCTTCTTAAAAATCCATGACAAGGATCTCCCCAGATCAGAATAGTACCTTTGATTCATTTTCGTGGTTGGCACTCCCGTCCTCTTAACATTGCCCTTACTGTTGTTGCGGATACCCAGGCTTTTGTTTTTTAGAGCATGCATCCTCACTGTATCTTCTCCCTCTTCAGGTACAATGCCACATTTTAGAGTAGATCCCGTATCTCCTCTTTGCTTAACTGGTGAAACAAGTGCAAACTTGTCCCTAGGCTTGGGAGTAAAAGGAGACGCCGCGGTCGTCGCTGTGTTGGCCTTCTCGATAGTGGTTGACCCAACTTGGTTAAAGGTAGTCACCATAAGTTGAGCTTGAAGAATTAATGCCATGGCATCTATTCTTTCCTTAATCATGACTGATAACCTTTTTTCCAGCTCCTCGAACCTTCTATCAATCTCTTGGGCCATTAAGGCACGAGTCTCTTCAATCTGTCGCGAAGGATCAACCATTTTTAATGCTTGGTTAGATACCTCTTGTTTTCATTCCTCATATTCCTCCCCACTCTCGCTAGTGGACCAATAATCTATCGCCGCTATGAAAATCCCTCCTTTATCTGCCCTAGGGCGAGTGATAGCGACGTGTCTATTACCAAATAAGTATTGCAGTAGATACCATTCAGGCAGGCTTGAACCAATCATGAAGACAAGTGGTGGCAAGGCATTACAAGCAGACTTCTCTTTACTTGCCCTCTGTTCGAGATCAGTGATTTGCTTGCTATCGATCAAGTCCTGAACTTCATGCTTTAGCCTCGCGCAGTGGTCCGTCATATGCCCCATGTGCTGGTGGAAAGCACAATACTCATTGTCTTTATGACCCGGTTGTCCTTGGGTTTTGGCTGGCTTAGGCAGCAGGGGCTGTAGGTTTCCCTCTTTTATTAGTCTCTTCAACACCCAGGATAAAGGTCAGCCCAAATTCGAAAACTGCCTTCGGTTTACCCCTACAGCTGACACCTCAGCTGTCTTTTCAGTCCTGTTGCCACTACTGGAGCCTGCCCACTTATTCGGCCCCTGACTGTTATAGCCCTTCTTAGCAAACGCTTCACCACTCGCCTTCTTAACCATGTGTTCACTTTTTGCCTCTATGGCGATGTCCTTTAAAGACTCCCAATCTTTTAACCCTTTCATCTTAAGCCCTTCCCTTAGGTACGGTGTAAGCACCGTGTCCCGAGGCAGTCCAGATCAGAGATTACCCGATGAAGAAATAGATGCCCGATTCCGAATGACGGGATGAGATCTGGAGATTTTGGTCCTCTAGATTCACGAGAAATATGGATTTTTATTCGCAGTAATGAGAAAAAGAAAATGGGGAGTTTTTGGGTTTGAAAAGAAGGTTTTTCCTCAATTGGCGGCCAGCCCGTCGGTAATGGACCGCCCGTCGCTCGCTGGGGGATTCCATCTCTCGTCATGAGGGATGGGCCGTCGGTGAGATGGGCGACGGACACGTGTCATCGCACAGACGCCCGTCTGTGGGTCTCCGGTGCCCGTCGGTTGAATCCTGTTTACTACAGGAAAAAGGATTTAACAGACGCCCGTCGGTGGACTTCCGACGGCCGTCGGTTGTAGGGTTTTGAGAAAAAAAATAATATAAAAAGGGTTTTTGAGATGTTTTGAGGGTTGTACGATTTTATCTCCTTTTTACCTAAAAAATCCATTTTCTGATTGTTGATTCCAACATTTTCATCTCACTAAAACTTCTCCATTAAACTTTCTTTTCTGGATTTTTGCTCTTTTCTCGTGAAGCGTCCGGAATTCAAACCATCCAAAAATCCATCCTAAAAGGTAAAATCCAAGGGTAAATATTCTGGACATACATTTTGTTTAATTTATTTTAATTATTTGCATTTATTTTCGGTTTTTGTGTTGGGAAAAATCATTTTGTTGTGAAAAACTTTGTTTTTGAAGAACAGAGGTGACCGACGGGCAATAAGGTCACCGACGCTCGTCTCTCGGTTGAGCGACGGCACGTAAACGGCGCACCTATTACCCGCCGGTCACCCCAGGGATGCCCGTCGGATAGGCTTTTAGGGCCGTCCCTCGGTTCTGTCTCCAATTTCCCAAGCTGTTTTATTTCTTTCTATTATTCATTTCTTTTTTATTATTTATTTCTTCTTATTTTCAAAATCTTTTCTTTTCTGCTTTTTTAAAATATCAGTAGTTTTATTTATTTTTGGATTTTAATCTTCATTTATATTTATTCTTGCTTTACTTATAAATATTAACATTTTTTATTATTTTGTGAGATAGTATTATTTTGTCCTTGGATGGTTTGAGCTTGAGAGGAGGTTTGTCATGCATGCACAACCTGGAGGACTCCATTTGGTTTAATCCTTTATCCCTTTGTCATGTATTTATTTATTTACTTGCTCATTTTTATTAATTATTTTATGATTATGTAAATTGTTTTATTTCGCGTTAAATAAAAATGGATACATGTTTTATAGTAATTAATATTGGGTTTTTTTTTACAAACTCAAGGACCAATGTCCTATTTTTATCCAATAAAATCCATCACATCAAAGAGAATAAAAATCGTTTTTCACAACAAATACATGTGAGGACCAATGTCCTCATGATAAATGAATTCCCCGTTTTATGTATGTATCGCACTTTTGCGAATGGGAGTTGTATTCCGCTCCTAGTTTTATTATAATTTATTTTTGGGATGTTTATTTTTAACATTCGTTTATTAACGCTTTTGACATGAATAATTACGCCTTTGATTAAATTGCATCGTGTGGAGAGAGAGTGAACTAATAAGCTCAAAATTTAATTGTAAAATTAATCAAGGTAGAAATAGATGAGAAGTCCCGAATCCATCTCTGGTCTTTGGGCTCAACGAGGCGAGAGGTCTATCCGATCATTCATTGGAACGAGGCCTCCAAGATATCTCTTGTGTCAAATAACTTAATAAATCCTAGGCTCCAAAGGATAGAGGGTCATCCCCAATGTTCTATTGGGATGATTGCCTCCAAGACTTCTTTGATTTGCCCAAAATGGATAAATACACCGTCTTAGGCTCACTGAGGCGAGACGAACTTTCCAAATGTTTTATTGGATGGCGACTCCATGAAACCTCCTTGTTGCCCAAAATAGAAGCACTTGTAAATACCTTACAAGTTGTCAACAAACCTCACTAATCTCGAAAGCCCCTAAAGGCGGGCTATTTGGGGCCATCGAGGTTCGGCGCGCATTACAGTGGCGACTCCGTTGGGGACTTGTTCCAGACTTTGATTTGAAAATACCTTGATTAAAATTTACCATTAAGTTTTGGTTTATAAATTCGCTTTCTCTCAAATTTGCATTATATCCCATTAGATCCTTAGATTACGCTAGATTGGTTCCTTCTAAACCTCGGTGCATTCCCGAAGCACAATCCTACGTTCACTCAATGTAGGGAAGTGTTAAGGATAATCACCAGCCCAAGCCTCGTACCATTTGATATATAAAATGGAGACCCGATCGGTCGTTACGCTCATGATGAGCTAGACCCGTTGGTAGGGACCATGCTTGGGTAGACCTAAAGTAACACCGCCCTTGACCAAAGCTCATGTAATGGCCATAGATACTTCTCCTAGGTGATATGAACCATAATACCATGCCTGCTGTATGGATCCTTATGTATTGGGTGAGTCCAAAAGTCTTGTTTGGTTACCTAGCCAAAGGCTTTCATGCCCCAGTAGGGCCATGTCAATATATTTGGATTACCTAAATATGTAATGATCATTATCCATGCGCTTGTGCATTAGTATAGGAGTGTTATGCTGCCGGTTTTTCGCCGCGCACCATGCGGGTCCATCGGGTTCCCTGTTGACCCATGGGCTAATCCTGCTTAGGAAAAAGACTATGACCGCGTGTGTGGGAGTAATAAGGGTGGAAGGACCTATCTGCTTGCATGTGATTTGTAGGTGTTGCATATCACGATCATGTATTTCATTGCATTCATGCATCATGCTGACTCCTTGTCTCTGCAGCCATCATAGATCTGCCCAGGTGGACGAGAGGACTTGCAGGACGATTGATCCGAAATCCTGTGTCTGAGCTGCCAGAAAGGGAGAACTTCTCAGAGACTCATTCAGAGACCAGCTGCGCTGTTTCAGAGATGGCTAACTCACCGAGGGGGAACGACGCCACCAGGGCTTTGATTACAGAAGAGGTTGGCCGAAGGTTTGAGGAGTTTGAGGGCCGAATGATGGACATGATGGCCGCGATGGCCCAGCGCGCTGCTCCACAGAACCCGCTCCCTCCTCCCATGAGACAAAATGAACGAGGGGAGGATAGAGAAGAGAGGCAAGAAGAGATCCGACCACCGCCGGTAGATTTGAGGTCAACAGCATCGGGGGTTAAGAGGAGAAGATTGGTTTAGAGGTTAGAGGATGACCGTGGAGATGAAGATTATGAGGATAGCATTGTGTCAAAAAGGGGAAAGGCGCCCCAGTCAGAGGAAACCATTTGGAAGAAAATGGAGGAGAAATTTGAGGCGATGGCCCGAATGTTAAGTAGGGGTCAAGGAATAAATCCTAAAGATAAGGAGATAGAAGGGGAGGACTCGATCCCATAAAATTTCAAAATACCAGACATTCCCAAATTCGATGTCACCTCCGACCCAACTATCCATGTGAAGCAATATTCATTGATTATGAAGGGGACCACCTTGACGAAAAAACAGAAGGTGGAGTACTTTTATTTAAGTCTGACTGGCTCGGCTATAGACTGGTATTACGGCCTTGACCGTAGAACCAAAGAAGACTGGGATTTACTGACAGAAGAGTTTTTGAGGCAGTATGACTGTAACACGAGGATGGAAGTGACCCTCAAAGATCTAGAATTGTTGCAACAGAAGGCTGGCGAATCTTTCCATGCGTACTTAACCCGCTGGAGGAACAGAGTGATGGAAATGAAAAAGAAGCCGGAGACTCAGGACCAGATTAGATTATTCATCAAGAATGCAAGCCCGTATCTGAAAGAGGGGTTGAAGATGAAAGGATTAAGAGACTGGGAGTCCTTTAAGGATATAGCCATCGAAGCAGAGGGAGAGTATCTGGCCCGAAAAGCAAATAATGATAACTATGCCAAGAAGGGGAGCGTTAGTCAGGGGGCAAGTAGGCCAGCAGGTCCCAGCGGTAGCACGAGAAGGACGGTTGAGGTATCCGCTGCTAACGTAACCACAAGACGTTTTTTGAACTTAAGGAGGTCCTTATCGTGGGTTCTGAAAAGGCTGATAAAGGAGGGGAAGTTACAACCATTACCACCTAGACCTGCCAGGACTCAGGGGATGCCGGGCCATAATGATAATGAGTACTGTGCTTACCATCAGCACATGGGTCATTTGACAGATGAGTGCAAAGCTTTGAGGCACGCAATTCAAGACTTAATTGATTCAAAGCAGATTACAGATCCTGAGAAGAGGGAAGGCCAGGGGAAAGCTGGGTATAACAAGGTACCCCCGCCTGTATTCATGATTGGGTCTAGTCTACCTTAAGGGTTTGTGGTGAAGGAGTTATACGGCGATGATGAAAACACTGCTGTCATGAGCCTCTATGAGGTGAGTGAAAAAGGGATGCCAGCTGCAGTGATCGATTGCTGGTCCACTAGTAAGAGTGGAAGTGATAATGATGATGAAGGTGTTGAGTTTCCTAACCCGTGGGGTTCAGAGGAGGAGAAAGCGGAAGAGCAAAAAGGAAAAATGAAAGTAGGAGCGGTGACCCGCAATGGAAGAGTAGCGTCGGAAGTAGCAAGGCCTCAGAAGCCAGTGGGAGGTCAGAAAGAGAAAGAAAAGGAGCCGAAAGGAGATCAGATAGTGAAGCAACTGCAGAAGACACCGGCTCAAATTTCCATTTGGGATCTACTGAGGCAATCCCCCTCCCATAGGCAGAGATTGGTAGAAGCCTTATGCGAGACGACTGTGGCTACAACAATTTCGCCCACTGAGCTGCTGGAAGTGGTGAAAGGAGGAGTTGGGGAGAATGTGGTGTTCACAAATGCCGATCTACCGGTGAAAGGCCGTAACCACAATTGCTCTTTATACATCCGGGCTCAGATCAACCAAAAACACACTTCTTGTGTAATGGTGGACGATGGGTCATCAATCAACGTGTGCCCGCATGTAGCCATGGCAGCCTTTGGAGTGACGGAAGACATGCTAGCCAAGTCGGATTTGACGATCACAGCTTATGATAACTCTCGCCGACATGCTTCAGGGACTTTCAAGACGATGGTCAAGACGGGGCCAGTGGAAGCTGAGGTGGAATTTGTAGTACTGCCTATCCCAACAAATTTTTTGGCATTGTTGGGGAGACCGTGGTTCCACAAGTTGGGAGGTGTTCCCTCTACACTTCACCAGATGGTCAAGATACCACATGAAGGGCAAGTGGTGACCATCAAGGCTGCGAGAGAGAATCAGGTGTCAATACTCGAGAGAGCGAGGCAGCCTTTCAGTGGATTCCATGTGGCTATGGTTAATGAAGAAGAGACAATAGAAGGAAGCCATCAAATGCTAGCTATGATGAGAAGGATGTCGTTTCTTCCGGGTGCTGGATTGGGTAAGAATTCCCAAGGGATGCCAGAGGTCATCACCAATAAAGGCCAAAAAGATAGAAAGGGCTTGGGCTACAAAGGAGAAGTGCAGAGGAAAGTGAAGGCAGCAAAGGAGATTCACCACATTTGGGAAAGTTTTGTGCCAGCATCAACAGTTTGCGCTTATACCGGGGAAGCCGAGCCTCAGTGGGTCGACGGAAGAATTGTGCAGGAATTTGAGGTATTCAGCGATGTTTATGATTGGAATGTCGGGGTGATCAAGCCAGTTGAAAACTTTTGGGATGAGGAGGTCTTGACCAACAGAGCTGTCTGAAACAGAGAAGAGCCCGAGGAAGTTGTGACCGAGGCTATGGTGGTCGCTCACGTTAAGGGGAAGGCGAAGATAAAAGAAGCTATTCAAGAGGTGGATGAAGAGCCTCCGATCAACCAGGATGATGCAGGATCATCTACAGTGACAGACCCAACGGGAGAAGAGGAAGAAACCGGTTTAGATTGTCTTTTCATTCCCGAAGTTTTTGATGATGTAAATGACAATGTAAGCACCGTGTCCCGGAGCGGTCCGGATCAGAGGTTACCCTATGATGAAATCAGTATCCGAGCCTGTATAAATGGTTTGGAGGTTTTAGTCCCATGCTCCACGAGAAATGAGTCTTTTCACCTTTCATAGGCAGAGGGGGAGAAAACAGGGAATTTTCGAGTCAAAAAGGTATATTTTTCTCCACAGACGGCCAGCCTGTCGCTTAGGGTCACAGACAGCCTGTGGTATTTTCCGACGCCCGTCGGAATGCACCGCCTCTTCCGGGCACGCCGCCTGATTTTCCAGAGCACGCAACCTTTCCGACGCCCATCGGTGGAAATGGCAGGGCTGTCGGATGAATCCTTATGTCTGAAGGATTCTTCCGACGCCCGTCTCCATACACCGACACCCGTCGGTCGTTCCTGGCTTATAAAAGCTTCGGATTTTCTCTTAAAAAGGGTTCCAAAAATTTTCAAGAGGGGAAACTCTGCCCCAATTCAAGCGCATTTTCTCTCTCTTCCAGCAAACACATTCATCAAAGAATTTCTTTTAATTAGAGGATCAAATCATTAAAAAGGAACTAAAACTAATTAGTTTTCTTTAAATTTTGATTCCAAAGTCAATCTTTTGAGGGGTTAAGGAGGAAATAATCCATTTTCCTTTTTTTCGATCCTTCACTTTGCTTCTCGTAGAACGCGCGGGGCTCTAATCAATATCAAGAATATCATTAAAGAATTATCTGAGGGTAAATATTCCGGACTCATTCTCCATATCATTTCATCTTTGCTCCTTATTTTGTTGTTCTTTCAACTTTTTGCTATTATCTTCCTCTATTTTGACTCCTTTCATCTCAGTTTGTGATAAAAACCCGTTTTTGCTCCAAAAGAGAGTTTTTCACTGTTTATTTTCGGAGACAGTGGTGACCGACGGGTCATCTTCTTGACTGACGCCCGTCGGTCACCCCACTCACAGACGCCCTCTCTCTTGAGTGAGCGACGGACAGGTATGTCACTTTGACTGACGCCCGTCGGTCACCCAACAGAGGCCGTCGCTGGGTCCTGTCTCCACGTTTTCGAATCTTTTTCTATTCCTTTTAAGATTTTTGCCTCTATTTATGTTGAGTTTTTATATATTGACATCTTTTAACTTTCTGTGAGCAGATACTGTTTTTCTTGGATTATCCTGAGCTCGAGGGGCTATCTACCATACTCGGAGGATTTCGTCCGGTTTAGTTTTCTAACTTTCTCGGTTATTTCCTTCATTTGTTTATTCATTAATTATTTTATGCACATGAATATACCCTTTTTGTATCTTATTAAGTAAAAAAATTGAACAATATTTTATATTCAATAAAATGAGGTTTTCATAAATTTAAGGACCCAATGTCCTATTTTTATCCAATAAAAATCATTACAACAGAAACATCCAATTTTAATAATGATGCATGCGAGGACCAAAGTCCTCAAAATAAATAATGCCCTGATTCGTGTATGTATTACACATTTATGAGAGGGAGTTGTATTCCGCTCCTTGTATTATTGTAATTTATTGCTTTCACTATTTACTTGCCCATTTACGGCTTTCCAAATATGAACAAATGCGTCTTTAATCAATTGCATCGTGTGGAGAGAGAGCGAATTAATGATATTTAAAATTTGATCATAAAATAATCGAGGTAGAAATAGATGAGAAATTCCGAACCCAGCTCTGGTCTTTGGGCTCAAAGAGACGAGAGGTTTACCCTCCAAGACACCTCTTGTGTCACGAGACTTTGGCGTTAATCCTAGGCTCCTTAGGGCGAGAGGTTTACCCTCCAAGACCCCTCTGGTTGGCCCAAAATGGATACTAAGCGCAGTCTTAGGCTCTCCTAGGCAAGAGAAACTTTCCCAATGTTCTATTGGGTGGCGACTCCATGAAACCTCCTTGTTGCCCAACATAGACGCACTTACGATTTATTGCAAGCTGTCAACGGACCCACAAATGCCCCGATCGCCCTGAAGCGGGCGGTCCCACGGGCGGCCGTGGGGATCCGGCGCGCGTCACAGTGGCGACTCCGCTGGGGACGATATGGTTCGAGATTTCAATTTGAAAATACCTTGTTTAACATTTATGGTCAAAATTTAATTCATAAATTTGCTTTCTCTCCAATTCGCATTACATCTCATTAGAGCTTTAGAATATGCTAGTTTGGTCCCTCTATTAGCCCCGATGCGTTCCTGAAGCACGACCCCATTTTCACTCAATTTGGGGAAGTGTTAAGGATATTACCAGCCCAAGCCTCGTACCTTAATGGTATATCAAAATGATGACCCGATCGGTCGTTATGCTCGTGATGAGCTAGACCTGTCGGCAGGGATCATACTTGGGTAGCCTTAAAGAAACATCTCCCTTGTCCAAAGCTCATGTAATGGCCGTAGTTACTTCCCACAGGTGATATGAACCCTAATTCCATGCTTGCTGTGTGGATCCTCATGTATTGGGTAAGTCCAGAGGTCTCGCTTGGTAACCTAGCCAAAAGCTTCCATGCCCCGGTAGGGCCATGTCGAAATTTGTGGAACGTTTAAATACATGACGATCACTATCCATCCGCTTGTACATTAGCATAGGAGTGTCATGCTGTCGGATTTTCGCCGTGCACCATGCGTGTCTATTGGGTCCCTCGTTGACCCTTGGGCTAATCCCGCCTAGGAAAGAGACTGCACGACCACGTGTGTGGGAGAAATAAGGGTGGAAGGACCTACTTGCTTGCTTGTGTATTGTGAATGTTGCATACCACGACCATGCATTACACCTGCATTCCATGCATCATATCTAACGCCTTGTCCCTGCAGCCATCATAAATCTGCCCAGGTGGACTAGATCACCTACCGGGCGATTGATCCGAGTTCCTGCTTCTGAACTGTTAGATAGAGAGGGCCTACCAGAAATTTTATCAGAAGTCAGCTGAACTGTATCTGAGATGGCAAACTCACCCAGGGGGGATAACGCCACCAGGGCCATAATTACAGAAGAGGTGGGCCGACGATTTGAGGAATTTGAGGGCAGAATAATGAATATATTGACTGCTCTGGCACAACAGAATGCTCCACAGAATCCTCCTCCTCTCGTGAGACAGAATGAGCCAGAGGAAGAAAGAGCTGAGAGACGAGAAGAGCCCATTCGACCGCTGCCCATAGAGCTGAGGTCGGTAGCTTCGGGAGAGCAGAGAAGAAGACCAGCCCTGAGGATTGATGATGATAGGGATATCGAAGATGACAAGATGAGCATTGCATCTGAGAGAGGGAAGGCACCTCAGACTGATGATTTCATTCTAAAGAAGATGGAAGAGAGGTTTGAAGCCATGGCCCGTATGCTGAGTAGAGGTCAGGGGATGAATCCAGAGGACAAGGAATTGGAGGGAGAAGACCCGATCCCTTACAATTTCAAGATGCCAGACGTGCCAAAATTTGATGGTACTTCTGTCCCGACTGCTCATGTGAAGCAATACTCTCTGATCATGAAAGGGACCATGTTGTATGAGAAGCAGAAGGTGGAATACTTTTGCCTGAGTCTGACCGCTCATGCCATCGACCGGTATCATAGTCTCAATCGCCGGACTAAGGAGGATTGGGATCTGCTCACGGAGGAGTTCTTGAGATAGTATGATTGCAACACCAGGATGGAGGTGACTCTTAAAGATCTTGAACTGCTCTAGCAGAAGGCTGGGGAGTCTTTCCATGATTATCTCACCCGCTGGCGAAACCGAGTAATGGAAATGCGAAAAAAGCCAGACACCCAAGACCAGGTTGGTCTGTTTATCAAGAACGCAAGCCCGTATTTGAAAGACGGTTTAAAGATGAAGGGGTTGAAGGATTGGGAGTCTCTCAAGGACATAGCCATTGAAGCAGAGGGAGAGTTCTTGGCTCAGAAAGCTAACAATGATAATTTTGCAAAAAGGGCTAACCTCGGTCAAGGAACCGGTAGGCCAGCTGGTCCCAGTGGTAGCACTAGAAGAACAGTTGAGGTGTCTGCTACTGAAGCAACTACCCAGAGGAAGTTTTTGAACTTGGGAAGACCACTGTCTTGGGTCTTGAGAAGGTTGATGAAGGAAGGAAAGTTGCAACCCTTAGCTCCTAGGCCTGCTATGACGCAAGGGAAGCCTGGGCATAAGGACAATGAATTCTGTGCATTTCATCAACACTTAGGCCATCTAACAGATAAGTGTAAGGCGCTACGACACTCCATCTAAGACCTGATTGATAGCAAGCAAATTTCTGACCCTGAGAAGAGGGAGTCTGAGAAGAAGCCTGGTTATAACGCCGTGCCACCACCAGTGTTTATGATCGGATCTAGCTTGCCAGAGTGGTACGTGCTGCAAGATTTATATGGGAGCGAGAGTATTACTGTTGCTTATTCTAAAGATAGAAAGGAGAGAGCAGTCGTGGCGACCCTTGATTGTTGGTCGAGCAGCGAGAGCGGTGAAGGAATCGAGGAGAAAGGAGAGATGAATCCTGATTTATGGAGGTCTGATGAAGACGAAGAAGAGATAGGGGCTGTGACAAGAAATGGGAGAGTGGTCCCTGAGATTACGAGGCTACCTGAGCCAGTGCAGCCATCAATAGAAAAAGAGCCAGAAGAGAACCAGATTGTCAAGCAGTTGAAAAAAACTACAGCCCAGATATCCATCTGGGATCTCTTAAGACAGTCCCCTTCTCATAGGCAGAAGGTAGTAGAAGCTTTGGTTGAGACCACTGTTGCCACCACAATTTCCCCATCAGAGCTTTTGGGTCTAGTCAAAGGAGGATCGGAGGAGAGATTGGTTTTTTCTGATGCCGACCTACCGGTCGAAGGCCGCAATCATAACCGACCCCTATACATCAAAGCACAGATTAACGATAAGCACACCGCTTGTGTTATGGTGGACGGCGGGTCTTCTATCAATGTGTGCCCCCTGATAGCTCTTCAAGCTTTTGGTTTGAGTGAGGATATGCTCAGTGGATCAGATCTGACTATCACAGCCTATGATAATTCAAGGAGGCAAGCCTCGGGAACATTCAAGACCCTGGTCAAGACGGGACCTATTGAGGTAGAAGTTGAATTTGTGGTTCTGCCCATTCCAGCTAACTTCTCAGCCCTACTCGGGAGACCCTGGTTTCACAGGTTAGGAGGAGTGCCATCCACGCTGCATCAAGTGATAAAGTCCCCACATGAAGGGGAGGTGGTGACTATCAAGGCAACCAGGGAGAGTCAGGTTTCAGCGCTTGAAATTGCTAATCAGCCATTTAGTGGCTTCCACGTGTCCATGATAAGAGAAGAGCACGGGTCAGTGGATAACCCAGCTGTGGTTAATATGATGAAAAAGATGCACTATCTCCCTGGGGCTGGTTTGGGTAGAAACTCTCAAGGGCTGCAGACTGCGATCACCACTCAAGGTCAGGAGAATCGAAAGGGTCTGGGGTATAGAGGCAGTTTTAGCAAGAAGAAGGCGATGGATAAGATCCCTCATATTTCAGAAAGTTTTGTACCATCATCCTCAGTATGCGCTTATACTGGTGAAGATGAGCTGCAATGGGTGGAGGGGAGAATTGTCCCCGGATTTGAGATCTTTAATGATGTATTTAACTGGGATGTCGGGGTTATCAAGACCGCGGAGAACTTCTGGGACGAAGAGGTCACGACTCAGTGTATCACTTGGGACAGATGTGAGCCTGAAGAGGTTGTTACCGAGAAGATGTTAGCTGCCAGGCTGAAAGGGAAAGAGAAGATGGCAAAAATAAAACTGAAGATGGGGGATTTAAAGATTTCCTTGGACATACCTGAAGGGCCTCTGCTGAATCAGGAAGCCAATGAACAAGCTGCAGCAGCATCAACCTCTAGAGAGGCAGAAGACTCTAAGCTTAGACTGTCTTTTTATTCCAGAACTTTTTTATGATGTAAATGACAATTATAATATTATTAATAAGGCAAATGATTTCTCTTACTTGTGCGATGTTTCTAATAATTTCAACATGCATGAACATGATCATATTCCATCAATTTTTGATATTGATTCCACTGATACAACGCCTTTTAATCTTGGAACCTCGGAAAATCCAAAGGAAATTCTAATAGCATCAAATATAACTCCTGATGAGAGAAAAAAATTTGAGAGAATAATAAGAAAACATGAAAAAGTCTTTGCCTGGACCTATGAGGACATGCCAGGAATCGACCGAGACGTAGCAGAACATGCTATCCCAACTTATCTAGACTATAACCCTATGAAACAGAAGTTGAGAAGGCTCAGGCCAGAATGGGCGGACAAGGTCAAGGAGGAGATTCGGCAGCAGATTGAGGCCAAGTTCCTTGTTGTAGTGCAGTATCCTACATGGTTGGCAAATGTGGTCCCTGTAGCGAAGAAGAATGGGAAGGTCAGGGTGTGTGTGGATTATCGAGATCTGAACAAGGCCTGCCCTAAAGATGATTTTCCACTACCCCATATCGATGTGTTGATAGACAGTGCCGCCAATTGCGCGATGTACAGCTTTAGAGATGGTTATATGGGCTACAACCAGATCCTGAACAAAATAGCTGACTGGGTTAAGACCGCTTTCATCACAGAATGGGGGACCTATGCCTACCGAGTCATGCCTTTTGGCCTGAAAAATACAGGGGCCACGTACCAGAGGATGGCGACCAAGATTCTGAGCGACCTGATCCACAAGGAGGTAGAGGTGTATGTCGATGACATGATGGTCAAATCAGCCACTCGAGAGGGACACTTCGAAGCTCTAGAGAAGTTCTTCACCAGGATTGATAAGTACAATCTGCGACTTAACCCCAAGAAGTGCATTTTTGGAGTGACTTCAGGGAAACTATTGGGACATGTCGTCAGCCAGAGGGGAATAGAAATTGACCCAGATAAGGTGAAGGCCATCAGAGACATGCCCGTGCCGCAGAAGGAAAAGGATGTAAGGAGCTTCCTGGGCAAGTTGCAGTACGTCAGTCGATTCATTGCCAAGCTCACTTCAATATGCGAGCCTGTTTTTAAACTGCTTAGAAAGAATCAACCTGTGGTCTGGAATGAAGATTTCCAGAAAGCCTTTGACAGCATCAGGGAATATCTGTTGAATCTGCCAGTGCTAAGGCCGCCACAACCGATCAAACCGCTTATCCTGTATCTGGCAGTGGAGGGCAGTTCTGTGGGCGCCATGATGGCTCAAGAGGATGAATTTGGGGTGGAATTCGCAATTTATTACCTCAGCAAGAAGTTCCTGGCTTACGAAATAAAATATGCTGAAGTAGAGAAAATCTGCCTCGTAGTAATTTGGGCATTAAAGAAGCTGAGACATTACTTCCACTCATATAAAGTTCAGGCAGTGGCCAAGCAGAATCCGTTAAGATATTTGCAGGAAGCGTCGTCTTTGCTTGGTAAGATGGGGAGGTGGCTGCTCTTGCTACAGGAGTTTGATGTGCAATACATCACTCGCAAAACTATTAAGGGGCGAGCCGTGGCTGAATTTCTTGCTGAGCATCCTATTCAAGGAGACACTCCCGAGTTCACCTTTTCGGATGATAGCATAGTCGCGATTTCTGTCCAAGGATGGCAGTTGCACTTCGATGGGGCAGTGAATAACAGAGGGGCCGGAGTTGGAATCATTTTGACAACCCCAGATAGTGAGAAACTCCCCCTAGCCAAGAAGCTGAGGTACAAAGCAACCAACAATGAAGCCGAATATGAAGCATGCGCTTTCGGGTTAGAAGCTTTCGCTGCATTGGGGGCAAAGAATGTAGAAGTCTTTGGTGACTCATCCTTGGTGATTAATTAGGTCCGAGGTGAGTGGGCTGTAAAAGAAGAGCGGCTGATACCCAACGTTGAATATTTGAAAGAGATATGTGGGCAGTTTGAAACCTGCACTTTCCACTTCGTGCCGAGAGATGAGAATCGTCTAGCTGATGCGTTGGCAACCCTAGTGTCGATATGGGATAATCCTGAAGGGGTAGCTATGAAGCCAGTGCTAATTTCGAGTTCTGAGAAGCCCAGCTTTGAGATCAAGCCTGTAATGGAAGTAGAAGTGGCGGATGGGAAACCATGGTACTTTGACATTATGAATTAATTGGAAAAAAATAAGTTTCCAGAGGAAGCTACTGAGAAAGACCAGAGGATGATCCGGAAGCTATTTGCTCAATTCATATCCTTGGAAGGGGTGTTGTACAAAAGACAGTCAGACGGGATTCAGCTCGGGTGCTTGAATGGAAAAGAAGCCCGCAAGGTAATGGAGGAGACCCATGCAGGTGTCTGTGGGGCTCACATGAACGGTTTAACCTTGGCTAAGAAGATCATGAGACAAGGCTTTTATTGGCTCACGATAAATAATGACTGCTCGAAATATGTCAAACAATGCCAGTTGTGCCAACAATACGCAGACTTAAGACACCTACCAGTATCAGAGCTACATAACTTGACATCACCTTGGCCTTTCGCTGCTTGGGGGATAGATATCATTGGAGAGATTCGCCCTACGGCATCCAATGGGCACAGGTACATCATAGTCGCAATTGACTATTTTACCAAATGGGTAGAGGTAGAATCCTTCAAAAAGATTGACGCAAGGGATATGGCCAAGTTCATAGAGAGGAATCTGATCTGCAGATATGGCCTCCCTCACCACATAGTGTCTGACAATGGGGTGCAGTTCATGGGAGAAACCAGGAAGCTCCTCGAGAAGTATGGCGTCGAACATCATAAATCTTCTCCCTACCGACCACAAGCAAATGGAGCAGTAGAGGCCGCTAATAAAAATATGAAGAAGATCCTATCCAAGATGGTCCAAACCTATAAAAACTGGGCTGAAAAGTTACCCTTCGCCCTGTGGGGATATAGGACAACGGTAAGGACATCTACGGGCGCTATGCCGTTTTCCCTAGTATACGGGACGGAAGCAGTATTGCCAGTTGAGATAGAGCTCAAATCACTCAGGGTGGTCATGGAAGCCCAAATTCCGGAGGCCGAATGAGCGCGGCAGAGGCTACAACACTTAAACTTACTGGACGAAAGTAGGCTGAAAGCTTATTATCATAACCAGATCTACTGGAAGAGATTGGCCAGGACTTTCGGGAAGAAGGTGAGAAAGCATCCACTAAAAGAAGGGGACTTGGTGTTCAAGTAGATGAGGCCAGGCATACCAGATATCAGAGGGAAATTCAGACCAACATGGGAGGGGCCGTATATCCTTAAAAAGCTGTTGTCCAAAGGAGTTGCAATCTTGTCGGATAGTGATGGAAATGAATTCAAAGACCCGGTCAATGTCGACAGACTCAAAAGGTTCCATGGCTAAAGACCAAAATAAAAAGAAGAGAATAAAATGCCCTGCAGGTCAAAAACCGAAAAAGGCGGCCGTGCTAAAATTGGGTGCCTCGATAGGGTGAAAACCGAAAAAAGGCATCCTATGCAAAAATTAGAGGCACAAGAGAAAATGTCCGATCGTGAAAACCCGAGAGGGCCGATTGGTAACAGGAGTTGATGCTGTTAAAATTTGGTTTCATGTATTAATAGGGCATGCGCAGTTGAGTAAATGTCAAAACTGATCATGTATGTTGAAATTACATGGAAATGTACACAATTTCGTGAAATAGAACGAATATTATTCTTTTCATTTTCATCATTTTCTAGTTCTGCATTAAAAAGAAATGTAACACTAAAAGAAATACATATGTAAACTAAGCTAAGTCCTGCTGCTGCTCTCGCCGACCAGATGCTTGAGCCCTCATGTCCTGTTTTCAGATGCTGGGCTAAGGACCCATCTCTTGTATTCGCTAGTTGAAGACACAGAATGATTGCCGAACCTCGGAATAACAGTCTTCACTGGTAGTTTGCCCCACAGCTCATGATACCGAGAGGCGAACGCAGCTGAGAGGGCTCCTCCCCGAAAAGACAAGGGAACCCTCACCACATCCTGGGTCATACCGAGCTGACGCGTGCATCGAGAAGTGATGTAGAAAGTGGCTTGACGGAACCCACAGAGGGGAACACACCCCGATGGCCCATCAATGACCACATGAGACAATGGGTGCCAGGCAGACGTGAAACTGATGTCGTCATCTGACAGCTCGCCAAATCTGGCAATGCTTTCATCGACAGTGGCGCACCCATACAGCCGTCGACGCGGAAGGAAATGGCTCGGCGAGTACTGTGGCATGACCCGAGGAGGTGGCTCAGACAGCATCCTCAGTTTCTCTTGCAACCAAATCTGAAAAAAAAAAGGAAAAAAAGAAAAAAGGAAAAAGGAAAGAAAAGAAAAGAAAAGAAAAAGCCGCTGGAGTAAGTATGGTTTACTTCAGGCAAAAATAAGGCACAGGGTTGTGTGAAAATCCGAAAGGACGCACCTCCCACTGAGAAAAGCTAGTGTGAAAATCCATAAGGGACGCACTGCCTTTAAAATAATGACGTACCTGGAGCAATAAGGGGCTGCCTGTAAAAGCAGTAGTGGATCCAGAGCTCACAGCGTCTAAGCCCAGAATCGTCTCGGCCAGAATAAGTGGTAAGGGTGATAATCCCAAGTGAAAGTCACTCAGAACTCCGACCAAGCGATGGTCACCTGTCAAACCCCCTGGAACAACAGTGAGGAAGTTCACTATGCAAAACAGAAATACGGTGCTTACCCGGTAAGTGGGGATGTCGGTAAACTGATCCAGAGCCTCGATCAGTGGCCCCAGAGCAAAGGAAGAGCCCAGAGAAATCAACCGGATGGCCTCAGAAGAAGGTACGCCCAGAGCCATAGCTATGTCCCGAGTCTGGAGTAGGCCGCAACGGGGGACGCAGGGCAGAGCGCTAAGAGGGAACCAGGCTCCGAGAATGGCAGCTAACTCCTCAGGTAGGGGGCACAATTCCTGGTAGGTGAACCGGAAGACGTGAAACCGGGGGTTCCAGAAGTGGGTTGCCGCCAGAAGAAGGTTCTGATCAACTTTGACCCGGCACAGGTATTTTAGCCCAGAAAGAGAGGAGAGGGCGCTTTCTTCCCAAGTGTGCTTGTCATCTAAGATACGGTGCATTCTTTGGGCTAGAGAGGAAGACATTCTGAGAAGAATAAAAGGCTCAAGATGTTGGAAAATGAAGAGACACAAGAGGAGCAAAATTTTGTAAGAATTTATAGGAAGGTGTTACCGACGGCCTACCCGCCTCTCCTGAGAGACGGCCTGCCCGTCGGTAAAGATCCACCTGGCAGACGCATACGTCAGCATTGCATTCATCACGCGCATTAATTCACATTTATTGAGAGACAGACGGCCAGCCCGTCGGTCGCTCCTACAGACGCCCAGCCCGTCGGTCACGAAACTCTATATAAAGGCAAGTGACAGACGGACCAGCGGCACTGTCACTTTCATTTTTCCTCTCAAAAACGGTTCTTTAAGCGTTTTTTCTGCATTTTTAAGCCTTCTTTCTTATTTTCTTTACAATTTCTTCATCTTTTTGCGTTCTCCATCCACCGGACGCTCAGACATTCATTTTTCTTCAGTTTTTCTACACTCCTCGCCACTACAAGTAAGTAAAATAACTACTTTTTTATTAGTTCAATTCAATTTTTTTAATTTTTTCATTTCTTCTTCCTTTAGCCTTAGGAATGATTAGAATGCTTTAGATGCCTTAGAAATTTAGGGAGAATGCTTCCTGTTTTCTTTATTTATTTATTTCTTTATTATTTTTGTGGTGCAATTAATCTGAACCTTTGCATGATCACATAAGAATAGAATTTTTCTATACCTTTGTTGCTTTAGGAATAGGCTTTTTAGAGCATTATTTTGTGTTGTAGAGGCCTGAGGCCATTATGTTGTGTTGTTGGGGACACACTTTTGCCGAGGTGCGTCCCATTTATGTACATATATTGTTGTTGAGGCCCGAGGCTTGTTTTATGCCTTTCTATGCAGGAGGTTGGGCACCCCCTTGCCGGGGTGCTGCCCAAATTTTTTCTTATTCTAAAATTGAATATTTTCGTGTATAATGCATATCTTGGGTCTGGAAAGCCCATTTTGATTCGCTTTAAATATTTCCATGCCGACGCATGTTTACCCTGTTTTGATTTGTGCGAAGCATGTTGGGCAACATCCCTTGATAGGATGTTCGCCCCTTTTCATTTATTATCTATTTTTTTACTTCGTATTTGGGCCGCTGTTGCTCGGGTGAGGCCCAAATAGGTTTTCGCCTCGAAAACAAGCCTAGTAACGCTTGCTTTGTCAAATTTTCACCATCTAATATTTCTTTTGCAGGATGCCTCCTAGACGCAGAGCACCGCAGGCCCAGCCCGAGGTCGTAGTTCTGGGTTGGATGGATGATGAGTCGGCTCAGAGATGTAGAGCGTTGGCTCAGGTGGAGATTCTGGCTGGCCGCTTCGTGTCCCGGCCATTCCTAGAGGCCCTAGGGATGGCCCCAGAGTTTGATATGCTTGTCGAGGGTGCCGGGTGGACAGAGTTCCTTGACCCCTCTTTCCAGACTTTCCCTGAGGCTACTTGTCAGGTCCTAGCTACCCTCCGCTATGGCGGTTTTCAGAGGTCAGATACCGAGCCAGGGGTGGTCCAGTTCTGGTTCGACGGCCAGCATTACAGTATTACCCGACAGAGATTTGCACAGGCCATGGGGCTCCCTATAGAGGAGGGGGTCGAGATCCCGCGGCGAGCGGTGAGACGCGCCCACTGGGCGGCCATTGCCCTACCGGGAGTGCTGTATGATCATGATACAGCGAAGAACACCTTACTGGTGTCTCAGGCACTCTGGTATTTGCACAGAGTGCTATCCAGTTCGTACCTTGGTCGAGCTGGTAATCCAGGGTCGCTTAATGCGGCCGAGATCTGGAGCCTCTGGGCTATGGTGGCAGGCCAGCGCCTCAACATTAGCCATGAGATCTTGGCTAACTTGGTCAGAGTCGGTAGAGGACTGACACCGGTGGTGATAGTGGGAGGAGTCATCACTAGGTTGCTTTTGAGATTGGGAGTTGCCCTAGACAGGCTGAGAGGACCCCTGAATGAGGGGATACATGTAGATGCCGCCGCCGCAGTGCAGATGGGGATGATCTCGCCGATATCGGGGCAGGCAGAGGCATACAAAGTACTGTCCATCCACGAGACCAGGCAGATGTTCTCCCTCCCACCTTTGGGCCCAGAACCGGGGCAGCCAGAGAAGCAGCCTCCTCACCCAGAGCCCGAGCCAGAGTAGCAGCCTCCTCATCTAGAGCCTCCGCAGCCAGAGCCTCAGCCTCCTCAGCCTCCCCAGCCCCAGCCTCAGACTGTGCCACCGCCACCACAGCAGGAGCAGCCCAGGACCCCGTTGGATTTCGATATGGAGTTCACTATGGATGAGCTCTTTGCCACTTCACCGGCATCCAGAGCGCTGACTCCTATCCCGTCGCCAAGTATCAGAGTACAGAGGACTACCCACGGGCCCCCCGAGAGGTATCATCCATATTTTTGAGGCGACCCAGGGGCATCCACCTCCACAGCACCGCCGCCAGAGCCACCGCAGCAGCAGCTAGCACAGCCCGACTTCTCTCAGCTCCTCATGTCCATGCTCACAGCCTTAGAGTGACGACAGGATGAGAGGGATAGAGCTGTACACGAGAGGTTAGACCGCCAGCAGGCTGCTATTCAGGAGCAGTCCCAGTCGATAGAGCGGTTAGCCCAGGAGCAGGCCGGTTACATCGAGCACACAGCGCGGGAGCAGGCTCGGGTCATGGAGGCCTTCAGAGATGAGCAGGCGAGGCTGATCGAGCAGATTGCCCAGGGTCAGAGGGAGCTTAGGCAGCAGCTCGCTCATGATTTGAGGGCGTCTCAGGACCAAGCATCTCAGAGGGTTGATATGACCCTGCAGATGATCGACGAGTCACTCGACTCTCTGAGATCCCGGGTCCAGGCGATAGAGGGGATTCTCCCACCCTTGTATCAGACCATGAGGGAGTTCAGAGAGCAGATAGAGCAGCGCCTAGAGCAGATGAGACAGGCGGCCAGCGAGCAGACCATTCAGATGAGCCAGGCGTTCAAGAAGCTAGGAGGCACAGTATCAGAGACCTTAGGGTTCATGAGGACTTGCACCCAGCCTTTCTTGGATGGCTATGCTCAGATCCGATTCAGGCAGACCCACGATGCTGGGGCAGGACCTTCCACAGCTCAGCCTCCACCTCTGGTACAGCCAGCTCCGCCTCCACCTCCGCCAGGGACAGTGCACATATCAGATGATGAGGACCCTGATGAGCCCTCCGACTACACACCCCTTTGACGTTCAGGGAGTCATATTTTCATATTTTTGTACATTTTCACTTTGTATATACATTGTACGAAAATAGATATTTCTAGTGAAAAACTTTTGTTTTCAGCTTTATGCATCTATTCAGTTATTTATGAATGTATATTCTCACACTTACTTACATTCCAAAATAAGGAAAACAAAAAAATGATGAATGACAACTCAATAAAAAAGAATATAAATAAAACATGGCATAGCAGACAAAGCAAAATCACGCCATTAATAGACAGGTTAAAAGATAAGAACTCAAACATGAACTAACAAAACCTTTTATCACACAGGTAAAGAGAAACATTAATCCGAACACAGGCATCGATTAAAAGTCCGAACAAGGGCGCCTAAGATTCATATCTTTTTGGAACGAGGAACCCGGCGAGGTCTTCTCCTCTTCAAAATCGAGATTGTAGCCAGAGAGTGCTGCATCTCACAGTTCACACGGCAGCCAGAGAGTGCTACGCACCTTGCAGATCGGATGGGGGTTAGCAAGGGAACTTCAGATCGAAGCTGTGGTTAGAGAAACACCACTCTTCACCAAATCGAGATTGTAGCCAGAGAGTGCTGCATCTCACAGTTCACGCGGCAGCCAGAGAGTGCTACGCACCTTGCAGATCGGATGGGGGTTAGCAAGGGAACTTCAGATCGAAGCTGTGGTTAGAGAAACACCACTCTTCACCAAATCGAGATTGTAGCCAGAGAGTGCTGCATCTCACAGTTCACGCGGCAGCCAGAGAGTGCTGCATCTCACAGTTCACGCGGCAGCCAGAGAGTGCTACGCACCTTGCAGATCGGATGGGGGTTAGCAAGGGAACTTCAGATCGAAGCTGTGGTTAGAGAAACACCACTCTTCACCAAATCGAGATTGTAGCCAGAGAGTGCTGCATCTCACAGTTCACGCGGCAGCCAGAGAGTGCTACGCACCTTGCAGATCGGATGGGGGTTAGCAAGGGAACTTCAGATCGAAGCTGTGGTTAGAGAAACACCACTCTTCACCAAATCGAGATTGTAGCCAGAAAGTGCTGCATCTCACAGTTCACGTGGCAGCCAGAGAGTGCTATGCACCTTGCAGATCGGATGGGGGTTAGCAAGGGAACTTCAGATCGAAGTTGCAGTTAAAGAAAACACTACTCTTCACATCGGGATTGTGGCTAGAGAATGCTACTTCTCACCAACACCTACAGGTCGAGGCGAAACCGATAGGGATATCTTCGCATCGCCGAACAGACCGAGACGAGGTCTACCCGGCAAAAGGCACAGAAGGTAAGAACCGCCGCAGGTACGCCTTCTTTCTTCCTGTCCTTTCTATGAGTTTTGGCTTATCTAGGCGCTTATGCACTAGTTTCCCCAAAACTGGGGGCAACTGTAAGCACCGTGTCCTGGAACGGTCCGGATCAGAGGTTACCCTATGATGAAATCAGTATCCGAGCCTGTATAAATGGTTTGGATTTGGGGGTTTTAGTCCCATGCTCCATGAGAAATGAGTCTTTTCACCTTTCATCGGCAGAGAGGGAGAAAACAAGGAATTTTCGAGCCAAAAAGGTATATTTTCCTCCACAGATGGCCAGCCTGTCTATGAGGGCCAGCCCGTCGCTTAGGGTCACAGACGGCCTGTGGTATTTTTCGACGCCCGTCGGAATGCACCGCCTCTTCCGGGCACGCCGCCTGATTTCCCGGAGCACGCAACCTTTCCGACGCCCATCGGTGGAAATGGCAGGGCCGTCGGATGAATCCTTGTGTCAGAAGGATTCTTTCGACGCCCGTCTTCATACACCGACGCCCGTCGGTCGTTCCTGGCTTATAAAAGTTTCGGATTTTCTCTTAAAAAGGGTTCCAAAAATTTTCAAGAGGGGAAACTCTGCCCAAATTCAAGCGCATTTTCTCTCTCTTCCAGCAAACACATTCATCAAAGAATTTTTTTTAATTAGAGGATCAAATCATTAAAAAGGAACTAAAACTAATTAGTTTTCTTTAAATTTTGATTCCAAAGTCAATCTTTTGAGGGGTTAAGGAGGAAATAATCCATTTTCCTTTTTTTCGATCCTTCACTTTGCTTCTCGTGGAACGCGTGGGGCTCTAATCAACATCAAGAATATCATTAAAGAATTATCTGAGGGTAAATATTCCGGACTCATTCTCCATATCATTTCATCTTTGCTCCTTATTTTGTTGTTCTTTCAACTTTTTGCTATTATCTTCCTCTATTTTGACTCCTTTCATCTCAGTTTGTGATAAAAACCCGTTTTTGCTCCAAAAGAGAGTTTTTCACTGTTTATTTTCGGAGACAGTGGTGACCGACGGGTCATCTTCTTGACCGACGCCCGTCGGTCACCCTACTCACAGACGCCCTCTCTCTTGAGTGAGCGACGGACAGGTCGGTCACTTTGACTGACGCCCGTCGGTCACCCAACAGAGGTCGTCGCTGGGTCCTGTCTCCACGTTTTCGAATCTTTTTCTATTCCTTTTAAGATTTTTGCCTCTATTTATGTTGAGTTTTTATATATTGACATCTTTTAACTTTCTGTGAGCACATACAGTTTTTCTTGGATTATCATGAGCTCGAGGGGCTATCTACCATACTCGGAGGATTTCGTCCGGTTTAGTTTTCTAACTTTCTTGGTTATTTCCTTCATTTGTTTATTCATTAATTATTTTATGCACATGAATATACCCTTTTTGTATCTCATTAAGTATAAAAATTGATCAATGTTTTATATTCAATAAAATGAGGTTTTCATAAATTTAAGGACCCAATGTCCTATTTTTATCCAATAAAAATCATTACAACAGAAGCATCCAATTTTAATAATGATACATGCGAGGACCAAAGTCCTTAGAATAAATAATGCCCCGATTCGTGTATGTATCGCCCATTTATGAGAGGGAGTTGTATTCCGCTCCTTGTATTATTGTAATTTGTTGCTTTCACTATTTACTTGCCCATTTACGGCATTCCAAATATGAACAAATGAGTCTTTAATCAATTGGATCGTGTGGAGAGAGAGCGAATTAATGATATTTAAAATTTGATCATAAAATAATCGAGGTAGAAATAGATGAGAAATTCCGAACCCAGCTCTGGTCTTTGGGCTCAAAGAGGCGAGAGGTTTACCCTCCAAGACACCTCTTGTGTCACGAGACTCTGGCGTTAATCCTAGGCTCCTTAGGGCGAGAGGTTTACCCTCCAAGACCCCTCTGGTTGGCCCAAAATGGATACTAAACACAGTCTTAGGCTCTCCGAGGCGAGAGAAACTTTTCCAATGTTCTATTGGGTGGCGACTCCATGAAACCTCCTTGTTGCCCAACATAGATGCACTTGCGATTTATTGCAAGCTGTCAATGGACCCACAAATGCCCCGATCGCCCTCAAGCGGGCGGTCCCACTAGCGGCCGCGGGGATCCGGCGTGCGTCACAGACAATTTTAATTTTATTAATGAAATGAATGATTTTACTTACTTGTGCGATGTTTCTGATAATTTCAATATGCATGATCATGATCATATTCCATCCATATTTGATATTGATTCTTCTGATGTGTAGACACCGGGTCTTGAGGCAGTCCCGGTCAGAGTTACCCAATGAAGAGATCTACATTGGTTTTCAAATAAATGGATGGAATTCGGAGGTTTTCGTCTTTCGGTTTCACAATGATTAAAATTTTTTCTCTATGGCATGGGTTTTGGAAAATTTTGCTTGAAATTGGAAGTTTTGCTCCATAGACGGGATGGCCGTCTGAAGTAGGGACGCCCGTCCCCACTTGGGGTGATCCCCGTCTCTATGCATAGTAGGGATGGCCCGTCTGTACCTAGGGATGGACACGTGTCTAAGTAGGGACGCCCGTCCCTAGTCTGCATTACAGCCCGTCTGTATCCGAATTTCCACGCGTGCCCCTAGTAGGGACGCCCGTTGGTAGTTGCAGGGATGCCCGTCGGTAGTGGATCTGATCAGTTATTGCCGGATTTGATAAAATTTTATCTCAAATCTTTCAAATAGGATAAGTTTTGGTTTAAAAAATTGAATTTTAAAGACTCCTTTTAAAATTCAAACTCAAAATTGATGCTTATCTGATTTTATCTCCAAAAATTATGTAAATTGAGAGGTAAAATTCATTTTTAGGGGTTAGAAAATTTGATAAATTTTTAGTGGAAGAAATTAACCATTTTTTTGAGAGATTGAATTTTTAGAAAGGTTTTTTGTGAGCAATTTACCAAAAAGCTATAAAATCTCTATTTTCAGAATTTTATTTGACAAAAATTCTTCCAATTAATTGATTTACTCAAATTCTTCTTGTGAATTAAGCCAATTTGAGGTAATGAAATTCATTCGTTTTTATCAACAGCTAATTCAAACATTCAATCGCTATTAAATTTCCAAGAAGGGAAAATTTTCTTACTTTGATATATTTTTATTTGATCCTTGTGGAGCGTGTAGGGACCGAAACCATCTGATATTCACCCAAAAAGGTAAAATCCGAGGGTAAACATTCTGGATTAGCACTTGTGTGATTTAATTAACTTATATTAATCGTTTTCATTTTTCATTTTTTTATCTTTTAACTTATTTCTTTTAAAGTTTCCTATTATTTTCTTTTCTTTATTTTATTCATCAATTTTGATACTGACATGTTTATTCCTATGAGTTATTTTCTGACCATTTAGAATTGGAGTTGTAAATGATGAGGACCGAGCCAATCTGAGGATTTCCATACGGGTTCTTTCTTCACCCTTACTTTTTATTCATGTTAATATTAAGATTATTTCAATGTTGTTAAAGTGAAAAAAGCCAAATATTTTATAGTAATTAATTTGGGGTTTTCTTGAAAGCTGTGGACCAATGTCCTATTTTTTTAACCAACAAAATTGACACCTTTTAAAAACCAGTTTGTAACAAATATGCATGGCAAGACCAATGTCCTCACTCCAATGAATATCCCGATTTCTGTATGATCTGTATGTTGTTTTTACAATGGGGGTTGTATTTCGCCCCTAATTTCATTGTAATTTGATTTGTGGCGATTTATTTTAATAATGTTTTATTGATTTTGCATGAATGATTGCGCTTTAAATTAATCGCATCGTGTGGAAAGTTGGTGAAACAATGAATTCAAAAACTTAATTATAATATTAATCAAGGTATAAATAAATGAGAAGTCCCGAACTCACTCTGGTCTTTGGGGCTCAATGAGGCGAGAGGTCTAGGACTTCTAAGACACCTCTTGAGTCTCACTAAAAGACTTCAATTTACAATCCTAGGCTCTAAGGGGTAGAAGCAGTGGCCTCCAAGATCTTTCTAGCTAGCTCAAGATGGATATGTATGCGCCGTCTTAGGCTCGCTGAGGCTAAACGACCCTTCCCAATGTTCTATTGGGTGGTGACTCCAAGAAACCTCATTGTTGCCCAAAATAGACGCCCTTGTAAATACCTTACAAGTTTTAATGAATCCCATCCTGATTGCCCTAAAGCGGGCTTTCGAGAGGCGGCGGGGTTCGGCGTGCGTCACAGTGGTGACTCCGCTGGGGACTTATTCGAGACTTCGATTCGAAAGTACCTTGATTAAAAATTATAATTGAGTTTTAGTTCAAAAATTTCACCTTCTTTCCAAAAACTGCATTGCATCTCATTAGAGCCTTAGATCTATGCTAGTTTGGTCCCTTTTTCAGCCTCGGTAAGTTCCCGAAGCACGACCCTACGTTCACTCAATGTAGGGAAGTGTTAAGGATAATCACCAGTCCAAGTCTCATACCATCATGGTATATTAAATGGTGACCCAATCGGTCGTTACGCTCGTGATGAGCTAGACCCGTTGGCAGGGACCATGTTTGGGTAGCCTTAAAGTAACACCACCTTTTAACTAAAGCTCATGTAATGGAAATAGTTACTTCCCCTAGTTGGTATAAACCTTAATCCTATGCTTGCTATGTGGATCATTATATATTGGACAAACCCAGATAATTTGATTGGTCACCTAATCAAAGGCTTTCATGCCCCGATAGGCCCATGTCAACTTGTTCGGGCTGTCTAAATACATAACGATCATAACCTATGCACTTGTACATTAGTTAGGAGAGGTTATGCTACCGGTTTTCCACCGTGCACCATGCGCGTCCATCGGGTTCCCTGTTAACCCATGGATCAATCCCACCTAGGAAAGAGACTATGACCTCGTGTGTGGGATCAATAAGGTTGGAAGCACCTATGTGCTTGCATGCGGTTTGTAAATGTTGCATAGCACGATCATGCATCTAAGCACATTCATGCATCATCCTGACCCTTTGTGTTTTTCAGCCATCATAGATTTGCCTAGGTGGACAAGAGGGTCTCGGGGGCGACTACGCAGAAATCCATTCTTCGAGTTACTAGAAAGGGTAGAGTATCCGGACACTTCTTCTGAAACTAGCTACGCTACTTCAGCTCAGTTTTCTTTATTTGAAGAAATGGCCAATTCACCAAGAGGCGCAGATGCCACCAGGGCAATGATAGCAGAGGAAGTGGGCCGAAGGCTTGAAGAGTTTGAGAACCGTATGATGGTGATGATGGCCACTATGGGTCAGCAAGCGGCCCCACAGAACCCACCACCTCCTCCTATGAGAAATAATGAAAGGGGGGAGGTCAGAGAAGACCTCCAAGAGGAAATTCGCATGCCACCTGTAAACTTAAGAGCCACTACCTTAGGGGCATAATGGGGAAGACCAGTCCCAAGGTTAGATGATGATTGGGAAGACAAAGAATATGAGGAACGTATGTCTGAGAAGGGGAAAGCCCCTCAAGCTGAAGAAGCCATCTGAAAGAAGATGGAGGAGAAATTTGAAGCAATGACAAGAATGCTAACAAAGGGTCGAGGAATGAACCCAGAAGACAAGGAGTTAGAAGGAGAGGATCTAGTCCCAATGAACTTTAAAATGCTAGATGTTCCGAAGTTTGACGGCACTTCCGACCCCATGGCACACATAAAGCAGTACTCGCTGGTGATGAAGGGCACCACTTTGATAAAAAAGCAGAAGATTGAGTACTTTTGCTTGAGTTTGACCGGCCCAGCAGTAGATTGGTACAATTGGCTCGATCGCCGAACCAAGGAGGATTGGGATTTATTGACGGAGGAGTTTTTGAGGCAGTATGACTGCAGTACAAGGATGGAAGTGACCTTGAAGGACCTGGAGCTGTTACAGCACAAGGAAAGCGAGTCCTTCCATGAGTATTTAACCCGGTGGAGGAATCGGGTGATGAAAATGAAGAGAAAACCGGATACTCAGGATCAAATACGGCTATTCATAAAAAATGCGAGCCTGTATTTGAGAGAAGGATTGAGGATGAAAGGACTGAAAGACTGGGAGTCTCTAAAGGACATTGCCATTGAGGCCGAGGGAGAGTACCTTATTAAGAGAGCAGCTAAGGAGAACTATCCCAAAAGGGGTAGCGGTAGCTAGGGGGCAAGTAGACCAACATGTTTCGCTAATGGCGTACGGAAGACTGCTGAGGTATCAGCTGCTAATGCTACCCCAAGGCATTTTTCCAATCTTGGAAGGTCTTTATCATGGGTGCTGAGGAGACTGATAAAAGATGGTAAGTTATAGCCTATGCCACCCAAGCCTGCTAGAACTCAAGGCACGCCAGGACATAAGGATGATGAGTATTGTGCATATCATCAGGACACCGGGCATATAACCGATAACTGCAAGACGTTGAGGCATGCGATTCAAGATCTAATCGACTCAAAGCAGATCACAGACCCAGAGAAGAGAGAAGGTCAAAAGAAGGCTGGGTACAACAGTATGCCCCCGCCAGTGAACATGATTGGGTCCAGTTTGCCCGAGGAGTTTGTGTTAAAGGAATTGTACGACAATGATGTCCACACTGCTGTCACGAACCTCCATGAGGGGAGTGAAGAAGGGCTTCCCACAGCAGTGATCGATTGCTGGTCCACTGATGATAGTGGAACTGAAAATGATAATTCTGAAGTATTTTCTGACCTGTAGAACTCGGAGGGGGAAGGAGAAGAAGCAAAGAAGAAAGAGGTAGGAGCTGTGACCTGGAGCGGAAGGGTAGCTCCGGAAGTTGAGAAGCCCCAGGAGTCGGTTGAGGACAGAAAGGGAAAAGAGCCGGAAGAAGAACCGATTGTTAAGCAACTAAAAAAGACGCCGGCTCAGATTTCCATATGGGATCTTTTGAGACAGTCGCCATCGCATAGGCAAAAGGTGATAGAGGCTTTATGCGAGGCAACTGTGGCAACAACTATCTCACCTACGGAACTTCTGGATGTAGTGAAAGGAGGATCAGGAGAAAATGTTGTCCTTACCAGTACTGATTTGCCAGCAGAAGGCCGCAACCATAATCGCCCTCTGTGCATAAGAGCACAGATTAACCAAAAGCACACTGCTTGCGTAATGGTAGATGATGGCTCTTCGATAAATATGTGCCCACAGGTGGCAATAGCGGCTTTTGGGGTAACAGAGGATATGTTAGCCAAATCTGATCTCACTATCACAACTTATGACAACTCGCATAGACATGCTTCGGGGACATTCACGGCAATAGTAAAGACGGGGCCTGTAGAATCAGAAGTGGAGTTTGTGGTACTGCCTATACCCGCCAATTTCTCAGCTCTTCTAGGTAGACCATGGTTTCATAAGCTGGGTGGAGTCCCCTCTACACTTCACCAGATGGTAAAGATACCTCATGAGGGCCAGATTGTGACTATAAGGGCTGCACGGGAGAATCAGGTTTCAGTACTGGAGATTGCTAGGCAGCCGTTTAGTGGATTTCATATCGCCATGATAGGTGAGGAAGAGCAGAAGGAAGAGAGCCCCCAAGTACTGAATATGATGAAAAAGATGTCATTCCTCCTTGACGCAGGACTGGGCAAGAATTCTCAAGGGATGCCAACAGCTGTTACCACCAAGGGCCAAAAGGACAAAAGGGGTCTAGGATACACAGGTGTTGTAGAGAGGGGTGAGAAGTCAAAAATGGAAATTCCTCACATCCGAAAGACTTTTGTGCCAGTAATCGCAGCATGTGCCTATACAGGGGAAGATGAACCACAGTGGCTGGATGGAAGATTTGTGCCAGGATTCGAGGTTTTCAATGATGTCTATGACTGGGACATTGGATCGATCAAGCCAGCAGAGGGCTTTTAGGATGAAGAAATCATGACTAGTAGGACAATTTGGGGCCGTGAGATGCCTGAAGAAGTAATGACGGAAAAGATGGTAGCCACCCAGTTGAAGGGGAAAGCAAAGGTAGAAGAAGCCATGCATGAGTTGATTGGGGAGCCCCCAAAGAGCCGAAGTGATGCAGGACCATCAACCGCGGCAGATACGCCAGTAGAGGAGGGAGAGGAAAATAGTTTAGATTTTCATTTTGCTCCAGAGCTTTTCAATGATGTTAATGACAATTTCAATTTTATTAATAAAATGAATGATTTTGCTTACTTGTGTGATGTTTCCAATGATTTCACTATGCATGATCATGATCATCATCCCTCCATATTTGATATTGATTCAACTGATGCTACTCCATTTAATCTTGGAACCGTAGAGAATCCAAAAGAAATTTTGATAGCATCAAATATAATTCCTGAAGAGCAAAAAAAATTTGAGAGAATATTGAAAAAATATGAAAAAGTCTTTGCCTGGACCTACGAAGATATGCTAGGAATCGATCGGGAAGTCGCAGAGCACGCTATTCCTACATATCTGGACCACAAACCCGTTAAACAGAAGCTGAGAAGGCTTAGGCCAGAGTGGGCGGATAAAGTGAAGGAGGAGATTCACCAGCAAGTTAAAGCCAAAATTTTGGTTGAGGTGCAGTATCCGACTTGGCTGGCCAACGTTGTCCCCATAGCCAAAAAGAATGGCAAGGTAAGGGTATGCATAGATTATCGGGACTTGAATAAGGCCTGTCCAAAAGATGACTTTCCATTGCCCCATATAGATGAGCTGATAGACAGCGCTGCTGCTTGCGAGATGTATAGCTTTGGAGATGGTTATGCAGGCTACAATCAAATTCTCAATAAAATAATTGACCGGATTAAGACAGCGTTCATCACGGAGTGGGGGACCTATGCTTATCGAGTAATGCCTTTTGGCCTGAAAAATGTAGGAGCCACTTATCAGAGGATGGCAACAAAAATCTTGAATGACCTGATCCATAAAGAAGTGGAGGTATACGTGGACGATATGATGATCAAGTCGGCCACTAGAGAAGGTCATTTTGAAGCTCTGGAAAAGTTCTTCTTAAGGATAGACAAGTATAATCTGCGGTTAAATCCTAAGAAATGTATCTTTGGTGTTATCTCAGGGAAGCTCCTAGGACATGTGGTTAGCCAGAGGGGTATTGAGATTGATCCGGACAAGGTCAAAGCCATCAGAGAAATGCCAATACCACAAAAAGAAAAAGATGTGAGAAGTTTTTTGGGTAGGTTACAATATATCAGTAGGTTTATTGCCAAGCTTACTTCAATCTGTGAACTGATCTTCAAACTACTTAGAAAAGACCAGCCAGTAGTATGGAACGAAAGTTGCCAAAAGGCCTTCGATACTGTCAGAGAGTATCTGCTGAATCCACCAGTGTTGAGACCGCTGCAGCCAATCAAACCCTTGATTCTATACTTAGCTATAGAAGACAGTTTTGTAGGCACCATGATGGCCCAAGAGGACGAATTTGGAGTGGAATTTGCTGTTTACTACCTTAGCAAGAAGTTCCTGGCCTATGAGGTTAGGTATACAGAAGTAGAAAAGATTTGCCTTGCGGTAATCTGGACTCCTAAGAAATTAAGGCATTACTTTCATGCCTATAGAGTACAGGCAGTAGCAAAGCAGAATCCTTTGAGGTACTTACAGGAAGCTCCAGCTTTACTTGGGAAAATGGGGAGGTGGTTATTGTTGCTACAAGAATTCGATGTGGAGTATATTACTCGAAAAACTATCAAAGGGCGTATAGTGGTTGAATTCCTGGCAGAACACCCAATTCAAGAGGACTCGTACGAGTTTAACTTTCCAGATGAGGAAGTGGCAGCCATCGGAGTTTAAGGTTGGCAATTGCACTTCGACGGAGCCATGAACAACAAGGGGACAGGAGTAGGGATCATTTTAACAACCCTGGATGATGAGAAGCTCCCTTTGGCCAAGAAATTAAGGTTCAAGGCTACCAATAATGAAGCTGAGTATGAAGCGTGTGCCTTTGGGTTAGAGGCATTGATAGCCTTAGGAGCGAAAAATGTGGAAGTGTTTGGTGATTCCTCCTTGGTGATTAATCAAATCCGAGGTGAATGGGCCATTAAAGAAGAGAGGCTGATGCCATACATCGAGCACTTGAGAGACCTGAGTAGTCAATTTGAAGTATGTACGTTCCGTTTTGTTCCGAGGGATGAAAACCAGTTAGCCGATGCACTTGCTACTTTAGTCTCAATGTGGGATAATCCCAAAGGGGTGGTTATGAGGCCAGTTTTAATTTCTAGCTCTGAGAGACCTAGCTTTGAATCTAAATCAGTCATGGAGATAGAAGTAGCGGATGGGAAGCCGTGGTATTATGATATCAAGACCTATCTAGAGAATGTGACGTTTTCGGAGGAAGCTACTGAGAAAGATCAGAGAATGATTCGCAAGCTATCTACTCAGTTCATCTGCATAAATGGAGCGTTGTACAAACGACAGGTGGATGGTATCCAGTTGAGGTGTTTGGATGAGAAAGAGGCTAAGAGGATGATGGAGGAAACTCACGCCGGAGTATGTGGGGCCCATATGAACGGGCTGACAATTGCAAAGAAGATTATGAGGCAAGGATTCTTCTGGCTCACCATGGATAACGATTGCTCGAAGTATGTAAAGTAGTGTCAGTTATGCCAGCAGTATGCAGATTTAAGGCACCTGCCCGTTTCAGAATTGCATAATTTGACGTCACCTTGGCCATTCGCAGCTTGGGGGATTGATATTATTGGAGAGATACGCCCCACAGCCTCCAATGGGCATAGATACATCATTGTCGCCATCGACAACTTGACCAAGTGGGTAAAAGCTGAGTCCTTCAAGAAAGTAGATGCTCGGGATATGGCGAAATTCATAGAGAAGAACTTGATATGTAGGTATGGCCTTCCACATCATGTGGTATCTGACAACGGGGTCCAGTTCATTGCCGAGACGAAGAAGTTGCTCCAAAAGTATGGTATCGAGCACCACAGGTCTTCTCCGTATCGTCCTCAAGCTAACGGGGCAGTTAAAGCCACCAACAAGAATGTCAAGAGGATCCTGGCTAAGATGGTCTAGAATTATAAAGATTGGGCAGAAAAGTTGCCTTTCGCACTATGGGGTTACAGAACAACCATCAGGACTTCAACGGGAGCCACTCCATATTCCTTGGTATATGGGACGGAGGCAGTATTGCCGGTCGAGGTCGAACTTAAGTCACTAAGGGTGATAATGGAAGCAGAGATTCCGGAGGCCGAATGGGCGCAACAGCGGTTGCAACGCTTGAACATGTTGGATGAGAAAAAGTTAAAAGCCTACTATCACAACCAGATATATCAAAAGAGGCTCGCTAGGTCTTTTGGAAAGAAAGTTAAGAAACATCCATTGAAGGAGGGGGATTTGGTATTCAAACAGATGAGACCAGGAGCACCGGATATTAGAGGGAAGTTCAGACCTACATGGGAAGGTCCGTTTATCCTCAAGAAGCTGTTGTCAAAAGGAGCTGCGATTTTGTCAGATAACGATGGCAATGAATTCAAAGAACCTGTCAATATTGATAGACTCAAAAGGTTCCATGGCCAAAGGCTACAAAATCAAAAGAAGAGAATGAAAGCCCCGCGGTCGAAAACCGAAAAAGGCGGCCTTGCTAAAATTGGGCGCCTCGTCAGGGTGAAAATCGAAAAAAGGTATCCTGGGCAAAATTTAGAGGCTTGAGAGAAAATATCCAATCATGAAAACCCGAGAGGGCTGATTGGAGACAGGAGTTTGATGCTGTCAGGATTTGGTTCCATGAATGAATGTAGTCTTGCATAATTGAATTAGTGTAAAAAACGATCATGTATTCTGAAATCGTACTGAAATGTACACAATTTTGTGAAATAAAATAAGACTTGACTTATTCATTTATATCATTGTCCAATTTTGCTTTAAAAAGAAACATATTGCTCAAAATGCATGTAAAACTAAACTATGCCCTACTACTACCCTCGCTAGCCAAATGCCTCAGTTGCCGTGTTTGGTTATCAGATGA
Organism: Excoecaria cochinchinensis; assembly: GCA_947683425.1. Taxonomy (NCBI): domain Eukaryota; kingdom Viridiplantae; phylum Streptophyta; class Magnoliopsida; order Malpighiales; family Euphorbiaceae; genus Excoecaria; species Excoecaria cochinchinensis. The sequence continues at coordinate 15,750,456 of CANTUQ010000092.1, forward strand.
CGGGCTAAGTATCCACCTCTTGTACGCGCTGGTGGAAGTGACAGAGTGGTTTCTGAAGGGAGGTATGATAGTTTTCAGTGGAAGTAGACTCCAGAGCTCATGATAGCGGGAAGTAAAAGCCACAAAAAGGACTCCACGTCAAAAGGATAGAGGGAGTCTCACCACATCCTGAGTCATCCCGAGTTGACGAGAGCAGCGGGCCTTGATGTAAAAGGTTGCCTCATGAAGCCCGCATAGGGGAATACATCCTGAAGACCCAATAATAACTGCACTGGATAAGGAAAGCCAAGCATGCATGAAGCTAATATCCTCATATGATATCTCACTGAATCTGATAATGCCTTCGTCAGGGCTCTCAGGCAGGTACAAACGCCGGCGAGGAAGAAAATGCTTCGCAGAATACTGACTAATGACCCTAGAGGGTGGCTCTGACAGCAGTTTCAATTTCTCTTGCAACCAAATCTGGAAGAAGAAACAAGGAAAAATAAAAGCCAAAGAAAATAAGATAAAAGGCAAAGAAAAGCCGTTGGAGTAAGTGGGATTTACTTCAGGCAAAAATTAGGCATAGGGTTGTGTGAAAATCTGAAAGGACGCACTTCCCGCTAAGAAAAGCTAGTGCAAAAATCCACAAGGGACGCACTACCTTTAAAACAATAACGTACTTGGAGTAATAAGGGGCTCCCAGAGAATGAAGTGGGAGGCCCGGCATGGACAGAGTCCAAACCCAAGATAGTCTCGGCCAAAATAAGTGGAAAAGGGGTCAGCCCGTGGTGAAAATCGTCCAAAATCCCAAACAGACGAGGGTCTCCAAGTAGCTCCTCTGAAGTCACCACCAGATACTTCATCAGGCAGAAAAGAAAGATGATACTTACCTTGTATGAAGGAATGTGGGAGAATTCATCCAGTGCTTCGATTAGAGGTTCTAAGGCAAATGCAGGGCCCTGAGGAACTAGACGAGCAGCGTCAGAAGGAGCTATACTTAAGGACAGAGCAATATCACGAGTTTGAATCAAACCACAACGAGGAACGCAGGGTAAAGCACTAGGAGGATACCCGTTCCCGATAATAGCAGCAAGTTCCTCAGGCAAGGGGCACATTTCCTGGTAAGTGAACCTAAAAATGTGAAAGCGAGGGTCCCAGAAGTGGGTCGCAGCCAGAAGGAGGTTGTAGTCTATTTTGATTCTTCGTAAAACTTTCAGTCCAGAAAGGGGGGCAAGAGTGCTATTTTCCCAAGTTTGAATATCATCTAAGATACGGTGCATCTTGGAAAGAAAAGAAGAATTCATTCCTCAGTAGCTAAAGCCGAAGTCACTAAAGGAAATAAAGAAGGAAAAAAGGAAAAAAACTGGAGAAAAGAGACTATTATGAAGTTGAAATGAGAGAAAAGGCATGGAATCTAAGAAAATGCTGAATTTTATAGATTTGACCTACTGACGGCTAGCCCGCCCCTCACTCAGACGGCGTTCCCGTCGGTAATTGTCCACCTGGCAGTCTTTGCATCGTGCATATCATGCGCATTAATTAGGTAATTAATGAGGGTTAAATGCAGAATCCGGAGAGACAGACGGCATGCTCGTCGGTAACTCTATAGACGTAAAGCCAGTCGGTACGTGAATTCTATATAAGGACGCTAGTACCGACGGACGATCGTTTTCTTCTCTTTTCTTCACACCGATGCTCTTCCCTCCTTCTTCAGTTACATTTTATCATTTTTGCTTTTTCGGTTGGTTTCTTTTGCACCACTGTTTAGTCCTTTCTTCTTCATTGATTCTCAGCTTCCAGGTTAGTAAAATTCTTCTAGTTTTATTATTTATTTTATTTTATGGTGAGTAATTTAATTTAATTTTATTGTTGGATTAGTATAATTAGGCTAATTGCTGTAGTACAATTTGAAAGGCCATAGTTATGTTTTTTTTAATGCTTTAAGCGCTAGAATTAACACATAGAGTCAGTGATATGCTGTTATAAAATGCATGGATATGGCTATTTTGAGAACAATTAATTTTTAGTTATTGAGTTTTTAGATATTCAGGCATGGCCTTAGGAATGCATGCACTTTGAAACCAATACTAGGAATTAGAAAGTAAAGCAAATATGAGTATATTGCACTGTTGCCTGGGGCCTGAGGCCTGTCCCTTTTTCTTTCTATTTTCTCATGCAGGAGGTTGGGCACACCCTTGCCGGGGTGCTGCCCACTTTTTTTTTTAACAAGAGTGAATATGTTGCACTGTTGCTTGAGGCCTGAGGCCTGAGGCCTATTTTTTTGCTTTCTCATGCTCTTGGGCACACCCTTGCCGGGGTGCTGCCCAAATTTTTTTAATTAATTTAATTTAATTTTAATTTTTTCAGTTTAGACCCGACCCCATCGGAATGCTGCCTAAATTTTTGTTATTTTCTGAGTAAAGTCCGTTTATGATCATGATACCAAACTAATTGTTTACTTTATTTTCAGCATGCCACCGCGGCGACATGCTCCGTGTGATCAGTCTGAGCCTCAGGCCCCGGATTGGATGAGCGCCGAGGCCAGACAGAGGTATGCAATGCTAGCTCAGGTGCAGTTCCGAGCTAGCCATTTCATTTTCAGGCCGTTCATTGAGGCTCTCGGGATGGCCGACGAGGTCGATATTCTGATAGCAGGTGCGGGGTGGACTGAGTTTCTGACGCCTGCTTTCCAGACTCACCCAGAGATAGTTCGGCAGTTTCTTGCTACGTTAAGTACGAGGGGTATCAAAGATCCGACACAGAGGAGGGTGTTATCCAGTTTTGGAATAAGCGGCACCATTACAGCATTACCCGACAGCGATTTACAGAGGCTATAGGACTTCCATTCGGACAAGATGTTATAGTGCACCATAGAGCAGTTAGACGCCACCATTGGGCGGTTATTGCATTGCCGGGAGTGCCGTATGATCACGATACGGCAAAGAGCACAGTACTCTCATCACAGGCCCTTCGATATGTTCACAGGGTTTTATCTAGCTCGTATTTGGGACGAGCTGGTAACCCAGGGTCCCTCAATGTCGTTGAGATTTGGAGTTTATGGGCCATGGTGGCAGGCCAGCGGCTCAACATCAGCCACGAGATTTTGGTTAACATGGTGAGAGTATCTAGGGGGGCAGCCCCTGTAGTGTATGTTGGCGGAGTCATTACTAGACTACTCCTGAGTTTGGGTATTCGTCCAGGCATCCTGGGGCCTGCCTTGGATGAGAGCATTTATGTGGACGCCCCGGCAGCTATTACGATGGCTATGATACTGCCGATACCAGGTCAGGCCGAGTCGTACAGACTTCGCACCATTCATGAGACCAAACATGCTTTTAGCCTGCCCTCGCTAGAGCCGGTAGAGGAGCAGCCTCAGGATCAGCCTCAGATGGAGCAGCCTCAGGAACAGCCTCAGATGGAGCAGGAGCCTCCCGAGCACCCACAGCACCAGGAGGACCAGCCTCCCCGACATCCAGAGCACCAGGAGGGTCAGCCTCCGCAGCCGCAGCATGAGGAGCAACATCCGTATACACCTCCTGACATGGGGATTGAGTTCACCATGGATGAGCTATTTACCACTCCTCCAGCACAGAGAGTACAGAGTCCTACTCCGCCTCAGCCATCGAGAGTACATTGGACAGTTCCCCGAGCACCTGAGAGATTCAGTCCATATGCTAGAGCAGGGGACCCGGGGGCCTCTACTTCTACAGCTCCACCTCCAGAGCGGGCACCAGAGTCAGCTCCCCCTCTATTCACACCATTGATGCACCCAGTACAGCTAGATTTTTCTGCGATTTTGACTTCTATGTTCGCCTCCTTTGAGCACAGACAGGAGGAGAGAGACAAGGCCCTTCTTGGGCAGCTCGGGGAGCGAGATAGAGTCATTTTAGAGCGGCTGGATCAGCAGCAGGGTATTATCCAGGAGCAGGGGAGGCTTATTGACCATTTGAGACAGAAGCAGGAGAGACTTATGGCTCAGCTGAGGCAGGAGATGAGGGCCTCCCAGGATGAGGCGGCCCAGAGGATAGATGCATCTGTAGAGATGGTGGATGAGTCAGTTGAGGCTCTCAGATTCAGGATCCTGGTCCTAGAGGGTGCCATACCTCCCATTGCCCAGTCCATGCAAGAGTTTAGAGAGCATACAGACGATAGGCTGAAGAGTATGGGGACTACCTCTACAGATCAGACCCTCCGCCTGGCCGGCGCTTTCAGAGAGTTAGGGGGGTCATCACTGACATGCTGCAGTTCATGACGGTATGCGCACAACCTTTCCTTGATGGATATGCACAGGTCCAGTTCCAGCAGTAGGACCCAGCGAGAGCACAGCCGTTATCAGTACCAGTGGCGGTACCTCCCAGATACCAGCGACAGGCTAGAGCCTCGGCTGCTCATCAGGCTGGACCATCAGCCCCTCCCAGGCAGCCATCTGCTCTAGATGCGGGACCATCTGCTTCTTCATCACGAGGCCAGCCGGTTCATATATCAGATGATGATGATGATGATCCAGAGGAGCTCTCAGATTATGCGTCATTATAGATTGTTCAGGGAGTTCTTCTGGCTTTGTGTTTATACTTTTTGTTGTAATCACATTTGTATATTGTACAAAATTTAACCTTTTAGTGGAAAAACATTTATGGATTAACCTGTTAAATTTGCATGTTATCTCTTCATGATTTAAATTTCTTAAAAGAAAAGAGAGAGAGGAAAAAAAAGAAACAATTGATCATATGGAAAATAGGATGATAAATAATAAAGAGAGACATAAAAATGTTCATAAATCTACCAATCAAGTTTAATTGGTATGAGAATTAACAAGAATCTCTTATAATACAGACACATGGTTACATCAATTCGAAAATGACCAACAGTCGAAAGGAGGGATAAACCGATCAAATATTATCACATCCAATATTAGATGAGAGTCAACAGATCAGAATCATACCTTGCAGATTGAATGGGGGTTAGCAAGGAAAGTTTGCAAGCCTAAACAGGACTAGCGATATAAATCAGACATCGTGCAGGCTGAGATGAGGCTAGCAAGACAGATTAGCCACCGCGCAAGCCTAGACGAGGATAGCGGGGCACACGCGATAGATTAATCCGCACTTTGTAAGTTGGAGCAAACTCGGTGCAGCTCAGGAGAGCAATCCGCACTTTGTAAGTTGGAGCAAACTCGGTGCAGTTCAGGAGAGTAATCCGCACTTTGTAAGTTGGAGCAAATTCGGTGCAGCTCAGGAGAGCAATCCTCCCGTTTTGTAAGTCTAGAGCAGACTCGGCGCATCACCATCTGCACTTTGTAAGTCTGGAACAGACTCAGTGCAGTTCAGGAGAGCAATCCTCGTGTTTTGTAAGTCTGGATTGACTCGACGCCTCGCTACTTCCATGGCAAAAAGGCAAGGACTGCCACAGGTATGCGTTTCTTTCCTTTCTTTTCTGAATTTTGGCTCATCTAGACACTAGTGTACTAGTTTCCCCAAAATTAGGGGCAACTGTAGACACCAGGTATTGAGGCAGTCCAGGTCAGAGTTACCCAATGAAGAGATCTACGTTGGTTTTCAGATAAATGGATGGAATTCGGAGGTTTTCGTCTTTCGGTTTCACAAGGATTAAAATTTTTTCTCTATAGCGTGAGGTTTTGGAAAATTTTGCTTGAAATTGAAAGTTTTGCTCCACAGACGGGATGGCTGTCTGAAGTAGGGACGCCCGTCCCTACTTGGGGTGATCCCCGTCTCTATGCATAGTAGGGACGGCCCGTCTGTAGCTAGGGACGGACACGTGTCTGAGTAGGGACGCCCGTCCCTAGTCCGCGTTACAGCCCGTCTGTATCCGAATTTCCACGCGTACCCTTAGTAGGGACGCCCGTCTGTATCCGAATTTCCACGCGTACCCTTAGTAAGGACGCCCGTCGGTAGTTGCAGGGATGCCCGTCGGTAGTGGATCTGATCAGTTATTGCTGAATTTGATAAAATTTTATCTCAAATCTTTCAAATAGGATAAGTTTTGGTTAAAAAAATTGAATTTTAAAGACTCCTTTTAAAATTCAAACTCAAAATTGATGCTTATCTGATTTTATCTCCAAAAATTCTATAAATTGAGAGGTAAAATTCATTTTTAGGGGTTAGAAAAATTGATAAATTTTTGGTGGAAGAAATTAACCATTTTTTTGAGAGATTAATTTTTTAGAAAGTTTTTTTGTTAGAAATTTACCAAAAAGCTATAAAATCTCTATTTTCAGAATTTTATTTGACAAAAATTCTTCCAATTAATTGATTTACTCAAATTCTTCTTGTGAATTAAGCCAATTTGAGGTAACGAAATTCATTCGTTTCCATCAATACAGCTAATTCAAACATTCGATTGCTATTAAATTTTCAAGAAGGGAAAATTTTCTTACTTTGATCTATTTTTATTTGATCCTTGTGGAGCGGGCGGGGACCGAAACCATCTGATATTCACCCAAAAAGGTAAAATCCAAACATTCTGGATTAGCACTTGTGTGATTTAATTAACTTATATTAATCGTTTTCATTTTTCATTTTTTTATCTTTTAACTTATTTCTTTAAAAGTTTCCTATTATTTTCTTTTCTTTATTTTATTCATCAATTTTGATACTGACATGTTTATTCCTATGAGTTATTTTCTGACCATTTGGAATTGGAGTTGTAAATGATGAGGACCGAGCTAATCTGAGGATTTCCATACGGGTTCTTTCTTCACCCTTACTTTTTATTCATGTTAATATTAAGATTATTTAAATGTCATTAAAGTGAAAAGGGCCAAATATTTTATAGTAATTAATTTGGGATTTTCTTGAAAGCTGTGGACCAATGTCCTATTTTTTTAACCAACAAAATTGACACCTTTTAAAAACCAGTTTGTAATAAATATGCATGGCAGGACCAATGTCCTCACTCCAATGAATATCCCGATTTCTGTATGATATGTATGTTGTTTTTACAATGAGAGTTGTATTCCGCCCCTAGTTTTATTGTAATTTGATTTGTGGGGATTTATTTTAATAATGTTTTATTGATTTTGACATGAATGATTGCGCTTTAAATTAATCGCATCGTGTGGAAAGTTGGTGAAACAATGAATTCAAAAACTTAATTATAATATTAATCAAGGTATAAATAAATGAGAAGTCCCGAACTCACTCTGGTCTTTGGGGCTCAATGAGGCGAGAGGTCTAGGACTTCCAAGACACCTCTTGAGTCTCACCAAAAGACTTCAATTTACAATCCTAAGCTCCAGGGGGTAAAGGCAGTGGCCTCCAAGATCTTTCTGGCTAGCTCAAGATGGATATGTATGTCTTAGGCTCGCTGAGGCTAGACAACCCTTCCCAATGTTCTATTGGGTGGCGACTACAAGAAACCTCATTGTTGCCCAAAATAGACGTCCTTGTAAATACCTTACAAGTTTTAATGAATCCCATCCCGATCGCCCTAAAGCGGGCTTTCGGGAGGCGACGGGGTTCGGCGCGCGTCACATGATGCTACTCCATTTAATCTTGGAACCTCGAAAAATCCGAAAGAAATCTTGATAGAATCAAATATAACTCCTGAGGAAAGAGAAAAATTTGAGAGAATACTAAAAAAATATGAAAAGTCTTTGCCTGGACCTACGAGGACATGCCGAGAATCGATCAGGACATCGCAGAACATGCTATTCTGACATATCCAGATCACAAACCTGTGAAACAGAAGCTGAGAAGGCTTATGCCGGAATGGGCAAATAAGGTAAAAGAATAGATTCAACAACATATTGAAGCTAAGTTTCTGGTGGAGGTGCAGTATCCCACGTGGCTAGCCAATGTAGTCCCTGTGGCTAAAAAGAATGGAAAAATGAGGGTATGCGTGGACTATCGGGATCTGAACAAGGCCTTTCTGAAGGATGATTTCCCGCTACCCCATATAGATGTGCTGATAGATAGTGCCACTATTTGTGCAATGTATAGCTTCGTCGACGGGTATGCGGGCTATAATCAAATTCTCAACAGGATAATTGACAGGATCAAGACGGCTTTCATCACAGAATGGGGGACATACGCCTACAGGGTAATGCCTTTTGGTCTAAAGAATGCAGGAGCTACCTATCAGAGGATGGCAACCAAGATCCTAAGTGATTTGATTCATAAGGAAGTGGAAGTATATGTCGATGATATGATGATCAAATCAAACACTAGAGAAGGCCATTTTGAAGCATTGGAGAAGTTCTTCCAAAGGATAAGCAAGTACAACCTGCGGCTAAATCCCAAGAAGTGTATCTTTGGAGTAACTTCAGGAAAGCTGTTGGGACATGTGGTCAGCCAAAGAGGGATCGAAATCGACCCAGATAAGGTGAAAGCCATTAGGAAAATGCCAGTGCCACAAAAAGAAAAGGATGTGAGAAGTTTCCTGGGCAAGTTACAGTATGTTAGCTGGTTCATCGCAAAGCTCACCTCAATATGCGAGCCAATCTTCAAGCTCCTCAGGAAGAACCAACTTGTAGTATGGAATGAGGATTGTCAGAAGGCCTTCGATACTATCAGAGAATACCTGTTAAACCCACCCGTGCTAAGGCCACCGCGGCCAAATAAATCTTTGATCCTGTATTTAGCCATATAAGACAGCTCTGTAGGTGTCATGATGGCTAAAGAGGACGAGTTTGGGGTAGAATTTGCCATCTACTACCTTAGTAAGAAGTTCTTGGAGTATGAGATCAAGTATGCTGAGGTGGAGAAGATCTGTCTTGCTGTTATCTAGGCTTCTAAGAAATTGAGACACTACTTCCACTCTTACAAGGTGCAGGTGGTGGCAAAGCAGAATCCTTTAAGGTACTTACAGGAAGCACCGTCTCTGTTAGGAAAATGGGCAGATGGTTGTTGCTGTTACAAGAGTTCGATATTGAGTATGTTACTCAGAAGACTATCAAGGGGCGGGCAGTAGCTGAGTTTCTGGCCGATCATCCCATCCAGGGAGATTCACTTGAATTCAACTTTCTTGATGAAAATATAGCGGTAATCTCTGTTCAAGGTTGGCAACTACACTTCGATGGGGCTATTAACAATAAGGGGGCAGGGGTAGGAGTTATTCTGACAACCCCGGATGATGAGAAACTCCCGTTAGCCAAAAAGTTGAGATACAGAGCCACTAACAACGAAGCTAAGTATGAGGCATGCACTTTCGGATTAGAAGCTTTAATTGCCTTGGGGGCAAAGGATGTGGAAGTGTTTGGAGATTCATCCTTAATAATCAACCAGATTCGGGGAGAATGGGTTATCAAAGAAGAACGATTAGTACCGTATGTTGAATATATGAGGGAGCTGAGCAGTCGGTTTGAGACTTGTACGTTCCATTTCGTGCCAAGGGATGAAAATCGATTGGCTGACGCGCTTGCGACTCTAGTGTCAATGTTGGACAATCCGAAAGGAGTAGCCATAAAGCTAGTTCTAATCTCTAGTTCTGAGAGGCCTAGCTTTGAGGTCAAGCCAATAATGGAAATAGAGGTAGTGGATGGAAAGCCGGGGTATTTCGATATCACGAACTACTTGGAAAGTGCGACATTTCCGGAAGAAGCTACTGAAAAAGACCAAAGAATGATTCACAAGCTGTCTACTCAGTTCATATGCATAATCGGGGCATTGTACAACAGACAGGCCGATGGTATTCAACTGAGGTGCCTGGATGAAAAGGAGGCCCGGAAGGTGATGGAAGAAACTCATGCAGGTGTGTGTAGAACTCATATGAATGGGTTGACGCTGGCCAAGAAAATCATGAGGCAAGAGTTTTACTGGCTCACCATGGATAATGATTGTTCGAAGTATGTGAAGCAGTGCCAGCTGTGCCAGCAGTATGCGGACTTGAGACACCTGCCTGTGTTAGAACTACATAGCTTAATGTTGCCTTGGCCGTTTGCAGCTTGGGGAATAGATATTATTGGGGAGATCCGTCCTACAGCATCCAATGGGCACATATATATTATATTCGCCATCAACTACTTCACCAAATGGGTAAAGGTGGAGTATTTTAAGAAGATTGATGCACGGGATATGGCAAAGTTCATTGAGAAGAATTTGATTTGCAGATACGGCCTTCCGCATCATGTAGTGTCTGACAACGGGGTCCAATTCATGGGAGAAACAAGGAAACTACTCGAGAAGTATGGGATTGAGCATCACAAGTCTTCTCCATACCGCCCACAGGCTAACGGAGCAGTAGAGGCCGCTAATAAGAACATCAAAAAGATCTTAGCCAAAATGGTCCAGACTTACAAAGATTGGGCGGAGAAGCTACCTTTCCCACTTTGGGGCTACAGGACAACGGTTAGAACATCTACGGGTGCTACGCCGTACTCTCTGGTATATGGGACAAAAGCAGTGCTGCCAGTTGAGGTAGAGCTCAAGTCATTAAGGGTAGTGATGGAGGCCAAGATTCCTGAAGCTGAATGGGCACAACAAAGGTTACAACATCTAAACCTGCTGGACGAGAGCAGATTGAGAGCCTACTACCACAACCAGGTCTATCAGAAAAGACTTGCCCGGTCCTTTGAAAAGAAGGGTAAGAAGCATCCATTGAAGGAGGGAGACTTGGTGTTTAAGCAAATGAGACCTGGGGCACCGGATATCCGAGGGAAGTTCAGACCTTCCTGGGAAGGGCCGTTCATCCTCAAGAAACTGCTGTTAAAAGGAGCTGTAATCCTGTCGGATAGCGATGGCAATGAATTTAAGGAACCGGTCAACATAGACCGACTCAAAAGGTTCCACGGCTAAAGACTATAAAATAAAAAGAAGAGAATAAAATGCCCCACGGGTCGAAAATCGAAAAAAGGCGACCTTGCTAAAATTGGGCACCTCGACAGGGTGAAAACCGAAAAAAAGGCATCCTATACAAAAGTTAGAGGCATGAGAGAAAATATCCAATCGAGAAAATTCGAGAGGGCCGATCGGTAACCGGAGTTGATGCTATCGAAATTTGGTTTCATGAATTAATGTGGTTTACACAGTCGAGTTAGTGCCAAATACTGATCATGTATGTTGAAATTCTATGGAAATGTACACAATTTGGTGAAATAAAATAAGAATTATTCTTTTCATTTCCATCATTTTCTAGTTCTACTTTGAAAAGAAACATAATACCCAAAAGGGTGTACATATTTAAACTAAACTAGGCTCTACCGCTACTCTCGCCGGCTAGACGTTTAAGTTCCCGTGTCCTGTTGTCAGATGCTGGACTGAGGACCCATCTCTTGTACTCGCTGCTGGAGGCCACAGAATGAGTTCCGAATGGAGGTATAATGGTCTTCATTGGAAGTTGGCTCCACAGTTCATGATAACGAGAAGCAAAAGCAGCAGAAAAAGCTCCTCCCCGAAAGGAAAATGGGACTCTTACCACGTCCTGGGTCATCCCGAGTTGACGAGCACATCGGGCTATAATGCAGAAGGTGGCTTGACAAAGCCCGCATAGGGGAACGTACCCCGACAATCCATCAATGACTGCATGAGACAGAGGAAGCCATGTAGGCATGAAGTTGATGTCATCATCTCATATCTCACTAAATCTGGCAATGCCTTCGTTAGGAGTTACAAATGAATACAGTTGTTGATGAGGGAGGAAGTATCTCGGTGAATATTGTGCAATGACTCGGGGAGGTGGTTCTGACAGCATCTTCAGCTTCTCCTGCAACCATATCTAAAAAAAGAAAAAGCCGCTAGAGTAAGTTGGGTTTACCTCAGGCAAAAATTAGGCAGAAGGTCGTGTGAAAATCCGAAAGGACGCCCTTCCTGCTAAGAAAAGCTAGTGCGAAAATCCATAAGGGATGCACTACCTTTTAAAATAATGACGTACCTGGAGTAATAAGGGGCTCCCAGTGAACGAAGTGGTGGATCCGGAGCGAACAGAATCCAAGTCCAGAAAGGTTTTAGCCAGAATAAGGGGAAAGGGAGATAGCCCGCAATGAAAGTCATCTAGAACCCCGAACAGACGAGGATCGCCAACCAAGTCTCCTGAAGTTACGGTTAAGAGGCTCATCATGCAGAATAAGAAGACAATATTTACTCGATATGTAGAGACGTCAGAAAATCTGTCCAGTGCCTCGATCAGTGGCCCCAAGGAAAATGTGGGACCCTATGGGACCAATCGAGCAGCCTCGGAAGGAGCTATACCTAGAGATAGGGCGATATCCCGAGTTTGAACCAGACCATAGCCGGGGATGCAAGGCAGAGCATTAGGAGGATACCATGCTCCGGTGATGGTAGCGAACTCCTCGGGCAGGGGGCACAGTTCCTGATAAGTGAACTTGAAAACGTGAAAGCGTGGATTCCAAAATCGGGTTGCAGCTAAGAGAAGGTTGTGGTCTATTTTGCCTCTGCGTAAATATTTTAGCCCAGACAGGGTAGTGAGGGTGTTGTTTTCCCAAGTGCGAGTGTCGTCCAAGATACGGTACATCCTTTGGAAAAGGGGAGAAGTCATCCTTTAAGAGTCAAAGATTGAAGGTAGCAAAGGGTTAAAATAAATGAGGAGGCACGAAGTCCAAGAAAAATGGTAAAATTTATAGGGAAGCTCCACAGACGGCCTGCCCGTTACTCAGTACAGGTGGCCTGCCCGTCGGTCGTCGTCCATCTGGCAGATGCATGCATCATTACATTCATCACGCGCATTTATTACGCATTTTAGTAAGGGCATATGGAACGAAAGACGGTCAAACCGTCGCTCGCTCCTGGAGACGCCTAGCCCGTCGGTCATGAAAAACTATATATACGTGCACAGACCGACGGACAGACGGTTTTGCACCTCTTTTCTTTTCATTTTCTTCTTTCAAACCGTCGCTCATTGCGGATTTTTGCTTATTTTCTCCATCTTTTCACCTCTCTTTGCATTTTTATTTATATTTTTACGTTCCTCGCATTATCAGGCACCTATTAGAGTATATTTTCTGCCTTTTCATCGAGTTTCATTTTTCTACGAACTACAGGTTAGTAATTAATTCATCTTTCTTTTTTTAATCTTGAGTGAGTAAAGTTTAATTTTCTTATTTTATTTATTATTGAGTGTTGCTGTTAGTGTAAATAATTTGCCTTAATAATTGGTATTAGATGTTATTTAATTTAATTATCGCTTTGGTATATATTCTTCCTTTAGTTGAATTATTGATCAGCTTTGCATGACTATTCTTATTGCCTTGAATTCTAATGCCTTCATGCTCTTTAATAAAGCATGCTTTCATGGAAAATGACATTTAATTACAATATTGTTGCATATCTAGAAATAAGACATTCTTATGCATGTGTTAACTGTGAAGTCAATAAATGTTGTGCTGCTGTTGGGGCCCGAGGCCCGTCGTTCTCTTTTCTTGCCTTTTTTATGCAGAAAGTTCGGCATATCTTTGCCGGGATGCTGCCCAATTTTTTATTATTTTATTTTATTTATTTTGTTTTATGTCATTTTGGGCCAGACCATCCTTGCCTGGGTGATGCCCGAATTGTCTTATCCCTGAAATCAGGCCCATTTGCGGCCATTATATTGAATTAATTGCATAATTTCTCTCTTATAGGATGCCGTCTCGACGTCGTGTTCCGCAGGGACAACTTGAGCCACAGGCCCCAGATTTGATGAGCCCTGAGGCCGGACAGAGGAATAGGGCATTGGCTCGGGTGGAGCTCCGAGCCAATCGCTTCATTTCTAGACCATTCCTAGAGGCCTTAGGGATGGCAAATGAGGTCGACGCACTTTTGGCTAGCGTAGGATGGACCGAGTTTCAGACACCGGCCTTCCGGACACATCCAGAGGCAATGCGGCAGGTCCTAGCCACACTACACTATGGAGGGGTTCCAGAGCTCATATACGGAGCCCGGGGTGGTGGAGTTTTTGTTTGATGGTCATCACTTTAGTATCACGCTCCAGCGCTTTGCAGAGGCCATGGGACTCCCACGGGGTGATGGTGCCTCAGCGGGCGGTGAGGCGCGACCATTGGGCGACCATAGCCCTACCTGGAGTGTTGTATGATCACGATACAACGAAGAGTACCGTGCTTATTTCACAGGCGCTCCGGTACCTACATAGAGTGCTCTCCCGCTAACCCAGGGTCGCTCAATGCTGCAGAGATATGGAGCCTATGGGCCATGGTAGCAGGCCGGCGCCTTAATGTTAGCCATGAGATATTGGCTAACATGGTGAGGGTTTCCAGGGGGACAGCCCTAGTGGTGATTATTGGAGGAGTCATTACCAGACTATTATTGGGGTTGGGAGTTGGCCCAGACAGGCTTGGGGATACCTTAGATGAGGGCATATATGTAGACGCACCGGCCGCCGTATAGATGGGGATGGTGCTACAGATAACGGGACAGGCCGAGGCATTCCGGCTCCTCACCATTCATGAGACCCGGTAGGCTTTTGCGCTCCCTTCGCTAGCACCAGCACAGGAGCAGCCACAGGAGCAGCAGCCCCTACATTCACAGTATCCAGAGGGTCAGCCTCCCCAGTATCAGGACTACCAGGAGGGGTCACCACCACAGCCACAGCCAGAGGAGGAGTGGCCTAGGACCCCATCAGACTTCGAGGTGGAGTTCACCATGGATGACCTGTTGGGTACTCCTCTAGCACTGAGGGCACAGAGCCCTACCCCTCCTTCAGCTTTGAGGGTACAGCGGACCACTCTCCGGCCATCAGAGAGGTTCCATCCTTATGCCAGAGGGGATATGGGGGCATCTATCTCCATAGCTCCACCACCAGAGCAGACTCCCGAGCCTGTTCCACCTCAGCCTTCGTAGCCTGACATCTCCGAGCTCATAGTCTCCATGTTTGCATCTTTTGAGCGCAGGCAAGAGGAGAGGGACAGGGTCCTCTACGAGCTGTTCAGGGAGCGGGATAGGCTCACACAGGAGAGGCTAGACCAGCAGCAAGCCACTATCCAGGAGCAGGTGAGGCTCATTGAACGCATGGGCCAGGAGCAGGCCAGGCTCATTGACCATATGGTCCAGGAGCAGGCCAGGCTCATAGAGCGTATGGGGCAGGAGCAGGAGCAGGAGAGGCCCAGAGAGCAGCTGAGACAGGAGTTGAGGACGTCTCAGGACGAGGCGGCTCAGAGGATCGATGTGACTCTTCAGATGATAGATGAGTCACTCGACTCTCTCAAGTTTAGAGTCCAGGGGTTGGAGGGGGTCATTCCTCCCCTTGCCCAGTCTATTTGAGAGTTCCGAGAATAGACGGAGCAGAGGCTGGATCGTATGGGGACCGCTTCTGTTGAGCAGACCAGCCAGTTGAGCAAGGCCTTCAAGGAGCTAGGGAGGATGATCACAGACACCTTGCGCTTCATGACAGTGTGCGCATAGCCCTTCCTAGACGGATATGCTCGGGTATAGCTTCGACAATAGGGCTGTGAGAGACCACAGCCTCGATCTGTGCCGGTGGCAGCTCCTCCTAGGTTTCAGCCCATGGTTAGAGTACGGGGCTCTCGGCAGCCAGGTCCAGTAGGTCCTTCTAGCCAGCCTTCCACTTCTACGGCCGGACCTTCTACCTCTCAGCCTCAGCCTCAGCCTCAGTCTCCGCCTCAGCCTCAGCCGATCCATTTATCTGATGATGATGACCCCGAGGAGGAGCTCACAGATTATCCACCATTATAGTCATTCAGGGAGTTTGGATGACATTCTTTTGTATTTTGTTTATTATTATCACAGTTGTATATGCATTGTACAAAATTGAGTTGTAGTGAAAAACGTTTACTATCAGATTTACATGTTTTTATCTCTTTCTATCTTTATTTGTACTTTACTTACATTATAGATAACTGAGTACTTTCTCTTCATTTACATTAAAGCTAAATAACCATATAATCATAAAAAAATGATGCACAGAAAATGACGATAAACAATAAATGGTAATACAAAATCATTTATGAGCCTATCAAACAGGGATAACTCCCATAGGAATTAACAAAAATTCTTTGCAACATAGGAACATTGCTTAACATCGGTCCAAGGACGGACATCAATCACATTAAAGGATGGACAGACCAAACGTTATGTCCTTCAAAATCATACTCAACCGGGCACTCACCTTGCAGATCGGACGGGGATTAGTAAGGAAATGCCAACAAGCAGAGACTGTGGTCAGAGAGTACCGCACCTCAAAACCCATAGTGTAGTCAGAGAGCGCTACACGCCTTGCAGATCGGATGGGGGTTAGCAGGGAATTTCCAACAAAGCCGAGATTGTAGTCCGAGAGTGCTACATCTCACAGTTCACGCGGTAGTCAGAAAGTGCTACGCACCTTGCAGATCGAATGGGGGTTAGCAGGAGAACTTCACAATCGAAGTTGCAGTTAGAGAACACTGCTCTTCGCATCGAGGTTGTAGTCAGAGAGTACTACACCTCACATCGTGCAGGCCAAAATGAGGCTAGCGGTACAGACCAGCCACCGTGTAGACTGAAACGAGGTTAGCGAGGCGTCAGCGATAAAACAGATCGCAAACTGAGGTTGGAGTCAGAGAGTACTACACCTCACACCGTGCAGGCCGAAACGAGGCTAGCGGTACAGATCAGCCACAGTACAGACCGAGACGAGGTTAGCGGGGCGCCAGCGATAGAACAGATCGCAAATCGAGTTTGTAGTCAGAGAGTACTACATCTCCCCAAAGCTGCGCGAGCCAAGACGAGGCCAGCAGAAGCAACTAAGGTTGCAGATAGAGAAAACTGCTCTTCGCAATGAGGTCGTAGCTAGAGAACGCTACATCTCACCAACACCTTACAGGTCGAGACGAGATCGGAAGAAAAAGAAGATGAAGAAGCCCAAAGCAAACCCAAGCACTTACCTTTACAAAACCCAACTCTAACTCAGAAATCCAACCTCAAATCTTGAACAAATAACACAAGGAAGGAGTTGGGAGGAGAAATTGAAGAAAGGAAAGAGAGGAGAGAACGGGAAAGTGAAGGGAGAGGGGAAAAGTGACAGCTTCCACGGGAAGCTTCCCCAAAATCTGCCCTCCCTTACCTCTCTCTTCCTTTTTCCATAAATGCTCACCCACTACCATGCCATGTGTCACTCTCCAAGGCTACCAAGTGTCACTCCATCTTGACTAAACTTCTCAAGGCACCATACACATATCCTACTCAATCACCTCTTATATAAACACTTTAATCCATGGTACCATACTCATAATCCACTAGATAACTTTTCACTTAAAACTTTAAAATTAATTTTACACTTAAGTCCTTAATATCCAAATTCCTCATGCACCAATTACCAAATTACCCTTAATTTCTCGACTTAGCACGCAAATTCCGACTAGGCCCAACTTGGGTTATTACAGCGATCATCTCCCAGTGCTGCCTCCTTATGGCCCTCTTGGGAACTATAACATCAGGCCCAAGTGGGAGACCCATAGCCTCGGCGAATCTCTGGCGCGTAATGCTATAATGGTAGCCTCGGACCCAGAACTGTATAACCCCCTCCTCCGTGTCAGACCTCTAAAATCCTCCATAGTGAAGGGTAGCCAGAAACTCCTGAACGACCTCGGGGTGAGTCTGGAATAACGGCCATAGGAACTCCATCTATCCCATGGCTGCTGCCAAAGCGTCTACCTCCCCCAGCATCCCCATACTATCTAAGAAAGGTCTGGAGATGAAGCAGTTGGTCTGGAACTGTATAGGAGCCAATTCTCTAAACCTCTCTCTAGCCTCATCGCTCATCCAAAGGGGAGCCTGAGGCTTAGGCTGGTCCCGGGGAGCATTACGTCGTAGAGGCATCCTGAAAAGAAAAGAAAAGAAATTTAGCTTTACATTATCATTGCAAATAAAAGCTGAACCAGAGATTATGAATTTTGAAAATTTCGGCTGAAATGTGGCTACCAAAAAATTTTGGCAGCATCCCAGCAAGTATATGCATACCCAAAAAAATTTTAAAACTTTTGAGCAGCACCCCGGCAGGGATGTGCCCAACTTCCTGGATAGAAAAACACAATAAAAGGACAGGCGTCAGGCACCAAGCAACAATTTCATCCTTGCGAGTTATTTTTGTGTCTTATTTAGTTCGGACTACTCCTAAAACTAAGTTAGTCCAGGGCAAGTCCATAAGTCTCAAATTCTCTTTTTTCGATTTTTTTGTGCATATTTACATCTCTATGACTATGTTTCGTATACAGTCCAAAGAAACTAGGTAGATAGGGGCAGAAATTAATACAACATCTTGCTAAATTACACTAAACATGCATTTTCCATGCAAATTATTCAGAAAGAAATAAAAAGGAATAGAGAAACATGACAAACTAACCCGGCAGTCGACGAAAATGTACTAAAAAAAATCTGACGAAAATGCAAAAAAAAGTCTCCTAAGCATGCACGACAGTATAAGGGTCGTTTTGGCGCAACTGGTGTGCAAAACGGACAATAAACGAGTGAGAACAGTGTAAAAAAGGGGAAGAGGGCGTTGGTTGTGAGGGAAGAGAGGAAAGAAGAGGAAAAGAAAACTGAAGGGGTGTCGCTAGGAATCCCTTTTATAATTTTTCATGATCGATCGGCTTCCCGTCGAAACACCGAGCGACGGGCAGCTCGTCTATCGTTAAAAATTCTGTTTCCTGCCTCATTAAATGCCCTTCATTAATGGCCTAATTTAATAAGCCATTAATGAATTGAAAACTCATTAAATGCTTTTTTTTATGTAAAACTAGCTGAATATTCTTTGATTTTCGCATCTGACGCGTGTCCCTGTCAAATTGTGAAGACAATAGAAATATGCAAAAATTATTTTATGCGCGTGACATACATGAGACATGTAGGAAATAAACCTGCCCTGTGGTCAACAAGGTTGACCGACGAGCTACTTGTCGGGTAAATAACAGACGGGCATCCCGTCGGTCATTTCTTTCTTATAAATACACCATTTTCCTTGGATTTTGTGCACTTTCAACATTTCGAGTCTCAGTCCAAGCTTCTTTCTCAGGTCCCTCCCTCTTTTCTTCTTTACTTCCCTTTGCTAGCTTTTATTTCTTAGTTGCAACCTTTAGGAAATGTCTATGTCTGCCATTATTAAGATGCGTCGAATCCTGGATAACCCTCAAACCTTGGAAAACACCACTCTTGCTCCACTTTTTGGTCTAAAATTCCTGAGAAGGGTTAGGATATATTACAACCTCCTTCTGGCTGTAGTCCGCTTTTGGGACCCGCGCTTTCATGTCTTCAGGTTTGCCTATCAGGAACTGTGCCCCTTGCCTGAAGAATTTACTGCTATTATCGGGACCTGGTATCCTCCTAGTGCCTTACCCTGCATTCCCTGCTTCGGTCTGATTCACATCTGGGACATTGCATTGGCCTTAAGCATTGCTTCTTTCGACGTTGCTCGCTTAGTTTCTCAGGGTTCCACATTTATCTTAGAGCCACTAATTGAGGCATTGGATGAGTTCTCTGATGTTCCCCCATACCGTACGAGTATCATCTTCCTGTTTTGTCTCATGAGGTATCTGATCGTGACTTCAGAGGAGTTGACTAGCGACTCTTGTCTATTTGGGATTCTGGATGACTTTCATCGTGGCTTAATCCCTTTTCCACTGGTCCTCACGGAGACTATTCTGGGCTTGGATTCGGTTCGTGCTGAGCCTTCTGCTATCTTTTCTGGGAGCCCCTTATTACTCCAGGTATGTTATTGTAGACACCGGGTTCTGAGGCGGTCCAAGATCAGAATTACCCGATGATGAAAATGACGCCAGCTCACAGGCAAAGGTGTCGAAAATGATGTTTTTCTTGTTGAGACCCTCGTTATTTTTGAATAAAAATAGACAAATAAATATATCTAAAAAATTATTAGTATTAAAAAAAATTATTAATTAAAAATTATTAGGAAGTGTTTTTTATATACATATCAAAATTTTTGATATTTTAAAAAAGAGAATTAAAAAAAGATTTAATATCAAGAAAAAGAAAAAAAATATTTAATTAGAAAAAAAAAGAAAGGAAAGTTAGTTTAAAAAAACAAAAACCAAAACGAAAAAGCAAAAGTTAAAACTGAGGACAAAAGCATGTAAATAGAATTGAAAAAGCAAAGAGGGTTTTGGTGGCCAGGTGAGAGGGCAGCGTGTGGAGGCCCTCCACACGCGGCCACCATGGGGGCTGTAACACCCCCATACCCCCGGTAAGGAATATCGGGGAGCCACGCGGGCACATACGTATACATATACATATACATCTTTATCCTTATACATGTTCATATTGCAACCTCTTTTCATTTAACTTTACATATGTCTTTACATGTGATTTCTTTACTTGTATTACATAATGATGTTACTCAAAATGTAAAACTCTATCTCTAACTTATACAAAAAAGAGATCAAAACAAAACTCCTAGTGGCCTTGACCTACATATGCCTTCTCACTGGATCACACCTGTAAACCTACACGGAAATAAACATCCGTGCTAAGCGATAACGCTTAGTGGGGATGAAAATAATGTAAAGGACTTCTTTACGAAGTCACACATAAATCACACATTTAATAGGACAAAATCAAATATCACATGCATAAACTTTTCACACGTGTATAGATCATTTATTCAAATATACAAGAAACATGTGCTCATATTCATGCAAATCTTATAATCATCTCAAGTTCACTACATAACATTTATAAAACAAGCCTGAATTCCTTTCATGGTGGATACGGGCACTCTGGATACATATGGAGAATTAACTCAAGCTCTATGAAATACACAAGATCTGTAAAACTTTGGGCACACTTAAGGCCAACTCTAGCAGCTGCACTCTAACCCTTTGTAAACATGCTTATCTATCCACTACAACGGTAATCAGGTTCAAGACATTTATTCTAACATTTAACACTAGACAACGTCATTGGTTATTAACATAAGTCAAAAATATCCATATACTAGTACAAAGATACAAAACATAACTTACATAGTGCCAAAAAGCCATATGAAAGAGACAGAAGAAACTGCCTCACGCCCACCAGGAAGAAGGGTCACGAGTCGTGATCCCCCATCACGACTCGTGATGGGACTCTCATAACAGAGAGAGAGGGGTCACGGGTCATAATGCTTGCTCACGACTCGTGACAAGGCTCTCCCCCCCAAGAGAGAGGGGTCACGAGTCGTGATCTCCCCTCACGACTCGTGACTCTCTCCTCACAATACAGAAGAAAACTTCCCAGATCGATGCGCACGGAAGTGAATAACGCGATGCTGTCGCAATCGCGGCACAATATCGTGTTTTCCAATTTCCACAGAAAACGCACCTGACACAGCTAAACCAAAACAAACCCATGCCAACTCTTATTTCCCAATGTCACAACTCCTCTTTTCACACACACATATATATATAAATCATACTCATAACTAGATTTACACTCAAGTTTCACCATCAACTTTAAACATTGGGACACTATAAGTAATTAAAATGATTTTACAATAAAAAACAACTGAGCTGGTTTAAGGTCCATGTACATTTCTTTATGCAAATAAGGTTTTATCAAACATTCAAATCCATAACACACACACAAAAATAGGAAAACCGCACACGATCCTTACCTCTAGGATGTTGAATGAAGCTCTCTACTCAGCTCCGACCTTCTCTTTGCCTTTACTTAGTCTCTTGTCCACAGCTTCCATACACAAACCATTCAAAATACTAAAGTTACTCTTCTCTTTACTTTAAATCAAAAACAGAAATATAGAAAGAAAAAGGAGGTCAGATCGAAGAATAACTCTAACTTACCTTTTGAAGGGCTCTAATCAAATTCTACTATGCTCTCTTTAGGCAATCCAAATGGTTCTGGTTCTTCCCAAAGAACCAAGCAAATGAAGGAGAAAAGGGACAAGAGAGAGGGCAAAGCGAAGAAACGGCAGATCTCAAGGAAAAGAGAAAGAAACGAAGAATAATGGGCCAAACACTACAAAAAAATGGCAAATAGAGACTAAATTTAGCGACTACCCAAATTTAGTCGCTATTTTGCGACTAATTTGCGACCAAGAAAAAATTTAGTCGCGAAAACATAATTTTTCAATTGAAAAGGCAATTTAGTGACTAAATAGCGACGGATAATAAAATTGGTCGCTAAATTTTGCCGCTAAAAAGTCGCGCC
This sequence comes from Excoecaria cochinchinensis, assembly GCA_947683425.1. NCBI lineage: Eukaryota > Viridiplantae > Streptophyta > Magnoliopsida > Malpighiales > Euphorbiaceae > Excoecaria > Excoecaria cochinchinensis. Next base: position 15,772,496 of record CANTUQ010000092.1, read on the forward strand.
TTTTTTAGCGACAAATATTTTAGTAGCTAAATTTTAGCGACTAAATTTTAGTCGCTAATATTAACCGATAAAATTGCGACCAAATAGCGACAAAAATTTCTGTCGCAATTTGAAATAGTATATTTAATTAAATTTAGTGACGGTAATGTCTTAGTCGCTAATGTAGTCGCTATTTGAAAAAATTAATATTCTGTAAATATAACCCTAAAATCACACACCCTTTATCCATCTTTTTCCCATTTGCCAAAAAATACATATTCTCGGTTTGGATGGTGCCCCTTGTGCGCGGATAGCTACCTCGACTGCCCACCGCGTCACCTCGCCTGCCGTCGCCAACCCTCCCAGCCGTCGTGCATCCCGTGCTACCTCAGATCTGCCTTGCGTCGCCGATGAGACTCTCTACCACCGAGCATCCTGGTCTGCATCAGATCTGCCTCGCGTCGCTCCTCCCGTCGCCGACGAGCCTCGCGTCACCTCCTCACAGCGTCGCGTCACCTCCTCGCAGCACCTGCTCCTCGGATCTCCTGCTCGCCTTGCCTCCCCTGGCCTCCATGCCTCTCCTACTAGCCTCGCCTCCTTACAGCGCCTCCTGGTCTCGCCGGCGCTTCCTCTCACTTACTGCCGCCATGTTGAAGACAGGTTTATATTCTCCACCTTGCATTTGATTTTTATTTCAAATTCTTATGTGTAGCAAGTTTTTGTCTTGTTTTTGGTGTATTTGATACCAAACTTCATAGTTATCTAGACCCAAATCATCTTATATATATATATATTTTTTCCAGTTATTCACTTTTGTTGTTCCTAGGTGAACAACCCTTGTCAGATTGGTAAATTGAATGCTATTGAAGGATATTTGATTGCCTTGTATATACTTAATAAAGCTAATTATAGTTCTAACTTGTAATTTTTATATCCTTTTTTCCCAGTAATCTTAGAATTTCTCTGTTGCCTCTGCCTACATGTTTTCTTGCTCTATGTTTTTCCTCTTTATGGCAGTTACTTGACTATTGGATTTCCTATTTCTGGATTGTACATGAATTTGTATATCAGTAACCAAGTAGTTAGGTCTTCTACATAATGTGTCATTTTGTAAATTCAGGGTTGTTATGTATGCATGTAACCTTCCAATTATCACATTACCTGGATGATATTTAAATATTCCCTAGTTTGTGCAACATACTTGTTGGATATTCAAAATTGTGCGTTTATTCATCTACCTTTCATTCATCTTACTGTTATCAGTTTGCTGAATAACTTTTAAGTAAATTGCTGAATATAAAATTAGCATGAATGATTCATACTTTACAACCCTGTATCAATCTCTTAGTGCCATGCATCTTTGACATTTGTTTTCTAACATAACTACCAATTATTGGATCATTTAATGGATGGACTTTGATATATGCCAACTGCTGTTAAATTTAGAGAATTAGAAGTTCTTTTCTTGAATTTGTTTTGTGTAGAACTCAGGCTGTTTGGTGGCAATATGTTTAAGGACATAAACGTTGGCCAATTTACAATTAGAACCTTATTGTTTAAAATGCAACAAGAAGACCCCTAACATTTGTGAAACATTTAAATTAAACCCTTCCATCATTGATTTCGTTAAAACTGATGTTAAAAAACCAAATAATGTGGTGGAAAATAGGAAGGACTGAGAGCTGGCGAGTTGTACATCTGATGAATTTGTATGAGAGCTAGCGTTCTGGAATATGGGAAATCTATTGCACTTGATGTAAAATATATATATTATAGAGGATAAAAAAAAATAGGAGTAGAAAGAAGACAAAACTAATGAGATGTATTATAAAAGTCTGATACTGGATACAAAAAAAAAAAAAAAACTATGAATTCTATTTAAAGAAAATCAAACTAACTACCTCCTGAAGAAATGTAGCAAACTTAGCCACGTACTGTTAACAAACTCTTACGTGGCCACAAGACAAGGACCAGTTTGACCACTTCATGCACTCACCTAAAAACTTGGTTTAATTAAAAATAATTATAATAACACTTGAGCTTACTATCAAATAGTTTTCAATACAGAAGAGTGCTTTGGCCTTTAATATTTTGAGATTAAATTCCACTCGAATTTACTATCATAAAGTTAATTGAGCTTACATTTTTGGATGCATCTACCTGCTTACTTTATAATTTACAATATGTAATTATCATAGAGTTATGTGGAATAGATTTTTCCCATTAAGTTAGGGAGAAATTCAATAAATTTAGCTTAACCATTTTCATTTGTGAGAGAGGCATGTCCACGATGGGGTCAAATTTCATCTATGGGACTTGGATGGGTACTGATGTCCTTAAACTTTAAATCCACCTCTCTAAATTCATTGTCTCACATTCTTGAAAGGACAGTAAGTTTCAGTAAACAATCGGTAATATGTTTTTGGAAATTTTATATGGTGTATTGGTTGAATTATTAATATTTGTACAGTGTGTTGATAATTAATATAGGACATGTTGATAGAAAATTGAGATTATATTAATTATTATATGTTTTGATATCTAATAATTTGAAAATTTTATTGGAAATTTGTAGGTATTGGAGCTTGATTAAATGCTGCTAAAGATAACAACATGAAAGGCACGTGCATCATTGATTGCTGCTTGTGATAAATAATAAATAGTTTAGAAAATTACTGTAAAGTTTTAATTTTTTTTTAGCATATTGTGAAAAATCTTATTAGTGGTGATTTTAAGTAATATTATTTAGTTTGAATTAGTACCTTTTAAGTATTGTATAATTGTATAATTTAATGTGGTTTTATGATATTATATTTTTTAAATTAATAGTATTGTTGTAGCATTATTTGGATTAAATTAGTGCTTTTTAAATATTGTACAATTTAATATAATTTTATAATATTATATTTTTTAAATTAATAATATTGTTATTAATATTGCATAATTATTATTTATATAAATTAAATTTTTGGTGTAATAATAATAATAATAATAATAAATTAAATTAAAAATAATTAAAAAAAAATTAAATAATTTTTACGACGGAATAGCGACGGAATTTTTGGTCGCTAATATTTTTTTTTAATATTTCTGGTGACTAATTTAGGGGTTATTTAGCGACGGAATATTTTGTTTTTAGCGACTGTTTTATGATTTAGTCGCAAAATTTTTGCGACGGCTCTATTAGCGATTGTTAGTCGTTTTGTCGCTAAAAGTAAATAGCGACGGAATTTAATGAATTAGCGACGAAAATTTTTTTTTGTAGTGAAAGTAAGGAAACCAATCGTGAAAAGAAAGGAGAGAGGCAGATGGTCAAAGTAAATCCAAAAATTAACTATGCTACTAAATGCCACCTATCCCATTAATTACATGTTTATCTTCTTTTACCCTTAATCTCTTTTTATTTTATGTAGTAATAGCCAAACTCTTGCCACATGTCACATCCCTACAATGCCATGTGTCACTCTCCTACAAGTCACATATTAAAAATTCTAATTTAATTACCCTACCACCCGATGGGTTCTGTCGCGCCTGCGACGCTTATCGCGCTCAAGACAGGACTCTCACGCTCAACATCTAATCTCTTTCTGAACAAAATTCAGTAATTCTTCTAGGGCTACTTCGGGGTGTTACAGGAGCCGTGTGTGGAGGCCCTCCACACGCGACCTTGTGCTTTTCCCTGTTGGAAAAAAAAAGGGTCAGACTTCGATTTCTTTTTTTTCATGTGTTTATGTTATTTTTGAACACAGAGAATTAAAAGGTTTTTTGTCCATTTTCCATTTTAGAACAAGACAGGAAATAAAATGGGACTTGCTTTCATTTTCAGGGGGGCTGTATTTTTTCAAGAAAAAAAAAGTTTTCTTCTCTCAAGCCAAGGGCAGACGAAACCTCCTTCAAAAAATTCTTTAAACATTTTTTTTTCAAGTTTCAATTTTTTCATCTTCTCTGAAGAATATTTCACCCCTAGTTTGATTGAACAAGAAAAATTAATTTTCTTTACTCGATCATCCCACCAAAATATTTTCAACAAAAATATTTTTTTGGGTTAATTTATTTTAAAGCATAGATTTTTATATTTTTTGGGTGTTTATCATCGTAAATTCGACGAGGAGGACGGATCAAGACATCGCTTTTTTCGATCTATAAAATTCTGAGGGTAAACACTTTGGACCCATTCGCATTTTTTTTTTTTAATTTTTTTTGCATATCTTTTATTGTTGTTAGTATTATTTTCTATCACTACTATCATATTTATAATTTATTCCTAACATCTTAAGGTGAGTAGTGTTGTTACATATAACTTTAATTTGTTTTTTTGTGGCTTTAGTCTCAATGTGGTTGACGTCGACCCCACTGTTGCTATTGTGTTTCTTTTATCATCAATTTATTTGTTAAGTTTGCTATGAACAAGGCCTCCATTAGCATTATCATCCTTATATCATTACTATCAGTGTTATTGATTCATGTCTATTTTGTGTCATGCTACTATTATTATTACCATGGGTATTATGCTACTATTGCCACTTTCATATTTTCATCATCATCATCATCATTATTATTATTATTATTACTTTACGTTATGTTTATTTATTTTATAATTTTATTGTTATTTATTACTTATTATTATTATTATTATTATTATTATTATTATTATTATTATTATTATTTATTGGCATTTCTGTGCTATTATCATCATTATTATTATTTTATTTATTCATTATTGGTATTATTGTGTTATATTAATATTATTGTTAATAGTATTATTTAATCTATGTTTATTTTACATTATTTGTTATTTTATCACTATTATTATTATTATCATTATATTATTTGTTTATTATTCTGTTACATTTATGTGTTCTATACCCCTATCATTTTATATTGTAATCATTACGTTATGTTATTGCTATTACTATCCCATGATTGTTTATTGTTGAAATTATTATTATTATTATTATTATTATTATCATTTCGTTTTTTCCATCATTGTTATTATTATCTTTTTCTTCAGCTTGATTTATTTTAATTCCTTTTTGCGTGTAAATTGTTTGTTATTAAATGAATATGCCCAATATTTATTTCGTCTTTACTTGGTTAATTTTTAGAATTATTACTAATATTTCTTTTATGTCATTTTCTGTCTGAGATTTAATATGACGTGCATTATGTGAGCGTTCTCGTGACCACCCAGATGGGTCACGACGCGTAGAGGACTACGTTGTTTGGTGAGGCCTTTCCTATTCCTTCTCTTTATGTTGTGTTTGTTTGTAAATAAATATTTTGTTCATACACGCGTGAGATAAAAAATTACAAAAATTTTTTTATAATTAAATTGGCAGTTTTACTAATAAAATTGGGACCAATGTCTCTCATTTTAACCAAGAAATGTAAAATGACACAATAAAACGAAGAGCTAATTTTCTCCAAAAATGGAATCACTCATCCCAGGTTTTCAATCCAACAATCGATAACTTTTCGAACCCTCTTTAAATAAATGCGAAAGAACCAATGTTCCTAAACCTTCAAACGCGAGCGAAGGGACCAATAAAACAAACAAATGTCCCGATTTATGTATGTTTTTCTTATATTTGATTTTGTTTGATTGTTTCAAATTTACATTCATGTATTTCCCTTTGGGTTCTTGTAATTAATTTTAGGGCAACATTATTCAGTTTCCATTTTTCATTGGGGTTATATTCCGCCCTAAATTTCTCTTGTAATCGTGTGCTTGGCGTGTTTACTGCTTTCCTTTATTGCTTTATTTACTACTATCTTTACAGCTTTTTATTTATCGCTTTTGAATGCTTGCGATGCGCCTTTTAATTTAAATGTATTAATCGTAAGAGATAAGAGATAGAATTTTAGGAGGTTAAAAACTCATTTATAATTAATCAAAGCATAAATAAGAGTGAAGTTCCGAACACTATCTCTGGTTTAGACCGTAGAGGTTAGATGACCTTTCCTAATTTCTCATAAATTGGGTGGCGACTCCAAAATACCTCAAAGGTGCCTAAAGGTACCATGAGGCTAGATGATCCTTTCAAATGTTCTATTGGGAAGGAGATATCAAGATGTCTCATGGCACCCAAGATCAAAAAGATGCGAACCAATCCCTCGAATCCTAAAAGCGGGTTCAACGAGGGCCTTTGCTAGGTTCGGCGTGCGTCATAGTCATCATCTTCCAAGGTAGTGCGTCCCTTGTGGATTTTTACACTAGCTTTACTTTGCGGGAAGTGCGTCCTTTTTGGATTTTCACACAACCCTATGCCTTACTTTTTTCTGGGGTGAACCCAACTCACTCCAGCGGCTCTTATTTTATTTTTCTTTTCCTTATATTTTTCTTTCTTTATTTTCAGATATGGCTGCCAGAGAAGTTGAAGTTGCTGTCAGAACCACCTCCCAGGGTCATCTGTCAATACTCTAAGAGGCATTTCCTTCCCTGTCAACGACTGTACTCATTCGCAACTCCCAACGAGGGCATCACCAGATTTGGCGAGATAATAGATGAGGGTATTACTTTTATGAGCACTTGGCTTGCCCTATCTACCGTGGTAGTCGATGGCTCTTCGGGGTGTGTCCCCCTATGTGGGCTTCGCAAAGCCACTTTTCTCATCACAGGCCGCTGTGCTGGACAGCTCGGGATGACTCAAGATGTGGTAAGGCTCCCTTTATCTTTTCGAGGTAGAGTTCTATCCTCGGCCTTTGCTTCCCGATATCATGATCTCTTGGTTGAGTTACCGGTGAAGACCGTCATAACCTCCTTCGAAAATCATTCTGTTACTTTTACCAGTATATATAAGAGATGGGTTCTCAGCCTTGCAGTTGATAATAGGACTCGATGACTTAGGCACTTGCCCGATGAGAGTAGTGATAGAGCCTAGTTTAGATTTGTATGCATTTTGAGCGATGTATTTCTTTTTAAAACAGAACTAGAAAATAATGCAAATAAATAAATTCAGTTTTATTTCATTTCACAAAGTTGTGTACATTTCAGCATGATTTTAGTATACATGATCATCATTTAACACTAATTCAAAATGCAAAGCTACATTTACTAATGGAACAAAACTTGATAGCATCAAACTCCTGTTACCAATCAGCCCTCTCGGGTTTTCTTGATTGGACAGTTTCTCTCAAGCCTCTAATTTTTGCCCAGGATGCCCTTTTTTCTATTTTCACCGTCACGAGGCACCCAATTTTAGCAAGGCTGCCTTTTTTCGGGTTTTGACCCGCGGGGCTTTTATTCTCTTCTTTTGATTTTTACTATCTTTAGCTATGGAACCTCTTGAGTCTGTCAACATTGATTGGCTCCTTAAACTCATTACCATCGCTGTCTGCAAGAATTACTGCCCCATTCGACAACAGCTTATGGAGGATGAAAGGGCCTTCCCATATTGGTCTGAATTTCCCCTTGATGTCAGGAGCGCCTGGTCTCATCTGTTTGAATATCAGATCTCCTTCCTTCAGCAGGTGTTTCTTGACTTTCTTCCCAAATGACCTGGCTAGCCTTTTCTGATAAATCTGATTATGATAATAGGCCCTTAATCTACTCTTATCTAGCAGGTTTAGATGTTGTAACCGCTATTGTTTCCACTAAGTCTCCGGAATTTGAGCTTCCATAATTACCATCAATGACCTGAGTTTAATTTTGACTGGCAATACCGTTTCTGTCCCGTACACTAAAGAATATGGTGTGGCACCTATAGATGTTCTGACAGTCGTTCTATAATCCCAAAGTGCAAAAGGCAACTTTTCCTGTAACACCCCCAACTCCCAAACATAGCATAACGAAGGACAGAGAGCTACGATTAGTGAAGGGTGCTATCGGACGAGACACTGACTTAGCAAAACAGAAGACGGACTAATAAAATTTCTAACATCTAGAACCTCAACCACATACACATCCTAAACTTATCTCACACACACCATCATTTGCACTAAAGATTATTACATCTCAATACAAAGGCTAAATAAATGAAATTTAATTACATGCCAAAATCAAAAACACTTCCTATGAAAATCTAGCGATTCATTGGCCAAAACTCAGTGGACCGCTGCGCTACTCTGATCTACTAACCCGCACTGACAAACAACCATGCTAAGAGATAACGTTTAGTCGGGCGAAACAAATAATGGGCAGCCACTCACAGTGATTGCCAAGGCAAACACATGCAAATCAATATATATATATACATAAACATAAAGTACACCGGTTAAAACTATCATAAATTCGTATTCTTATTCTCATACGAAAACCTAAACAATTTCTTAAACACACTCATTTATATACCATAACCAGAAATAACTTTATTACCTTTTTAAAGTCACAATAACATTATACTTACTAATTGTTTACCTAATTCATTTAATTAACCATATTAATAGTTATACCTCATAGGTTACCAAAAATACATTTTGCTAGTCAAAAATATTAAACCTTACCAATTCCCATACTTACTAATAGTTCCAAAATCATGCAAATAATAGTATTACTATTTAAGTCAAAACCTTTCATTTGTTCAAACCTTTACGTATTCAAAACTATACGTATTCAAAACTAAACAAAACATTTCGATTCTCAGATTTGGTTCGGGCTTAAAATAAATATTTCAAGTTTCCTACGTATCCCTATAGTAGGGAATCAGAACCACATAGATCTACAGAGAACTTTATGCACACATATTCCAAATTTAATCTTAACTCATTTCCTAAATTTAATTATCTATATCATACTTAACACTTTATTATTCCTTACTTACCAATCAATATATAATTTACTGTATTCATTAAAATCAACAACAAGGCACATGAATTCCTTACCAAAATAGTTACAGTAATTATCCAGGCTAAGGTCCAGAAGGTAGATAACACAATACATACCTGTATTCTCAATTTAAATATATAAACGGATATATTCATAGAGCTCATTTACTGAGTACTTAACTATAGCAAATATGCATATCAATCATTTAAAAAATTCTTACACAGACTTTACATAGACAATCATACTCATAACTTATGAACAGATTAATAACAGGCATTTCTCACATACGAATTCTTATGCAAACAGTATTCATTCGTACACACTTATCAGAACAACATTATTTGTTATATCTCTTTTCATTTACGGACATTTACTTGTTATACAAAACACATTGGCTCCCAAAGATACCACACATTTTCGCATAGGTAAAGGATCTAGAATATTTAAGAGCATAAGGCACAAGCTCAATATCTTAACACTAACTTTCAAAGCTTATTTGCATAACTTTTTTTGCACATCATTACAGAACTTATCGATTTATTCACATTCTTTTATTCTTTTAATTGCCTGCTAAGTCAATGGGGTGGATAAACGAGTAAATAGAACACATTGGGAGTACTCGAGGGTACAATCGAAAAGCAACATCTTTATTTTCTCGTCAAAAACGTTTTCACATTGGGGGATCTTAAACAAGATCCATACACATTGAGGATCGCGAGGATCCGAACGGGGACCTGATCAGGATCCAAATAGAATAAGGGGCTGTAGCATCATAACTCTATAGGCATGCCTATCTATCCACAACCGACTCAGCAGGCTAAATTTTCCATATCATTATTAAATTCGTCACATTTTCACATACATGTACATTCCATCAAATACTCATCACATTCTTTCATTTTTATTAGGCATATGCATTCATATATTAGCACATTATACGTATTAATTACATTTATCATATTCAAAACTAATCATGCATTCATTTAAACTTAACAGATAAGTTTACATTTCATTACATATAAACATTTACAACACAGTAATGGTGGATCAAATTCTTATATTTCAATAATTACTATGCATGGGAAATACATCAAAAAACTTACATTTTAAATCATAAATACATAACATAAGTGAGAAACCATGCAAAGAAGAAGTTTTTCAAAAATAGTATAAGGCAGAGAGGGGATTGTCGCGATCGCGATGGGAGTTCGCGCTCGCGTCAGTGGCCAAGCTTGCCCTGCGGACATCATGAGTCATGATCAGTGACACGGCGTAACATAGAAGAACAAATCAGGCACAAGAGGGAGAGGAGTCTGCCACGAATCGTGCCTAATGACACGACCCGAGCTCCAAGTGCACGACTCATGCACATGATCGTGCACAAACCATTTGCACGACTCGTGAACAAACCAAGTGCGCGACTCGTGCACACCAACTCCGATAACTCAGCTGGTAGCGAAGAACCCCTCTCTGTCGCAATCGCGATAAGTATCGTGCTCACGACAGATTCACGTTTTCTAGATTCCATCGAAAAAAATTACAGAAATCCTTCTTCCAAAAATCACACCCAAAACTCCAAAAATCAATTCAAACTTCAACTTACCTTGGATCAAGCATATCCCATCATAACAAACAGCATAAACACAACTTTTACAACAATTAATACAATCAATCCATGAATTAACATAATCAAAACTCCAACAATCGCAAACCCAAAAAGATTATAGTAAAATCCATCCAACTCAAATTTGCTCCCATAATTCATCATTCATGCATCACAACTTAAATCAAAACAAGACTCAAAACACTTATACTAACATGAACCTCATAATCGTCAAATTTTCAGAAATTCAAGGAAGAACACAAAATCATAAAAATGCACATAAATCCCAAACCTGACTTCCTTTGCTCCTACTGGCTTCCTTGTTTGATCTTTCTTATTTCAAAACCCATCCAAAATCTTTCTCATCCAAAATTCTCAGCAATAACACAAACACACACATAAAACATAAATCTAGGGTTTTATCCAAATCAAAATAGATAGAAGGAAACAAAACTAAATCTTACCTCTCTTAACAACCTCTTCACTTAAATCACTTGATCTAATTAACTTCATCATCAATCTTGAGTTTAGATCATAGGGGAAACACAAGGCATTGAAACAAGAAGGAAAAGAAGAAGAGGAAGAAGAAAGAAAGAACGAGAGAACGAAAAAGGGAGAGGACAGATTTTCTATCTTCTCTCTCCTTCTCTATCCTCTTTTATACACCTCTTATCCCCTTGCCACTTGTAACATTTCCATTGGTCCAATTTAGATATTTATGTCAAATTCTCTTTTTTTAATCCTCCAACTCCCGTAACCTCATACATTGATACTCATAACTTACTAATCCATCACATTGGCCCACTCAATAAATTTTATTCTTTCATTCAAGTCCGAAATACATACTTCACAATTTACCATTGGTCGCACTTGCCGAAACTTTTACATTAATTCTTAAATTATTCAATTAGCATACCAAACACTTCAACTTGCATAACTTTAGTCACCATTAATCCTCAATATGCTCAAATCCTTCTAGGGTACATTTCGGGTTGTTACAATTCTTCCCTCCTAAAAGAATTTTGTCCTCGAAATTCACTTACATCTGAAAAATCCGAACGCTATACTCCAATTCACTAACATTCTCTTACACTTCACTTTTCACATACTCACTTGCTTTTACTTATTCTCATCACCACACTCTCAAACCACTTCTTTAACATCGAGAAGATTACACAAATCATAACTTCCTCTTATCCATAACTAAACCCAAACTCTTAAAATTGATTTAAATAAATCTCATACTTCTCTTCTCATTATCTTACATCCAAGTCAATCAGAACAATCATTACTTTAACCACTAATTGGAAACCAAAGCACATACACTTCACACATAAATCATTTAACTTACAACCTTTTGCTACACAATTTCTCAATATTTCAAAAACATCCGGCACACATGCTATTTTCCTTACTAATAATACTCGTATCCTACTCCAAAATCTTTACACATTCATTCATGCAAGATTCCAAAATATTCCTTCTACTTAGTTCTGACTATAAACATAATACATTCTCCTTAACAATTGCTATGCTCTTAAATCACACCTAATCTTAATATCAAATACACAATGTACACCCTGTCAGCTTTTTCTCAATTTGAAAATGCATACACAAATGCTTCTCGTGTGTGATCAAAAGATAATGATGCAATGAGGATATGATGGTTCATGTATGCAAGATGATGCAGAAATGAAATCAATGCTATAATAATGCACTTTTCCCCATCCCCATGGTTCAACACAATTATATTCAAATAATTTTCTAGAGAAAGCTGATAGGCATACAGAGCATCACTATAATCTTACAAAAATCCAAACACTCTTTATTTCCAAAACATCGAAATATCTATTCCCATAAGATAACCATATATCAATGCACTTCAAGATCTTCCATGAAACCTTCTCTTTAAGCCACCTATTATCAAATAACATCTTAACAGAACTCTGATAACTCATCTAACAAACACATTCTAAATTGCACACACTCATAATAATTCAAGGCAGGTAGATCGTGACCTACCGAGCCAACACTTAACTAAACACTTTATCAAATCGGAAGGTTTCCATTCCCAAAACATATTTAAAGGATAAGGTCTCTCGCTTTGGCCAATGCTAAACTATACAGACACACTTCAAAACACCTAATTAACTAGAACCGACTAAACCGAAGCTCTTATACCACTAATTGTAACACCCCCAACTCCAAAACATAGCATAACGAAGGACAGAGAGCTACGGTGAGCGAAGGGTGCCACCGGACGAGACACTAATTGTCACACCCCAACCTATAACATGGATACTTCTACTCGTAACTAGAGCGAGATGGATCCAAGATAGATAGGAGTGTCACACCCCACTAGTACACACTTTCAAACATTACATACAGAATAACATATCCGGTATAAATAAAAACTTTAAGAGAAAGAAGAGAGATACAGAACAAAATGGATACTTTTATTAATATACAAAAAGAAAGTCTTTACATGTTACAATAGGTTACAAAAAGAACCAATTTACAAAAGCCCAAGATACATTGTTCCAAAGGGCTAACAAAATATTATATCAATTATAAAAGAAAGGAAAGCCTATACTATAAAACTTCCAATCTCTAGTTGCGTTGGCCTTCCCGATGCGACACGCCCAAACCACGGTAATCAAAACCTTCCACACTTGCACGGATAAACACCCGTGCTAAGAGAAATCGCTTAGTGGGGAAACATAGAATGCATAACCGTCACTCACAGTGACGATGACAGAAAACATATGATAACAATACAATTATGGGCATATAATCATACATAGTTAATTTAGATATTTGCATTCTCATCCAAAGATTCTTGTACAAAACACAATGACACCTGCTTATTCATAATGAGTGGATAACGAGTACACATAGATACTTGAGAGTATCGGTATCATATTTCAAACACATAGATACCCGGAGGTATCAAAATATTCTATTTGTTTTATTCCAAATTGTTTTCACATAGAATCTTAAGAAAGATTCAGACAGAAGGATCGCGAGGATCCGATCGGGGGATCTGATCAGGGTCCAAAGTCGTACACATAGCTGCAGCGGCACATAACTCTATTAGGCATGCCTAACTATCCACTTATCCGACATTAGCAGGTTATGCAAAATCTTATCACGTTTACATATATATTATTCATTCAAATAGATAGTCAAAGCTTAATGAAAACTGCATGCAAAAGAAATTAAGTCAATAAGCAAAAAGGAAACGAAATCAAATTTGGAAGCTGCGTCTGTCGCGCTCGCGACAGAGACCGAAACACATCTCCCCTCCAAGTCTCGCGGTCGCGAGAGAGTCTCGCGCTCGCGAGAGGGCGAAGGCTTCCAAGTCTATCGCGCTCGCTATCACCGTGCGCTCGTGACAGAAAGGGTCCTGCACATACTCGGAGGTTGAGCGCTCTGTCGCGCTCGCGACATATGTTGCGCTTGCGACAGAGAGTTCCCTTTCGAGCTCTCAGCGCGACACTTCTCGCGCCGGCGCGAGGGCTGAAACCTCCGCGCTCTGTCGCGCTCGCGACGGTGTCGCGATCGCGACAGACACGGGTTTTTCAACTCTTACGCCCAAAATCTGCAGAAATCTCATACAATTCACATCCAAACTTCCAAATTGATTCTAAACCTTAAAATTAAGCAACGCAAGCATTCACAACTCCTAACATGATTAAAAACCCAGCTTTACCACCATTTATCTCAATTAAATCAAGTCGATTACATGTCCAATTGCAAGAATTTCCAAAACAGCACATTTAACAACAATTATCACTATTCACATAATTTCTCACAAATCCTTCAACAATATTCATTCTCTAGCATCTCATATCATGTTTAATGTAATTTAAATTACACAACACAACTTACAACCCCCAATCAAAACCAAAAGCATAATTATCCAACTCAATTCGCATGTATACATAAAAGATGAACATTCCCAAACCTTCTCTCCTTAGCTCCTATTCGCGAGCTCCGCTCCCGCTAGCGATTTCTTTTCCTTTCGCCGGTCTAGGAGCCTCCTCTGAACCACAAACCCACCATAACCAAGATCAATTCTAAAACAACCCATAAACAAATACATATAAACTAAAACCTAGAGAAGAGGAAGAAGAAGAATCTAAAACACCCATAACCCCAACTCACCTTTAAACTTCAAAAATCACAAGCTAAGCAACTCAATCTACTCAAGGGAAAGGAGAGGGAGCAAGATCGGGCCAAGAAGAAGGAAAAACAAAGAAGAAAGAAGAAGAAAAGAGGAAAATGGCGTGAAGAAGAGAGGGAGAACGGGAAACCACAAGGAAAGGGCTGACTTCTCTCTCACCAAACCCATTAAATGCCCACTTATCCCCTTTGCCACATGTCACTCTCTCCTTAAGACAAATGTCCCCCAACATATCCTACTCCCATACTCTAATATACACCCTAGGCTATCTCTTACTCACACCCTACCTCCATACATTCACTCATACATTAGTTTAATTCCTCCTCTCATACTAATACACACATATATACAATAAATAAACCAATTTAACACATACATGCAACACAAAGAAATACACACATACAGACACGGACAGGCTCAAACTACTGGGGTGGTTTTGGGGTGTTACAATACTCCCCCACTTAACAGAATTTCGTCCTCGAAATTCTTACCTGTTCCAAATAACTGAGGGTATTGTAATCTCATAGCTTCTTCTGGTTCCCATGTAGCTTCTTCAATACCGTGATGTTGCCATAGAACTTTGACCAATGGTATCTATTTATTCCGAAGCTGTCTGATTTCCCTATCCAAAATCCTTTTCGGTTCCTCATCAAAAGAAAGGTCTGGTTGAATCCGAATATCTTGCACTGGTAACACATGCGAAGGATCTGACCGATATCTCCTGAGCATAGATACATGAAAAACATCATGTAATCTAGCTAACTCCATAGGCAAAGCTAATTGATACGCTACTGGACCTACTTTTCTCAAAATCTCATATGGCCCAATAAAACGTGGGCTTAGCTTGCCTTTCTTGCCAAAACGGAAAACCTTTCGCCACGGTGACACTTTCAAGAAAACCTTGTCACCCACTTCATACTGAATATCTCTGCACTTCAAGTTAGCATAAGAACGTTGTCGGTCCTTAGCTGTTTTTAAGTTCCGTTGCACCACCCTCACTTTCTCTTCGGTATCCCGCACTATATCCGGACCTATCATAGCCTTTTCTGACAGTTCAGTCCAACATACTGGGGTTCTACATTTTCGCCCATACAGTGCTTCGTAAGGGGCCATACCAATACTCACCTGATAACTGTTATTATATGCAAACTCCATCAAAGATACATACCGATCCCAGCTTCCTGAGAACTCTAACACACAACCCCGGAGCATATATTCCAAAACTTGAATAACCCTCTCTGACTGACCATCGGTCTGTGGATGGAAAGCAGTGCTGAAATTTAACCGTGTTCCCAAAGCCACCTGAAGTTCTTTCCAAAACTTGGATGTAAAACGAGGATCTCGGTCTGATACAATGGATAACGGAATCCCATGCAATCGGACTATCTCATCCACATACAGTTCCGCCAACTTGTCCATCGAATAATCCACTCGCACTGGTAGAAAATGCGCAGACTTCGACAATCGATCCACTATAACCCATACCGAGTCATGCTTACGCTGAGTCATGGGCAAACCAGATACAAAATCCATCGTGATGTCATCCCACTTCCATTGGGGAATGGGTAAGGGATGAAGCAATCCCGATGGTACTTGATGCTCGGTTTTCACTTGCTGACAGGTAAGGCACCTAGAAACAAATTCTGTTATCTCTCTTTTCATTCCTGGCCACAAGTAAAATTGCTTCAAATCTTGATACATCTTGTCTCCACCAGGATGCATAGTGAAGACTGATGAGTGAGCTTCCTGCAATAGCTTCTTTCTTAATTCACCCACACTAGGTACACATAACCGATTACCGTGTCTCAACACTCCTTCACTGTCTAACAAGTATTCAGTCCGCTTGCCCTCTTTCACTGCTTGACAAACACGCTGTAACACATGATCATTTAACTGAGCCTTTGCAATTTCCGATCTCAAACTTGGCTTAACTTTAAGTCGAGCAATCAAAGCACCTTCTGAATCAAATCTCCATCTACCTCGACTAGCCAATAGCACAGACATAGACTTTCTACTGAGAGCATCTGCTACCACGTTAGCTTTACCCGGATGGTAGTCAATGATACAATCATAATCCTTGAATAGCTCTAACCACCTCCGCTGCCTCAAATTCAACTCCTTTTGTGTTAACAAATACTTAAGACTCTTGTGATCGGTGAAAATCCTGCACTTCTCCCCATACAAGTAATGCCGCCATACCTTAAGCGCAAACACTACCGCTGCTAACTCCAGATCGTGAGTCGGGTAATTCTGCTCATGAGGCTTCAACTGTCTTGATGCATAAATTACCACTTTATTCCCTTGCATCAAAACGCAACCTAACCCAATTCCCGAAGCATCACTGTACATAGTGTATTCCTTACCCGAAACTGGCTGTGTAAGTACAGGAGCTTTAACCAATAACTCTTTTAAATGATCAAAACTGGCTTGACACTTTTCAGTCCATACAAACTTGACATCCTTCCGAAGTAGCTTGGTCAAAGGAGATGTTAACACTGAGAATCCCTGAACAAACCGTCGGTAATACCCTGCTAATCCCAGAAAACTTCTCACTTCAGGTACACTCTTCGGAGGCATCCAATTAACAATTGCTTCAATTTTACTTGGATCAACCCGTACACCTTCTGCTGACACCACATGTCCAAGGAAAGCTACTTCTTTCAACCAAAACTCACACTTACTGAGTTTCGCATACAGTTGATGATCCCTTAACATCTGCAATACCAACCTAAGATGTTCCTTATGCTCTTTGCGGTCTTTGGAGTACACCAAAATGTCATCAATAAATACCACAACAAACTTGTCCAGATACGGTCGAAAAACTCGGTTCATCAGATCCATAAAGGCTGCAGGCGCGTTTGTCAAACCGAAGGGCATCACTAGAAATTCATAATGGCCATAACGCGTCCGAAAAGCCGTCTTCGCCACATCTGCTTCTTTCACCCCTAACTGGTAATAGCCTGACCTTAAATCTATCTTAGAAAATACCCCAGCTCCTTTCAACTGATCAAAGAGGTCTTCAATCCTTGGCAATGGATACTTATTCTTAATAGTCACTTTATTAAGCTATCGATAATCAATGCACATCCGAAGGGTTCCATCTTTCTTCTTAACAAACAGCACTAGAGCGCCCCACGGTGATACACTAGGCCGAATGAATCCTTTATCCAACAACTCTTGTAACTGACTCTTCAATTCTTTCAATTCCATTGGAGCCATTCTATAAGGAGCCTTAGAAATCGGAGCTATCCCCGGCAGAATTTCTACTGACAGTTTAACTTCTCTCTCGGGAGGTAACCCCGGTAATTCTTCCGGAAAGACACCTACAAAATCTCTTACAATCGGAATGTCTTGAATCTTAACTTGACCTCTCCGAGAATCCAAAACCACCGCCAAAAAGGCTTCACATCCTTTTCTAATAAATCTTCTGGCTTTCATAGCTGATACCACATTATGCAAAGAGCTACTTCCAATTCCCTTCACAACAACAGGCATTTGATCTTTATCCTTCAGAACCATTACTTTCCTATGACAATCCACCACCGCACGGTGCTTATCCAACCAATCCATCCCCAAAATAATATCAAACTCATGAAACGGCAAACAAATCAAATCCACCACAAACTCTGTACCCTGAATCTTTAAGGGACATTTCCGACATACCCGATTAACTAAAACACTCTGACCCAGCGGACTGGATACACAAATCTCATATTCCATCTTTTCCTCATTACTCAAACTATCCCATAACTTACCAGAACACACATAGGAATGGGTAGAGCCCGGGTCAATCAAAACATAAACTTCAGAATCGAGCAAAGAGAACTTACCGGCAATCACTTCGGGAGCATTCTGTTCCTCTCGGGCCTTCATAGCATAGGCCCTACCAGACGATGGCACAGGGCGATCTACTGATTCTGAGGCTTCTCTATCTCGAGGCCGTCCACCTCGACCTCTTCCTCTACCCCTATTACGACTTCCTTGGGGTACATTAGATCCAGCTCGGCTCCCTTCCTGTTGTCCCGAAGGATCTCCATATCGACTCGGACAATTCGCAAGTAAATGGTCCGTAGAACCACATCTGAAACAGCCTCCTGTTAACCACCGACACTCACCCCAATGTTGTTTACTACAATGGGTACATCGGGGAGGGCCATCTCCTCTACCGGAGCCCGATCCCCTTGAAGAACCCTGTCTCCTCCCTCTAGGGGCCGGACTAGCTCTAGACTCATCAGCAGGGTTTCCTTGTCATTCCCTCAGCCTCTTTCCTGAAGAAGAGCCACCTCTTGCAGATTTCCTTCTTTGAGCTTTCTCTCTCAAAATATTCTCAGAACGTTCTGCCCTCAAAGCCGCTTGAACTAACTGATAATACTTCACATTCGGAGCCGACATCAATGAAATTAACATCACCTTTAAAGATTCATTCAAGCCTGATTCAAAATGTTGACATCGGAACTCTTCTGTGAGAACCCTTGGTGGTGCATACTTACTCAACTTGGTAAACTCATTTTCATACTCGGCTACAGACATCGTTCTTTGCTTGAGAGTTAGAAACTGCGCCCACTTGGCATCCTTATAAGCTTTAGTTACATACCGGTTCTGAAACTCACCTTCGAAGAATTCCCATGTAATCAGTTCAGGAACCTGCGGTTGACTAACCACCAACCTCCACCAATCATAAGCAGAGCCTTGTAACAAAGACAGGGCACACTCCACTTCTTGCTCTGGTGGACATCTTATCTCCCTAAGTACTCTGGATGTTTTCTCTAACCACATCTCTGCTTTATAAGATTCATCTATGCCAGTACCAAAGAAATCCTCTGCACCATGCTTTCTTAACCTCTCAATAGGTGCACTTGGCGCTGTTACTCTTTCAAGTACTCTTGTCATACTCTGAAGCATCGCTTCCATCGGTCCCATAGGCACCTCAGGTCGCCCCCTAGGAGGTTGAGCCGGACCAGAAACTGAGGGATCCTGCTCTTGGGGATTGGCACTTTCTGCTGACCCCTCAAGTGATCCACGAGCGGACTCCATAACTACAAAATATAAACGCAATGCGCATCAGGCCAACACAACCCCCAACAAACTTACTAACACACTGAAACCCAGTAACCTCTAAACCAAAAAGCTCTGATACCACCTAATATCACACCCCAACCTATAACATGGATACTTCTACTCATAACTAGAGCGAGATGGATCCAAGATAGATAGGAGTGTCACTGTCACACCCCAACCTATATTATGGATACTTCTACTCGTGATTAGAGCGAAAAGGACCCAAGATAGATAGGAGTGTCACACCCCACTAGTACAAACATGCAAACATCACATAGGAATCATATATTCGTATAAATAAAAACTTTAAGAAAAAAGAAGAGGGATACAGAACAAAATGGATTCTTTTTATTAATATATATAAAGAAAGTCTTTACATGTTACAAAAGGTTACAAAAAGAACCAATTTACAAAAGCCCGAGATACATTGTTCCAAGGGCTAGCAAAACATTACATCCATTACAAAAGAAAGGAAAGCCTATACTATAAAACTTCCAATCTCTAGTTGCGTTGGCCTTCCCGATGCGACACGCCCTACCCAAGGCAATCAAAAACCTTCCACACCTGCACGGATAAACACCCGTGCTAAGCGAAATCGCTTAGTGGGGAAAACACAAAATGCATAACCGCCACTCACAGTGACGATAACAGAAAACATATGATAACAATATAATTATGGGCATATAATCATACATAGTTAATTCAGATATTTGCATTCTCATCCAAAGATTCTTGTACAAAATACAATGACACCTGCTTAATCATAATGAGTGGATAACGAGTACACATAGATACTTGAGAGTATCGGTATCATAATTCAAATACATAGATACCCGGAGGTACCAAAATATTCTATTTGCTTTATTCCAAAAATGTTTTCACATAGAATCTTAAGAAAGATTCAGACAGAAGGATCGCGAGGATCCAATCGGGGGACCTGATCAGGGTCCAAAGTCGTACACATAGCTGCAGCGGCACATAACTCTATTAGGCATGCCTAACTATCCACTTATCCGACATTAGCAGGTTATGCAAAATCTTATCACGTTTATATACATATTATCCATATAAATCGATAGTTAAATCTTTAATAGAACAGCATGCAAAAGAAGTTAAGTCATTAAGCAAAAAGGAGAAGAAATCAAATTTGGAAGTCACGTCTGTCGCGCTCGCGACAGAAGCCAAGCTACACCTCCTCGCCTCGACTCGCGATCGCGAGGGATCTCATGCTCGCGAGAGGACGAAAGTGCTACTCTTCTTTCGCGCTCGCGAGGATTGTCGCGCTCGCGACAGAAGGAAGCCTTGCACAAGTTCGGAGCTCGAGTACTCTGTCGCGCTCGCGATAGTTGTCGCGCTCGCGACAGAGAGCTCCCTTGAGTTCCTTGGCGCGACATCTCTCGCGCCAGCGCGAGGGTTGAAACCTCCACATTCTGTCGCGCTCGCGACAGTGTCGCGATCGTGACAGACACGGGTTTTTCAGCTCTTACGCCCAAAATCTGCAGAATTCACACAAAATTCACATCCAAACTTCCAAAGTTGATTCCAAACCTCAAAATTCAGCAATCCAAGCATCCACAACTCATAACATAAATAAGAACCCAACTTTATCACCATTTATCTCAATTAAATCAAGTCAATTACATGTCCAATTCTAAGAATTTCCAAAACAGCAATTTTTAACAACAAATGCAACTATTCACATAATTTCCCATAAATCCCTCAACAATATTCATTCTCCAGTAGCACCACTTATAACCCCAATCAAAACAAAAACACATTTAGTAAACTCAAATCACAAAGATGCACAAAAGATGGACAATCCCAAACCTTCTCTCCTTAGCTCCTAATCGCGAGCTCCGCTCCCGCTAGCGATTTCTTTTCCTTTATCCGGCCTAGGAGCCTCCTCTGAACCACAAATCCACCATAACCAAGATCAATTCTAAAACAACCCATAAACAAATACATATAAACTAAAACCTAGAGAAGAGGAAGAAGAAGAATCTAAAACACCCATAACCCCAACTCACCTTTGAGCTTCAAAATCAAAAGCCAAACAACTAAATCTTCTCAAGGGAAAGGAGAGGGAGCAAGATCGGGCCAAGAAGAAGGAAAGAACAAGAAGAAAGAAGAAGAAAAGAAGAACGGCGTGAGGAAGAAAGAAGAACGGGAATCAAAGGGAAGAAGAGCTGCCTTCTCTCTTTCTCACCAAACTCATTAAATGCTAACCCATCCACTATGCCACATGTCACTCTCCCCATAAGACACATGTCCCATATCACACCTTACTCCCATACTTTACTATACACACTAATTCATCTCTTAATCACATTTTATTTCCATACACCCACTTATACTATAGTCTAACTCCTCTTCTCACATTAATATACATAAATTAAATAACTAATCCAATTAAACACATACATATAACACATACAAATACACACATACAGACACGGACAGGCTCAAACTACTGGGGTGGTTTTGGGGTGTTACAGTCACACCCCACTAGTACACACTTTCAAACATTACATACAGAATAACATATCCGATATAAATAAAAACTTTAAGAGAAAGAAGAGAGACACAGAACAAAATGGATACTTTTATTAATATACAAAAAGAAAGTCTTTACATGTTACAATAGGTTACAAAAAGAACCAATTTACAAAAGCCCAAGATACATTGTTCCAAAGGGCTAACAAAATATTATATCAATTACAAAAGAAAGGAAAGCCTATACTATAAAACTTCCAATCTCTAGTTGCGTTGGCCTTCCCGATGCGACACGCCCAACCCACGGTAATCAAAACCTTCCACACCTGCACGGATAAACACCCGTGCTAAGCGAAATCGCTTAGTGGGGAAACACAGAATGCATAACCGCCACTCACAGTGACGATGACAGAAAACATATGGTAACAATACAATTATGGGCATATAATCATACATAGTTAATTTAGATATTTGCATTCTCATCCAAAGTTTCTTGTATAAAACACAATGACACCTGCTTAATCATAATGAGTGGATAACGAGTACACATAGATACTTGAGAGTATCGGTATCATATTTCAAACACATAGATACCCGGAGGTATCAAAATATTCTATTTGTTTTATTCCAAATTGTTTTCACATAGAATCTTAAGAAAGATTCAGACAGAAGGATCGCGAGGATCCGATCGGGGGACCTGATCAGGGTCCAAAGTCGTACACATAGCCGCAGCGGCACATAACTCTATTAGGCATGCCTAACTATCCACTTATCCGACATTAGCAGGTTATGCAAAATCTTATCACGTTTACATATATATTATTCATTCAAATAGATAGTCAAAGCTTAATGAAAACTGCATGCAAAAGAAATTAAGTCAATAAGCAAAAAGGAAACGAAATCAAATTTGGAAGCTGCGTCTGTCGCGCTCGCGACAGAGACCGAAACACATCTCCCCGCCAAGTCTCGCGGTCGCGAGAGGGCGAAGGCGTCACTCTCTGTCGCGCTCGCGACGTACGTCGCGCTCGCGACAGAAGGCAACCTTCCAAGTCTATCGCGCTCGCGATCACCGCGCGCTCACGACAGAAAGGGTCCTGCACATACTCGGAGGTTGAGCGCTCTGTCGCGCTCGCGACAGAGAGTTCCCTTTCGAGCTCTCAGCGCGACACTTCTCGCGCCGGCGCGAGGGCTGAAACCTCCGCGCTCTGTCGCGCTCGCGACGGTGTCGCGATCGCGACAGACATGGGTTTTTCAACTCTTACGCCCAAAATCTGCAGAAATCTCATACAATTCACATCCAAACTTGCAAATTCATTCTAAACATTAAAATTAAGCAACGCAAGCATTCACAACTCCTAAATTACACAACACAACTTACAACCCCCAATCAAAACCAAAAGCATAATTATCCAACTCAATTCGCATATATACATAAAAGATGAACATTCCCAAACCTTCTCTCCTTAGCTCCTATTCGCGAGCTCCGCTCCCGCTAGCGATTTCTTTTCCTTTCGCCGGTTTAGGAGCCTCCTCTGAACCACAAACCCACCATAACCAAGATCAATTCTAAAACAACCCATAAATAAATACATATAAACTAAAACCTAGAGAAGAGGAAGAAGAAGAATCTAAAACACCCATAACCCCAACTCACCTTTAAACTTCAAAAATCACAAGCTAAGCAACTCAATCTACTCAAGGGAAAGGAGAGGGAGCAAGATCGGGCCAAGAAGAAGGAAAAACAAAGAAGAAAGAAGAAGAAAAGAGGAAAATGGCGTGAAGAAGAGAGGGAGAACGGGAAACCACAAGGAAAGGGCTGACTTCTCTCTCACCAAACCCATTAAATGCCCACTTATCCCCTTTGCCACATGTCACTCTCTCCTTAAGACAAATGTCCCCCAACATATCCTACTCCCATACTCTAATATACACTCTAGGCTATCTCTTACTCACACCCTACCTCCATACATTCACTCATACATTAGTTTAATTCCTCCTCTCATACTAATACACACATATATACAATAAATAAACCAATTTAACACATACATGCAACACAGAGAAATACACACATACAGACACGGACAGGCTCAAACTACTGGGGTGGTTTTGGGGTGTTACACTAACTTAGCAAAATAGAAGGCGGAATAATAAAATTTCTAACATCTAGAACCTCAACCACATACACATCCTAAACTTATCTCACACACACCATTATTCGCACTAAAGATTATTACATCTCAATACAAAGGCTAAATAAATGAAATTTATTTACATGACGAAATCAAAAACACTTCCTATGAAAATCTAGCGACTCGTTGGCCAAAACTCAACGGACCGCTACGCTACTCTGATCTCCTAACCTGCACGGACAAACAACCGTTCTAAGCAATAACGCTTAGTCGAGCAAAATAAATAATGAGCAGCCGCTCACAGTGGTTGTCGAGGCAAACACATGTAAATCAATATATATATATATATACATAAACATAAAGTACACCGGTTAAAGCTATCATAAATTCATATTCTTATTCTCATACGAAAACCTTGTAAACACACTCGTTTATAGACCATAACCAGAAATAACTTTATTACCTTTTTAAAGTCACAATAACATTATACTTACTAATTATTTTCCTAATTCATTTAATTAACCATATTAATAGTTATACCTCATAGGTTACCACAAATACATTTTTCTAGTCGGAAATATTAAGCCTTACCAATTTTCATACTTACTAGTAGTTCCAAAATCATGCAGATAATAGTATTACTACTTAATTCAAAACCTTTCATTTGTTCAAACCATTGCATATTCAAAACTAGACAAAACATTTCGATTCTCAGATTTGGTTCGGGCTTGAAATAAATATTCCAAGCTTTCTATGTATCCCTATAGTAGGGAATCAGAACTACGTATTTCTATAGAGAACTTTACGCACACATATTCAAAATTTAATCTTAACTCATTTCCTATATTCAATTATCTATATCATGCTTAACACTTTATTATTCCTTACTTACCAATCAATACATAATTTACCGTATTCATTAAAATCAACAACAAGGCACATGAATTTCTTACCAAAATACTTACAGTAATTATCCAGTGTGACGAGCGCCGAACCCCGGGATACCCCGAACTGCCCGCTTTTAGGGCTTTCGAGAGAGGTTCATAAAAACTTGTAAGGAATTACAAGTGCGTCTATTTTGGGCAACAAGGAGGTTTCTTGGAGTCGCCATCCAATAGAACATTGGAAAAGGTCATCTAGCCTCAGTGAGCCTAAGACAGTGCTGCTATGTCCATTTTGACAAGCCGAAAGTGTCTTGGAGGCCCCACCCTAATAGAACATTAGGATGGCCCTCTCGTCTTATGGAGCTTAGGATTATGCAAGTTGAGCCTTTTTCGGGACACAAAAGGTGTCTTAGAGGCCCCACCCCAATAGAACATTGAGGTGGCCCTCTCGCCTCGTTGAGCTCAAAGATCAGAGAAGGTTCAAGACTTCTCATTTATTTATACCTTGGTTAAGTTTATGATTGAGTTTTGAATTTAGCGTTTCATCCCATTTCTCATTCAATTCAGTGCAATTTAATTAAAGCGCATGGTTGCTCATTCAAGGAAAGCGATAAATAAAAGTATAACTAAAATGAAGCGTATGAAAATAAATTACAACAAAACTAGGGGCGGAATACAACCCCCATTGTAAATAAAATACACATCATACATAAAACGGGTTATTTATTAAGGATGAGGACATTGGTCCTTGCATGCATACTTTAAAAAAGGGTGTTAAAGGTAATGGTTATTTGGGTATAAAAAAAACTAGGACATTGTTCCCATTTTTATTTAGAAGAAAAACTAAATTAATTAATATAAATATTTTTGTGTTTTTCTTTTTAAACGTGCATAAATAATTTTATTAAAGATTACATAGTAAAATAAATGAACAATCCGAATAAGTAAAACAATACAAACAATCAAAAATTAAGGAAAAGACCACGCCAAACGAGCCTCCTGGATTTCCCCGTGTGCTCGCGAAAATTGCCAAGCAAAAAAAATAAGTTTTGAAATAAAAATAAACACAAATAAAATAATATTAGTAATTAAATCAATAAGATCAATTAAACGTATAAAATAATAAATAACAAATTAAAATAAATAAAATGAGGTGACATCAAAAGAATGATAAATGAATTAAAATGTTAATCAATCAAAATAAATGAAAAAATGCATTATGAATGACAAAAGGATTAAATGATGTGATTGAAATAAATAAAACATGTTAATGAATTAATACATAAAAATATGAACATGGCAATAATAATAATAATAATAATAATAATAATAATAATAATAATAATAATAATAATAATAATGAAAAAGAATGATATGGTGATAATAACAGTAACCATATTAATAATGATAATAATAACAATAATATATAAACATATTAAATAAAATAAATATACAAATAATAAAATAAATAAATAAATGAAAACAATAAAAGATTTAAATGTTAATCAATTAAATATGAAGAAAAATAAATAAAAGAAAATAAAAAAAAGAATCAAACCCAGAATGTTTACCCTTAGAGTTTGGATTCGATGAAGGTAAAAATGATAATTGATTTCCTTGTTTTTAATTTGCAAAATTGGAGTTGAATATGATAAAAATTGGAATTTTATTCCAAGAAATAAATTGCAAAAAAAATGAAATGAAATAAAAATTTTTAAGAACAAAGAATGAATTTCTTTGTATCAAGAAAATAATTTATCAAAAAAAAAGTAAAAATCTCAAGAGCAAAGAATCATTCCTCTTTCTCAAGAAAAAAAATATGAAAAAAAACTTGTTTTTTAGAAAATCAAATGAAAATTGGATTTTAAAAACAAACTATTATTTTGTTTGCCTCAAAATCCATTTTTTCATCAAAAAGGAGTTTCAATAAAAATTCTTTGAACAAAATTTAATTGAAAACAAAGAACAAGTCAAAAAGATTGAATTTTGAGAGAAAATAATTATTTTATTTGTCTCAAAATTAATTTCTATCAACAAAAATCCTTCTAAAAAATATGTTTTAGAAGAAATTCCATTGAAAAAGAAGAAGTAGAAAAAGAATTGCATTTTTTTTTGCAGGAACTTTTACCTTTGAGGAGAAAACCTAAAAAATGTAGAGAGAAATTTGTTGAAGAAATGAATGAAAACCTAAAAATGAATTCTCCTCCATTTCTCTTTCCATCTCTTACTTTTTATACCAAGAGAAAAAGAAAAAAAAACAATTAATTAAGGAAAAATCTTTAACTAATTCAAATAGTATTTACCTTTATTTTAAAAATGGAAAAATAATTATAAAACCGTAAAAAAAGGATAAAAAATCAGATTTTGGTGAGAAAATCAGGAAAAAAACAAATTTGGGGCGAAATTGGCATTTTTCGGAGGAACATGGGCGACCGACGCCCGTTGGCTCACGCGACGGGTGTTGATTGCGCGCGCTGGGCGGGGAGCAGCATGCGGATGCGCGCTGCACGTTGCTCCTCGGAGGCGAGCCGAGCTGGCGCTCCGCGCAGCTCCCGAGCTGCCGTGCCGACACTTGCGAAAATATATATTTTTTTTAATTTTAAATTTCACTAAAAATACTACAATTTCTAAACCCCATTTTTCAAATCTAATTTTCAAAATATTTTTAATTTTTCATTCTAAAATGCAAATTTGACAAGGAAATCATCATTTTAACCTTTTTGCCTTTGAGCAGGCATCTTATCATCATTGGGTAATTCCGATTTGGGCTGTGTCAGGACCCGGTGTCTACAGTTGCCTTCAATTTTGGGAAAACTAGTGCACTAGTGGCTAGATGAGCCAAAATTCAGAGAAGAAGGAAAGAGTTGCGTACCTGTGGCAGCCCTTACCCTTTTGCCGTGTCGAAGGTTGCGGCTTGTTGCCGTCGAGCTGTAGTGTTATGCAACTGTGGATCGTTCGCAACCTGTCCTATTGCATTGTCCCGTTGGCCTCCGCTCGGCTTGCACGGTGTGAGGTGCAGTGTTATCTATTTGCAACTCCATTGCGAGTTGTCCCGCTGACCTCATCTCGGCTTGCACGGTGTGAGGAGTAGTGTTCTCTAACTACAACTCAGTTGCGATCTGTTCTATCGTGTGTGCCCTGCTGTCCTCATGTCGGCTTGCACGGTGGCTGATCTGTCCCGCTGGCCTCATCTCAACCTGCACGGTTGATGCGATCTCAGCAAGTGTACTGAATCGGCAAGTAATACAGTGGGGTAAAGTTAAGAGCCCGAGTTATCGTACCCAAGGGATTGTGTGTGCAAGCTAAGATGATTAAACGTATGCTAAAGAATTCCCAATTTTTGATTGTGTGAATGATTAATCTTTTAAATAAAATAGAAGAATTTAATAGCTAAAGAATGCAAGTAAAATAATCAGATTAACTGACAACGATTGTTCGCAAAATAATATGATAGCAAAGGAATTAACAAGTAAAAAGTAATCAATATAAAAGAAACGTTGCTCAGGTTCACTCATCCACCCCATACCTAAATGTGAATTAATTTAATTTCAGAAACATATACGAATGAATTAAAGATAACCCCCTTAACCCAAGCATCCCAATCCGGAGCAAGCTACTCTAATTGCACGACATCCCAATCTGGAGCAAGCCATACAATTAGCCTAAGCACGGGCCTAAAATTCTAAGTTCGGTTTGCTTTCCCATTTCGGAGCCAAACAACCCAAAAACTCATTTATCTCACTCCCCACTCTATTCTTAAATCATAAAATCCTGCACTTCTAGATTCCCATCCAGAGCAGTCTAAAAATACAGCATACATAATAGAAAAATTGAGTAAAAACATTCATAGCATTCAATTCATACAAGCTCAGCAACCAATAAAGATACATGATAAAGATCATTCATCAAAGCTGGAAAATAACTTGAGGAAATAAATCCCAAAAATTAACAATAATCAACAGTGAAATAAACCATTCATTTATATATATAAATTCAAAAGATGTTCAAAATTCACATCATGGGATCCCCCAAACAACTAAGAAACTACTCATGATCCATTACAAAATATAGAGGAAAAAGGAAAGAATAAACCCAGAAATTCATTTGAGAAAAGAATCCCGGTTGAATCCCACATTCTTCAATCTTCTTCTTTGAATCTTCAATAGAGAACAGCTCAAAACTATGAAATCTGAAAATAATTGCTGAGAATTGAAATTAATCTATATGTTTTTAATGTTATTCTCTCAATTTGTAATTTAATAATCAAGGAAATAATTAAACCCTAATGTTAAGAATAAAAGAAAAGCTTCCACAAATTCCAGATTTAAAAACCCTGTTTGAAAAACTGACCTAAATTAACCTCCTCTCGCAGCCAACAAAAATCTTATATTTATAGATCTCGAGGGGTCACGGTGATAATGAAGTGCTTGTCACCGTGAGGCATCATGGGTCACGGTGGCAACCAAATGGTTGTCACCGTGAGATTGTCGAAGGAACGAATCTGCCTGGATGCACCTGAGGGGGTCACGGTAACAACCAACTTTGTTGCCATCGCGAGGTGCTAGACTTTAGCTACTGCCTTAGAAATTTTCTATGTCACGGTGGCAATGACTTTTGTTGCCACCGTGAGGTACCCCCTGCCCGTGATTCTACCTTGGGAATTTTCATGTCACGGTGACAACCAGAAGTGTTGCCACCGTGAGGTACCTTCTCATTGCAATCTGTCAGATGAAATTCTATGTCACGGTCACAACCATTTGGTTGTGACCGTGAGGTAAGTATAACCAGAATTCTGCCTTTGATAAATTCATATGTCACGGTCACAACCATTTGGTTGTGACCATGAGGTACCTAAAAAACTAGCAAAAACAAAATTAAACTCTATTAAAATGCTATCTAAAATGCATAAAAACTTAAATTAACTAAATTTGACAAAATTAACCAAAAGTAATCACAACAAAACGATAAACACAACTAAAAACCCACAAATCAAATGAAAATACTAACAAAACTAAGTGTTAAATTGAAGTTATCAAAATACCCCACACTTACACTTTGCTCGCCCTCAAGTAAATGAATTATCCACATTCTTGAAATTTCAAACTCTAACTCGGAATAAGAAAACTTAAAAAATAATCATAGCACTTAGCAGAAGAGTCTTAACCACAAATCCTCAAATCAATTTATATCAAGTAATTTCATGTGTGTGTGCTAGGCTAAAAACAATTTTCCACTTTTCAAAAACAAAACAACCAGCGCGTTCCAGAAATTGAGCAAAGAAAATGAATTAGCAATTAATTTGCATACTGGTTTCGCACTTGAAACTCAGGATAACCATAAGCCTCTCCTTTAACACCGGAACCACAAGGGTCATCTCCACTAAACAACTCAAGTCAAGAACAAAATCACTAGGACTTATTCCAAGGTTGAAATGCTAGGTTAAGGAATTGGCTAACAAGAATAGTTAAGGAAATCAAACAAAGAGTCAGCCACTCTACCTATATACTCCACTACCCAATCTGAACACAATTTTGCCATGACCAACTTTCAATTTACCCACAGTTGCCAAAACTCGTCTAAACTTCCAAAGATGAAAAGCACTAAACCACAAGAAAAAGAGGAGACAAAAGTCCCTAATGAATTTTTTTTCTCAAACTTGATCATCATTGACTGTGAAAACATCTTCCTCTCTTTTAGGCTACCCCACACTTAAATGTTTCTACATATGACTAACTCAAAATCAATGATCAATATTCTCATCAATTTTTTTTTTTACTTTTTATTTTTATTTTTTATTTTTTTAAAAAAATCTTTGAGATAATTGAGCTAACCTAAATTTGTTTCTCAGATGAATAAGGTGAAATACCACCAATTCTCATTTTCTATCAAAATTGGACTTCATAAAGGGAAGATTAACAATATACTAGGCAACACCCCATAGTTTCACAATTTTTCTCACACCCATACTATTTTAACAGAGAATACCCTTATTCAACTTTCAATGTTACCCCAACCCAATCCTAGAGTGGCCAATTCTTAGAAAGGATAGGCAAAAGCATTTAGGTTAAATGGTGAAATATGAGTGTAATAATAAAAATTGCATAGTACACTTTTAGCATACCAAATCGGCTTAACTGGGCTAGCAATGAAAAATTACGCATATAGGTAGGTCAAAAATCATTTAAAGTGTTTACCAAAGAAAAAAATTTGCTGAGGTCATGTCCTAAACTTGCTTGAGTTGTTATATCGTTTCGGAGGGTGATGAGGAAGGTTCTAACTATCCTAAAATTCCTTCACTCAAAATATAATGGCCCAAATACCGGTCTAGAAGTGTCAAAAAATAATTTTAGTGTTATTATGATGATCGCAGCGTTGAACAATGTAGGGAGTGAGTTTGCCAGTGTCAAAATTTAGTGTTAAATGTGTTAAAATTATAGTGATTTTAGGTCAGGTGTAGACACCGGGTCCCGAGTCGGTTCAAGATAAGGATTACCCGATGATGAAAATAAAGACTAATTCACGAGCAAGAAAATAGGAATCGATCATCTCTTTGTCAAATTCTCTTATTTTCCTCAAAATCCTTTTAAAGTGTTTATTCTTATTTTTATTTTTATTTTTATTTTATTTTCATTTGTATTTTTATTTTTATCCATATTTTTGTATTTCATTTTATTATATTTTATAAAATAAAAAATTAAAAAAAAAATTTGCGCATCAGGCGCGGCGGCGCGCCTGCGGCAGCGCGCAGGCGCTGCGCCCAGCGCTCGGCTGCGCATCGCTATTGCCCGTGCTGCGTGTAGCATCTCGCCCCTGTCAGTGAGATTTCTCGCCCCATCGGCGAGAAATCTCCCCGACAGCTCCCCTAACCCCCCAAAAATCAATTTTTTTTAATTTTTTAGGCCTAAAAATAATTTTTTTCTGTGATTTTTTAAGATTTTACTCAAATTTAATAAATATTGGTCAAATTGAGTGGGTATTAAAAGTCAAAAAACAATAAAAAATAATTAAAAGTAAATAAAAATGTTAATTGTAAATTATTGACTTTAGGGTTTTTACTTTGAATTTTTGAGTGTTTTTTTTTGGAAATTAGGGAGAGGGATCTTTGAAAAAATCTGTGAGGGAGCTAGAAAAGGGTGAGAGATTGGAGTTTATACGGGAATTAGATTTTCATTTTGGAGGAGAGGAAAAAATTGGATTTTTAGAGTAAGAAAATTTTTTCTAAGTCATTTAGGGGGAGATTCTTGAGGGGAGTTAGTGAATTTTGCTGGAAAAACAAAGAGTTCAATGTCCTTGGAGTTCATCTTTTATTGTTCTCAAAAATAAAAATCATTTTTCTCAATCGTCTTAATTCCCTCTTTTAAATCTACAAATTTTCTTCTTAAAATTCGATTCTAGTTTTTTCTTATCTCTAAAAATTTTTCATTGATCTTTAAAACATTTGAATAAGGAAAATCAATTCCTTAATTTGAGTTTTCTGATCGTATATCAAATACAAAAAAAAATCAAATCATTTTAAAGTATTAGTGTTCTTGAGTTTTTTAGACATAAACTCAAGATTTACTTGAACATTTCTTTTGAGTTTATTTTTGGATCTTGACAAGAGATTAGATCGGGACATCTTGCTTTTATATCGTTTAATTCTGAGGTTAAAGATTTTTGGATCCAATTCTTTAATTTATTTTTGCTTCATTTTATTCATGTTAATTTATTTTATGTTATGTTATTTTGCTATCTTTTGAACTAATGCATGTATGTATTTTTTTGGTTTGAGATCTATTTTTTAGCATGAGTACTCACTCTTTATTTTGTCATTGGCATAAAAATGGATAGATCTACATAATGTTAAGAGAGGAAAAATAAGATTTGCATGATTTACTCTTTATTATCACCCTTTACAATTTTTTTTATGCTTATAGTGTTACCATAGTATACTACATGTTTAATTACCTTCCCTTTTAGTTCCTCATTTAATTTCATTGGTTTGATTATTATTATTATTATTATTATTATTATTATTATTATTATATATGTTATTAATATGCTATTATAGTTATTATTATTATTCGTTGTTATTATCATTATCTATTATCTTTATTATTGCCATTATCATTATTATTGTTATTATTATTTTTATTGTTGTTGTTATTGGTATTATTATTATTATTATTATTATTATTATTATTATTATTATTATTATTATTATTATTATTTTTTATCATCGTCTTTATATTTTGCATGTGTTATCTCATGATTTAACTATGGCTATTATTAACGTACCTTGCATGATTTTTTTATTTGAAGTGTGATAATAATATATTAAAATAATGTGTTTGATGCATCCTATATTTTATTGATGTATTAGTTTATACCATTTTTCCTTTGTTTATTTGATTTTGGAATTGTTACTAATTTTCGTTTTTGTTTTTTTACCGTGGCTAAAATGTCGTGCTCCCCTGTTTGAGCACCCGTGCGAATGAAGGAGGAGATTCGAGGAGTTGTTACTTTTTGTTGTATTTGCTATTTTTCCTTTATTTATTTTATTGAGTTATTTGGCACGTAATTATTAATAAACCATTTATTTTGTGTACGCTTAATAAAAAATCACACCAAAAATATTTTTACAAATAAAATTGGGTTTTCTAATAAAATGGGACCAATGTCCTAGCTTTCCATCCAAAATAAATTGCCACTTCAAAAATGATTTTTTCTTATATTATGCATGAAAGGACCAATGTCCTCAACATTAATGAATACCCCGTTTTATGTATGATTTATGTTTTATTCATAATGGGGGTTGTATTCCGCCCCTAGTTTTATTGTAATTTATTTTTGTCTTTATTTTCATTTTTTATCGTTTTATATGTGAATGATGTGCGCTTTAAATTCAATGCATTAATCGCGTGAGATGAGGAATGAAATTTTATAATTCAAAAATCCTTTTATAATTAACCAAGGCACCAATAAGTGTGAAGTTCCGGACACCATCTATGGTTTAGACCGATAAGAGGTTAAACTTTTCCAATTTCTAGTAAATTGGGTGGCGACTCCAAAATACCTCAAAAGTGCCTAAAGGTGTTATGGCGATGGATGGTCCTTTTCAATGTTTTATTGTGAAAGGAGGTGCTGAAAATATCTCATAACACCTAAGATAGGAAAAGACGCGAACCTATCCCTCGAATCCTAAAAGCAGGTTCAAAGAGGGCCTTGCTGGTTCCGGGCGCGCGTCACAGTGGCGACTTCGCTGGGGACAGATTTGTGACTTCGCTCTGAAAATGTCTTGGTTAAAATGTATAATTGGGTTTTTAAAACTAAAATTCCATCTCTCATCTAAATTGCATTGTATCCATACTAGAGCTTTAGAATCATGCTAGTTTTGTCCTTTCCTTAACCTCGGTGCGTTCCCGAAGCACGACCCTATTTTCACTCAATTTAGGGAAGTGTTAAGGATAATCACCAGCCCAAGCCTCGTACCACCATGGTATATTAAATGGAGACCCGATCGGTCGTTATGCTCCTGATGAGCTAGACCCGTTGGCAGGGACCATGCTTGGGTAGCCCTAAAGTATCACCACCTTTGACCAAAGCTCATGTAATGACAATAGATACTTCCACTAGGTAAAATGTACCGTAATACCGTGCTTGCTATTTGGGTCGTCATATATTGAATAAAATCAATCAAATTAACATGGTCTTCATCGAAGGCTTTCATGTCCCTGTGGGCCCATCTTAATTTAGTTGAATTGTTTAAATACATAATGGCCAAACACCCATGCGTATGTACATTAGACAAGAGGTGTTATGCTGCCGGTTTTCCACCGTGCACTATACGTGTCCAATGGGTTCCCTGTTAACTCTTGGATAAAGCCCACCTAGGGAAGAGACTATATTACCACGTGTGTGGGAGATATAAGGTTGGAAGGATCTATCTGCTTGCATGTGTTTGTCAATACTGCACCAGCACGACCATGCACTTCAAATCATGCATCATCCTAACAGAAATGTGCTTTGTAGCCATCATAGATTCATCCAGGTGGTTTAGAGGTCCCGACGGTCGGTTAAGAAAGATTTCGCTTGATCAAGGGTCAAATTCCTTTTCAGAAGGCAGTGAGATATTGTCTTCAGAATCATCAGTTGAAATAAGTATGTCTAATCCAGAAAATGGTTCTAATGCAACTAGGACAATGATTGCCGAAGAAATAGGGAAACGAATGGAAGAGTTTGAGGCTAGGATGATGGCGATAATGGGCAACCTTGCCACTACTTTAGCCCCACTTGCGGGGCAACAGGCTGCTGCTCCAGCCAGAGAACAAGATGAACAAGGGATTGCTAGAGAGGATCTCCCGGCTGCAACTGATCCTCCTGCAGTTGAGCCAAGGGTACCAGCACCTGTCGAACGCAGGGAAGGCCCTAAGTCTGAAGTTGAGGTGTGGGAGGAGCCAGAGGAGTTAGTGGTGGTAAAAGGGAAGTCGCCAAAGCTAGAGGATGCAATGTGGAGGAGGATGGAAGAAAGATTCGAAGCCATGTCAAAGATGTTGAGGGTAGGGGGAGGAATGAACCCTGAGGATAGGGAGCTAGATAGTGATGATTTAGTCCCTCAGAATTTCAAAATGCCTGACGTTCCCAAGTTCGACAGCACCTCCGATCCCATTTCGCACATAAAGCAGTACTCACTAGTGATGAAGGGTACCACCTTGACAAAGAGGCAGAAGGTCGAATACTTTTGTCTGAGCTTAATTGGTCCAGCAGTGGATTAGTATCATGGGTTGGACCGAAGAACGAAAGAGGATTGGGATTTATTGACGGAAGAATTTCTCAGGCAGTATGACTGTAGTACAAGGATGGAGGTAACTCTAAAGGACCTGGAGCTGCTGCAACAAAAGGTTGGAGAGTCTTTTTATGAATACCTCACCCGATGGAGGAACAAAGTCATAGAAATGAAATGCAGACCTGACACCCCAGACCAAATTCAACTGTTCATTCGGAATACTAGCCCATATTTAAAGGATGGGTTAAAGATGAAGGGGCTAAAGGACTGGGAGTCCCTAAAAGATATAGCCATCGAAGCTGAGGCCGAGCATCTGGATAAAATAGCTAAATCTATAAACATGGCCTCCGGCAAAAGCAAGGGAAACAGTAGTGGTAATGGGGGCAATTCAGGGGTAGCAGAGGTCTCAACCACGACAGTGATTCAGTGCCACCTCACTATCTTTGGTAAGCCACTATCTTGGCACTTCACTCGTCTTATCAAGGAAGTGAAATTACAACCCTTGCCAGTTGGGCCTGCCCCAAGTCAATGAAAGCCTAAGCACAGAACGGACTGGTATTGCGCATATCATCAGTACACAGGGCATAGAACATATTACTGTCGTCCTTTAAGGGATCGGATTCAAGACTTAATTGATAGCAAACAGATCACTGATCTTGAGCAGAGGGAAAGTAAGGAGAAGTCAGCCTATAATGCCATGATTGGTTCAAGCTTGCCTGATTGGTATGTACTGCAAGACTTGTTTGGAAATGGGTATGCTACTCTTACTTGCCCTGAGGCAGATGAAGAGGGGATTTTCGTAGTGACGATAGGTTGTTGGTCCACCAGCGAAAGCGGGGAGGAAGAGGAGGAAGGAAAACAAGAGGAGTCTAGTCAAGCAATGAAAGTGGCCAATCCTTCGCAACTGACTGAAAAGACTCGAGCCCTAATTTCTCGGGAGATAGATGGGAGATTCGAAGAGCTTGAAAAGAAGTTATTATCCATGATTAAAGAGAGAATGGATGCCATGGCACTTGTTTTTCAAGCCCAGTTTATGGCGATTGCTCCTAACCAAGTTGGGCCGACCACTGATTGGAGGACTCGTACAATGACGACTACAGTGCTTCCATTCCCTTCTGAGGCCAGAGGCAAAGAGCCACTTAATTCAATAGTTGGACAAGGGAATGTTAAGAGGATGGAAGCGCCAACTATGAAAATGAATCAACGGCATTTTTCTAATTTGGGCATATCCTTATCTTGGGTTCTTAAGAGTTTGATAAAGGAAGGTAAATTACAGCCACTACCTGCTAAGCCCGCCAGAAACCAGGGATAGTTCAACCACAAGGCAGATCAGTATTGTGCCTTCCATCAGCACACCGAACATACCACAGACGATTGCAAGACCTTGAGACATGCTATTCAAGATTTAATTGATTCCAGACAGATCTCCAACCTAGAAAGGCGAAAGTTGAAGAATGAGATAAATTAAGAGCCTGAGTAAGAAAAGAAGATGCGTGCCTAAATGGAGGAGGAAGACGGTTCCCATGGACGGTGATGAGTCATCGGCCAAAGTGTCTCTGCTGGTGAAAATAAGAGGGTGTTGTCCATTTAGATGTTCTTTTTATTTTTGAACTATTTAATGATGACTCTTTTAATCTCAATTTTCATTAAATGAAATGAATGTTTTTATTTATTTGTGTGATATTTCTTATGATTTCATTATGCATAATCATGGCGCTTTCACATTTAACGTTGATTCAACTAATTCCATTCCCTTTAATCTCGAAACTTTGGGAGAACCCAAGGAAAATCTTGATAGCATCTGTTATGACTCCTGAGGTGAGATAAAATTGGAGAGAATAAAAAAAATGAAATAAAAAGTCTTTGCCTGGACCTATGAAGACATGCCAGAAGATGATTATGAAGCCACCGAGCATTCTATGCCAAACATGCCCTAATCATGAACAGGTGATACAGAAGCTCAGAAGACTCAAGCTGAAATAAGTAGAAATGGTTGAAAGGGGAGATCCACAAGCAGAAACGGTACCAAATTTCTTACTGAAACACAATGCCTGACTAGGTCGACCAATGACATCCCTAATGGTTAAGAAGAAAAGTGCACGTATGTGTAAGCTTCAGGATTCGAACGAAGCTTGTTAAAAAAAATTGAGAAAAAATTGATCATCGATATGGCACAAGGGAAAGTTATCCGGGGGCAAGCTTCGTTCAAATCCCATTGATCTACACATACCTGCACCTTGTCACTCCATTTGGCTATTGAAAAGAACCAGATCCCATTGATCTACACATACCTGCACCTTGTCACTCCATTTGGCTACTGAAAAGAACCAGAAGACTGATTCACAAGTTATCTACCCAGTTCACTAGTGTAAAGGATATGCGGTATGAGAGGTGAGCTGATGACGTACAGTTGAGATGCTTGATGAAAAAGGCCAAGAAGATTATGAAGGAGACCCATGCAGGGGGCTACAATAAAAAACCCATACAAGTGTCACTCTTTATTCCTCGATGCATGGGTTGAAAGCACTACTACCTATCGAAGCACTCGAATCTTAAAGGGCAGTCAAGAGAACGACGCTGCAGCAGCTAAACACGTCAGACAATAATAGGGTAGTCATGGAAGCAACAGCTACAGCAACTAAGCACGTCAAATGGAAATGGGTTCCGAGATTGCTATCGCTATCAGATCTACCGAAAAACACCTTGTCCAAGAAAGTCAGAAAGCACCCGTTGGAAGAGTACGATTGGGTCTTCGAGCGAATAACTCCGGGTATTCCAGACGGACGAGGTAAATTCAGGCCAACATATGAAGACCCTTTCGTTCTTGAAAAGTTATTATCCAAGAAAGCAGCATCCCAATAGACAGCGAGGGAAGCAAGTTTAGAGAGCCAGACTGACATCAAAAGATCCAAGGAGGTCCATGGCTAAAGACTAAAAATCAAAAGAAGAGAATAAATGCCCCGCGAGTCGAAAATCGAAAAAAGGCGGCCTTGCTAAAATTGGGTGCCTCGTCAGGGTGGAAACCGGAAAAAAGCACTCTGGTAAAAAATTAGAGGCTCGAGAGAAAATTCCAATCAAGAAAACCCGAGAGGGTTGATTGGAAACTGGAGTCTGATGCTTTCAAGATCCATTTTGAGATTAAATGTGATTTTGCATTCTAAATCTGTGTTAAATGGTGATTACGTATGGAGAAATCATACTGAAATATACGCAATTTTTGCAAATACATAAAACAAAAGCAGTTTAGCTCATACAGTCATCATTTTTCCAGTTCTTTTATAAAAAGAAGGATACCGTTCATTGTGTGAAATCTAAATGGTTATACTCAACTTTGCTCCTACCGGCTAGATGCCTAAGCCGATGGGCCCTGTTATCAAATATGGGATTTAACGCTCACTGGTTACACGTATTAGTGGAAACGAAGGCGTAATCTTTGACCTGCCATACAATGATCTTTATAAGCAGCCGTGTCTAAGGGAACCCATTCAAGCGCATCAATTGGCTTATCTCGCTATCAAATTCTAGGGCACCCCATACACAAAAAAAAAAGGCCGTTAGAGATGAAAACAGTAATTGGCACTCTAAGCAAAAATTAGGCCAAAGGGCAGGGTGAAAACCTGGGAACAGGCAGTCTGTCCTATAAAAAATAAAATAAATAAAAGCCGCTGGATTGGGTTGGGTCCATTCCAGGCAAAAAATAAGGCACAAGGTTATGTGAAAATCCAAAAAGGATGCATTTCCCTCTAAGAAAAGCTATTGTGAAAATCCACAAGGGACACACTACCTTTAAAACAATGACTTTTGAAGCCTGGAGCGATGAGGCGACACTGCTTCGAATAACTTCCCTTTAGGCATATGGTGTGAAAATCCACAAGGGACGCACTACCTTTAAAATAATGACTTTTGAAGCCTGGAGCGATGAGGCGACACTACTTTGAATAACTTTCCTTTAGGCATATGGTGCAAAATGCTCATTGACCGGGGGGCAAAGACTTGCACTGGTCAGTTCTCTTTGGAAAGATTATGGGTCAGAACCCCTAAAACCAAGACGATGCTTTTCTAGATCCTTGGGGGCATCTGACAATGTGAGCAACCAAGCAGTACCCTCAACAAATCTCTTGACCACCTAGGATGTGGTCTATCCATTTTTGCATCTCACATGCATCTAACATGCATAGATCTTTTACATATCCTCCAGTATCTCACGTGCATTCAATCCTTCACGCGTATAGTTGTGTACATATAATTTTGTACATTAATCATTTGTTTGTGTTTCGTGTATATAGCTTTATGTATGCATTTTATGCACATTATGCACACACAATCTTTTGTATATGCCTTCATGCTGATGATTTTTGCAAGAAAAAGCCAAACCAAGCGATAGCTTCGGCACAATGAAGTCAAGAAG
This sequence comes from Excoecaria cochinchinensis, assembly GCA_947683425.1. NCBI lineage: Eukaryota > Viridiplantae > Streptophyta > Magnoliopsida > Malpighiales > Euphorbiaceae > Excoecaria > Excoecaria cochinchinensis. The sequence continues at coordinate 15,812,768 of CANTUQ010000092.1, forward strand.
AAACATGTTCAAGTTGAAATCATGCGGTAGCTTGTAAAGTCCTCTATCAGGGCATTCTTAAGTCCTTCTTTAAAGGCATTCTCAGTCTTTTCGGAGCATTATCTTTAAGTCTTTCTTTAAAGGCATTCTCAGTCTCTTCGGAGCATTATCTTTAAGTCCTTCTTTAAAGGCATTCTCAATCTCTTCGGAGCATTATCTTTAAGTCCTTCTTTAAAGGCATTCGCAGTCTCTTCGGAGCCTTATCTTTAAGTCCTTCTTTAAAGGCATTCTTAGTCTCTTCGGAGCATTATCTTTAAGTCCTTCTTTAAAGGCATTCTCAGTCTCTTCGGAGCATTATCTTTAAGTCCTTCTTTAAAGGCATTCTCAGTCTCTTTGGAGCGTTATCTTTAAGTCCTTCTTTAAAGGCATTCTCAGTCTCTTCGGAGTGTTATCTTTAAGTCCTTCTTTAAAGGGATTCTTAATCTCTTCGGAGCGTTATCTTTAAGTCCTTCTTTAAAGGCATTCTCAGTCTCTTCGGAGCGTTATCTTTAAGTCCTTCTTTAAAGGCATTCTCAGTCTCTTCGGAGCGTTATCTTTAAGTCCTTCTTTAAAGGCATTCTCAGTCTCTTCGGAGCATTATCTTTAAGTCCTTCTTTAAAGGCATTCTCAGTCTCTTTGGAGCGTTATCTTTAAGTTCTTCTTTAAAGGCATTCTCAGTCTCTTCGGAGCGTTATCTTTAAGTCCTTCTTTAAAGGCATTCTCAGTCTCTTCGGAGCATTATCTTTAAGTCCTTCTTTAAAGGCATTCTCAGTCTCTTCGGAGCGTTATCTTTAAGTCCTTTTCCAAGGCATTCTCAGTCTCTTCAGAGCATTATCCCATAAATCCTTCTTCTAAAACATCCCCGATCTTTTCAGAGCCTTAAGTTTTTCCAAATCCTTTCAACCCAAGAATAGCTGCACTTTGTAATCTTGGTAGCGATTCGGTGCAATCACTTTGTAGCTTAGATAACAGCTCAGTGATAATCAAGAACATCTGCACTTTGTAATCTTGGTAGCGATTCGGTGCAATCACTTTGTAGCTTAGACAACAGCTCAGTGACATTTCAGAACATCCGCACTTTGTAAGTCTGGAGCAGACTCGGTGCATCTCAGGAGAGCAACCCTCGCGTTTTGTAAGTCTGGAGTAGACTCGACGCAACACTTCTACAGTTTCAATCTTGGTAGCAATTCAGTGCAATCACTTTGTAGCTTAGTTAACAGCTCGGTGATATCCCAAAATTTCCGCACCTTGAATCTTGGTCGCGATTCGGTGCAAACACTTCGAATCTTGGTAGCGATTCAGTGTAATTTCAAAACTTCCGCACCTTGAATCTTGGTCGCGATTCGGTGCAAACACTTCGAATCTCGGTAGCGATTCAGTGTAATTTCAAAACTTTCGCACCTTGAATCTTGGTAGCGATTCGGTGCAAACACCTTGAATCTTGGTAGCGATTCGGTGTAATATTAGAACTTTCGTACCTTGAATCTTTGTAACGATTCAGTGCAAACACCTTGAATCTTGGTAACGATTCGGTGCAAACACCTTGAATCTTGGTAGCGATTCGATGTAATTTTAGAACTTCCGCACCTTGAATCTTGGTAGCGATTCGGTGCAAACACTTTGAATCTTGGTAGCGATTCAGTGTAATCCCAAAACTTTCGCACTTTGAATCTTGGTAGCGATTCGGTGCAAACACTTTGAATCTTGGTAGCGATTCAGTGTAATTTCAAAACTTCCGCACCTTGAATCTTGGTAGCGATTCGGTGCAAACATCTTGAATCTTGGTAGCGATTCGGTGCAAACATCTTGAATCTTGGTAGCGATTCGGTGTAATTTTAGAACTTTTGCACCTTGAATCTTGGTAGCGATTCAGTGCAAACACTTTGAATCTTGGTAGCGATTCAGTGTAATTTCAGAACTTCCGCACCTTGAATCTTGGTAGCGATTCGGTGCTAACATCTTGAATCTTGGTAGCGATTCGGTGTAATTTTAGAACTTCCGCACCTTGAATCCTGGTAGCGATTCGGTGCAAACACTTCGAATCTTGGTAGCGATTCAGTATAATTTCAAAACTTCCGAACCTTGAATCTTGGTAGCGATTCGGTGTAAACACCTTGAATTTAGTAGCGATTCGGTGCAAACACCTTGAATCTTGGTAGCAATTCGGTGTAATTTTCGAACTTCCGCACCTTGAATCTTGGTAGCGATTCGGTGCAAACACTTTGAATCTTGGTAGCGATTTAGTGTAATTTTAAAACTTCCGCACCTTGAATCTTGGTAGCAATTCGGTGCAAACACCTTGAATCATGGTAGCGATTCGGTGTAATTTCAGGACTCCCTCACCTTGAATCTTGGTAGCGATTCGGTGCAAGCACTTTGAATCTTGGTAGAGATTCAGTGCGATCTCAAAACTTTCGTACTTTGTAATCTTGGTAGCAACTCGGTGCAACCACTGTAGCTTAGATGGCGGCTCAGTTATGTCTAGAGACACCCGCACTTTGTGACCTTGTCAGTGACTCGGTGTAGCTCTAGAGAGCACTTTTTGCGTTTTGTAAGTTCGGAGCGGACTCGGCGCATCACCATTCAAAGACGGAACCCGCATCTTGCAAGTTCAAAATAGGTTTGCAGTTTGGGAGATCCTCATAGCAACGGGAAGGACGTCGCCTCAGGTATGCGCTTCTTTCCTCTTTCCTGAATTTTGACTCAACTAGGCACCTATATGCTAGTTTCCCCAAAATTGGGGGCAACTGTAGACACCGGGTCCCGAGTCGGTTTAAGATCAGGATTACCCGATGATGAAAATAAAGACTAATTCACGAGCAAGAAAATAGGAATCGATCATCTCTTTGTCAAATTCTCTTATTTTCCTCAAAATCCTTTTAAAGTGTTTATTCTTATTTTTATTTTATTTTCATTTGTATTTTTATTTTTATCCATATTTTTGTATTTCATTTTATTATATTTTCTAAAATAAAAAATTAAAAAAAAAATTTGCCAGCGTTGGGTGCGGCGGCGCGCAGGCGCTGTGCGCAGCATGCGCTGCACGCGCAAGGGCGACGCGCAGCTCGCGTCGCTAAAGCGCGCGGCTGCCCGTCGCTAATGCACGCGGCTGCCCATCGCTATTGCGCGCGCCGCGCGCAGCATCTCGCCAACAGCTCTCCTAACCCCCCAAAAATCATTTTTTTAATTTTTTATGCCTAAAAATAATTTTTTTTGTGATTTTTTCAGATTTTACTCAAATTTTATAAATATTGGTCAAATTGATTGGGTATTAAAAGTCAAAAAACAACAAAAAATAATTAAAAGTAAATAAAAATGTTAATTGTAAATTATTGACTTTAGGGTTTTTACTTTGAATTTTTGAGTGTTTTTTGTGGAAATTAGGGAGAGGGATCTTTGAAAAAATCTGTGAGGGAGCTGGAAAAGGGTAAGAGATTGTAGTTTATACGGGAATTAAATTTTCATTTTGGAGGAGAGGAAAAAATTGGATTTTTAGAGTAAGAAAATTTTCTCTAAAAAAGACATTTTTCTAAGTCATTTAGGGGGAGATTCTTGAGGGGAGTTAGTGGATTTTGCTGGAAAAACAAAGAGTTCAATGTCCTTGGAGTTCATCTTTTATTATTCTCAAAAAGAAAAATCATTTTTCTCAATCTTCTTAATTCCCTCTTTTAAATCTACAAATTTTTTTCTTAAAATTCGATTCTAGTTTTTTCTTATCTCTAAAAATTTTTCATTGATCTTGAAAACATTTGAATAAGGAAAATCAATTCCTTCATTTTATTTTTCTGATTGTATATCAAATACAAAAAAAAAATCAAATCATTTTAAAGTATTAGTGTTCTTGAGTTTTTTAGACATAAACTCAAGATTTACTTCAACATTTCTTTTGAGTTTATTTTTGGATCTTGACAAGAGATTAGATCAGGACATCTTGCTTCCATATCATTTAATTCTGAGGGTAAAGATTATTGGATCCAATTCTTTAATTTATTTTTGCTTCATTTTATTCATGTTAATTTATTTTATGTTATGTTATTTTGCTATCTTTTGAACTAATGCATGTATGTATTTTTTTTTGGTTTGAGATCTATTTTTTAGCATGAGTACTCACTCTTTATTTTGTCATTGGCATAAAAATGGATAGATCTACATAATGTTAAGAGAGGAAAAATAAGATTTGCATGATTTACTCTTTATTATCACCCTTTACAATTTTTTTTATGCTTAAAGTGTTACCATAGTATACTACATGTTTAATTACCTTCCCTTTTAGTTACTCATTTAATTTCATTGGTTTGATTATTGTTGTTATTATTATTATTATTATTATTATTATTATTATTATTATTTTTATATATGTTATTAATATGTTGTTATAGTTATTATTATTATTCGTTGTTATTATCATTATCTATTATCTTTATTATTGCCATTATCATTACTATTGTTATTATTATTTTTATTGTTGTCATTATTGGTATTATTATTATTATTTTTTATCATCGTCTTTATATTTTACATGTGTTATGTCATGATTTAACTATGGCTATTATTAACGTACCTTGCATGATTTTTTTATTTGATGTGTGATAATAATATATTAAAATAATGTGTTTGATGCATCCTATGTTCTATTGATGTATTAGTTTATACCAAATTTCCTTTGTTTATTTGATTTTGGAATTGTTACTAATTTTCGTTATTGTTTTTTTACCGTGGCTAAAATGTCGTGCTCACCCGTTTTAGCACCCGTGCGAATGAAGGAGAAGATCCGAGGAGTTGTTACTTTTTGTTGTATTTGCTATTTTTCGTTTATTTGTTTTATTGAGTTATTTGGCACGTAATTATTAATAAACCATTTATTTTGTGTACGCTTAATCAAAAATCACACCAAAAATATTTTTACAAATTAAATTGGGTTTTCTAATAAAATGGGACCAATGTCCTAGCTTTACATCCAAAATAAATTGCCACTTCAAAAATGATTTTTTCTTATATTATGCATGAAAGGACCAATTTCCTCAACATTAATGAATACCCCGTTTTATGTATGATTTATGTTTTATTCATAATGGGGGTTGTATTCTGCCTCTAGTTTTATTGTAATTTATTTTTGTCTTTATTTTCATTTTTTATCGTTTTATCTGTGAATGATGTGCGCTTTAAATTCAATGCATTAATCGCATGAGATGAGGAATGAAATTTTATAATTCAAAAATCCATTTATAATTAACCAAGGCACCAATAAGTGTGAAGTTCCGGACACCATCTCTGGTTTAGACCGATATGAGGTTAAACTTTCCCAAATTCTTGTAAATTGGGTGGCGACTCCAAAATACCTCAAAAGTGCCTAAAAGTGTTATGGCGATAGATGGTCCTTTTCAATGTTTTATTGTGAAAGGAGGTGCCGAAAATATCTCATAACACCTAAGATCGGAAAAGACGCGAACCTATCCCTCGAATCCTAAAAGCGGGTTCAAAGAGGGCCTTGCTGGTTCCGGGCGCGCGTCACATCAGGTGACACCAGGTTGGCTATACAACTAATCCGGCTGTCCGGCGCCCGAAAATGTTAATTTCACAAAAATGATCTGTGGGCCATAAGGAGTCAAGTGGTGAAATCAGAACTGGAAACGGAGTTAAATCGACCTCCGAAAGTCATTCTGAAGTTGGCCTCCTGTTCGGTTCAATTTGAACCGGGGTTTGATCGGGGTTTAACCGAAGGGTTAGTAGTGGTTTAAATGGCCCAATAGATGTTAAGTGTGTAAAATAAGATAGTGGGAGTGTTATCTGTGAATTTTGACAGGTTTAGAGCTATATTTTACGGCAGAAAAGAAATTGATCGAATTAAACCGGTTTAAGTGAACCGATGCCCAAATGGACTCTGATTAAGCTAAAAATTTGTAATGAGCCTATTTTTGATGTTTTAAGATCAATGTGATTGGTTAGGAGTAAAAATAATGAGAGGATCATATAGATTATTTGGAAAAGTGCAATTGAACCGAAAAACCAAAATTTTGGTTTACATCGGTTGGACCATCTTGGTTGGACTAGTTTCGGTTCATTAGAGGGCTATATAAGAAGAGAGGAGGCCATATTTCTCTAGATAAATCCAGCAAAAATTGACCTTCTTCCTCCCTTCCAAAACCAAATGATTTTTCTTCACTTCTCCATTTTTCTCCTTCTTTCTTCCAATATTTCCCAAAAATTCAATCTCCTAGACAAATTATAGCTCCTCTAAAATCATGTAGAAGTTATTGGAGTCCATTTGGAGCACTAGAAGTTGGGAAAATCAATTGTGCAAAGTTTATGTCAAGATTTGAGGTATGTGATTTAAGGGTTTTTAATTTAGTTTATTGGTCCCTATAGGGGTTTTTGAGGGTGTAGAATACATTTGTGATGCTGGATTTCATATTGGAAGCTTGGTTTTAAAGTTATATGGAATTTTGAATTCGGCCACCTTAGGAATTTAAAGGAAATGATGGAGTTTGAAGGAGTTAAGGCATGAAATATATGTTTATGATGTGGAGAACAAGAATTTAAGGTGAGTGGATACATTATCCTTCCTTTTCCATTGATTATGTGTGAATTTTAGGTTATATCTAAGTGTGAACACGAGATTTAGGCATGCTTAATTAAATTTAACTTGATAATCATGTTCAGTGAATAAATTAAAACATTATGGTATGAAAACCCACATGTAGGCCGAATGGTAACTTAAGGAATTCATAATGTATACATGACTTATATGGCATATAAGTGATGATAAATGAGTGTGTATGTAAAGTGATAAGTGGAAATGAAGTGTATGATAAAATAAGTGTGATGGCATAATGTGATATTTATATAAGTATTGATGAACTATTGCCCTTAGTAGTGGTCTGGTAGAAAAATCTTGTCCAGGATATAATTGACTAGCCATAGGGATTCCACACCACGGTACGAGTCATAGCGACTCGCTATTGATAGACCAATGGCTGTTTATTTCAGTGCAGTGTTCAGTGTTTATAGTGTATCCAGTGATTATAATGATCAGTGCAGTGAAGTGAGAAATGGTCCTATTGGGATCATTTCATAGTGTAGTGGATTTGTGGGATCCACGCCCCACATATCCGGTTAGTAGATTTTCTACCGGGTGTATACTAGGGGCATTCTGGTAATTATGTGATAAAAGTGATTAAAATAGTGATAAAAGTGAAAATGAGTGAAAATGGGACTAAACTGAAGTAAATAGAAAGTTTAGGGATAAAACCATAATTTTATAAAAAGTTGGTAGTGAGCAAGTTAGGTAAAAAGTGTAAGTGGAAGGGTAAAATTGTAATTTTAGCAAAATGTGAGCTTAAAATAGTAAATTAGTGGAAAAGTGATAAAATAAGGACCTAAATGTAATTTAGTGAAAATATAAGGTTAAAAGTGGTGTTCAAGTGTAAAAAGGGTAAAATAGTAATTAAATAAGTAAATAAGGGTAAAAGTGTAAATTGGAAAATAAATGTGGTTAAAAAGGGTAATTATTGAATAAGTGAGGGCAAAATGGTAATTAGGTGAAAAAGAGGACATAAAGGGAATTAGTAAAAAAGAAAGGATATGGGTAGTATTATGGCAAAAGTAAGGACATGAATGTAATTAATTTAAAAGATGGGACATAGATCTAATTAATGGAAAAGTTAGGGACGTATGTGAAATTAAGTGAAAAGATTAAGGACTTAAGTTTAGGTAATTATAATTGGTGGAGTAATTATGATATAAATATGTATATTTAATGTAATTAAAGTGATTCAATAAATAATATGATTGAAATAAGATTAATTAATGAATTCGTGTAAAAATATGTTAATTGACAAAATAATGGTATAATTAATTAATTGGTGAATTTAAGTGGATTATTACATTAAGGAAATAATTGGATAAATTATTATATTTAATTAATTATATTGTAGTTAGTAAAAATTTATGCATAAATGAATGAATGATTTAACTGAAAGATTTAAAGACTAAAATGAAAAATTGTGAGTTAATAATAATATTAAAAGTGAGACTAATTATAAATAGTGGTATAATTATAATTATAGTGAATTGGAGTGGTAATATTGAAATTAATGAATAATGAGGGGCTAAAATGTAATGTGAGGAAAATATTATAGTAGTGACGAGATGGAAATTGTATGCTAAATAAATAATAAAGTAATGTAATAATGAAATTAAGTAATGACAAGTTCGTAATATAAGCTAATTGAAGGCTAAATTGTAAATTGTCACAACGTAAGGGGTGAAATGGTAAATTGGAAATAATGAGACTAAGGAAGAGATTAAAATGTAAATATGCAATAAGAGAGATAATAAATGCATGTCTGTGATTAGTGAGCGAGCAATTGAGAATTTTAGAATAATATTGTTTGATTAAATATTAAGTGAATAATGGATTAAATTGATCATGATTTAACTACTATGCTAGTGACAATGAAATATAAATAGGTAAATTAGTGTCATTATTGTAAATAAGTGAATTAATAAATTGGTTATATATATATATATATGAAAATTAAGAAAGTATATTCGAAAATAAATAAATAAATAATAAGGTAGATAATAAGGATAATATTAACCAAGTGAAATGGAAAGATAGTGTTTTAATTGTAAGAATATAGAGGGATTAAATTGTAAAGTCAATTATTAAGAGATTATAGTGAATTGAGCTACTACGTAAAATAATTGATTGAATAAAGGTTATAAAATGGACTAACAAATTGAGTGTAGTTGAAATAAATTAGAATATTAGAAGTGTTTAATTGGGTATATTGAGAGATAAGGATTTTTACAGTAATAATGATTAATAAATAGTGTTACGAGAAAAGAAAATAGACAGTCCATTATTGTAAATAATAATATAAGTGACCAGAGTCCAATAAAAAATAATATATTAGTAATAAAATTACAATGACGTATATGTGGACCAAATGAATAGTAAAAAGAGACAGTTATAGGTCAATCCATAGCTAAGTGATAAGTGAAAATTGTTAAATAAAACGAGTGTCTAAGTGAAATGAAATTAATAAGTGATATTGTAAAGTAAAATTATTGATAAGTGTAGAATCGAAATAGTAAAGGAAGAAATAAGATGGTGATAACCACACAAGAATAAATGCAATCGAAATTAATTTAAGTAAATGACTTATCAAAAAATTTAACATAGTAAATGATATTAACGTAAGAAGGTTAGTGTAGTGTAAAAGAATAAAGGAAATGTTAGAAATGCAAAGAAAGTCATAGTTTTTAATCAGTGTTACTAGTAGTGAAATAATAATAAATTATTAAGTAAGTTAATAAACAATTTAGTGTCCGAAATTAAATTTGATTGTGCATTCAAATTAAGGAAAGGATCTAATAGGTTATTTACAAAGATAAAAATATTAAAAAGAGACACATATGAAATTGATCATAAATGACAAACCGAACAAAGTGTTAAGCGACAATAGACATTAGTGCACATAATAAGTTAGTGATAATAGGAACGAAAAGAATAAAACCAATAAATAAAGTAAAATACCGAAATTGACAAATAATAGTGAAATTGATAACTATAAAGATTATAGTAAAGTCGATAAGTGTGCAGACTAATAGTGTAAATAACAGCGAAATTGATAGTATAAAGGTTAACAGTATAAGTGATAGTGAAATTGTTAATGGTATAATAGTGAGTAATATATTACAGAGTAGTGCTATAGGTAAAGACAATGATTAGTGATAATAGTGATAGTGATAAAAATAAAAATAGTGAGCGTCATAAAAGTATGTTATAAACAGTTTAAAAGACCTAAAAATAATTGACCCCATAACCTAAATACAATAAAATAATTAAGTGAACAAGTATGTGGAATTAGTATGGAAAACTTAGGATAAGTATCCACCACTGAGCATTTTAATGCTCAGCGCAGGTAGTGATGGATAGACGTGGCCGAAGACGTAGAAGCAATTGAAGATTGAGCGACAGCAAGGATTGATGGATTTGCATGGCATGTATATGAGCGTAGTTGGGTAAAACTATGGTATAGGTAGGTAAGTTATATGTTAGTGTGTTGTTATGCTTATTGTATATGTATTGTTATGTTATGTTATGAAAAAAAAAAAAATTCAGAGCTGCCGAGGGCATCATTAGTGAATGGCAATGCAGTGTAGTGTTGTGACATCCGGTATTCGTATTATTTACGGGTACAAGGGTGTTACACAAAAACTTTCACACACTGGTTTTTTTCAAATTTTTCGCAAACAAGCCTATAGTATACAAAAGATAGGAAATTACAAGATATATAACTAATTGAGATTATATTACCGCTAAAACATACAACTACTCTCTTGCTAAAATCAGTTTTTAAGATAATCCATTCACAACTTAAAGTTCAAACCATTCACATCAGAAATAACTAGAGGCAAACTAAGCTAAGATAGGAAAATTCAGGTAACAACAATTAAGTACACAAACAACTTAAACAAAATAAAACATGTGAATAAAAATAAATAACACATATTAAATTGTTAGATACAAATTAAGATGTTAGAATTACTCCCCCTACCCCACACTCAAAATCTTGCTGTCCCCAGCAAGTCAAATAGTTACAAAACAAAAATAAAATCAAAATATAGGATAGGAGGTCTCCCTGCTTAAGTCTCTGGTGGTGGCAGTAGAGGAAATTGCGCATCAAAGTGCACAATCAATGAAGTAAGTCCCAGCAGCACTTGATCCATTTGGGATTGCAGGTCCGCTTGCGTTGCGGAGATGGACTCCATGCGCTCCATCAGTGCGGCGTACTACTGAGAGGAGAAATGCTCATGCTCTGGGGCTGGAGGGGCTGGTGCTTCCGAATCTTCCTCTTGCTCATGCGATAAGCATCCCAAGCCACTCTCCACTCTCTGCAAATACTCCTCTCGAGTAGTCAAACAATACCCATTTGCAGTTGTCTCACCATCCGCTATCACCTTCATATTTTTTAGCATCTTCTTGTCAATAACGGCGATGGAAGGTAGCGGTTTGGGTTTCCTCAATGGGTGATGTACACCCTTAGCAATAACAGTCACCAAACCACCAAGCGCTATCTTCTTTACCTTCTTCGGGTTCCACTGCATTTTCTCCAATTTATGCCATAAATGTGGAGCACCATTAATGCCGCACTCCCCTTACCATACATGCTAAAAACAACACCTTAGGTAGGATCACTTGCTCCACTAAGTCCACATGACTCAAAAAAGACAATGAGAAAAACAGATGAATAATTTGCAGGGCATGGTTGTTGAGATGGTGCGCCTTCGTCTTTCCCGACACATACGTTGTGGCTGTCACCGTATCTCTGATGGATGCCCAAGCATTATCTTTATCATAATCATCAAAACAATCTGGTGCAAGGGGAGGGAAGCCTAGCAATTCTGCGAACCTCACAAAAGAAATCTCATATTCTGTGCCCTCCAGAAAGAATGAAACAATTCCAGGATCTCTAGATGGGTCTCGGCTGATCCGACAGTTGACAGTGGCCACAAAATCTCTGGTTAAGTCGGGATAAACCTTCTCATTATATGTAATCAACCTCTCCCAGCCAATGTTTGCAATAAGCTGTTGAATTTCATTACGTATTACCAGCTTCCCAAGCAAATCAAAATCCAAATAAGTAGTCGGAATATATGAGCATTTTGAGAATAATGCATCAGCCGCCTTCTTGCTGCTTGGTACCCAACTCGGCACTTTGGAAATGTCAACAGAGGGTTGGCTGGCTGGTTGGCTGGAGGAACTAGAGGCGATAGCTGAACTCTTTCTCTTAGGAGCCACTGCATGAAAACAAATGACCAAATTCAATAGCATTCTAAGTGCATACAATTGCAATGGCCCTAAATATCTAGCATCAATTATCAAGCTTATTCTAATCAAGCATAATCATTCTTACATGCCCATTTGATTCTATAAGAGATATATCAATTCAAAAATAAGCTAAGAATGTTCAATGATAACAGATACCACAATTAAACACTAAGAAAAATTACATTCGATGTTCCACCTTGACAAGAGTTGCAACAATCTGGAAAAATAGTCATTGTGGCATTTTGTTGAACATCTGATATGCATCAAATATACCTTCTGTAATTTTCAACCATAGGCATCAACCACAACCCAAATTTGAAATTGAAAGTGGTAGAATACATAATAGAGTAATTAGAGCCTAACAATTTCCAATTTCACACAAGATTATAAGTAATATCAACACCCCAGATCAACACCCAATACCTGCCCTAACTTTTCCACTCCATAAACAGTCATGCTATCAACAACAAAGTTGCAAATTGAAGAAGGAAATAAGAATTGATAGCACTCACAACACAAATTCAAAGCAATATAAGAAACCAATTCGAAATGGTCTTTAAGTTGATGCCTCAAAAGAGTATTAACGGAGAAGAACAATGAACAGAGAAATATGTTGAACAGAAATTAAATGAAATTGAAGAAAAAGAAAGAGAAGAAATTACTTACTTGTTGTAGATTTGGGGAAATTGTAGCCTAAAGATGAAATCGACGCACGACAGTTGAAGAGAGAATGAAAATTCTGCAAACTAAAGAGTGAAGAGTGTGAAGTGAAACACAAAGCACGGGAAAACAAAGTTTTTAAAACAGATATCGTAGGGGTCACGGTCACAACCAAACGGTTGCCACTGTGACATACCCAAAATTTTCAATCTAGATTCAAACCACCACAGGGTCACGGTGACAATAAAATTGGTTGTCACCATGACATACCACGATTTCAAAACAGAATGCATCCTTCCACACGTCACGGTCACAATGAATTTCATTGCCACCGTGACATAACCAAATTGCAAAACAAAATACAACTCTACCTTTTGTCACGGTGACAACAAATTTTATTGCCACCGTGACATGCTCCCACTTCAAAACAGAATGTAAATCACCAATTGGTCATGGTGACAACTGAATTGATTATCACCGTAACATGTTCACACGTCAGAATAGAATGCATCTTGCCATTTGGTCACGGTGACAACCAAATCCATTATAACCCGGTACATGTCCCAGACCACAATCAAGAATGCTATTCTCTCTAGTCACGGTGACAACCAAATCTGTTGCTACCATGACCTTCTGAAAATTTTCAAAATTTTTCACAAGTCTCACCAAACTTCAAGCTACAAAAACTCGAAAATTCTCGAACAAAAATATAGCTACACTAAGACCACAAAGCACAAAAATTGACAAAAATAAGCACGACTAACAACCTAAAAAGATCATTAAACACAAAATATCAAAGTTTGAGAAATAGTTCTGCATTTAACAAGTCCGCAGTTGGACTTTTAAATACCGTTAAGGGTCCGTGAGGGTGACGCTCGATAAAACACCATCAAATGTTGATTCAAAATAGGGTTTCACACGATGTCCGTTCACCTTGAACTCGTTCTCACCCCTTGGGTTCCTCAATGCACTACTCCAAATTTGTCAGCTCCCACAACTTCAAAGGGTCCCTTCCATCGTGATTTTAGCTTTTCGGAAAATAACCGCAGCCTACTATCATAGAGAAGCACTTTCATTCCAGGCACAAATTCCTTCCTTATCAACTTTCGATTATGCCACTTTTTGGTATTGTCCTTGTATTTCGTGGCATGATCGTATGCCCAAAATCGGAGCTCTTCTAGCTCATTCAGCTGTAAGGACCTACACTTTCCTACACTTTCAAGGTCAAAATTCAAAAATTTTGTGGCCCAATAAGCCTTATGCTCTAATTCCATCGGAAGGTGACAGGACTTCCGATAAACCATCCTAAAGGGAGATATCCCTATCAGTGTCTTAAATGCTGTCCTATAAGCCCACAGAGCTTCATCTATCTTAAGGTACCAGTCTTTCCTAGATGCATTGACCGTCTTTTCTAAAATGACTTTTAATTTCCAGTTGGACACTTCAACCTGTCCATTAGCTTGGGCATGATAAGGGGTAGTAACCTTATGCCTAACTCCAAATTTTTTCAATAAAGCTTTAAATTGCTGTTTAACAAAGTATTTAGCACCATCGCTAATAATGGCTCTAGGGGCTCCATATCGGGTGAATATATTCTTTCTCAAGAATTCTAACACAACTTTGGCATCACTAGTCCTAGTGGCTAAAGCTTCTACCCATTTGCTCACATAGTCTACTGCCACTAGAATGTATTCAAACCCATAGGATACCGGGAAAGGACCCATAAAGTCTATTCCCCACACATCAAATAACTCTACCTCATGCATGTTGGTTAAGGGCATTTCATCTCTCCTAGTAATATTGCCTACCCTTTGGCATCTATCCCATGTTTGCACAAGTAATTTAACATCGTTAAACATTGTAGGCCAATAAAAACCAGAAGAAAGAATTTTTGATACTGTTCTATTCGGTCCATGATGTCCACCGGCTTCCCTGCCGTGACAAGCTCTGATGATGTCTCCTTTCTCTTCATCTGGAATGCACCTTCTTAGCACTTGATCAGCACATAAGCGAAACAGATAAGGGTCATCCCAAATGTAGTGCTTCACATCAGCCTTCAGCTTCTTCCTCTACTGCCATGTGAATTCCTTTGGCATATATCCTCCTGCAAGAAAATTGGCTATATTAGTGAACCAAGGTATAGAAATTTCACACATAAATAAAGCACAAATACGTTCATCAGGGAATAAATCTAGAATTTTCCCTTTCTCGATGTGATCATTCTCCAATCTCGACAAATGATATGCCACAAAGTTTTCTGCCCCCTACTTATCTTTAATTTCCAAATCAAACTCTTGCAAGAGGAGCACCCATCTAATCAACCTTGGTTTCGACTCCTTCTTAGCAAACAGATGCCTCAAGGCTGCATGATCAGACCACACCACAATTTTTGCACCCAGCAAATATGGCCTGAACTTCTCAAAAGAATAAATAATTGCAAGAAGTTCCTTCGCAGTTGTGGTGTAATTAACCTGGGCTCCCGTTAAGGTATGACTCGCATAATAAACTGCATGAAACACCTTCTCCCGCCTTTGTCCAAGCACTGCCCCTATTGCAAAATCACTAGCATTAGACATTAGTTCAAAAGGCAAATTCCAATCTGGAGATATAATTACCGGGGCTAAAATAAGCCTCTGTTTTAAAGTTTCAAATGCCAGCATACAATCACTATTAAAATCAAAAGGAGCATCTTTCATCAGCAAATTAGATAAGGGTTTTGCAATTTTTGAAAAATCTTTCATAAATCGGCGGTAAAACCCTGCATGCCCTAAAAAACTCCTAATGCCCTTGACACTTATTAGGGGTGGTAATTTTTCTATTACTTCCACCTTGACCTTATCAACCTCTATCCCTTTCTCTGAAATTTTGTGCCCAAGCACAATGCCTTCTCTCACCATAAAGTGATATTTCTCCCAATTCAATACTAAGTTGGTATTTTCACACCTCCCTAACACCAAATCAATATGCTCCAAACAGCTCTCAAAATCGCCTCCATAAATAGTGAAATCATCCATAAACACCTCCATAAATTTCTTTAAGAAATCATGAAATATTTTCATCATACACCGCTGAAACGTAGCCGGTGCATTACACAATCCAAAGGGAATTCTCCTATATGCAAATGTGCCATAAGGGTAGGTAAAGGTTATTTTCTCCTGATCTTCAGGGGCTATGGAGATTTGTAAATATCCCGAATACCCATCTAAAAAGCAATAAAACCTATTCCCCGCTAACCTCTCTAGCATTTGATCAATGAATGGCAATGGGAAATGATCTTTCCTTGTGGCATTATTCAGTCTTCTATAGTCTATACAAACTCTCCAACCCATAACTGTACGAGTTGGAATAAGTTCATCTAACTCATTTTTAACCACTGTCATCCCCCCTTTCTTAGGAACACATTGCACCGGGCTAAACCATCTACTATCAGAGATTAGAAGATAATACCTGAATCAAGGAGTTTAAGTACCTCCTTTTTTACCACTTCTTGCATCGCTGGGTTGAGTCTCCTTTGGAGCTGAGCTACTGGTTTGCATTCTTCCTCCATCGGGATCCAGTGAGTGTAGTAGCTTGGGTCGATCCCCTTTAAATCCGACGTCTCCCATCCAATTGCTTCTCTGTGCCTTTTCAGCACTTCAAGCAGCATCTTTTCCTCCAAACCTGTCAACAGAGAAGAAATAATCACTGGTTTTGTCTCATTCTCTAAAAATACATATTTTAAATGAGAAGGAAGGGGTTTAAGTTCATAATTTGAATCCCCCTTTTTCAGATTAAGCTCTTCCTACTGTGATTCCTCTTCTCTCAGCTGTTATCACTTCTACCCCTCTCTCATCCAACTCTTCATCCTCCAAAGAATGCATTAAGCTTACATTCGATGAATCATCTAGCAACCCATTCTCTTGAGCTTCCTCTACACATTCATCTATTGTATTTACAAAATCAGCTGACTCCTCCAAATCACTTAACGGATATTTCTAAGCCTTATTCATGTCTACCACTAACTCTTCATTATTGAACCGTAGGCTGACTATTTGACCATGTACATCAATCAAAGCTTTCGCTGTATTCAAAAATGGCCTCCCCACAATGAGTGGTACCTTTTGATCTTCTTCCATCTCCATTACCACAAAATCCACTGGGAAAATGAATTTTCCCACCTTCACCAGCAAGTCCTCAATTACTCCCTTGGGTCTCCTTACTGACCTATCTGCAAGTTGGAGTCTCATTCTAGTCTCCTTGAGCTCCTCGAGATTAAGTTTCCTATATATAGAATACAGTATCAAATTAATGCTAGCACCTAAGTCACACAAAGCACTTCTATAAAAATTTTCACCAATTTCACAGGGTAATGTGAAACTACCTGGATCATCCAATTTTTTAGGAATCTTGTTCATAATTATAGCACTTCAATTTTCTGTGAGTTGTACAGTTCCATGCCCTTCTAATTTCTTTTTATTTGAACATAATTCTTTCATGAATTTTGCATAATTAGGCATCTGAGCTAAGGCTTCAGTAAAAGGTAAATTAATGTACAGTTTCTTAAACATCTCTAGAAACCTAGCCAATTGCCCATTTTTCTTTTCTTTCCTAGCTACAGCAGGAAATGGCAGCCTATTTATATGGAGATCCTATACTTTGGGGTTCACTAATCTCTTACCCTTATCAATTATAGGAGCATTTTCATTTACCTCTACCCTAGAGTTAGAGTCACTTACCTTCCATGTTGGCTCCTCTTTACTTGAAGATGGTGAAGATGTTTTATCTTTCTCTTCTCTTTGTGGCACCTCCTTGCCACTCCTCAACGTGATAGCTTTTGCCTCTTCCTTGGGATTCCGATCCACATTCGAAGGAAAAGTTCCTGGTTGTCTATGAGACAAAGAAGTTGCAAGGTGGCCCAATTGCATTTCCAAGTTCCTCATTGAAGTGCCTTAATTCTGGTTCCACTGTTCTTGAGACTTCTACCTCGCTTCTTGGTTAGCCATGAATTATTGCTGGCTATTTACAAACTATTGTTGGCTATTCATGAAGCTAGCCAGCGTATCTTTAAGATTAGATTTCTTTTCTTGCACAGGTGGTCTCGGTTGATATCCAGGTGGGTGATAAGCTTGAGATTGGGCCTGGTTTGAACCTTGACCTGGGTGCTGATGTGGTTGATATGGGGTCTGGAAATGAGTGGATGTTTGAGGTTGGTATGAATGGTTGTGGTTATAATGAATGTTTTGGTTGAAGGGAGCTCATACTTGTGGTTGGGAAGATGAAGCATTCCGATTTCCATCCTTCCAAGAGAAGTTCGGGTGACTCCTCCAACCCGGATTATATGTATTACTATAGGGGTCATTTCTCCGATAATCTCCTACAGCATTCGCATCTCCCGTTGCTCTACCCTCTTCAATATATTGCCCACCTTCATACAGCTCACTCTCTTGAAAAATAGAGGCTACATCTCATACCTTTAACACATTCATCTCTTTCTGCATCGACTTTATCTGTGCCTTTAGCATTGACACTTCATCCATATTATGTATTCCTTGCCTTTTCAAAACTGATCTAGGGGCAGCCCTTTGAGAATCATTTGCTGCCATCTCATCCAACAAATGGAAAGCTTCTTCCGACAGTCTATACATGAAAGAGCCTCCCGATGATGCATCCAATAGTGACCTTGTCTAAGGTGTAACTACAGAATAGAATATTATCATCAAATGATAAACAGCTATCTCATGGTGTGGACAGCTTCTCAATAACCTCCTAAAACTCTCCCAAGCCTCATGAAATGGCTCCTCATTCATTTGGTTCAAACCCATAATACTGTTATGAATCTTTACAGTCTTGGTAGGAGGAAAAAATCTCATTAAAAACTTCTCTTGCAACTGGTCCCATGACCTAATTGATTGGTTTGGCAACATCTGAAGCCATTCCCTTGCTTTTCCAATCAATGTGAAAGGAAATAATTTTAGTCTCACTGCATCATAAGTCACTCCCAAAATCTGAACCGTGTCGCTAACCTCCAAGAATATATCAAGGTGTTGTGTAGGATCTTCCAACTTTGAACCTAAAAATTGATTCCTCTGTACCATGGTGATGGTTGCTGGTTTAAGCTCAAATTGTACTCCCCTAGGCAGCACAATCGTCCTATGGTCTTCATTCCATCTTGGTATAGCATAATCCCTAATTGTCCACTGCCTAGGTACCTCTTCTCTATATCCACCCAGAATTTCTTCTTGTGCCCTCGGCACTTATTCATTCTCAGGAGGAAATTCATCTATAGGAGAATTTGGATCCATGTTGTTCTCTCTAGTAGCTCTCCTTCATTGATGTAAAGTCCTCTCGATTTCAGGATCGTAAGGTGCTATTTGATCTCTTCTCAATCTGTGCATGCACCAAAATTACCTGAAAAGAATAAGCAAAAATAAAATAAGAAAAAGAAAACACATACAATTAAAAATCAAAACTCACAAACAACGCCAATCCTCGGCAACAGTGCCAAAAATTTGATGCGATTTCAGCAAGTGTACTGAATCGGCAAGTAATACAGTGGGGTAAAGTTAAGACCCCGAGTTACCGTACCCAAGGGATTGTGTGTGCAAGCTAAGTTGATTAAATGTATGCTAAATAATTCCCAATTTTTGATTGTGCGAATGATTAATCTATTAAATAAAATAGAAGAATTCAATAACTAAAGAATGCAAGTAAAATAATCAGATTAACTGACAACGATTTTTTGCAAAATAATATGATTGCAAAGTAATTAACAAGTAAAGAGTAATCAATATAAAAGAAATGTTGCTCGGGTTCACTCATCCACCCCATACCTAAATGTGAATTAATTTAATCTCAAAAACATATACGAATGAATTCGTGATAACACTCTTAACCCAAGCATCCCAATCCGAAGCAAGCCACTCTAATTGCACGACATCCCAATCCGAAGCAAGCCATACAATTAGCCTAAGCACGGGTCTAAAATCCTAAGTTCAGTTTGCTTTCCCATTCCGGAGCCAAACAACCGAAAAACTCATTTTTCTCACTCCCCACTCTATTCTTAAATCATAAAATCCTATACTTCTAGATTCCCATCCGGAATAGTCTAAAAATACAGCATACATGATAGAAAAACTGAGTAAAAACATTCATAGCATTCAATTCATACAAGCTCAACAGCCAACAAAGATACATGATAAAGATCATTCATCAAAGCTGGAAAATAACTTGAGGAAATAAATCCCAAAAATTAACAATAATCAATAGTGAAATAAACCATTCATTCATATATATAAATTTAAAAGATATTCAAAATTCACATCATGGGCAGGGGATTCAAAGATCCCCCAAACAGCTAAGAAACTACTCACGATCCATTACAAAATATAGAGGAAAAAGGAAAGAATAAACCCAAAAATTCATTTGAGAAAAGAATCCCGATTGAATCCCACGTTCTTCAATCTTCTTCTTCGAATCTTCAATAGAGAACAGCTCAAAACTATGAAATCCGAAAATAATTGCTGAGAATTGAAATTAATCTATGTGTTTTTAATGTTATTCTCTCAATTTGTAATTTAATAATCAAGGAAATAATTAAACCCTAATGTTAAGAATAAAAGAAAAGCTTCCAAAAATTCCAGATCTAAAAACCTTGTTTAAAAAACTAACCTAAATTAACCTCCTCTCGCAGCCAATAAAAATCTGATATTTATAGATCTCGAGGGGTCACGGTGACAATGAAGTGCTTGCCACCGTGAGGCATCATGGGTCATGGTGGCACCAAATGGTTGTCATCATGAGACTGTTGAAGGAATGAATATGCCTGGATGCACCTGAGGGGGTCACGGTGACAACCAACTTTGTTGCCACTGTGAGGTGCTCGACTTCAGCTACTGTCTTGGAAATTTTCTATGTCACTGTGGCAATGACTTTTGTTGCAATCGTGAGGTACCCCTTGCCCGTGATTCTGCCTTGGGAATTTTCGTGTCACGGTGACAACCAGAAGTGTTGCCACCGTGAGGTACCATCTCATTGCAATCTGCCGGATGAAATTCTATATCACGGTCACAACCATTTGGTTGTGACCGTGAGGTAAGTATGACCAGAATTCTGCCTTTGATAAATTCATATGTCACGGTCAAAACCATTTGGTTGTGACCATGAGGTACATAAAAAACCAGCAAAACCAAAATTAAACTCTATTAAAATGCTATCTAAAATGCATAAAAAATTAAATTAACTAAATTTGACAAAATTAACCAAAAGTAATCACAACAAAATAATAAACACAATTAAAACCCACAAATCAAATGAAAATACTAACAAAACTAAGTACTAAATTGAAGTTATTAACGGTATCTGTGAGATGCGGTGTAATCTAACCACAACCCTGTTGCGATTTATTCTATCGCGTGTGGCCCGCTGTCCTCATCTCGGCTTGTACGGTGGCTGATCTGTCCCGCTGGCCTTATCTCAACCTGCACGGTGTCTGTGGGATGCGGTGTTCTCTAACCACAACCCTATTGTGATATGTTTTATCGCGTGTGCTCTGCTGGCCTCGCCCCGGCTCGCATAGTGTCTGTGAGATGTAGTGTTCTCTAACTACAATCCCGTTGTGATCTGTTCTACAGCATGTGCTCTGCTGGCCTCGTCTCAGCTCGCGCAATGTCTGTGGGATGTAGTGTTTTCCAACTACAATCTCGTTGCTATCTATTCTACCACATGTGCTCTGCTGGCCTCATCTCGGCTCGCGTAGTGTCTATGAGATGTAGTGTTCTCTAACTATAATCCCATTGTGATCTATTATACCGCATGTGATCTACTGACCTCATCTCAGCTCGCGCAGTATCTGTGAGATACAGTGTTCTCTAACTGTAACTCGATTACGATCTGTTCTATCGCATGTGCTCTGCTGTCCTCGTCTCTGCTCGCGCAGCGTCTATGGGATGCGGTATTCTCTAACCACAAACCTGTTGCGATATGTTCTATCACGTGTGCTCTACTGGCCTTATCCCGGCTCGCGCAGTGTCTGTGAGATGCAGTGTTCTCTAACTGCAACTCTATTGCGATCTGTTCTATTGCATGTGATTGAACATTCTGTCTTGCTAGCCGCTTATAGGCTTGCACAACATAACCTTGGTAACCTCCAACCAATCCGTGCAATAACTTATCTGCTAACCATTATCCGGTTAGTGTAATATCTGCTAACCACCATTCGGTTAGAATAATATCTAATCTGCTAACCACCATCCGGTTAGAACAATATTTGATCTGCTAACCACCATCCGGTCAGTATAATATTTGATCTGCTAGCCACCATCCGGCTAGTACAATATCTAATTTGCTAACCACCTTCCGACTAGTACAATATCTAATCTGCTAACCACCATCCGATCAGTATAATATCTGATCTGCTAACCACCATCCGGTCAATACAATATCTGATCTGCTAACCACTATTCGGCTAGTATAATATCTGATCTGCTAACCACCATTTGGCTAGTACAATATCTAATCTGCTAACCGCCATCCGGTTAATACAATATCTGATCTGCAAATCACCATCCGGTCAGTATAATATCTTATCTGCTAACCACCATCCAGTCAGTACAATATCTGATCTGCTAACCACCATCCGGCTAGTACAATATCTGATCTGCTAACCACCATCCGGCAAGTACAATATCTGATCTACTAACCACCATCCAGTTAGTAGAATATCTGATTATTGACCATCCTTAGGTCGGTATGGTGACTCACTTGTCGTTGTCTTTACTGACGCTTATTCTGAACCTTTTTTCCTACAAAAATGGGAGAAGCAAACGTGCAAGGTATATAAAGGAGGTGCATACCTGTGGCAGTACATACTTGCTGGGATAGATGTCAAATGTGTGCCCCCTAAAGGAGGGTTGGTTGTTCTCGAGCCATTACCCAGGCTACAAAGCATGAACATTCCCTTGGACTGAAGTTAATGCTCTGAAGAGATTGGGAATGTCTTAGAAGAAGGACTTAAGGGATAATGCTTTGAAAAGATTGAAAATGCCTTAAAAAAGGACTTAGATGTAATGCTCCGAAGAGACTAAAAATGCCTTTGAAAAAGGACTCAGAGGTAATGCTCCGAAGAGACTGAGAATGCCTTTAAAAAGGATTTAAAGATAATACTTCGAAGAGACTAAAAATGCCTTAGAAAAAGGACTTAAAGATAATGCTTCGAAGAGACTGAAAATGCCTTAGAAAAAGGACTTAAAGATAATGCTCCGAAGAGACTGAAAATGCCTTAGAAAAAGGACTTAACGATAATGCTCTGACGAGATTGAAAATGCCTTAGAAAAAGGACTTAAAGATAATGCTCCTAAGAGACTGAATATGCCTTAATAAAAGGACTTAAAGATAATGCTCCGAAGAGACTGAAAATGCCTTAGAAAAGGGACTTAAAGATAATGCTCCGAAGAGACTGAAAATGCCTTAGAAAGAGGACTTAAAGATAATGCTCCGAAGAGACTAAAAATGCCTTAGAAAAAGGACTTAAAGATAATGCTCCAAAGAGACTAAAAATACCTTTGAAAGAGGACTTAAGGATAATGCTCCGAAGAGACTGAAATTGCCTTAGAAAAAGGACTTAAAGATAATGCTCCGAAGAAACTAAAAATGCCTTGAAAAAAGGACCTAAAGATAATGCTCTGAAGAGACTGAAAATGCCTTGAAAAAAGACTCAGAGTAATGCTCCGAAGAGACTGAGAATGCCTTTGAAATAGGACTTAAAGATAATGCTTCGAAGAGACTGAAAAGGACTTAAAGATAATGCTTCGAAGAGACTGAGAATGCCTTTGAAAAAGGACTTAAAGATAATGCTCTGAAGAGACTAAAAATGCCTTGAAAAAAGGACTTGAGAATGCCTTGATAAAGGACATTACAAGTTATCGCATGATTTCAACTTGCGGTGTCTTCATCTTGACTTCATCATGCCAAAGCTGTCCCTCGGTTCAGCCTTTTCCTGCAAAGTTATTAGCACAAAAGTACATACAAAAGATTGTGCGTGCATATTGTGTGTGAAATGTATGCATTAAGCTATATACACAAAAGACAAACAAATGATTAATGTAGAAAATTAGGTGTATATAACTATACGCGTAAAGTATTGAATGCAAAAATATCTATGCATGTGAGTTGTGAGATGCAAAAATGGATAGACCACATCCTAGGTGGTCAAGGGATTCGTTGAGGATACTGCTCGGCTGCTCACATTGTCTGACGCCCCCAAGGATCTTGAAAAGCATCGTCTCGGCTTTTAAGACTCTGATCCATAATCTTTTTAAAGAAAACTGACTCGTGCGCATCTTTACCCCCCCGGTCAATGAGCATTTTGCCCCTTAGGACTCTGAATTAAGTTATGCATTATGCACTACCTGCAAAAAGGGAAGTTATTCAAAGTAATGCCGACTTATCGCTCCAGGCTTTAAAAGTCATTGTTTTAAAGGTAGTGCGTCCCTTGCGGATTTTCATACTAGCTTTTCTTAGCGGGAAATGCGTCGCTTTGGGGATTTTCACATAACCCTGTGCCTAATTTTTGCTTGAAATGAACCCAACTCACTCCAGCTGTTTTTATTCATTTTTTATAGGATAGACTGCCTGCTTTCAAGTTTTCACCCTGCCTTTTGGCCTAACTTTTGTTTAGAGAGCCAGTCACAGTTTTTATCTCTAACAGCCTCCTTTTTCTTTTTTTTTTCTTTTAAGGGTAGGAGGAGGATTTGTCACATGAAAAATTATTATTACTGCCTTAAGACTTGCTCCAGCATATGTCCTATGCCTGCAACAGGTTTCTCTTAACCATTTAATTGCATGTTTATGCCTACCTTATGCATGCATTTCTATCTATATGCACCATATAACAATAAGAATGACCATGACTAGACATGTGATGCAAAAACACTAGTTTTATTCAATGTCAATGAGTAACATCTTAGGTGCATTCAACTCCTGTTATCAATCAGCCCTCTCGGGTTTTCTTGATTGAACATTTTCTCTCAGGCCTCTAATTTTTGGCCAGGGTGCCTTTTTTCGGTTTTCACCCTAACGAGGTGCCCATTTTTAGCAAGGCCGCCTTTTTTCGATTTTCGACCCATGGGGCTTTTATTCTCTTCTTTTGACTTTTAGTCTTTAGCAATGGAACATCTTGGGTTTGTCGATGTTGATCGATTCTTCATATTTGCTTCCATTGCTGTCTGTTGCTGATCCCTTGGACAATAACCCCTCAAGAACAAATGGGCTTTCCTACGCTGGTCTGAATTCACCTCATTCGTCTGGAACATTCGAACTCATTTGTTTAAAGATTAAACCTCCCTCTTTAGTGGTTGCTTTATGACTTCCTTCCTAGATGATTAAGCAGAGTGCTTTTTGATAGATCTGATTGTGGCGATAATCCCATGACATGTCCTTGTCTGACGTGTTTGATTGCTGCCGCCGTTACTGCACCCACTCGGCTTCTGAAATCTAGGCTTCCATGAATGTCCTTAAAGATGTGAGCTTTACTTTGACCGGCCATACTGCTTCTGCCCCCTAAATCAAGGAATCAAAGGTGACTCTTGAAGAGGTTTCGATGGTGGTTCTCTAGCTTCGAAATGCAAAAGGCTACTTCTCTGCCCAACCCTTCTTGTTTTGAACCATCTTGACCAAAACCTTCCTGTTAGGAACTTCTCTTGCCCTATTGGTTTGAGGGCAACAAAGAGAGGACTTGTGGTCTTTAACATTATACCCCTGTAGCAACTTCCTAGCCTTAGCCATAAATTGTCCTTTCGCCCTTGAACCCTGCGTGGTGCGGGAGACCATATTGACATGTCGGATTCCTTTCGATAATCCTGTCCGTTGGATGCCCTAGGGCGCACCTCCCCTATGATGTCTATTTTCAAGCCCGAGCAACCCGTACCCATTGTAAGTCAATAGAATCGTTTCGGAGGTCAAGAAAAATGGCAAAGTACGGGCATGTGTAGATCAACGAGATTTGAACAAATCTTGCCCCCAAGATGACTTCCCTTTCTACATATTGATTCTTTTCCTTATCTCTTTTTTTTTGTTCTTTTTTTTCTGTCTTTTTTTTTCTTTTTTTTTTCTTTGTTATTTTGTTCTTTTTTATGTTCTTTTTTTTTTTGGATAAGCTTTGTTCAAAGCTTGATAGTCTATGCGTACACGAACTCCTCCTCTTCTCGATGTGGGACCACACTGACCAACTAAGTCGGGCATTGAACTTTGACAAAAAATTTTGGCTTCATCTCTGCTTTTGGATCCCTTCTTTAACCTTCTCTGGCACATCCCAAATATGGCCTAGTTGGAAATAGCAAGATTAATTGGACATTAAGGGTATTTTGGTAATTTATGCAAGAGAATTAAGGGCTTAATTGAAAAGTTAATTAAAGTTTTGAGAGAAGAATTTTTTATTAGTGTCCAATTGGTAATTTGTAAGGACTTAAAGAGTTGTGTATAGAGCATATGGTAAAAGTGTAGCTAGTGGAATAAGGGGTCTAATGCATGTGTGCCATGTGGATAAGTGAGTGTGTGCATGTTGAGGATTTGAAAGGAAGAGAGAGGGAAGAGACAGAATTCTTCCTTTCTTGTCTGTCACGTTTCTCCTTCTTACTTCTCTTCATTTCTTCAGCTACTCTCTAGTTTTTGCTTGTATTGATTCCTCCAAGTTTGAGTTATGTTTTAAGAGTTTTAGAGCTGAGTTTCCAAGGTAAGTTGTTGTATTTGGGTTCTTCATCTTTATCTTCTTCTGGGTTTATATTTAGTTGTTCAGCAGTTTTGCATGGGTTGATATGGGTTTTATTTGGTTATTTTATGCAAGTGATTGAAGAGAGAAAGAAGGACAAAGGGAAAGAAAAGATTGGATTTTGAAGTAGAAGGAGTTTTGGCATCAGGTTTGGGAGCTTATTTGGAGTGTTTTGTCCATTTCATTTTGGATCCTGTTTTTGAGTTAAATTTTAATATTATTTGTGTATTTATGGTATATGAAAATGCATGAGTAAAATAGCTTTGTGTATATGAATATTGATAGATGATATAATTGAGATATTTAATTGACTTGTGTTGAAATTGCTGATTGAATGATTATTGAGCTTACAATTTGAGTATATACCCTAGTTTAGTGAGAATTCTGCTTATGTCTTACCAGACCTCTGTATATTGTTTTGATCATAACTAGAGTTTGAAAACTCCAATTTGAGTGTTTATTACGCCATTTGAACCAATACTAACGTACCTTTAAAAGTCTAAGAGTGATCATAAATTAATTCTGTCATTAAGAGGCTTAAAAATGACAAAAACCGGACGTCTCTCTACCCAGGTTTGCTCATTCGAACATTTCGTAGTGATTGATTCATATCTATTTCTTTCGGAGTCTAAATGACCTGAAACTTGTTCCGTTGGAAACTTAACATCCTAGGAAACAATTTTTAATAAGGACACTTTGTCTAAAAATTAGGTCTAGAGGTCGGTTTAGGCGATACAATTTTGGAGTGAAAAGCAGTCTCATAAAGCTCCTGCGGGGAGCTACTGTCGTGAGCGTGACAGAGTCGTCACCTTGCGATAGAACAACTCACATAAGGAGTTTTCTACTTCTTTTTGAGCCAATGGTTGGTATGGATTATTTCCCTACCTTTCCCCTCAACATATTTGTATACTTTTATGTGTTTTCTTCTCAGAATTGGCCCCGTAATATACCTGAGTGTCCCAAGGTCTATCCAATGCATGATGAATCATGTATACCAATGCGTATGTATATGTATGAGCTATGTGTAACTTAAGCATGATGAACTATGTACGCAAATGCATATAAACATGTGTGTGCTAATATGTAATAATACGTACAAGTTAGTATGCAATCATATATATATAAAGTGTTGTATGTGATTGAGTTTAGGATGACATGTATGCATAAGTTATATGATTTCATTGGTAATATACACTACTATATGACAATGAGTTGTGTGTATATTGTTGTATGAAATTTTGAGCCTGATCAGTCATACTTAGTCGATAAGATAAGCACTTATCTAGGGTTAAGTAATATGTGTGAGTGTAGCTACCATATGCAGGCCCCATTTGGGTCTTGATTCGGCCCCGTTTGGGTCTTTGATTTGGCTACGTTTGGTTCACATAAGATGTTTGAGTCCCATGTCTCCATACGCTTGGATACTGTGTCCTATCAGTATCAAATTCCCGTATCCACTAGTTAATGATTATCAGGCTTATATGTTAATTGTGTTGTATATGAATACGATGATCAATGATATGTTATATAATACATGTGTATGAATTCATGGTTGGCATTGCGATACGTACTTTGATTTATATGCTTGGGATGTGTAGTGTTTATATTAAACTATACGTAATAAAATGCTTATATCATGCTACTCCTTTGCATTTATAGTAATGTGAATTGTACATTGCATGGCTATGTATATGAAATATGATTGGTTATGTTGCAATATTTGAAGTTAAATATGATTCGATTAATTACTTGTTTTATATTTTAAGAATACATATGAGGTATGAGTGATGATATTATGCCATGTTTATCAATAGGATTTATGTTTCATATGATTATAAATGGAATATTGCTTACATGTTTTATTGCCATATGAGTCATGAGTTGTTATAGTAGTTGTTGTATATGCATGTTCTGTTTATATTATTCCTCCCCACTAAGCGTTATCTCT
The DNA here is from genome assembly GCA_947683425.1 of Excoecaria cochinchinensis. Taxonomy (NCBI): domain Eukaryota; kingdom Viridiplantae; phylum Streptophyta; class Magnoliopsida; order Malpighiales; family Euphorbiaceae; genus Excoecaria; species Excoecaria cochinchinensis. The sequence goes on from CANTUQ010000092.1 coordinate 15,840,974, forward strand.
TAGCACAAGCTCTTTTCCCAAGTAGGTGGCAGGTTCTTTTTAGAGTCAGACATCTGCAGGTTGGCCACTAGAAGTCTTTAGTTGGGGTGTTTTGTCTTCCGCTGTATTTTTGTATATGGGAACTGATTTTGGAAAATGTAATTTTGTAAAGGTTGATTTTGTATATGTATACGTTTAATGTTTACAAATCCCTTTTTTTAAAACTATATGATTATTTATATAAGGATTTGATATCTTTACAGTTATATGTAATTGTTTCTAGCATGCTTGAGTATGTAAATGTATTTGTGCGCATGGCGCTCCGGTATCCTTCCAACGGGGGTAACGGGGTGTTACAGCTTGGTATCAGAGCGCCGGTTTAGTCGGTTCTAGTCCTATGTAATTATTTGAGTATAGAGTCTTTACATGAGGGTCTGTCTAGAGTCGTGGCCTAATACAGATGTTGTTTTGTGTAGTGTCTAGATGGAGTCGGATCCAAGTGAGTATATGGGCGACACGATGGAAAGTGTGAATCCGATTGGAAGTAATCTGGTCGGTCAGGATAGGCCTGCACGTGAGCGTGCACCAGTCGAAGGTCAGGGTTTTGATCCGGCATTAGTACAAGGCTTACTGCAAGTGGTAGACAAATTGACTGCTCCTAAAGCTCCTTCTGAGCTTATAAGGAAAAGGGGAGCAGAAGAATTCCATGGAACCTCCTTGGACGAATCAGATGTAGTGGAATTCAAGTTGAAGAGAACTGATAGGATTTTACAAGAGATAACTTGCCCTCCGCATCAACGAGTTACTTGTGCTATATCGCTTTTGCAAGGATCAGCATATGATTGGTGGAACCTTGTGCTTCTCAATCCCTAGAGACCAGCTGAATTGACATGGGAGTTCTTCGTGAAAGAGTTTGAGCAGAAATATGTGACCAAGGCTTATCGGGAGGCAAAGTGGAATGAATTTATCAATTTGAAATAGAGGAACTTATCAGTCAATGACTACGAGAAAGAGTTTAGTCGATTGACCAAGTATGTGCCCCAACTGCTGTTGACGGAAGACTTTAAGTGCCAACATTTTCAGGGTGGATTAAGAGAAGTCATTAGAGGTCCATTGTCAGCTATGGTAGTTATGCATCCGGTTGGATACTATCAGTTAGTGGCTATAGCGATAAAGTTGGAAGAATCTGAGATGGTGAAGCAAAGAATAGAACAGAAGAGGTGTCACACCCCGTTTGCCCCCTAGTAGAATGAGCCTATCTGTATGTGTAAGCATTCGCATGTGTTTGACATATCATAAGGGTATTTTAGTAAAATGCATGTTTTTGGGGTTTATTAGCATATGGTTATATGTATGACACTAGTGTGTGAATTAATTGGGAAATGATTATATGCATATGTTTATACCATTGTAGGGTGTGCATTAGTTGGGAGTACATTGGGTGTGTGTAGTACATGTTTGTTGGGTGTGAATGGTTAGTTTCACCAATAGGAAATTGACACATGCTTAGGGCAAAGAAAAGAAAAAGAAAAAGGGAAGAAAGAAAGGGAAAGGGCAGATTCACGTTCCTTCTTCCCCTCACCTTCTTCTTCTTCATTTTCTTTACTCTAAGAACTCTTGTGTGGATTCAAGTCTTCATTAGTGGAATTAATCATCTCTTTGCATCTCTTTGGTAAGTAATTGTATTCTTCTCATCTTGTTTTCCATTTGTTTCATCTTCTTTTTCCTCTTTGGTTTAGATTTAACTTAGGGTTTGCATTGTTGGATGTTCTTTGTTGTGTTGTGTTTAGCTGAGGCTCCTCGCGATCCTAAGGGCAAGGATATTGCTGGGACGAGTGGAGCTAAGTGATTGAAGCTTTGAATTTCAGGTCTGGGATTTTGCTTGAGTTAATTGTTTGAATGTGAACTTACTGTAATTTTTAGGGTTTATGTTCTTGAGAAGCTTGAATGCATTTATGCTTGATTTGGTTGTTTTAATTTCTGAATTAAGTTGCAATTATTTGGTTTATGCTGTATGAGATGTTTTCTGAAAGGTAAGAACAGATTTGTGTGGTTTTGAATCAAGTTTGGGATTGATTTCTGAGTTCTGGGAATTCTGGAAATGGGAAAATCACGTTACTGTTGAATTCCCCATTTCCAGATTGTGTGTCGCGTGACTAGCCAAGAAGGAGAGGCCAGTCACGACTCGTGACCAGCCAGAGAGGCCAGTCACGAGTGGTGACTGCAAGTCACAACTCGTGACCAGCCAAGAGGAAGCCAGTCACGAGGCGTGACTCCCAGTCACGACTCATGACCGGCCAGACAAGGCAGTCACGGGTAGTGACTGCCAGTCACGACCCGTGACCAGCCCAAAGAAAGAAGCCAGTCACGAGATGTGACTCCCCGTCACGACTCGTGACCAGCAAGAGGAAAGGGGCAAGTCATGACCCGTGACCAGAAGAAGCCAGTCACGAGGCGTGACTCCCAGTCACGACTCGTGACCAGCCTTGTGAGGAGGCCAGTCACGAGTTGTGATGCCAGTCACGACTCGTGACCAGCCAACCTCGTTGGTCACCCCGTTCGGCCTATTTTCTGAAATTTCCCGGTTTTAACTCAACAATGAATTCCGTAATTCTTCCGAATGCACTTATATTGCTGTATGATGCATGTCATACTTTTATATGCTTTGATATGAGTGATACCATGATTCTTCAGATGAATTATATGTTATATTCTGAAATATGATTTGAATGACGCATAACCTGCTAGAGTCAAGTAAGTGGATAGTTAGGCATGCCTAATAGAGTCTTTTAGCTGCAGCCCTCAGTTTCGTTTGGACCCCGATCAGGTCCCCGTTTGGTTCCTCGCGAACCCTATTATATGTAAGGATCTTGTTTAAGGTTCCTTTTTAAAATGATTTGTGAAAGTTAAAAGTAAAATGGTTTTCTCGATTCGTACCCGTAAGGTACTATCTGTAATCGGTTCGTACCCGTAAAGTACTGTCTGTACACTCGTTATCCACTACCCAGAGTCAGCAGGTGTTCTTTTGGTGTTCGATTGGTTTGCTCTACTCTTATGACTATATACATGTGATATCTGCATGAGTATATTGATGAAATGTATGTTCAACTAATATGGAAATGAATACGAATTTGAGATGCAGAATGTATGGCTTTAAATGGTGAGCATGTTCTTATGAATTATGTTATGAGCTATTGCATTTTGCCATTGTGAATGTGTTATGCCTTGACGACCATTGTGAATGGCCGTTCATATTTTATGTGTGTTTCCCCACTAAGCGTTTATCGCTTAGCACGGTGTTTTTACCCGTGCAGGTGCGGAAGGAGTTTTGCTTTGAGAGAGTCGCCGCCGTCAAGCCAACGCAGAAGGAGTTAGTGTAGGGCTTAATTTTGTAATCGTTGATGATTCTTTTTGTATAGAACTCTCTTGTATCAGTTTTGTTTCAGCTTCCGCTTTTGTACTTATATTCTGGTTATGTAATATCTTTTGTTTCAGCTAGTTGATCAGAACGTTATTGTAATGGTTTATTATATTAATGCATGATCAGCCATGGCTTTCTTTTCCTTTGAAGTTTTTAATTATATCGTATTTCTGCATGTATGATATGTATGTTTTGCTTGTATCTGTTTGGTGACACCTTTACTCATACGGCGTCTCACTCTTTATCGGATGGGATTGCCTACGTATAGGTAGGGGGTGTTACAGTTTTTGGTATCAGAGCATAGGTTTAGGTGTTTCTGGGTGTTGTTGTTTTAAGTTGCTTAGATGTTTATGTGTCTAGATCTGTGTTGGCTGATGCGGGTGTTTCTTGTTTGTTTAGATGGCTTCTAATTCTGCTCGCGGATCACTTGAGGAATCCGCCAAGAGTGTGAATCGTCAAGCTGTAGATCCATCAATTTCAGTGTCGGCTCAGCATGCTAGGGTCCAGCCCGAGGCCGCAGCCATGCCTTTTGAGGCTATGTTCAGATTGCATCAGGACATGGCTAGGGTTTTGGAGAGAGTGACTGCTCCTAGAGCCCCTATTGAGAGTTTGAGAAGAGCTGGTGTTGAGGATTTTTATGGGACTGGGCTAGATGAGTCTGAGTTAGCTGAGAAGTGGCTTGATAAGGTAAAGAGAGCTTTAAAAGAAGTCAGGTGTCCTCCCGATTAGCAAGCTGAGTGTGCTGTGGCATTGCTTCAAGGGTCAGCCTATGAATGGTGGGAATTGGTTAGTAGGCAACCTCAGATGCCTGATCCGGTTACATGGGATTTCTTCAGTGAGGAGTTCACTAGGAAGTTTGTGACTCAAGCTTATAGGGATGCAAGATGGGCACAGTTTCTGAGTTTGAGGCAGAGGACTTTGTCAGTTTCGGATTATGAGAAAGAGTTCAACCGGTTGTCTCGCTATGCTCCGCGTGGGGTTATGGCGGATGATTTCAGATGCAAGCATTTCAAAGCGAGGTTGAATGAGTCTTTGAAGATGGCCTTGATTTCTTTGATGTGTATGCCCGGGGTAAGTTATTATCAGATTGCAGAGGCCGCTATGAGGGCAGAGAAGTCGGAATCTTTGCTTAGGGAGAGAGCTCAGCGAAGAAATTCTGCTCGGGGTGGTTCTTCTTCATCCTCGGGTAAGAGATCGAGGAACCCTCAGGATGAGCCAGCAGCTGGTTCAGCTTCTAGAGGTAGAAGACAGGGTTCTGCAGCAGTATCTGGTTCTGGCAGAGGTGGTCGATCTAATGTTATACCTGTTTGTGCGAATTGCAGCAAGGCTCACCGGGGTGAGTGTAGGTGGCTCACTGGTGGATGTTTTAGATGTGGGAGCACCGAGCATCGTGTGGCTAGTTGTCCCCAGATGAGTGAAGATTCAGGACCTCAGGGAGGAGCTAGTAGAGTTGGATCGAATGCTTCTCAGGCTGCTAGAGGTTGAGGTAGAGGTAGAGGTCGAGGCAGTCGGCCTACAGATGAAGCTGCTTCTGAGACTATTGAGCGTCCTCCTCAGGTTACGACTAGAGCTTATGCTGTGAGAGCCAGAGAGGAGCAGGATGCGCCTGATGTTATTGCTGGTAAGTTCCGACTCCATGACACTGAATTGTATGCTCTAATTGACCCTGGTTCCACACACTCATACTTGTGCACAAATAAAATTGTTGATAAGTTGCATGTGGTTGATCAGTTAGATTATGGGATTTGTGTGACCAGTCTATTAGGGCATAGTGTCAGTGTGAGTAGAGTCTTTAGGAGTTATCCTTTGTTGGTTGAGGGAGTTGTGCTTCCAGCAGATTTGATTGAGTTGCCTTTCAGAGAGTTTGATTTGATTCTGGGTATGGACTGGTTGGGTAAGCATCGGGCTGTAGTTGATTGCCATAGGAAGACAGTTGTGCTTCGGGATAGAAGTCAGTCTCCTGTGTTTATGAAAGATTTGGGTGCTAGTTCTTTGAATAATGTGATTTCTGTGATGCAAGCCAAGAGGTTTATCAGGAAAGGTTGTGAGGCTTTTCTTGCAGTTGTGTTAGATTCCAAGAGAGATCAAGTTCAGATTGAGGATATTCCTATGGTGCGGGAGTTTAGTGATGTGTTCCCGAGTGAGTTGCCTGGTTTGCCTCCTGAGAGAGAGGTTGAGTTGTCCATAGAGATTATGCCGGGTACCACACCTATTTCGAAAGCACCTTATCGGATGGCTCCTGTAGAGTTGAGAGAACTTAAGACTCAGCTAAAAGAGCTATTGGATAAGGGGTTTATTCGACCTAGCATATCTCCTTGGGGAGCTCCAGTTCTGTTTGTCAAGAAGAAAGATGGATCTCTACGGATGTGTATCGATTACAGGTAGATCAATAAAGTCACAGTGAAGAATAAGTATCCGTTGCCTAGGATTGAAGATTTATTTGATCAGCTTCGAGGTGCAGGTGTCTTCTCCAAAATAGATCTTCGATCAGGGTACTATCAGCTTCGAGTTCAGGATGCAGATGTAGTTAAGACTGCATTTCGGACTAGATATGGCCACTATGAGTTTCTTGTGATGCCGTTTGGTTTGACCAATGCTCCAGCAGCTTTTATGGATTTGATGAACCGTGTGTTTAGGCCATACTTAGATCGATTTGTAGTAGTGTTCATTGATGACATCTTGGTGTATTCCAAGGATGAGAGTGAGCATGAGGAGCATCTCAGATTGGTTTTGCAGATGTTGAGAGAGCATCGGTTGTTTGCCAAGCTTAGCAAGTGTGATTTCTGGCTTCGAGAAGTGTCATTCTTGGGTCACATTATTTCAGCTAGGGGTATTCAAGTTGATCCGGCCAAGATTGAGGCGATAGTTGATTGGAAAGCGCCTAGAAATGTTCAGGAAGTGAGGAGTTTCCTTGGTTTAGCAAGTTACTACCGTCGGTTTGTTAAGGGCTTTTCTGTAATTGCCGCTCCGATGACTAGATTGTTGAGGAAAGGGGTCAGATTTGAGTGGTCAGATAGATGCCAGGCTTGTTTTGATCAGTTAAAGCTGTTGCTTGTTGAGGCTCCTATTCTTACTCAACCCATCTTGGGTAAAGAGTTTGTCATTTATAGTGATGCTTCGGGTGCTGGCCTTGGATGTGTTTTGATGCAAGAAGGTAAGGTTGTGGCTTATGCTTCTCGTCAGTTAAAGCCACATGAGAGGAACTATCCAACGCATGATCTTGAGTTGGCGGCTGTGATCTTTGCTTTGAAGATTTGGCGTCATTATCTGTATGGGGAAAAGTGTAGGATCTTTTCGGACCACAAGAGCTTGAAGTACTTCTTCACATAGAAAGAGTTGAACATGAGACAGCGCCGTTGGCTTGAGTTGTTTAAGGACTACGACTGCATTGTGGATTACCATCCTGGTAAGGCCAATGTAGTCGCTGATGCTTTGAGTCGGAAGTCAGTTTCAGCCTTGTTCCTGAGACGGTTCAGATGGAGATTTGGTTCAGATGGGGCTTTGATTGCCCAGTTACGTGTGAAGCCTACCTTGAGACAGAGGATTGTGGATGCTCAGAGAGATGATGTGAGACTTCAGCGGATTGTGCAAGAGGTCAGATCGGGTAAGCAGTCAGAGTTCTCAGTTCAGAATGAGGTGCTTATGTTCAGAAATCGCTTGTGTGTGCCAGAGTCTGAGGAATTGAGGAGACAGCTTTTGAGTGAGGCGTATAGTACAGTTTTTACTATGCATGCTGGCAGTGAGAAGATGTATCGAGACATGAAACAGTTTTATTGGTGGTCCGGTATGAAAAGAGACATCGTGGATTTTGTTTCCAAGTGCTTGACTTGTTAGCAGGTAAAGGCCGAGCATCAGGTTCCTTCGGGATTGCTTACGCCTTTATCCATTCCTGAGTGGAAGTGGGATGATATCGCCATGGACTTTGTTTCTGGTTTGCCTTTGACTCAGAAGAAGCATGACTCAGTTTGGGTAATAGTGGATCGGCTTACGAAGTCAGCTCATTTTCTGCCAATTAGAGTGGACTACTCGATGGATAGATTGGCCAGTATCTATGTAGATGAGATAGTTCGGTTGCATGGGGTGCCTTTATCCATAGTTTCAGATCGAGATCCGAGGTTTACTTCCAAGTTTTGGAAAGAGTTGCAGAGAGCTTTGGGTTCTAAGTTGAACTTCAGCACAGCGTTTCATCCTCAGACAGATGGTCAGTCAGAGCGGGTCATTCAGATTCTGGAGGATATGATGAGGGCTTATGCTTTGGATTTTCCAGGTAGTTGGGACAGATATGTATCGCTTATGGAGTTTGCCTACAATAATAGCTTCCAGTTGAGTATCGGTATGGCACCATATGAGGCTTTATATGGTCGTCAGTGTAGGACTCCGGTTTGTTGGACCGAACTATCCGAGAGATCAGTGATTGGGCAAGACTTGGTTAGAGATACTGAAGAAAAGATCAGAGTTGTGCAGCGGAATTTGAAGGCAGCCAAGGATCAACAAAAATCTTATGCCAACTTGAAGAGGAAAGACGTGCATTTTGAGATCGGGGACAAGGTTTTCCTTAAAGTTTCACCTTGGAGGAAAGTGCTTCGATTTGGAAAGAAAGGCAAGCTTAGTCCTCGTTTCATTGGTCCTTATGAGATTTTGGCTAAGGTAGGACCTGTAGCCTATAGATTGGCGTTACCGATGGAGTTAGCAAAGTTGCACGATGTGTTCCATGTTTCGATGCTTCGTTGGTACAGATAAGATCCTTCGCATGTTCTTTCAGTTTAGGATATTCAGGTTCAGCCAGATTTTTCCTTTGATGAGGAACCGAGAGCCATTCTAGCCAGAGAAGTGAGGCAATTGAGAAGTAAACAGATCCCTTTGGTAAAAGTATTGTGGATTCATCATGGAGTCGAGGAAGCGACTTGGGAACCGGAAGAGTCAATGAGAGCTCAGTATCCGCAGTTGTTCAGTTCAGGTGAGAATTTCGAGGACGAAATTCTTATTAGTAGGGGAGAGTTGTCACACCCCATTTGCCCCCTAGTAGAATGAGCCTGTCTGTATATGTAAGCATTCGCATGTGTTCGGCATATCATAAGGGTATTTTAGTAAAATGCATGTTTTTGGGGTTTATTAGCATATGGTTATATGTATGACACTAGTGTGTGAATTAATTGGGAAATGATCGTGTGCATGTGTTCATACCATTGTAGGGTGTGCATAAGTTGGGAGTGCATTGGGTATGTGTAGTACATGTTTGTTGGGTGTGAATGGTTAGTTTCACCAATAGGAAATTGACACATGCTTAGGGCAAAGAAAAGAAAAAAAAAGGGAAGAAAGAAAGGGAAAGGGAAGATTCACTGTGACGCGCGCCGGATCCCGAGCGCCGCCCATGGGACCGCCCGCAACGTGGGCGATCGGGGCATTTGCGGGTCCGTTGACAGCTTGCAAATAAATCGCAAGTGCGTCTATGTTGGGCAACATGGAGGTTTCATGGAGTCGCCACCCAATAGAACATTGGAAAAGTTTATCTCTCCTCAGAGAGCCTAAGACTGCGCTTGGTATCCATTTTGGGCCAGCCAGAGGGATCATGGAAGGTGAACTCCTCACCCTAAGGAGCCTAGGATTAGCGCTAAAGCCTCGTGACTCAAGAAGTATCTTGAAGGATGACCTCTAACCTCTTGAGCCCAAAGACCAGAGCTGGGTCCGGGATTTCTCATCTATTTCTACCTCAATTATTTTATGATCAAATTTTAAAATCATTAATTCACTCTCTCTCCACACTATGCAATTGATTAAAAGGCGCACTTATTCACATCTTGAAAGCGATAAATGATCAAATAGATAATGAAAGCGGTAAATTACAATAATACAAGGAGCGAAATACAACTCCCTTTCGTAAATGCGCGAAGCATGCATAAATCGGGGCATGGCTTATTTTGAGGACTTTGGTCCTCACATTGCATCATTATTAAAATTGGGGATTTTTATTTGTGATGATCTTTATTGGATAAAAATAGGGCATTAGACCCTTGCTTTTGTGTAAACTTCATTTTATTGAATATAAAACATTGAGTCATTTTTTATACATTAACGGGATATGAAAGGAGTACATTCGTATACATAAAATAATCAATAAATAATAAATGAAGAAAATACTTAAGAGGATTAGGAAACTAAACCGGATGAAGTCCTCCAAACATAGTAGACTGCCGCTCAAACTCGGGATTTTCCAAGAGGATCAATATACACTCATAGAAAGTTAAGAGATGTTAATATACACAAAATTAACATATAAGAAGTCAAAGAGACCTGAAAGAGATAAAAAAAATGATTTAAAAGGATGGAGACAGAACCCACCGACGGCCTTCCTTGGCTGACCGACGGGCGTCGGTTAAGGTAACTGAGATGTCCGTTTGTCACTCAAGGAGGGGCGTCTGTAGGTGGGTGACCGCCCGGCGTCGGTGATGAAGATGACCCGTCGGTCACCACTGTCTCCGAAAAAAACAGAATGGAGAGAAAAAAACCTTTTCAAAGTTAAAAAGTGGGTTTTATCTCAAAAGGATATAAGAGAGTCAAAATAAAAGAAAATAATGACAGATATTCAAAAAATCCACAAAATAAGAAATAAATATGAGATAATATGGAGAAGGGATCCGGAATATTTACCCTCAGATAATCGCTTCGGGTGAGATTTTTGTGTTGATTAGAGCTCCGCGCGTTCCACGAGAAGCAAAAGATGAAGGATTTAAAGAAAGAAAATGAACTATTTCTTCTTCAACCCCTCAAAAGATCGATTTTGGAGTCAAAATCTAAAGGGAACTAATTAGTTTTAGTTCCTTTTAATTGATTTGATCCTTGATTAAATGAAATTCTTTAGTGAATGTGTTTTGTTGGAAGAGAGAGAAAATTTGCTTGAAATTGGGCAGAGTTTCCTCCTTTGAAAATTTTTCCAACCCTTTTCAAGTGAAATCTGGAGCTTTTATAGCCAGACACGATCGACGGGCGTCGGTGTATAGGGGCGGGCGTCGGAAGAATCCTTCTGACACAAGGATTCGTCCAACGGCCCTGCCACATCCACCGACGGGCGTCGGAACGATTACGTGCTCCGGGAAACCAGGCGGCGTTCTGATAGGGGCAGTGACTTTCCTACGGGCGTCGAAAAATACCACAAGCCGTCGGTGACTCGAAGCGACGGGCTGGCCGTCTGTGGAGGACAAAAAGCTTTTTGACTCGAAAAAACCTCTGTTTTCTCCCCCTCTGCCCAGGAATGGTAAAAAGCCTCATTTCTCGTGGAATGTGGGACTAAAACCTCCAAATCCAGCCCTTTTATACAGGCTCGGACACTGATTTCATCATAGGGTAACCTCTGATCCGGACCGCTCCGGGACACGGTGCTTACAGTTGCCCCCCAGTTTTGGAGCAACTAGTGCACAAGCGCCTAGATAAGCCAAAACTCAGAGAAAGGTTAGAAAGTAAGCGTACCTGTGACGGCTTCTCACCCTCTGTGCCTTCTGCTAGGTGGACCTTGTCTCGACCTGTAGGTACCTGGCGGGATGCAGCATGCTTTGGCTACAACCCAAATTTGAAGTGCGATATGCTCTGACCGCAGCTTCGATCTGGTGAGATGCAGCATGCTTTGGCTACAGCCTCGATCTGGTGAGATGCAGCATGCTTTGGCTACAGCCTCGATCTGGTGAGATACAGCATGCTTTGGCTACAGCCTCGATCTTGTGAGATGCAGCATGCTTTGGCTACAGCCTCGATCTGGTGAGATGCATGCTTTGGCTACAGCCTCGATCTGGTGAGATGCAGCATGCTTTGGCTACAGCCTCGATCTGGTGAGATGCAGCATGCTTTGGCTACAGCCTCGATCTGGTGAGATGCAGCATGCTTTGGCTACAGCCTCGATCTGGTGAGATGCAGCATGCTTTGGCTACAGCCTCGATCTGGTGAGATGCAGCATGCTTTGGCTACAGTCTCGATCTGGTGAGATGCAGCATGCTTTGGCTACAGCCTCGATCTGGTGAGATGCAGCATGCTTTGGCTACAGCCTCGATCTGGTGAGATGCAGCATGCTTTGGCTACAGTCTTGATCTGGTGAGATGCAGCATGCTTTGGCTACAATCTCGATCTGGTGAGATGCAGCATGCTTTGGCTACAACCTCGATCTGGTGAGATGCAGCATGCTTTGGCTACAGCCTCGGTTTGAAGTGCGGAAACTCCGCTGGGTTCCTTGTTCCAAAAGAGATCTTTTTGATCGATGTCTATGTTCAGATCGGTATTTCTCTGTACCTGTGTGATAAAAGATTTTGTTAGTTCACGTTTGAGTGGTCATCTTTTAACCTGTCTATTGATGGCGTGATCTAGCTTTATTTGCTATGCCGTGTTTATTTATTTATTTTTTTTCTTAGCTGTCATTGATCAGTTTTTTTTTTGTTTTTTGTTATTTTATCATTTTCATTAACATATAAGTAAATATGAGGACATACACCTTCTGGGATGTGATAAAGCAATCGTATGATCATGCAAAAATGAAATAAAAGTTTCACTAGAAATGTCATTTTTGTACAGTGCATATACAAAATGAAAATGTACAAAAGATACAAAAATAACTCCCTAAAGATTAGAGAGGTGTGTAGTCTGAGGGCTCATCGGGATCCTCATCATCCGATATATGCACGGTTCCTGGTGGAGGTGGAGCTGGCTGAGCCGTGGAGGGTCCTGCCTCGTGATCATGGGCCCGCCTAAACCGGATCTGAGCATAGCCATCTAAGAAGGGCTGGGTACAGGTGCTCATAAACCCTAAGGTCTCAGAAAGCTTGTCTCCCAACTTCTTGAAGGCTTGGCTCAACTAAATGGTCTGCTCGCTGGCGGCCTTTCTCCTCTGCTCTAGGCTCTGTTCCGTCTGCTCTCTAAACTCCCTCATGGTCTGAGAAAGAGGTGGGAGAATCCCCTCCATCGCCTGGACGCGGGATCTCAGAGAGTCAAGTGACTCATCAATCATCTGTAGGGTCATATCGACCCTCTGAGACGCCTGGTCCTGTGACGTCCTCAAATCATGAGCGAGCTGCTGTCTCAACTCCCTCTACCCCTGAGCAATCTGCTCAATCATCCTCACCTGCTCCCCCCTGAAAGCCTCTAAGGTCCGAGCCTGCTCATCCCTGAAAACATCCAAGGCCCGAGCCTGCTCCCGAGTGGTATGCTCAATGTAGCCGGCCTGCTCTCGGGCTAAGCGCTCCACCGACTGGGACTGCTCCTGAATGGCAGCCTGCTGGCGATCCAACCTCTCATGAATGGCCCTGTCTCTCTCATCCTACCGCCGCTCTAAGGCTGTAAACATGGACGTGAGGAGCTGAGAGAAGTCAGGCGGTGCAGGCTGCTGCGGTGCTGGCTCTGGCGGTGGTGCCGAGGAGGTGGATGCCCCTGGGTCACCTCGGGAGTACGGATGGTATCTCTCGGAGGGCCCATGGACAGACCTCTGTACCCTGGCGCTCGGTGATGGGACTGGAGTCGGTGCTCTGGACACCGGTGAAGAGGCGAAGAGGTCGTCCATCGTGATCTCGAAGTCGAAGTCCGAGGGGGTCCTAGGCGGCTCCTGCTGCTGTGGTGGAGGCACAGTCTGTGGCTGAGGAGGCTGATGCTCCGGCTGAGGCTGGGGCTCTGGCTGCGGCTCGGGCTCTGGCTAAGGCTCGGGCTGTGGCTCGGGCTGTGGAGGCTGCTCCTCCGGGTGCTCCGGGTGGTCTAGATCTGCACCCAAGGGTGGAAGCGAGAACAGCTGCCGGGTCTCATGAATGGTCAACACCCTGTAAGCCTCTGCCTGACCTGAAATTGGGGAGATCATCCCCATCTGTACTGCCGCCGTGGCGTCTACATGGATCCCCTTCGGCAAGGGTCCTCTCAACCTCTCGGGGTTAACCCCTAATCTCAAAAGTAACCGGGTGATGACTCCTCCTACCATCACCACCGGTGTCAACCCTCTGCTGACTCTGGTCAGGTTGGCCAAGATCTCGTGGCTAATGTTGAGACGCTGGCCTGCCACCATAGCCCAGAGGCTCCAGATCTCGGCCGCGTTAAACGACCCTGGATTACCAGCTCGACCGAGGTACGAACTGGAAAGCACTCTATGCAAATACCGGAGTGCCTGAGACACCAGTACGGTGCTCTTCGTTGTATCGTGATCGTACAGCACTCCCGGTATGGCAAGGGCCGCCCAATGGGCGCGTCTCACCGCTCGCCGCGGGATCTCGACCCCCTCCTCCGTAGGGAGCCCCATGGCCTGAGCAAATCTCTGCCTAGTGATACTGAAGTGATCGCCATCAAACCAAAACTAAACCACCCCTGGGTCGGTGTCTGCACTCTGAAAACCGGCGTAGCGGAGAGTGGCTAGGACCTGGCGAGTAGCCTCTGGAAAAGTCTGAAAGGAGGGCTCAAGGAACTCTATCAAACCAGCACCCTTGGCAAGTAGATCGAACTCTGGGGCCAACCCTAGGGCCTCTAGAAATGGGCGGGACACAAAACGACTGGCCCGAAACTCTACCTGAGCCAACGCTCTATACCTCTGAGCCGACTCATCATCCATCCAATCCGGAGCTACAAGCTCGGGCTGGGCCTGCGGTGCTCTACATCTAGGAGGCATCCTGCAAAAGGGAAGAGATTAAATATCGGGAATTTGGCAAAATAAATATTTTAAAACTTATTTCCAAGGTGAAGGCCAATTTAGGCCTCACCGGGGCAATAGCAGCCCAAAACAAGATAGAGAATTGATAAAAAAAAAATGAAAAGAGCAAACGTCCTGTCTAAGGAAATAGCCTAATATGCCTCGCACGCATCATGGCAAAAACAACATGCAATCAGCATGGAAATAATTAAAGTGAGTAAAAATGGGCTTTCCAGGTCCCAGGGCATGCATTTTACATGAAAATATTCAATTTTTGAATAAATAATAATACAAATTTGGGCAGCATCCCGGCAGGGGTATGCCCAACCTCCTGCATGAAAAGGCAAAAACATAGTCCTCAGGCCTCAACAATAATACACGCATGTAAATGGGACGCACTCCGGCAAGAGTGTGCCCCCAACAATACAAAATAATGGCCTCAGGCCGCAAAAGCAACATATGTACAGAATGGTGCGCTAAAATGTAGTTCTAAAGCACCAAAATTATAGAAAAATTCTATTTCTATGTGATCATGCAAAAGTTCAGTTTTAAAAGAAAAATGGGTAGCATTTCCTCTAATTTCTTAAGGCATCTAAAGCATTTTAATCACTCTTAAAGTTTAAAAGGAGAAGAAATGAAGAAATAAATTGAATAAAATTCAAAAGAAGTGGTTATTTACTTACTTGGAATCGCGAAGAGTGTAGAAACTGAAGAAAAATATAAATATCACAGCGCCCGGTGAGTAAAAAATGCGAAAATATGAAGAAATCGCGAAAAAAAGATGAATAAATGCTTGAAAAAACGCCAAAAAACGCAAAGAAAAACGGTTTGGGAGAAGAAATGAAAGGGACAGCAGCGTTTGCACCGTCTGTCACTCGCCCTTATATAGAATTTCGTGACCGACGGGCAGGGCATCTGTACAAGCGACTGATGGGCAGGCCGTCTGTCATGCAATTAATGCGAGTTAATGCGCGTGATGAATGCAATGCTGACGTATGCATCTGCCAGGTGGATTTCCTTCCGACGGGCAGGCCGTCCCTATGCAGAGGCGGGCAGGCCGTCCCTTTGAACAGGCGGGCAGGCCGTCCCTGTAGAGAGGCGGGTAGGCCGTCGGTGACACTTCCCTATAAAATCTTAAAAAATTTTGCTCTTTTTGTCTCTTCATTTTCCAGCGTTTTGAGCCTTTCACCTTTCTCAACATGTCTTCCCTTCTAACCCAAAAGATGCACCGTATCTTAGATGACAAACACACTTGGGAAGAAGGCGCCCTCTCTTCTTTGTCTGGGCTGAAATATTTGTGTCGGGTGAGAGTTGACCAGGACCTCCTGCTGGCGGCGACCCACTTCTGGAACCCCCGGTTCCATGTCTTCCGGTTCACCCATCAGGAATTGTGTCCTTTGCCTGAAGAGTTAGCTTCCATTCTGGGAGCCCGGTTTCCACCTAGCGCTCTGCCTTGCATCCCCCGTTGCGGCCTATTTCAGACCCGGGACATAGCCATGGCTCTGGGCATACCTTCTTCCGAGGCCGTCCGGCTGATTACTCCGGGCTCTTCCTTTTCCTTGGGGCCACTAATCGAGGCTCTGGATCAGTTCACCGACATCCCCACTTATCGGGTAAGCATCATATTCTTATTCTGCATGGTGAACTTCCTCACTATTGTTCCAGGGGGTCTGACAGGTGATCCTCGCCTGTTCGGAGTCCTGAGCGACTTTCACTCCGGGTTATCACCTTTACCACTCATTCTGGCTGAAACCATTCTGGGCTTGGACGCTGTGAGATCTGGATCCACTTCAACCTTTACCGGCAGCCCCTTATTGCTCAAGGTACGTCATTATTTTAAAGGTAGTGCATCCCTTATGGATTTTCACACTAGCTTTTCTTAGCGGGAGGTGCGTCCTTTCGGATTTTCACACAACCCTGTGCCTTATTTTTGCCTGAAGTAAACCATACTTACTCCAGCGGCTTTTCTCTTTTTTTTTTTCTTTTTCTTTTCTTCTTTCTCTTTTCCTTTTTTTCATTTTTTCTTTTTTTTTTCTTTTTTTTTTTTCAGATCTGGCTGCAAGAGAAACTAAAGATGCTGTCTGAGCCACCCCCTCGCGTTATTCCATAGTATTCGCCGAGCCACTTTCTACCGCGTCGACGACTTCATGGGTGTGCCACTGCTGGTGAAGGCATTACCAGATTTGGTGAGCTGTCAGACGATGACATCAGCTTTACATCTGCCTGGCTCCCACTGTCTCATGTAGTCATTGACGGGCCATCGGGGTGTGTTCCCCTCTGCGGCCTCCGTCAGGCCACCTTCTGCATCACTTCTCGATGTACACGCCAGCTCGGGACGACCCAGGATGTAGTGAGGGTTCCCCTGTCCTTCCGAGGAGGAGCTCTCTCGGCTGCGTTTGCTTCTTGGTATCATGAGCTGTGGGGCAGATTACCCATGAAGACTGTTATCCCGAGGTTCGGCAATCAATCTGTGTCTTCGACTAGTGCATACAAGAAGTGGATCCTTAGTCCAGCATCTGATAACAGGACTCGGGGGCTCAAGCATCTGGTTGGCGAGAGCAGTAGTAGGACTTAGCTTAGTCTTCATATGTATTTCTTTTGGTGCTACATTTCTTTTTAATGCAGAACTAGGAAATGACAAAAATGAGAAGAATAATATTCATTTTATTTCCCAAATTCGTGTACGTTTTCATACAGTTTCAGCATACATGATCAGTTTTGGCATTTACTCAGCTACTTACGCGCTGTCAATACAAGGAATCAAATTTTAACAGCATCAACTCCTGTTACCAATCGGCTCTCTCGGGTTTTCACGATCGGACATTTTCTCTCATGCCTCTAATTTTTGCACAGGATGCCTTTTTTCGGTTTTCACCCTGTCGAGGCGCCCAATTTTAGCACAGCCGCCTTTTTTCGGTTTTCGACTTGCAGGGCATTTTATTCTCTTCTTTTTATTTTTTGGGTCTTTAGCCATGGAACCTTTTGAGTCTGTCGACGTTGATCGACTCCTTGAATTCGTTCCCATCACTATCCAACAAGATTGCAGCTTCTTAAGGATATACGGCCCTTCCCAGGTAGGTCTGAATTTCCCTCTGATGTCTGGCATGCCTGGTCTCATCTGTTTGAACACCAAGTCTCCCTCTTTCAGCGGATGCTTTCTCACCTTCTTTCCGAAAGTTCTTGCCAGTCTCTTTTGGTAAATCTAGTTATGATAATAGGCTTTCAGCCTACTTTCATCTAACAAGTTCAAGTGCTGTAGCCTCTACTGCGCCCATTCAGCCTCCGGGACTTGGGCTTCCATGACCACCCTCAGTGATTTAAGCTCTATCTCTACTGGCAATACTGCTTCCGTTCCATATACCAGGGAAAATGGTGTAGCACCTGTAGACATCCTCACCGTCGTTCTATATCCCCACAGGGCGAAGTGTAACTTTTCAGCCCAGTCTTTATAGGTTTGGACCATTTTGGACAGGATCTTCTTCATATTCTTGTTGGCGGCCTCTACTACCCCATTTGCTTGCAGTCGGTAGGGGGAGGACTTATGATGCTCGACACCATACCTCTCGAGGAGCTTCCTGGTTTCTCCCATGAACTGCACCCCATTATAAGATACTATGTGATGAGGAAGACCATATCTGCAGATCAGATTCCTCTCTATGAACTTGGCCATGTCCCTCGCGTCAATCTTCTTGAAGGATTCCGCCTCTACCCATTTGGTAAAATAGTCAATTGCGACTATGATGTATCGGTACCCATTGGATGCCGTAGGGCGAATCTCTCCGATGATATCTATCCCCCAAGCAGCAAACGGCCAAGGTGATGTCAGGTTATGTAGCTCTGATACTGGCAGGTGTCTCAAGTCTGCGTACTATTGGCACAACTGGCATTGTTTAACGTATCTCGAGCAGTCATTGTCTATCGTAAGCCAATAGAAGCCTTGTCTCATGATTTTTTTAGCCAAGGTCAGACCATTCATGTGAGCCCCACAGACACCTGCATGGGTTTCCTCCATCACTTTGCGGGCTTCTTTTTCATTCAAGCACCTGAGCTGAATCCCGTCCGACTGCCTTTTGTACAACACCCCTTCTAAGGATATGAACTGAGTAGATAGCTTACGAATCATTCTCTGGTCTTTCTCAGTGGCTTCTTTTGGGAATTTGTTGTTTTCCAAGTAGTTCATGATGTCGAAGTACCATGGTTTCCCATCCGCCACTTCTATCTCCATTACAGGCTCGATTTCAAAACTGGGCTTATCAGAGCTCGAGATCAGCACTGGCTTCATAGCCACTCCTTCAGGGTTATCCCACATCGACACTAAGGTTGCCAACGCATCAGCCAGACGGTTCTCATCTCTGGGCACGAAGTGGAAGGTGCAAGTCTCAAACTGTCCACATATCCCTTTCAAATACTCAACATAGGGCATCAGCCGTTCTTCTTTCACGGCCCACTCACCTCGGATCTGGTTGATCACCAAGGATGAGTCACCAAAGACTTCTATGTTCCTTGCCCCCAATGCCGCTAAAGCTTCTAGCCCGAAGGTGCAAGCTTCGTATTCGGCTTCATTGTTGGTTGCTTTGTATCTCAGCTTCTTAGCAAGGGGAAGTTTTTCATTATCTGGGGTTGTCAAGATGATTCCAACTCCGGCTCCTCTGTTATTTACCGCCCCGTCGAAGTGCAACTGCCATCCCTGAATAGAAATCGCGACTATGCTCTCATCAGGAAAGGTGAACTCGGGGGTGTCTCCTTGAATGGGATGTTCAGCAAGAAATTCGGCTACGGCTCGCCCTTTAATAGTCTTGCGGGTGATGTATTGCACATCAAACTCCTGTAGCAAGAGCAGCCACCTCCCCATCTTTCCAAGCAAAGACGGTGCTTCCTGTAAATATCTTAACGGATTCTGCCTGGCCGCTGCTTGAACCCTGTACGAGTGGAAGTAATGCCTCAGTTTCTTTGACGCCCAAATTACTCCAAGGTAGATCTTCTCTACTTCAGCATATTTTTTCTCATAAGCCAAAAATTTCTTGCTAAGGTAATAAATTGCAAACTCCACCCCAAATTCATCTTCTTGAGCCATCATAGCACCCACGGAACTGCCTTCTACTGCCAAATACAGGATAAGCGGTTTAATTGGCTGCCGCGGCCTTAGCACTGGTGGATTCAACAGGTATTCCCTGATGCTGTCAAAAGCTTTCTGGCAATCTTCATTCCAGACCACAGGCTGATTCTTTCTAAGCAGCTTAAAGACGGGTTCGCATATTGAAGTGAGCTTGGCAATGAATCGGCTGACATACTGCAGCTTGCCAAGGAAACTCCTTACATCCTTCTCTTTTTGCGGCACAAGCATCTCTCTGATGGCCTTCACCTTGTCCGGGTCAATTTCTATTCCCCTCTGGCTGACGACATGCCCCAATAGCTTTCCTGAAGTCACTCCAAAAATGCACTTCTTGGGGTTAAGTCGTAGATTGTACTTATCAATCCTGGTGAAGAACTTCTCTAGAGCTTCAAAGTGCCCCTCTCGGGTGGCTGATTTGACCATCATGTCATCGACATATACCTCTACTTCTTTATGAATCAGGTCACTTAAGATCTTGGTCGCCATTCTCTGGTATGTGGCCCCTGCGTTCTTCAGGCCGAATGGCATGACTCGGTAGGCATAGGTCCCCCATTCTGTGATAAAGGCGATTTTAACCCGATCAGCTATCTTGTTCAGGATTTGGTTGTACCCCACATATCCATCTCCAAAACTGTACATTGCGCAATTGGCGGCTCTGTCTATCAATACATCAATATGGGGTAGTGGAAAATCATCTTTAGGGTAAGCCTTATTCAGATCTCGATAATCCACACACACCCTGACCTTTCCGTTCTTCTTTGCTACAGGGACCACATTTGCCAGCCATGTAGGATACTGCACCTCAACGAGAAACTTGGCTTCTATCTGCTGCCAAATCTCCTCTTTGACCTTGTCAGCCCATTCTGGCTTCAACCTTCTCAACTTCTGCTTCACAGGCTTGCAATCTGGGTAAGTTGGGATAGCATGTTCTGCCACATCTCGGTCAATTCCCGGCATGTCCTCATAGGTCCAGGTGAAGACCTTTTCATGTTTTCTTATTATTCTCTCAAAATTTTTTCTCTCCTCAAGAGTTATGTTTGATGCTATTAGAATTTCTCTCGGATTTTTCGAGGTTCCAAGATTAAAAGGCGTTGTATCAGTGGAATCGATGTCAAAAATTGATGGAGTATGATCATGTTCATGCATGTCGAAACCATTAGAAACATCGCACAAATAAGAGAAATTGTTTGTCTTATTAATAATATTATAGTTATCATTTACATCATAAAAGAGTTCGGGAATAAAAAGACAGTCTAAACTAGAGTCTTCTTCTGCCACTCCAGAGGTTGATGCCGTTGCAGCTTGTTCACTGGCTTCCTGATTTAGCAGAGGCCCCTCAGGCTCGTCGAAAGAAAATTTCAAATTCTCCATTTTCAGCTCTAATTCTGTTATCTTCCCTTTCCCTTTCAGCCTGGCAGCTATCATCTTCTCAGTAACGACCTCCTCGAGCTCACATCTGTCCCAGGTGATACCCTGAGTCATAACTTCCTCATCCCAGAAGTCTTCGACAGTCTTGACAAACCCGACATGCCAGTCATACACATCGTTAAAGATTTCGAAGCCAGGGACAATCCTCCCCTCTACCCAATGCGGCTCATCTTCGCCAGTGTAAGCACAAACTGAGGATGCCGGTACAAAGCTCTCTGTTATGTGGGGGATCTTACCCGTTACCTTCTTCTTGCCGAAGCCACCTCTATACCCCAGACCTTTCCGGCTCTTTTGCCCTTGAGTGGTGATTGCGGTTTGCGATCCTTGGGAGTTTCTGCCTAAACCAGCCCCAGGAAGATAATACATCTTCTTCATCATATTAACCACAGCTGGGCTATCCACTGACCCGTACTCTTCCCTTATCATGGACACGTGGAAGCCGCTAAATGGCTGATTGGTTATTTCCAGCGCTGAGACCTGGTTTTCCCTGGCCGCTTTGATAGTCACCACCTCCCCTTCGTGTGGGAACTTTATCATCTGATGCAGTGTGGATGGCACTCCCCCTAATTTATGAAACCAGGGTCTCCCGAGCAAAGCTGAGAAGTTAGCGAGTATGGGCAGAACTACAAATTCCACCTCCACTTCAATAGGTCCCGTCTTGACCAATGACTTAAAGGTTCCTGAGGCTTGCCTCCTCGAGTTATCGTAGGCTGTAATAGTCAGATCATATCCACTGAGCATATCTTCGTTTATACCAAAAGCTTGCAAGGCTATCAAAGGGCACACATTGATAGAAGACCCGTCGTCCACCATAATGCAAGCAGTGTGCTTATCGTTAATCTGCGCTTTAATGTACAAGGGTCGGTTGTGGTTGCGGCCTTCAACAGGTAGGTCGGCGTCAGAAAAGACCAATTTCTCCTCGGATCCTCCCTTAATTAAACCCAAAAGTTCTGACGGGGAAATAGTGGTGGCGACCGTGGCCTCAACCAAAGCTTCTACTACCTTCTACCTATGAGAGGGGGATTGTCTCAACAGATCCCAGATGGATATTTGAGCTGCAGTTTTCTTCAACTGTCTGACAATCTGGTTCTCCTCTGGCTCTTTCTCGGCTGATGGCTGCACTGGCTCAGGTAGCCTCGTAATCTCGAGGATCACTCTTCCACTCCTCGTTACAGCCCCTATCTCTCCCTCATCTCCATCGGAGCCCCACAAATCAAGGTTCATTCCTTCTTCATCCTTGGCCTCTCCACCGCTTTCACTGCTAGACCAGCAATCAAGGGTCGCCACAACTACCTTCTCCTCTCTATCCTCGGGATAACCAGCAGCGAACTTCTCACTCCCATATAGATCTTGTAGCACGTACCACTCTGGCAGGCTAGATCGGATCATAAACACGGGTGGTGGTACGGCATTATAACCGGGCTTCTTCTCAGTTTCCCTCTTCTCGGGGTCAGAGATTTGCTTGCTATCAATCAAGTATTGGATAAAGTGTCGGAGCGCTTTGCATTTATCTGTGATATGGCCTAAGTGCTGGTGGAACGCACAGAATTCGTTATCTTTGTGTCCAGGTTTCCCTTGCGTCAAGGCTGGCCTAGGAGCCAGAGGGTGCAATTTTCCCTCCTTCATTAACCTCCTCAAGACCCAGGATAATGGTCTCCCCAAGTTCGAAAACCTCCTCTGGGTGGTTGCCTCAGTAGCAGACACTTCACCCGTTCTTCTAGTGCTGTTACTGGGACCTGCCGGCCTGCTGGTTCCTTGACCGGGGTTAGCCCTTTTGGCGAAATTATCATTGTTAGTCTTTCGAGCCAAGAATTCTCCCTCTGCTTCGATGGCTATATCTTTGAGAGATTCCCAGTCCTTCAACCCCTTCATCTTCAACCCCTCTTTCAAGTGCGGGCTTGCATTCTTGATAAATAAATGAATCTGATCCTGGGTATCCGGCTTTCGGCGCATCTCCATTATTCGGTTCCGCCATCGGGTGAGATAATCATGGAAAGATTCCCCGGTCTTGTGCTGGAGTAGTTCAAGATCTTTCAGAGTCACCTATTCTGGTGTTACAGTCATATTGCTTCAAAAACTCTTCAGTAAGCAGATCCCAATCTTCTTTAGTGCGGCGGTCAAGGCCATGATACCAATCAATGGCATGAGAGGTCAGACTTAGACAAAAGTATTCCACTTCTGCTTCTTGGACAACGTGGTCCCCTTCATGACCAGAGAATATTGCTTGACATGTGCGGTCGGGTCAGAAGTACCATCAAACTTCGGCACATCCGGCATTTTGAAGTTATAAGGGATCGGGTCTTCTCCGTCCAACTCCTTATCCTCCGAATTCATCCCATAAGCTCTGCCTATCATACGGGCCATAGCTTCGAACCTCTCTTCCATTTTCATTAAAATAAAGTCGTCAGCTTGAGGCGCCTTCCCCTTCTCAGATGCGAGGCTCATCCTATCATCTTCGATATCATCATCAATTCTCAGCACAGGCCTTCTCCTCTGCTCTCCCGAGGCTACTGACCTTAACTCTACTGGAGGCGACCGAATAGGTTCTTCTCGTCTTTCAACCCTTTCTTCTTCTGGCTCATTCTGTCTCACTGGAGGAGGAGGAGGAGTAGGATTCTACGGAGCATTCTGCTGTGCCAAGGCGGTCAACATATTCATCATTCTGCCCTCAAATTCCTCAAAACGGCGGTCCACTTCTTTCGCAATCATGGCCCTAGTGGCGTCATCCCCCCTAGGCGAGTTTGCCATCTGAGATACTATACCACTGATTTCTGATAAGATTTCTGGTAGACCTTCTCTATCTGACAGCTCAGGAGTAGGAACTCGGATCAGTCGTCCGGTTGGTGATCTAGTCCACCTGGGCAGATCTATGATAGCTGCAGGAACAAAAAGTTAGGCATGATGCATGAAATGCAGGTATAATGCATGATCGTGATATGCAACACTTACAGAGCACAAGCAAGCAAGTAGGTCCTTCCACCCTTATTTCTCCCACACACGTGGTCGTGCAGTCTCTTTCCTAGGTGGGATTAGCCCAAGGGTCAACGAGGGACCCGATGGACGCGCATGGTGCACGGCGAAAAACCGGCAGCATGACACTCCTATGCTAATGTACAAGCGGATGGATAATGATCGTCGCGTATTTGGACATTCCATAAATTTCGACATGGCCCTACAGGGGCATGATAGCCTTTGGCTAGGTTACCAAGCGAGACATTTGGACTCACCCAATACATGAGGATCCATACAACAAGCATGGAATTAGGGTTCATTTCACCTGTGGAAAGTAACTACAGCCATTACATGAGCTTTGGACAAGGGAGATGTTTCTTTAAGGCTACCCAAGCATGATCCCTACCGATGGATCTAGCTCATCACGAGCATAGCGACCGATCGGGTCATCATTTCGACATACCATTAAGGTACGTGGCTTGGGCTGGTGATTATCCTTAACACTTCCCCAAATTGAGTGAAAATGAGGAGGTGCTTCAGGAACGCACCGGGGCTAAAAGAGGGACCAAACTAGCGTATTCTAAGGCTCTAATGATATGCAAATGTAAATTTGAGAGAAAGCAAATTTATGAATTAAATTTTAATCATAAATGTTAAAAGAGATATTTTCGAATCGAAATCTCGAACCATAAACGTCCCCAGTGGAGTCGCCACTGTGACGCGCGCCGGATCCCGAGCGCCGCCCATGGGACCGCCCGCAACGTGGGCGATCGGGGCATTTGCGGGTCCGTTGACAGCTTGCAAATAAATCGCAAGTGCGTCTATGTTGGGCAACATGGAGGTTTCATGGAGTCGCCACCCAATAGAACATTGGGAAAGTTTCTCTCGCCTCGGAGAGCCTAAGACTGCGCTTGGTATCCATTTTGGGCCAGCCAGAGGGATCATGGAAGGTGAACTCCTCACCCTAAGGAGCCTAGGATTAGCGCTAAAGCCTCGTGACTCAAGAAGTATCTTGAAGGATGACCTCTAACCTCTTGAGCCCAAAGACCAAAGCTGGGTCCGGGATTTTTCATCTATTTCTACCTCAATTATTTTATGATCAAATTTTAAAATCATTAATTCACTCTCTCTCCACACTATGCACTTGATTAAAAGGCGCACTTATTCACATCTTGAAAGCGATAAATGATCAAATAGATAATAAAAGCGGTAAATTACAATAATACAAGGAGCGGAATACAACTCC
This sequence comes from Excoecaria cochinchinensis, assembly GCA_947683425.1. Taxonomy (NCBI): domain Eukaryota; kingdom Viridiplantae; phylum Streptophyta; class Magnoliopsida; order Malpighiales; family Euphorbiaceae; genus Excoecaria; species Excoecaria cochinchinensis. The sequence continues at coordinate 15,865,752 of CANTUQ010000092.1, forward strand.
CTTTCGTAAATGCGCGAAGCATGCATAAATCGGGGCATGGCTTATTTTGAGGACTTTGGTCCTCACATTGCATCATTATTAAAATTGGGGATCTTTATTTGTGATGATCTTTATTGGATAAAAATAGGGCATTGGACCCTTGCTTTTGTGTAAACTTCATTTTATTGAATATAAAACATTGAATCATTTTTTATACATTAACGGGATATGAAAGGAGTACATTCGTATACATAAAATAATCAATAAATAATAAATGAAGAAAATACTTAAGAGGATTAGGAAATTAAACCGGATGAAGTCCTCCAAACATAGTAGACTACCACTTAAACTCGGGATTTTCCAAGAGGATCAATATACTCTCATAGAAAGTTAAGAGATGTTAATATACACAAAATTAACATATAAGAAGTCAAGAGACCTGAAAGAGATAAAAAATGATTTAAAAGGATGGAGACAGAACCCACCGACGGCCTTCCTTGGCTGACCGACGGGCATAGGTTAAGGTAACCGAGATGTCCGTTTGTCACTCAAGGAGGGGCGTCTGTAGGTGGGTGACCGACGGGCGTCGGTGATGAAGATGACCCGTCGGTCACCACTGTCTCCGAAAAAAACAGAATGGAGAGAAAAACACCTTTTCAAAGTTAAAAAGTGGGTTTTATCTCAAAAGGATATAAGAGAGTCAAAATAAAAGAAAATAATGACAGATATTCAAAAAATCCACAAAATAAGAAATAAATATGAGATAATATGGAGAAGGGATCCGGAATATTTACCCTCAGATAATCGCTTCGGGTGAGATTTTTGTGTTGATTAGAGCTCCGCGCGTTCCACGAGAAGCAAAAGATGAAGGATTTAAAGAAAGAAAATGAACTATTTCTTCTTCAACCCCTCAAAAGATCGATTTTGGAGTCAAAATCTAAAGGGAACTAATTAGTTTTAGTTCCTTTCAATTGATTTGATCCTTGATTAAATGAAATTCTTTAGTGAATGTGTTTTGTTGGAAGAGAGAGAAAATTTGCTTGAAATTGGGCAGAGTTTCCTCCTTTGAAAATTTTTCCAACCCTTTTCAAGTGAAAATCCGGAGCTTTTATAGCCAGACACGACCGACGGGCATCGGTGTATAGGGGCGGGCGTCGGAAGAATCCTTCTGACACAAGGATTCGTCCGACGGCCCTGCCACATCCACCGACGGGCGTCGGAACAGTTGCGCGCTCCGGGAAACCAGGCGGCGTTCTGACAGGGGCGGTGACTTTCCGACGGGCGTCGGAAAATACCACAAGCCGTCGGTGACTCGAAGCGACGAGCTGACTTCACAGACGGGCTGGCCGTCTGTGGAGGACAAAAAGCTTTTTGACTCGAAAAAATCTCTGTTTTCTCCCCCTCTGCCCAGGAATGGTAAAAAGCCTCATTTCTCGTGGAACGTGGGACTAAAACCTCCAAATCCAGCCATTTTATACAGGCTCGGACACTGATTTCATCATAGGGTAACCTCTGATCCGGACTGCTCCGGGACACGGTGCTTACATTCACGTTCCTTCTTCCCTTCACCTTCTTCTTCTTCATTTTCTTTACTCTAAGAACTCTTGTGTGGATTCAAGTCTTCATTGGTGGAATTAATCATCTCTTTGCATCTCTTTGGTAAGTAATTGTATTCTTCTCATCTTGTTTTCCATTTGTTTCATCTTCTTTTTCCTCTTTGGTTTAGATTTAACTTAGGGTTTGCATTGTTGGATGTTCTTTGTTGTGTTGTGTTTAGCTGAGGCTCCTCGCGATCCTAAGGGCAAGGATATTGCTGGGACGAGTGGAGCTAAGTGATTAAAGCTTTGAATTTCAGGTCTGGGATTTTGCTTGAGTTAATTGTTTGAATGTGAACTTACTGTAATTTTTAGGGTTTATGTTCTTGAGAAGCTTGAATGCATTTATGCTTGATTTGGTTGTTTTAATTTCCGAATGAAGTTGCAATTATCTGGTTTATGCTGTATGAGATGTTTTCTGAAAGGTAAGAACAGATTTGTGTGGTTTTGAATCAAGTTTGGGATTGATTTTTGAGTTCTGGGAATTCTGGAAATGGGAAAATCACGTTACTGTTGAATTCCCCATTTCCAGATTGTGTGTCGCGTGACTAGCCAAGAAGGAGAGGCCAGTCACGAGACGTGACTTCCAGTCACGACTCATGACCAGCCAGAGAGGCCAGTCACGAGTGGTGACTGCAAGTCACAACTCGTGACCAGCCAAGAGGAAGCCAGTCACGAGGCGTGACTCCCAGTCATGACTCGTGACCGGCCAGAGAAGGCAGTCACGGGTAGTGACTGCCAGTCACGACCCGTGACCAGCCCAAAGAAAGAAGCCAGTCACGAGATGTGACTCCCCGTCACGACTCGTGACCAGCAAGAGGAAAGGGGCAAGTCACGACCCGTGACCAGAAGAAGCCAGTCACGAGGCGTGACTCCCAGTCACGACTCGTGACCAACCTTGTGAGGAGGCCAGTCACGAGTTGTGATGCCAGTCACGACTCATGACCAGCCAACCTCGTTGGTCACCCCGTTCGGCCTATTTTCTGAAATTTCCCGGTTTTAACTCAACAATGAATTCCGTAATTCTTCCGAATGGACTTATATTGCTGTATGATGCATGTCATACTTTTATATGCTTTGATATGAGTGATACCATGATTCTTCAGATGAATTATATGTTATATTCTGAAATATGATTTGAATGACGCATAACCTGCTAGAGTCAAGTAAGTGGATAGTTAGGCATGCCTAATAGAGTCTTTTAGCTGCAGCCCTCATGTAGACACCGGGTCCTGAGTAAGCCTATATCGAAGTTACCCAATTATGATAATTGCCTTCACTGGTTTAAAAAGTTAAAAGTGATGGTTTTCTCGTCAAATTTGCATTTTAGAGTGAAAAATTAGAAAATAATAAAAAATATTTAAAAAATTAATTTTGAAAAATGAGGGCTTAAAATTATAGTGTTTTTAGTCAATTTAAAATTTAAAAAATAAAAAAAAAAGTTTTTCGGATCGCGAGTGTCGGGTACGGCAGCGCGCTGGGCGCGATTTGGCGACGCGCAGCGTTGTGCGCACTGCGCACCGCACCGAGTGCTGGGCCGCGCGATTTCCGCGCCTCTGCCCGCGGCTTTCGCGCAACCTCGCTGCGTGAGGCCCCTCGCTCTATAGTGACGGGCGTCCCTCATCCCCTGGCCGTCGCTATAGGGTCTGATACCCCTTTTTCCGATTTTTTCACCCAAAAATCCGTTTTTTATCCCATTTTTTTTGCATTTTTGAGTTCAAATTAAATTCTAAAATATTTTCTTAGATAATTAATTAATAAAACTTGATTTTATCATTAAAAATAAAAGAATTTTGTGTTAAAATAGGTTTTTTTTTCCTTGATTAAATTAGGGCAACCTATTTTATTTTATAAAGACTTTATGATGAAAAATCAAAGGAGCTTCCACATTTTTTAGACCTAAAAATTTTCAGAATTCTTCTTCTTCTATTTTCTCTTCAAAAATTTTAGATTTTTCTTTTAATTAAAAAGATTTAATTGAAATTGAAAGATAAATTTTCAATTCTTAATTATTCCAATTAATTTCTTTGTTTTTCCTCCATAAACACAAGAAATTAATCATCACTTTGAAATCAATTTCTTTTCAATTTTAAGCACACAAATCAATTCCTTTGTTTTCTCCATAAACAAAGAGAATTAACTTTCTTGCTAAATTATTCTTTCAAGCAATTTTCCGGAAAATTATCACTTTTCCTTCATCAAATCCAATACTCTGAGGGTAAATATTCTAGGCTCAATTTCTATTCTATTTTATTTTATTTTATTTATTCATGTATATTTTATTATTTTTATTGATTTATTTATTGTTTTTATCTATTCATTTGTTGTATTGATCTTATATTTGTTCCATTTAATTGTTTATATATGATTTTTATTCATGTGAATATTGTTTTCTTTTAATTCCTAACATGTAAATGATTTTATTTTGATTCCTCATTATTTTTAACATGCAAATAATTAACTTAAATTAATCTTTTTCCCATGTAAATAGTTTATATTAATTATGAACACATCAATTAACCTTGTTATATATCATCATTATTTTCATCATTCTTTTGTTTACTAATTTTTATTATTCTTTTTATCATTGTTACATGATTGATTTATTATGATTTGTTTATTTATTCATTTATTATTTTTCACTTTTCATCATTATTTTCATCATGTGTATATTTTCATATATTAATTAATTAACATGTTTTATTTTATTTTCATCACATCATTTAATCATTTGTCATACATAATGCATGTTTCTCATTTATTTTGGTTTGTTAACATTTTGATTCCATTATCATTATTTTCATATCATCTTATTTTATTTTAATTTGTTATTCATTATTTTGTATGTTTAATTGGTTTAATTGATTTAATCACTAACATTATTTTATTTGTATTTTGTTTTTATGTCTAAACTCATTTTTTCGCTTGGGCGTTTTTACGAGCACATCGGGAGGTCCAAAAAGGCTCGTTTGGTTCATATATTTATTTTCTTTATTTGTAATATTTTATTTAATTTTGCCATATAATTTTCTTGTAAAATTCTTTATTTAGGCACGCTAAAAAGAAAATCACAAAAACGTTTCTATTAATTAACTTGACATTTTTTTCTAAAGAAAAGGGGACCAATGTCCTAGTTTTTCATACCCAAATAAATCATCACATCAAAACTGTTTCATAATAAATATGCATGCGAGGACCAATGTTCTCACTATTAATGAATAACCCGTTTTATGCATGTATTTCACTTTTATAAATGGGAGTTGTATTCCGCTCCTAGTGTTATTGTAATTTATTTTTGAATGCTTTATTTTGGATTTTGCTTCCATTTACCGCTTTTGATATGAATGATTGCGCCTTTAATTTAAATTGCATTGTGTGGAAAGTTGATGAAACAATGAATTCAAAACTTAATTATAATATTAATCAAGGTATAAATAAATGAGAAGTCCCGAACCAGCTCTGGTCTTTGGGCTCAAGAGGCTAGAGGTTTACCCTCCAAGACACCTCTTGTATCACGAGGCTTTAGCGTTAATCCTAGGCTCCTTAGGGCGAGAGGTTTACCTTCCAAGACCCCTTTGGCTGGCCCAAAATGGATACTAAGCGCAGTCTTAGGCTCTCCGAAGCAAGAGAAACTTTTCCAATGTTCTATTGGGTGGCGACTCCATTAAACCTCCTTGTTGCCCAACATAGACGCACTTGCGATTTATCGCAAGCTATCAACGGACCCATAATTGCCCGATCGCCCACGTGCGGGCGGTCGAATGGGCGGCCGCGGGGATCCGGCGCGCGTCACAGTGGCGACTCCGCTGGGGACATACTCGAGACTTCGATTCGAAAGTACCTTGGTTAAAATTTACAATTGAGTTTTAATTTAAACATTTCATCGTTTTTCAAAACTGCATCGCATCTCATTAGAGCCTTAGATCTACGCTAGTTTGGTCCCTCTTTTAGCCCCGGTGCGTTCTCGAAGTACGACCCTATTTTCACTCAATTTAGGGAAGTGTTAAGGATAATCACCAGCCCAAGCCTCGTACCATCAAGGTATATCAAATGGTGACCCGATCGGTCGTTACGCTCGTGATGAGCTAGGCCCGTCGGCAGGGACCATGCTTAGGTAACCCTAAAATATCATCACCCATGACCAAAGCTCATGTAATGGAAATAGTCACTTCCCCTAGGTGGTATGAACCTTAATATTATGCTTGCTATGTGGATCATTATATATTGGACAAGCCCATATAATTTGATTGGTCACCTAATCAAAGGGTTTCATGCCCCGATAGGCCCATGTCAACTTGTTCGGGCTGCCTAAATACATAACGATCATAACCCATGTGCTTGCACATTAGATAAGAGATGTTATGATGCCGGTTTTCCACCGAGCACCATATGCATCCATTGGGTTCCCCGCTAACCCATGGATTAAGCCCACGTAGGAAAGAGACCGCATTACCTCGTGTGTGGGAGTAATAAGGTTAGAAGGATTTACTTGCTTGCATGTGATTGTAAATGTTGCATAGCTCACTATCATGCATTGTATATGTCATTCATGCATCATCCTAACAATCTAATTTTTTCAGCCATGATAGATTCATCTAAGTGGACTAGAGGTTCCGACGGTTGGGTAGTAAGGACAAATCTGCTCTTTGAGTTGCCGGAACTAGTGTCTGACCGGGATTCTGAGTCATTCCCATCAATCAGTGAATCCTCTCTTGAATCATCAATGGCAGAAGAAGCTGGAGCTTTGACCACTCAGGACCTAGCTAGGAGGCTAGAGGACTTCGAACGGAGAGTGCTAGACATGATGGGCGCCATGGCTGAAAGGATTGCCCATCCACCTGCTGCCCCACAGCCGCCTGCTGCTCTACACCCACAGGCAGCCCCTCCTCGAGGGCAAGCCGAACCACCTGTTGGTGGGGAGGCTCCCTTCATTGGAGTTGCTGCTCGCCAACCCAATAATGAGCACAGAGCTGCCGCACCCATCGAGCCAACAGGGGAATGGATTCATAACCCCAACGATGATTTCCTGATGGAGGAAGATGAAGAAGAGGTGCTAATAGTCCACCAAGCTGCGAGGCCCAGAGCACCCAGAGTGGAGGATGAAGCTTTAAGAGGTATGAGACAGCAGATCGAAGCTATCACCCGCATGCTCTCGGCTGGAAAGGGGGTCAACCCAGAGGGCAGAGATATGGGGGATGAAGAGTTGTTGCCCCAAAGATTCAAGATGCCCGAGCTGATGAAATTTGATGGCACCTCTGACCCATCCGCCCACATCAAGCAGTACACCCTGGTCATGAAAGGCACAGGGTTGAGCAAGAAGCAGAAGGTGGAATATTTCTACCTTAGTCTGGTGGGCCCGCAGTTGACTGGTACCACGGGTTGGATAGGAGGTCCAAAGAGGATTGTGGCCTTTTGACCGAAGAATTCATGAAGCAGTACGACTGCAGTACCAAGATGGAGGTCACCCTAAAAGATCTCGAGCTTCTACAGCAGAAGAATGATGAGTCATTCCATGAGTACCTTACAAGATGTAGAAACAGGGTCATGGAGATGAAGAGGAAGCCTGACACTGCAGACCAGATTAGGCTGTTTATCAAAAACTCATGCCCTTACTTAAGGGACTTGCTCAGTTTTAAGGGGCTCAAGGACTGGGAGTCGCTTAAGGATATCGCTATAGAAGCTGAGGCGGCTTACCTGGCAAAGAAAGCAAGCCAAAATAACTTTGCTGGGAAAGGCTATGGGAACCAATCGGGATTCAAATCAGGAGGTACCGGGAGCAGCAACAGCAAAAACGGTAGGACGGCAGAGGTCTCAGCTACTGGAGTTGGGCAGGGTCAGAGATACTACTCCAACTTAGGCCGCTCTCTATCCTGGGTGCTGGAGAGACTAATGAAAGAAGGCAAGTTGTAGCCATTGCCACCCAGACCAGCCTTGAGTCAGGGACAGCCGGGACATAGAGGTGATCAGTACTGCGCTTACCACCAGCACACCGGCCATTTGACTGACCATTGCCGAATTTTGAGAAATAAGATCCAGGATCTCATTAACACCAATCAGATCGCAGATCCTGAGAAGAGAGAGAAAAAGAAGAAAGCAGGTTATAATGCAGTCCCTCCACCGCGAACATGATCGTGTCTTGTGGCCCACTAGTGATATTGCTTTTAGATGCTGAAATTCTTTTTATTTCTAGAACATTTTATGTTACAATTTTCTGTTTGTAATAAAAAGAACAACTTTTGCTTATTTGAATAATGTTTCTATTGATTTCATTTCGCATGATCATAACACATTTACTTTGGCATTAATTCAAATAATATGACTGCAGTTAATCTCGAAAACTTTGGGGAACCCAAAGAAAATTTTGATAGCATCTAACATAGCTCCTGTAGAGAGGGAAATTAAAAATAATAAAAAAAAACTAGTTGCAATCAGGGGACCGGATGGAAGCTCACTAAGAGCACTAGAACCTTTCTGATTACCCGTCAAAGCGATCACTGGATAAGACGGAACCTAGAAAATGATTTAGGCAACATTTTCTTTGTATAGTTCCCTAAATGACCATTTCCTACCCTTACTTCACAATCGCTTGCTAGCCCATTGAGCCTTTATGTGGGTATGCTAAATGCGTGCCAATTTTGTTGTTACACATGTTAAAACTATCCCCTCGCCTAAAATGATTTTGGCTTCCCCTTAGAAGAGTGGCCTCTCTAGCAGGGATGGATGAACGTTTTAACAATTAACAATTTCTTTGTGGGTTATCAAAATTGCCTTGGTAAGGATGAGTTTACACTTTGGGAAGAGGGTTTCAGTCATGCGCCAAAGACATGAGCTCCTTAAAAAAAAAAAAGTAGAGCTCAAAATAATAACCACTTGACGAGTTTTGATGATTACCTTTTTAACTGTCAATCTGATCTTAAATGAGCTAAAATGTTATCAAATCCAAATTCAAGAATACCTTTGTATATATAACTGAGCTGAGAATGGTTCATCCATCAGTCGAGAAAATATTGCGGCCATTTTTCTCTAGCGACCTGATCCTCCTTTGATAGCCATCTACCTAAGCCTAACATTACAACAAAAGTAAGACCTTTTGATTCTTGGTTCAGTCTTATCCAATTAGCGAAGATGACCTTCTAATAAGGTTTGGTACGTAAGAAGAGGCATATGGTGTTTCTTGAGCTTAAAGTGAGGAGCCACGAGTGCATTCATGCAATCGAGTTAAGTCTCGTCCCCAAAGTTGCATCTAGAATTCGCATTCAAAGAAAAAGATTAAGAGATGAGAGAAAATCTTCAATCATAAAACTCGAGAGGGCTGATTGATAACAGGAGTTTGATGCTTTCAAGATCTATCTCAAGATTAGCTAAAGTCTTGTATTTTTTAAAATCAATGCCAAAATAATGATCATGTTTAATGAAATCAAATTGAAACACATGCATTTATGCAATGATGTGATCAGAGTATTGTACCCTGTGTGATCAAAGTCATGTATCTGCCTACGCTCTGCTACTCTCAGCACGCAAACGCTTCAGCCGATTCATCCTGTTATCAGATGTGCAAAATCAAGCTCATGCAACAATGTCCTAAGACTCCCTAAAGATTCTTGCCAACAACTTCAGCAATCTTCAAAAAAAAAAAAAAAAAATAGCCGTTAGAGTGAAAACCGTAACTGGCGCTCTAAGCAAAAACTAGGCAAAAGGATAGGGTGAAAACCTGAAAACAGGCAGTCTGTCCTTCAAAAAAAAAAGAAGAAAGAGAAAAGCCGCTGGATTGGGTTGGGTCCATTCCAGGCAAAAAATAAGGCACAGGGTTATGTGAAAAGCCAAAAAGGACGCATCTCCCACTAAGAAAAGCTAGTGTGAAAATCCACAAGGGATGCACTACCTTCAAATAATGACTACAGGTACCGGATGAGAATCTCCCAATCCCGAAGGGCATGAAATTCAAAAGCAACTTAAAAGGCATCGATCCTATTGCAAATTGCAGCTAGCCCGGCTATCTTCTCCAAGTCCACATAGATGAATTTTTATCCTGCATTCCTGCATGACTCATGCATTTCACTTGCATGCTCACTATTTTTCCTGCATATTTTAGTTTCCCTATTTTGCAGAAAAAGAGATTCGATGCGGACACTGACCAAAGCCAAGTGACGACATCAGTCCAAGCAATCAACCAAAGACCTCTCCGGGGCCAGACCTCAATCGAAGACCTCTCAGGGGGCAATCAACCAAAGACTTCTCAGGGAGCAGCAAATTGAAGACCTCTCAGGGGGCAATCAACCAAAGACTTCTCAGGGAGCAGCAAATTGAAGACCTCTCAGGGGGCAATCAACCAAAGACTTCTCAGGGAGCAGCAAATCGAAGACCTCTCAGGGGGCAATGAATCGAAGACCTCTCAGGGTGCAATCAACCAAAGACTTCTCAGGGAGCAGCAAAATTGAAGACCTCTCAGGGGGCAATGAATCGAAGACCTCTCAGGGGGCAATGAACTGAAGACCTCTCAGGGGGCAAACGATAAATGAACCGAAGACCTCTCAGGGGGCAAATGATCAATGAATTGAAGACCTCTCAGGGGGCAATGAACTGAAGACCTCTCAGGGGGCAAACGATCGATGAACCGAAGACTTCTCAGGGGGCAATGAATTGAAGACCTCTCAGGGGGCAATGAATTGAAGACCTCTCAGGGGGCAATGAACTGAAGACCTCTTTGGGGGCAAACGATCGATGAACCGAAGACTTCTCAGGGAACAACAAACTGAAGACCTCTCAGGGGGCAAACGATCGATGAACCGAAGACCTCTCAGGGGACAATCAACCGAAGGGCTCACAGATAGCACCGCTTCAACAAACGAAAACACACCATGGTAATAACCACCATCTCAGAATTCTCCAGTTCGAAAAGATGGCTGACTCAGGTACTTGTCTCTTTCCTTTTCTTCTTTGAGTTTAGGCTCACCTAGACACTAGTGTACTAGATTCCCCTAAACTGGGGGCAACTGTAGACACCGGGTCCTAAGTAAGCCTAGATCGAAGTTATCCAATGATGATAATTGCCTTCACAGGCTTAAAAGGTTAAAAGTGATGGTTTTCTCGTCAAATTTGCATTTTAGAGTGAAAAATTAGAAAATAATAAAAAATATTTAAAAAATTAATTTTGAAAAATGAGGGCTTAAAATTATAGTATTTTTAGTCAATTTAAATTTAAAAAAAAAAAAAAAAAAGTTTTTCGGATCGCGAGTGTCGGGCGCGGCAGCGTGCTGGCGCCGCAGACGCCCAGGCGCCAAGTGCGCTGGGCGCGACTTGGCGACGGGCGTCCCTCATCCCCTGGCCGTCGCTATAGGGTCTGATACCCCTTTTTCCGATTTTTCACCCATTTTTCCGATTTTTTCACCCAAAAATCCGTTTTTTATCCCATTTTTTTTGGGTTTTTGAGTTCAAATTAAATTCTAAAATATTTTCTTAGATAATTAATTAATAAAACTTGATTTTATCATTAAAAATAAAAGAATTTTGTGTTAAAATAGGTTTTTTTTCCTTAATTAAATTAGGGCAACCTATTTTATTTTATAAAGACTTTATGATGAAAAATCAAAGGAGCCTCCACATTTTTTAGACCTAAAAATTTTCAGAATTCTTCTTCTTCTATTTTCTCTTCAAAAATTTCAGATTTTTCTTTTAATTAAAAAGGTTTAATTGAAATTGAAAGATCAATTTTCAATTCTTAATTATTCCAATTATTTTCTTTGTTTTTCCTCCATAAACACAAGAAATTAATCATCACTTTGAAATCAATTTCTTTTCAATTTTAAGCACACAAATCAATTCCTTTGTTTTCTCCATAAACAAAGAGAATTAATTTTCTTGCTAAATTATTCTTTCAAGCAATTTTCCGGAAAATCATCACTTTTCCTTCATCAAATCCAATACTCTGAGGGTAAATATTCTAGGCTCAATTTCTATTCTATTTTATTTTATTTTATTTATTCATGTATATTTTATGGTTTTTATTGATTTATTTATTGTTTTCATCTATTCATTTGTTGTATTGATCTTATATTTGTTCCATTTAATTGTTTATATATGATTTTTATTCATGTGAATATTGTTTTCTTTTAATTCCTAACATGTAAATGATTTTATTTTGATTCCTCATTATTTTTAACATGCAAATAATTAACTTAAATTAATCTTTTTGCCATGTAAATAGTTTATATTAATTATGAACACATCAATTAATCTTGTTATATATCATCATTATTTTCATCATTCTTTTGTTTACTAATTTTTATTATTCTTTTTATCATTGTTACATGATTGATTTATTATGATTTGTTTATTTATTCATTTATTATTTTTCACTTTTCATCATTATTTTCATCATGTGTATATTTTCATGTATTAATTAATTAACATGTTTTATTTTATTTTCATCACATCATTTAATCATTTGTCATACATAATGCATGTTTCTCATTTATTTTTATTTGTTAACATTTTGATTCCATTATCATTCTTTTCATATCATCTTATTTTATTTTAATTTGTTATTCATTATTTTGTATGTTTAATTGGTTTAATTGATTTAATCACTAACATTATTTTATTTGTATTTTGTTTTTATGTCTAAACTCATTTTTTCGCTTGGGCATTTTTGCGAGCACATCGGGAGGTCCAAAAAGGCTCGTTTGGTTCATATATTTATTTTCTTTATTTGTAATATTTTATTTAATTTTTCCATATAATTTTCTTGTAAAATTCTTTATTTAGGCACGCTAAAAAGAAAATCACAAAAACGTTTCTATAAATTAACTTGACATTTTTTTCTAAATAAAAGGGGACCAATGTCCTAGTTTTTCATACCCAAATAAATCATCACATCAAAACTGTTTCATAATAAATATGCATGCGAGGACCAATGTTCTCACTATTAATGAATAACCCGTTTTATGCATGTATTTCACTTTTATAAATGGGAGTTGTATTCCGCTCCTAGTGTTATTGTAATTTGTTTTTGAATGCTTTATTTTGGATTTTGCTTACATTTGCCGCTTTTGATATGAATGATTGCGCCTTTAATTTAAATTGCATTCTGTGGAAAGTTGATGAAACAATGAATTCAAAACTTAATTATAATATTAATCAAGGTATAAATAAATGAGAAGTTCCGAACCAGCTTTGGTCTTTGGGCTCAAGAGGCTAGAGGTTTACCCTCCAAGACACCTCTTGTGTCACGAGGCTTTAGCGTTAATCCTAGGCTCCTTAGGGTGAGAGGTTTACCTTCCAAGACCCCTTTGGCTGGCCCAAAATGGATACTAAGCGCAGTCTTAGGCTCTTCAAGGTGAGAGAAACTTTCCCAATATTTTATTGGGTGGTGACTCCATGAAACCTCCTTGTTGCCCAACATAGACTCACTTGCGATTTATCGCAAGCTGTCAACGGACCCACAATTGCCCGATTGCCCACGTGCGGGCGGTCGAATGGGCGGCCGCGGGGATCCGGTGCGCTTCACACCTCAATTTCGTTTGGACCCCGATCAGGTCCCCGTTTGGTTCCTCGCGAACCCTATTATGTGTAAGGATCTTGTTTAAGGTTCCTTTTTAAAGTTATTTGTGAAAGCTAAAAGTAAAATGGTTTTCTCGATTCGTACCCGTAAGGTACTGTCTGTAATCAGCTCGTACCCGTAAAGTACTGTCTGTACACTCGTTATCCACTACCCAGAGTCAGCAGGTGTTCTTTTGGTATTCGATTGGTTTGCTCTACTCTTATTACTATATACATGTGATATCTGCATGAGTATATTGATGAAATGTATGTTCAACTAATATGGAAATGAATACGAATTTGAGATGCAGAATGTATGGCTTTAAATGGTGAGCATGTTCTTATGAATTATGTTATGAGCTATTGCATTTTGCCATTATGGATGTGTTATGCCTTGACGACCATTGTGAATGGCCGTTCATATTTTATGTGTGTTTCCCCACTAAGCGTTTATCGCTTAGCACGGTGTTTTTACCCGTGCAGGTGTGGAAGGAGTTTTGCTTTGAGAGAGTCGCCGCCGTCAAGCCAACGCAAAAGGAGTTAGTGTAGGGCTTAGTTTTGTAATCGTTGATGATTCTTTTTGTATAGAACTCTCTTGTATCAGTTTTGTTTCAGCTTCCGCTTTTGTACTTATATTCTGGTTATGTAATATCTTTTGTTTCAGCTAGTTGATCAGAACGTTATTGTAATGGTTTATTATATTAATGCATGATCAGCCATGGCTTTCTTTTCCTTTGAAGTTTTTAATTATCTCGTATTTCTGCATGTATGATATGTATGTTTTGCTTGTATCTGTTTGGTGACACCTTTACTCATATAGCGTCTCACTCCTTATCGGATGGGATTGCCTACGTATGGGTAGGGGGTGTTACAAGAGGAGAGCACCGGATGGTGGAGTTGCTAGTAACAAGAAGTCTAAAGGTACTCCGGTAGGACAAGAAACTAGAGGGATTGCTCAAGTGCCTTCTGAGGTAGGAAGTGTAGCACCGCCCACAAGTAGAGGAAATAGAGCACCGGAGTGTGAGCATTGCCAAATGTACCATTGGGGTACATGCCATAAGATCACGGGTGCATGCTTTAAGTGCAGAAGTATGGAGCATCGGTTTGCTAGTTGCCCCGATCGACAAGGGAACAAGAGCCAACAAGAGAGTAAAGCGGGTGGAGGTAAATCAAATGCAACCCGAAGCAACCGGGACAGAAGTAGAGCTCCTCAGGCGCCATCAGAAACGGTGCAATGACTTGGTACTACGAGAGGGTATGCTCCGGCTAGAGTCTACGCGATGATTAGAGAAGATACTCCAGAGGCTGCAGGTCCTTTCGGTAAGTGTTTAATTGGTTAAGTTTCTATTTGAGTTCGGTTTTGGTATTTGGGATGTAAGTGGTTAGCAGGGAAATTTCGAGGACGAAATTTCTTAAGGAGGAGAGAGTTATCACATCCCAAATATGGCCTAGTTGGAAATAGCAAGATTAATTGGACATTAAGGGTATTTTGGTAATTTATGCAAGAGAATTAAGGGCTTAATTGAAAAGTTAATTAAAGTTTTGAGAAAAGAATTTTTATTAGTGACCAATTGGTAATTTGTAAGGACTTAAAGAGTTGTGCATGGAGCATATGGTAAAAGTGTAGCTAGTGGAATAAGGGGTCCAATGCATGTGTGCCATGTGGATAAGTGAGTGTGTGCATGTTGAGGATTTGAAAGGAAGAGAGAGGGAAGAGACAGAATTCTTCCTTTCTTATCTGTCCCATTTTTCCCTCTTACTTCTCTTCATTTCTTCAGCTGCTCTCTAGTTTTTGCTTGTATTGATTCCTCTAAGTTTGAGTTGTGTTTTAAGAGTTTTAGAGCTGAGTTTCCAAGGTAAGTTGTTGTATTTGGGTTCTTCATCTTTATCTTCTTCTGGGTTTATATTTAGTTGTTCAGCAGTTTTGCATGGGTTGATATAGGTTTTATTTGGTTATTTTATGCAAGTGATTAAAGAGAGAAAGAAGGACAAAGGGAAAGAAAAGATTGGATTTTGAAGTAGAAGGAGTTTTGGCATCAGGTTTGGGAGTTTATTTGGAGTGTTTTGTCCATTTAATTTTGGATCCTGTTTTTGAGTTAAATGTTAATATTATTTGTGTATTTATGGTATATGAAAATGCATGAGTAAAATAGCTTTGTGTATATGAATATTGATAGATGATATAATTGAGATATTTAATTGACTTGTGTTGAAATTGCTGATTGAATGATTATTGAGCTTACAATTTGAGTATATACCCTAGTTTAGGGAGAATTCTGTTTATGTCTTATCAGACCTCTGTGTATTGTTTTGATCATAGCTAGAGTTTGAAAACTAAAATTTGAGTGTTTGTTGCGCCATTTTAACCATCACTAACGTACCTTTAAAATTCTAAGAGTGACCATAAATAATTCTGTCACTAAGAGGCTTAAAAATGGCAAAAACCGGACGTGTCTCTACCCAAGTTGGCTCATTAGAACAATCCATCGTGTTTGATTCATATCTATTTCTTTCGGAGTCCAAATGACCTGAAACTTGTTCCGTTGGAAACTTAACCTCCTAGGGAATAATTGTTAAGAAGGACACTTTGTCTAAAAATGAGGTCTAGAGGTCGGTTTAGGCGATACAATGTTGGAGTGAAAAGATGTCTCATAAAGCTCCTGTGGGGAGCTATTGTCGCGAGTGCGACAGAGTCGAGACCTCGCGATAGAACAACTCACATAAGGAGTTTTCTACTTCTTTTTGAGCCAATGGTTGGTATGGATTATTTCCCTACCTTTCCCCTCAACATATTTGTATACTTTTATGTGTTTTCTTCCCAGAATTGACCCTTTAATATACCGGAGTGTCCCAAGGTCTATCCAATGCATGATGAATCATGTATACCAATGCATATGTAGATGTATGAGCTATGGGTAACTTAAGCATGATGAACTATGTATGCAAATGCGTATAAACATGTGTGTGCTAATATGTAATAATATGTACAAGTTAGTATGCGATTATATATATATAAAGTGTTGTATATGAATGAGTTTAGGATGACATGTATGCATAAGTTATATGATTTCATTGGTAGTATACACTATTATATGACAATGAGTTGTGTGTATATTGTTGTATTAAATTTTAAGCCTGATCAGTCATAGTTAGTGGATAAGATAAGCGCTTATCTAGGGTTGAGTAATATGTGTGAGTGTAGCTACCATATGCAGGCCCCGTTTGGGTCTTGATTCAGCCCCGTTTGGTTCTTTGATTTGGCCCCGTTTGGGTCACATAAGATGTTTGAGACCCATGTCTCCATACGCTTGGATACTGTGTCCTATCAGTATCAAATTCCTGTATCCACTAGTTAATGAATATCAGGCTTATATGTTAATATGTGTTGTATATGAATACGATGATCAATGATATGTTATATAATAAATGTGTATGAATTCATGGTTTGCATTGCGATACGTACTTTAACCTATATGCTTGGGATGTGTAGTGTTTATATTAAACTATACGTAATAAAATGCTTATATCACGCTACTCCTTTGCATTTATAGTAATGTGAATTGTACATTGCATCGTTATGTATATGAAATATGATTGGTTATGTTGCAATACTTGAAGTTAAATATGATTCGATTAATTACTTGTTTTATATTTTAAGAATACATATGAGGTATGAGTGATGATATTATGCCATGTTTATCAATAGGATTGATGTTTCATATGATTATAAATGGAATATTGCTTACATGTTTTATCGCCATATGTGTCATGAGTTGTTATAGTAGTTGTTGTATATGCATGTTCTGTTTATGTTGTTCCTCCCCACTAAGCGTTATCGCTTAGCACAGGCTCTTTTCCTGTGTAGGTGGCAGGTTCTTTTTGAGTCAGACATCTGCAGGTCGGCCACTAGAAGTCTTTAGTTGGGGTTGTTTTGTCTTCCGTTGTATTTTTGTATATGGGAACTGATTTTGGAAAATGTAATTTTGTAAAGGATGATTTTGTATATGTATATGTTTAATGTTTACAAATCCCTTTTTGTAAAACTATATGATTATTTATATAAGGATTTGATATCTTTACAGTTATATGTAATTGTTTCTAGCATGCTTGAGTATGTAAATGTATTTGTGTGCGTGGCGCTCCGGTATCCTTCCAACGGGGGTAATGGGGTGTTACATTCTCTCCCCATTCTAGCCTAAGTCTTTTAGGCTTCTACTTGGCTGGTCCATGATCAGGGTATGTTGGAATGGTGTGCTTGGCGATTCCGCGATCAACTCTTAGCATGTCTTCGTAGGTTTAGGCAAAGACTTTTTCACATTTTGTTTTAATTCTCTCAAATTTTATTTCGTTTCAGGAGTCAAATTGGATGCAACCAAGATTACTATTTATTAAAACCGAATGAAATAGTGTTTATTAAACTGATGCCTTAATCATGATTATCACTTATGCTTGATGCAATAAGATATGAGAATGCATATATAAGAAAAGCCCATATTATTAAAATAGAAAAGAGAAATAAGTGCATAGTTTAGGAATACACTTTATAAAAGGAAAGGCATTGTAACAACTCTAATTCATTCTTTCTTCCTCCCGGCCAGGCACCAATTCTTGAATGTAATCTCTTAGAGGATGACCATAGTCTTTTCTATGCCCTATGTACTTGGGGTAGGCCCAGCTGGCAAGGGTTGTAACTTCCCTTCCTTGATGAGGCAGGTGAAGTGCCAAGATAATGGCCTGCCCGAGATAGTGAGGTGTTTAGGAGTCGTACTTGTGGCTGAGACTTCTGCTGCCCTATTATTGCCCCCGTTATCACTGCTGCTTCCCTTGTTCTTACCCAAGGCCAGATTTGTAGATTTAGCCATTTTATCTAGATGCTCGGCCTCAGCTTCGAAGGCTATGCCCTTAAGTGACTCCCAGTCTTTGAGTCCCTTCATTTTTAGCCCTTCTCTTAAATATGGACTAGTATTCCTAATAAATAACCTGATCTGATCTGAGATATCAGGCTTCCTCTTCATCTCCATTACCCAGTTCCTCCATTAGGGTCAAGTACTCATGGAATGATTCCCCTGACTTCTGCTGTAGCAGTTCCAGATCTTTTAGGGTCACCTCCATTCTCGTGCTACAATCATACTGTCTGAAAAATTCCTCTATCAGCAAGTCCCAGTCCTCCTTTGTCCTCCGATCTAGCCCATGATACCAATCCACCGATGGGCCAGTTAAGCTCAAAATGAAGTATTCAACTTTCTGTTTCTTCATTAAAGTAGTACCCTTCATCACCAGTGAGTACTGCTTTATGTGTGCAGTGGGATCGGAAGTGCCATCAAATTTGGGGACGTCCTGCATCTTAAAGTTCATTGGGATCAAATCATCTCCCTCCAGCTCCTTATCTTCAAGGTTCATCCCTCGCCCCCTAGTCAGCATTCTGGCAATAGCCTCAAACTTCTCTTCCATCTTCTTCCAGATGGTTTCTTCGGTCTGAGGCGCTTTCCCCCTTATTGACATTGGCTCCTCATAGTCATCCTCATCTAGATCATCTTCCAATCTGTGAGCTACTCCTCTCCTCTAGCCTCTAGATGTGGCAGCCCTTAAGTCTACTGGTGGTGGACGTACCTCTTCTAGTGGATCCTCTCTAACCTCCTCCCATTTATTTTATCTCATGGGGGGAGGCATCAGGTTTTGTGGTGCGGCTGACTGAGCCACTATGGCCATCATAGCCATCATTCGATTCTCAAACTCTTCGAACCTTCTGACCGCCTCTTCAGCTATTAAGGCCCTAGTAGCATCTGTCCCCCTTGGCGAGTTGGCCATTTCAGAGTCTATAGAGAATTGATCTGAAGTAGCATAGCTGGTTACTGGAGGAGTGTCTGGATACTCCACGCTTTCTGGTAACTCAAAAAAAGGATTCCTAATTAATCGCCCCTGAGGACCCCTTGACCACTTAGGCAGATCTATGATGGTTGCAAAACATATCGGCTCAGGATAATGCATGAATGCTATAAAATGCATGATCGTGCTATGCAATATCCATAAATCACAGGCAAGGACATAGGTCCTTCCAACCTTATTACTCCCGCACACGAGGTCATAGTCTCTTTCCTAGGTAGGATTGGCCCATGGTTTAACAGGGAACCTGATGAACGCATATGGTGCACGGTGGAAAACTGGCAACCTAACCTCTCCTAACTTATGCATAAATGCATAGATTGTGATCATTGTCTATTTAGGTAGCCCAAATAAATTGACATGAGCCTATCGGGTATGAAAGCCTTTGATTAGGTGACCAATCAAATTATCTGGGTTTGTCCAATACATAATGATCCATACATCAAGCATAGTATTATGGTTCATACCACCTAGGGGAAGTATCTATTGCCATTACATGAGCTTTGGCCAAGGTGATGTTACTTTAGGGGTACCCAAGCATGGTCCCTGCCAATGGATCTAGCTCATCACGAACGTAATGACCGATCGGGTCTCCATTTAATATACCATGATAGTATGAGGCTTGGGCTAGTGATTATCCTTAACACTTCCCTACATTGAGTGAACGTAGAGTCGTGCTTTGGGAACGCACGGAGGTTAAAAAAGGGACCAAACTAGTATAAAGCTAAGGCTCTAATGATATGCAATGCAATTTTGAAAAGGGATGAAATTTTCAAATTAATACTCAATTGTAAGTTTTAACCAAGGTACTTTCGAAGTGAAGTCTCGAGTATTGTCCCAGTGGAGTCACCTCTGTGACGCGCGCCGAATCCTGGGGTGCCCCAAATTGCCTGCTTTTAGGGCGTTCGAGAGAGATTCATAAAAACTTATAAGGAATTACAAGTGCGTTCATTTTGGAAAACAAGGAGGTTTCTTGGAGTCACCACCCAATAGAACATTGGAAAAGTTCGTCTAGCCTCAGTGAGCCTAAGACAGCCCTGTTGTGATGCGCGCCGAACCCCGGGGTGCCCCGATGACCCGCTTTTAGGGCGATCGGGATGAGGTTCATTAAAAATTGTAACGAATTACAAGTGCATCTATGTTGGGCAACAAGGAGGTTTCTTGGAGTCGCCACCCAATAGAATATTGGGAAAGGTCGTCTAGCCTCAGTGAGCCTAAGACGGCATATTATATCCATTTTGGGCAAGCCAGAGGGATCTTAGAGACCTCATCCCAATAGAACATTGGAATGATCCTCTAACCCCGTGGACCCTAGGATTATTCGAGTTGGGCCTTTTGGTGGGCAACAAGAGATATTTTGGAGGCCCATCCCAATGAAACATTGAGATGGTCCTCTAACCTCGTTGAATCTAAGACCAGAGTGAGTCCAGGACTTTCCATTTATTCATACCTTGGTCAAGTTTATAATTGAGATTTGAATTTAAAGTTTCATCCAATTTCTCATTCATTTTAATGTAGTGAAATTAAAGCGCAAATCGTCCATTCAAGGGAAGCGATAAATAAATAAAGCATAATTAAAGTAAAGTGCATGAAAATAAATTACAATAACAAAAGGGGCGAAATACAACCCCCATTGTAAATGAAATACAAATCATGTATAAATCGGGATATTCGTTAAGAATGAGGACATTGGTCCTCG
The DNA here is from genome assembly GCA_947683425.1 of Excoecaria cochinchinensis. NCBI lineage: Eukaryota > Viridiplantae > Streptophyta > Magnoliopsida > Malpighiales > Euphorbiaceae > Excoecaria > Excoecaria cochinchinensis. The sequence goes on from CANTUQ010000092.1 coordinate 15,886,446, forward strand.
CATGTATACTTAAAAAAATGTTAAAGGTGATGGTAAATTTGGGCGTGAGAAACCAGGACATTGGTCCCATTTTATTTAGGAAAAAATACCAAATTAATTAATAAAAATGGTTTTTGTGATTTTCTTTTTAGCGTGCCAAATATAAATAACTTTATTAAAGATTACATTGCAAAATAAATGAAAAAGCCAAATAAATGAAATATTATAAATGAAACAAATAAATATTTAATCCCAAACGAGCCTTCTAGATCTCCCCGTGTGCTCGCAAAAATTGCCCAAGAGGGAAAATGAGATGTGAAATAAAAATAAAACACAAATAAAATAATGTTAGTAATTGAATCAATCAAAATCAATTAAATATAAAATAAATGAAAAATTAAAATAAAACAAGGCAATGTGAAAGAATAATAATTGAATCAAAATGTTAACAAATCAAAATAAATGAAAATATACATTAAATGATAAAAGAATTGAATGATTTAACTGGAATAAATAAAACATGTTAATGAGTAAATATGTAAAAATATGAATATGATAATAATGATGATGAATAATGAAAATAAATAAATGAATGAATAAATAGCAATGACAATGATAAAAGAATGATAAAAAATGAATAACAAAATAGTGATAGCCATTAAATGAATGACATGGTTAATCAATATAATCACAATTAATTTAAAACATTTACATGGTAAAAATATCAATTAAAATGAATTTATTAATTATATGTTAAAAATAACGGGAAATCAAAGCAAAATAAATTAATTACATGTTAGGAATTAAAAGAAATCAATATTTACATGAACAAAAATAATATATTAACATATTAAATGAGACAAATATAAAAGCAATAGAACAAATAAATAATAATAATAATAATAATAATAATAATAATAATAATAATAATAATAATATACATGTTAATAAATTAAATATGAACAAAATAATAATAAAAATAGAAATAAAATATTAGACCTAAAATATTTACCCTCAGAGTTTCGAATTCGATGAAAGTAAAAATGATATTGATTTCCTTGCTTGTGGTGTGCAATATTAGAGTGAAATATGATAATGTTGGAATTTTATTCCGAAAAAATAGGCTTAAAAATGATTTTTATTGATTAAAAGATAAAAAACATTCTCAAGCACAAACAATTGTTTTGTTTGTCTCAAGAAAAAAAAAAAGAAAAAATCGTTTATGAAAACAAACTTATTTTTAGAAAAATCAAATGAAAAACTAGAATTCAAGGACAAACGATTATTTTATTTGTCTCAAAATCTAATTTTCATCAAAAAATGGATTCCAAGAAGAAATCACTGAAGAAGATTTAATTGAAACAAATAACAAATTAAAAATCTGAATTTTAAGAGCAAATAATTAGTTTATTTGTCTCAAGATTGAATCCATCAAAAAAATTCCACCCAAAAATAAGTTTAGGAGAAATTGTGTTGGAAAAAAAATGAAAAATGAACCTTTTTATCTTTTGATTTTTGCTTGGGGAAAATCTGAAAATTTTATGAGAGAGTTTGAAAGGAAAAAGAAGAGAAAAAGATGAAAAAGACCTAAGAAAAATTCCCCCCTTTTCATTTTTTTATCTTTATCTTATTATATGAAGAAAAAATAAAAACCTCATCATCTAATGAAAAAATATTAATTAAATCAGATATGAATTATTTTAAATTTTAAAAATTGAAAAAAGACTTTAAAAACCCAAAACAATGGGATAAAAAACGGATTTTTGGGTGAAAAATCGGAAAAAAATGATTTTGGGGCTAAATTTGAGATTTGCGGCTGAACAGGGACTACGGACGCCTGTCGGCGCACGCGATGGGCGTCCGTAGCACATGCTGGGCGAGAGCGCTCGCAAAGCGTGTGCGCGGATGATCGCCTGTCGCGCGCTGCCGCGCGGCCGACGCTTCGAAAATTTCTTTTTTTTAAAAAAAAAAAAATTAATTTTCAATTAAATTAAAAATATTGTAATTTCTAAGCCTCATTTTTCAAATCTAATTTTTAAAATATTTTTTATTATTTTTCAATTTTTCACTCTAAAATGCAAATTTTACAAGGAAATCACCACTTTTAACCTTTTTTACTGTGAAAAGGCATCTTATCATCATTGGATAACTCTGATTTGGGTTATTTCAGGACCCGGTATCTGCACCTGCTATGTCCATTTTGGGCAAGCCGGAGGTGTCTTGGGGCCCCACACTAATAGAACATTAGGATGACCCTCTCGCCTCGCACTTGGGCAAGCCAGAGGTGTCTTGAAAGCCCCACCCTAATAGAATATTAGGATGACCCTCTCGCCTCGTGGAGCCTAGGACTATGCAAGTTGAGCTTTTTTCGGGACACAAGAGGTATCTTGGAGGCCCCACCCCAATAGAACATTGACGTAGCCCTCTCGCCTCGTTGAGCCTAAAGACCAGAGGAGGTTCGGAACTTTCCATTTATTCATACCTTGGTTAAGTTTATAATTGAGTTTTGAATTTAGCGTTTCATCTCATTTCTCATTCAATTCAGTGCAATTTAATTAAAGCGCATGGTTGGTCATTCAAGGAAAGCGATAAATAAAAGTATAACTAAAATGAAGCGTATGAAAATAAATTACAACAAAACTAGGGGCGGAATACAACGCCCATTGTAAATAAAATACACATCATACATAAAGCGGGTTATTTATTAAGGATGAGAAAATTGGTCATCGCATGCATACTTTAAAAAGGGGTATTAAAGGTGATGGTTTATTTGGGTATGAAAAAAATTAGGACATTGGTCCCATTTTTATTTAGAAAAAAAATCAAATTAATTAATATAAATATTTTTGTGATTTTCTTTTTAAACGTGCAAAAATAATTTTATTAAAGATTACATAGTAAAATAAATGAACAATCCCAATAAGAAAAACAATACAAACAATCAAAAATTAAGGAAAAGAGCATGCCAAACGACCCTCCTAGATCTCCCCGTGTGGTCGCGAAAATGCCCAAGCAAAGAAAATAAGTTTTGAAATAAAAATAAACACAAATAAATAATGTTAGTAATTAAATCAATAAGATCAATTAAACGCAATAAAATAATAAATAACAAATTAAAATAAATAAAATGAGGTGACATCAAAAGAATGTATAAATGAATTAAAATGTTAATCAATCAAAATAAATGAAAAAATGCACTATGAATGACAAAAGGATTAAATGATGTGATTGAAATAAATAAAACATGTTAATGAATTAATACATAAAAATATAAACATGACAATAATAATAATAATAATAATAATAATAATAATAATAATAATAATAATAATAATAATAATAATAATAATGAAAAGAATGATATGATGATAATAACAATAACCATATTAATAATGATAATAATAGCAATAATATATAAACATATTAAATAAAATAAATATATAAACAATAAAATAAATAAATAAATAAAAATAATAAAATATTTACATGTTAATCAATTAAATATGAAGAAAAATAAATAAAAGAAAATAAAAAAAAGAATCAAACCCAGAATGTTTACCCTTAGAGTTTGGATTCGATGAAAGTAAAAATTATAATTGATTTCCTTATTTTTGATTTGTAAGATTAGAGTTGAATATGATAAAAATTGAAATTTTATTCCAAGAAATAAATTGCAAAAAAAATGAAATGAAATAAAAATTCTTAAGAACAAATAATGAATTTCTTTGTCTCAAGAAAATAATTAATAAAAAAAAAGGTAAAAATCACAAGAGCAAAGAATCATTCCTCTTTCTCAAGAAAAAAATATGAAAAAAACTTATTTTTTAGAAAATCAAATGAAAATTGGATTTTAAGAACAAACCATTATTTTGTTTGCCTCAAAATCCATTTTTTTTTATCAAAAAGGAGTTTCAATAAAAATTGTTTAAACAAAATTTAATTGAAAACAAAGAACAAGTCAAAAAAAATTGAATTTTGAAAGCAAATAATTATTTTATTTGTCTCAAAATTAATTTCTATCAACAAAAATCCTTCTAAAAATATGTTGTAGAAGAAATTCCATTGAAAAAGAAGAAGTAGAAGAAGAATTGGATTTTTTTTTTGTAGGAACTTTTACCTTTGAGGAGAAAATCTAAATAATGTAGAGAGAAATTTGTTGAAGAAATGAATGAAAACATAAAAATGAATTCTCCTCCATTTCTCTTTCCATCTCTTTCTTTTATACTAAGAAAAAAACAATTAATTAATGAAAAATCTTTAACTAATTCAAATATTATATACCTTTATTTTAAAAATGGAAAAAATAATGATAAAATCTTAAAAAAGGATAAAAAATCAGATTTTGGTGAGAAAATCCGGAAAAAATGATTTTGGGGCGAAATTGGCATTTTTCGGCGGAATAGGGGCAACCGACGCCCATCGGCACGCACGATGGTTGTCGGTCGCGCGTGCTGGGCACGGAGCAGCGCGCAGTCGCTCCGCACGAGTGACCCGCGTTGGTGCTCCACGTAGGGCTCCACGCAGCAGGAGTCGACCCTCGCGAAAATAATATTTTTTTTTAATTTTAAATTTAACTAAAAACACTACTTCTAAACCCTATTTTTCAAATCTAATTTTCAAAATAATTTTTATTATTTTTTATTTTTCATTCTAAAATGCAAATTTGACAAGTAAATTATCATTTTTAACCTTTTTTCTTGTGAGCAGACATCTTATCATCATTGGATAACTCCGATTTGGGCAGTCTCAGGACCCGGTTTCTACATCCAGGCTAAGGTTCAGAAGGTACATAACACAATACATACCTGTATTCTCAATTTAAACATATAAACGGATATATTCATAGAGTTCATTTACTGAGTACTTAACTATAGCAAATATGCATATCAATCATTTCAAAAATTCTTACACAGACTTTACATAGACAATCATACTCATAACTTATGAACAGATTAATAAGAGGCATTTCTCACATACTAATTCTTATGCAAACAGTATTCATTCATACACACTTATCAGAACAACATTATTTGTTATATCTCCTTTCATTTACGGACATTGACTTATTATACAAAACACATGGGCACCCGAAGATACCACACATTTCTGCATAGGTGTCCATAAAGGATCCAGAACATTTAAGTGCATAAAGCACAAGCTCAGTATCTTAGCAATCACTTTTAAAGCTTATACGCATAACTTTTTTTGCACATCATCACAGAACTTATCGATTTATTCACATTCTTTTATTCTTTTAATTGCCTGCTAAGTCAAAGGGGTGGATAAACGAGTAAACATAACACATTGGGGGTACCCGAGGGTACAATCGAAAAGCAACATCTTTATTTTCTCATCAAAAACGTTTTCACATTAGGGGATCTTAAACAAGATCCATACATATTGAGGATCGTGAGGATCCGAACGGGGACCTGATCAGGGTCCAAACAGAACAAAGGGGCTGCAACATCAGACCTCTATAGGCATGCCTATCTATCCACGACCGACTCACGCAGGCTAAATTTTTCATATCATTATTAAATTCGTCACATTTTCACATACATGTACATTCCATCAAATACTCATAACATTCTTTCATTTTCATTAGGCACATGCATTTATATATTAGCACATTATATGTATTAATTATATTTATCATATTCAAAACTAATCATGCATTCATTTAAACTTAACAGATAAGTTTAAATTTCATTGCACATATACATTTACAACACAGTAATGGTGGATCAAATTCTTATATTTCAATAATTACTATGCATGGAAAATACATCAAATAATTTACATTTTAAATCATAAATGTATAACATAAGTGAGAAACCATGCAAAGAAGAAGTTTTTTAAAAACAGTATAAGGTAGAGAGGCGATTGTCGCGATCGCGACGGGAGTTCACGCTCGCGTCCGTGGCTAAGCTTGCCCTGCGGACATCACGAGTCATGCTCAGTGACATGGCTCGTGAAGGCAAAACATAGAAGAACAAATCAGGCATAAGAAGGAGAGGAGTCTGCCACGATTCGTGCCTAGTGACACGACTTGTGCTCCAAGTTCACAACTCGTGCACAAGTACACAACTCATGCACCATGTGCACGACTAGTGCACAAGTGCATGACTCGTGCACACCAACACCGATAACTCAGCCGGTAGTGAAGAACCCATCTCTGTCGCGATCCCGATAAGTATCGTGCTTGTGACAGAGTCGCATTTTCTAGATTCTATTGAAAAAAGTTACAGAAATCCTTATTCTAAAAATCACACCCAAACTCTAAAAATAAATTCAAACTTCAACTTACCTTGGATCAAGCATATCCCATCATAACAAATAGCATAAACACAACTTTTACAACAATTAATACAATCAATCCGTGGATTAACATAATCAAAACTCCAACAATCGCAAACCCAGAAAAATTACAGTAAAATCAATCCAACTCAAATTTGCTCCCATAATTCATCATTCATGCATCACAACTTAAATCAAACCAAGACTCAAAACACTTATACTAACATGAACCTCATAATCGTCAAATTTTTAGAAATTCAAGGAAGAACACAAAATCATAAAAATGCACATAAATCCCAAACCTGACTTCCTTTGCTCCTAATGGCTTCCTTGATTGATCTTTCTTGTTTCAAAACCCATCAAAAATCTTTCTCATCCAAAATCCTCAGCAATAACACAAAAACACACACAAAATACAAATCTAGGGTTTTATCCAAATCAAAATAGATAGAAGGAAACAAAACTAAATCTTACCTCTCTTAACAACCTCTTCACTTATATCACTTGAGCTAATTAACTTCATCTTCAATCTTGAGTTTAGATCATAGGGGAAACACAAGGCATTGAAACAAGAAGGAAAAGAAAAAGAGGAAGAAGAAAGAAAGAATGAGAGAACGAGAAAGGGAGAGGGCAGATTTTCTACCTTCTCTCTCCTTCTCTCTCCTCTTTTATACTCCTCTTATCCCCTTACCACTTATCACATTTCCATTGGTCCAATTTAGATATTTATGTCAAATTCTCTTTTTTTAATCCTCCAACTCCAATAACCTCATACATTGACACTCATAACTTACTAATCAATCACATTGGCCCACTTAATAAAATTTATTCTTTCATTCAAGTCCGAAATACATACTTCACAATTTACCATTGGCCGTACTTGCCGAAACTTTTACATTAATTCTTAAATTATCCAGTTAGCATACCAAACACTTCAACTTGCATAACTTTAGTCACCACTAATCCTCAATATGCTCAAATCCTTCTATGGTACATTTCGGGTTGTTACATTTCTGCCCAATCTCTATAGTTTTGAACCATTTTGGCTAGGATTTTCTTAACGTTCTTGTTGGCGGCTTCCACTGCCCCATTGGCCTGAGGACAATACGGAGAAGACTTGTGATGCTTGATGCCATATCTCTAAAGCAACTTCTTAGTTTCAGCCTTGAACTGGACGCCATTGACGGATACAACGTGATGTGGGAGACCGTGTCTACATGTCGGGTTCTTTTTAATGAATTTGGCCATATCCCGGGCATCAACTTTCTTGAAAGATTTAGCCTCAACCCATTTGGTAAAATAGTCGATAGCGACTATGATGAATCTATGTCCATTGGAGTCCGTGGGGCGTATTTCTCCAATAATGTCTATTCCCCAAGCTGCGAATGGCCATTGTGATGTAAAACTGTGTAATTCCGAAATCGGTAAGTGCCTCAAATTTACATACTATTGATATAACTGACATTGCTTCACGTACTTCGAGCAATCTGTATCCATTGCGAGCCAATAGAACCCTTGTCTCATAATCTTCTTGGCCAACATTAAACCATTACCTTATGGGCCCCATAAATACCCGCATGGGTTTCCTCCATTATCTTTTCGGCCTCTTTCTCATCCAGGCACCTTAATTGGATACCGTCGACTTGCCGTTTGTACAATACCCTATCAATGCAAATGAACTGAGTGGATAGCTTGCGGATCAACCTCTGGACTTTCTCGGTAGCTTCCTCTGGGAATACTGCATTTTTTAAGTAGTTCTTGATATCATGATACCATGGATTTTTGTCTGTTACTTCCACTTCCATGACTGGATTGGACTCAAAACTAGAAATTAGCACGGGCTTCATAGCTATCCCTTCCGAGTTATCCCAAATTGACACTAGGGTTGCAAGCACATCGGCTAACTGATTTTCGTCTCTTAGAACAAAGTGAAAGGTGTATACTTCAAACTGATTGCTCAAATCTTTTAAGTACTTTACGTAGGGCACTAGCCGCTCTTTTTTGACAACCCATTCGCCCCGAATCTGGTTGATTACCAGCGATGAATCTCCAAACACCTCTATTTTCTTTGCCTCTAAGGCTATCAAGGCTTCTAATCCAAAAGTGCAGGCTTTGTACTCAGCTTCATTATTAGTGGCTTTGTATCTTAATTTCTTAGCCAAGGGGAGTTTTTCATCCTCTGGGGTTGTTAAAATAATTCTGACTCCTGCCCCCTTGCTATTTACAGTCCCGTCAAAGTGTAATTGCTAGCCCTATACCGCGATAGCTGTCACATCTTCATCCGAGAATTTGAACTTGTACGAATCTCCTTGGATCGGGTGCTCGGCTAAAAACTTTGCTACTGTGCGTCCTTTAATTATTTTTCGGGTGATGTATTCAACATCGAATTCTTGCAATAGTAATAAACATCTCCCCATTTTCCCAAGTAGAGATGGGGCTTCCTATAGATATCTGAGAGGATTCTGCTTCGCGACTGCTTATACCTTATAAGAGTGGAAGTAGTGTCTCAGCTTCTTAGAGGCCCAGATCACTGCCAGGCAAATCTTTTCTTCTTCTACATACTTGACCTCATAAGCAAGGAACTTCTTGCTAAGGTAGTAAATTGCAAACTCCACTTCGAACTCATCCTCCTGAGCCATCATGGCGCCGATAGAACTGTCTTCTATGGCTAAATACAAAGTAAGCGGTTTGACTGGCTGTGGCAGTTTCAACACTGGTGAATTCAGCAAATATTCCCTGATATTGTCGAAAGCTCTCTGACAGTCTTCATTCCATACTGCAGGTTGGTCTTTTCTGAGTATCTTAAAAATTAGCTTGTAAATTGAGGTAAGCTTGGCGATAAACCTGCTGACATACTGTAATTTACCCAAAAAGCTTCATATATCCTTTTCCTTCTGAGGCACCGGGCATCTCTCGGATTGCCTTGACCTTGTCTGGGTCAATCTCAATCCCCTTCTGGCTGACCATATGTCCTAACAATTTCCTTGAGGTGACGCCGAAGATACATTTCTTGGGGTTCAATCGTAAGTTGTACTTACCAATCCTCTAGAAGAACTTTTCTAGAGCCTCAAAGTGACCTTCTCTAGTGGCTGACTTGATCATCATATCATCCACGTATACCTTTACTTCTTTGTGGATCAAGTTATCTAGAATCCTTGTTACTATTCTCTAATAAGTTGCGCCCAAATTCTTCAAACTAAATGGCATTACCCTGTAAGTGAACGTCCCCCACTCAGTAATGAAGGCTGTCTTAATCCAGTCAACTATTTTGTTGAGGATCTGATTGTAACCTGCAATGCCATCTATGAAGCTGTACATCATGCTACTGTACTGTCCACTAACACGTCTATGTGAGGTAATGGAAAGTCTTCTTTTGAACAGGCCTTGTTCAGATCTCGATAGTCTACACACACCCGTACCTTACCGTTCTTCTTAGCTACCGGGACAACGTTGGCTAACCAGGTTGGGTGATGTACCTCAATCAAGATTTTGGCCTCAATGTGCTTATGAATTTCCTCTTTACCTTGTCTGCCCATTCTGGCCTGAGCCTCCTAAGCTTCTGTTTGATTGCCTTATGGTCTGGGTATGTCGGAATGGCATGCTCTGCGACTTCACGATCTATTCTCGGCATATCTTTGTAGGTCCAGGCAAAGACTTTTTCATGTTTTCTTAAAATTCTCTCAAATTTTTCTCGCTCTTCAAGAGTTATGTTAGATGCTATCAACATTTCCTTCGAGTTTTCCGAAGTTCCAAGAATAAATGGAGTGGCATCAGTTGAATCAATGTTAAATACGAATGGATTATGATCATGATTATGCATGTTGAAATCATTAGAAACATCGCACAAGTAAGCAAAATCGTTCACTTTATTAATAGAACTAAAAATGTCATTAACATTATTAAAAAGTTAAGGAATAAAAAGAAAATCTAAACTATTCTCTTCCTCCTCTTCTGCCAGTGCAGATGTTGCTGGTGACGGTTCTGAATCAACTTGGCACCTTAGAAGTACTGCAGCATCCCCCTGCATGACTGCACCATGTTCGGTAGCTTTGTCTTCCATCTTTGCTTTCCCTTTTTCCCAAGCAGACATCAACTCCTTAGTTATGATCTCTTCGGGTGCTTCGCGGCCCCAGACTTTCTCCTTGGTCATGATTTCCTCATCCCAAAAGCCCTCTGCTGGCTTGATCAATCCAATGTCCCAATCGAAGACATCATTAAAAACCTCGAATCCCAGCACAATCTTACTATCAATCCACTGAGGCTCTCCTTCCCCCGCTTAGGGGTACACTGAGCTTGCTAGAACAAAGCTTTCCTAGATATGGGGGATTTTACCCACTGTATTCTTGCCCTTCTTTATAATGCCTTCAAACCCGATACCTCTCCTATCCTTCTGGCCTCTTGTAGCAATGGGTTTTGGCACCCCCTGCGAATTCTTACCTAGACCTGCACTAGGGAGGAATGACATTCTTTTCATCATATTTAGCACCTGAGGGCTTCCTTCCATATTTTCCTCTTCGTCTATCACAGCAACATGAAAGCCACTGAAAGGCTACCTTACGATTTCAAATATCGAGACCTGATTCCCCCTAGTGGCTCTTATGGTCACAACTTGACCATCATGAGGGATCTTAACCATTTGGTGCAGAGTGGAGGGCACTCCTCCCAGCTTATGGAACTAAGGCCTTCCCAAGAGGGCTGAGATGTTGGCAGGAATGGGTAACACCATAAATTCTACTTCGATTTCCACCGGCCCTATCTTGACTACCGTCTTGAATGTCCTGGATGCCTGCCTTCGCGAGTTGTCATAATTCGTGATCGTTAGATCAGACTTGGCCAGCATATCCTCTGTTACTCTGAAAGCTGCCATTGCCACTAGGAGACATACATTAATTGATGAACCATTGTCCACCATGACACATGTCGTGTGCTTCTGATTGATTTGAGCCCACATGTACAAAGGGCGATTGTGATTGCGGCCTTTCGCCGGCAAGTCAGCACTTATGAACACCACATTTTCCCCGGCTCCCCCCTTTACTACATCCAATAATTTTGTCAGCGAGATGGTTGTGGCCACTATAGTCTCACACAAAGCCTCCACCAACTTCTGTCTATGAGATGGAGACTGCCTCAATAGATCCCATATTAAAATTTAAGTAAAATTTAAGTCGGTGTCTTTTTTAGCTGCCTCATTATCGGATCCTCTTCTGGCTCTTTTTCTTTTTTTCCTATACCTGGATCTTGTGGCCTTTCTGCTTTTGCAGCTACCCTTCCACTCTGGATCACAGCTCTAACCTTCTTCTTCTCCTTCTTTTCTTCTTCCTCCTCCGAACCCCACAGGTCGGGAAACACTTCAACTTTAGAATAATCATTTTCGTCACCACTGGGCATTCTAATGCTCAGCACATAGTTGTTTTTGACTGCATGTAGGTACCCAATAGGACATGGAGCAGCATACCTCGGTATTTTGGTGGAGCAAGCTAAAGGAGCAAAAGTTGATTTTATTTTGTATATGTAATGGATAAATTATGGCATGTATATACTTATCTAGTATTTGATTTTGGGCATTGTGACGTGCCCCGAACCCCGTGGCCTCCCGAGGGCCCGCTTTAGGGCGATCGGGATGGAATTCATTAAAGCTTGTAAGGTATTTACAAGTGCGTCTATTTTGGGCAACAATGAGGTTTCTTGGAGTCGCCACACAATAGAGCATTGGGAAGGGTCATCTAGCCCCAACTAGCCTAAGACGGCGCGTACATATCCATCTTGGGCTATCCAGAGAGATCTTAGAGGCCTCTGCCTCTACCCCTTGGAGCCTAGGATTATAAATTTCAGTCTTTTGGTGAGACTCAAGAGGTGTCTTGGAAGTCCTAGACCTCTCGCCTCATTGAGCCCCAAAGACCAGAGTGAGTTCGGGACTTCTCATTTATTTGTACCTTGATCAATATTATGATTAAGTTTTGAATTCATTATTTCACCAACTTTCCACACGATGCATTTAATTAAGGCGCAATCATTCACGTCAAAAGCAATAAGTAAAGCATTATTAAAATAAACATTCTCAAAATAAATTACAATAAAACTAGGGGCGGAATACAACCCCCATTGTAGATAAAATACAAATCATGCATAAATCGGGATATTTATTAATGATGAGGACATTGGTCCTCGCATGCATATTTATTATAAAACACTTTTGATGTGATGATTTTATTTTGGATAGAGAAAATTAGGACATTGGTCCCATTTTTATTTAGGAAAAATTCCAAATTAATTAATAAAAATATTTTGCGATTTTTTCTCTAGCGCCTAAAATAAACAAATTTATAGGAAAATTACATAGCAAAATAGATGGAAAAGCAAAATGAATAAAATATCACAAATAAAGCAAATAAATACTTGATCCCAAACGAGCCTTCTGAATCTTCCCGTGTGCTCGCAAAAATGCCCAAATAAAAAATGAGATGTAAAATAAAATAAAATACAAATAAAAATAATGTTAGTAATTGAATCAATTAAAATCAATTAAAATCAATTAAATATAAAATAAATGATAAGATAAAATAAAATGAGATAAAATGAAACGATATCAAAATCATAAATGAATTAAAATGTTATCAATTTAAAATAAATGAGAAAAATGTGTTATGAATAATAAGTGGATTAAAGGATGTAATTGGAATAAAATACAACATGTTAATTAATGTGTAAAAATATGAACATGATTATAGTGAAAATGAATAAGTGAACAAAATATTAAATATATGATAATGACAATGGAAAAGAAGAAAAAAATGATTAAATAAATGACATGATCAATTAAATATGTTCACAAATGATATAAACCATTTACATGGCAAAAACATCGATCAAAATGAATTAATTTAATTACATGTTAAAAATAATGATGAATTAAAGTGAAATAAATTAATTACATGTTAGGAATTAAAAGAAATCAATATTCACATGAATAAAATAAATGAATGAGAATAACAATAAAAATATACATGTTAATAAATTAAATATAAACAAAATAAATAAATAAATAACTTAAAATAATAAAAATGAACATGAATAAATTAAATATGAACAAAAAGAATAAGAAGAACAAGCCTGGAATGTTTACCCTCAGAGTTTCGGATTCGATGAAGGTAAAAAGATGATTGATTTCCTTATTCTTGATTTGCAAGATTAGATTTGAACAATAAAAATGTTGGAATTTTATTCCAAAAAAAAATAAGCTTAAAAAAAAAACTAATCAAAAATTCTTTAAGGACAAATAATTAATTTTTTTGCCCAAAGAAATGATTTTTATTGATTAAAAGAATGAAAATAATGTCAAGAACAAACAATTATTTTGTTTGTTCCAAAGAAAAAAAATCATTTATGAGAAAAAAAAATTATTTTTTTTGGAAAATCAAATGAAAAAATCGATTTCAGGAACAAACAATTATTTGTTTTGCCCCAAAATCCATTGTTCATCAAAAAAAAGATTCAAAATAATAAAAAAACCTTGAAAAAGTTTAATTGAAAACAAATAACAAGTTAAAAAATGAATTTTGAGAGCAAACAATTATTATGTTTGCCTCAAAATTAAATTGCATCAATAAATTTTCTTCTAAAAAGTGTTTTAGAAGAAATTCTATTAGAAAAAAGAACTAAAAAGATGAACTTAATTTTTTTGTTGGGGAAAATCTGGACTTTTTCTTAGAGAAATTGAGAGGAAGAAGAGAAAAAGATGAAGAGAAAAAACCCTAGAAAAATCCCCAAAAGAATTCCTCCCTTTAGGTTTTCATCTTGTTCTTTATATATGAATAAAATAAGAAAAAAATTTAATTAAAGGGATAAAATCAGATATTAGAAATTTTAAATTTTAAAATTTGAAAAAAACCTGAAAATCCCTTAAAAAAGTCATAAAAAATCGAATTTTGTGGAAAAAAATAGGAAAAAATCAATTTTGGGGCAAAATTGCACATTTGCGGCAGAACAGTGCCTACGGACGGCTGTCGGAGCGTCCGTAGCGCGCCAGGTGAGAGTGCTCGCCCAGCGTGCGTGCGCGATCATTGTCGTGCGTGCGACGCTTGTGCGCGGAGCGCCGTGCAATGGCGCTCCATGCGCGCGCGCTCCTGCGCGATGACGCAAGGCACCGCAGCGGCAGACACTCGATTTTTTTTTTATTTTTTTTATTTTCTAATTTAACTAAAAATATTGTAATTTCAAGCCCCCAATTTTCAAAAATAATTTTTAAAATATTTTTTATTATTTTTCCATTTTTCACTCTAAAATGCAAATTTAAATAGGAAATCACTACTTTCAACCTTTTTGCCTGTGACAAGGCATCTTATCATTATTGGGTAACTCTGATCTGGATTGTCTCAGGACCCGATGTCTACAGGCATGTAATGATGTTATATGTTATTTTATTTCTGTGTATTATTTTGTGACTGTGTGATGAATGGCGGATGGATAATGTATGGATATAGAATGATATTGTTGTTATGCCCTTGCCGGGGCTGTGGAGATTTCAATTTGCAGGTTTGGGTAGTATAATTTACAAGCCATTATACTGCCGAAATTTATACCAAATGAATAGTAAATAAGACAGTTATAGGTCATCGATAACTAAGTAAATGTAAGTGCAAACGTTAAAAGATATGTAAAGTGAATAAGTGAATAAAGTGTTAAGTGAACTTAGTGTTAATAAATATGAGTGTAGAAAAAAAAATGACCCGTAATTTCATAAGTGAATGACAGTTAACCAAACATGGTAATCGCACAATATCGCTAAGTCGGCAGTATACGTATAGGGTATAAGGGTGTTACATACGTTGTATGTAAAATGTGTTTTAAATTCGTCCATATTATAGAAATTCATGTTTTTTTACAATAATTTAAAATATGGATTTTTATCGATAAAATAGGACCAATGTCCTGATTTTATCCAATAAAATATCACTTTCAAAAGGAGAATTAGTTTTCATAAAATGGGATCACTCATCCTAGTTTTTTCAACAAATGCCCAAAAATAAATCTCTAATTCTTTATGCTAATAAAAGGAACCCATGTTCCTAAACTCTAATAAATGTCCCGATTTATGTATGATGTATTTTCATTCTCTTTGCGTATTTTTTCGTTTATTTATTTTGGGCCGTTGTAATGAATTTTTGGGGCAATTCTATTCATTTATTTATTTATGACTTTTTATTTTGGGGGATTGTTCCGTCCTATTTTTTTCTCTTGTAATTTTTTATCGTTTTCTTTATTGCTTTTTTTATTGCTTTTAGAAATGCTTGAAATGCGCTTTAATTTTGTTACGTGATCGTGTGAGATGAGAGATACAATTTTGATTGTTAAAAGCTCGTTTACAACTTAACTTAAGAAATTAATAAGAGTGAAGTTTTGAACACCTTCTCTGGTTTGAGACCCCCGAGATTAGATGGCCTTTCCCAGTCTTTTGTAAATTGGGTGGCGACTCCAAGATATTTCAAAGGTGCCTAAAGGTTTTATGAGGTTAGATGAACTTCCCAATGTTCTATTGGGTAAGGAATTCCAAAATATCTCATGTTACCCAAAATCTAGACGCTAACCCTTCTTGGACCCTTAAAGCGGGCCAAGTTCGGATTGCACGCATCACAGTATCAAAGGCCACTTGACAATCACTATTCTACAGAACCAGTTGATTCTTCCTGAGAAGCTTGAAGATCGGTACACATACCAAAGTAGCTTGGCAATAAATCGGCTGATGTACTAAAGCTTTCCCAGGAAACTTCTAACTTCCTTCTCTTTCTAAGGCACCGACATCTCTCTAATCACCCTGACCTTATTAGGATCCACTTCAATTCCTCTCGGACTTACCACATGGCCTAACAGCTTTCCCGAGGTAACTCCAAAAATGCATTTCTTGGGATTGAGGGGCAGATTGTACTTATTGATCCTTTGAAAGTACTTTTCCAAAGCCTCGAATTGACCTTTTCTAGTAGTCGACTTGATCATTATGTCGTCGATATACACTTCCACCTCCTTGTGGATCAAGTGATTGAGAATCTTACTGGCCATTCTTTAATATGTTGCTCCTGCATTTTTTCATGCAAAAGGCATGACTCTGTAGGCAAATGTACCCCACTCACTGATGAAAGTTATCTTAATTTGATTAATGATCTTGTTGAGGATTTGGTGTACCCTACATACCCGTTCAAAAAACTGTACATCATGCAAGCATCCATATTATCTACTAGCACATTAATATGAGGCAGAGGAAAATCATCTTTTGGGCAAGCTTTATTCAAATCCCGATAGTCCATATATACTCGAATTCTGTCTTGTTGGCCGCTTCTGGGCCTGCACGACATGATCTTGCTAACCTCCATTCGATCTACAAGATATGATTTTTGATTTGCTGACCCCCATCCGATCGCATATTAACCATTATCTGAATGACGTAGTGTCTGATTTGCTAACCACCATCCGGTTAGCCTAGTGCTTAACTGTTGACCATCCTCGGGTCGGCATGGCGTCATGTTCCTATGGTTATAAAAGATTTTATTAATTCATTGCGGATGTGCAAGTAAGATGTTAGCAATAATGTAAATATATAAGATGAAACCTAAATTTAACAAAATGTAAGTTTCACTAACAAAATGCAAATTTTGTACAATAAATATACAAGTACAATAATATAAACTCCCTGAATACACTACAGGGGAAAATAGTCTGACGGCTCCTCTGGGTCCTCCTCGTTATCTGATACATGTACCGGCTAACTACGAGATGAAGATGCGGATGGCCCGGCTCTGGAGGTGGGAGGCCAACTGCGAGGTACTGAGGGCCCGGCACCTGGATCTAAATGCGGAGGGATGGCGACTGGTGTGGATACTGGCTGTCCCGTTGGGGGTAGCTTGTTGGAACTGAACCTAAGCGTACCCATCTAAGAATGGCTGGGCACAAACCCCAATGAGCTCCAACGTGTCTCTGACCACACCACCCAGCTCCATAAAGGCCCTCGACGGTTTTATGGTCTGGTCTCTGGCTGCATCCCTGATGTCCGTGAGCCTGGTCTCGTCTGCTCCTTGAACTCCCTAATAGATGCAGATATGGACGGTATGGCACCCTCCAACCTCTCCACCCGGAATCTGAGGGCAGTGACGGACTCATCAATCACTTGGACCGACTCATCCACCCTCTGGGCCGCCGCATCATAGGAGGCACCCAAACTATGCCTTAAGTCCTCAATGAGTCTCCCCTGCTCCTCTATAAGCCTCTCCTGCTAGCCTAGACGCTCAAGCATAACTCGGTCTCTCTCTTTATACTGGTCAAGACACTCAAGGAGGGCTCGGTCTCTCTCCTCCTGTCGATGCTCCATGGCAGTGAGAAGGACAGTCATAGTAGCAACAACATCAGGCAGGGCCGTCTGCGGAGGTGATGACGGAGTAGGCCGTGCCGGCTCTACTCTGCACTCTAGGGGAGGTGCTATGGAGGTAGATGCCCCTGGGTGTCTAGTCCTGCTATAAGGGTGGAACCTCCCAGTCTCTCATAGTATAGAATGTTGAACTCATGATGGTGGTAGTGGAGTAGGACTCTGAACCCTCTGCGCCAGTGGGGTAGTTATCAGCTCATCAATACTAAACTCAATACCCATATCAAACGGAGTCTGAGGCTGCTCCTCCTCCGGTTGAGGCTGCTATGGGGGCATCTGTGCAGGCTATGGCTCTTGAGACTCGTGCAGCTGCGGAGGCTGCTCCTCCATTTGGGGCTCCTCCTCTACTAGCTAAAGTTGAGGAAGACCGAACATACACCGGGTCTCTAGCATGGAAAGCAACCGGTACACCTCTGGCCGATCGGTCACCTGTACAATCATCCCCATAGTTAGAGCCGCTGATGCATCCACATAAACACTCTCATCCAATGGAGGCCCAAAACTATCTGGGTCAACTCCTAAATGTAGTAGCAGCCTGGTAACCACTCCTCCGGCCCATACTATAGGGGCTGCTCCCCGTGAAAATCTGATCAAGTTAGCCACAATTTCTTGGCTAATGTTGAGGCACCAGCCAGCTAGAATCGCCCATAAGCTCCAGATCTCGACTCTGTTCATAGATCTTGGATTACCTACTCGACCTAAATAAGAGTTGGAGAGCACCCTATGTATATACCACAGTGCCTGAGATGAGAGTAGCATACTCTTCGCCGTATCATGGTCATATGGCACTCCCTGCATAGCAATAATCTCCCAATGCTGCCTCCTGACCACTCTCTATGGGATCATCACATCATCCCCATAAGGAAGCCCCATGGCCTCTGTGAATGTCCGGCGCGTGATGCTGTGATGCCGACCTCTAACCCAGAACTGAATAACACCCTCCTTGGTGTTCGACCTCTGGAATCCCCCTTAGTGGAGAGTGGCCAAGAACTCGCTGACAATCTCAGGATGAGTCTGGAATGAGGGCCACAGGAACTCTATCCATCCTGCTTCTACTGCTAAGGCATCAGCCTCCTTGAGCATCCCCATGCTCTGTAGGAACGGTATGGAGATGAAATGACTGGCTCTAAACTGCACATGTGCTAATGCCCAGAATCTCATCCTGGCCTCATCGCTCATCCATATGGGAGCCTGAGGCTCAGCCTGGTCATGAGGGACGTTACATCGCGGAGGCATCCTGGAAAGAAAGAAAAGAAAAAAAAACAAAGTTAGCTTTGCATCACAAGTGAGCTAAATTTCGGATTAAAAATTTTATAAGTTTCGGCAGCATTTTGACTGAAATGTGCTTACCAAAAAAATTTGGCAGCATCCCGGCAAGGATGTGCCCAACCAAAAAATTTTAAAAAAATTGGGCAGCATCCTGGCAAGGATGTGCCCAACCCCCTGCAATAAAAACACAAAAGAATAGGACAGGCCTCAGGCCCCAAGCAACAATTTCATTATTGCATGCTATTTAAGCGTTTCATTTAGTCCAATTTGGTTCTAAAATTCAGTTAGATGGGGGCAAGTTCACAAGTCCATAGTTCTTTTTCTTTTCATTATTTGTTCATCAATATTCTTATTTGTGTGGTTTATGCTTCATATACAGTCCAAAAATGTCCAAACTAAAAAGGCAGAGTTTGGTCCTACATTTTGACAATATACACTAGTCATGCATTTTACATACAAATTACTTAAAAAGAAATAGAAACGAGTAGAAAAAGATGACAAACTAACCTGGTAGTCGATGAACTGCACTGAAAAAAATATGATGAAATTGTGAAAAAGTCGGTCCTAAATGTGTGTGATGGTGTAAGGATCATTTTGGTGCAAGTGGTGCGCAAAACGGATAAAAAATGAGTGAGAAATGGGAAAGAAACTGTAATGAGGCATCGGTTTGCGAATGAGAAGGGCAGAAAGAAGAGAAGAAGAACTGAAGGAGCATCGCTTTTCATGACCGATGGGCTGCTCGTCTGAACACCGAGCGACGGGCACCCCATCAGTCGTTAAAAATTCCATCTTTGCTTCTTCGTTTCCGCCCTTCATTAATGAATTAATGAATTAATTAACTAATTAACCCCTTTTTTTTGAATATCTTACTCCGATTTCCGTGTCCGGTGCCTGTCTCTGTCAAATTGCAAGGATGATAGAAATATGCAAAAATTATTTTATGCATGTGACATGCATGGAAAATGCAGGAAAATAGATCTCCCAAGGGTCAACCAGGTTGACTGACGGGCTGCTCGTCATAGCAGGGACAGACAGGCAACCCGTCGCTCGCATTTTGCTTTAAATTCTCCTATTTTCCTTGGGATTTGTGTACTCTCAACACTTCGAACCTCAGCCAGAGCTTCCTTTCTAGGTTTTTCTCTTTTTTTTCTTTATACTTTTCCTTGTTAATTTTAATTTTTAGCCGTATTACTTAGAAAATGTCTTCCTCTATCTTCACCAAATTGTATAAAGTTCTGGATAGCCCCAAAACTTGGGAAAACACCTCCCTTTCCCTACTTTCTGGCCTAAAATTTTTGAGAAGGGTTAGGCTAGATCACAACCTTCTTCTGGCTGCGGCTCACTTCTGGGACCCACATTTTCTCGTCTTCAGATTTACTTATAAGGAACTATGCCCCCTGCCTGAAGAGTTTGCTGCTATCATTGGGGCATGGTATCCTCCCGCTACCTTATCCTGTATTCCACGCTGTGGTCTAATTCATACTAGGGATATTGCATTGGCCTTGAGCATCCCTCCTTCTGATGCTGCCCGGTTGGTCCCTTAGGGTTCTATTTTTGCCTTAGGGCCACTGATTGAGGCGTTGGAGGACTTCTCCGATGTTCCCCCATACCGTACTAGTGTTATTTTCCTATTTTATCTCATGAGGTATTTGACCGTGACCTCGGATGAGCTGACTAATGACCTTCATCTATTCTGGATTGTGAATGACTTTCATCATGGACTATCCCCTTTCCCATTAATCCTCACCGAGACCATCCTAGGTTTGGATTCTGTTCGTGTTAATTCCTCTGCCACCCTTTCTGGGAGTCCCTTATTGCTCCAGGTACGTCATTATTTTAAAAGGTAGTATGTCCCTTGTGGATTTTCACACTAGCTTTTCTTAGCGGGAAATGCGTCCTTTTTAGATTTTCACATAGCCCTATGCCTTACTTTTGCCTGGAGTGAACCCAACTCACTCCAGCGGCTTTAATACTTAATATGTCTTTTTTTTTTTCGTTTATGGATGTAAGAGAAGCTGAGACTGCTATCAGAACCTCCTCCCAGGGTTATCAGCCAATATTCTTTGACGCACTTCCTTCCCCGTCAGCGAGTAGACTATACTTATTCATAACTTTTGATGAGGGAATTACCAGACTTGGCGAGGTCACAGATGAGGATATCAGTTTCATGAATGCTTGGCTTCCTCTTTCTACCGTGATAGTCGATGGCTCTTCGGGGTGTGTTCCCCTATGTAGGCTTCGCGAAGCCACTTTTTATATCATATCCTGCTATGCTCGACAGCTCGGGATGACCCAGGATGTGGTGAGACTCCCTCTATCTTTTCAAGGTGGAGTTCTGTCTTCAGCTTTTGCTTCTAGATATCATGATCTCTGGGCTGGGCTACCAGTGAAGACTGTCATACCCTCCTTCAGGGATCACTCTGTCACTTCTACTAGTGCATATAAGAGATGGGTACTTAGCCCCGCAGTTGATAATAGGACTCGACAACTTAGGCATTTGGTCAGAGAGAGTAGTAATAGAGCATAGTTTAGATTTGCATGCATTTTGATCAATGTTTTTCTTTTTAAAAGATAACTAGAGAATAATGTAAATGAATAAATTCGATTTTATTTCCTTTTGTAAAATTGTATACATTTCAGTATGATTTCATTATACATGATCATCATTCTAAAATGCAAAACTACATTCATTCTTGGAACAAATTTTGATAGCATCAAATTCCTATTACCAATCAGCCCTCTGGGATTTTTTTGATTGGACATTTTCTCTCCAGCCTCTAATTTTTGCCCAAGGTGCCTTTTTTTAGTTTTCACCCTGACGAGGCGACCAATTTTAATAAGGCCACCTTTTTTTGGTTTTCGATCTGCAGGCTTTTATTCTCTTCTTTTGATTTCTAGCCTTTAGCTATGGAACCTTTTAAGTCTATCTATATTGATCGGCTCCTTGAACTCATTCCCATCGCTATCTACTAGGACTGCTACTCCTTTTGACAATAACTTTTTGAGGATTAAAGGACCTTCCCATGTTGGCCTGAACTTACCCCGTATATCTGGCGCCCCTGGTCTCATTTGTTTGAAGACAAAATCTCCCTCCTTCAATGGATGTTTCTTAACCTTCTTTCCAAATGACCTGGCAAGCCTTTTTTGATAGATCTGATTGTGATAATAGGCTCTCAACCTGCTCTTATCCAGCATATTCAGATGTTGCAATCGTTGTTGTGCCCATTCAGCCTCTGGAATCCGAGCCTCCACAACTACCCTCAATGACTTGAGCTCTATTTCAACTTGCAGCACCGCTTCCATTCCATATACCAAAGAATACGACATGGCTCCTATAGAAGTCCTGACGGTAGTTCTATAACCCCAAAGTGCAAAAGGCAACTTTTTCGCCCAATCTTTATAGTTCGGAACCATTTTGGCCAGGATTTTCTTGACATTCTTATTGGCAGCTTCCACTGCCCTGTTGGCTTGTGGGCGATATGGAGAGTATTTGTGATGCTCGATGCCACATTTCTGAAGTACTTTCTTAGTCTCGGCCATGAACTGGACCCTATTATCGAACACAACGTGATGTGGGAGACCGTATCTGCATATCAAATTCTTTTCATTGAACTTGGCCATATTCCGAGTGTCGACCTTCTTAAAAGACTCAGCCTCCACCCATTTAGTAAATAGTCGATGGTAACTATGATGAATTTATGTCCGTTAGAAGCCATTGGATGTATCTCTCCGATTATGTCTATCCCCCAAGCTGCGAACGGCCAAGGCGACGTCAAACTGCATAATTCCAAAACTAGAAAGTGCCTCAAATCTGCATACTACTGACACAACTGACATTGTCTCACATACTTGGAACAATCTGTATCCATGGTATGCCAGTAGAAACCTTGTCTCATGATTTTCTTGGCCAGCATCAAACCATTCATATGGGCCCTACAAACTCCAGCATGAGTTTCCTTTATTACTCTTTCAGCCTCTTTCTCATCTAGATAACTTAATTGAACACCGTCGACTTGCCATTTATACAACACCCCATCTATGCAGATAAACTGAGTAGATAACTTGTGAATCAACCTCTGGTCTTTTATAGTAGCCTCTTCTAGAAACCTTGTATTTTCTAGGTAGTTCTTGATATCGTGATACCATGGCTTTCCATCCATAACTTCCATTTCCATAACAGAATTGGACTCAAAACTAGGCCTCTCAGAACTAAAAATCAACACCGGCTTCATAACTATCCCCTCTGGGTTATCCCATATCAATACTAGAGTTGCAAGTGCATTGGCCAATTGATTTTCATCTCTCGGAACAAAGTGGAAGATGCATACTTCAAACTGATTGCTCAAATCCCTTAAGTGCTTGACATATGGCATCAGCCGTTCTTCCTTAAGAGCCCACTCACCTCGAATCTGATTGATTACTAGTGATGAATCTCTAAATACCTCTACGCATTTTGCCTCCAAGTCTACTAAGGCTTCTAATCCAAAAGTGCAAGCTTCATATTCGGCTTCATTATTGGTGGCCTTATATCTCAATTTTTTAGCCAGCGGGAGTTTTTCATCATCCGAGGTTGTTAGATAAATTCTTACTCCTGCCCCTTTGCTGTTTACAGTCCCATCAAAGTGCCAACCCTGTACTATGATAGCTGCCACGTCTTTGTCTGGGAAGTTGAACTCATACGAATCTCTTTGAATAGGGTGCTCAGCTAGAAACTCTACTACTAAGCGCCCCTTAATGGTCTTCAGGGTGATCTATTCAACATCGAATTCTTGTAATAACAACAAGCGTTTCCCATTTTCCATAACAAAGATGGAGCCTCGTGTAGGTATCTAAGAGGGTTTTATTTTGCTACTGCTTGTACCTTGTAAGAGTGAAAATAGTGTCTCAACTTCTTGGATGCCCAGATTACCGGGAGGCAAATCTTTTCTACTTTTGCATACTTGACCTCATAGGAAAGGAACTTCTTGCTGAGGTAGTAGACTGCAAATTCCACTCCAAACTCATCCTCCTGAGCCATCATGGCGCCTACAGAGTTATCTTCTATAACTAAATACAGAATAAGTGGCTTGACTAGTTGCGGTGGTCTCAGAAGTGGGGATCCAATAGATATTCCCTAATTGTATCGAAAGCTTTCTGGCAATCTTTATTCCATACTACAGGTTGGTCTTTTCTGAGCAACTTGAAGATCAGCTCGCATATTGAAGTAAGCTTGGCGATAAACCTGCTGACGAACTGTAACTTACCCAAAAAACTTCTGACGTCCTTTTCTTTCTAAGGTACTTGCATCTCTCTGATGGCCTTGACCTTGTCCGAGTCGATCTCAATCCCTCTCTCGCTGACTACATGTCCTAACAATTTCCCTTAAGTGACACCGAAAATGCATTTCTTGGGGTTCAATCGCAGATTATACTTACTGATCCTCTGAAAGAACTTCTCTAAAGCCTCAAAGTGATCCTCTCTGGTGGGTTACTTAATCATCATGTCATCGACGTATACTTTCACCTCCTTGCGGATCAAGTCATCTAGGATCTCATTGCCATTCTCTGATACATTGTGCCTGCATTCTTCAAACCGAATGGCATCACCCTATAAGCAAAGGTCCCCCATTCAATGATAAAGGCTGATTTGATCCGATCAGCTATTCTGTTAAGAATTTGATTGTAGCTTGCATAACCATCTACGAAGCTGTACATCATGCAAGTAGCTGCGCTATCTACTAACACGTCGATGTGAGGCAGCGAAAAGTCATCTTTCGGACAAGCTTTGTTCAGATCTTGATAGTCCACACACATACGTAGCTTACCGTTCTTCTTAGCCACTGGGACGATATTGGCCAACCAGGTTGGATATTATAATTCAATTAGAAACTTGGCCTCAATCTATTTATGAATTTCTTCTTTCACTTTCTCTGCCCATTTCAGCCTGAGCCTCCTAAGGTTCTGCTTGACGGGCTTATGGTCTGGGTATGTTGGGATAGTGTGTTCTGCGATTTCACAATCTACTCCTGGCATATCTTCATAGGTCCAGGCAAAGACTTTTTCATATTTTCTTAAAATTCTCTCAAATTTTTCTCTCTCTTCAGGAGTTACGTTAGATGCTATCAAGATTTCTTTTGGGTTTTTTGAAGTTCCAAGATTAAATGGAGTAGCATCAGGTGAATTAATGTCAAATATAAATGAATTATGATCATGATTATGCATAATGAAATCATCTAAAACGTCGCACAAGTAAGCAAAATTGTTCATATTATTAATAGAACTAGAAATGTCATCGACATTATTGAAAAGTTCAGGTGCAAAAAGAAAATCTAAACTATCTTCTTCTTCTTTTTCTACTGACGCAGATGTTGCAGCCGATGGCTCTGAATTAAACTGGCATTTTGGAGGCACTGCAGCAACCCCCTACATAGCTTCACTCTGTTTCTCTGCAGCTTCGTCTTCCATCCTCGCTTTCCTTTTCACTTGGGCAGTCATCAATTTCTCAGCAATGATCTCCTCGGGTGCTTTGCTGTCCCAAACTATCTCCTTGGTCATGATTTCCTCATCCCAAAAACCCTCTGCTGGCTTGATCAATCCAATGTCCCAATCAAATACTTCATTAAAGACCTCAAAACCCCGTACAATTCTTCCATCGACCCACTGCAGTTTTGCTTCCCCCGTGTAGGCACATACTGAAGCTGCTGGAATAAAACTTGCCTTGATATGGGGGATATCATCTACTGACTTCATGCCCTTCTTCACAACTCCTTTATATCCTAGGCCCCTCCTATCCTTCTGGCCTCTAGTAGCAATGGCTGACGGTAGTCCCTGTGAGTTCTTGCCCAAACCTGCACCAGGGAGGAAAGACATTCTCTTCATCATGTTCAACACTTGGGGGCTCCCTTTGATGTGTTCTTCCCCATCTATCATGGTGACATAAAACCCGCTGAAGGGTTGTCTTGCAATTTCCAGCACTGAGACCTGATTCTCCCTCATAGCTCTTATCGTGCCTCATGGGGAATCTTAACCATCTGGTGTAAAGTGGAGGGTACCCCTCCCAGCTTATGGAACTAGGGCCTACCTAAGAGGGCTGAGAAATTAGTAGGAATAGGGAGGACCACAAATTCCACTTCAGTTTCAACTTGCACCGTCTTGACCACTGTCTTGAATGTCCCAAATGCCTACCTCCGAGAATTGTCATAAGCCGTGATCGTCAGATCAAACTTAGTCAATATATCTTCCTTTACTCCGAAAGCTGCCATTGGCACCAGGGGGCATACATTGATTGATGAACCATCATCCACCATGACACACACTGTGTGTTTTTGATTAATCTGAACCATTATGTACAGGGGGCAATTATGATTGCATCCTTCTGCCGGCAAGTCAGAACTTGAAAACACTACATTTTCTCCAGCACCCCCCTTGATTACGTCTAGTAACTCCGTAGGGGAGATAGTTGTGGCTACTATGGTCTTATATAAAGCCTCCACTAACTTCTGCTTATGCGAGGGAGAATGCCTTAACAAATCCTAGATAGAAATTTGAGCCGGCGTCTTTTTCAGCTGCTTTATTATCAGATCCTCCTCCAGCTCTTTTTCCTTTTGACTTACCACGGGATCTTGTGGCCTTTCAACTTCCGAAACTATCCTTCCAGTTCGGGTCACAGCTCCGACCTTCCCCTTCCCTTTTTTCTCCTCTTCCTCATCCGAACCCCATGGGTCGGGAAATCTTTCAACCTCAGAATTTTGAATTTCATCTCCACTTTCATCAGTAGACCAGCAATCGATCATTGCCACAGGACTCCCTTTTTCACTTGCCTCATGAAGGAGCGTGATAGCAATGTTGGCATCGACACCGTATAGATCTTCTAACACAAACCACTCTAGCAAACTGGACCCGATCATGAACACTGGTGGGGGCACATTATTATACCCAGGCTTCTTCTGGTTCCCTCTTTTATTCGGATCTATGATCTGTTTGGAGTCGGTCAGATCCTGAATTGCACACCTTAGTGCCTTGCAATCATCAGTCGGATGCCCGGTGTGCTGGTGATATGCGCAGTACTCATCATCCCTGTGCCCTAGATGCCTTTATGTCCTAGTTGGTCGGGGTGGTAAAGGCTGCAGTTTCCCCTCCTTCATCAACCTCCTAAGCACCCATG
Organism: Excoecaria cochinchinensis; assembly: GCA_947683425.1. Classification (NCBI taxonomy): domain Eukaryota; kingdom Viridiplantae; phylum Streptophyta; class Magnoliopsida; order Malpighiales; family Euphorbiaceae; genus Excoecaria; species Excoecaria cochinchinensis. The sequence continues at coordinate 15,913,543 of CANTUQ010000092.1, forward strand.
AGAGAGACCTCCCCAGATTAGAGAAATGCCTTGGTGCAGTATTTGTAGTTGAAACCTCAGCCATCTTTCTTGTGCCACTGCTGGATCTTGTTGGCCTACTTGCCCCCTGGCTATTTCTACCCTTCTTGGCATAACCCTCATTATTTGCCCTTCTCGTGAGGTACTCTCCCTTAGCCTCCATGGTGATATCCTTCAAACCCTTCATCTTTAGCCCATCCTTTAGATACGGGCTAGCATTCTTGATGAAAAGCCAGATCTAATCCTTAGTATCTGGCTTTCTCTTCATTTTCATCACTCGGTTTCTCCATCGGGTCAAGGACTCACCGGATTTCTGTTGCAGTAACTCCAAATCCTTCAATGTCACCTCCATCCTCATGCAACAGTCATATTGCCGAAGGAATTCTTCTGTTAGTAGGTCCCAATCCACTTTAGTTATTCTGTCTAAACTGTGGTACTAATCCACCACTAGGCCAGTTAAGCTCAAGCAGAAGTACTCTATCCTCTGCCTCCTTGTCAAAGTAGTACCCTTTATTTCTAATGAGTACTGCTTTAGATGGGCGGTGGGATAAGAAGTTCCGTCGAACTTCAGAACATCTGGCATTTTAAAGTTCATAGGGATTAGATCCTCTCCCTCCAATTCCTTGTCCTCAGGGTTCATCCCTCGTCCCCGAGTTAACATCCTAGACATTTCCTCGAATTTCTCCTCCATCTTCTTCCAGATGGACTCTTCAGTCTAAGGTGCCTTTCCCCTTACTGATGTTGGTTCCTCATATTCATCCTCTTCCTAAACCTCATCCATCCTACGGGCAGGCCCTCTTCTCTGTCCTGCTAATATATTGGCCCTTAAGTCCACTGGTGGTGGATGAACCTCTTCTTGTGGGTCCTCTCTGACCTCCTCTTGCTCATTTTATCTCATAGGAGGAGGAGCTGGGTTCTGTGGTGCAGCAGGCTAGTCCATTGTTGCTATCATGGCCATCATTTGATTCTCGAACTCCTTAAAATGTCTACCCACTTCTTCGACTATCATGGCCTTGGTGGCGTCTTCCCCTCTCGGTGAGTTAGCCTTTTCACTATGCAAAGAGAACTAAGAGGAGGTAGTGTGACTGCTTTTCGAAGGTGTGTCCGAGTACTCTACCCTTTTTGGTAGTTCAAAGAATGAATTTCTGCATAGCTGCCCTCGGGGACCTCTTGACCACCTGGGTAGATCTATGATGGCTGCAAAACACACCAGGTTAGGATGATGCATGAATGCCATAAGATGCATGATCGTGCTATGCAGCATCCATAAATCACATGCAAGCACATAGGTCCCTCCAACCTTATCACTCCCGCACACAAGGTCGTAGTCTATTGCCTAGGTGGGTTTAGCCCACGGGTTAATAGGGAACCCGACGGATGCGCATGGTGCACAGTGGAAAATTGGCAACATAACCTCTTTTAACTAATGTGCATACGTATGGTCTTGATCATTGTGTATTTAAGCAGTCCGAATGAATTAATATGGGCCTATCGGGGCATTAAAGCCTTTGATTAGGCTTGGGCTGGTGATTATCCTTAACACTTCCCTATATTGAGTGAACGTAGGGACGTACCGGGGTCAAAAGAGGGAGCAAACTAGCATAGATCTAAGGCTCTAATGATATGTAATGCAATTTTAAAAAGGGATGAAATTTTTAAATTAAAACTCAACTATAAGCTTCAACCAAGGTACTTTCGAAGCAAAGTCTCTTATGTCCCTAGCGGATTCGCCACTTTGACACACGCCGAACCCTAGGGGCCCCGAAAACCCGCTTTTAGGGTATTCGAGAAAGGTTCATAGAACTTGTAAGAAATTATAAGTGTGTCTATTTTGGGCAACAAGGAGATTTCTTGGAGTCGCCACCCAATAGAATATTGGGAAAGGTCGTCTAGCCTCAGTGAGCCTAAGACAGCATTTACGTCCATTTTGAGCAAACTAGAGATATTTTGGAGTCTGCACCCAAATAGAGTATTGGGATGGTACTCTAACCTCATGAAGCCTAAGACAATGCAAGTTGGGCCTATTTTGGGCAACACGAGATATTTTGGAGACCCCTATTTTGGGCAATAAGACATTGAGATGGTCCTCTAACCTCATTCAGCCTAAGACCAGAGATGGTTCGGGACTTTCCATTTATTCATACCTTGATTAAATTATAATCAAGTTTTGAATTTAATATTTCCTTCCTTTTCTCATTCAATTTAATTCATTATTTAAAGCGCAATTGGATCACATAACGAAAGCAGAAAATAAAAGCCAGATTAAAACAAGATAAACGAAAAAACCCAATAAATTATAAAAAAACTAGGGGTGGAATACAACCCCCCAGTGTAAATGACATGTAATCATACAAAAAATGGGGCATTTATTAGGGATGAGCACATTGGTCCTCGCATGCATACTTACAAAAGATAACTTTAAAGTGATAATTTTATTTTGATAGGAAAAATTATGATATTGGTCCCATTTTATTAGAAAGGCTCCAACTTAATTAATACAAATATTTAGCCATTTTTCATGTTAGCAGAGTAAAATAATATTTACAATAAATGGCACATGGAAATTGAAATAAGAGGAAACATGATAGAGAAATAAACTCAATTAATGTCCTTAGATTATCGCGGAGTCCTCCATTTTTAATACTTCAAATCCCATAAAAAACAATAAAACTCACAAAAACAAAAATCATGTTAATGCGGTAACTAATAATAAAATAAACATGAAAAATAAATAAAGATAAAAAATCCATGTGTGACGCGCGCCGGATCCCGATGCGCCGCCCATGAGACCGCCCGCACGTGGGCGATCGGGGCATTTGCGGGTCCGTTGGCATCTTGCAATAAAAATTGCAAGTGCGTCTATGTTGGGCAACAAGGAGGTATCATGGAGTCGCCACCCAATAGAACATTGGGAAAGTTACTCTCGCCTCGGAGAGCCTAAGACTGCGCTTGGTATCCATTTTGGGCCAGCCAGAGGGGTCATGGAAGGTGAACTTCTCACCCTATAGAGCCTAGGATTAGCGCTAAAGCCTCGTGACCCAAGAAGTATTTTGGAGGATAACCTCTAACCTCTCGAGCCCAAAGACCAGAGCTGGGTCCGGGATTTCTCATCTATTTCTAGCTCAATTATTTTATGATCAAATTTTAACATCATTAATTCACTCTCTCTCCACACTATGCAGTTTGATTAAAAGGCGCATTTATACACATCTTGAAAGCGATAAATGATCAAATAGATAATGAAAGCAATAGATTACAATAATACAAGGAGCGGAATACAACTCCCTTTCGTAAATGTGCGAAGCATGCATAAATCGGGGCATTGCTTGTTTTGAGGACTTTGGTCCTTACATGCATCATTATTAAAATTAGGGATCTTTATTTGTGACGATCTTTATTTGGATAAAAATAGGGCATTGGACCCTTGCTTTTGTGTAAACTTCATTTTATTAAATATAAAAACATTGAGTCATTTTTGTACATCAACAGGATATGAAAGGAGTACATCCATATACACAAGATAATCAATGAAAGAAAAAAAAAAACGAGAGGATTAGGAAACTAAACCGGACGAAAACCTCCCACTATGGTAGACAGCCGCTCAAGCTCGGGATATTCTAGGAGGATCAATATACACTCATAAAAAGTTAAAAGATGTTAATATACATAAAATTAACATATAAGGAGTCAAAGAGACTTGAAAAAGATGGAAAATGATTTAAAAAGAGGGAGACAGAGCCCACCGACGGGCGTCGGTTAAGGTAACCGAGGTGTCCGTTTGTCACTCAAGGAGGAGCGTCTGTGGGGAATGACCGACGGGCGTCGGTGATAAAGATGGCCCGTCGGTCACCTCTGTCTCCGAAAAACAGAAAGAAGAAGAACCTTTTTCTTTTCTTCGTCAAAACGTGGGTTTTATCCCAAAAGGAGAAGAGAAAGTCAAAATAAGAGAAAGTAATGACAGATGTTCAAAAAAATTCTAGAAAATAAATATGAGATGAAATAGAGAAAAGATCCGGAATATTTACCCTCAGATAATAATTTCGGGTGAGATTCTTGTGTTGGTTAGAGCCCCGCGCGATCCACGAGAAGCAAAGATGAAAGATTAAAGAGAGAAAATGAGATATTTCTTCTTCAATCCCTCAGAAAATCGATTTTGGAGTCAAAATCTAAAGAAAACTAATTAGCTTTTAGTTCCTTTTGATTGATTTGATCCTTGATTCAATAGATTTCCTTAGAAAGTGTGTTTTGTTAGAAGAGAGAGAAAATTTGCTTGAAATTGGGCGGAGTTTCTTCTTCTGAAAATTTTTCCAACCCTTTTCAAATGAAAATCCGGAGCTTTTATAGCCAGAGACGACCGACGGGCGTCAGTGTATGGGGGCGGGCGTCGGAAGAATCCTTCTGACACAAGGATTCGTCCGACGGCCCTGCCACATCCACCGACGAGCGTCGAAAGGGTTGTGTGCTCCGGGAAACCAGGCGGCATTCTGACAGGGGCGGTGATTTTTCGACGGGCGTCGAAAAATACCACAGCCGTCGGTGACTCACAGCGACGGGCCGACTTCACAGACGGGCTGGCCGTCTGTGGAGGACAAAAAGCCTTTTGACTCGAAAAAACCTCTGTTTTCTCCCCCTCGCCCAGGAATTGTAAAAAAACCTAATTTCTCATGGAACGTGGGACCAAAACCTCCAAATCCAGCCCCTCATACAGGCTCAGACATTGATTTCATCATAGGGTAACCTCTGATCCGGACCGCTCCGGGACACGGTGCTTATAGTTGCCCCCAGTTTTGGGGAAACTAGTGCACAAGCGCCTAGATAAGCCAAAACTCAGAGAAAGGTTGGAAAGAAAGCGTACCTGCGATGGCTTTTCACCTTCTGTGCCTTCTGCCGGGTGGACCTTGTCTCGATCCGCTCGGCGATGCGAAGATATTTCCATCGGCCTTATCTCGACCGGTAGGTACTCAGTGAGATGCAGCATGCTCTGGCTGCAACCTCGATCTAGTGAAGTGTGGTATGCTCTGACCGCGACTCCGATCGGGTGAGATGCAACAAGCTCTGGCTACAGACCTCGATCTGGTGAGATGCAGCATGCTCTGGCTACAGTCTCGATCTGGTGAAGCGCAGTATGCTTAGACCACAGCTTCGATCTGGTGAGATGCAGCACTCTCTGGCTACAATCTCGATCTGGTGAAGCGCAGTATGCTTTGACCACAGCTTCGATCTGGTGAGATGCAGCAAGCTTTGGCTACAACGTCGGTTTGGTGAAGAGCAGTGTTTCTTCAACTGTAGCTTCGATCTGTGAGATGTAGCATGCTTTGGCTACAGTCTCGGTTTGGTGAAGGGCAGTGTTTCTTCAACTGCAGCTTCAATCTGTGAGATGTAGCATGCTTTGGCTACAGTCTCGATCTGGTGAAGATGAGGAAACCCCACCGGGTTCCTTGTTCCGAAAGAGATCCTTTTAATCGATATCTATGCTCGGACCGGTATTCCTCTGTACCTGTGTGATAAAAGATTTTGTTAGTTCACGTTTGAGTGGTCATCTTTTGACCTGTCTATTGATGGCGTGACCTTGCTTTATTGGCTATGCCATGTTTCATCTTTTATTCATTTTTCTTACTGAGCTGTTATCGATTATCATTTTTTGTTGTTTGTTTTTTTTTTATATTGTCATTTTTATCGACATGTAAGTAAATATGAGAACATACACTTTCTGTGATGTGATTAAGCAATTAATAATCGAATGATCATGCAATAATGAAGCAAAAGTTTTCCACTAGAAATGTCATTTTTGTACAGTGCATATATAAAATATAAAATATACAAAATAACTCCCTGAAGGTCAGAGAGGTGTGTAGTCTGAGGGCTCATCGGGATCCTCGTCATCCGATATATGCACGGTCCCTGGCGGAGGTGGAGGTGGACGTGCCGGAGGTGGTGGCGGAGCTGTGGAGGGTCCTGCCTCGTGATTATGGGCCCGCCTGAAACGGATCTGAGCGTAGCCATCCAAGAAGGGCTGGGTACAGGTGCCCATAAACCCTAAGGTCTCAGAAATCTTGTCTCCCAACTTCTTGAAGGCTTGGCTCAACTGGATGGTCTGCTCGCTGGCGGCCTTTCTCCTCTGCTCCAAGCTCTGCTCCGTCTGCTCCCTAAACTCCCTCATGGTTTGAGAAAGAGGGGGGAGAATCCCCTCCATCGCCTGGATGCGGGATCTCAGAGAGTCAAGTGACTCATCAATCATCTGTAGGGTCATATCGACCCTCTGAGACGCCTGGTCCTGTGACGTCCTCAAATCATGAGCGAGCTGCTGCCTCAACTCCCTCTGACCCTGAGCGATCTGCTTAATCAGCCTCATCTGCTCTCCTCCGAAAGACTCCAGGACCCGAGCCTGCTCATCCCTAAGGGCATCCATGGCCCGAGTCTGCTCCCTAGTCGTGTGCTCGATGTAGCCGGCCTGCTCCCGAGCTAAACGCTCCACCGACTGGGACTGCTCCAAAATGGCAGCCTGCTGGCGATCTAACCTCTCGTGGATAGCCCTGTCTCTCTCATCCTATCGCCGCTCCAAGGCTGTGAACATGGAGGTGAGGAGCTGAGAGAAGTCCGGCTGCACAGGCAGCTGCGGTGGTGCCGAGGAGGTGGATGCCCCTGGGTCGCCTCGGGAGTACGGATGGTATCTCTCAGAGGGCCCATGGATAGACCTCTGTACCCTGGCGCTCGGTGATGGGACTGGAGTCGGCGCTCTGGATGCCGGTGAAGCGGCAAAGAGGTCGTCCATCGTGATCTCAAAGTCAAAGTCTGAGGGGGTCCTAGGTGGCTCCTGCTGCTGTGGTGGAGGCACCGTCCACGGCTGAGGAGGCTGATGCTCCGGCTGAGGCTGGGGCTCTGGCTGAGGCTGGGGCTCTGGCTGAGGCTCGGGCTGGGGAGCCTGGTGCTCCGGGTGATCAGGATCTGCACCCAAGGGTGGAAGTGAGAACATCTGACGGGTCTCATGAATAGTCAATACCCTGTAGGCCTCTGCCTGGCCAGATATCGAGGAGATCATCCCCATCTGTACTGCCGCCGCGGCATCTACATGGATCCCCTCCGGCAAGGGTCCTCTCAACCTCTCGGGGTTGACCCCCAATCTCAAAAGTAACCGGGTGATGACCCCTCCTACCATCACCACCGGCGTCATCCCCCTGCTGACTCTGGTCAAGTTGGCCAAGATCTCGTGGCTAATGTTGAGACGCTGGCCTGCCACCATAGCCCAGAGGCTCCAGATCTCGGCCGCATTAAGCGACCCTGGATTACCAGCTCGACCGAGGTACGAACTTGAAAGCACTCTGTGCAAATACCGGAGTGCCTGAGACACCAGTACGGTGCTCTTTGCTGTATCGTGATCGTACAGCACTCCTGGTATGGCAATGGCCGCCCAATGGGCGCGTCTCACCGCTCGCCGCGGCATCTCGACCCCCTCCTCTCTAGGGAGCCCCATGGCCTGAGCAAACCTCTGCCTGGTGATGCTGAAATGGTCGCCGTCGAACCAGAACTGAATCACCCCTGGGTCGGTGTCTGCACTCTGAAAGTCGGCATAGCGGAGAGTGGCCAAGACCTGGCGGGTAGCCTCTGGAAATGTCTGGAAGGAGGGCTCAAGGAACTCTGTCCAACCAGCACCCTCGGCAAGTAGATCAAACTCTGGGGCCAACCCTAGGGCCTCTAGAAATGGGCGAGATACAAAACGGCTGGCCCGAAACTCTACCTGAGCCAACGCTCTATACCTCTGAGCTGACTCATCATCCATCCAATCCGGAGCTACAAGCTCGGGCTGGACCTGCGGCGCTCTACGTCTAGGAGGCATCCTGCAAAAGGGGAGAGATTAAACATCGGAAATTTTTGGCGAAACTAGTATTTTTTAAACTTATTTTCAGAGTGAAGGCCAATTTGGGCCTCACCGGGGCCATAGCAGCCAGACACAAGATAAAAAAATTGATAAGGATACAAAAAAAGAGAAGAGCAAACACCCAGTCTAAGGAAGTATCTTAAAGTGGCTCGCACGCATCATGGCAAAAGCAAACATGCAACCGGCATGAAAATAATTAACGTGAATAAGAATGGGCTTTCTAGGTCCCCGGGGATATGTTATACAAGAAAATATTCAATTCTTGAGTAAATGATAAAAATTTGGGCAGCATCCCGGCAGGGATACGCCCAACCTCCTGCATGAAAAGGCAAAAACATAGGCCTCAAGCCTTAACAATAATACACACATGTAAATGCGGCGCACCCCGGCAAGAGTGTGCCCCCAACAACACAGAAAAATGGCCTCAGGCCACAAAGGCAATATATATACAGAATAGCGTGCTAAAGACTGTCTATTTCTAAAGCACCAAAGTTATAGAAAAAATTCTATTTCTATGTGATCATGCAAAAGTTCAAATTTAATTACACTAAAAAGATATAGAAAAACGGGCAGCATTCTCCCTAAATTCCTAAAGCATTTGAAATTTTCTAAACATTTCTAAAGTCGAAAGAAGAAGAAATGAATTAATAAATTAAATAAAACTCAAAAGAAAGTAATTATTTACTTACTTGTAGTTGCGAGAAGTGTAGAAACTGGAGAAAATATAAATATCAAAGCGCCAGGTGAGTAAAGAATGCGAAAATATGAAGAAATCGCGAAAAAATAAGAAGAAAAGCTTGAAAAATCGATAAAAAACGCTAAGAAACCGTTTGAGAGAGGAAGAAGAAAGGGACAGCAGCTTTTGCACCGTCTGTCACTCGCCCTTATATAGAATTTCATGACCGACGGGCTGGGCGTCTGTACAAGCGACCGACGGGCAGGCCGTCTGTCATGCAATAAATGCGAGTTAATGCGCGTGATGAATGCAATGCTGACGCATGCGCCTGCCAGGTGGATTTATACCGACGGGCAGGCCGTCCCTGTGGAGAGACGGGTAGGCCGTCGGTGACGCTTTCCTATAAAAACTCACAAAATTTTGCTTCTCTTGTGTCTCTTCATTATCCAACATTTTGAGCCTCCCACCTTTCTCAACATGTCTTCTCCTCTAGCCCAAAGGATGCATCGTATCTTAGATGACAAACGCACTTGGGGAGAAGGCGCCCTTTCTTCTTTGTCTGGGCTGAAATATCTGTGCCGGGTGAAAATCGACCAGAACCTCCTCCTGGCGGTGACCCATATCTGGAACCCCCGGTTCCACGTCTTCCAGTTCACCTGTCAGGAACTGTGCCCCTTGCCTGAAGAGTTAGCTTCCATTCTGGGAGCCCGGTTCCCTCCTAGCGCTCTGCCTTGCATCCCCCGCTGCGGTCTATTCCAGACCCGGGACATAGCCATAGCTCTGGGCATACCTTCTTCCGAGGCCATCCGGCTGATTCCTCCGGGCTCTTCCTTTCCTTTGGGGCCACTGATCGAGGCTCTGGATCGGTTCACTGACATCCCCACATATCGGGTAAGCATCACATTCTTATTCTGCATGGTGAACTTTCTTACTGTTGTTTCAGGAGGTTTGACAGGTGACTCTCGTCTGTTCGGAATCTTGAGCGACTTTCATCTGAGACTGTCACCCCTACCACTTGTCCTGGCTGAAACTATTCTGGGTTTGGATGCTGTGAGCTCTGGGTCCACTACAACCTTTACCGGCAGCCCCTTATTGCTCCAGGTACGTCATTGTTTTAAAGGTAGTGCGTCCCTTATGGATTTTCACACTAGCTTTTCTTAGCGGGAGGTGCGTCCTTGCGGATTTTCACACAACCCTGTGCCTTATTTTTGCCTGAAGTAAACCCTACTTACCCCAGCGGCTTTTTTTTCTCTTTTTCCTCTTTTTTTTTTTTTTTTTTTTTTTTTTTTTCAGATCTGGCTGCAAGAAAAACTGAAGATGCTGTCTGAACCACCCCCTCGCGTTACTCCCCAGTACTCGCCGAGCCATTTCCTGCCTCGTCGACGACTGTATGGGTGTGTCACCGCTGGTGAAGGCATTACCAGGTTTGGCGAGCTGTCAGATGACGATATCAGTTTTACATCTGCCTGGCTCCCACTGTCTCATGTGGTCACCGATGGGCCATCGGGCTGTGTTCCCCTCTGCGGCCTCCGTCAGGCCACCTTCTGCATCACCTCCCGATGCTAACGGCAGCTTGGAACGGCCCAGGATGTAGTGAGGGTTCCCCTGTCCTTCCGTGGTGGAGCTCTCTCGGCCGCATTTGCCTCTCGGTATCATGAGCTGTGGGGTAGACTACCCGTGAAGACTGTTATCCTGAGGTTTGGCAATCATTCTGCATCTTCAACTAGCGAGTACAAGAAGTGGATCCTTAGTCCAGCGTCTGATAACAGGACTCGAGGGCTCAAACATTTGGTCGGCAAGGGCAGCAGCAGGACTTAGCTTAGCCTACATATGTATTTCTTTTGGTGCTACATTTCTTTTTAATGCAGAACTAGGGAATGACAAAAATGAAAAAAATAATATTCATCCTATTTCAGGCATTTGCGTACATTTTCATATAATTTCAGCATACATGATCAGTTTTGGCATTACTCAGTTGCTTATGCGCTGTCAATACATGAAACCAAATTTTAACAGCATCAACTCCTGTTACCAATCGGACCTCTTGGGTTTTCATGATCGAACATTTTCTCTCATGCCTCTAATTTTTGCACAGGATGCCTTTTTTCGGTTTTCACCCTGTCGAGGCGCCCAATTTTAGCATAGCCGCCTTTTTTTCGATTTTTGACTTGCAGGGCATTTTATTCTCTTCTTTTTATTTTGGTCTTTAGCCGTGGAACCTTTTGAGTCTGTCGACATTGATCGGCTCTTTGAATTCGTTCCCATCGCTGTCTGACAAGATCGCAGCTCCTTTGGACAGCAGCTTCTTAAGGATATATGGCCCTTCCCAGGTAGGTCTGAATTTCCCCCTGATGTCTGGAATCCCTAGCCTCATCTGTTTGAACACCAAGTCCCCTTCTTTCAGCGGATGCTTCCTCACTTTCTTCTCGAAAGTTCTCGCCAATCTCTTCTGGTAAATCTGATTATGATAATAAGCTTTCAGCCTACTCTCATCCAGTAGGTTCAAGTGCTGTAACCTCTGCTGCGCCCATTCGGCTTCCGGGATTTGGGCCTCCATGACCACCCTTAGTGATTTAAGATCTATCTCTACTGGCAATACTGCTTCTGGTCCGTATACCAGGGAAAATGGTGTAGCACCTGTAGATGTCCTTACCGTCGTTCTGTATCCCCAAAGGGCAAAGGGTAACTTTTCAGCCCAGTCCTTGTAGGTTTGGACCATCTTGGACAGGATCTTCTTCACATTCTTATTTGCGGCCTCTACTGCTCCATTCGCTTGCGGTCGGTAGGGAGAGGATTTATGATGCTCGACACCATACTTCTCGAGAAGCTTTCTGGTTTCTCCCATGAATTGCACCCCATTATCAGACACTATGTGATGAGGGAGGCCATATCTGCAGATCAAATTCCTCTCTATGAACTTGGCCATGTCCCTTGCGTCAATTTTCTTGAAGGATTCTGCCTCGACCCATTTGGTGAAATAATCGATCGTGACTATGATGTATCTGTGCCCATTGGATGCCGTAGGGCGAATTTCTCCAATGATATCTATCCCCCAAGCAGCAAACGGCCAAGGTGATGTCAGGTTATGTAGTTCTGATATCGGCAGGTGTCTCAGGTCTGCGTACTGTTGGCACAGCTGACATTGTTTAACGTACTTTGAGCAATCGTTGTCTATCGTAAGCCAATAAAAGCCTTGTCTCATGATCTTCTTGGCCAAGTTTAAACCATTCATGTGGGCCCCACAGACACCTGCATGGGTTTCCTCCATTATCTTGCGGGCTTATCCTTCATTCAAGCACCTGAGCTGAATCCCATCCGACCGTCTTTTGTACAACACCCCTTCTAAAGATATGAACTGAGTAGATAACTTACGTATCATCCTCTGGTCTTTTTCAGTGGCTTCTTCTGGAAATTTATTGTTTTCCAAGTAATTCATGATATCAAAGTACCATGGCTTCCCATCTGACGCCTCTACTTCCATTACAGGCTTGGTTTCAAAACTAGGCCTATCAGAGCTCGAAATCAGCACCGGCTCCATGGCCACTCCTTCAGGGTTATCCCATATTGACACTAAGGTTGCCAACGCATCAGCCAGACGGTTCTCATCTCTGGGCACAAAGTGGAAAGTGCAAGTCTCAAACTGCCCACACATCCCTTTCAGATATTGAACATAGGGGACCAGTCGTTCTTCTTTTACAACCCACTCACCTCGGATCTGGTTTATTACCAAGGATGAGTCACCAAAGACTTATATGTTCCTTGCCCCCAATGCAGCTAAAGTTTCTAACCCGAAGGTGCACGCTTCGTATTCAGCTTCATTGTTGGTTGCCTTGTATCTCAGCTTCTTAGCAAGAGGAAGTTTTTCATTATCTGGGGTTGTCAAGATGATTCCGACTCCGGCTCCCCTGTTATTCACTGCCCCGTCAAAGTGCAACTGCCATCCCTGAACAGAAATCGTGCCTATGCTTTCATCAGGAAAGGTAAACTCGGGGGTGTCTCCTTGGATAGGATTTTCAGCAAGAAATTCGGCTACGGCTCGCCCCTTAATAGTCTTGCGGGTGATGTATTGCACATCAAACTCTTGTAGCAAGAGCAGCCACCTTCCCATCTTTCCAAGCAAAGACGGTGCCTCCTGTAAATATCTTAACGGATTTTGCTTGGCTACTGCCTGAACTCTGTATGAGTGGAAGTAATGTCTCAGCTTCTTTGATGCCCAAATCACTGCGAGGCAGATCTTCTCCACTTCAGCATATTTTATTTCATAAGCCAGGAACTTCTTGCTGAGGTAATAAATTGCAAACTCCACCCCAAATTCATCCTCTTGAGCCATCATGGCGCCCACTGAACCGTCCTCTACTGCCAGGTACAGAATAAGCGGTTTGACCGGTTGCGGAGGCCTCAGCACTGGCGGGTTCAATAGATATTCCCTGATATTATCAAAGGCTCTTTGGCAGTCTTCGTTTTAGACCACAGGCTGACTCTTTCTAAGCAGCTTAAAAACAGGCTCGCATATCGAAGTGAGCTTGGCAATGAATCGGCTGACATACTGCAGCTTGCCCAGGAAACTCCTAACATACTTCTCCTTTTGTGGTACAGGCATCTCCCTGATGGCTTTCACCTTGTCCGGGTCAATTTCTATTCCCCTCTGGCTGACGACATGTCCCAACAGCTTTACTGAAGTCACTCCGGAAATGCACTTCTTAGGGTTAAGCCGCAGATTATACTTATCGATCCTGGTGAAGAACATCTCTAGAGCTTCAAAGTGTCCCTCTCGAGTGGCTGATTTGACCATCATGTCGTCGACATACACCTCCACTTCTTTGTGAATCAGGTCGCTTAAGATCTTGGTCGCCATTCTCTGATATGTGGCCCCTGCATTCTTCAGGCCGAAAGGCATGACCCGATAGGCATAGGTCCCCCACTCTGTGATAAAGGCAGTTTTAACCCGATCAGCTATCTTGTTCAGGATCTGGTTGTAGCCCACATAACCGTCCCCAAAGCTGTACATCGCGCAATTGGCGGCACTGTCTATCAATACGTCAATATGAGGTAGTGGAAAATCATCTTTAGGGTAGGCTTTGTTAAGATCTCGATAATCCACACACACCCTGACCTTTCCGTTCTTCTTTGCTACAGGGACCACATTCGCCAGCCATGTAGGATATTGCACTTCTACGATGAACTTGGCTTCAATCTGCTATCGAATTTCCTCCTTAACCTTACCAGCCCATTCTGGCCTAAGCCTTCTCAACTTTTGTTTCACAGGCTTGTAATCCGGGTAAGTTGGAATGGCATGCTCCGCCACGTCTCGGTCAATTCCCGGTATGTCCTCGTAGGTCCAGGCAAAGACTTTTTCATGTTTTCTTATTATTCTCTCAAAATTTTTTCTCTCCTCAGGAGTTACGCTTGATGCTATTAGAATTTCTCTCGGATTTTCCGAGGTTCCAAGATTGAAAGGCGTTGTGCCAGTGGAGTCAATGTCAAAAATTGATGGAATATGATCATGTTCATGCATGTTGAAATCATTAGAAACATCGCACAAATAAGTGAAATTGTTTATCTTATTAATAATACTATGGTTATCATTTACATCATAAAAGAGTTATGGAATAAAAAGACAATCTAGGCTAGAGTCTTCTTCCGCTGCCCCCGAAGTTGATGCTGTTGCAGCTTGCTCACTGGCTTCCCGACTTAGCAGAGGCCCCTCAGGCTCGTTGGGGGAAATCCTCAAATCTCCCATTTTCAGCTCTAATTCTACTATCTTCTCCTTCCCTTTCAACCCGGCAGCTACCATCTTTTCAGTAACGACCTCCTCAAGCTCGCATTTGTCCCAAGTGATACCCTGGGTCATAACTTCTTCATCCCAAAAGTCTTTGACAGCCTTGACAAACCCGACATGCCAGTCATACACATCGTTAAAGATTTCGAAGCCCGGGACAATCCTCCCCTCTATCCAGTGCGGCTCATCTTCGCCCGTATATGCACAAACTGAGGATGCCGGTACGAAGCTCTCTGTTATGTGGGGGATTTTACCCGTTACCCTCTTCTTGCCGAAGCCACCTCTATACCCCAGACCTTTCCGACTCCTTTGCCCTCGAGTAGTGATCACGGTTTGCAGTCCTTTGGAGTTTTTGCCTAGGCTAGCCCCAGGAAGATAATGCATCTTCTTCATCATATTAACCACAGCTGGGCTACCCACTGACCCATGCTCTTCCCTTATCATGGACACGTGGAAGCCACTAAATGGCTGATTGGCTATTTCCAGTGCTGAGACCTGGTTTTCCCTGGCCGCTTTGATGGTTACCACCTCCCCTTCGTGTGGGAACTTTATCATTTGATGTAGCGTGGATGGCACTCCCCCTAATTTATAGAACCAGGGTCTCCCCAGCAAAGCTGAGAAGTTAGCAGGTATGGGCAGAACTACAAATTCAACCTCCACCTTAATAGGTCCTGTCTTGACCAAAGTCTTAAAGGTTCCTGAGGCTTGCCTCCTCGAGTTGTCGTAGGCTGTGATGGTCAGATCTGATCTACTGAGCATATCTTCGTTTAAACCAAAAGCTTGCAAAGCTACCAAAGGGCACACATTGATAGAAGACCCGTCGTCCACCATAACGCAAGCAGTGTGCTTATCGTTGACCTGCGCTTTAATGTACAAGGGTCGGTTGTGGTTGCGGCCTTCAACAGGTAGGTCGGCGTCAGAAAAGACCAATCTCTCCTCGGATCCTCCCTTAATTAAACCCAAAAGTTCTGACGGGGAAATAGTGGTGGCGACTGTGGCCTCAACCAAAGCTTCTACTACCTTCTACCTATGAGAGGGGGATTGCCTCAACAGATCCCATATGGATATTTGAGCCACAGTTTTCTTCAACTGTCTGACAATCTGCCCCTCCTCTGGCTCTTTCTCTGCTGATGACTATACCGGCTCAGGTAGCTTCGTAATCTCGGGGATCACCCTTCCACTCCTTGTCACAGCCCTTATCTCTCCTTCGTCTCTATCGGAGCCCCATAAATCAAGGTTCATCCCTTCTTCATCCTCGGCTTCTCCACCGCTTTCACTGCTAGACCAGCAATCAAGGGTTGCCACAATTGCTTTCTCCTCTCTATCCTCGGAATTACTAGCAACGAACTCCTCATTTCCATACAGATCTTGTAGCACGTACCACTCTAGCAGGCTAGATTGGATCATAAACACAGGGGGTGGTACGGCATTATAACCGAAATTCTTCTCGTTTTCTCTCTTCTCAGGGTCAGAGATCTGCTTGCTATCAATCAAGTCTTGGATAGAGTGCCGGAGCGCTTTGCATTTATCTGTGATATGGCTTGAGTGCTGGTGGAATGCACAGAATTCGTTATCTTTATGTCCTGGTTTCCCTTGCGTTAAAGCTGGCCTAGGAGCCAGAGGGTGCAATTTTCCCTCCTTCATCAACCTCCTCAGGACCCAGGATAATGGTCTTCCCAAGTTCGAAAACTTCCTCTGGGTGGTTACCTCAGTAGCAGACACTTCACCCATTCTTCTAGTGCTGTTACTGGGACCCGCCGGTCTGCTGGTTCCTTGACCGGGGTTAGCCCTTTTGGCGAAATTGTCATTGTTAGCTTTCCGGGTTAAGAACTCTCCCTCTGCTTCGATGGCTATATCTTTGAGAGACTCCCAGTCCTTCAACCCCTTCATCCTCAATCCCTCCTTTAAGTACGGGCTTGCGTTCTTAATGAATAGACGGATTTGATCCTGGGTGTCAGGCTTTCGGCGCATCTCCATTACTCGGTTCCGCCATCGGATAAGATAATCATGGAAAGATTCCCCGGTCTTCTGCTGAAGTAGCTCAAGATCTTTCAGAGTCACCTCCATTCTGGTATTACAGTCATACTGCTTCAGAAACTCCTCAGTGAGCAGATCCCAATCTTCTTTAGTGCGGCGGTCCAGGCCATGATACCAATCTATGGCGTGAGAGGTCAGACTCAGACAAAAGTATTCCACTTTTTTCTTCTTAGACAATGTGGTCCCCTTCATGACCAGAGAATATTGCTTCACATGTGCGGTGGGGTCAGAAGTACCATCAAACTTTGGCACATCCGGCATTTTGAAGTTATAAGGAATCGGGTCCTCTCCGTCCAACTCCCTATTCTCCGGATTCATCCCATGAGCTCTGTCTATCATACGAGCCATAGCCTCGAACCTCTCTTCCATCTTCTTTAAAATAAAGTCATCGGTTTGAGGCGCCTTCCCCTTCTCAGATGCCATGCTCAACCTATCATCCTCGATATCTCTATCGTCATCAATTCTCAACACTGGCCTTCTTCTCAGCTCTCCCGAGGCCACTGATCTTAACTCTGCTGGCGGCGGCCTAACGGGCTCTTCTCAACTTTTGACCCTTTCTTCCTCAGGCTCATTCTGTCTCACTGGAGGAGGAGGAGGATTCTGTGGAGCATTTTGCTGAGCGTTCTGCTGCGCCAGGGCGGTCAACATATTCATCATCCTTCCCTCGAATTCCTCAAAACGGCGGCCCACTTCTTCCGCAATCATGGCCCTGGTGGCATCTTCCCCCCTAGGCGAGTTTGCCATCTGAGATACTGTACAACTGATTTCTGATAAAATTTCCGGTAGGCCCTCTCTATCTGACAGCTCGGGGGTAAGAACTCGGATCAGTCGCCCGGTTGGTGATCTAGTCCACCTGGGCAGATCTATGATGGCTGCAGGGACAAAAGTTAGAATGATGCATGGAATGCAGGTATAATGCATGATCGTGGTATGCAACACTTACAGAGCACAAGCAAGCAAGTAGGTCCTTCCACCCTTATTTCTCCCACACACGTGGTCGTGCAGTCTCTTTCCTAGGTGGGATTAGCCCAAGGGTCAACGAGGGACACAATGGACGCATATGGTGCGCGGCGGAAAACCGGCAGCATAACACTCCTATGCTAATGTACAAGCGGATGGACAATGATCGTCACGTATTTGGACATTCCATAAATTTCGACATGGCCCTACCGGGGCATGATAGCCTTTGGCTAGGTTACCAAGTGAAACATTTGGACCCACCCAATACGTGAGGATCCATACAACAAGCATGAAATTAAGGTTCATTTCACCTGTGGAAAGTAACTACAGCCATTACATGAGCTTTGGTCGAGGGGAGATGTTTCTTCAAGGCTACCCAAGCATGATCCCTGCCGATGGGTCTAGCTCATCACGAGCGTAACGACCGATCGGGTCACCATTTTGATATACCATTAAGGTACGTGGCTTGGGCTGGTGATTATCCTTAACACTTCCCCAAATTGAGTGAAAATGAGGAGGTGCTTCAGGAACGCACCGGGGCTAAAAGAGGGACCAAACTAGCGTATTCTAAGACCCTAATGATATGCGAATGCAATTTTGAGAGAGAATGAATTTATGAATTAAATTTTAATCATAAATGTTAAAAGAGGTATTTTCAAATCGAAACCTCGAACCATAAACGTCCCCAGTGGAGTCGCCACTGTGACGCGCGCCAGATCCCGATGCGCCGCCCATGAGACCGCCCGCACGTGGGCGATCGGGGCATTTGCGGGTCCGTTGGCATCTTGCAATAAAAATCGCAAGTGCGTCTATGTTGGGCAACAAGGAGGTATCATGGAGTCGCCACCCAATAGAACATTGGGAAAGTTACTCTCGCCTCGGAGAGCCTAAGACTGCGCTTGGTATCCATTTTGGGCCAGCCAGAGGGGTCATGGAAGGTGAACTTCTCACCCTATAGAGCCTAGGATTAGCGCTAAAGCCTCGTGACCCAAGAAGTATTTTGGAGGATAACCTCTAACCTCTCGAGCCCAAAGACCAGAGCTGGGTCCGGGATTTCTCATCTATTTCTACCTCAATTATTTTATGATCAAATTTTAACATCATCAATTCACTCTCTCTCCACACTATGCAGTTTGATTAAAAGGCGCATTTATTCACATCTTGAAAGCGATAAATGATCAAATAGATAATGAAAGCAATAGATTACAATAATACAAGGAGCGGAATACAACTCCCTTTCGTAAATATGCGAAGCATGCACAAATCGGGGCATTGCTTATTTTGAGGACTTTGGTCCTTACATGCATCATTATTAAAATTAGGGATCTTTATTTGTGACGATCTTTATTTGGATAAAAATAGGGCATTGGACCCTTGCTTTTGTGTAAACTTCATTTTATTAAATATAAAAACATTGAGTCATTTTTGTACATCAATGGGATATGAAAGGAGTACATCCATATACACAAGATAATCAATGAAAGAAAAAAAAAATGAGAGGATTAGGAAACTAAACCGGACGAAAACCTCCCACTATGGTAGACAGCCGCTCAAGCTCGGGATATTCCAGGAGGATCAATATACACTCATAAAAAGTTAAAAGATGTTAATATACATAAAATTAACATATAAGGAGTCAAATAGACTTGAAAAAGATGGAAAATGATTTAAAAAGAGGGAGACAGAGCCCACCAACGGCCTTCCTTAGCTGACCGACGGGCGTCGGTTAAGGTAACCGAGGTGTCCGTTTGTCACTCAAGGAGGAGCGTCTGTGGGGAATGACCGACGGGCGTCGGTGATAAAGATGGCCCGTCGGTCACCTCTGTCTCCGAAAAACAGAAAGAAGAAGAACCTTTTTCTTTTCTTCGTCAAAACGTGGGTTTTATCCCAAAAGCAGAAGAGAAAGTCAAAATAAGAGAAAGTAATGACAGATGTTCAAAAAAATTCTAGAAAATAAATATGAGATGAAATAGAGAAAAGATCCGGAATATTTACCCTCAGATAATAATTTCGGGTGAGATTCTTGTGTTGGTTAGAGCCCCGTGCGATCCACGAGAAGCAAAGATGAAAGATTAAAGAGAGAAAATGAGATATTTCTTCTTCAATCCCTCAGAAAATCGATTTTGGAGTCAAAATCTAAAGAAAACTAATTAGCTTTTAGTTCCTTTTGATTGATTTGATCCTTGATTCAATAGATTTCCTTAGAAAGTGTGTTTTGTTGGAAGAGAGAGAAAACTTGCTTGAAATTGGGCGGAGTTTCTTCTTCTGAAAATTTTTCCAACCCTTTTCAAATGAAAATCCGGAGCTTTTATAGCCAGAGACGACCGACGGGTGTCGGTGTATGGGGGTGGGCGTCGGAAGAATCCTTCTGACACAAGGATTCGTCCGACGGCCCTGCCACATCCACCGACGGGTGTCGGAAGGGTTGCGTGCTCCGGGAAACCAGGCGGCATTCTGACAGGGGCGGTGATTTTCCGACGGGCGTCGGAAAATACCACAGCCGTCGGTGACTCGCAGCGATGGGCCGACTTCACAGACGGGCTGGCCGTCTGTGGAGGACAAAAAGCCTTTTGACTCGAAAAAACCTCTGTTTTCTCCCCCTCGCCCAGGAATTGTAAAAAAACCTAATTTCTCATGGAACGCGGGACCAATACCTCCAAATCCAGCCCCTCATACAGGTTCGGACATTGATTTCATCATAGGGTAACCTCTGATCCGGACCGCTCCGGGACACGGTGCTTACACCATGAAAAAATATCACAAAAATAAAGAAAAGAAAAAAATAAGAATAAAGGATAGAAGAAAGAAAAGGAGAAGATAAAGAAGGAAGACCCAGGGACGGCCCAATACGCGCGAGCGAAAGTTGTCCCTGGGCCGTCCTACGGGTGGAGTAAAACTCCTCAACGACCCATCGCTCGGATGAGCAACGACTGTCTGTGGAGCCTCGGCCCGAAAAAATGAGGAAAATTAACTAAAAACTTATTTTATTTTGAATAAAATGGAATTTTATGTGTAAAATCAATATGAAAGGATAAAATGCAAAAGTGGTTGATCCAGAATGTTTACTCTCGAAATATTACCTTCGAAGGTGAATATCGCGTGATTTATGTCCCTTGAATTCTACAAGAATTGATCCGTAATGTGTAATTTCAGGAGATTTTTAACTGCGAAATCCTACTTTTTGAAAACAGATCAAGAAAAGAAAATTATATTTTTCCTTCTTGATGTTTTGTTAGCAATTATGATTGCTAAAAATTGCTAGATCGGATAGAAATGAATTAATCTCGTTCCCTCATATTCGCCTTGATTTGAAGAAAATTTGATGAAAAATAAAAGCAAGAACTTTTTGTGAGAAAACTCTCTATTTCCTAAAAATTGCTAACCTTGAATAATGAGCCTCAATTCCCTATTTATAGGTTAAGGAAAATCAATCAAATAAATTCAAATTTGGAATTTAAATTTGAAAAAGATTTCTGAAATCAAAATTAAATCCGAATGATTTGCAGAATATTCTCAAAATCAAATGAGTGATTTGAAAATATTTGAAGAGATTTGGAAGACATAGGAAATCTTGGAAATATGTTTGAAAAGATTTAGAAAATATTGGAAAATCTTTGAAATATATTTGAAATTATTTGAAAATCTAGAAAATCCCATTCAATCTTGCAGCAGAACAATGACCGACGGGCATCGGTCAAGGGGTCACTCTCGGTCTTTTGAGCAGTGGACAACTCCATGAGAGGCGGGTGCCGAGAGATAGTTGTCACTCGTGAGAGGCAGGTGTCTCTCAGCACGAGAGACGGTCTCCCACACGTGAGCGACAGTCAGCGCTCGTCACGAGAGATGGGCCTCTCACGCAAGCAACGGGCGTCGCTCCAGAGACGAGCCCCTAAAGCGAGTGACGGGTGTCGCTCCCATAAGAGACGAGGCTGTCTCATGCGAGCGACAGGTGCTGCTCATGCGAGGGAGGCCATCCTTTTTAACGAACGACGGGTGTCCCTCCCGACACCCCATCGGTGGAGCAAAAATAAGATTTTCTAAAGATAAACTCCTCCTGAAGCCCAAAAATCTCCTGTCATCAAGAAAAATCCTCAATCTTTGTAAATTCGAAGAGCAAAAACTCACAACTTTCATCCATTTTCCCGAAAATAGGCATTGATATCTTCATCGGGTAACTCTAATCTGGACTACCTCAGGACCTAGTGTCGACAGTCGCGCTTGCGACTCTTGTTATGCTCGTGACAGAAACAAAATTCAATACTCAAACTTCCAACTTCATAAATCTCTAAGACCTATTTTTCACATACTGTCCTATGTTCTCATGCATGACTTCTATCATTAATTGCACACAAATTCCAGCTAAAATGGCCTTAAAAACAAACAATTACATGCAATTAACTTCCTCATACATAACTTATAACAATCATATAGCCAACATGCAAGTAATCAAAACTCTATACAACTTCAAGTTTTTAATAAAGCATCATACAACTCATCACTATTAACCCATGTAAAATTTCACAACTAAAAGAGCTGTTGAAGTCTTTCAAGGCCCATAATTTTCCCCCAAACTAAACATGCATACTTCTTTTAAAACTCAATAAAATTCCAAACCTCAAAAGTAGCTTGATCAACGTCTCTATCCAACTCAAATCTTTTCCTTGCCTTTGTCTTTCCTCATGTCCAAAGCTTCTTGCACAACCAAATAAATACACATACGTAATCTATAAATCCAACCCACTCAAAAACACAAACAGAAAAAAAGAGTAGGAGAAGAAGATCCTTTAACTATTACTTACCTTTCCTTTTTATCACTTAATCCTCTTCAAATCAATCTAATACAACTCCAGGAAAATCCAACGAAGAAGAAGGAAAGCAAGAAGAAAATTGAAATGCAGAATGAAGAGCAAGGAGAGAGGAAAAGGGGACAGCTGGACCCCATGCAAGAATGGGGCAGATTTTGCCTCTCCACTCACCTATATATTGCATGTAGTGTCTAGGTGTCAACCTCACTTCTTGCCACTTATCCACTTCTAACCTCATGTCCACTTCTCTATTAATTTCCACTAAGTCCTTTTGCAAACTCCCTTTTAGTCCCTCAATTCAATTCTTTCTTTCTTTAACTTATATTTCTTTTCAATTACATCCTTATTAACCCACAAATTCATACTTTCATAATTATGCTCATACCCTGATTATACAATTAACACGATAAATTCTTCTAGGGTACAATTCAGGTCATTACAGCCTCAACTAACTTTTTCTTATGTTAAGGGGACTGTCTCGAAAGGTCCCAAGTGGATATTTGAGCCGTAGTTTTTTTTAACTGTTTCATTATTGGATTTTCTTTTAGCTATTTTTCTACCGGTGCTTGTGCTGGATCATGCAATTTCTCCATTTCTGGAGCCACTCTTCCGCTTCGGGTTATAGCCCTGACTCTTTTTTCCTTTTCCTCTGAATCCCACGGATCCATAAATTCTTTGGCTTTCTCCTCTTCTTCATCTTCTTTTCCACTATCACTAGTGGACCAATAATCTATCATCGCCACAGGATTCCCTTCTTCACTTGCCTCAGGGCAAGTGATATCGACATATTCATTTCCATATAAGTCTTATAAGATATACCACTCGAGTAAACTTGACCCAATCATAAAGATAGGTGGTGGAACAGCATTATAACTGGACTTTTTTTTGCTCTCCCTTTGTTCAGGATCAGCGATCTATTTACTGTCAATTAGATCCTGAATCTGGTATTTTAGCCTCATACAATGATCTGTTATGTGTTTGGTATGCTAGTGGAATGCACAATATTCATTATCTTTGCACCCCGGCTGCCCTTGGGTCCTAGCTGGCTTAGATGGCAAAGGATGCATTTTCCCTTCTTTTTCAGTCTTTTTAATACCCATGACAATGGTTGACCCAAATTCGAAAAGTATCTCTAGCTCACCCCTGTAGCCGAAACCTCAGCCATCTTTCCAGTCCTGTTACCACGGTTGGAGCTTGCCAACTTGTTTGCCCCCGAGTTATTATAGCCCTTCTTGGCATAAGCTTTGTTACTTGCCATCTTTACCAGATATTTTCCCTCAGCTTCTATGGCGATATCTTTCAAGGATTCCCAATCCTTGAGTCCCATCGTCTTCAACCCTTCCTTTAAGTATGGGCTAGCATTCCTAATGAATAAGCAAATCTTATCAGAAGTATCAAGTTTATGCTTCATCTCTATGACCCGATTCCTCCACTGAGTGAGATACTCATGAAAAGATTCCCCTGACTTCTGTTGTAGCAATTCTAGATCCTTCAGTGTGATCTCGATCCTAGTACTGTAATCATACTACCTAAAGAAGTCCTCAGTCAATAAGTCTCAATCCTCTTTGGACCTCCTATCTAACCCATAGTACCAATCAATTGCAGCCCCTATAACACTTAGGCAGAACTATTCTATCTTCTGCTTCCTAGTTAGGTCCCTTCATCACCAGTGAATACTACTTGATATGTGCAGCAGGATCGAAGGTACATCAAACTTAGGAATGTCAGGCATCTTAAAGCTCAGGGGGATTAGATCGTCACCATCTAACTCTCGATCTTTGGGCTTCATTCCCCTTCCCACAGTCAGCATTTGTGTCATTGCCTCAAACTTTTCCTCTATTTTTCTCCACATCGCCCCACTAGCTTGGGCTACTTTCCCCTTATTATCACTGACTCCTTTTATTCTTCTTGCCACAAGTCATTCTCAGGTCTAGTGTTACACCCCGTTACCCCCGTTGGAAGGATATCGGAGCACCACGCGCATAAATACATTTACATACTCAAGCATGCTAGAAACAATTACATATAACTATAAAGATATCAAATCCTTATATAAATAATCATATAGTTTTACAAAAAGGAATTTGTAAATATTAAACATATACATATACAAAATCATCCTTTACAAAATTACATTTTCCAAAATTAGTTCCCATATACAAAATTAAAGCAGAAGACAAAATAACTCTAACTAAAGACTTCTAGTGGCCGACTTGTAGATATCTGACTCCAAAAAGAACTTGCCACCTACACGGGAAAAGAGCCCGTGCTAAGCGATAACGCTTAGTGGGGAGGAACAACACAAGCACAACATGCATATACAACAACTACTATAATAACTCATGACTCATATGGCAATAAAACATGTAAGCAATATTCCATTTATAATCATATGAAACATCAATACTATTGATAAACATCGCATAATATCATCACTCATACCTCATATGTATTCTTATAATATAAAATAAGTAATTAATCGAATCATATTTAACTTCAAGTATTGCAACATAACCAATCATATTTCATATACATAGCCATGCAATGTACAATTCACATTACTATAAATGCAAAGGAGTAGCATGATATAATCATTTTATTACGTATAGTTTAATATAAACACAACACATACCAAGCATATAGGTTAAAGTACGTATCGCAATGCCAACCATGAATTCATACACATTTATCATATAACATATAATTGATCATCATATTCATATACAACACATATTAACATATAAGCCTGATACTCATTAACTAGTGGATACGGGAATTTGATACCGATAGGACACAGTATCTAAGCGTATGGAGACATGGGTCTCAAACATCTTATGTGACCCAAACGGGGCCAAATCAAAGACCCAAACGGGGCCGAATCAAGACCCAAATAGGGCCTGCATATGGTAGCTAAACTCACACATATTACTCAACCCTAGATAAGCGCTTATCTTATCCACTAACTATGACTGATCAGGCTCAAAATTTAATACAATAATACACACACAACTCATTGTCATATAGTAGTGTATACTACCAATGAAATCATATAACTTATGCATACATGTCATCCTAAACTCATTCACATACAACACTTTATATATATATTATTGCATACTAACTTGTACATATTATTACATATTAGCACATACATGTTTATACGCATTTGCATAAATAGTTAATCATGCTTAAGTTACCCATAGCTCATACATATACATACGCATTGGTATACATGATTCAGCATGCATTGGATAGACCTTGGGACACTCTGGTATAATACATGGTCAATTCTAGAAAGAAAACACATAAAAGTATACAAATATGTTCAGGGGAAAGGTAGGGAATTGATCCATACCAACCATTGGCTCAAAATGAAGTAGAAAACTCCTTATGTGAGTTGTTCTATCACGAGGTCGCGACTCTGTCGCACTCGCGACAGTAGCTCCCCATAGGAGTTTTACGAGACTGCTTTTCACACCAAACTTTTATTGCCTAAACCGACCTATAGAACTCATTTTTAGACAAAGTGTCCTTCTTAACAATTATTTCCTAGGATGTTACATTTCCAATGGAAGAAGTTTCACATCGTTTGGACTCCGAAATCAATAGATATGAATCAAACACTATGGACTGTTCCAATGAGCCAACCTGGGTAGAGACACATCCGGTTGTTGCCATTTTTAAGCCTCTTAATGATAGAAATAATTTATGGTCACTCTTATACTTTTAAAGATACGTTAGTCATGGTTCAAATGGCATAACAAACACTCAAATTGGAGTTTTCAAACTCTAGCTATGATCAAAACAATATACAGAGGTCTGGTAAGACATAAATAGAATTCTCCCTAAACTAGGGTATATACTCAAATTGTAAGCTCAATAATCATTCAATCAGCAATTTCAACACAAGTCAATTAAATATCTCAATTATATCATCTATCAATATTCATATGCACAAAGCTATTTTACTTATGCATTTTCATATACCATAAATACACAAATAATATTAACATTTAATTCAAAAACAGGATCCAAAATGAGATGGACAAAACACTCCAAATAAACTCCCAAACCTGATGGCAAAACTCCTTCTACTTCAAAATCCAATCTTTTCTTTCCCTTTGTCCTTCTTTGTCACACCCCAAATCGGGCCTAGCCGAAATGTGCATGCTAAGTTGGATAAGTGACGGGTATTTCGGTAATTTGTGCATGTGGAATTTGAGTAATTAAGGATCTAATTGAAGAAGTAATTAAAGTTTAAGTGAGGAATTTATATCTTAGTGAGTAAAGTGCAAGTTTGCTAAGGAATTAAGTGGAGTTTGCCAAAGGACCAAAGTGTAAAAGTCAAGATATTTTGGGTTGGACCAATAGGAGGCTGCCATGTGGAGTGGTATGTGAAAGAAAGGAAATGAGAGAGAGAGAGAGAGAGGGAACACGGGAAGATCGGCATTCCCGTTCTCCCTCTCACGTTCTCCTTTCTTCTCTCTTCCTCTATTTTCTGCACTTCCTCCTTCTCTTTCTTTTGGCTGGAGTTTGGCTTGCTAAGGAGTGATTTTGGGAAGCTTTAAAGCAAGATTAAAGAGGGTTTTGAAAGAGTAATTTCTGGATTTTGGTTTGTGCAAGCTTTGGGTTGCAAGAGGAAGCTTAAGGACAAGTAAAGGACTGAAGATTGAAGCTTGAAGAGTGATTTTGGATCTTCAATTTTCAGGTTTGGGAGCTCTGTATTCTTTATTTTGGGTTTGGGTTGTCTCTGCCTTCATTTCTCCTTGGAACGGGAATGTGCAAGTGTGTTTGATCTCCAGTAATTTGTGTGTTTTAATATGAGTTTATGCATGAATTGTTTGGGTAAGTATGTTAGTAATGCATGGTTAGGGATTAAGATGAGTGCTTGTTAAATTTGGAATAAGAATTGTATGAATCTGGAAAACCTCTGCTGTTTACGTTCTGGGTTCCGTAATTAGTTTCACAGTAATATTCATCATTTTTAATCAGGATTATGGGTTTTGAGAGGAGATGAGCACTAGTCGTGCTCAAGAGCACGAGACGTGCTCAAGAGCACGAGACGTGCTCGTAGAGCACGAAACGTGCTGATTTCTCCTCCTCCTCCGGATTTCTTCTTTCTTCACCCTGGGTAGCTGAGCACGAGACGTGCTCCAAGAACACGAGTCATGCTCTGGAAGCATGAAACGTGATGTTTGTTCCTCTTTTCCCGATTCCTTTCTTCTCCCTCGATGGCAGAGCACGAGACGTGCTCGAATGACATCACTCGTGCTCAAAGAGCACGACTCGCACACATGAGCACGAGTCGTGCCCCTGCTCTGCTCTGCAATGCTTCTTCTTCTGTCTGTCGGGTTTTCTCTTCGGTTTTCGAAAATGGTCTTTTCTTCACTTTGCAACGTTTATCACTATTGCATGGGACATATTTTTGCCTAATTATTATTAGTATTTGTATTCTGAAGTGTGTGATTATTGAATCGATAGTATGCTAATATTTGACTATAATATGCTTAGAAATGGTGATTTCAGTTAAACCATTGTTTGAATTAAACTGTATGACTTGGTTGATTAATGTTAATTACTGTGATTCATATCGCATGTTATATTTTGAATACAAGTGAGTTGAAGGCCATGTTTCATGGTTATTATTATTATTATGAGCATGTCATACAAAATGTGGAAGGTGTTATGCATATAGTTACTCATAAACCTTCTCAAAGAATAGTATGCTATGCTTAAGTGTATATGGTGTTGTTATATGATTAAGGTTATGCATTGTTAATTATTGGCATAATACTATTCCATATTTGACTCTGATATGCTTTAGAATATTGAACAGTGCTGAAGTGTATTGACGAAATTATACTGTATGCTTCGTAATATGACTTGTATGATGTATGATTGGCATTATGAACACATTTGATATGCCTATCATACTTGGTTTATGCATGATGATATATATGTATGTATATATGTACATATTATGTGATTTGACATATGATTCGAATGATGTACGACCTGCTAGAGTCAAGTAAGTGGATAGTTAGGCATGCCTAATAAAGTCTTTTAGCTGCAGCCTCAGTTATGTTTTGACCCTGATTAGATCCCCTGCTTGGTTCCTCGGGAACCCTTTTATGTGTTCGATTCGCACCCGTAAGGTGATGTCAGTATTCGATTCACACCCGTAAGGTGATGTCAGTTCACTCGTTATCCACTATTTCGAGTCAGCAGGTATTTCGTTTGCTTTGTCTGATATGAATAAGCGAATGTGATATCTGAATGAGCATGATTTTGGACATGTGAATCAGTTATGTATCCGAATGTGTTTATGAAGCTTTGAATGGGTTGATTGTAACCCCAGCATGTGTATTGTGCCTGATTATCTATATATATATATATATATATATATATATATATCTCACTGTGAATGTGATTGTGCTGTTGACTGTTATGGTTATGGTTAAGTATGAGGATTAGTATGTATATGAATGTGATCTTGACCATTGAATGCCATAAGTATTGAGTTATGCCATGTGTTTTCTCTAGTTTTGCTATGATAGTGCTTTCAGTATGTTGACATGTGCTTTCATCTCATTGACTGATTGTATATGTATTGTGATGTATTGCATGTGGATCGGCTTCCGGTAAGTGCAAATGCCATAATGTAATGTTATGCTTTATGATTCTTGGGACTCAGTTATTGTAGTATCTTCGATATGTTGTTATGTGTTTGCATTCCATGGCATGATATTATATGTACTAGGATTGCGTAGTGGAAGTGTGGTGTGTTTAATGTTATCCCTTAGTTCTCGGCTAGTGGGTGTGTGTGTGTGCCTTATGGTATGATAACTGTATGTTTAAATATGTTGTGTCTATGCATGAAGTGGTTCCACTATCTGATACTTCGGTGAACTCGATAAATATTTGCAAATGAGATTGTACGTATTTCTGCATGAAAATATTTGTATCTAGTATGGTCTTCTGTTTGCTTGGGTTTGCTTAACAGGATATAAGAATGTGGTAACCGGATGAATATGGTAATGAGATGAGTAATCAGGTAATGTGAATATATGCTACCGATTGTATGGTTTATTAAGTAAGCATAATTTAATGATATGTTGAGTATCTGCTTTTGTCATTCGTGAATGTGTTATGCCTTGGCGACCATTGTGAATGGCCGTCCATTTTGCTTGTGTGTTCTCCCCACTAAGCGTTATCGCTTAGCACAGGTTCTTTTCCCGTGCAGGTGGCAGGTTTGGTTTGATTCTAGTCGCGCATCTGCAAGGTCGGCCACATAGAAGTTAGAAGTTTTATTATTTTTTTGTTGTTATAAGTTCCTGTATCTTCGGATTATGTATTTCTGTAGCCGTTTGTATCCGTATATATGTAAGAATCTTGATGTAATATTTTGGGCTATGTATATGTTATTATATTTATGTATTAAGTTATTCCTCAGTTTTCTCTTTCATTTTATGCTTCCGCTGATTGAAAGAGTGAATATGTGTTCGCATGTGTATATGCTTCCGCTTAGTGCCTATGTGTGTGTGAGTTAATGCATGACCAGCTTTTGCCCTCAAGTTAAGTTTTTAATTACCCCGTGCTTATGTATGTGTGATGCGCGCCGAACCCCGTGGGCATCCCTTGACCGCCCGCTTGAGGGCGATCGGGCAAGTGA
The DNA here is from genome assembly GCA_947683425.1 of Excoecaria cochinchinensis. Classification (NCBI taxonomy): domain Eukaryota; kingdom Viridiplantae; phylum Streptophyta; class Magnoliopsida; order Malpighiales; family Euphorbiaceae; genus Excoecaria; species Excoecaria cochinchinensis. The sequence continues at coordinate 15,943,366 of CANTUQ010000092.1, forward strand.
GGTTCGTTGACAACTTGCTACGAATTGCAAGTGCGTCTATTTTGGACAACAAAGAGGTTTCATGGAGTCGCCACCCAATAAAACATTGGAAAAGTTTCTCTCGCCTCGGAGAGCCTAAGACAGCGCATGTATCCATTTTGGGCCAACCAAAAGGGGTCTTGGAGGATGAACCTCTCTCCCTTGGAGCCTAGGATTTATTGAGTCATTTGGCAGGACGCAAGAGGGGTCTTGGAGGTCTTATTCCAATGAGTGATCGGATAGACCTCTCGTCTCGTTGAGCCCAAATACCAGAGATGGGTTCGGGACTTCTCATCTATTTCTACCTTGATTAATTTTACAATTAAGTTTTGAATTTATTAATTCTCTCTCTCTCCACACGATGCAATTTAATTAAGGCGCAATTATCCATTGCTGAAGCGATAAATAAATAAATTGCTTAAAAATAAAAATAAATTAGATAACAAATGGGACAGAACAATCCCCCAATAAATAATAAATAAATAAAATTGGGACAGAACAATCCCAGAAATAAATAAGTAAATAAATGAATAAATAAATAAACACATACGAAATATTAAAATGTAACATACACAAATCGGGCTATTTATTTAGACGGAAACATTGGTTCCCGACTGCTTGATTTATGAAAAAAAGCATAAAATTCTCAAATCGGTTTAAATCTTAGTTTGGTATGAAAACGAGGACATTGGTCTAGTTTTTTTTAACAAATATTTGATTTAGTAAGAAACATTTGTGTGGTGATTCTTTTTAAACGCGGTCGAAAATCCTTTATTATTACAGACCACAAGCGAATAAAAGAAAATGAATTAATAATTACATATTTCAAAAAATAAATAATAAATAAATTCTAATCTACTTGTTCCGACCATGCTTCTCAGACGAGCCTCATGCCTCCCGCATTGCGGTCAAGACAGAAAATGATATTGGTTAATAATGAATAAATAAATAATTGAATAAATAAACAAACAAATAAACAAATAATTGAATAAAGTAAATTGATAATTAAATGAATATAAAAAGACAAATGACAATTATAACGATTGATGCCAATAAAAAATAATAATGCTAATAATAATATCATAAAATAATAATGAATAATAAATAAACATAATAATAATAATAATAATAATAATAATAATAATAATAATAATAATAATGATGATAATAATAATGATAATAATAATAATAATAATCACAAAACACAATAATAAATAATATTAACTAAATATATACAATAACAATAAAAAATCAACTAACAATAACAATAATCATGATAATAATAAATAATGCAAAATAAACATTAAATTAAATAATATCAATAACAACAATATAAATATAACACAACAATATTAATAATAAATAAATCAAATAATAATAATAACGATAACATTAATAAATAATAATATAAAAACAGAAAAAATGAATGAGACTAAAATATAATAATAATAATAATAATAATAATAATAATAATAATTATTATTATTATTATTATTATTATTATTATTATTATTATTATTATAATAACATAATATCAAAAAATACAAAATGAATATATAATAATATAATAATTAATAATTAATTATAATAATAAATAATATGAAAACAGAATAATAATTAATAGTAAATATAATAATAATAATCATAATAATAATAATACCACAATAATAATAAAACAAACATAAATTAAGTAACATCAACAACAAAAATATTAGTATAATACAATAACATTAACAATACATAAATCAAATAATAATAATAATAATAATAATAATAATAATAATAATAATAATAATAATAATAATAAACACAATATAATGTCAATAAACATAAAATAAATATATATTAATAATAATAATAATAATAATAATAATAATACAGAATATTAAATAATAATAATAAATAATAATAATAATAATAATAATAATAAGATTAATATTAATTAATTAATAATAATAATAATAATATATTAAAATGAATAAATAGAAAATGGGACTCACCTCACCGGAGACTCGCCGGAGCAACCGTTGAGGACACCTCCACCATCGCCGGGTAGATCGCGTCGCCGGGAGTCGAACGCCAGTGGTCACGCACCGGGATGTCGCTGGATCTGGCCGAAAACCGCATGCGACGTTGCTGCCCCTCTCTCGCCGATCAGCTCCACACCGGCAGTTGGGGATGGTCGGTCTGTGCCAGAGGCTTCTTCCGGGAGCACGCCGGTGGGGCGCGTGTGGCTCTGCGCCGCCGTGGCTGGCTGGCGCCACCTCTTCTTCTTCCTCCCTTTTTCTTTCCCTTTTCCGGTGTCGTGGCCTGCGTCTGGTCTCCCTCTTGGTCCTTCTCTTCTCCTCCCTTATTCCTTTCTTTTGTTTTCTATTTCAATTCATTTCTTTTGTTTTCTTGCTCTCCCTTTTCTTTTCTTTCTCTTTTCTTTTTCTTCCTTCTTGCTTTGCTCGGCCTCTCCTCTGTTCTTTCTCTTTTCTTTTTGTTTTTCCTCTTTTTTTCTTCAGCTGAGCCCCCCCCCTCCCCCCCCCCCCCCTTAAACCCTATTCATTCTTTTCTTTTTATACTTTAAAAATTAGGGTTAGTTTTTGGATAACCTAATAATTTCCTCCATTTTCCATTCTTTTAATTTTTCAATTTTAACTAATTAGCATACTTAAATTACTACCCATTAAATTAATTAAACATTCTACTAATTAATCTATTTAAATTATCATATATATTTAATCTAATTAAATCCTATATTTATTTTTTATTTCTTTTTAAATGCATTTTAATTACCCAATAATATTTACTTAACTAATAATTTATCTTACAATACTAACTAATTAAATTAACCTAATTTTTAATTTAACCTACCTATTTTATATATATATATATTTTTTTGGAGGAATTATCAAGGACCCAAAATTGCCATTGCCATCGCCATTATTTATTTATTTATTTATTTTTAACATTAAACCCGACTCGGGACCCGGTGTCTACAGTTGCCCCCAATTTTGGAGAAGCTAGTACCTAGACATCTAGGTGAGCTAAAATTCAAAGAAGGAAGAGAGAGAATTACATACCTGGGGATGCCAGACCTTACCTTGTTGGTGCTGGTACATGTGCCCTTACCGGTCTCATCTCAACCTGTTTTTGCTAGCCTCATCTCGGCTCGCGCAACTTTGATGAGATGTAGTACTCTCTGACTACAAATCTCCATTGCGAGATGCGGTATTATCTTACTGCTGTCTCGTCGCGATGTGTTCTATCGCTAATCCCCCTGCTAACCTCGTCTCGGTCCGCATGGTGGCTATGAGGTGCAGTACTCTCTAACTATAACCTCGATCTGTGATCTGTTCTACCATGAGTGTTCCGCTAGCCTCGTCTCGGCCTGCACGGAGTTTGTGAGATGTAGTACTCTCTGACTACAGCCTCTATTTGCGATCTATTCTATCGCTGGTGCCCCGCTAACCTCGTCTCGGTCTGCACGGTAGCTGGTCTATACCGCTAGCCTTGTCTCGGCCTGCACGGTGTGAGGTGTAGTTTCTCTAACTCCAACCTCTGTTTGTGATCTGTTCTATCACTGGCGCCCCGCTAACCTCGTCTCGGTCTGCACGGTGGCTGGTTTGTACCGCTAGCCTCGTCTCGGCCTGCACGGTGTGAGGTGTAGTTTCTCTAACTCCAACCTCTGTTTGCGATCTGTTTTATCGCTGGCGCCCCACTAACCTCGTCTCGGTCTGCACGGTGGCTGGTCTGTACCGATAGCTTCGTATCGGCCTGCACGGTGTGAGGTGTAGTTTCTCTAACTCCAACCTCTGTTTGCGATCTGTTTTATCGCTGGCGCCCCGCTAACCTCGTCTCGGTCTGCACGGTGGCTGGTCTGTACCGCTAGCCTCATCTCGGCTTGCACGGTGTGAGGTGTAGTTTCTCTAACTCCAACCTCTGTGTGAAGAGCAGTGTTTTCTAACTGCGACTTCGATTGTGAAGTTCACCTGCTAACCCCCATCCGATCTGCAAGGTGCTTAGCACTCTCTGACTACTGCGTGAACTGTGAGATATAGCACTCTCTGACTACAATCTCGGTGTGAAGAGCAGTGTTCTCTAACTGCAATTTCAAATGGTGAAGTTCCTTTGCTAACCCCCATCCGATCTGCAAGGTGCGTAGCACTCTCTGGCTGCCGCGTGAACTGTGAGATGTAGCACTCTCTGACTGCAATCTCGATGTGAAGAGCAGTGTTCTCTAATTGCAACTTTGATTGTGAAGTTTCCCTGCTAACCCCCATCCGATCTGCAAGGTGCGTAGTACTCTCTGACTACCGCGTGAACTGTGAGATGTAGCACTCTCTGACTACAATCTCGATGTAAAGAGCAGTGTTCTCTAACTGCAACTTCAATTTGTGAAGTTCCCCTGCTAACCCCCATCCGATCTGCAAGGTGTGTAGTACTCTCTGACTACAACATGAACTATGAGATGCAGTTCTCTCTGACTATAACCTCAAGGTGAAGGGCAGTGTTCTCTAACTGCAACTTCAATTGGTGAAGTTCTCCTGCTAACCCCCGTCCGATCTGCAAGGTGCATAGTACTCTCTTACTACCGTGTGAACTGTAAGATGTAGCACTCCCTGACTACAATCTCAGTGTGAAGAGCAGTGTTCTCTAACTGCAACTTCGATTGTGAGATGCAGTGTTCTCTAACTGCGGTCCCGGTTGCAATTTGCTCAATCGCTGATGTTTATCTTGAACTTTCTTTTTTTTCTGCAAAAAAGGAAAATGCAAATTTGTAGGGTAAATTATAAAAGAGATACATACCTGTGGCAGCACCTGCCTGTTGGGATTGTTGTCAGTTGATGTTCACTGGGAGACTTGGATGCTCACTAGGAGGTTTTGATGTTCACTGGGAGACTTTGATGCTCACTGATTGCCCCCTGGCACAGCATGGACAGGCTTGCTTTTCTGGGTAGTGTCTGACAACGTTGAGCCGAACCCATCATTTGGATCACCTTTAAGCATGGGTTCTATTCGGACCTTTCTCTTGAGTCACGTACATGGCAATATATACAAAATATTGTGTGTGTATGGGAGCATGTGTGCAAAATGTATATATACATTTGAATTCGGGTTTTGTACACTTTGTGTGATGTGTGTGAGCGTACATCTTATGATAGAAAAAGTTACCTGCTTGCCCCCGGCATGGCATGCATGAATAGGCTTGCTTCCTGCTCAAAAGACTTTTAGATTTCGCCTCCTCAGAGGACTTTCAGATTTCGCCTCCTTAGGACTTTGAGATCTTTGCTTCCTCAGAGGACTTAGAAATTTTGCCCACTCAGAGGACTTTGAGATTTTGCCTCCTCAAAGGACTTTTAGATTTTGCCTCGCCCCCTCGGAGGACTTAGAAATTTTGCCCCCTCAGAGCACTTCGAGAGTTTACTTGTCGACGTGAGACTAATGTATATTATCTACTGTGCGTTGGACACCATGTATGCGTGGAATGCATGTAAAAGGCTATGCATTTATGAAATGACATGCAAAGGACTATGATCCTGAAATGCTTATGCGTATGTCATATATGCCAATGGCTTATATCCATGTGGAAGATTATGGAACATGTGCTAAGAATCGTTATTCTAACATGTTTGCAAATGATCATGAACGAGAAAGACATACAAAAGTTCATGCATGAGAGATATATGCAAAGGGATTATGTATGCAAACTATGTGCAAATGACCATGCATGCAAATGATCATGCATGTGGTAAAGAGTCATTCATCGGCATAGATGTAAAAAATCATATGCAAAGACAGGTGGGATATGTTATATACATGAAAATTATGTAAGGAATTGGGTGTGTGCGATGTGTGCACATACAACTATGTGTATGAAACATATGTAGGAAAAATCATATATATGTGTATTGAATGCATGTGAAAAATGTGAATGCAAGATGTTGGCAAAGGATATGCCCATAAAGAGCCACATGCATCAAAAACACTTATGAAATATATTCGCTAAAGCTCTTATGCCAAAAGACATGCACCAAGAATTGTACATGTAAAACTATTTATTGAGAATATTTGCTACAATTATGTGTAAAAACATTTGCAGAAAGTAGATGTAAAAGGGATGTTGCTGAGATATATGCAAAGTATCATTTTCATGAGTAGTGATAAGAAATATTCCAAGATTGTAAAATGAATGTAACTTATTATGCACCTCAAATTCGAGTTTCTATCTGCCTTTGAGCATACTGAATGAACCACATTCTCAACCGATCCAATCTCAGCAAAAGAATTCAGGAGCCATTCCCAATGAAGTGCAAGAAGGTAAACACGTAAGTATCAATGTTTACTAAATCAGCATGTAAATACGAGGCATACCATGCGATCTCTGTGTGTATGTGCAAAAGGCCAAAACATAATTTTTGATCATTTTAAAGCAAATTCTAGATGCAATGTCGAGGACAAGACTCAACTCGAATGCATAAATGCACTCATGGCTTCTCGCTTGAAGCTCAAGAAACACCATATGCCTCTTCCTACGTACCAAATCTTACTAGAAGGTCATCTCCGCTAATTAGATAAGGTCGAACCCAGAATCAATAGGTCTTATTTTGGTTGTAACGTTAGGCTTAGGTAATTGGCTATCAAAGGAGGATCAGGTCGCTAGAGAAAAATGGCCGCAACGTTCATTCGACGGATGAAAGGACCATTCTCAACCCCAATTGTATACTGTCCAGATACTCTTGAATTTGGATTTGGTAATACATAAACACATCAAGCTCAGCATAACAATTTAGTTAAAAAGATAACCACCAAACTCGTTAAAGGGTATCACCTAAGCTCTTCTTCTTCTTCTTCTTCTTCTTTTTTTTTTCTTTTTTTTTAGCTTATGTCTCTAATTATACAAAGACAATGATCAAACCCCTTTTCTCGAAGCGTAAGCTCATCTTTATCAGGGCAATTTTTAGCAACCCAAAATAATTGAAACTCTCTTCTCGAATTGTAAACCCACTTTCACCGGGGCAATCTTTTAACGTTCCAACAAAATTACCGATGACTGGTACCCTTCCCGAAAGTGAAAACTAATCGTTATCAGGGCAATTTTTAGTAGTTTTTTTTTAAAAAAAATGTAAATGTTCGAAACCCCTTTTCTGAAACTTAGACCCATCCTCATCAGGGTGAGTTTTGATATCCCAAAAGAACGTCGTAATGTACATCCATCCTTACTAGAGCGGCCATCCTTCTAAGGGGAAGCCAAAATTACTTTAGGCGAAGGGAGAGGTTTTAACCTGTGTAACAATAAAATCGGTACGCATTTAGCATACCAAAATAAAGGCTCAACGGGCTTGCAAGTGATTGTGAAGCAAGGGTAGGAAATGGTAATTTAGAGAACTATACAAAGAAATGGTGCCTAAATCATTTTCTAGATTCAGCCTTATCCAGAAGTCACTTCGACGGGTAATCGGAAAGGTTCTAGTGCTCTTAGTGAGTTTTCATCTAATCCCCTAATTGCAACTAGTTTTTTTTTTTAGTTTATTTTCAAAATAGGCCGAATGTGCTCTGAACTTAGAAATTACATAGTATAGTCAAATAGTTTCACGTGATCTAGCTCTTAGAGAACAAATATATCTACCCCTTACTTAATTCAAAGTGGAATAAAACGCAGATTTCTAAAGTTAAGATCAAATCTATTCACAGTTGAGAACTACTTAGGCAGAGTCGAACTTTGAATCAGAGGTACCCTAATGAGGTGCAAACATGTCAGCATTTTGGGGTATAGCTTAACGCAAAAATATTTTTATTCTATTAAAAATGTATATGCACAAAAATTGTGTAGGCACAAAGAACCCTTTTTTTTTTGAATATGCACAAACTATGAGTTAAAAACCATGAACATGAAAAGATGCATGCAATAGTGTCGTGCATATCAGCAATGTGTGTAAGAAACTATACGTGCAAAACATGTGTAAAAAATAAATTGTATAGAAATGTGTACATGAAATACGTACAAAGACGTGTGTGCATGAAACACCTGCAAAAAATTATAATGCATGACAAACGATGTGCGTACATAAATTTACAGTGTGCATATAAACAATGTATAATGAAGGCACAAGTACAAATTATGGCACAACATGAGAATGGACGTTTATGATATGTGGTACATGTGCAAATGCATTATTTAGGCATGATAGTGATGCATGATAGTGATACATGATGTAAGATGAAAACAATTGGGCATGATAATGTGTACATGGATCGTGGGGTATGGCAAGACTCACATACATAGAAGTGCAAAATAATGTAATGAGATGGGATGAAAGTGGTTGCAAGAGACGAATGACATCTACAGGGTATGCATACTTGCATGGTATGAAAATGCCAGACATACATTGGTATATACAATGACTAACATAGACAACACAGGATTCATATATACATGGCATAATTCATGCATGATAATGCTTGTTCACAATATGGCACAAAAAGTGAAAGGTGCAAGGTGTCACGATGTGTATAATGCCCAGTCTAAAGATGTGTGCTAATGTGTGCACGTTATGACATGCAGTGATATATGTATGTTCCAGCATACAATGTTTATTTACATATGTAATGTGAGCATACTGATATATACATGCTATGATACATGGTAAATGCATTATGTTGACTATATATTATTTTTATTTTTTCTGTACATGTCATGGTGGTAGTATGTCTGTGCGTGCTATAATGCATATCGATACGTATCTTCGGGGACGCATGCCATATGTACTGGCTATGGTACATGATGGATGTCATGGATGTCATAATGTTAGTGTGAGTTGTGACAAGCGCTGCTATGTATGTATACGTAGGACAAATACATGTCATGTTCACATTCACAAATTATGATACAGGCAATTTTATATACAGAGTTCACAGGTTCTATTATTGTATGAAAAGAATTATACATGAGACAAAATGCATGTGTTTTGTTTACTATTATTACTGATAAAAAAAATGTACAAACACAAATACACACACAAGAAAAGAGTTCCTTCCAGCCCTATTTCTATCACACAGGAGGTCGTGCAGGCTCTTTCCCTAGGTAGGCTTGACCCATGGGTTAACGGGAAATCCAATGAGCACGTACACTCTCATTATTAAATGACCATGCAAATGAATTTTCGGCTATCGTGTATTTAAACAATCCGAATAAACCAAAACACGCCCCTCGGGGTATGAAAAATCTTTAAGGAGTGAACATTTAAATTTATTTGGATTTATTCAATACACAATAACCCACTACACAAGCAACGTATTATGGCGCATGCCCCCTAGTGGAAGTATCCATGTCCATTACATGGGTTTTGGTCCAAGGTGATGATATTTTAGGGCTACCCAAGCATGGTCCCTGCCAACGGGTCTAGCTCATCGCGAGCATAATGACCGATTGGGTCACCATTTGATATACCATATGGTACAAGGTTTGGGTTGGTGATTATCCTTAACACTTTCCTACATTGAGTGAATATATGGTCGTGCTTCGGGAATGCACCGGGGTTGTTAGAGGGACCAATCTAGCGTAATCTAAGGCTCTAATGGGACGTAATGCGAATTTTGAGAGAAAGCGAATTTATAAACCAAAACTTAATGGTAAATTTTAATCAAGGTATTTTCAAATCAAAGTCTCGAATAAGTCCCTAGTGGAGTTGCCACTGTGATGAGGGCCGAACCCCGTGGGCGCCCCTTGACCGCCCGCTTGAGGGCGATCGGGCAAGTGAGGTTCGTTGACAACATGCTACGAATTGCAAGTACGTCTATTTTGGACAACAAAGAGGTTTCATGGAGTCGCCACCCAATAAAATATTGGGAAAGTTCCTCTCACCTCGGAGAGCCTAAGACAGCGCATGTATCTATTTTGGGCCAACCAAAAGGGGTCTTGGAGGATGAACCTCTTTCCCTTGGAGCCTAGGATTTATTGAGTCATTTGGCAGGACGCAAGAGGGGTCTTGGAGGTCTTATTCCAATGAGTGATCGGATAGACCTCTCGCCTCGTTGAGCCCAAATACCAGAGATGGGTTCGGGACTTCTCATCTATTTCTACCTTGATTAATTTTACAATTAAGTTTTGAATTTATTAATTCTCTCTCTCTCCACATGATGCAATTTAATTAAGGCACAATTATCTATTGCTGAAAGCGATAAATAAATATATTGCTTAAAAATAAAAATAAATTAGATAACAAATGGGACAGAACAATCCCCCAATAAATAATAAATAAATAAAATTGGGATAGAACAATCCCATAAATAAATAAGTAAATAAATGAATAAATAACACATACGAAAGATTAAAATGTAACATACACAAATCGGGCTATTTATTTAGACGGGAACATTGGTTCCCGACTACTTGATTTATAAAAAAAGTATAAAATTCTCAAATCGGTTTAAATCTTAGTTTGGTATGAAAACGAGGATATTGATCCAGTTTTGTTAACAAATATTCGATTTAGTAAGAAACATTTATGTGGTGGTTCTTTTTAAACGCGGTCGAAATCCTTTATTATTACAGACCACAAGCGAATAAAAGAAAATGAAATAATAATTACATATTTCAAAAAATAAATAATAAATAAATTCTAATCTACTTGTTCCGACCATGCTTCTCAGACGAGCCACATGCCTCTCGCATTGCGGTCAAGACAGAAAATGATATTGGTTAATAATGAATAAATAAATAATTGAATAAATAAACAAATAAATAAACAAATAATTGAATAAAGTAAATTGATAATTAAATGAATATAAAAAGACAAATGATAATTATAACGATTGATGCCAATAAAAAATAATAATGCTAATAATAATATCATAAAATAATAATGAATAATAATAATAATAATAATAATAATAATAATAATAATAATCACAAAACACAATAATAAATAATATTAACTAAATATATACAATAATAATAAAAAATCAAATAACAATAACAAAAATCATGATAATAATAAATAATGCAAAATAAACATTAAACTAAATAATATCAATAACAACAATATAAATATAACACAACAATATTAATAATAAATAAATCAAATAATAATAATAACAATAACATTAAGAAATAATAATATAAAAACAGAAAAAATGAATGAGACTAAAATTTAATAATAATAATAATAATAATAATAATAATAATTATTATTATTATTATTATTATTATTATTATTATTATAATAACATAATATCAATAACTACAAAATGAATATATAATAATATAATAATATAATAATAATAATAATAATAATAATAATAATAAGAAATAATATGAAAACAGAATAATAATTAATAGTAAATATAATAATAATAATCATAATAATAATACCACAATAATAATAAAACAAACATAAATTAAGTAACATCAACAACAAAAATATTAGTATAATACAATAACATTAACAATACATAAATCAAATAATAATAATAATAATAAACACAATATAATCTCAATAAACATAAAATAAATATATAATAATAATAATAATAATAATAATAATAATAATACAGAATATTAAATAATAATAATAAATAATAATAATAATAATAATAAGATTAATATTAATATTAATATTAATATTAATATTAATTAATTAATAATAATAATAATAATAATAATATATTAAAATGAATAAATAAAAAATGGGACTCACCTCACTGGAGACTCGCCGGAGCAGCCGTTGAGGACACCTCCACTACAGCCGGGTAGATCGCGTCACCGGGAGTCGAACGCCGGTGGTCACGCGCCGGGATATCGCCGGATCTGGCCGAAAACCGCATGCGACGTTGCTGCCCCTCTCTCGCCGATCAGCTCCACGCCGGCAGTTGGGGATGGTCGGTCGGTGCCAGAGGCTTCATCCGGCCGCCGGGAGCACGCCGGTGGGGCGCGTGTGGCTCTGCGCCGCCATGGCTGGTTGGCGCCACCTCTTCTTCTTCCTCCCTTTTTCTTTCCCTTTTTCGGCGTCGTGGCCTGCGTCTGGTCTCCCTCTTGGTCCTTCTCTTCTCCTCCCTTATTCCTTTCTTTTGTTTTCTATTTCAATTCATTTCTTTTGTTTTCTTGCTCTCCCTTTTCTTTTCTTTCTCTTTTCTTTTTCTTCCTTCTTGCTTTGCTCGGCCTCTCCTCTATTCTTTCTCTTTTCTTTTTGTTTTTCCTCTTTTTTTCTTTAGCCGAGCTCCCCCTTAAACCCTATTCATTCTTTTCTTTTTATACTTTAAAAATTAGGGTTAGTTTTTGGATAACCTAATAATTTCCTCCATTTTCCATTCTTTTAATTTTTCAATTTTAACTAATTAGCATACTTAAATTACTACCCATTAAATTAATTAAACATTCTACTAATTAATCTATTTAAATTATCATATATATTTAATCTAATTAAATCCTATATTTATTTTTTATTTCTTTTTAAATGCATTTTAATTACCCAATAATATTTACTTAACTAATAATTTATCTTACAATACTAACTAATTAAATTAACCTAATTTTTAATTTAACCTACCTATTATATATATATATATATTTTTTTGGAGGAATTATCAAGGACCCAAAATTGCCATTGCCATCGCCATTTTTTTAATTAATTTTTTTTAACATTAAACCAGACTCGGGACCCGGTGTCTACAGTATGCTTATATTGCATGAATGTATGTTTTATGTGGTATCTGTGTGGTGACACCCTGACTCATACGGCATCTCACTCCGATTCGGATGGGATCGCCTACGTATGGGTAGGGGGTGTTACATTCTTTCTCTCTTTAATCACTTGCATACAATAACCAAATAAAACCCATATCAACCCATGCAAAACTGCTGAACAACTAAATATAAACCCAGAAGAAGATAAAGATGAAGAACCCAAATACAACAACTTACCTTGGAAACTTAGCTCTAAAACTCTTAAAACACAACTCAAACTTGGAGGAATCAATACCAGCAAAAACTAGAGAGCAGATGAAGAAATGAAGAGAAGTAAGAGGGAGAAATGTGATAGACAAGAAAGGAAGAATTCTGTCTCTTCCCTCTCTCTTACTTTTAAATCCTCAACATGCACACACTCACTTATCCACATGGCACACATGCATTGGACCCCTTATTCCACTAGCTACACTTTTGCCATCTGCTCCATACACAACTCTTTAAGTCCTTACAAATTACCAATTGGCCACTAATAAAAATTCTTCTCTTAAAACTTTAATTAACTTTTCAATTAAGCCCTTAATTCTCTTGCATAAATTACCAAAATACCCTTAATGTCCAATTAATCTTGCTATTTCAAACTAGGCCATATTTGGGATGTGACATCTAGGGCCTTTATTATGCTTTACAGGTCAATCACTTTGGGCCCTACTACAGGTGGGTCCACTACTGTAGGGGGATCCTCTTTAACAGGTCCTTATTCACCTTGCCCCCCAATAGGAGTAGCAAGTTATTGCCCAGCAAGTGGCGTTAGAGTACCAGTAAGGTTCCCCATCATTGTCATTATTCGGGCCTCAAACTCTTCCATCCTCTACCCACTTCTTCAGCAATCATTGCACTTTTGGTGGGTTAGCCATACTCATTTCTGCTGAGATTTCTGAAGAGTATGTTTCACTACTGTCTGAAAGTGAATCTAAACCCCAATCTGATACTAGCTCTGCTTGTTTGAAGAATGGATTCCTTCTTAGTCGACCGTCGGGACCTCTAGACCACTTGGATGAATCTATGATGGCTGCAAAATACACATTGTTAGGATGATGGATGATTGAAATGCAATGCATAGCCGTGCTGATGCAGCATAGACAAACACACGCAAGCAAATAGATCCTTCTAACCTTTTCTCTCCCACACACGAGGTAGTGCAGTATCTTTCCTAGGTGGGTTTTATCCAAGGGTTAACAGGGAACCCATTGTACACGTAAAGGGCACGGCAAAAATTGGCAGCATAACTCCTCTTATCTAATGCACATACATATGGGTTTTGGCCATTATGTATTTAAACACTTCAATTAAATTAAGATGGGCCCACCGGGCCATGAAACCCTTTGATGAAAGACCATTTAATTTAGCTGATTTGTTCAATATATAATGGCCTACATAGCAAGCATAATATTACGGTACATTTCACTTAGGGAAAGTATTTATTATCATTACATGAGCTTTAGTCAAAGGTGATGATACTTTAGGCCTACCCAAGCATGGTCCCTGCTAATGGATCTAGATCATTACGAGCATAACGACCAATCGGGTCTCCATTTAATATACTAAGAAGTATTAAGCTTGAGCTGGTGATTATCCTTAACACTTTCCCACATTGAGTGAATGTAGGGTTGTCCTTCAAGAACGCATCGGGGTAAGAAGAGGGACCATCTGGCATAGTTCTAAGGCTCTAGCATGCAATTTTTTGAAAAGAGATAGGATTTTAATTTGTAAAAGCTCAATTATATATATTAACCAAGACACTTTTGAAGTGAAGTCTCAAAGTCACCACTATGACGCACGCTAAACCCGCTAAGGTTCTCGGAGGGCACACTTTTAGAGTTTGAGAGGGTGTTTGCGTCTAGATCTTGGGCAACATTAGATATTATGGAATTCCTACCCAATAGAACATTGGGAAAATTCATCTAATCCCATGAAATCTTTAGGCACCTTTGATGTATTTTGGAGTCGACACCCAATTCATAAGAAATTATAAAAGTTTATCTAACCATAAGGTCTAAACTAGAGAGTAGTTCGGAACTCCACTCTTATTAATGTCTCGGTTAATTATCAAGAAGCTTTTAACAATTAATTTTCCAACTCCCATCTCACACGGTCATGTATTAAGATTTAAAGTGCACATCAAGCATCGAGAAAGCGATAAAATAAGTAAAATACAGAACAAATTACAAAATAAAATTGGGACAAAAAATACAATCCCCCAAAATATAAAAATAAATAAACAAATAAATAAATGAGATACAAAAAATGGTGTATTTATTTGGAATAGGAATATTGATTCGTTTCTGCACACATAAAAAATTGAAGAATATTGAGAAAATCGGGATGAATGATCCCATTTTGAGAAAATTAACTCTTCTTTTAAAAGTGAATTTTTTATTGATTGAAATGAGGACATTGGTCCTATTTTATTAGAAACACGCCCAATTTATTAATATAAATATTTTTGTGATTTTCCTTCGATTTTACGTGCATAAAATGAAATAAGCTTATTACAAATTACATGGTAAAATAAATAAAAAGCAAAATAACTATAAATAACAAAATAGCAAAATGATAAATCAAACTAAAAAGAAGCCTTCTCGATCTCCCCATTTGCTTGTAAAAATGCTCAAATAAGGAAAAAAAAATAAGGATTGTAGACAAAATAAAATTAATGTTAGCAAAATAAATCTAAAAATCAAATAAAGCAATAAAAATAAATATTATCACATAAAATAATAAAAATAAATATTACATGACAAGAAAAAATGATATTAAGATCATGCAAAAAATACATCACGTAAATATGGATCGAAAAACATTAAAAACGAGAGAAAACGAGCTAAAAGGCATAAAAAGAAAAAAAAATGGTGAGGTGCGGCCACCCCACGAGGGGCGGGCTGGTTGCCCCTTACCTCCTTCCCACCCCTCAAGGGCTGGAAAGAAACAAAGACGAAAAAAATTATTTTCTTCAAATTTCCATCAAAACAACACTATTTTAAAAGATTTTCACATATTATAACATGATTTTCATGCAAGAAACTTAAAATAACATCTAAATATACAAATTAAAACAAGAAATAAACAAAATATCACATATTAAAAAGCTTCAAAGTGTTCATCAATGGTGGAAATAAAAGGTGAGAGAGGAAATTTAAAATAGAATTCTTTACCCTCGAAATTTTCAATTTAGAAAAAGTAGAACGTGAATTGTTTTCCTTATTGAAAATCCACAAGAATCAAATTAAATAACCAAAAATAACTCAAGCTTTCTCACTCTAAAAACTCAAGAAATGTTTGAAAAGAACAAAAGAAGTCTTTGTCTCAAGAAAAGAAAATCAATTTCCCTATTTCAAGCACAATCTTTGTATCAAAGGTTCAAACTCTGATAAAAAAAAAGAGAGGAAAAATCATTTATTTTTTCATAAGGAAAATCAAAATTATCGAATGTTGCTTGTTTCCCTTTTCTCTTTCTCTAAAAAACTATTTATATCTTTTTAAATTAAACTTAGAGATTTTAGGAAGAAATTAAGTTAATTAAATCCAAACTTCCTATTTTCAAACAAAAATCTGGAATTATCTCTCAAAAATCCCGAAAATCAGTGTTGGAATCCCATTCAAAATCAAATTCCTTGATTTTCAGGGGCCAAAAATCCAAAAATGCCAGATGGGGAAGAAGATGATGGGGGGCAGTATAGCCGCGAGGGGTGGCCTCGCGACACGCACGCGCGAGGGGCTACCTTGCACTATGCGGAAGCGAGGGGCGCTCCCTCACACAGGGGATGGCGCAAGTGCGAGGGCCACCCTCGCACTGCACTCCCCTGCGAAGGGCGGGCATGAGGGGCGGCCTACACACGTCAGCAACTTTTTTTTTTTCAAAAGGAACTTAACACGGAGATATAACTTCCCACCTTCTTGCCTATGAACATGCATTAATTTTATCACTGAATCACCCTGATTTAGGCTGCCTCAGGACCCTGTGTCTACAATCATCCCTATTCTGTAACACCCCCAACTCCCACACATAGCATATAGAGGAAAACGTAGGCAGAGAGTTACGGTGAGTGGAAGGTGCTACCAGACAAACACACTCTTAGCCATAACAGAAAATAGAACAATAAAATTTCTAACATCAGAACCTCAAAGACATACACAACCTAAACTTATATCACCAACACATTATTATTCGCACTAGAGAAAATTACAATCCAACATAAATGCCACATAAATGAAACTTAACTACATCCCAAAAACTAAAACAATTTCCTATGAAACTTCTACCGACTCGTTGGCCAAAGTTACAGCGGATCGCTCGAACCAAACTCCCATCTCCTAACCTGCACGGAAAACACCCGTGCTAAGCAATAACGGTTAGTGAGGCTAAACGAATAATAACCAGCTACTCACAGTGGCTGTTAAGAACAAACACATGCATAAGTAGTATACATATACAAAAGCATAAAGGAATACCGGCTAAAGTTATCACAAATTCATATCATTATTCTCATACGAACACTTAAGCAATTTCACACGCATATGCATTTTATAGACCATATCCAGAAATACTTTATTACTCTTTAACCACGAACACATTATACGCACTCATCATTTGTCTAAATCACTTAATTAACCATATTAATAGCTATATCTCATAGGTTACCATAAATATATTTTACTAGTTAGAAAATATTGAGTCTTATCAAATGCCACTATTATGAATATTTCCAAAATCATACCTATTACAATATCGTTACTTAAGTCAAAACATTACATTGTTCACAGCTAAACAAAAACCCATAAGTCTTGAGATTTGGTTCGGGCTTGAAATAAATACTCCAAGCTTCCTACATACCCCTATGATTGGGAAATCAGAACCACGTAGCTCTACAGAAAATCATAAAATACATATATTCCAGAATTAATCCTAACTCGTTCTATAATTCCAGTTATTTATATCATGCATACTACTTTGTTATTCCATACTTACCAAGCATTACTTAGTTACTGTATTCAGTAAAACCAACAAATAATGCACATAAATTACTTACTAATATACTTACAATAGTTACCCCGGCAACGGTCTAGAAGGCAGATAACATATAACATACCTGTATTCTCATTTCAAACATATAAACGAATACATTCATAGAATTCATTTACTGAATAACTGACCATAGCAATTACACATATCAATTACTTCAAAAATGCTTTACAAATAACTTAATAAAGGCAATCATACTCCTAACTTTTAAACAGATTGATGACATACAAATTCTTATGCATTCAATAGTTATTCACACACCTTCATTAGATTAAACATTATTCGCTGTACCTCTTTTCATTTAACTGACATTAGGTTCAGATGCAAAGCATTTAGGTATTCGAAGATACAACACAATTCCACATAGGTGTCCATAAAGGATCCAGAACATTTAAGTGCGTAAAGCACAAGCTCAATATATCAACAAACACTTTCGAATGCTTATTCACATAATTTTATGCACATCATCACAGAACTTTTCACTTTATTCACATTCTTTTATTCTTTTAATTGCCTGCTAAGTCAAGGGGGTGGATAAGCGAGTGAACAGAACACATTGGGGTACCCGAGGGTACAATCGAAAAGCAACATCTTTAATTTTCTCATTCGAAAGTGTTTTCACATTGGGGGATCTTAAACAAGATCTGTACACATTAAGGATCGTGAGGATCCAAACGAGGACCTGATCAGGGTCCAAAACCAAAGGGGCTGCAGCTATCAGAACTCTATAAGCATGCCTATCTATCCACGACCGAATACGCAGGCTAAAACACGTTTTTTTTATTTTTATACTTAGAACATTCCTTTATAATCACATAGGCACATGCATTCATATACTTGCATATCATTTGCTCTACTTACATTTATTATATTTATATGAACATATTAAACATAACCATAACATTGGGCAGCATGCACTCATTTAAACTTAATAAATAAGTTTGCATTACCTTATACATATACATTCAAATAATAGTAATAGATAACATTCCCACATATTTCAATTATTACAACAAATAAGAACATTTGAATAATTTCTATTTAAAGTCATGTTTGCATAACATAAGTGAGAAACCATGCAATTAGGAACTTAGCAAAAACATTTTTAGGCAAAAGGGTCTATTGCGCTCGCGACGGGTGTCGCGCTAGCCACGGAAGTATCCCAGGCGAGCTGTCACTAGTCGTGCTCAATGTCACGACTCGTGAAGGCAAAACTCATCAACATATCGAAAGAACAAAGGGCAGGCAAATGGAGGAGAGGAAGCTATCACGAGTCGTGCTCATTGACACGACTCGTGTTCCTTTTCATGACTTGTGTTCCACCACCACTACTCGTGATAGCCAAAATCATGCCGAGTCGTGATGATTGTCACGACTCAGATAGATCCTTCGCTGAGAGCTAAAAGCTCAGCTATCTACGAGATGCTGGAATTGCTAGCTCTGTCACGCTCGTGACAGGGTCGCGCTCACGATAGAGTCGCATTTTTCTAAATCTCCAAAATTCTGTAGAAATCCTTTTCTTCCAAAATCATGCCCAAAACTCCCATTCAAATCAAACTTCAACACAACACAAATCATTCATTCAATATTAACACAACACCCAACTTTTATACTGTTAAACATAATTAAATCATGTTACTCACATCATCAAAATCCCCAATTAACCAAAACTAGAAATTTATTGCATAAACTCATAAATTTCCCAAACCTCAATTCCTTTGCTCCTATTAGCTTCCTTGGTTGATCATTCTCGCTCCCAGACTCATGCAAGGTCTTTCTCATCCAAAATCCTCATCAATCACGCATACGCAAACACAAAACACAAATCTAGGTCAAAACCTAATCAAGAAGAAATAAAAGAAAAATTAAAGCTTATAATCCACCTTACCTTAACAGTCTTCACTTAAATCTCTTGAACTAACAAACTTGATCATCTAAATCTTGAGGCTTGATCTGAGATAGAGCAAATAACATTGATGCAAGAGGAAGAAGAAGAAGAGGAAGAAGAAGAAGAAGAAGAAGAGGAAGAGGAAGAGGAAGAGGGAAATGTGGGAACAAGAGAGGGGAGAGCAGTTTTTCTGCCCTCTCTCTCCTTCTCTCTCTTCTTTTATACTTCTTCTAATTCCTTGCCACATGTCACCTTGTAATTGGTCCAATCTAGATATTTTGTCAAATTCTCTTTTCAATCCCTCAGCTCGTATATCCTCATACATAGACACTTATAACTTACTAATCCTTCTCATTGGCCTATTAAATTAAATCTCTATTCTTTCAATCAAGTCCAAATTCCACACTTCACAATTTACTATTGGCCGCACTTGCTGAAACCTTGACATTAATTCTTAAATTGTCCATTTAGCATACCTAAGACTTCAACTTCCACAACGTTGGTCACCACTTATCCTTAATGTGCACAAATCCTTTTAGGGTATTTTTCGGGTTGTTACAATTATTCCCTCGTAAAAGAATTTCGTCCTCGAAATTCACATACATCGAAAAAATCCGAAGACTAAACACGAATTCACTATCATTTTCACTGATCATTTCTATACCATCATATAACATCTACTTTCTACACTTATAACACATACCTTTCACTCATTTCCATACACTTTACTTTTAACATACTCACTTGCTATTACTTATTCTCATCACTATACTCTCAAACCACTTCTTGTTAATCGAGATGACTATACAAATCATAACTTTTCCTTGTCCATAACTAAACTCAAACTCGTAAAATTGACTTAAATAAACCTTATACTTATATTTTCATCATCTTACGTCCAATTCAATCATATTCATCAGAACAATCATTACTTTTACCACCAATCAGAAACCAAAGCACATACACTTCATATACAAACCATTTACTTACAATATTTTGCTACATGATTCCTAAATACTCAAAAACATCCGGCACACATGCTACTTCTGTAACACCCCCATACCCCTAGAAGGATATCGGGGCGCCACGCGGACACTTACGTATACATGTACGTACACATACACTAGTGGAAGCGATAACATTATACACATCCATTTAAGAATAATAAAATAAAATAATACTACACTAGGGCCCAACATGCAATTCATATTACCTACATATATACATTTATCTCTATACATGTTCATATTACAATCTGTTTCCATTTAACTTTATATATACATTTAAATGTGATTCTTTTACTTTTATTACATAATGATGTTACTCAAAACATCACCAACTCTATCTCTAACTTATACAAAAAAGATATAGCAAAACTTCCTAGTGGCCTTGACCCGTAGATGCCTGCTCTCACTGGTCCGAACCTGTCAACCTACACGAAAACAAACATCCGTGCTAAGCGATAACGCTTAGTGGGGATGAAATAATGCAAAGGACTTCTTTCCGAAGTCACACATAAATCACACATTTCACATGACAAAATCAAATATCACATGCATAAACTTTTCACACGTGTACAAATCATTTATTCAAAGCAATTCTTTTAATCATCTCAAGTTCACTACACAATATTGGTGTAAGCACCGTGTCCTAGAGCGGTCCGGATCGGAGGTTACCCTATGACGAAATCAATGTTCAAGGCCTGTACGGGAGGCTGAAGTTGGAGGTTTTAGTCCCGCGTTCCATGAGAAATGAGGTTTTTCTACACTTCAGGGGCATAGGGGGAGAAAACGGGAGTTTTCTGAGTCAAAAAGTTTTTTTGTCCTCCACAGACGGCCAGCCCGTCTGTGGAGGTAGCCCGTCGCTTCGAGTCACCGACGGCTCAGGGTATTTTCCGACGCCCGTCGGAAAGTCACCGCCCCTGTCAGGAGCCGCCTGGTTTCCCGGAGCACACAACCGTTCCGACGCCCGTCGGTGGATGTGGCAGGGCCGTCGGAAGTGTCCTTGTGTCAGTAGGATTCTTCCGACGCCCGCCCCTACGCACCGACGCCCGTTGGTCGTGTCTGGCTATATAAGGTCCGGATTTTCACTTCAAAAGGGTGGAAAAATTTTTCAGAAGAGGAAACTCTGCCAAAATTCGAGCACGTTTTCTCTCTCTTCCAAAAACACCTTTTTCCAAAGAACTTTACTTAATCAAGGATCAAATCAATCAAAGGAACTAAAAAGCTAATTAGTTTTCTTTAGATTTTGACTCCTAAATCGATTTTTTTGAAGGATCAGAGGTGAAATAGCTCATTTTCTCTCTCTAATCTTTCATTCTCTTACTTCTCGTGGAACGCGCGGGGATCTAACCGACACCAAAATCTTACCCAAAGCGACTATCTGAGGGTAAATATTCCGGATTCTCTCTCCATTTTCATCTCATATTTAATTATTTATCATTTATTTATTCATTCCGTGAAATTTTTGAATACCTGTCATTACTTTTCTTCATTTTGACTCCCTCATCTCCTTCTTGGATAAAACTTGTTTTTTGATCTCAAAAGGCCCTTTTCTCTTTTCTGTTTTCCGGAGACAGAGGTGACCGACGGGTCATCTTTATGACCGACGTCCGTCGGTCACCCACCTACAGACGCCCCTTCTTGAGTGACGAACGGGCATATCGAATAACTAAACCGACGCCCGTCGGTCAACCAGGAAAGGCCGTCGGTGGGTCTGCCTCCACTTTTTTTTGATCATTTTTCATCTCTATTCAGTCTCTTCGATTTCTTATGTGTTAATTTTATGAATGTTAACATCTCTTAACTTTTTGTGAGTGTATGTTGGTCCTCTTGGATAATTCCGAGCTTGAGCGGCTGCCTACCATGCATGGTGGATTTCGTCCGGTTTAGTTTTCTTAAACCTCTTGATTTATTTCTCTCGCCTATTCATTCATTGATTATTTTATATGTATGAATAAGCTCTTTTTATCCTGTTAAAAGTAAAAATAGGCCAACAATTTGTACTTAAATAAAAGTGAGTTTTGTATAAAATGCAAAAGGGTCCAACGCCCTATTTTCATCCAAATAAAGATCATCACATATAAAATATCCCATTTTTGATAATGATGCATGCAAGGACCAAAGTTCTCAAAATAAACAATGCCCCGATTTGTGTATGAATCGCACATTTATAAAGGGAGTTGTATTCCGCTCCTTGTATTATTGTAATTTATCGCTTTGATATTTATTCTGCCCATTTTCTGCTTTCCGAATGTGAATAGATGCGTTTTTTAATTAAACTGCATAGTGTGGAGAGAGAGCGAACTAATGACATTAAAATTTGATCATAAACTAATTGAGGTAGAAATAGATGAGAAATCCCGGACCCAGCTCTGGTCTTTGGGCTCGAGAGGTTAGAGGTTATCCTTCAAGATACTTCTTGAGTCACGAGATTTTAGCGCTAATCCTAGGCCTCATGGCTCAATATGGATAAAAAGCGCAGTCTTAGGCTCTCCGAGGCGAGAGAAACTTTCCTAATGTTCTATTGGGTGGCGACTCCATGAAACCTCCGTGTTGCTCAACATAGACGCACTTGCGATTTATTGCAAGATGCCAACGGACCCGCAAATGCCCCGGTCGCCCACGTGCGGGCGGTCCGGAAGGGCGGCGCTCGGGATCCGGCGCGCGTCACAGTGGCGACTCCACTGGGGACGTTTATGGTTCGAGATTTCGATTTGAAAATACCTTTCTTAACATTTATGATTAAAATTTAATTCATAAATTCGCTTTCTCTCAAATTTGCATTTGCATATCATTAGAGCCTTAGAATACGCTAGTTTGGTCCCTCTTCTAGCCCCGGTGCGTTCCTGAAGCACCTCCTCATTTTCACTCAATTTGGGGAAGTGTTAAGGATAATCACCAGCCCAAGCCACGTACCTCAATGGTATATCAAAATGGTGACCCGATCGGTCGCTACGCTCGTGATGAGCTAGACCCGTCGGCAGGGATCATGCTTGGGTAGCCTCAAAGAAACATCTCCCTTGTCCAAAGCTCATGTAATGGCTGTAGTCACTTTCCACAGGTAAAATGAACCTTAAATCTCATGCTTGCTGTATGGATCCTTACGTATTGGACGAATCCAAATATCTCGCTCGGTAACCTAGTCAAAGGCTATCATGCCCCGGTAGGACCATGTCGAAATTTATGGACCGTCCGAATACGTAACGATCATTATCCATCCGCTTGTACATTAGCATAGGAGTGTTATGCTGCCGGTTTTTTCGCCGCGCACCATACGCGTCCATTGGGTCCCTCGTTGACCCTTGGGCTAATCCCACCTAGGAAAGAGACTGCACGACCACGTGTGTGGGAGAAACAAGGGTGGAAGGACTTACTTGCTTGCTTGTGCTCTGTAAATGTTGCATATCACGATCATGCATTATACCTACATTTCATGCATCATTCTAACTTTTGTCCCTGCAGCCATCATAGATCTGCCCAGGTGGACTAGATCACCGACCGGACGACTAATCCGAGTTCTTACTCCTGAGCTGTCAGATAGAGAGGGTCTGCCGGAGATTTTATCAGAAGTAAGTGGCACAGTATCTCAGATGGCAAACTCACCCAGGGGGGAAGATGCCACCAGGGCCATGATTGCCGAAGAAGTGGGCCGTCGATTTGAAGAATTCGAGGGCAGGATGATGAATATGTTGGCCGCCTTGACGCAGCAGAATGCTCAGCCGAATGTTCCCCAGAATCCTCCTCCTCCTCCTCCAGTGAGACTGAATGAGCCTGAAGAAGAAAGGGTTGAAAGGCGAGAGGAGCCCGTTAGGCCACCACCGGTAGAGTTGAGATCAGTGGCTTTGGGAGAGCTGAGAAGAAGGCCAGTGCTGAGAATTGATGACGATAGAGATATCGAGGATGATAGGTTGAGCATGGCATCCGAAAAGGGGAAGGCACCTCAGGCTGATGATTTTATCTTGAAAAAGATGGAAGAGAGGTTCGAGGCCATGGCTCGTATGATAGGCAGAGCTCACGGGATGAATCCTGAGGATAGGGAGCTGGACGGAGAGGACCCGATCCCTTATAATTTCAAGATGCCGGATGTGCCGAAGTTCGATGGTACTTCTGATCCTACTGCATATGTGAAGCAATATTCCCTGGTCATGAAGGGGACCACATTGTCTAAGAAGCAGAAAGTGGAATACTTTTGTCTGAGTCTGACCTCTCATGCCATAGATTGGTATCACGGCCTTGACCGCCGCACTAAAGAAGATTGGGATCTGCTTACTGAGGAGTTTCTGAAACAGTACGACTGTAATACCAGAATGGAGGTGACTCTGAAAGATCTTGAGCTGCTCCAACAGAAGGCCGGGGAATCCTTCCATGAGTACCTTACCCGATGGCGGAACCGAGTAATGGAGATGCGCCGAAAGCCTGATACCCAAGATCAGATTCGTCTTTTCATTAAGAACGCGAGCCCGTACTTGAAGGAGGGACTGAGGATGAAGGGGTTAAAGGACTGGGAGTCTCTCAAGGATATAGCCATCGAAGCAGAAGGGGAATTTTTGACCCGAAAAGCTAACAATGATAATTTTGCCAAAAGGGCTAACCCCGGTCAAGGAGCCAGTAGGCCGGCAGGCCCCAGTAACAGCACTAGAAGAATGGGTGAAGTGTCTGCTACTGAGGTAGCCACCCAGAGGAAGTTTTCGAACTTGGGGAGACCATTATCCTGGGTCTTGAAGAGACTGATGAAGGAGGGAAAATTGCATCCTCTAACTCCTAGACCTGCTTTAACGCAAGGGAAACCGGGACATAAGGACAACGAATTCTGTGCATTCCACCAGCACTCGGGCCATATCACTGATAAATGCAAAGCACTTCGGCACTCCATTCAAGATTTGATCGATAGCAAGCAGATCTCTGACCCTGAGAGGAGAGAAGTTGAGAAGAAGCCTGGTTATAATGCCGTACCCCCACCTGTGTTTATGATCCAATCTAGCCTGCCAGAGTGGTACGTACTACAAGATCTGTATGGGAATGAGGAATCTGCTGTCGGTAATTCCGAGGATGAGAAGGAGAGAGCAGTTGTGGCGACTCTAGATTGCTGGTCTAGCAGTGAGAGTGGTGGAGAAGCCGAGGGTGAAGAAGGATTGAACCTTGATCTGTGGGGCTCCGATGGAGAAGAGGGAGAGGTAAGCGCTGTCACTAGAAGTGGAAGGGTGATCCCCGAGATTGCAAAGCTACCTGAGCCGGTACAGCCATTGGCAGGAAAAGAGCCAGAGGAGGAACAGATTATAAAGCAATTGAAGAAAACCACAGCTCAGATATCCATTTGGGATTTGTTGAGGCAGTCCCCCTCTCATAGGCAGAAGGTGGTAGAGGCTTTGGTTGAGGCCACAGTTGCCACCACTATTTCCCCATCAGAGCTTTTGGGTCTAATCAAGGGAGGATCCGAGGAGAGGTTGATCTTTTCCGATGCTGACTTACCGGCAGAAGGCCGTAATCATAACCGACCCTTATACATTAAGGCGCAGATTAGCGGCAAGCACACTGCTTGCGTTATGGTGGATGATGGGTCTTCTATCAACGTATGCCCTTTGATAGCTTTGCAAGCGTTTGGCTTAAGCGAGGATATGCTCAGCGGATCCGACCTGACTATCACGGCCTACGATAACTCGAGGAGGCAAGCCTCGGGAACCTTCAAGACCTTGGTCAAGACAGGACCTATCGAAGTGGAAGTTGAATTTGTGGTTCTGCCCATTCCTGCTAATTTCTCGGCTTTGCTAGGGAGACCCTGGTTTCATAAATTAGGAGGAGTGCCATCCACACTGCATCAGATGATAAAATTCCCGCACGAAGGGGAGGTGGTGACTATCAAGGCGGCCAGGGAAAACCAGGTCTCAGCGCTAGAAATTGCCAATCAGCCATTCAGTGGTTTCCATGTATCTATGATAAAGGAAGAGCACGGATCAGGAGATAGCCCGGCTGTGGTTAGTATGATGAAGAAGATGCACTATCTTCCGGGGGGCTGGATTGGGTAGAAGCTCCCAAGGGCTGCAGACCGCGATCACCACTCGAGGGCAGAAGAACCGGAAAGGTCTGGGGTACAGAGGTGGTTTTGGCAAGAAGAGAGTAACGGACAGGATCTCCCACATTTCCGAAAGCTTTGTCCCCGCATCCTCAGTATGTGCTTATACTGGTGAAGATGAACCGCAGTGGGTAGATGGGAGGATTGTCCCTGGCTTTGAGATTTTTAATGATGTGTATGACTGGCACATCGGATTTGTCAAGACCGCTGAAGGCTTTTGGGATGAAGAAGTCATGACTCGGGGGATCACTTGGGACAAGTGCGAGCTTGAGGAGGTTGTTACTGAGAAGATGGTAGCTGCCAGGCTGAAAGGAAAAGGGAAGATAGCAGATTTAGAGCTGGAAATGGAGGATTTGAAGATTTCTTCCGACAAGCCTGAAGGGCCTCTGCTAGATCAGAAAGTCAGTAAGCAAGCTGCAACAGCGTCAACCTCGGGAGCGGCAGAGGAAGACTCTAGCCTAGATCGTCTTTTTATTCCAGAACTTTTTTATGATGTAAATGATAACAATAATATTATCAATAAGATGAACAATTTCACTTATTTGTGCGATGTTTCTGATGATTTCAACATGCATGATCATGATCATATTCCATCAATTTTTAACATTGACTCTACTGGCACAACGCCTTTCAATCTTGGAACTTCGGAAAATCCGAGAGAAATTCTAATAGCATCAAACATAACTCCTGAGGAGAGAAAAATTTTGAGAGAATAATAACAAAACATGAAAAGGTCTTTGCCTGGACCTACGAGGATATGCCAGGGATTGACCGAGCCGTAGCGGAGCATGCCATCCCGACTTACCCAGATTGCGGGCCGGTGAAGCAGAAGTTGAGAAGGCTAAGACCAGAATGGGCTGACAAGGTTAAGGAGGAAATCCGACAGCAGATCGAAGCTAAGTTTCTGATGGAAGTCCAGTACCCTACTTGGCTGGCGAATGTGGTTCCTGTGGCTAAGAAGAACGGAAAGGTCAGGGTGTGCGTGGATTATCGAGATCTTAACAAAGCCTGTCCTAAAGATGATTTTCCACTACCCCATATTGATGTATTGATAGACAGTGCCGCCAATTGCGCGATGTACAGCTTTGGAGATGGATATGTGGGCTACAACTAGATCCTGAACAAGATAGCTGACCGGGTTAAAACTGCCTTCATCACAGAGTGGGGTACCTATGCCTATCGGGTTATGCCTTTCGGCTTGAAGAATGCAGGGGCCACATACCAGAGGATGGCGACCAAGATCCTAAGCGACCTGATTCACAAAGAAGTGGAGGTGTATGTTGATGATATGATGGTCAAATCAGCCACCCGAGAGGGACACTTTGAAGCTCTGGAGAAATTCTTCACCCGGATCGACAGGTATAATCTGCGACTTAATCCCAAGAAGTGCATTTTCGGGGTGACTTCAGGAAAGCTGTTGGGACATGTCGTCAGTCAGAGGGGGATAGAAATTGACCCCGATAAGGTGAAAGCTATCAGAGAGATGCCTGTGCCACAGAAGGAGAGAGATGTAAGGAGCTTCCTAGGCAAGCTGCAGTATGTTAGCCGGTTTATTGCAAAGCTCACTTCGATATGCGAACCTGTTTTTAAGCTGCTTAGAAAGAACCAGCCCGTAGTCTGGAATGAAGACTGTCAGAGAGCCTTTGATAATATCAGGAAGTACCTGTTAAATCCGCCAGTACTAAGACCTCCGCAACCTGTCAAACCGCTTATTCTGTACCTGGCAATAGAAGACGGTTCAGTGGGCGCCATGATGGCTCAAGAGGATGAATTTGGTGTGGAGTTTGCAGTTTATTACCTCAGCAAGAAGTTTCTGGCTTACGAAATAAAATATGCTGAAGTGGAGAAGATCTGCCTTGCAGTGATTTGGGCATCGAAGAAGCTAAGGCATTACTTCCACTCATACAGGGTTCAGGCTGTAGCCAAGCAGAATCCTTTAAGATATTTGCAGGAGGCGCCATCTTTGCTTGGAAAGATGGGGAGGTGGCTGCTCTTGCTACAAGAGTTTGATGTGCAATACATCACCCGCAAGACTATTAAGGGGCGAGCTGTAGCCGAATTTCTTGCTGAACATCCTATCCAAGGGGACACCCTCGAATTTACCTTTCCTGATGAGAGCATAAACACGATTTCTGTTCAAGGATGGCAGTTGCATTTTGACGGGGCGGTAAACAACAAAGGAGCCGGAGTCGGAATCATCCTGACAACCCCAGATAATGAGAAACTTCCTCTTGCTAAGAAACTGAGATACAAAGCAACCAACAATGAAGCTGAGTATGAAGCGTGCACTTTCGGGTTAGAAGCTTTGGTTGTGTTGGGGGCAAGAAATGTAGAGGTATTTGGTGACTCGTCCTTGGTAATAAACCAGATCCGAGGTGAGTGGGCTGTTAAGGAAGAGCGATTGGTCCCCTATGTTCAATATCTGAAAGGGATGTGTGGGCAGTTTGAGACTTGCACCTTCCACTTCATGCCCAGAGATGAGAACCGTTTGGCTGATGCGTTGGCAACCTTAGTGTCAATATGGGATAACCCTGAGGGAGTGGCCATGAAACCGGTGCTAATTTCGAGCTCTGATAGGCCCAGCTTTGAAACCGAGCTTGTAATGGAACTAGAGACGTCAGATGGGAAGCCATGGTACTTTGATATCATGAATTACTTGGAAAGCGATAGATTTCCAGAAGAAGCCACTGAAAAAGATCAGAGGATGATACGTAAGTTATCTACTCAGTTCATATCCTTGGAAGGGGTGTTGTACAAGAGACGGTCAGATGGGATCCAGCTCAGATGTTTGAATGAAAGAGAAGCGCGCAAGATAATGGAAGAAACCCATGCAGGGGTCTGTGGGGCTCACATGAATGGTTTGACCTTGGCCAAGAAGATAATGAGGCAAGGCTTTTATTGGCTTACGATGGACACTGATTGTTCAAAATATGTCAAGCAATGTCAGTTATGCCAACAGTACGCGGATCTGAGACACCTGCCGGCATCAGAGCTACATAACCTAACATCTCCTTGGCCGTTTGCCGCTTGGGGGATAGATATCATTGGAGAGATTCGCCCTACGGCGTCCAATGGGCACAAATATATCATAGTCGCGATCGACTACTTCACCAAATGGGTCGAGGCAGAATCTTTCAAGAAAATTGACGCAAGGGATATGGCCAGGTTCATAGAGAGGAACTTGATCTGCAGATATGGTCTCCCTCACCACATAGTGTCTGATAATGGAGTGCAGTTTATGGGAGAGACCAGAAAACTTCTTGAGAAATACGGTGTTGAGCATCATAAATCCTCTCCCTACCGACCGCAAGCGAATGGAGCAGTCGAAGCCGCCAATAAGAACGTGAAGAAGATCTTGTCCAAGATGGTCCAAACCTACAAAGACTGGGCTGAAAAGTTGCCCTTCGCCCTGTGGGGATACAGAACGACAGTAAGATCATCTACGGGCGCTACACCATTTTCTCTGGTATACGGAGCAGAAGCGGTATTGCCGGTAGAGATAGAGCTTAAATCATTAAGGGTGGTCATGGAGGCCCAAATCCCGGAAGCCGAATGGGCGCAACAGAGATTACAGCACTTGAACTTGCTGGATGAGAGTAGGCTAAAAGTTTATTATCATAATAAGATATATCAGAAAAGATTAGCGAGAACTTTCGGAAAGAAGGTGAGGAAGCACCCGCTGAAAGAGGGGGACTTGGTGTTCAAGCAGATGAGGCCAGGAATACCAGACATCAGGGGGAAATTCAGACCTACCTGGGAAGGGCCGTACATCCTTAAGAAGCTGTTGTCCAGAGGGGCTGCAATCTTATCAGACAGCGATGGGAACGAATTCAAAGAGCCAGTCAATGTCGACAGACTCAAAAGGTTCCACGGCTAAAGACCAAAATAAAAGAAAAAGAAGAGAATAAAATGCCCTGCAAGTCGAAAACCGAAAAAAGGCGGCTGTGCTAAAATTGGGCGCCTCGACAGGGTGAAAACCGAAAAAAGGCATCCTGTCCAAAAATTAGAGGCATGAGAGAGAATGTCCAATCGTGAAAACCCGAGAGGGCCGATCGGTAACAGGAGTTGATGCTGTTAAAATTTGGTTTCATGAATTGGTAGTGCATAAGCAGCCGAGTAAATGCCAGAACTGATCATGTATGCTGAAATTATCTAGAAATGCACACGAAACTCGTGAAAGGGGTGAATATTATTCTTTTCACTTTTGTCATTTTCTAGTTCTGCATTGAAAAGAAATGTAACAAAAAAAATAATACACATGTAGGCTAAACTAGGTCTTGCTGCTGCTCTCGCCGATCAGATGCTTGAGCCCTCGAGTCCTATTATCGGAGGTTGGGCTGAGGATCCACTTCTTGTACCCGCTAGTTGAGGATGCGGAATGGTTGCCAAACCTCGGGATGACAGTCTTCACAGGTAATCTACCCCATAGCTCATGATACCGGGAAGCGAATGCGACCGAGAGATCTCCTCCTCGGAAAGAAAGGGGAACCCTCACTATATCCTGGGTCATCCCCAGCTGCCGTAAACATCGCGAGGTAATGCAGAAGGTGGCCTGGCGGAGGCCGCAGAGGGGGACGCAACCCGATGACCCATCGGTGACCGCATGAGACAGCGGGAGCCAGGCGAATGTAAAACTGATATCGTCATCGGATAGCTCACTAAATCTGGTAATGCCTTCACCAGTCGCGGCACACCCATACAGTCGCCGACGAGGCAAGAAATGGCTCGGCATGTACCGCTGAATGACTCGAGGGGGTGGTTCAGACAGCATCTTCAGTTTTTCCTGTAGCCAGATCTGAAAAAAAAAAAAAAAAAAAAAAAAAGGCCGCTGGAGTAAGTAGGGTTTGCTTCAGGCAAAAATAAGGCACAGGGTCGTGTGAAAATCCGAAAGGACGCACCTCCCGCAAAGAAAAGCTAGTGTGAAAATCCATAAGGGACGCACTACCTTTAAAATAATGACGTACCTGGAGTAATAAGGGACTACCGGTAAAGATTGTGGTGGACCCAGAGCTCACAGCATCCAAACCTAAGATGGTTTCAGCCAAGACGAGTGGTAGAGGGGACAACCCCAGATGAAAGTCGCTCAGAACTCCAAGCAGACGAAAGTCACCTGTCAAGCCTCCTGGAACAACAGTAAGGAAGTTCGCCATGCAAAATAGGAACGTTATACTTACCCGATAGGTAGGGATGTCAGTGAACTGATCTAGGGCCTCGATCAGTGGCTCCAGAGAAAAGGAGGAACTCAGAGGAATCAGCCGGTTGTCCTCCGAGGGGGATATGCCCAGAGCTAGGGCTACGTCCCGGGTCTGAAGTAGGACGCAGCGGGGGATGCAAGGCAGAGCGCCAGGAGGGAACTGGGCTCCCAGAATGGAGGCTAACTCTTCAGAAAGAGGGCACAGTTCCTGATAGGTGAACTGGAAGACGTGAAATCGAGGGTTCCAGAAGTGGGTCGCCGCCAGGAGGAGGTTCTGGTCGATCTTCACCCGACACAGATATTTCAGCCCAGCCAGAGAGGAAAGGGCGCCTTCTCCCCAAGTGTGTTTGTCATCTAAAATACGGTGCATCCTTTGAGCAGGAGGGGAAAACATTTTGAGAAGAATAAAAGTCCAAGGTGCTGGAAAATGAAGAGACAAGAAAATCTTGCAGATTTTATAGGAGAGGGTCACCGACGGCCTACCCGCCCCTCTACAGAGACGGTCTGCCCGCCTCTCTACGGAGACGGCCTGACCGCCCCTCCATAGGGACGGCCTGCCCGTCGGAAGTCCACCGGGCAGAAACACGCGTCATCATTGCATTCATCACGCGCATTAAATTGCATTTATTCCACGACAGACGGCCAGCCCGTCGGTCGCTTGTACAGACGCCCTGCCCGTCGGTCACGAAATTCTATATAAGGGCGAGTGACAGACGGCGCAAACGTTGCTGTCCCTTTCTTCTTCCTCTCTCAAGCGATTTCTAAGTAGTTTTTAGCGATTTTTGAGTCTTTTCTTCTTATTTTTTCGCGATTTCTTCGTTTTTTCGCATTATATACTCACCCGGTACCCGGATATTTATATTTCTTCAGTTCTTACACTTCTCCGGATTACAAGTAAGTAAATAACTACTTCTTTTATTTTTATTCAGTTTATTTCTACATCCTTTCTTCTTTTAATTTTAAGAAGTTTTAGATGATTTTAGAATTTAGGGGGAATGCTGCCCATTTTTCTATATCGTCTTAATGCAATTAAATCTGAACCTTTTGCATGATCACATAGAAGTAGAATTTTTCTATTATCTTGGTGCTTTAGAATTGCGTCCTTTTAGCGCACCATTTTGTGCATAATTTGCTTTTGCGGCCTGAGGCCACTGTTTTTGTACTATTGGGGGCACACTCTTGCCGGGGTGCGCCCCATTTACAGGCATTTAATGTTGCTAGGGCCTGAGGCCTATTGTCTTGCTTTTTCACGCAGGAGGTTGGGCACATCCCTGCCGGGGTGCTGCCCAAATTTTTATCTTTTATTCTAGAATTGAATATTTATTTACTTTCCAAGTATGATGCATGCCTTAGGACTTAGAAAGCCCATCTTTATTCGCTTTAATTATCTCCGTGAGGATTACATGTTCCTTTGCCATGATGCGTGCAAGGCATGTTAGGATATTTTCATAGACAGGATGTTTGCTTTTTTTATCTGTCGTTACTTTTTTTTTTATCTCATGTTGGGCCGCCATTGCCCTTGTTAAGGCCTAGATAGACCTTAGATTTTGGAAAATAAACCTGATAATGCTTGTTTTGCCAAGTCTTTGCTATCTGACTCCTTCCTTTTTACAGGATGCCTCCACAGACTGAGCCTCAGCCGGAGCATCAGCCTCCTCCACCTCCTCAGTCACAGGCAGTGCCTCCGCCACAGCAGCAGGAGCCTCCTAGGACCCCCTTGGATTTTGATTTTGAGATCACGATGGACGATCTCTTCACCTCTTCACCAGCATCTAGGGCCCCGACTCCAGCCCCGTCGCCGAGTACCAGGGTACAGAGGCCTGCCCGCGAGCCCTCCGAGAGATACCATCCGTACTCCCGAGGCGATCCTGGGGCATCCACTTCTTCGGCACCACCACCAGAGCCAGCGCCACATCAGCCAGCTCAGCCGGACTTTTCCCAGCTCCTCTCCTCCATGTTTATGGCCTTTGAGCGGTGACAGGATGAGAGGGATAGGGCCATTCACGAGAGGTTGGATCGCCAGCAGGCTGCTATCCAGGAGCAGTCTCAGACGGTGGAGCGCCTATCCCGAGAGCAGGCAGGCTACATGGAGCATGCAGCGAGGGAGCAGACTCGGGCCATGGATGCCCTTAGAGAGGAGCAGACTCGGGTTCTGGAGGCCTTCAGAGGGGAGCAGATGAGGCTAGTTGAGCAGATTGCTCAGGGGCAGAGGGAGTTGAGGCAGCAGCTCGCTCATGATGTGAGGACGTCGCAGGACCAGGCGTCTCAGAGGGTTGACATGACCCTTCAGATGATCGATGATTCACTGGACTCTCTGAGATCCCGCGTCCAGGCGATAGAGGGGATCCTCCCTCCTCTTTCCCAGACCATGAGAGAGTTCAGGGAGCAGACGGAGCAGAGCTTGGAGCGTAGGAGGACGGCCGCCGCTGAGCAGACCACTCAGCTGAGCCAAGCCTTCAAGAAGTTGGGGGACAAGATCTCTGAGACCTTAGGGTTTTTAGGCACTTGTACCCAGCCCTTCTTAGACGGCTATGCTCAGGTTCAGTTCAGGCGAGCCCATGATCACGAGGCAGGACCCTCTGCAGCTCCGCCACCCCCTTAGGCCCGTCCACCTCCGCCAGGGACCGTGCATATCTCGGATGATGAGGATCCCGATGAGCCTTCAGACTACACACCTCTCTGAGCTTCAGGGAGTTATTTTTGTATCTCTTGTATCTTGTATATGCATTGTACAAAAATGACTTTTTTAGTGGAAAAACTTGTGCTTCATTACTTGCATGTTTTTCTTTTCTTTTCGATTAATTGCTTAAATAACACCACAGGAAGTGTATATTCTCCTATTTACTCATGTGTCGATAAAAATGACAACAAAAAAAAAATAATAACATGAAACAAAGACAAACAACCAAAGAATGATAATCAATAGCAGGTCAAAAGATGACCTTTCAAACATGAATTAACAAAATCTTTTATCTCACAGGTACAAAGGAATACCAACCTAAGCACGGACATCGATTAAAGAGGTCTCCTTTGAAACAAGGAAACCAGCGGAGTTTTCACACTCCAAGATCGAAGCTGCAGTTGAAGAAACACTGCTCTTCACCCCGAAGCTGCGGTTGAAGAAACACCGCTCTTCATCAGATCGAAGCTGCAGTTGAAGAAACACTGCTCTTCACCCCGAAGCTGCGGTTGAAGAAACACCACTCTTCATCAGATCGAAGCTGCAGTTGAAGAAACACTGCTCTTCACCCCGAAGCTGCGGTTGAAGAAACACCGCTCTTCATCAGATCGAAGCTGCAGTTGAAGAAACACTGCTCTTCACCCCGAAGCTGCGGTTGAAGAAACACCGCTCTTCATCAGATCGAAGCTGCAGTTGAAGAAACACTGCCCTTCACCCCGAAGCTGCGGTTGAAGAAACACCGCTCTTCATCAGATCGAAGCTGCAGTTGAAGAAACACTGCTCTTCACCCCAAAGCTGCGGTTGAAGAAACACCGCTCTTCATCAGATCGAAGTTGCGGTTAGAGAAACACTGCCCTTCACCAGATCGAGATTGTAGCCAAGGCATGCTGCATCTCACCAGGCCCAACAGATCGAGATGAGGTCTAACCGGCAAAAGGCACGGAAGGTGAAAAGCCGTCGAAGGTACGCTTTCTTTCCAACCTTTCTCTGAGTTTTGGTTTATCTAGGCGCTTGTGCGCTAGTTTCCCCAAAACTGGGGGCAACTGTAAGCACCGTGTCCTGGAGCGGTCCGGATCGGAGGTTACCCTATGACGAAATCAATGTTCAAGGCCTGTACGGGAGGCTGAAGTTGGAGGTTTTAGTCCCGCGTTCCATGAGAAATGAGGTTTTTCTACACTTCAGGGGCAGAGGGGGAGAAAACGGGAGTTTTCTGAGTCAAAAAGTTTTTTTGTCCTCCACAGACGGCCAGCCCGTCTGTGGAGGTAGCCCGTCGCTTCGAGTCACCGACGGCTCAGGGTATTTTCCGACGCCCGTCGGAAAGTCACCGCCCCTGTCAGGAGCCGCCTGGTTTCCCGGAGCACGCAACCGTTCCGACGCCCGTCGGTGGATGTGGCAGGGCCGTCGGAAGTGTCCTTGTGTCAGTAGGATTCTTCCGACGCCCGCCCCTACGCACCGACGCCCGTCGGTCGTGTCTGGCTATATAAGGTCCGGATTTTCACTTCAAAAGGGTGGAAAAATTTTTCAGAAGAGGAAACTCTGCCAAAATTCGAGCACGTTTTCTCTCTCTTCCAAAAACACCTTTTTCCAAAGAACTTTACTTAATCAAGGATCAAATCAATCAAAGGAACTAAAAAGCTAATTAGTTTTCTTTAGATTTTGACTCCTAAATCGATTTTTTTGAAGGATCGGAGGTGAAATAGCTCATTTTCTCTCTCTAATCTTTCATTCTCTTACTTCTCGTGGAACGCGCGGGGATCTAACCGACACCAAAATCTTACCCAAAGCGACTATCTGAGGGTAAATATTTCGGATTCTCTCTCCATTTTCATCTCATATTTAATTATTTATCATTTATTTATTCATTCCGTGAAATTTTTGAATACCTGTCATTACTTTTCTTCATTTTGACTCCCTCATCTCCTTCTTGGATAAAACTTGTTTTTTGATCTCAAAAGGCCCTTTTCTCTTTTCTGTTTTCCGGAGACAGAGGTGACCGACGGGTCATCTTTATGACCGACGCCCGTCGGTCACCCACCTACAGACGCCCCTTCTTGAGTGACGAACGGGCATATCGAATAACTAAACCGACGCCCGTCGGTCAACCAGGAAAGGCCGTCGGTGGGTCTGCCTCCACTTTTTTTTGATCATTTTTCATCTCTATTCAGTCTCTTCGATTTCTTATGTGTTAATTTTATGAATGTTAACATCTCTTAACTTTTTGTGAGTGTATGTTGGTCCTCTTGGATAATTCCGAGCTTGAGCGGCTGCCTACCATGCATGGTGGATTTCGTCCGGTTTAGTTTTCTTAAACCTCTTGATTTATTTCTCTTGCCTATTCATTCATTGATTATTTTTTATGTATGAATAAGCTCTTTTTATCCTGTTAAAAGTAAAAATAGGCCAACAATTTGTACTTAAATAAAAGTGAGTTTTGTATAAAATGCAAAAGGGTCCAACGGCCTATTTTCATCCAAATAAAGATCATCACATATAAAATATCCCATTTTTGATAATGATGCATGCAAGGACCAAAGTCCTCAAAATAAACAATGCCCCGATTTGTGTATGAATCGCACATTTATAAAGGGAGTTGTATTCCGCTCCTTGTATTATTGTAATTTATCGCTTTGATATTTATTCTGCCCATTTTCTGCTTTCCGAATGTGAATAGATGCGTTTTTTAATTAAACTGCATAGTGTGGAGAGAGAGCGAACTAATGACATTAAAATTTGATCATAAACTAATTGAGGTAGAAATAGATGAGAAATCCCGGACCCAGCTCTGGTCTTTGGGCTCGAGAGGTTAGAGGTTATCCTTCAAGATACTTCTTGAGTCACGAGATTTTAGCGCTAATCCTAGGCCTCATGGCTCAATATGGATAAAAAGCGCAGTCTTAGGCTCTCCGAGGCGAGAGAAACTTTCCCAATGTTCTATTGGGTGGCGACTCCATGAAACCTCCGTGTTGCTCAACATAGACGCACTTGCGATTTATTGCAAGATGCCAACGGACCCGCAAATGCCCCGGTCGCCCACGTGCGGGCTGTCCGGAAGGGCGGCGCTCGGGATCCGGCGCGCGTCACAATTGGCAAGCCTGAATTCCTTTCATGGTGGATATGGGCAACTCTAGATACTGTTTATAGTATCTTACATATGGAGAATCAACTCAAACTCTACTGAATACACAGGATATTCAAAACTCTGGGCACAATTAAGGCCAACTCTAGCAGCTGCACTCTAACCCTTTATAAGCATTCTTATCTATCCACTATAACGGTAATTAGGCTCAATAACAACTCATACACTATACACAGATACCAACTCATCAACTATAATTCAAGTGCATTTATTAAATTCAGAGGCATTTAATTCATATATAATGATTATTAATCATGTTTATTTAATTAATACTAATCATATAAGAGGTTTAAAAGATAATTTTAAACCAAACATGGACCAAATGGTGATATACAAAACTCACATAAACATATAGCCACTCAAAACAGGAGCAATAATTCAAAACAGAATCAACAGAGAAGAGAGAGCATGAGCACGACTCATGCTCACTTCCTCTCTCAACTGGAGCACACTACGTGCTCTCACTCTTCTCTCTTTGCGAGCACGACTCGTGCTCACTCCTGTCTTTAAATGGAGCACGTCACGTGCTCCCACTTTCCTCTCTCTATGAGCACGACTCGTGCTCCTCCTTTTCTCCCTCTTTGAATCGTGTTGCACAACACGACTAGGACACTGCCAACTCTCGGAGGAACGTGCTTCTGTCGCGATCGCGACTCAAATCGCGCTCGCGACAGAATCACTTTCTCTCTTCTAAAGACATCCCTATCCTTTGTCTCCAAACCCCAAACCAACTCCCTCACTTTCACATGCAATCAACTCCTCTTTTAACATGTAATTGCCCTATAAATCATGCTCATAACTAGATTTACGCTCAAATTACACAAATCAACTTCAAACATTAATTCACTACAAGCAATCAAAATGATTTTTACACTAAAAAGCAATTGAGCTAGTTTAAGTTCCATGTACTTTTCTTTATGCAAATAAGTCTCTATCAAAACATATAAACCAACAACACACACAAGAATAGTAAAATCGCACGCGATCCCTACCTCTAGGACGTTGAACTAAGCTCTCTACTCAGCTCCGACCTTCTCTTTGCCCTTACTCGGTCTCTTGTCCACAGCTTCCATACACAAACCATTCAAAACACTAAAGTTACTCTTCTCTTTACTTTAAATCAAAAACAGAAATGGAACAGAAGAAGAAGACCAATACTAATTAAATAGCACCACTTACCTTTTTAGGAGACCATCTCAATCCTATGCCCACTCTCTTCAAACCAAATTCAAGTAATTCTCTTAAAAAACAATTTAAAATGAAGAAGAGAAGGAACAAAAGCAAGAGGAAAGGCAAAACGATGGTAAATGGCAGACCAAAGGAAAAGAAAAAGAAGTCAAAATGGCCAATAGCAATCCAACATGAGAAGGGAAAAGAGAGAAACAGATGGTCAATGTTAATCCCAAATTAACTATGCTAATAAATGCCACCTATTCAATTAAATGCATGTTTATACCCTTTTTAATTTACCCAAGGTAAAAATATTTTATCCTTTGATCATTGTTCCACTATAATTCATTCAATCACATAACTTCTAGCCACTTGTCACATTCCTACAATGCCATGTGTCACTCTCCTAAAAGCCACATGTTCAATTAAATTTCAATTTAATTGCCCTACCACCGGAGGGGTTCTATCGCGCCCATGACGCTTGTCGCGCTCGCGACAGGGCTCCCACACTCAACACTTGATTTCTTGAACCAAATTTCTGTAATTCTATTAGGGCCACTTCAGGGAGTTATAACTTCCTTTACTAATAATACTCATATCTTACTCCAAAAATATTTTCAAATTCATTCATGCAAGATTCCAAAATACTCTTTCTACTAAACTCAGACTATAACCACAATACATTTTCCTTAACAACTACTGTGCTCTTAAGTCACACACTTAATCTTAATATCAAATACTCAATGTACACCCTGTCAGCTTTCTCTCCATCTAAACACATGCACAAATGCTTCTCTTCTGTGATCAAAGGATGAAGATACAATGAGGATGTGATAGTTCATGTATGCAAGATGATGCAGAAATGTAATTGATG
Organism: Excoecaria cochinchinensis; assembly: GCA_947683425.1. Classification (NCBI taxonomy): domain Eukaryota; kingdom Viridiplantae; phylum Streptophyta; class Magnoliopsida; order Malpighiales; family Euphorbiaceae; genus Excoecaria; species Excoecaria cochinchinensis. Next base: position 15,983,150 of record CANTUQ010000092.1, read on the forward strand.
CTACAATAATGCACTTTTCCCATCCCTTACCTTAACACAAAACACAAAATACAAATCTAGGTCAAAACCTAATCAAGAAGAAATAAAAGAAAAATTAAAGCTTATAATCCACCTTACCTTAACAGTCTTCACTTAAATCTCTTGAATTAACAAACTTGATCATCTAAATCTTGAGGCTTGATCTGAGACAGAGCAAATAACATTGATGCAAGAGGAAGAAGAAGAAGAAGAAGAAGAAGAAGAGGAAGAGGAAGAGGAAGAGGAAGAGGGAAACATGGGAACAAGAGAGGGGAGAGCAATTTTTCTGCCCTCTCTCTCCTTCTCTCTCTTCTTTTATGCTTCTTCTAATTCTTTACCACATGTTACCTTACAATTGGTCCAATCTAGATATTTTGTCAAATTCTCTTTTCAATCCCTCAACTCTTATATTCTCATGAATAGACACTTATAACTTACTAATCCTTCTCATTGGCCTACTAAATTAAATCTCTATTCTTTCAAGCACGTCCAAATTCCACACTTCACAATTTACTATTGGCCGCACTTGCCGAAACTTTGACATTAATTCTTTAAATTGTCCATTTAGTATACCTAACACTTTAACTTGCACAACATTGGTCACCACTGATCCTTAATGTGCACAAATCCTTGTAGGGTACTTTTCGAGTTGTTAGATATTCTATTGCTAACAATTAACCTATAAGTGTTTATTTTGGGCACCAAGAGGTATTTTAGAGTCGCCACCCAATAAAATATTAGAAAAATTTGTCTAATCTCGTAAACCCTAAACCAGAGAGAGTCCAGGACATCACTCTTACTTGTACCTCAGTTAAACTCTATAAATGAGTTTTTTTTAAGTTAAATTCCCATCTCTCATCTCACACAATTATGCAATAAAATTAAAGCACGTTTGAAACGTCCTAGAAAAGGAATAAATAATGTAATAAATAAGCACATTAACTTACAAAAGAATAGGACAAAATATAATCCCCTAACAAATAAAAAATAAATAAATCATCCATGAAATAGGGAATTCATTTAAGGTGTGAACATTGGTTCCTGCATGCATATTCAAAAAATCGAAGAGTTCCTTAAATAATTTTGGAAAACCGGGATGAGTGATCCCATTTTGATAAAAAAGACAACTCTTGAGTAAAATGACATTTTATTGGATAGAAAATTAGGATATTAATCATATTTTATTAAGAAAAGCCCAATTAATTATTGTACAAAATTTTTATGTGAATTTATAAGTTAACGTGTATAAAAACCTTTATTATTATAAATCCAAACAAAAATAATAACAAAATAAAATAAATAGAGTATAAAAAGAAACTACTAATCCCACGTATCCTAGCCTTGAAATCTCCATTTGGTGGGAAACACTCGTATGCGAGTGGATTCGTTAAATCGACAAAAAAAAGGAGGCAACTAGTTAGTATTGTAATGAAAATAAATAAATAATAAAGAAAAAAAAATTAACAATGCAATAAAAATAAATATGAAGAAATAATAAAATAAAATTAATACACAAGTAGAAAACAAAATGAGTTAAATTAAACACATTAATGCGACACATGAACAGTACACATGCAAAGGTGACTAAAAATCATGCAAAACTAGCCATGCAAAAATAAAATAACATGATGAAATAATATGATAAAATAATAATAATAATAATAATAATAATAATAATAATAATAATAATAATAATAATAATAATAATAATAATAGCAAAACTAATCATACTATAATGATAATACACTAGTCATATAATAATAATTACAAAAGGAAATAAACTTAAAATATTCAAACCAAAATGAATAAACAAAATAGAGCAGAACACGTGAACCAAGAAAGAAGAAAACCAAAATGAATAAGTGACAATGACTAATCTAGAAAAATAGCCCTACAAAATCACGTAAAACAAAAAATAAGAAAGATCACAGGAGAGAAGTGTAGCTGAGTCACGACCAACCATGACTTAGATGTCGAGTCATAGCCAGGCTGTCGGTCGGCCAAAACGCCAAGTAGTTGGGCGTCGTGCCCAGCTTCCACTAAAAACCACTTTTATTTTCTTTTTTATTTTTTAATCAAAATGAATTTTTTATGCTTAATTCATGCTACAAATCACCAAAAACTCACTTGTATTCAGAGTAAATGTAATTTAGACAACAAAAGAAGAAAATAACAAAATCACAAATTCTAGAGAGAGAAAACACAATGAAGAAGATAATAAATAGTATTTTTCATTTTCATTGTTTTTAATTTTTTAAGCCATGAAAACTATCAAAAATATTAAAGAAATCAAAGATAAAATGGAATAAATGATTATTTCATAATATTATCATCCAAAAATAAAAATAAATGAAATTAAAGTTAAGCTAAAAAAAATAGACGAAAAATGGGTGTTTACATATTCAAACACAAGGTTTCTGCCAAGAGATCCAGACTTTTGTGTTACTTTCAGATTTATGTGTTTAAAATTAGAGGATTTAACACTTTTTGGCTTCTCTTGGACTGATCTCCTTGATCTTGATTTACTCCTTCTCTTTCTTTCTCTCTCCTACTCTCGGTTTCTCACTTTTTTTTTGCTCTCTCTTTATTTCTTTCTTCCTTTTTCTTTTCTTTTTTCCTCTCTTTCGTGGTTTTCTTTTTTGGTCTCCCTCCTCCTTGCTCCTCTCTTTTTTTTTAGGTCTCATCTTTATCTATGTATAAGAAAAAAATATGGCCAAAAACCCTAAAAAAGATCCACAGAACTGTGGCTTTTTAGCAAGCCACAATCAAACCAAGATTTTGACTGTGGCCCAAACAAAAGCCCCTTCCTTTTTTTCTTTTTTTTTTAAATATATATATATATATATATTTGTAAATATATATATATATTTTTAAAAACCCTAGTAAAACCCCAGTCCAAAGAAAGCCAAAGTGCTTTCATTCTCTATCTATTTTTGAGCAAATATTATTCTCATTAGGTAACTCTGACCAAAACAGCCTCAGGACCCGGTGTCTACACTACGATATTGATTTGAACTATAAGGACCCAAATTATACCCTAGGAATAATAAGGCATATTTATGGTGTAATGGAAACCGAATATGAGTGAATAAGTGGTTAAAGTGCTAAAAAGAACGTAATCGATATTAAGTTAAAAGATAAGGGTAATTTTGTAAATTTGCTACATCGTGACTTAAATGTATAAATAGGAAAGTTATGTAGGTTAATGTATGGAATAAAAATAATTACATGAAAAATGTTGAATTAAATTTAGACCAAAGGACAAAATAGAAAAAAGGAAAAGTTTGGCCAATAGGATGTAGAAATGTAGCTTAAAATCTAGAAGGGTGGAGAATTTATATATTGCTATGTAGACACCAGGTCCTGAGGTAGCCCAGACTAAAGTTAGCCAATGATGAAAATGATGCTTGTTGCAGGCAAAAAAGTTAAAAGTGATGATTTCCTTGTCGAAACCCTTCTTTTTAACTAAAAAATTATTTTTTTTTGGTTTTTGGGATATTCGCGGGCCTGCGGCCGCGTGCCGGCACAACACGCGTGAAGTGCCGTATGCAACTGCTGCACAAGGCATGGCCTCCGTGTGAGGCTGCACCTCACATTGCAAAGTGCAGCCTCCCACAAGGCCGCACCTCGTGTTGTGAGGTGCGGCCTTGCGGCATGTGCGGAGGCCGCACCTCGCGTCCGCGAGGAATGGCCCCTAGCGTGAGGGCTGCACCTCGCACGTCTCCTACCTGTCCAGGACTCCATTTTTTCTGGGTTTCTCTGGTTTTGAGTTAGAATTAAACTCAAATTCCTTTTTTCCGATTTTCAAAAGGATAAAATTTTATTTTTAATGGATAATTAAGGATTTTGAGGGGTATTAAAACTCATAAAACCTAATTTTTGAAGGAGGATATGAAAGAAAAATTTCAAAACCATTAAGGGAGAGAGCATTAGAACGACAGAACACAAAAATTCTAAAAGTAGATTTTTGAGAGCCAAAGAAATTAATTCTAAAATTGTTCTTGAGCTAGGGAAATTAATTCTTTGTGTTTAAGTTTCAATTTCGATATCTGATTTCTTTAAAAATAAAAAGTTTTGAGCTTCAGTTTTTAGCGAGAGGAAGTTTTGATCCAAAGCTTTCCGTGTTTATTTAATTCTTTTGTTTACAAGCAATCAACAGGAAATTAATTCACTCTTTTTTTGCAGACAAAATTAAACCTCTGAGGGTAAATTCATGGGTTAGAGCTGATCCATTTTCTTTCTTTAATTTTGTGCCGTTTATTTGTTTTCTCCCTTGTACATACTGTAAATTGCTATTAATTTGTTTATTGTTGTTTGTTGTAATTAACTAGATCTTAGAATATTTTAATTAATTTATTTACATGATGCATGCGATTAATTTAAATCTATAGGATATTTGGCAGCAATGTTACTTTCCATTTGACTTCTGCTTTTGGTCATTAATCCATCCTATTAACTTCGTATGTTATTTTTATCAAATATTATTTTTTCTAATAATCGTAAATATTTTTCTCAATTAGATTATTTTATTTATTTGTTTCATTTAATTGCTTATTTTTATTATATCATATTCTGTTTTATTTACTAACATCGTTTTTATCCTTGCTTTTGTTATCTACCAAATTTGTATATTTCACTTTGAACAATATTTCTGGGAAAGTTGGAGAAATTAAGGGATTAGAAGCCTTCAAGTTTGGTTTCCATTTTAATTTCTATATTTTCCTTATTTTATTGTTTTGTATGTTTTATGCAAAATGGAATTTGGATGCATTATTTAAGAGAAATTCATGTTTTTCTACAATAATAAAATTGGGATTTTTATTGATAAAATAGGACCAATGTCTTGGTTTTAGCCAAAAAAACCTTCATTTTCAAAAGAGAGTAAATTTTCATAAAACGAGATCCAATTATCCCTATCATTTTTGTCGCCCAAAAATAACTCTCAGGTTTTTAAGCTAACAAAAAGGAACCAATGTTCCTAAAATCTAATAAATATCCCGAATTATGTATTGTGTATTTTACTTCATTCTTTTTGTGTATTATTTATTTTGGGCCCTTGTAATTAGTTTTGGGGCAATTTTATTCCTTCCTTTATTTATGCTTTTATTATTTTGGGGGATTGTTCTATCCCATATTTTTTTTACTTATAATTTATTTATTGCTTTCTTTATCACTTTCTTTACTGCTTTCCAACAATTCTTGAAATGCGCTTTAGTTTTATTGCATGATCGTGTGAGAAGAGAGATAAAATACTTAACTTTAAAAACTCAGTCATATAACATTAACCAAAGATATAAATAAGAGTGAGGTCCCGAACTCTCTCCGATTTTGGCCTCATAAGGTTAGATTTAATTTTTCAATATTTTATTAGGTGACGACTCCATGATACCTGCCTTATGATACCCAATAGACGCTCTCGTAGGTTGATTGCCAATAATGGAATGGGGGTGAATCTCTATCCATTGTGAAGTGACCAGTTTTCATGAGTTTTAATAAACCTCCATCTGGTCTCGAGTCCTAAAAGTGGGCTTCCGAGAGCGATCCGGATGCCGAGTTGGGGTTCTCACGCGTTACAGGCTATTGAAGCCATCTTAGGCAGCTGAAAAGGGGTTAAAAAAACCCAACTTCTTCACTTTAAAACACAACAAATCCTCACTTAAAAATCTGCTCTTTCATTCCAAGCAAAATTTAAGGAAAAATCTCACTAGGATTTAATGTGATTTTAAGCTAAAAAGGTAAGTAAAGTAACTTGTATTATCCTCTACTCTCTTATGTAATTCTATAGGGATAAAAATTGTAAATTGGTATGAATTTGGTTAACGTGGGATTTTGGTGATATTGATTGAGGATTTTAATAAGAGAAGGATAAAAGATGAGGAAGAGGAGTAAGTTTAAAGAGGCTTTTGGCACATAAAACAGGTTTGGGAAGTCATCTTTCTTTGCATGTGTGTATGTAGTGTGATTGAATGATTTTGATTCTATATTGATGTGAAAATGATGTTTGAAAACTTGAGATGGTCTTAAATTTGGCTAGAAATGGTTGGTTTGGCATTATAGTTGCTTAGGCAAAATTCTGTCTTAGGAACTACCTGACACTATTTTTATTTTTAGCCCATATCTTGGCCTACAGACCTCTAAATGGAGTGATTCCAGTTGGAGAAAAACCATAAGAAATATCTCTACAATTGTTATGAAGACATTAAAATCCATTTTGATCTCTAAAGTATTAAGAAACGTGATTAAATTTACAAGTTTGAATTTGTTCAAGCATTGTGAGCAATTGGTGTTTGCAAGGGCAAATCTCCTAAGATATAAATCCAAATTGCATGATTTTTGTGTCATTAAAAATTTAAGACATAGGGGAATATATCCAAAAATGCCTTTAGTTAGCTGAAAAACCCTACCAAATCGGACCCAGAATCTACCCTGTGCACAGTGAGGCAGAATAGGTTTACATGGCTGTCAGGGATTCTTGCCTGCCGTATACACTTTCTAACCACCATGTAAATGAATTTTAGAACCCCAAAATTTCCCTATAATTGACCTGCATAGCGGGCAAGAATGTTTGACTGCCGTGTGACCCCTGTTTTCAGCCTATATTGTGCATTTTTCTTCCTGACTTGAACCCAAACTTCACCATAACCTTCCATAACTTGTCCAACACACGTCTAATGTTATGAAATGACTTTAAGCATAATTACCATCATGAATACATGTAATTATAATTAGAAATATGATGCGTTAATGAGAATATTATGTGAAAAATTAAGTTTAAAATGTTCAATTTCTTGTCAAATGGAGCCTAAAATTGTTTGGAATGATTATTTTATTTGTTTAATATTGTTAAATGACATAAAACAAATATATGCATTGGTTATATATGAGATGACATGGAATATCAAAGTAATTATATAGACACTTTAAGAGGATTTCACATGTTAGTGCTATATATATATATATATATATATATATATATATATTTGGTGATGATAAAAGTTAAATGTATAAGATGAACTTTGAACCATACATGATCATTAAAAGAATTAAGCTACTTGTCTAATGTTTATTTGATGATTTCGGATGAACGTATATTCTATAATGATGATAAAGCATATGAAACATAAAAAAGAAACATAGTGGAATCATTAAAGAATTTACACGTAAATGCTATAAGTTTATTGTTAATTTGTAATAAGACTTTGACATAAAATTGAGGTTATGCATAAATGGGCATGACTTGAATTTTATTAGAATTTACCGTTATTCGTTCGATAATGTACAGTGATTATACATTTGTATATGTTATATGATGTTCCCTGAAAATAGTTATGTGATTATATCACAGTAAAAGAACATTATTATTATAAAAGAATTTTTGTTTCACAATATTGTTTCAAATTGTTTGATGTGAATTTATATGCATAGGATATGACCATGTATGAGTAAATGTGCTAGTGACACGAGTTTATAAGTATATACTGTGATTGATATTTGTAATTGCTCGAATACCGGGGTAGTAGTAATCAGTGAAATCTATAGAGTTTATACTGTGAATTTTATATGAAAATATCAGTGATTGTGGCTTAAAAGAAGTAGAGGAGAAAAGTTAAACGTGCTTAGACCAGGGAAGCCCCTTGATATGACCTTTCGAGAAGCCAGTAGTGAAAAATATTTTATTGGACCATTGGAAAATACAAGTTATAAGGAGTCTGATGGTATAATTTAGAATGAAAATGAGGTCAAATAGGTCCCAAAAAGTCAAACAGAAGAAAGCCTCTAGTTCGGTTCAATAGTAACCAAAGATTTGACCAAACTTTGACCAAATTTTCAAAAATAGTAAATGACCTCTAAAAATTATTTTGAAGGCATATATTGACTCTAAATAATATTTATGATTTTTCGGTAGTGAAAAATAAAGTTTTCAGTGACACTGAAAAATTGGTGAACTAGACCGGGTAGGGACCCTGTTTGAGATGAAATCAAGGTTAAATGAGCTATAAAAAGTAAAAATAAGGTCAAGGAAGAAAAGTGACCCGAACTAGTTCAACTAGTAAACCGGACCAGTTTGACTTTAGTTTGACTAGTTTGACCAAAGTTTGACTAAAACTTTAAAAATAGCAAATAATCTCCAAAATTTGTAAGAAGTTCCAGAAATATTATAAATAATATTTATAATTTATTGACAGTGAAAAATAAATTTTACGGTGAGACAAAAAATTTGATTATCGGATTGGTTAGAAATTATCGGATCGGGAAACGGTCTCCAATTGAGCTAAAGTTTTATGTGGAGGCTAATTAATATATTTTATGAATTATAAAATTAATTTTGAGTGAAATTGAATTTGAAAAGTGATACAAATAATTTTAGGTTGCATGATGGGCTTAATTAACCTAATAGGGGTTTTGGGTTGGCCTAATGGATTGGCACATGGTTTGGCCCATCTAAAAATGCTATAAATAGATAAAAAATCAGAGAATTCTACAGAGCTCTCATGTTTTCTTCATCTCTCCCAAAACCATGCGGTATATCTTCATTTTCTCTTTATTTTCTTCTATTTTCTCTCACTAAATCCTACAAAATTTGATCTCTTAAATAAATCTAAGCCTTATAATTATAGTTCAGCTTCTCAACAACCTAGTAGTGGTTATTAGAGTTCATTTGAAGTGAGAAAGGTGGGAAAAAGTATGTGCACAAGGTTATGTATCAAGATTAAGGTAAGTAATTTAGGGTTCTATAATTTGATTTGATGATTTTTATAGATAGATTTAAGGTTATAGATCATGATTATATAATTAGATTGAATTTTGGAGCAAAGAAAATTAAGGTTTTATATGGGTATAGGTTTGACCATAATGGGTTTTCCATGATGACAAAGTGATTCAAAGGTTAAAGATGAAGAAAATGAAGATCTAAGAGTGGAGATCATGAATCTAAGGTTAGTAGATACAATATCCTTCTTTTTCCATTTAAAATAGGTGATTTTTAGGTTATGTTTAAGACAAGTTTAAAATAAATGCATGATTAATTGAAAAAAAAAAACCTTATAAACATGCTTAGGGATGTGTAAAATGAAGAATTGAATGTTTAATTGATGAAAGAAAAATTTATATGATGAACCTAAGTGTAGGCCGAATGGTATACCTAAGTATACCATGGGTATATTTTGTAAATTAATTGAATATAGTGTTATAAACATGTAATTTAAGGTATAATCTAACTAATTGAATGATTAAATGAACAAGAATATAAATTTAGAGAATTTAATTATGTTGGCCGAATAGTTATTTAAGAGAAATGATGAAATAATTTGATGTTTTAAGCTTGAATTTGATCTATAATTAATGTATAACATGTAATTGAGATAATTGAGTGATTAAAGGAAAGAAAAATAAATTTTGGATGGTGCTCAAGTCTTGGCCGAATGGTATATGTTAAATTTATTTGATGTACTTTGATGATTAAACAAGTGTAATGGCATGAAATGAAATTATGATGATAGTTAAGTATGTATTGGCTTAATTGAGATCATTAGAAAAAAAAAATTAAAATAAAATGGTGTGATAAACTATTATGTATTAAGTAAAAATATTGATATGTATAGAGAAAATAGATTATTATGTTGTAATTAGAATTAAATGGTTGAATAAATGAAATGGAAGTGATTATAAGTGAAATGGAATTTAATTCAATATAATATGCTATGATAATATATTATGTACTAACTGATTATATTGAATTATGTAAATAAATTAGTGTATAATGTGATATTCTATTAATAAGGCTAAATAAAAGAAATAAAAGTGATTGGGCATGAAATGAAATTTTTATAAGTGCATGAGAAGTGATGATTAATTTTGAAGTGATAATATTTTATATTGCATAATGAATGAATATTATTTTATTGCCCTTAGTAATATTCTAGTAGTGAATCTAGCTTAGGATATAATTGGCTAGCCATAAATATTTCACACCGCGGTCTGAGTCATGATGACTCGCTATCGATAGGCCAATGACGGTTTATCGCAGTGTAGTGTATAGTGTATAAAGTGTTTAGTGAAGTGCAGTACTAATGTTGAATGGTTCCTTTGGGATCATTATATAGTGTAGTAGATCTGTGGAATCCACGTCCCGTATATTCGATCCATAGATTTCTACAGGGTGTATACTAGGGGCATTATGGTAAATATGCAATAAAATTGATTAAATTGGTGATTAATAAGAAAATAAGTGAAAAGGGGACTAAATTGAAAGAAATAAAAAGTTTAGGGGTAAAATGGTAATTTTTCATAAAAAGAATTAATAAGTGATATTTAAGTAAAAAGTGATATTAAATTGATAATAGTGCAAATAATGTAAATTTTAGGAACTAACATATAATTTGGTTTGAAAGTAATGATTGGAGGGCTAAAATGTAATTTGTAAGTTAAATAATGAAATAAATGTGAAATAAGTGAAAACAATGGCAGTCTAGTAATTAAGTGAAGATTATGGACGAAATCGTAATTTTGATAAAAGTTCTAGGACTTAGATGTAATTTTGATAAAGTATGTTAAACTAAAGGACTTAAATGTAATTGTGGATTTATATAAGTAATAAATTGATTGAGTGATTAAAATGAAGAGTTTAAAGATGAAAAAGGGCAAGATGGTAATTGGGCAAAGTAAAGAAGAAAAAGGAAAAAAAATAATTAGACAAAGAAATTAAAGGTTAGTAAATAAATTGGATAATTAAATAAGGACTCAATGTAAATTTATGTACAAAATGAAATGTAGGGATTAAATGGTGATTTTACACATAAATATTGAATCAATAATGAAAAGGGTGTAACCAATGGCATTTTCGTAAATAAGTTAAAATTTAGGGGCAGTATTTTAATCTAGTGAATTTTTAAGGGCAAATCATAAAATGACGTAAATAGCGTAGTGCTGTGGATTCAATTGCAATTAGTTAGTAAAAAGAATAGTAATTGTAAATTACTATATATATATATATATATATATATATATATATATATATAGAAATTAGAGGATGAGGAAATAAATAAATAGTGATGATATAAAAGGTATAGAAATAATGTAAAGTGTATATTAGGTTATTTCCTAATGTAGTGTAATTAATCACCGTGAAAAGGAATAAAATGAGCCTAAATGTAAAGATTTAAAAGAATGAGAAATGAAAATGGTAAATGATTAATAAATACTTAAGTGTAATTAAATATTGAGAAAATGCTTTAAGAATTTAAGTGGCAATTAATATATCCATTAATGAATTAAATGTGAAGTTGAGTATAAATAATGGAATTGTTGTAAATAAAGGGAAAGGAAGGATAATGTGTAAATAAACGACAATTTAGGGACTAAAATGTAAAATTTCAACAGTAATATAAATTAAAGATTTAAAATGTAATTGGTTAGTGATACAATTGCTAATATATAAGTAAATGATAATTTTGGACTTATGTTAATGTGTAATGGAACCAGCAAAGGGATAAAAAGATAAAAATAATTCTAATAAAAGTGATGATGATAATAGGAATGTTAATAATGTAGTAATGGAGATCTGAGTGGAGTGTGGACAAAAAAATAATAATAATAATAATAATAATAATAATAATAATATTAATATTAATAAATGTAATGTTAATGGAAATAAATGGTAATGTGATAAGTAAAGTAGTGTTAACATGAAAGAAAGTAATAGAACATGTTTTATGTTAACTATATAATTGAATGTAATTAAGTAGAGATTTCTATATAAAATAATGATTAATGAAAGTGATAATTAATGTAAAAATTATATTGATGTATGGATTGAATTAAATGTTAAAATTAGTAATAATGTTAATGTGTAAGGAATTGTTAGTGTAAATGTTAAATTAATGGTAAAGACATTAGTGATAGTAATAGAATTGAATGAGAAGAAAATAAGAAAATTATAATAGAATTAGTAAGTGTACAGACAAGTCAATTGAGTGGATTCTAGTGGTAACAATTTAAGATGTACTCTATGAATTGCAACTGATTGAATTTAAGTTATGTATTGAAGGAATAAATGTAGTGAAAAGTATTTATGCAAAAATAAAGTGTCAAGAGATAGTGTAATTAAAGAATAATAAAGGAAGTATCAGAGACATAAAAATGTAATAGTATTAAATTAATACCGCTAATATTAGTGATAATATATGAAGTTAAAAGTGGTTTAGCGACAATAGTGAAAACGCAAATGGAAGTACTTGAGAGTAATTACAGAAACAAGATCAAAGATATAGTAATGAGTGATTAGAGAAAAAGGACTTAATATTCGAATAGTATGATTTAAAGAAAACAGAAAGAAAATATTTTTTTGTATGTGCATGCTTGTAGATATGATTATGAAAAATTTAGGATATGTATCCATCACTAGATATTTTTAATGCTCAGCGCGTTGAGTGTTATTGCGCGCAGGTTGTGGTAGATTTTGATGTGGTCGAAGATGTAGTGATAACTGAAAGAGGTTTTCGACAGCAAGGATAGAAGGACTGGCATGGCATGTATACGACTGCAGTAGATGGAAGCAGGGATGCATGGTATAAGTATATGAATTGTGTGTTAATGCAACTGTTGTGTTATTGTGCATATATATATGATTATTATTGCTGAAAAAATTCTATCGATCTGTTAAGTGCATTGTAGTGTATGTTAGTGCAGCGCTGTGACATCCGGTATCCGTACCATTTGCGGGTATAGGGTGTTACAACATTAATGATGAATGGAATTAGAGCCTGCATAGAAACCTAGATTGTGGATAGATAGACATACTTATAGGGAGCCAAATGTAGCTCCTTATTAATTGACACTCATTTGGTGTCTTTTCTTAGAGACTGCATGTCTCCTTTACATACTTCCCTATGGGGATGCCAGTTAATCTTCCCTACGGGGATGTCAGATAGTCTTCCCTTCGGGGATGGCAGCTGTAGACACCGGGTCCTGAGTCAGCCTAGATCGAAGTTACCCAATGATGATAATTGCCTTCACAGGCTTAAAAGGTTAAAAGTGATGATTTTCTCGTCAAATTTGCATTTTAGACTGAAAAATTAGAAAATGATAAAAAAATATTTAAAAAATTAATTTTGAAAAATGGGGGCTTAAAATTATGGTTTTTTTAGTCAATTTAAAATTTAAAAAATAGAAAAAAAAATAAAAAAAAAATAAAATTTTTTCGGACCGCGAGTGTCGGGCGCGGCAGCGCGCTGGCGCCCAGCTCGCAGGCGCCAGGCGCCCAGCACGCCGACGCCCAGGCGCCCAGCGCGCTGGGCGCGATTTGGCGACGCGCGGCGTCGCCAATGCCGCGCGTCGCTAAAGAGCGACGCGCAGCGTTGCGCGCTGCGCGCCGCACCGCGCGCGATTCCCGCCCGAGCTTCGCGCGGAAGCCCGCCTGCTCGCCGCGTGAGTGCCCGTCGCTCTATAGCGACGGGCGGCGCCCCTTGTGGCGACGGCCTCCTGGCCGTCGGTACAGGGTCTGATACCCTTTTCCTTTTTTTTCAGCCTTTTTTCCGATTTTTTCACCCAAAAATCCGTTTTTTATCCCATTTTTTTGGGGTTTTTGACTTCAAATTAAATTCTAAAATATTTTTTTAGGTAATTAAATAATAAAACTTTATTTTATCATTAAAAATAAAATAATTTTGGGTTAAAATAGGTTTTTTTTCCTTAATTAAATTAGGGCAACCTATTTTATCCTATAAATAGTTTATGATGAAATCAAAGTAGCCTCTCTTCTCTTCTCTCCTCTCCACATTTTTTAGACCTAAAAATTTCTCTTCATCTTCTTCTTCTTCCACCAAAAATTCCAGATTTATTCCCCAACCAAAAATCAAAAAGAAAATCAATTGTTTCATTCTTTTTTCAACATAATTTCTTCTAAACATATTTTTTAGAGGAAGTTTTGTTGTTGGATTCAATTTTTGAGACAAATAGAATAATTATTTGTTCTCAAAATTGTTTTTAACCTTTTATTTTGTGTTCAATAAAACTTTTTCATTGATTTTGTTTTGAATCTCTTTTTGATAAAAAATTGATTTTGAGACAAATAAAATAATTGTTTGTCATCAAAATCTAATTTTTATTTGATAAAACTTCAATCAATTTTTCTTTATTTTAATCAATAAAACTTTTTTTTGATCAAAATCATTTCTTTAGGCAAAGGTATCAATTCTTTGTTCTTAAAGAATTTTTGATCATTTTTATTTTCATGTTCCTTGGAATAAAATTCCAACATTTTCATAATATTTCACTCTAACATTGTGAATCATCAAACAAAGAAATCAATCATCACTTTTCCTTCATCAAATCCAATATTCTGAGGGTAAATATTCTAGGCTCAATTCCATCTCAATTTCTATTTTATTCTATTTAATTCATTCATGTATATTTTATTGTTTTTATTGATTTATTTATTGTTTTAATTTATTCATTTGTTGTATTGATTTTATATTCGTTCTATTTAATTGTTTATACATGATATGATTTTTATTCACATAAATATTGATTGTTTATTAATTTTTAACATGTAATTAATTTATTTCACTTTAATTCATCATTATTTTTAACATGTAATTAATAAATTCATTTTAATTGATCTTTTTGCCATGAAAATGGTTTATATCATTTGTGAACATATTTAATTAATCATATTGTTTAGTTAATTGTTTTCATCATTCTTTAATTGTTTTAATCTATTATTCTTTTCTTTATCATTTTATATATTCTTTGATTCGTTTATCTTCATCATTTTTCATCATGTTCATATTTTTACATATATTAATTAAGTAACATGTCATATTTTATTTTATTCACATCATTTAATCATTTGTCATACATAATGCATGTTTTTCATTTATTTTAGTTTATTAACATTTTGATTCCATTATCATTCTTTTCATATCATTTGTTATTCATTATTTTGTATGTTTAATTGATTTAATTGATTTAATCACTAACATTATTTTATTTGTATTTTGTTTTATGTCTAAACTCATTTTTTCGCTTGGGCGTTTTTGCGAGCACATCGGGAGGTCCAAAAAGGCTCGTTTGGTTCATATACATATTTTCATTCGGTTTGTAATATTTTATTTAATTTTGCCATATAATTTTCTTGTAAAATTCTTTATTTAGGCTCGCTAGAAAGAAAAGCACAAAAATATTTTTATTTATTAACTTGACATTCTTTTTCTAAATAAAAGGGGACCAATGTCCAAAGTTTTTCATACCTAAATAAATCATCACATCAAAACTTTTTCATAATAAATATGCATGCGAGGACCAATGTTCTCACTATTAATGAATAACCCGTTTTATGCATGTATTTCACTTTTATAAATGGGAGTTGTATTCCGCTCCTAGTGTTATTGTAATTTATTTTTAAATGCTTTATTTTGGATTTTGCTTACATTTACCGCTTTTGATATGAATGATTGCGCCTTTAAATTAAAATTGCATTGTGTGGAAAGTTGATGAAACAATGAATTCAAAACTTAATTATAATATTAATCAAGGTACGAATAAATGAGAAGTCCCGAACCCTGCTCTGGTCTTTGGGCTCAAAAGGCTAGAGGTTATCCTCCAAAACACCTCTTGTGTCACGAGACTCAGACGTTAATCCTAGGCCTCATGGCCCAATATGGATAAAATGCGCAAGTCTTAGGCTCTCCGAGGCGAGAGAAACTTTCCCAATGTTCTATTGGGTGGCGACTCCATGAAACCTCCTTGTTGCCCAACATAGACGCACTTGCGATTTATCGCAAGCTGTTGACGGACCCACAATTGCCCCGATCGCCCACGTTGCGGGCGGTCGAACGGGCGGCCGCGGGGATCCGGCGCGCGTCACAGTGGCGACTCCAATACACAAATAGGAATATAGGCAATTCTTGCATTGTATAATACGACTTGTTTTGAATGTGATAAGAATGTGATATGCTTACATGATATGTTACTGAATTGTATCATATGACTAGTTATGAATGTGATAAGCATGTTATGAATGTGTTAAGCATGTGATATGATTTAAATTTGAATATGAATAGTGTAAACACCGGGTCCTGAGGCAGTCCAGATCAGAGTTACCCGATGAAGATATCCATACTCATTTCACGAGTAAAGGAGCGAGGGTGTAGATTTTTTCCCTTAGAGTTCACAAATTAAAGGATCTTGGTGGCTGGGGATTTTTGCATGTCAAAAGGGGCCTTTTTGCTTAGAAAGTTTGATTTTGGGGTTGACCGATGGCCGTCAGTCAATGGGTGGCCCGTCGCTTGCGAATGAGTGACGGCCGTCCCTCGAGCAAGCGGCACCTATCGCTTGTGGCACCCGTTTCTCGCGCGAGCGACACACATTGCTCTTGCATGATGTGCTTGCCCCTCGCGCGAGCAGCACCAGTCACTCGCGCCTGTCCCTCTCGTGGTTGCCACGGCTCAAAAGACCTGCCCCCGTGATCGACGCCCGTCGGTCGGTGATCTAGCAGCAGTTTTCAGTGATTTTCAAAGTGATTTTATTTGATTTTCCAAAATCAAAAGATTTTGATTTGATTTTCCAAATTTTTTTCCAAAATCAAATGATTTTGATTTGATTTTATAAATCTTTTTCAAATTCAAAAGATTTTGATTTTATTTTCTAAATCTTTTACAAATTCAAAAAATTTTGATTTGATTTTAATTTGATTTTCTAAATAAAATTTGAAATTTAAAAAGATTTGAATTCTTTATTTTAGCCTATAAATAGGAGACTGAGGTTCTGAGCGAAAGGTTGGAAAAAATTTCATAAGTAAAGGCTTTTCCTTTCTATATCAATATTACATTTTTCTTTAAACTTTTTTGAAAAATCGGGAAGAACTCGAGAAAGTGGAGTCAATTCGTTTTGCTCAATTTGTCCTTTCAACATTTGTGATTATTACGAAAAATCAAGCAAAATCAAGCAAGAAAAATTAATTTTCTTCTCTTGATTTGGACATTTTGAAAATTCTCAAATTATTTTTGAAAAGAACAATTTTGCAGTAGAAAATCTCCTCAAAATTGTACATTGTCAACTGATCCTTGTAGAGTTCAAGGAAAACATCCACACAGCTTTCGCCTTCAGAAGATAATATTCCGAGGGTAAACATTCCGAATTGACCTTTAATTTATTTTATTGTTTTATATTGATTTATTGGTGATTGATTGCATAAAAAAGGTTTTAAATGTGAAATTTCGGGTGCTTGTTTGTTTTTCTTCATTTTTGTGTGGTCTGGAATGACCGACGGGCTGAGGGTCCACCGACGTCCGTCGCTCAAGTGAGGGACGGGCCGTCGTGGAAATTTCCTTTTGCCTAACGGTCGGCCCAGAGATGGCCGTCGCTCGCACGGTTTGGGCCGTCCCGGGGCCTTCTTTCCTCCTTTCTTTGTTATTTCTTTTCTTCTTTCATTTAAATTTTATTTTTACTCATTTTAAGGTAATTTGTTTCCATTTTCTTTACTATTCAGATTACTTATTTATTGTTAATTCCATTAATTCTTTTCATCATCATTTCATTTTGTTATTTTGCTAACATGTTATTCGTTCTTTATGAGTTATTTTATTAAACATTGGGTGTTGAAAGAGGAGAACAAATTAAAAAGCGATATGAAAATGTCAATACGGTTCACTTCTCATACCCCATTCTCTCTTATTTATTATCCTTTATCTTTATTTGTTGTAAATTTTTTATTTCTGAGATCCCTAATGTGAAAATGGCAAAAGATTTCTACAAATAAAATGAATTTTCTTTAAATAAAATGGGACCAATGTCCTAGTTATATCATACAAGTAAAATTATCACCCTCAAGATTGATCTTTTAAGCATGCATGCGAGGACCAACGTCCTCACCTCAAATTGAGTACCTTATTTTAAGCATGTTTCCTTTTCCCTCTATTCATTTACAATGGGGGTTGTATTCCGCCCCTAGTTTTATTGTAAATTATTGTATTTTAATTTACTTTATTTTGAATCTACTTTATTTAATACTTTCATTATGTGATTGATCTGAACTTTAATTATTGCATTAAACTGAATGAGAAAGGCGATAAAATCTTAAGTGTAAAACCAAATTATGACTTTAACCAAGGTATGAATAAGCGTAGAGTCCCGAACTCTCTCTAGTCTTAGGCTTCATGAGTTTAGATGAACCTTTCCAATGTTTTATTATGAAGGAGATTCAAAAATATCTCCTGCTACCCAAAATAGGCCCTTATGTACATCGTTTTAGGTTTCACGAGGTTAGATGAACCTTTCCGATGTTTTATTACAAAGGGGAATCCAAAATATCTCCTGTTACCTAAAATAGACTCATATATTTCATCTTAGGCTCCATGAGATTAGATGAAACCTTTCCAACGCCTCTTTGGAAATGGGAATTCAAAAATATCTTTGGTTGCCCAAAATAGACATGTATGCGTTGTCTTAGGCTCAGTGAGGCTAGACGAACCTTCCTAATGTTTTATTGGGTGGCGACTCGAAAACACCTCTTGTTGCCCAACATAGACACCCTTATAATCCTTACAAGTCCCATGAACCTCTCTCGAATACCCTAAAAGCGTTGGGGCCCCTGAATTTAGTGCGTGTCATAGTGGCGACTCCGCTGGGGAACGTATTGAGACTTTGCTTCAAAAATACCTTGATTAAAATATATAATTGAGTTTTAATTTAAAATTCCACCCCTTTTCGAAATTGCATTGCATATCACTATAGCTATAACGACCCAAAAAGGGCCTAGTCGGAATTCGCGTGCTAAGTCGAAAAATTAAGGGTATTTCAGTAATTTGTGTATGAGAAAATTTTGATAATAAGGATTTAATTGCAAGATTAATTAAAAGATGTTAAGTGAAGCAATTATCTAGTGTGTGTGTGGTGTTTGGTAACAAGGATGTAAAGTTTATATAAGAGCTTATCTTGTGTGTATTGTGTATGGTGCCATGGAACATGAAAGTCAAAGTGGATTCTTTGGTCCAATAGGATTATGCCAAGTGGACTAGGTAGGTGAGAGCATTGAATGTGAAGTGAGTGAAGGAGAGAAGGAAAGCAAGAAAAGCAGAATTTCTCTTCTTGCTCACGTTTCCTCTTCTTCTCCTTCTTCATCTTCATTTCTTCTTACTCTCTCTTGCTTTGCCCTAACGTGAACCTTGAGCTTTGAGGTTGGATTTCTAATTTTGAGCTGGGTTTTGAAAGGTAAGTGATTGGGTTGCTTTTGGTTCTTCTTCTCCTTCTTTATTTCTGGTTTTGGTTGAGTGAATGCATGGTTTGACTTAAGTGTGATTGTGGCTGGGTTTTGTCCAAGAAACGGAGGAGAGAAGGAAGAACAAGGGAAAGGAAAAAGTGAGATTTATGAAAGAGTTGGATTGAAGCTTCTTTGTCAGGTTTGGGAGCTCTGTCCTTGTTGTGTTTCGTATGAGAGTTGATTGCCCTGTTCTCTTGGATTATGTGTGAGTATGTGTTCATGCATGTATATGTTTGGGTAATGAAATTGGATTTGTATGTTAGTGCTTTGATGAGGATGATTTGCATGTTATGTGGAATTAAATAAGCATAGCTTTTGCATGAGTTTCTGGGTTTGTTTAGTACTTTGATTTTCAAAAGTTTAAGTGTATGATTATTGTGTAAATTGTTATACATGGTTATGGGTATGTTTTGGAAGTATTCCAGCAATGAGGTAAGGGTTTATGTTTGTCTGAGTGATGGGCTGTGTTGGGTTGTGTTTTGGAAGTTTTAGAATAGATGTGTTGTGCCGAGGAACTGGGAAATTCGACTCTATCACGATCGCGACGCTTGCGAGCGGGACAAAACCGCTTGTTTCCAGCTCCTCGCAGCCCGCTTGGATGCACTCCTCACGACACGTGAAAATTCCTCACGAGTCGTGAAGATTGCCCGATCGGATGTGAGCGTTCGGCAAGTAATTCCTCACAATACGTGAAGCGTCATCACGAGTCTTAAAGAATAGCTCGGGTTCTTCACGACACGTGAAGCATCTTTATGAGTCGTGAAGAAGCTCGGTTTCGCCCACTCGGCAAGATGAGCCTTGTTCGGCATTTGGCTGATTGTCCGCTCGGCAGGGAGTCTAGTTCGGCGTAGCGCTAGGCGCTTGGCCTTGTGCGTGAGTCGCGTTTCTTGGGCATTACTCGTGCACAAGCTTAGAGGCCAGCACGAGTCGTGCATAGCAGCACAACTCGTGCCAGCCGTTTTCCCACTATCGTGAGTCGTGCACTGCAACACGAGTCGCGACAGCCCCTTCTGGCCTGTAGCGCTAAGGCTACTGTCGCGAGCGCAACACAGGTCGTGATCGAGATAGTAAGCCTCCTCCTCCTGCCTGTTTTGTTTTGTTTTGCCTAAACGATTTCTTCTCTCTCTTTGTATGGCTTTTTCGTACTGTGTAAGTTATGTTTTGCATTTTTATACAAGTGTATTGATGTTTTTGAATTGTGTTAATAATTAATGACATGTTAGTGTTGGACTTTGGCTTTTAACCTTGTCTAGTGTTACATGTTTAGAGTAAGTGTTTTAAGCTTGAAGTGTCAAAGTTGTGGATAGATAAGCATGTCTATAAAGGGTTAGTGAGTGCAGCTGCCAGTGTTGGCCCCGTTATGGGTCAAGTGATTTCGGTTGACCTCCGTTATGGTCTTAGTGAAAATGTTTTGAGACTCCGGTCTCCCGTGCTACCTTTGGGTATAAAAGTATTTAAGGCTTTGGTCTCCCATGTATTGTTCGCGTATCCACCACCAGTGAAATTCAGGCTATTGTTCGAAGTGTTTGGCATTTGTTTAGTGAAGTGCATGATTGTTGGAGTGATTCCAGTTAGTGTAATTGCTTATTGCTTTCTGTTATCAAGTTTTGATTTCATATAGTGAATTGACTTATATATCTCTGTCCTCTATTACTTAGAGATTTCAGTATGTTGACGTATATATATATTTATGTATGATTGTATGATATTTTTGTATAGTGTTCTATTGCCTTTGTTCCTCCCCACTAAGTGTTATCGCTTAGCACGGGCTGTTTTCTAGTGTAGGTGGCAGGTTTTGTTCCGCTCGAGTCGCGCATCTGCAGGGTTTCCCACTAGGAGTAGAGTCTTTTTATTTTTGTACTCCTCCTATATTTCTTTTTTTTGTATATCATTAATTATGCATTTATGTAATTCTTTTTGGGTATAGTGATGTATGTTTTGATGATGTATATAATTTATTTCTAATTATATGTTAAGATGTTAAGATTTATTATTGCTTTTGTGCGCTTTCGCTGTGATGTAAGCATGTTTTGAGTGAGTGTCGCGGTAGCACTCCGGTATCCTTCCAACGAGGGTAACAGGGGTGTTATAATAGCCTTAGATCTATGCTAGTTTGCACCCTCTCTAAACCCCGATGCGTTCCCGAACCACAACCCTACGTTCACTCAATGTAGGGAAGTGTCAAGGATAATCACTGGCCCAAGCCTCATACCATTTGGTATATTAAATGGAGATTCGATTAGTTGTCATGCTCGTGATGAGCTAAACCCATCGGCAGGGACCATGCTTGGGTAGACCTAAAGTATCATCACCCTGGCCAAAGCTCATGTAATGAAAATAGATACTTCCCCTAGGTGATATGAACCATAATACTATGCTTACTATCTGGATCATTTTGTATTGGTCAAACCCATATAAGTTGGTTGGTCACCTAATCAAAGGCTTTCATGCCCCAATAGGCCCATGCCGGTTTGTTCTGGTTGCCTGAATACTAAATGATCAAAACCCATACGTATACACATTAGTTAAGAGATGTTATGCTACTAGTTTACCACCGTGCATCATACGCATTCATCGGGTTCCCTGTTAACCCGTGAATCAAGCCCACCTAAGAAAGAGAGGACATGACCTCATGTGTGGTTTGCTTGCATGTGATTGTGGATGCTACATAGCACGACCATGCATCATATGTCATTCATGCATTATGCTAACCAGGTATGTTTTGCAACCATCATAGATCTACCCAGGTGGTCCAAAGGTCCTCGTGGACGGCTGCGTAGAAATCCGTTCTTTGAGCTACCAGAAAGGCTAAAATATTCACGATCACTTTTCAAGAGGAGTGAAGCTACCTCCTCTCAGTTCTCTATAGACAGTGAAATGGCCAACCCACTGAGAGAAGCAGATGCCACCCGTGCCATGTTAGTCAAGGAAGTAGGTAGGAGGCTGGAGGAATTTGAGAATAGGATGATGGCCATGATGGGCAATTTGACGGTAGCTATGGCACCCCATGATGGACCAAACCCAGTCACTCCCCCTTATAGGTAAAAATTAATGGGAGGCAGCTAGAGAAGACCCACCTGAGGAAGTACGTCCACCACCAATTGATCTGAGAACAACTACATCCGCGAGCCAAAGAAGAGGGGGAGCTCACAGAATAGAGGATGACTATATGGAGGATGAGTATGAGGAGCCTGCATTAGTAAGAGGGAAGGCACCTCAGATGGAGGAAGCAATCTGCAAAAAGATGGAAGAGAAGTTCGAGGCAATGTCTCGAATGCTGAAGAGGGGGAAAGGGATGAACCCTGAAGATAAAGAGCTGAAGGGAGAGGATCTGATCCCTCAACATTTCAAGATGCCAGATGTCCCAAAGTTTGATGGCACTTCAGACCCCGCGACACATGTAAAGCAATACTCCCTGGTAATGAAGGGAATAACCCTGACCAAAAGGTAGAAGGTGGAGTATTTTTACCTAAGTCTGATGAGGTCTGCAGTAGATTGGCACCACTGGCATAACAGGAGAACCAAGAAAGACTAGGACCTTTTAATAGAAGAGTTCGTCTGGCACTATGACTATAGTACAAGGATGGAGGTGACATTGAAGGATTTGGAGCTCTTACAGCAGAAGTCTAGGGAGTTGTTTCACGAGTATCTGACCCGATGGAGAAACGAGTAATAGAGATAAAGAGGAAGCCGGACACTTAGGGTCAGATCAGGCTCTTTATCAAGATCGATAGCCCGTATCTAAAATATGTGCTAAAGATGAAGGGTTTGAAAGACTGGGAGTTGCTAAAGGGTATAGCCATTGAGGCTGAAGGTGAATATATGGCACAGAGGGCAAACAGTGAGGCCTATGCCAAGAGAGGCAATAACCAGGGAGCAAGCAGGCCAGCGAGCTCTAGCAGTGGAAATAAAATGGGCAAGACAGTAGAGGTCTCGACTATAGGTGCTAGGCCAAGGCATTTTTCCAACCTAGGGAGGTCTCTATCCTAGGTGCTAAAGAAGCTGATGAAGGAGGGGAAGTTACAACCTTTAGCACCTCGGCCTACCCGAACCCAAGGACAACAGGGACACAAGGACGATGATTATTGTGCTTACTATCAGCACACCAAGTATACGACTGACAATTATAAGACATTGAGGCATGCTATCCATGTCTGATCAACTCCAAGCAGATCATAGATCCTGAGAAGAGAGGCAACCAAAAGAAGCTCGGGTACAATAATGTGCCCCTACCTGTGTTCATGATTGAGTCAGGGTTACCTAAATGGTATGTTTTGAGAGAGTTATATGGTGAAGAAAACGTTGTTATCACCTGCGTTGAGGGGGCAAGTGAAGAAGGGATTCCCGTGGCAACGATAGACTGTTAGTCCACTGATGACAGTGGAAATGAAAATGATAATATGGGGTTCAGAAGAGGAGGAAAAGGAAGTCAGAGCAGTGACCCGAAGTGGAAGGGTAGTTTCAAAAGTAGAGAAGCCACAAGATCCCATGGCAGTGCAGAAAGAGATGGAGCTAGAAGAGGATCAAGTGATGAGGCAGCTAAAAAAGATGCCGGCTCAGATATCAGTATGGGATCTGTTAGGACAATCTCCTTCGCATAGGCAGAAGTTAGTAGAAGCCCTATGCGAGTCTACGGTGGCAACTACCATCTCCCCTACAGAACTGTTGGACATAGTGAAGGGAAGTGCTAGAGGGAATGTGGTGTTCTCAAGTGTTGATTTGCCGGCAGAGGGCCGCAACCATAATCGCCCTTTATATATAAGGGCTCAGATCAATGAAAAGCATATGGCCTGTGTTATGGTGGATGATGGTTCCTCCATAAATGTTTGCCCTTTGGTGGTATTATCGACCTTTAAGGTGTCGGAGGACATGCTGAGCAAGTCAGATCTTATGATCACAGCTTACGATAACTTTCGAAGACAAGCATGGGGACATTCAAGGAGATGGTCAGGACGGGGCCAATAGAGACGGAAGTGGAGTTTATAGTCTTTCCCGTTCCAGCCAATTTCTTAGCACTTTTAGGCAGGCCATGGTTCCACAAGTTAGGAGGAGTGCCATCTACCTTGTATTAGATGATTAAGATCTCGCACGAAGGGCAGGTAGTGACAATCAGAGCAGCTAGGGAGAATCAGGTGTCTGTGCTAGAAATTACAAGGCTACCCTTTAACGGGTTTCATGTGGCTGTGATTGGCAGGGAGGAAGACATCGTAAGAAGCCCTCAGGTGGTGAACGTGATGAAGAGGATGTCTTTCCTCCCTAGAGCCGGCTTGGGCAATAATTTTAAGGGGCTGCAAGCTGCCGTTACTACGAGAAGTCAAAAGGATCAAAGGGGCCTCGAATATAAGGGTACCATAATAATGAACAAGAGGGCAGTAGGGGAGATCCCTCATATAACCACTTCAATATGTGCCTATGTGGGAGAAGCCAAACCTCAATGGGTAGACGGGAGAGTTGTGCCAAGTTTCGAGCTTTTCAATGACATCTTTAATTGGGACATTGGAATGGTCAAACCAGTAGAGGGGTTTTGGAACAAAGAAATCATGACTAAGGGGACTATTTGGGATCAAGAGGCACCCAAAGAGATCATCACCGAGAGATTAATGGCCACCAGAGTGAAGAGAAAGGAGAAGGTGGTGGATGAAGCTTCAGAGAAGCAAGAGGAAGTTTCACAAGGGGTTACTGTAGAGCCTCCGAAATGCCAGGACAACACCCAACTGTCGGCGGCAACATCGACGTCGGCAAAGCAAGAAGATAAAAATTTATATTTTCTTTTTATGCCAGAACTCTTTAATAATGTCTGTGATTTTTCTAATTCAATCAATAATATGAAAAATTTTGCTTACTTGTGCGATATTTTTGATGATTTTACTATGCATAATCATGATTATAACTCATTTATATTTGATATTGATTCAACTGATGCCATTCCATTTAATCTCATAACTTTGAAAAATCCAAAAGAAATCTTGATAACATCTAATATAACTCCTGAAGAGAGATTAAAATTTGAGAGAATTTTAAAGAAATATGAAAAAGTCTTTGCTTGGACCTATGAAGTCATGACAGGAGTTAATCGTGAAATCGCCGAACACGCTATTCCAACCTAGCCAAATCATAGACCAGTCAAGTAGAAGATAAGAAGACTTAGGCCAGAATGGGCTGAGAAAGTGAAGGAAGAAATCCACACACAGATTGAGGCCAAGTTTCTGGATGAAGGACAACACCCAACTTGGTTGGCCAATGTCATTTTGGTAGCCAAAAAGAATGGCAAAGTGCGTGTATGCGTGGACTATCAGGACTTGAACAAAGCTTATCCTAAGGATGATTTTCCTTTGCCCCATATTGACGTTTTGATAGACAGAATAACCACTTGCATGATGTATAGCTTCGTAGATGGGTAGGCTGGGTACAATCAGATCCTTAATAAGATAGCTAATCGAATTAAGACAGTCTTTATAACCGAATGGGGGTACATTCGCCTATAGGGTAATGCCGTTTAGTTTGAAAAATGCAGGTGCAACCTATCAAAGAATGGCCACTAGGATCCTCGATGACCTGATCCATAAGGAAGTGGAGGTATATGTCGATGATATGATGATCAAGTCGGCCACCAGAGAAGGTCATTTTGAGGCCCTAGAGAAATTCTTCAAGAGAATCAACAAGTACAATCTGTGATTAAACCCTAAGAAGTGCATCTTTGGAGTTACTTCAGGAAAGCTACTAGGACATATAGTGAGCCAGAGAGGAATCGAGGTCGACCCGAACAAAGTCCAGGCCATCAGGGAAATGCCAGTACCTCGAAAAGAAAAGGACGTTAGAAGCTTCTTGGGAAAATTGCAATACATCAGCAAGTTTATTACCAAGCTCACTTCGATTTATGAGTCGATCTTCAAGCTACTCAGGAAAGACCAGCCTATAATATGGAAAGAAGACTATCAGAAGGCTTTTGACACCATCAGTGAGTACTTGCTAAATCCCCCAATTCTGAGACCACCTCAACCAGTCAATCCTTTAATCCTATACATAGCGATAGAGGACAGTTCTGTAGGTGTCATGATGGCTCAAGAAGATGAATTCAGAGTAGAGTTTGCGATTTATTACCTTAATTAGAAGTTCCTTTCTTATGATGAGATCAAGTATGCTAAAGTCAAAAAGATCTGCCTTGCAATGATTTGGGCCTCTAAGAAGTTGAGACACTACTTCCACTCTTATGAGGTACAGGCAATCGCTAAGCAGAACCCTCTCAGATATCTGCAGGAAACTCATTCTTTGTTAGGAAAAATGGGAAGGTGGCTGCTGCTCCTACAAGAATTGGATGTTGAGTATGTCACCCGGAACACCATTAAGGACGTGCAGTAGCAGAGTTCTTGGAAGAGCACCCTATCGAAGGAGATTCATTTGAGTTTAACTTCCCAAACGAAGATGTCGCAGCAATAGCAGTACAAGGCTGGCAATTGCACTTTGACGGAGTGGTTAACAGCAAGGGGGTAGGAGTAGGAATCATTCTTACAACCTAGATGGCGAAAAGCTCCCATTAGCCAAGAAATTGAAATACAAGGCGACCAACAATGAAGCTGAGTATAAAGCTTGCACCTTCGGATTAGAAGCCTTGATAGCCCTGGGGGCAAAGAGCGCATAATTCTTTGGAGATTCATCACTAGTAATTAACAAGATTCGAGGTGAGTGGGCTGTAAAAGAAAAGCGACTCATGCCGTATGTAAACCACCTAAAGAGTTTGAGTAGTCGGTTTGAGGTGTGCACCTTTCACTTCATTCCAAGGGATGAAAATCAGTTGGTCGATACACTTGCAACTTTGGTGTCAATAATGGATAATCTAGAGGGGGTAGTGATGAAACCCGTCTTGATCTCCAATTCTGAAAAGCACAGTTTCGAGTCTAATCTAGTCATGGAAGTTGAAGTTTTTAATGAGAAGCTTTGGTATATTGACATCAAGAATTACTTAGAAAAGACAGCGTTCCCAGAAGAGGATACTGAAAAGGACCAAAGATCGATCCATAAGCTATCTATTCAGTTCATCTGCATAGATGGTGTGCTATACAAACAACAAATCAATAGTATTCAGTTGAGATGTCTGAGCGAGAAAGAAGCTGAGAAGGTGATGGAAGAAACCGATGCTGAGTCTGTGGGGCCCATATGAATGGTTTAATGCTAGCGAAGAAGATCATGAGACAAGGATTCTATTGGCTTACAATGGATACGGATTGCTCAAAGTACGTGAAGCAATGTCAATTGTGCCAACAATACACAGACTTGAGACATCTGCTAGTTTCAGAGTTGCACAGCTAAACGTCACCTTGGCCATTTGCAGCTTGGGGAATAGACATCATTGGAGAGATACATCCTACATCTTCCAATGGACATAGGTTCATAATAGTCGCCATAGACTACTTCACTAAGTGGGTGGAAGCTGAGTCCTTTAAGAAGGTCGATGCCCAGGATATGGCCAGGTTCATTGAAAAGAATCTGATATACCGATATGGTCTCCCATATCACGTTGTGTCTGATAATGGGGTGCAGTTCATGGTCAAAACTAAGAAGGTACTCCAGAAGTATGGCATTGAGCATCACAAGTCTTCTCCATATCGCTCGCAAGCTAATGGGACAGTAGAAGCTGCTAACAAGAATGTCAAGAAGAATTTGGCTAAAATGGTTTAGAGCTACAAGGATTGGGCGAAGAAGTTACCTTTTGCTCCCTGGGGCTATAGAACCACTTTCAGAACCTCCACGGGAGCCATCCCACATTTTTTAGTATATGGGACAGAGGCAGTGTTACCAGTTGAAGTAGAGCTCAAGTCTTTTAGGGTAGTCATAGAAGCTCAAATTCTGGAAACTGATTGGGCATAACAGTGGTTGCAGCAGCTGAACATGTTAGATGAGAACAGATTGCAAGCCTATTATCACAATCAAATCTACCAGAAAAGACTGGCTCGATCATTTTGAAAAAAGGCCAGGAAGCATCCGCTGAAAGAAGGGGATTTAGTCTTCAAACAAATGAGGCCAGGTGTTCCAGAAGTACGGGGCAAATTCAGGCCAACCCAGGAAGGTCCATTTGTCCTCAAGAAGTTGTTATCTAAGGGAGCAGCGATCCTGACGGACAGCAATGGTAATGAGTTTAAGGAACCAGTCAACATCGAAGGACTCAAGAGGTTCCATGGCTAAAGACAAAAAAATCAAAAGAAGAGAATAAAAGCACCACGGCTAAAAATCAAAAAAAGTGGCTTTTCTAAAATTGGGCGCCTCGTCAGGGTGAAAACCAAAAAAGGCATCCTGGCCAAAAAGTTGAGGTTTGAGAGAAAATGTCTAATCAAGAAAACCCGAGAGGGCTAATTGGAAATAGGAGTTTGATGTTTACAAGATCTACTCCGAGATTAAATGTAATTTTGCATTTTGAATCTATGTTAGATAATGATCATATATGGAGAAATTATACTGAAATGTACGCAATCTTTGCAAAATAAATAAAAAAGAGGCAATTCAAGTCATATGTTCATTATTTTCTAGTTCTTTTATAAAAAGGAAAACATTGTTCGTTATTGAATGCATGTAATCTAATAAGTTACGCTCTACTGCTGCTCTCGCCGACTAGATGCCTAAGTTGGTGGGTCCGGTTATCAACTACAGGACTAAGCACCCATCTCTTATATGCAATAGGAGAAGTAATGGAACAATCCCTAATAGATGGCATAACAGTCTTCACCGGTAGCTGTGCCCAGAGGCTATGATATTGGGAAGTGAACGCTGAGGATAAGATGCTGCCCTAAAAGGATAAAAGGAGCCCCACAACGTCTTAAGTCCCTCTGAACTGTCAAGTACAGCAAGCCATGATATAAAAGGTAGCCTCATGGAGCCCACACAACGGAATGCACCCCGAAGGGCCATCCAGAGTCACAACAGAAAGGAGGAGCCAGGGGCTTATAAAGCTGATATCCTAGTCTACCACCTCACCAAATCTAGCAACACTTTCGTCGGGAGAGACAAAGGAGTACAAGCACTATCGGGGAAGAAAGTGCCTCAGTGAATAACTACTAATCACCTTGGGAGGGGGCTCTGATAATAGCTTCAGCTTTTCTTGTAGCCATACCTGAAAAATAGGAGACGTAAAAAAAATGTTGGAATGGGTAGGGACCACTTCTAGCAAAAATAAGACACAGGGTTATGTAAAAATCTGGAATGACGCATTTCCCGAAAAAAAAAAAACTAGTGTGAAAATCCACAAGAGACGCACTATCTTTTAAAATAATGATATACTTGGAGTAATAAGGGGCTCCCAGTGAAGGCAGTAGAAAGATCAACACAAACAGAATTCAAGCCCAGAATCATCTCAACAAGGATCAAGGGAAACGGGGACAGTCCGCAATGGATGCCATCTACTATCCTAAATAGCCAGAAATCGCCAATCAACTCATCAGAAGTTGCTATCAGGTACCTGGAAAGGCAAAACGGTCGGACAACACTGGCTTGATAGGTAGACATATGAGAGAAGCTCTCTAGTGCCTCGATTAGTGGCTAGTCTAGTAGCGGCTGAGGAAGAAATGCCTAAGGCCAATCCAATGTCCCTTGCACGAATCAAGCCGCAGCTCGGAATGCAAGGTAGTATATCAAGGGGAAACCTCACTCCAGTAATCGCAGTGAACTCTTCAGGCAGGGAGCATAACTCTTGATAATAAACGTAAAGACATGGAAATGAGGGTCCCAGAAGTGGGCTGCATCCAGTAGTAGGTTCTGGTCCACTCTAACTCTCCTTAGAAATCTCATACCAGAATAAGGGACCAGAGTGATATTTTCCCATGTCCGGGTGTCATCCAAAAGATGGTGCATTTTATTAAGGGGTAATGATGACATTTTCCAAATTTTGGCACAAAAATTAAATGTAAATGGAAAAGAAAGGGAAAAAAGAGAGAAAAAAATACTGAAAAAGGGATGCTGTAGACGCCGGGTCCTGAGGCGGTCCAAGATCAGGATTACCCAATGATGAAAATGAAACTTGTTCACAGAAGGTGTCGAAAATGATGTTTCCCTTATCGAGAATCTCCTTTTTCTTCAAAAATTTTAATTCAGAAAAAATCTTTATTCTTTTATTTTTATTTTTATTTTTATTTTTATTTTATTTTTTATTTTTTTATTTTTTAATTTAATTTCGGGGGTTTCGGTGCCCGGAGCGTAGCGCCTATGTTCGGGCCCGTGTGAGGTCGCGGGGAGAGCGCTCGCGCCAGCCGCGCCATGCGGCCTCCATGCCGCATGCCGCATGCCACATGCGGGGCATGCGCAACATGCAGCCTCCCGTAGGGAGTCCGCATGCCGCATATGTGCGCCAGCGTGCGGCCCCCGGGCCACATCCGCGCGTGAGCTACGGCCCTCCGCAGACAGGCCGCAACTCATGCATCTCGCATGCGGGCCTCCGCTCGCATTTCCCCTGCCCTATGTTGTCATTTTTCACCTGCAAAAATGGTCAAACTTCAGACCGAAATAATGTTTAGTTTCATGTTTTTTATGTTTTTTTGGATAATGGGATTAAAAGGATGTTTTGTTTCTTTCCATTTTGGGAAGACAAAGGAAGTAAAAATGAAGACTTTGTCTTCATTTCAAAAGGGGCTGGCTTTCAAGAAAATAGGGCTTTTCTCTCCAGTAAAAAGGCAGACGAGAGGATTCTAAAAAAAAAAAAAAGTCTTAGGATTTCAAGATTTAGTTTTTTTTCTTCTTTCTTTCTAAAATATTTCTCTCTTGGTTTGGTTTGAGCAAGGAAAATTAATTTCCTTTGCTTAATCATTCCGTCAAAATTATTTGCTTGAGTTTTTTAGTTGTTTAAAAACTTAGATTTTCTCAAGATTTTTGTGTTTATTACCGTAAAAATCGACAATGAGGACTGGTCAAGACACCATTTCTCCGATCTATAAATTCTGAGGGTAAACATCCTTGGACCCCCCTTTTTTATCACTCCATTTCCTAATTTTTGTCATCATAAATATTAAGATTTCATTATTATTGCATGTCATAATATCTTGATTAGTTTTTGTTATTTCCATTACTCTCATATTGTTGATGAATATGCCCCTTTGACCATTATTTTCTTCATGACAATTACTTTCTTCACAATTTTGTCAATGTGATTTCCATTGTCATTATTCTTATTATTATTACTATTATTATTATCATTGCATTACTGTTGCCATCATCCTTCTTCTTCTTCTTCTTCTTCTTCTTCTTCTTCTTCTTCTTCTTATTATTATTATTATTATCGAGTTACTTTCATTATTATTATTATTATTATTATTATTATTATTATTATTATTATTATTATTATTATTATTATTATTATTGTCGAGTTACTTTCATTATTATTATTATTATTATTATTATTATTATTATGATAGTTCCCCTGTTACCACTATTATTATTATTATTATTATTATTATTATTATTATTATTATTTTATCATTTCTATTATGTTATTATTTTTATTGTTGTTATTATTTTTTTTATTATTATTTTTGGCATCATTATGGTTTATTATATCCTTGCATAATTTATTTGTCTTTATTCTTTATCTTGTCTTTATATTTATTTGTTTGATTTAAGAATTGTAACTAACATTTTTAATGTTATTTCTTGTGTGGGATTTAAATGTGATTTGCCTTGTGTGAGCGTTCCTGTGACCAAATGGAGGGGTCATGACGCGTAAGGAACCTTCTCTCGGTGAGACCTTTCTTATCCCCTTTTTGTGTTTGTGTTTGCTTGTAAATTAAAATATTTTATTTTATGCACATGTAAGATAAAAAATCACAAAAATATTTTTATAACTAAATTGGGATTTTTATTAATAAAACGGAAGGAATGTAAAATATCACGAATAAAACGAAGAGTTAAGTTTTCTAAAATGGGATCACTCATCCCGATTTTCAATCCAACAATCGAATAACTTTTCGATCCCTCTTCAAGTGAGCGCGAAGGAACCAATGTTCCTGAATCAAATAAATATTTCGATTTATGTATGTCATTTTTCTATGTTTGATTTTGTCTTTTTTTTTAAAAAAAATTTACGTTCATATATTTTGTGGGCCCTTATAATTAATTATTTTCGGGGCAATGTTATTTAGCCTTTACTTAGGATTGTATTCTGTCCCAATTTTTATTTTAATTTTAATTGGCTTTCTTTCATGAGGAATTGTACTCTGTCCCGATCTCTCTTGTAATTGTGTGCTTGACGTGTTTACTGCTTTTCTTTATCGCATTATTTATAGCTTTTATTTACTGCTTTCGAATGCTTGCGATGCGCTCTTAAACTAAATTCATTAATCACGTGAGAGGAGAGATAGAATTTTATGAATTTAAGAACTCATTTATAATTAACCAAGATATAAATAAGAGTGAAGTTCCGAACACCATCTCTGGTTTAGAGCGTAGAGGTTAGATGACCTTTTTCAATTTCTTGTAAATTGGGTGGCGACTCCAAAATACCTCAAAGGTGCCTAAAGGTATCATGGGGCTAGATGAACCCCCCAATGTTCTATTGGGTAGGGATTCCAAGATGTCTCATGGCACCTAAGATCAAAAGACGCGAACCAATCCCTCGAGCCCTAAAAATGGGTCTCATTATGAGGGCCTTTGCTAGGTTCGGCGCGCGTCACAGATGCCCTGATTAAAGTCTAAAGGAAAAGTGCACGAAATCCAAGGAGAAAACATGCTATTTAAAGAATAGCCGTGACTGATGGGCATCGGTAAGTTGAGGCATGGCCTGCCCATTGGTTAACCTATTGACTGCCTGGGAGGTCTTCTCCTTCATATTTCATGCATTTCACGCGCATAAATATTTTTAGAGTATTTGTGCCATTTTAAATTTTACAGGAAAACAAATTTGATGGATATAACCATGCACTAGAGTCAGGGGGCAAAATATTCAGGAGGTACTTTAGAATTTTTATCTTTTAAAAAAATATAAAGAGGGAAAAAGAGGAAAAAAAAAGGGGATTCGAATGACCGACAGGGAGCCCGTTGCTTGGTGCTTCGATGGGGAGCCCGTCGGTCACGCAATGTCTATAAAAGTCGAGCGGTTTTGCCCCCGCTCAGCTTTCCTTCTTCTTCCTTTTCTTCTTTCTTTTCCTCTCCTACAAACCAAAGAGACTTTTCAGTTTGTTGGCTTTTTCTCACCCGTCTTACTCCCGTTTTATGTGCTATTTGTGCCAAAATGATCCTCTCACCACCGCGCACATCCATGACCAATTTTTTTTTACAATTTTCTAGAATTATTTTTCATTGCATTTCGTTGACCACCAGGTTAGTTTATTGCATTTTTCGTATTCTTTTCACTTCTTTTTATTTAATGTTTGTTTTAAATGCATTATAGATGTACATGCTCTGAAATGTAGGGGAAATTCTGCCGTTTGTTTTCTGCTAAGAAAAAAAACTAAACCCTATAATACTGACACTTAGGAAGTGAGTAATAAGTAAGATAATGTATGCATAAATGAAATAGCACGATAAAGTGTGCCCATTTACTAGTCAGGAATATGAGAAAACTGTTCAACTAGTCACCAATTACTTTATAAAACTTTTGTACTTGTGAAATTGTTGCTTGGGGCCAGAGGCCTGTCCCCTTTTTATTGTGTTTTCTGTGTAGGAAGTTGGGCACATCCTTGTCAGGGTGCTACATCCAGACAAGTACAGGTTGCTCACCATGGCAGAGACCAGGCGCTTGTTCTATCTCTCTCCACTCCTGCCATATGAGGATGCCCAGGGAAAGCCCTAGGAGGAGGAGCAGGCACCACAGCAACCTCAGGCAGAGGAAGAGTAACCTCCGCAACATCCCCAGATGGATGAGGAGCAGCCTTACACCCCATTTGACATGGACCTAGAGATAGACATGGATGACTTGCTGAGCACCCCACTATCACAGAGAGCACAGAGCCTCACTCCACCACCACCACTGCGGGTCCAACATTCTGAGATTCGAGAGACCGGGAGGTTCCATCCATATAGCTGGCCTGGGCACCCGGGGGCATCTACATCGATAGTGGATAGTGCCTCCACAACCAGAGCCTCAGGTAGAGCCCCCACATCCTAGTCCACGACAACAGTCACATACCTTGCGGACCGGATAGGGGTTAGCAAGGATATGCCATGAGAGCTAGAAGGTTGCCAGCAAGACAAATACGGTATATCAAATCAGATGCCTTACAGATCGAATGGGGGTTAGCAAGGGTATACCGCGCAGGCCGGATGGTGGCCAGCAAGATAAATGCGATATATCAAATGAGTCGTAGTAGAATACGCTATAGCTCAACGGCAATAATCATATGTTATGCAAACCGGATGGTCATTAGCAAGGAAATGTTGTGCAGACCAGATGGTGGTCAGCAAAACGATTGCAAAGTGGTCGTAGTAGAATACGCTACAGCTCAGCTACAGTGACCATATATCATGCAAACCGGATGGTGCTTAGCAAGAGCATGGCATGCAGACCTGATGGTGGTCAGCAAAATGATTGCAAAAAGGTCAAAGTAGAATACGCTACAGCTCAGTGGCAATAAGCCACAACCTTCAACAGAACAAAAAGGTAAGGACTGCCTTGGGTATGCACTTCTTTCCTTCTCCTCTGAATTTTAGCTCATATAGACACTAGTGTACTAGTTTCCCTTAAATTAGGGGCAACTATAGACACCAGATCCTGAGGCAATCTAGATCAGAGTTACCCAAATGAAGAAATCCATACTCGTTTCGCGGGTAAAGGAACGAGGGTGTAGATTTTTGCCCTTAGAGTTCACAAATTGAAGGATCTTGGTGATTGGGGATTTTTGTGTGTCAAAAGGGGCCTTTTTGCTTAGGAAGTTTGATTTTGGGGTTGACCGATGAGCGTCGGTCAATGGGTGGCCCGTCACTCGCAAATAAGCGATGGCCGTCCCTCGCGCTTGAGGGATCCTGTCCCTCACGAGAGCAACTCCTGTCGCTCTCACTTGTGGCACCCGTCTCTCGTGTGAGCAATGACCCTGCCCCTTGCGTGGTTGCCCGTCACTCAAAAGACCAGGACTGCCCCTGTAACCGACGCCTGTCAGTGAGCCGAGCAATGCTCGTCGGTCAATGATCTGGCGGCGGTTTTCAGCAATTTTCAAAGTGATTTTATTTGATTTTCCAAAATCAAAAGATTTAATTTTGATTTTTCAAAATCTTTTCCAAAATCAAATGATTTTGATTTGATTTTATAAATTTTTTTCAAATTCAAAAGATTTTGATTTGATTTTCTAGATCATTTTCAAATTCAAAAGATTTTGATTTGATTTTCTAAATCAAATTTGAAATTTAAAAAGATTTGAATTCTTGGTTTTAGCCTATAAATAAGAGGCTGAGGTTCTGAGAGAAGGGTTGGAAAAAATTTCATAAGTAAAAGCTTTTCCTTTCTATATCAACATTAAATTTTTCTTCAAACTTTTTTAAAAAATCAAGAAGAACTCAAGAAAGCAAAATCAATTCATTTTGCTCAATCTGTCCTTTCAACATTTGTGATTATTACTGAAAATCAAGCAAAATCAAGTAAGAAAAATTAATTTTCTTCTCTTGATTTGCTCTTTTGGAAAATTCTCGAATTATTTTTGAAAAGAACAATTTTGCAGTAGAAAATCTCCTCAAAATTATACATCGTCAACTGATCCTTATAGAGTTCAAGAGAAAAATCCACATAGCTTTCGCCTTCAGAAGATAATATTTCGAGAGTAAACATGCTGGATTGACCTTTAATTTATTTTATTATTTTATATTGATTTATTGGTGATTGATTGCATAAAAAAAGGTTTTAAATGATAAATTTTGGGTGTTTGTTTGTTTTTTTTTCCTTTTTTTGGGGTCTGGAATGACCGACAGGCTGAACGTCCACCGATCGCCGTCGCAAAAATTTCCTTATGCCCGTCGGTCGGCCTAAAGAGGCCCGTCGCTCGCTCGGTTCGGGCCATCCGTGGGCCTTCTTTCCTCCTTTCTTTGTTATTTCTTTTCTTCTTTCATTTAAATATTATTTTTACTCATTTTAAGGTAATTTTTTTTCCATTTTCTTTACTATTCAGATTACTTGTTCATTTTTATTTCCATTAATTCTTTTCATTGTCATTTCATTTTGTTATTTTATTAACATGTTATTCGTTCTATGT
The DNA here is from genome assembly GCA_947683425.1 of Excoecaria cochinchinensis. NCBI lineage: Eukaryota > Viridiplantae > Streptophyta > Magnoliopsida > Malpighiales > Euphorbiaceae > Excoecaria > Excoecaria cochinchinensis. The sequence continues at coordinate 16,019,576 of CANTUQ010000092.1, forward strand.
GAGATATTTTATTGAACATTGGTGTTGAAAGAGGAGAACTAATTAAAGAGCAATAGGGAAACGTCAATACGGTTCACTTCTCATACCCCATTCTCTCTTATTTATTATCCTTAATCTTTATTTGTTGTAAATTTTTTATTTCTGAGATCGCTAATGTAAAAATGGCAAAAGATTTCTACAAGTGAAATGGATTTTCTTTAAATAAAATGGGACCAATGTCCTAGTTATTTCATCCAAGTAAAATTATCACCCCCCTCAAGATTGATATTTTAAGCATACATGCGAGGACCAATGTACTCACCTCAAATTGAATACCCCGTTTTATGCATGTTTCCTTTTCCCTCTGTTCATTTACAATGGGCGTTATATTGTACCCCTATTTTTATTGTAAATTATTGTATTTTAATTTACTTTATTTTGAATCTGCTTTATTTAATACTAGTGGAATCCTGAACTCTCTCTGGTCTTAGGATTCACAAGGTTAGATGAATTTTTCCAATATTCTATTGGGAAGGGAATTTCAAAATATCTGCAGCCCAAAATAGGCACTTATGTGCACCGTCTTAGGTTTCACGAGGTTAGATGAACCTTTCAGATGTTCTATTCGGAAGGGGATTCCAAATATCTACTGTTACCCAAAATAGACTCATATATTTCGTCTTAAGCTCTATGAGATTAGATGAACCATTTCCAATGCCTCTTTGGAATGGAAATTCCAAAATATCTCTGGTTTCCCAAAATAGACATGTATGTGTTGTCTTAGACTCAGTGAGATTAGATGAACCTTCCCAATATTTTATTGGGTGGTGACTCTAAAACACCTCTTGTTGCCCAACATAGATGCCCTTATAATCCTTACAAGTTCCAAGAACCTCTCTCGAACACCCTAAAAGCAGGTTTTCAGGGCCCTCCGAGTTCGGCGCATGTCACAGATAGGTTAGTATAGACACCAAGTCCTGAGGCAGCCCAAATCAGGCTTATTCAATAATGAAATTAATGCTTGTTCACAAGAAAAAATATTGGAAGTAATGGTTCCCTTGCTAAGTTCCTTTTTTTTTAAAAAAAAAGAATTTGAGGTTTGCGGTTATCAACGTGTGAGGGCAGGCGCGCTGGCGTTGGGGTGAATGCCCCTAGCCCTGCACGCATGCGCTCTCGCACGGCCTGGGCACCACGTGAGCACGCCCAGCCCACCCCTAGCGCCTCGCATCCAGACTGCTAAAAATGCGTTTTATTACCTCAAAATCGGGATTTTGAGCCCAAATTGGACTGTAAATCATATTTTTTGGGATTTTTCACAATAAAACCGGATTTTACACTTAATTAAGGTAGAATTTGATTAAAATTCAATTTCTTTTCCGAAATTAACTAGTTTTTTTTACGAAAAATCATATAAATATAAAGTAAAGAAAGAGAAAAGGGGGAGACATTTTAGTTGCAATTTCTTTTCTTTTTTTCTTCAAGAGAGCTTTTGGCTGCATTTTTTTTAATTTACTTCTTCTTCAAAAGAATTTTTAAGGCATCAAAATCAATTCTTTTTAATCAAAAATTATTCTTGAGACAAATAAAATAATTCTTTGTTCTTGGGAATCTTAATTTTCTTTTATTATTTTTTTAAACAAGTTTTTTGCAATTATTTTTCTAGAGAGAAAGTTTAGATTTTTTTTTTAATTTTTGATTTAATTCTTGCGGATCTTGTCAAGGAAATCATTCATTTTCTTCACTTTATCGAATTCGAATTCTGAGAGTAAATATTCTAGGCTCAATTTTATATTTTATATTTTTTAATTATTTTTTATTTACAGTCAATTAATCACCATGTAAATCTTTGGATCAATTGATTATTTATTTGTTTTATGTGATTTTTGTCATAAATTTAACATTTTGTAACATTTTTGTTATTTTTTTATTCTATTTATTTACTTGATTGTTCATCCTCTATTATTATTATTATTATTATTATTATTATTATTATTATTATTATTATTATTATTATTATTATTATTATTATTATTATTATTATTATTATGTGTGTATTTATTAATCTATTAATTTATATGTTTCATTATGTCATTTAATTATTACTATTATTATTATTATTATTATTATGTGTGTGTGTGTATTTATTAATATAATAATTTATATGTTTCATTATGTCATTTAATTTATTTGTCACTCATAATGCACTTTATTTTATTCTATTTATTTTAATTCACTTTTTATTTATTTTATGTATTTTTAATTAATTTTTAATTTAATTACTAACATTAGTTTTATTTGTGTTTGTTTTGGTTCTAATATTTGTTTTTCTTTATTTGAGTACTTTCGAGATCGAAGGAGGAGATCCAGGAGATTCATTTTGCTTGCTTTATTATTTTCATTGCTTTTTATCATTTTTCTTTATTTTTCCTTTTATTTATTTAGCATGTAATTTGTAATAAAATTATTTTATTTTATGCACGTTTAATTGAAAATCACAAAAATATTTTTATTAATGATTGGATTTTTTTCTAATAAAATGGGACCATTGTCCTAATTTTTAACCAATTAAATCTCACTTTAAAAGAAGTTTTAATTTTCTCAAAATGGGATCATTCATCCCGGTTTTCTCAATAATACCAAAAATAACTCTTCGAAATTTGTAAATGTGCATAAAGGAACCAATGTTTCTATTCCAAATAAATGTCTCGATTTATATATGTTTTTTATTTAATTGATTTTGTTTATTTAATTTTCTATTTTGTGGGATTATATTTTTGTCCCAATTTCATTTTGTAATTTATTTTGTATTTTAATTATTTTGTTTATTGCTTTCTTCGATACTTGATATACGCTTTAAATAAATTGCATGACGTGTGAGAAAATAAATGAAAAACTAACTATTAAAAGCTCATTTATAATTAACCAACGCATTAATAAGAGTAAAGTCCCAAATCTTTCTCTGGTTTAGACTCTCGAGGTTAGATGAACTTTCCCAATTTTTGTAAATTGGGTGGTGACTCTATTGGTAGCTAAATCCTCAAGCGCACAGTTTGCCGATTATAGTACTTAAGATATCGTTCCCACGAGGAATGTGTGTTGATTATTACTCACTATTACTACTTGATTTTAATCTTGTTTACAATAATCAATATCTTAAAAGTTAATTCTATACTACTCGTGTAATGCAAGTTAACTAAACCTAATAAATAATTATCAAAGAAGACAATTTAAATGATGAAGAACTAATGATTATGAAACTTGATTCCATCTTTTTAATGTAATTATAATCTTATAAGCAAGCCAAATTGGAATAATGTTCTAATCCACTCTCTCGACATGAACTAGAGTGCATAAAACATGTGCTTACAATGCTAATCCTTAATTCTCATTAATGAACTAGTTAATTCCAATCACACATTCTAATATTAGTTACCAATTTATAGCAATTTTCTTAACATACTGACCTCTCAAGCAATATTTTGATAATGAATTTCTATTAGTTATAAGACAGAGTATATCTCTCGACTATACTTTAACTTATAATGATAATTAAATAATACTAATAGAGAATTCTACATTAAAAGACTACCAAAATTAATGGAAATAGAAATATCAATAATATCATTCAAGTTTCCTAAATATCATTCATTTAATTATAGAGAATAAAGTAATAAATAAGAGAATGTAGAAAGAAATCTCTCGACCTTTTTCCCAAACTCTTAAAAGAAATCTTCTTCTCCTTGTGTTTTCTTCTCAAAGCATAAAAACTAACTTAAGAACTTCAACTACAGAAAATGTTCTCTCTCAAAACTTACAAAAAATCTTTTGTTAAAATTCCATCAACTGAATTTTATATATATAATGTTCCAAAATTAATGTCCTTTATATGCCTCTTCAAATAGTTGTAAATCTTGACAAAAGTCCCAATTCTTCAAGTGTCCATTCAAAAATAACTGCTCCAACGGCTAGCTCTGTCATGCTCGCGACAGAGTATGGAGCTTCACTTGCTTGGCTTTCTTCAGCTTCGTTGACTCCCTTCTTTCCTCCTTGCACCATCGCGTCCACGACTCCCTTCACGCCTGCGACAGAACGCGACACTCCTCGTTTGCTCTTTTCTTCTTCTCTTCTCTTCCTTCTTCTTTGGCACCTTAGGTCGCGCCCGCGACAGTACCATCTTTTCTTGCTTAATTTTGCTCCTTTTCCCACATTTTCTACTAAACTCACAAAACATAAAACAAAACATAAAATATACCTAATTGTAATACAACTAACCACAATTAAACAAGATTTTAATCACAAAATATGAGCTATTTAAGCTCATATCGAACTCCAAAATATCTTAAAGGTGCCTAAAGGTTTCATAGGACTAGATGAACTTTCCTAATGTTCTATTGGGTAAGGATTCTAAAATATTTCATGTTATCTAAGATCTAGATGCGAACCCTTTTGGATCCTAAAAGCATGCCTCTAGGGAAAACACCATAGCAGGTTCGACGAGCGTCACAATGGTGACTCCACTGGAGACTTCGAGACTTCGCTTCGAAAGTGTCGGTTAATATATATAATTCAGCTTTTAAAATTAAAATTCTACCTCTTTTCAAAAATTGCATTGCATCCATACTGAAGCCTTAGATCTATGCTAGATGGTCACTATTCTTACCCTGGTGCATTCTTGAAGCGCGATCTTACATTCACTAAATGCAGGGAAGTGTTAAGGATAATCACCAGCCCAAACCTAGTACCTCTTGGTATATCAAATGGAGTTTCTATTGGTTATTATGCTCGTAATGAGCTATTCCTATTGGTAGGGACCTTGCTTGGGTGGCACTAAAGTATTATCACCTTTGACTAAAACTCATGTAATGGCAATAAATACTTCCCCTGGGTGAAATGTACCATAGTACTGTGCTTGCTATGTGGGCCATTATATATTGGACAAAATCAACTAAATTAAATGGTCTTTTATCAAGGCTCTCAGGCCCTGGTGGGCCCATCTTAATTTGATTGAAGTGTTCGAATACATATTGGCCAAAATCCATATGTATGCTCTTTAATTAAAGAGATGTTATGCTACTAGTTTTTCACCGTGCACCATACACATCCATTGGGTTCCCTGTTAACCCATGGATCAAATCCACCTAGGAAAGAGACCGCATGACCTCCTGTGTGGGAGCAATAAGGTTGGAAGGATCTATCTGCTTGTATGTGGTTATGGATATTGCATTGCATGTTCACGCATTATGTGTTATTCATGTAAAAATAAAAAAATAAAAATAATAATAATAATAATAAATGAAAAATGAAAAAAAAATAGTTTCCTCCATGTGTGTACATTCTATTCTACATCTTTTTCATATTACAATCATCTATCTTTATAATCATTTATCTAAATCAAAAGGACTGTCATTCCTAAAGTATCTGATATACCTCACTTAGTTTAATAATTAACTGCTTAATCAAGAGTTTGTACTGTAATCCATTCTTAAAATTAAATTTAAATCTATAACAAGATAATTCAATCATGTCAAGTACAGATTCTATATCTCTCAAAACATGTCAGATTCTGGTTACATTATATACACTGTATGCACTATTATATTCCTACTTTAAGATGAATGTAACACCCAAAATGTACCCTAGAAGGAATATTGACATTAAGTGTTAACTACGGGTACAAGAGTAATTGTTTAAGTGTGAATTTATGGCTAAGTAAGGATATCATTGCAGAAATTTTAAGTTGATTAGATAGAGGAAATGAAAGGAGGGACTTATTGGAAATTGTTTGAGGAGCAAGTGAGGAATTTGGAGGGTAGTAGAGTGTTGTCCACATGTGGGGTGTAGGCTTTGCCAACACTATCACTTACATGCATATAAAAGGGAGAGAAGAGGTAGATTCGACCTTCCGTTACATGTTGGCCGGCCACTTCCTCTCTCTCAATTCCTTTTGGTTCTCTCTTTTCTTTCTTCTCTATTTTCTTAGCCATTTGTTCTTCTTCTTTGGTTGATTGAGTTACAAGAATTGGAATGCTTTGAAGAGGTTTAAAGGATAAGTTGAGAAGGTATCTATGCGTAATGGGTTTTGGATCTCTCTTCTTCTCAATTTCTATTTTGGTTTGGTTTATTTGATAAATGGATTAAGAGTGTGTTTATGATGTGCATGAAGCTTTAGACAAGAGGAAAGAGAAGGGCAAGGAGAAGGTGTGATCTTTTATTGATAGGTTCGAGCTGCTCCCTAGAGGTTGGGATTGTGTGTCTCTTTAATTAGTTGCATGTATTGAGATTGAGTTAGTTGTTGTGTTTTGGTAGTAAATGCATGTTGTGGATATGGTTAAATCGTTGTGCTTTGAATTAGCGCTTTAGCTCAATTGAGTGTTAAAGTCAAGTTTGTTGTTCTTGCATGTTGCATATGTTTAGGTTTTGGCATGTAGAGTATTTGTTATGATTATCTTATTTAAGTCTCATTTTGATTGATATTAATGTTTGATTGTATTTTAAAGTTGTAATAAAGTTTAGAAGTGTTTATGGCATGATTATGAAGGTTATGCATGTGATTTTGGAGTTGGTATGTGAAGGTATGTGCATTAGAGTTGTGTTGCTCGAAGGATTGAACACTTAGTTCGGTTCTGTCACGAGCGCGATAGAACACTCCTTGGGCAAGGTCTGCCTTGCCGAGCTTTATCGTGTATTGCCGAGTTGTGCTGAGTCTTGTCGCGAGTGCGAGCTCCGTCACGAGCATGATAGAAGCTACTTTGGCATTCTGTTGCGAGTACGACGAGGCCCGCGTATGTGACATCTGCATGTGTTGGGTTCTATCGCGAGTGCAACAAGGGTTACGAGCGTGACACTGTGCAAAGTTGTAATTTAAGCCTTTATCTCTTATTTGTGTATCGTATTGTATTGGTTTATGTATGATCATGCACATTATAGATTTTATGTATTATATATATATGTATAAAACATATGCTTGATGGTTTATTTAGCTTGTACCTGAATTGAGTTGAGTTGATATGTGATCATAGTTGGATACATGAGTGAATGCTATATAAAAGATGTAGTGACTAGAGTTTATTTGTTCAGCCTGAAGGGTCATAGTAGTAGATAGATAAGTATGCTTATAAAGGGCTAGTGTTTTGCAGCTGCTAGTGTTTGGCCCGCAAGGGTCTAGTGTTTATTACCTTTAGGTAACTAGTGAATTGAGACTTTGGTCTCTAAATGTTTGGTACTGCTAGTTAGTATCTAGTGCACCCCGTATCCACCATTAATGAGAGTTCAAGCTTTGGTTTTAGCGATTGTATGTTTATATATGAGCGTGTAAAGTAATGATTTATTGCATGTGTATGAAAGTGTACCATATATATATGTGATATAGTGTGATAAGTTATCACTTTCTGGTTAAGCTTAATATTTAAAGCTAATGAATATGTAAATGCTTTAGTACTTGACAAAGGCATGTGCTACTATTAGTTATGTTCATGTTGATATCTATACCTTTGCTTATTGTTATATGTTGAAGTATGTATGCTTGGATATGTATAAGTATTATTGCAACTTCGTGAGAAGTCTTTGTATCTGTATATCCCCACTATGCGTTATCACTTAGCACAGGTGTTTTCCCATGTAGGTATACAGGATCAGTTCAGTTTTGAGAGTCATGTATCTGCTGGCCACTAGGAGTTTGGATAGTGGATTTTTGTATAAGATTATTTTTGTAATGTTTATGCAATGTATTTGATAAGAGAATATTTTTTTTGTATAGTGTATATGTTGTGGCTTTGATCTTGTAATGTAAGAATGATAACCTTTTTGTAATGTATACTTTTATAAGGTTATTAATGCAAGTATGTTTTGTTTATTTGATGTTTTCGCTATAGTTAGGCATGATTGTTTGTTTACATACGCATTTGTCAACCTGATATTCCTTCCGAGGGGTATTAGAATGTTACAACGAGCTACTGGTGTTTTATAATCTATTCGGACTACTGATACTATTTTATCAAACAAACCTTTAGTGTTCAGAATTGTTTAGGTCTTATATGTCAATATTACAGGATCTATTAAGATACAAACAGTCTATGCTTTAATCTATTAACGGGGCAGGATTATCTTCACAAAGTTTATATACATATTCTTATACTTATACACATTCCAAATTCTTTTACTTTCCTTTTTACTCTTGGTTCAGAACTGTTTATTCTTATATTCTATACTTCTCTCAAGACGGTACAGCTATTCAAAACTCATATTATGTGAGGGGATATCCCTAATAAAATCTATACCGACACAATCAGTACTAATATTGCAGGTCATACATACACATAAGGGTTTAAAGCAGACAAGTCATCATCTATCAGATCAACACTCATTAACTATACATTTATATCTCTTTAGAAACTTCTATTCTTATTATCTATTCTGTCACACCCCAAATCGGGCCTAGTCGAAATTGACTAGCTAAGTCGGATAAGTGAAGGGCATTTTGGTAATTTTTTTCATGAAGAAATTGGATAATAAGGACTTAAGTGCAAAGTATTTAATTAATTATGTTAAGAGGGGAAAATTATAAGGTGTGCATGTGTGTATGGATGTAGGGTACTTTGGTTTTGGCATGATCTAGTGGTATTAGTGCATGGTAACTAGGATGTAAAAGTGTTTCATGGGAGGTTTTATGGTGTGAGTTGAGTGTGGTGCCTTGGGTTGTTAGTCAAGATGAGGTCATTAGGGACCAATTGTGGGGTGACATGTGTAAGGTTGGTGGGAGCATTGATTGGGATTTGAAAGGAGAAGAGAGAGGGATTGAGGGAGTAGCTTCCCGTGGAAGCCAAAGGAAGTTTTGCCTTCCCTTTCCCACACCTCTCTCTCTCTTTCCTATCTACATTTCTGCTCTCTCTTCCTTTCATGTGGGTTTTCTTCCACCTTTGGTCTAGGGTTTGAGCTTTGAAGGTTCTATAGGAGGTAAGTGGCTGTTTTGCTTTTAGTATACTTCTTCTTCTTCTCCTTTTTTTTTCGGATTTGAGTGGGTTTTAAAGGTTATGTTCTTGGGTTAATGAGGTTTTGATTTGATTTGGTTGCAAGAATTGGAGGAGAAGGGAAGAGAAGGTTGGATTTTGAAGTGTTCGGTTTGAAGCTTTGATTTCCAGGTTTGGGAGTTATGTGTTATATGATTTTGATGTATAATTGATGCATGATTATGTATTGGATAATTTTGCATGATTTCTTGGATGTGTTAGACTGTTCATATAGCTTTTGGAGTGTAAAGTATGATTTTGGGGAAATTCTGTTTAGTTTTTGCCAGACCTTTGTGCATTATTTTTGTCATAGGTCGAGTTATAGACCTCCGAATTGAGTAATTCCAGTCCCATTTGAAAGATAAGACATATATATAAAATGGTCTCTGAATTTCGGGAAGCTATTTATGGCTCTAAGACCCGTGAAAAAGTTAAAAGCTGAAGTGTATCTGTTTTGGTCGGGTCACTGGAACAGTGTCGATTGTTTAGCTCATATCTAGAGTTTTAGATGTAAAAATTACCTGAAATTTTTCCCATGGCAAACTTAACATTCTAAGAAATAAATGTTAAGAAGGAATGTTTGCCTAAAAATGTCAGTTAGATGTCCGTTTAGGCTGAACAAAAATGAGTTTTGAAGCAGTCCTGTATCATAGCTTCTATTTTGCAAGTTTTTGGTAGGTCACGGTGGTAACCAAATTCATTACCACCGTGACATATGTAAATCCTGGACAGAATGCTTTGTTTGGGACCTCACGGTGGTAACCAAATTCATTACCACCGTGACCCCTTCTGTCTTGACCATTTTATGTGTTTTTCTTCCCGAATTGAACCCGTTTTGCACCGGAACTTCCTAGGATCCATCCAATGCATGTTTAGGACTATTAATTGTGTATAAGAATAGTTTTCACTTGGAAAATAAATGTGAATAGGATTAAGATTAATACAATCTAATAAAATAATTAGGTGTAATTGTATGATTAGAATCTAGTCAAGTTAAATGACACTTAAGGGTTGTAATACCTTAATCTGTATGAGCATGTGATATTGAATGTGAAATGTATTATGCATATCTGTACTTATGATCCTTCTCTAAGAATATTATGCTATGCTTAAGTGTAAATTATACCGTTGCATGATTAAGACTTTGCATTGTTAAGTGTTAGCATGAATTGATGTAATGTGATGTTGTTCTTCGAATTCATGTGTAAGACTTATTAATGGCATGATTCAATGATGTTTGATTTGGGTTTTTATTGCTATTGGAATGAGGATATGCTATTTGAAATGAGAACTTTGGGATAGTTGGTTTGAATAACCTGGAAATCGCCTTCAGGAATCGCATCTGGGCATGGGTCACGGTGGCAACCAATTCGGTTACCACCGTGAGGCACGAACCAGATGTATTCTGCCGTGAGTTTGAATCGGTCACGGTGGCAACCAATCTTGTTACCACCGTGAGGTGTTCAGACCTTAGATTCTGTTCTTGGTTGTGGGTATGTCACGGTGGCAACCTATTTAGTTACCATCGTGAGGTACCCCAGACCTGCTTTCTGCTGAAGATCCTTGGTATGTCACGGTAGCAACCAGTTTGATTACCACCGTAACCTACCCTGTTTTTGCAATAAAATCCTTTAATTTTTGTATGTGTTAGGAATGTTTAATTATGGATTTTAGCACGCAATACCACCTGATATGAGCTATATTATGTATGTACCGATTCATCAAAGTAAGTGAACTCTTTGCGTGTTATAATTGAACTATGGCCGTAAACTGTGTAATTCTCCGCCTGCAAGAGTCAGTCTAGTGGATAGTTAGGCATGTCTAATAGAGTCTTATAGCTGCAGCCCTCAGTTCTGTTTGGACCCCGATCAGGTCCTCGTTTGGTTCCTCGCGAACCCTTTATGTGAAAGGATCTTGTTTAAGGTCCCCTTTGGAAATGTTTTGTAAAAGTTAAAAGTATCTGATTTATCGGCTCATACCCGTAAAGTATTGTCTGTATCGGCTCATACCCGTAAAGTACTATCTGTATCGGCTCGTACCCGTAAAGTACTGTCCGTATACTCATTATCCACTATTTTGAGTCAGCAGGTATTCTGTTTGTTTTGCCTAATATGAACAAGAGAATGTGATATTAGTTTAAGCATGATTCTGGACACGTGAATCGGTTATGTATCCGAATGTGATTATGAATCTCTGAATGGGTTAAGTGTGACCTAAACATGTGATTTGGACATATTTATCTGCATATATGGGTATATGCATAACATATTGTGAATGTATGGTATGCCAACGGTTGTGAATATAGGTACGGGAATTAAGATGTGCATGACTGTGACCATGATTTTTTGAATGCCATGAATTCGATTAGTTATGTCTATAAGAATATGAATTAATAGGTTTTGAATGCTATGATTAGTAAGCATGTGCACAAATGTGATTTTGTACTTTTGACGGTTATAGTGAATTATGTGAATCAAGATACGTAATGAATGTGCTCTTGACCTTGGAATGTTATATATATTGTGTTATGTTACGTGCCTCCTCTCTCTAGTTTTCCTATTGTAGTGATTTCAGCGTGTGGTCATGTATTTACATTTCAAGGCATGATAAAAGTATGTTTAGTTAACTAGCGTTCTCGGCATGATAGTTGGGTGCGTATTGCCTGATAATTGTATTGCATGTGAATGGGTTTTTCGTTAAATGCATGAGTACTTGGCATGATAGTCGTATGTGTATTATCTCTCGTGACTGTGCACGGTAGGGCACTGACACTTGATGCCCCGGTATTACATGAGTATTTCTATCTACTGTGATCCCTTGTCTGCTAGGGGCTTTGCTTAATATGATATAAGAGTGTAGTATTCGGACGAATATGATATTGAGGCGAGCACTCAGGTAATATGTACAAGTATGTGTATATGAACTTCCGAATGCATGGCTTTCCTATACAGGCTTATTTATCCATCTGTTCTGATTATCTGTATATGCCATTTGTGTATGTAATTTATTCTGGCGACCATTGTGAATGGCCGTCCATCTTGCTTGTGTGTTCTCCCCACTAAGCGTTTATCGCTTAGCACGGGCTCTTTTCCCGTGCAGGTGGCAGGTTTGGTTCGGTTCGAGTCGCGCGTCTGCAGGGTCGGCCACATAGGAGTTAGAAGTGTTATGTTATTCTGTTCAGCTTCTGTATTTTGATTTCTGCAACTTGTAGCCTTTTGATTATGTAAGGATCTTATTGTAATTAAGTTTCAGTTATTTCTCCGCTTTATGCTTCCGCTGAATGATCATATGTATACATGTGTATATGTTTCGGCTTAGTGCCTGCGTGTGTGTGAGTTAATGTATGTTCAGTTTTACTTCTCAAGATAAGTTTTTAAGTTCCCATGTTTTTGCATGAACGTATGCTTTCGCTTAGCGTATGTGTGCATGTATGTGAGTGAGCGTCAGTAGCGCACCCGCATCCTTCCAACGGGGATGTAGGGGGTGTTACAGTTAGTGGTATTAGAGCGCCGGTTTGGCGGTTCTGGGTGTGTTATTTGTTATGTGTTGTGTCTTTGCATGTGAGTCAGTTTGTGTCGTGGCCTAATGCAGATGTGTCGTGTCTTGTGTCATGTTTAGATGGAGTCTGATCCTAGTGAGAATGTGGGCGAGACAACGGAATGTGTGAACCCAGTTAGTGCTGATCAGAGTGTTTCTGAGTATCCTTTTGTTGAGGATTCCGGTCCTGTTTCCGATGATAGGACGTAAGTGCAAGGGTCTTTGGATTTTGTAAGAATTTGGTAGTACTCTGTATACCTGTCAGCTATCTCCAGAAAAAGTTTTTGAATGAAAGCATATTGAATCATGGGGATGGGATAAAGTGCATCATTATAGCATCAATTGCATTTCTTCTGCATCACTCTGCATACATGAGCCATCGCATTCTCATTGCATTATCGTCCCTTTGACCATACATGAGAAAAATTTGCATATGTGTTTTGATTGAGAGAAAGCTGACAGAGTGTACTGGAGTATTTGATGTTATGACTAAGGGTGATAAGTGATGAGTATATCAACTGTTAAGGAAGTGTCCTGTGTTTGGTTAAGTTGAGTGAAAGGAGTATTTCAGAATCGTATACAGTGAATGTAAAATGATTTTTGGGGTTTGATAGATGTATTGTTAGTAAGAGGAAATAGCATGTATGATGGACATCTTTGCAGTATTGAAAGGATATGTATAGCTGTCGGCGAAAGTCGGGTGGTTTATACGTGAAGTGTATGAGTTTGGCGGTGACTTGGAGTGAGGTGTTGAGAATTCTTCCGGTGTAAGTGAATTTCGAGGACAAAATTCTTTTAGGAGGGAAGAGTTGTCACACCCCAAATCGGGCCTAGTCGGAATTGACTAGCTAAGTCGGATAAGTGAAGGGCATTTTGGTAATTTTGTTCATGAAGAAATTGGATAATAAGGACTTAAGTGCAAAGTATTTAATTAATTATGTTAAGAGGGGAAAATTATAAGGTGTGCATGTGTGTATGGATGTAGGGTACTTTGGTTTTGGCATGATCTAGTGGTATTAGTGCATGGTAACTAGGATGTAAAAGTGTTTCATGGGAGGTTTTATGGTGTGAGTTGAGTGTGGTGCCTTGGGTTGTTAGTCAAGATGAGGTCATTAGGGACCAATTGTGGGGTGACATGTGTAAGGTTGGTGGGAACATTGATTGGGATTTGAAAGGAGAAGAGAGAGGGATTGAGGGAGTAGCTTCCCATGGAAGCCAAAGGAAGTTTTGCCTTCCCTTTCCCACACCTCTCTCTCTCTTTCCCATCTACATTTCTGCTCTCTCTTCCTTTCATGTGGGTTTTCTTCCACCTTTGGTCTAGGGTTTGAGCTTTGAAGGTTCTATAGGAGGTAAGTGGCTATTTTGCTTTTAGTATACTTCTTCTTCTTCTCCTTTTTTTTCGGATTTGAGTGGGTTTTAAAGGTTATGTTCTTGGGTTAATGAGGTTTTGATTTTATTTGGTTGCAAGAATTGGAGGAGAAGGGAAGAGAAGGTTGGATTTTGAAGTGTTCGGTTTGAAGCTTTGATTTCCAGGTTTGGTAGTTATGTGTTATATGATTTTGATGTATAATTGATGCATGATTATGTATTAGATAATTTTTCATGATTTCTTGGATGTGTTAGACTGTTCATATAGCTTTTGGAGTGTAAAGTATGATTTTGGGGAAATTCTGTTTAGTTTTTGCCAGACCTTTGTGCATTGTTTTTGTCATAGGTCGAGTTATAGACCTCCGAATTGAGTAATTCTAGTCCCATTTGAAAGATAAGACATAGATCTAAAATTTTCTATGAAGGTCCGGAAGCTAGTTATGGCTCTATGAGCCGTGAAAAAGTTAAAATCTGAAGTGTATCTGTTTGGGTCGGGTCACTAGAATAGTGTAGATTTTTTAGCTCATATCTGGAGTTTTTGATGTCAAACTTACCTGAAATTTGTCCCATTGTAAAGTTAATATCCTAAGAAATAAATGTTAAGAAGGAATATTTGCCAAAAAATGTCATTTAGATGTCCGTTTAGGCTGAACAAAAATGAGTTGTGAAGCAGCCCTGAATCGTAGCTTCTGTTTTGCAAGTTTTTGGTAGGTCACGGTGGTAACCAAATTCATTACCACCGTGACATATGTAAATCCTGGACAGAATGCTTTGTTTGGGACCTCAAGGTGGTAACCAAATTCATTACCACCGTTAACCCTTCTGTCTTGATCATTTTATGTGTTTTTCTTCCCGAATTGAACCCGTTTTGCACCGGAACTTCCTAGGATCCATCCAATGCATGTTTAGGACTATTAAATGTGTATAAGAATAGTTTTCACTTGGAAAATAAATGTGAATAGGATTAAGATTAATACAATCTAATAAAATAATTAGGTGTAATTGTATGATTAGAATCTAGTCAAGTTAAATGACACTTAAGGGTTGTAATACCTTAATCTGTATGAGCATGTGATATTGAATGTGAAATGTATTATGCATATCTATACTTATGATCCTTCTCTAAGAATATTATGCTATGCTTAAGTGTAAATTGTACCGTTGCATGATTAAGACTTTGCATTGTTAAGTGTTAGCATGAATTGATGTAATGTGATCTTGTTCTTCGAATTCATGTGTAAGACTTATTAATGGCATGATTCAATGATGTTTAATTTGGGTTTTTATTGCTATTGGAATGAGGATATGCTATTTAAAATGAGAACTTTGGGATAGTTGGTTTGAATAACCTGGAAATCGCCTTCAGGAATCGCATCTGGGCATGGGTCACGGTGGCAACCAATTCGGTTACCACAGTGAGGCACGAACCAGATGCATTCTGCCGTGATTTTGAATAGGTCACGGTGGCAACCAATCTGGTTACCACCGTGAGGTGTTCAGACCTTAGATTTTGTTCTGGATTTTGTGTATGTCACGGTGGCAACCTATTTAGTTACCACCGTGAGGTACCCCGGACTTGCTTTCTGCTGAAGATCCTTGGTATGTCACAGTGGCAACCAGTTTGATTACCACCGTGACCTACCCTGTTTTTGCAATAAAATCCTTTAATTTTTGTATGTGTTAGGAATGTTTAATTATGGATTTTAGCACGCAATACCACCTGATATGAGCTATATTATGTATGTACCGATTCATCAAAGTAAGTGAACTCTTTGCGTGTTATAATTGAACTATGGCCGTAAACTGTGTAATTCTCCGCCTGCAAGAGTCAGTCTAGTGGATAGTTAGGCATGCCTAATAGATTCTTATAGCTGCAGCTCACAGTTCTGTTCAGACCCCGATCAGGTCCCCGTTTGGTTCCTCGCGAACCCTTTATGTGAAAGGATCTTGTTTAAGGTCCCCTTTGGAAATGTTTTGTAAAAGTTAAAAGTATCTGATTTATCGGCTCGTACCCGTAAAATACTGTCTGTATCGGCTCGTACCCGTAAAGTACTGTCTGTATCGGCTCGTACCCGTAAAGTACTGTCCGTATACTCGTTATCCACTATTTTGAGTCAGCAGGTATTCTGTTTGTTTTGCCTAATATGAACAAGAGAATGTGATATTCGTTTAAGCATGATTCTGGACACGTAAATCGGTTATGTATCCGAATGTGATTATGAATCTCTGAATGGGTTAAGTGTGACCTAAACATGTGATTTGGACATATTTATCTGCATATATGGGTATATGCATAACATATTGTGAATGTATGGTATGCCAACGGTTGTGAATATAGGTACGGGAATTAAGATGTGCGTGACTGTGACCATGATCTTTTGAATGCCATGAATTCGATTAGTTATGTCTATAAGAATATGAATTAATAGGTTTTGAATGCTATGATTAGTAAGCATGTGCACAAACGTGATTTTGTACTTTTGACGGTTATAGTGAATTATGTGAATCAAGATACGTAATGAATGTGCTCTTGACCTTGGAATGTTATATATATTGTGTTATGTTACGTGCCTCCTCTCTCTAGTTTTCCTATTGTAGTGATTTCAACGTGTGGTCATGTATTTACATTTCAAGGCATGATAAAAGTATGTTTAGTTAACTAGCGTTCTCGGCATGATAGTTGGGTGCGTATTGCCTGATAATTGTATTGCATGTGAATGGGTTTTCCGTTAAATGCATGAGTACTTGGCATGATAGTCGTATGTGTATTATCTCTCGTGACTGTGCACGGTAGGGTACTGACACTTGATGCCCCGGTAACTATATGCATGAGAGTTTGTATGTAGTTTTACATGAATATTTGTATCTACTGTGATCCCTTGTCTGCTAGGGGCTTTGCTTAATATGATATAAGAGTGTAGTATTCGGACGAATATGATATTGAGGCGAGCACTCAGGTAATATGTACAAGTATGTGTATATGAACTTCCGAATGCATGGCTTTCCTATACAGGCTTATTTATCCATCTGTTGTGATTATCTGTATATGCCATTTGTGTATGTAATTTATTCTGGCGACCATTGTGAATGGCCGTCCATCTTGCTTGTGTGTTCTCCCCACTAAGCATTTATCGCTTAGCACGGGCTCTTTTCCCGTGCAGGTGGCAGGTTTCGTTCGGTTCGAGTCGAGCGTCTGCAGGGTCGGCCACATAGGAGTTAGAAGTGTTATGTTATTCTGTTCAGCTTCTGTATTTTGATTTCTGCAACTTGTAGCCTTTTGATTATGTAAGGATCTTATTGTAATTAAGTTTCAGTTATTTCACCGCTTTATGCTTCCGCTGAATGATCATATGTATACATGTGTATATGTTTCGGCTTAGTGCCTGCGTGTGTGTGAGTTAATGTATGTTCAGTTTTACTTCTCAAGATAAGTTTTTAAGTTCCCATGTTTTTGTATGAACGTATGCTTTCGCTTAGCGTATGTGTGCATGTATGTGAGTGAGCGTCAGTAGCGCACCCGCGTCCTTCCAACGGGGATGTAGGGGGTGTTACATATTCATAGAACAAGGGCATCCACATTAGCTAACACAAGTACTATACATATTTATTTTTAAACTCTAGTTGTCCAGAATTAAGTAAACCTACGCTCTGATATCACTAAATATAACATCCCTTATACTCCCTAGGAGGATAAGAGAGTACAACACTACAAAACATGAATCTTAAAAAATCCTAATTATAAAATTTCTTTCCTTTGCATATAGAACCAAGTCTAAGTACTCCTACATAACCCAGATCTTATATGACTCTACAGTAGAGACTTCATCCTATCTTTGTGTTGGCCTAGCCTCTTTGTGGACGATCTTTTAGAATAACCCCAACTTTACACCTACACAAATTAAAACCCGTGCTAAGCAAAAAGCTTAGTGGGGTACACAAATGATATGGTTGACCATACACAATAGTCATGAAAACATATATTTACATAATGAATACATACAAATAATTAGTAAATAAATATGTTAAACTTAAAAATAGGCAATACAAGTGAAATACATTAATATACTCCTCCTGAGTACATTTTTGTAACATTTTTCTTGCATAGGTAATAAGCAAGCATCACAAACGTTTAATTAATTAATATATATATATATAAGACATTAAGAAGCCTGTATTATCCTAAGAAAGTGGATAATCGTAACACTGAACAGGGGTACCCGTGGGTACAATACAGGAGTACTCCTAGGTACAACTCTTTTTAATTAATTATATTTATGTGATAGAAGGTGACCCAAACGGGGCCAATAGAATAGAATGGTATCCACTACCCGGTCAATAACAGGCTTCTAATCGCATTAGATCTGAAGTATTGATTCAAGTTCAAAAGATTGCATTACTAGTATATAGTGCAATTATTATAACTTCCATGTTGTGACGGTACATACATATCACATTCATCTTAAATGAAATCTCTAAATTGCATTTCACTCATATAACCTTTTAAAACTTCTAAGCACATATTAATTTTCAATAATTTGGTTCGAACTTCGAATGATATTCCAAGCTTCCTACGTATCCCAGGATTTGGGAATTAGATCCACGTAGTTATACATATTCAAATTCAACACAAAAGGCACATCAAACACTTTTACACATATAGATACATTAACGCATTCATGCAGTAATTATTTAAATAACTTATGAAAATTCTTACTTAACAATACAAAGTCCAAATAAATATCTTTTAATACAGTCAAATAATTATCATAATTAATTTGGTGCAATTCGAAGTTCATTTGAAACTAAATTGCACTCATAAATTCTAAAAAACAGGGATCACACGGTGGTCAGATATACCTACCCACTGTGTGGAATGCCAGAAATTAATTACTGTTAAACATAATGGTCTCACACAGTGGTCAGGACATCCTGTCCACTGTGAGGGTCACCACACGGTGGGCAGAGAAACCTGACCACCATGTGGATCATCATATTACTCATGTTTTCTGCCTAGAATGCGCTCACATAGTGGTCAGAACTGTCTAACCACCGTGTAGAACTACATATTCACAAAATTAAAAGAATAGAAATCATCCTCTAACCCGAAATCAAAGATAATAACAATAAATTCACAATCTCAAACCTGTCCTTCCTTGGGACAGAAATTGACAAATAAGAATTTGATTTGATTTGGTAGATCAGGCACTCGAGCACATTATACCGTATCGAGCTAGCGCCAGCACTTCAATAAATAAAGCTAGCCACTCCACTCATTTTCTTCCTATTCGTTTATGAAAGAGGAAAGGGCAAAATATTTCTCAATCATTTAACTATAATAGAACTTTAATTACACTTATTTAATCAATTACAACCAAAATCAATATTAATTCTCATTCAAAACACTACAAAATCTTCAAAGTTCATTTCCAAATACTCAACCATACTAACTCATTCAACAAGCAAAACTCTCATCAAATTTACTTCAAACCATCTTAATACCTTATTTAACATCTAATACACATCAATTGAACCATAAATCATATTTTCATGCAATACACACACTTGAGGCAGAAAGAGAGAGTTCCTAACCTCATTGAGCTTCGCTTCTCTTTTGTTCATCAAATTCGCTTCTTTAAACCCATCAAATTTCCCACTTTCTCTTTTTATTTCTCTTGGTTGTCAAATCACAACTCATAAAAATCAAAAATCCAAAAATTAAAACCATTATTTCTTTTAATTCATTATCAAAATCACTTGAAAGAAAGACGAAAAAGAAGAGAAAGAATATCACTTACCAATTTGACAATCACTTTACACTCACAAACCCACTTTTCTCCAATCCTCACTTGATCTTGAACCATGGCCAAATTGAAGATTAAATCGAAAGGAAGGAGGAGAGAACGCTGGAATTTTCATGAACTCTCTTCCCTCAGCCGACCTCCCCTCTTATATAGTCCCCTATTTCCACTTTTAAGTGTTGGCTACTAAAGAAAATTACCATGTGATCCTTCCTTCTTGATTCTTTTATACATTGGCCTTTTAATTCACTTATACTAATATATTGGACCACCAAATTAATTGTTTAATGCCATTTAAGTCTTAAGTAACAAATTATCAATTTGCCACATTTTTTGAAACTTTTACACTAATGACCATTATGTCCTTTTTAATACTCTGTGATTAAAACAAGCATATTTGGTTTCCATTTTACCAAAATACGCCTTATTCCTGTTAGGGTATATTTTGGGTCGTTACAATATCGGTGTACTGAACAAGTTCATTTATATATCAATAACACACAAAACTAATTCAAACCCATTAAATATATTTACTTTAGATTCTAGATTTACTCTAACAAAATCATTTCTTCCCATAGGTTTTAATTTAAACATATATTAAAACAAATACAAAAAGTGAGTTTAGTGGTTTCAAACCTTAATGGATAGCATAATTAACTTCAATTGCTCCAAATAAATCTACAAAATAAGCATAGCCCACTTCTTTCTCTTTTCCTTTACTCTTCACATTTTTCTCTTCTTTTTCACCATACATACACCAAATTCAACCATAAACCCAATTGAACATAATAATATCGCAAATTAACTTAATATCTAGTAGCATAAAATGGAAAATTTCACTTACCTTAAAGTTCTAACCCCAAAAATCAAATTTTGGATAAAAATCCCTAAATCTCAAATCTGCCTCCTACCTAAAATCTCCTTAGTTCTCAGACTTTTTGGCCATTAAAGCTCACTTTTTACCCTCCATTCATGGCAAAAGAAGCATGTGGTGTTCTCGATGGTTGACGATGAAAGGAGGCATTGGGTTTAGGCTGCAATAGAAGCAAAAATCGCTAAAAAAAAGAAAGAAGGGGCTAGGCTACGTGACTGTGATGCGCGCCGAACCTAGCAAAGGCCCCCATTGAATCCGCTTTTAGGATTCGAGGGATTGGTTCGCGTCTTTTGATCTTGGGTGCCATGTGACATCTTGGATGCCTCCTTCCCAATAGAACATTGGGAAGGATCATCTAGTCTCACGATGCCTTTAGGCACCTTTGAGGTATTTTGGAGTCGCCACCCAATTTATGAGAAATTGGGAAAGGTCTCTAACCTCTTATCGGTCTAGACCAGAGATTGGTGTTCAGAACTTCACTCTTATTTATGCTTTGGTTAATTATAAATGAGTTTTTAACTTACTAAAATTCTATCTCTTATCTCACACGGTTAATGCATTTAAATTAAAAGGCGTATTGCAAGCATTCAAAAGTGATAAATAAAAAGCTGTAAAGAAAGCAGTAAATAAAGAGATAAAGGAAAGCAGTAACACGCCAAGCACATAATTACAAGAGAAATTGGGGCAGAATACAACCCCAATAAAAGAAGATTTAAAAATGTAATTTGGGACGGAATACACTCCTAAATAGAAATTAAATAATGTTGCCCCAAAATTAATTATAAGGGCCCAAAAGAAAATACATGAATATAAATTTAAAACAAACAAATAAAGTCAAACATAAGAAAAACATACATAAATCGGGGCATTCGTTTAGGTTTGGAACATTGGTTCCTTCACGCTCTCTTAAAAAGGGATCAAAGAGTTATTGGATTATTAGTTTGAAAAATCGAGATGAGTGATCCCATTTTTGGAGAAAATTAACTCTTCATTTTATTATGATATTTTACATTTCTTGACTAAAATAAAGGACATTGGTCTCAATTTTATTAATAAAAATTCCAATTTATTTATAAAAGTATTTTTGTGATTTTTTATCTCACGCGTGCATAAATAAAATATTTATTTGCAGACAAACACAACGCAAGGAGAGGGAATAGGAAAGATCTCACCGAACAAGCGGCCTCCTACACGTGGTGACCCACCCGGGAGGTCACGAAAATGCTCACACGATGCGACTCAAATTAAACTCAGACAAAAAAATAATATTAAAAATATTAGTAATAATTCTAAACAAGTAATCAGACAAATGCAAAATAGATATTAGACATGTTAATTTAGCATGCAAGTGGTTTACACGCAAAAAGAATTAAAAACAAATTATGCCAAAAATTAGAATAATGACAAAATCATGACAACAACAAAATTGTAGTGACAATGACAATAAATAATCATGGCATAATAGCAACGATATAATAATAATAATAATAATAATAATAATAATAATAATAATAATAATAATAATAATAATAATAATAATAATAATAATAAAAGTTACAATAGTACATGATGGCAATGTAAGATAAATATAAGATGATAATAATAATACCACAAAATAATTTATAATAACCATAATACTAATAATGACACGGTAATCAAAATAATGATAATAGTAATGACAATAATAACATGAACAAAAATGCTCACAATAGTAAAAAGCTAGCCACAATACTAAATGATATTAATGAGTTCAATAATGAACATTAGGATAATAATAAATAATGATAATATAAACTAAACATAAAAAACAATAATACTAATAATAATAATAATACCATGAAATAATAATAATAATAATAATAATAATAATAATAATAATAATAATAATAATAATAATAATAATAACAAGAGAGTAACAATAGTAGTACTAATAACAAAAGGGGGAAAGCCAACAATAAAATAATAATAATAATAATAATAATAATAATAATAATAATAATAATAATAATAATAATAATAATAATAATAATAATAATAGCAATGGGAAATCACAAAGAAATCAAATTAAAACAAACAAATAATATATCAACAGTAATATTAACACATTAAAATGCTAAAAATAAATGATAAACATGGTAATAATAGAAAAAATAATAATATTAAAAATAATAAATGATGAACAAAAATAAATGAGAACGGTTCAAAAAAATGTTTACCCTCAGAATTTTATAAAATGGAGAAAAGCGGCGTTCGGATCCGTCCTCATTATCGAAATTTGTGGTGATAAATACTTGAAAAAAATATGAAAATCTGTGTTTAAAAATAGGTTAACTCAAGAAAACATTTTTGATGAAAATACTTTTGGTGGATGATTGAGCAAAGGAAATTGATTTTCTAGACTCAAACCATCCGAGAACTAAAAATGTTCTTGAAGAAAAGAAGAAGAAAAGTTAAAGCCTTTGAAATTCCTAAGATTTTTGCTTTTTAAAACCTACGGCTGCTCTTGCTTCTTGAGAGAAAACTCTCTCTTTTTTTCTCTGTAAAAATGCAGCCTGTTGAAATGAAAGGAAGTCCCAATTTGTTTCCCTGTCTTTGTCCCAAAATAGGAAAAGACAAATGCTCTTTTAATTTTTGTTACCCCAAAAAAACATAAAAGCATGCAACCAATTTTTTACAGACTGAAAAACTGACCAAGGAAGCGCAGGTGAAAGCGACCGCGCAAAGGGGCAAAAATGCCCGCTTGAAGCCCCCGCGATGCGCGCCTGCCTCGACGAGGCGCGTGTGTCACCTCGACGAGGCGCGCCCTTGGCAAGGCGCGCACAGCTTTCGCAACGTGCTCACCCGCAGGCGCACGCCGCCCCCACGCGGGCGCAGCCCGCACGCAAAAAAAAAATAAAAATAAAAAGCAAAAAATAACCAAAAAATAAAAATAAAAAATAAAATAAAATAAATATATAAATAAATAAATAAAAATAAAAGTGAAAGTAAAAAGGAATAAGAGTAAATTTTTGAATTAAAATTCTTAGAAGAACAAAGGGGACTTTCAACAAGGAAAACATCATCATTGACACTTCTACTTGTGGCAAGTATCATTTTCATCATCGGGTAATCCTGATCTTGAACCGTCTCGGGACCCGGTGTCTACAGTTGCCCCCAATTTTTGGGAACCTAGAAATTAGGTGGCTAGGTGAGCCAAAATTCAGAAAAGAAGGAAAGAGACACGTACCTGAGGCGGTCGCTTCCCGGTCACGCTAATGAAATCATCTCCTTAAGTCGCCGTATAGACCGAGGAATGATTTTTATCCTTTTGGGTGATGCGCTGGATTTGCTCTAGACTTACAAAATGCGAGAATTGCTCTCCTGAGCTGCACCGAACCTGCTTCAGACTTACAAAGTGCGAGGGTTCCATCTCCTGATGGTGATGTGCCGAGTCTGCTCCAGACTTACAAAATGCGAGAATTGCTCTTCTGAGCTGTACTGAGTCTGCTTCAGACTTACAAAGTGCGAGGGGTCCATCTTCTGATGGTGATTCGTCGAGTCTGCTCCAGACTTACAAAACGCAAGGATTGCTCTCCTGAGCTGCACCGAGTCTGCTCCAGACTTACAAAGTGCGAGGGGTCCATCTTCTGAGCTGTACCGAGTCTGCTCCAGACTTACAAAGTGCGAGGTTTCCATCTTCTGATGGTAGTGCAGCGAGTCTGCTCTAGACTTACAAAACACGAGAATTGCTCTTCTGATGGTGATGCGCCGAGTCTGCTCCAGACTTACAAAATGCAAGGATTGCTCTTCTGAGCTGCACCGAGTCTGCTCTAGACTTACAAAGTGCAGAGGTTCCATCTTCTAATGGTGATGTAACGAGTCTGCTCCAGACTTACAAAAAGCGAGAGTTGCTTTTCTGAGCTGCACCGAGTCTGCTCCAGACTTACAAAGTGCGAGAGTTCATCTTCTGATGTTGATGCGCCGGGTCTGCTCTAGACTTGTAAAATGTGAGGATTGCTCTTCTGAGCTCAGCCGAGTCTTCTCCAAACTTACAAAGTGCGGAGGTTCCATCTTTTGATGGTGATGCACCTCGTTTGCTCTAGACTTACAAAACACGAGAGTTGCTCTTCTGAGCTGCACCAAGTCTGCTCCAAACTTACAAAGTGCGAGGGTCCCATCTTCTGATGGCATTGGTTCTTACTTAGATATTTCCTGCAAAGTTATGTGCACAAAATATATATAAGAAATTGTATGTATGACATGAGATGTAGATGCTTGCAAAAATGGATAGACCACATCCTAGGCAGTCAAGGGTCCGTTAAGGATGCGGTTTGGCTGCTCCACCGTGCCCCCAAGGATCAAGAAGAGTGTCATCTTGGCTTTAGGGACTCTGACCCGAAACCTATTCTAAAAAACTCGTTAGGTGTGCATCTTTATCCCCCGGTCAATGAGCATATGCCTAGGATTCTAACTCATATCCCCACACCATACACTATCCGCTAAAGGGAAATCATCTGTAGTAATGCCGCCTTATCGCTCCGAGCATTCGAAAGTCATTATTTAAAGGTAGTGCGTCCCTTGTGGATTTTCACACTAGCTTTTTATAGCGGTAAATACCCTTTTTCGGATTTTCACATAACCCTGTGCCTTATTTTTTGCCTGGAATGGACCCAACCCTATCCAGCGGCTTTTGTTCGCTATATTTTTTTGTAGGATAGATTGCCTGCTCCTAGGTTTTTACCCTGCCCTTTGGCCTAAGTTTTGCTTAGACTGCCAATTACGGTTTTCATCTCTAATGGCCTTTTTTTTAGGTGTGGCTATAAAAAAAATGAAGCTACTATCAGAGCCTCCTTCTATAGCAATCGGCAATTATTCACTGAGATATCTTCCCCTAAACAACGATTATATCCCCTTGCCCCTTCCGGCGCAGGTGTTGTTCGATTGGGTGAGGTGGCTAACAAGGGTCAACTCCCTATGCCCCTGGCTCTCTTTTCTGTTCTCTTGTGGGGATTTCCTTAGACCACTTTGGATATCATCGCCTGTTGCATTTGACAGTTCGGCGGGATTCAAGATGTCATGAGGCATCCTCTATCTTTTCAAGGTGGCATCTCATCCTTGGCCTTCACCCCTGGGTACCATAGCCCCTGGACACAACTTCTTACCAAATATCGTCATACGACAGGTCAGATACTGCACCATCGCTTCCATAAGTACACATAATTGGTGGGCGTTTAGTCCCGCATTTGATAACAGGGCCCATAGACTTAGGCATCTAGCCGGTGAGAGCGGGACCAAATTATAGCCATTTAGATTTCACACATTCGGTCATGAATGATGTTTCTCTTTTTATAAAAGAACTAGGGAATGATGAGTTAAACTGCTTTTGTTTTATGTATTTGCAAAGATTGTGTGCATTTCAGCATAATTTCTCCTTACATGACCACCATTTAACATAGATTCAAAATGCAAAATTATATTTAATCTCAAAATGGATCTTGAAAGCATCAAAACTCCTGTTTTCAATTAGCCCTCTCGGGTTTTCTTGATTGGACATTTTCTCTCAAGCCTCTAATTTTTGACCAGGATGCCTTTTTTTGGTTTTCATCCTGACGAGGCGCCCAATTTTAGCAACGTCGCCTTTTTTTTTGTTTTCAACCCGCGGGGCATTTATTCTCTTCTTTTGATTTTTAGTCTTTAGCCATGGACCTTCTTGGGTCTGTTGATGTTGACTGGTTCTTTGAACTTGTTTCCCTTCTGTCTATCGGAATGTTGCTCCCTTGGATAACAACTTTTCAAGAACAAGTGGGTTTTCATATGTTTTCCTGAATTTACCTCGTCCATATGGAACACTCGGACCTATTTGCTTGAAGACTAAATCTCACTCTTTCAGTGGGTGCTTTCTGACTTTCTTCCCAAATGATCAAATAAGGTATTTTCTGATAGATCTGATTGTGATATTAATCCCAAAACTTGTTTTCGTTTAACGTGCTTAGCTGCTGTAGCCATTGCTTCCATGATTGCCCCTTAAAGACCTGACGCACTTTAACGGGCAGTAGTGCTTTTGCCCCATGCATCGAGGAATAAAGTGTGACACTTGTAGGGGTTTTGACTATAGATCCCAGCATGGGTCTCCTCCATAACCTTCTTGGCCTTCCTCTTGTCTAGCATCTCAACTACATGTCATCAGCTTACCTCTCGTGCTGCACACCCACTATATTGATGAACTGGGAGGACATCTTGTGACTCAATCTTCAGGTCCTTTTCAGTAGCCAAAAAGAACGGAAAAATACAGGTTTGTGTAGATCAACGAGATTTGAACAAAGCTTGCCCCCAGATGACTGTCCCTTTCCCTATGTCGATGATCAATTTTTTTTATCTCTCATTTTTTTTATTTTTTTATTTTTTTATTTTTTTTCTTTTTTGTTTTGTTTTGTTTTGTTTTTTATTTTGTTTGTTTTTTTTTCTCTCTTTTTCGTTACCCAACAAGTTTCGTTCAAATCCTAATAGTTTACACATACGCGCACTCCTCTTCTTAACCATTGGGGATGTCGTTAATCCACCTAGTTGGGCATTATACTTCAGTAAAAAAATTTAGCCCTGGTTCTACTTGTGGATTCCCCCTTTTAACCTTTCCTGTCCCTCCTGGCTTGAATCTTCTGAGTTTCTGCCTGGCCGATTTATGATCGGGATACACTGGCATAGCATGTTCGGCGGCTTCATAATCATCTTCTGGCATATCTTTATAGGTCCAGGCAAAGACTTTTTATTTCATTTTTTTTATTTTCTCTCTTTTAATCTCTCTTCAAGAGTCATAACAGATGCTATCAAGACTTTCTTTGGGTACCCCAAAGTTCTGAGATTAAATGGAATGACATTAGTTGAACCGATGTCAAATGCAAATGTCCCATGATTATGCATAGTGAAATCACAAGAAACATCACACAAATAAATAAAACATCCATTCCACATTAGAGTTAAAGAGTTAAAACATCATCATTAAATAGTTCAAAAATAAATAAGAGCATCTAAATAGCTAACATCCTCCTTTCTTGCCAACACGGATGCTGTAGTCAACGGTCTACTATCACTTTCGGGAACCATTCTCCTCACCTCTCAGCTCCTCATCAATTAAGTATAGAACTTGCCTTCTCAGAATTTTGCACCCCTCAGTCTCGTGCCCGATATGCTGATGGTAGGCACAATACAGATCTGCTCAATGGTTGGGATGCCCTTGGCTCCTAGCAGGTTGGGCCAGCATTGGCCATATTTTCCCCTTGTTAACAAAATGAGCGAGGTGTTTAGACAGGGGCTTCTCCAGTATGGCATAGTAACTTTGAGCCATTCCGAAGGTCGGGGCCCTTGTGGCTCTAAAGTTTTTTCCATTTTCACCCAAAAGACTTGAGCTCCTATGCCTGCCTTATCGGTATTCAGGATTTGTGATCTGGTTATTATCGATTAGGTTCTGAATCTCATGCCTCAGCCTAGCACAATTATCCGTCACATGGCCAGTGTGCTGGTGGTAGGCACAGTACTCGTCTTCCTTATGCCCAGGCTACCCCCGGGTCTTAGCTGGCTAGGGAGGCAGTGGCTGTAACATCCCCTTCTTCGTCAACCCTTCCAGGACCCAAGATAAAGGTTTACCCAAGTCAGAGTAGCGCCTTTGAGCCGCCTCAATCATTAGTGCTTTCCCAATCCTTCGGGTACCATTGCTATTACTATAGTGACCAACTTCTAGACTTGTGGTGTCAATAATAGTCTCATCAAGAGGCACCCGGGTAGTTGCAAGCTTGGACCTCACAATCTCTTCTTCCAGATTAACTAGTTTTCTTTTGGTGTTTGAGGGACAGAGGAGGCTCATCGACTGTAAAGGCTTTGGTCCTTCTGCTCTTCCCACTTGTCTGATTAGTGAGTCGAGTGGTGCCTTGCCCCTAGGCTCGAGAATGGACAAAAACATTACAGCCATCGTTGCATGATCCTTTTTGACCGTGGCAAGCTCCGCCTGGTTAAGGGTAGTCGCCATAAGTTGAGCTTGAAGAACTAGAGCCATGGCATCCATCCTTTCTTTAACTATGGCTAACAACCTCTTTTCAAGCTCCTCAAACCTTCTATCCATCTCTTGGGGCATTAAGGCGCGAGCCTCTTCAATTTGTTGTGAGGGATCAGCTATTTCTAAAGCCTGTGGATATTTTGACAAAGAAGCTAGACCTCTGCCAACCACTTCGGACTTCGTCTACTTCTCGGGCAACTACGGGGATCCCAAAACCTCCCAGGTAAATGGTCTATTGTGGCTAAAAAATCCAAGGGGTTAAATGATACGTGGATGACATGTAATGCATGGTCGTGCTATGCAGATGGCCCTCGATGAGTGAAAGAGTAATAGATTACAATGATGCAATACGATGCATGGAAAAAATTGTATGTAGGTTGATATGTACATGTGAAAAATAATAAGCAAACGAAAGGATATATGCACACAAAATAAAATGCATATATGTTTTTTTTTTATATTTTTATATTTTATATTTTATATTTATTTATTTTTTTTAACATGCATGAATAACACGCGATGCATGAGCATGATGTGCAGCATTCACAACCACATGCAGGCAGATAGATCCTTTCGACCTTATCACTTCCACACACGAGGACGTGCGGTCTCTTTCCTAGGTGGGGTTTATCCAAGGTTTAACGGGGAACCTGATGGACACGTATGGTGCACGGTGAAAAACCGGCAGCATAACACTCTTAATTTAAAGCACATGCGTATGGGTTTTGGCCATTACATATTTGGACCATTCAATTAAATTAAGGTGAACCTACCGGGGCATGAAAGCCTTTGATAGAAGATTACTCAACTTGCTTGATTTTGTTTAAATATAATGGCCCACATCACAAGCATCGTATTATGGTACATTTCACCTAGTGGAAGTTTCTATTTGCTGTTACATGAGTTTTGGTCACGGGTGATGTTACTTTAGGGCTACCCAAGCATGGTCGTTGCCGACGGGTCTAGCTCATCATGAGCATAGCGACCAATCGGGTCTCCATTTGATATACCATTAACAGTACTTGGCTTGGGTTGGTGATTATCCTTAACACTTCCCTACAATGAGTGAAAGTAGGTGATAGGAGCTAAAATGAAGTATAATTATGTATTTATTTTGTGTGAGTTTGTGTAATTAATTATGTAATTGTGTGTATAATTTGATGTGATATATTAGTTTATGATTATTTGTATCAGTGAGAATGTTTATGCTGTTTATTGTTGTTTTTAGGAGAAAAATGAAGAGAATAACAGATATAGAATGAGAAGATCACGAGAAGAAGGAGCAGATCACATTTCATTCAAGGATCACGCCGTGACTATGAGTCACGTGACGTGACTTGCTAAGAAGGATGAAGAAGGAGGAGGAAAGGAAGAAGGAGCTGCGAGAGAGACGAGTCACGCCGTGACCAGGAGTCACGTGACGTGACTGAAGAAGAGAAGCCAGCAAAGGAAGGAAAGGAAAGAGAAGAAGAAAGAAGAAGGGTCACGGCGTGAGCATAGGTCACGCGACGTGACGCCACAGAGAGGCCAGGAAAGGAAGAGAAAAGGAGAGAAGAGAAAGAAGAGAAAGGAGAAGAGAAGAAGCACGCCGCGAGCGCCAGTCACGCCACACGCGAAGAAGGCACGCCGTGATGGGGAGTCACGCGACGTGACTGGCCAGAGAGGGAAGAGAAAACCGAAGAGAGGAAAGAAGGAAGAAATGGGCAAGCACGTTCTGTCGCGAGCGCGACGCCGTTGCGAGCGCGACAGAGATGACCGTTGGACGGTTTTCAGCCAAAAATCACTTCAAAAGTCACATATTTTCACCCAAAGTTTGCAACCATTCTCAAGGGTCATTTCAAGAGACACAAGCTTTCAATTATTTTCTATAAATATGTAGTTTAACTGTAGTTTTAATATACAATAGATAATAGATGATGAATTTTTTAGTAAAGTAATTTTCTGTATTTTAGTTAAACAATATTCTTTAGTTTTATTTTCTTATTTAGTTTTTATGTTTTGAAGAAGAAGATCAAGGAGAAGAAAATCTGTTTCAAGAGATTTAGAAAAGGGTTGAAGAACTTCTATCTTATCCTCTTATTTCTAATTCTTCTCCAATATTTCTATGAATATCATTTTAATGAATTTGTATGTTATGATTATTTCTGCTTTCAT
The DNA here is from genome assembly GCA_947683425.1 of Excoecaria cochinchinensis. Classification (NCBI taxonomy): domain Eukaryota; kingdom Viridiplantae; phylum Streptophyta; class Magnoliopsida; order Malpighiales; family Euphorbiaceae; genus Excoecaria; species Excoecaria cochinchinensis. The sequence continues at coordinate 16,050,317 of CANTUQ010000092.1, forward strand.
CTACTTTAATAGTCTTTCATTGTAGATTTTCTATTAGTATCTTTTGAATGATTTTTATAAGTTAAAGTAATTCGAGAGTTTGCTTTATCTGACATCTAATAGAATTTCATTATTAAGATATATTCAAGAGATTGGTATATTGAGATAATTGCTATAGGTTAGTGTCTATTCTTAAAATATGTAATTAGGAACCTCTAATTCATTAATGAAAATTGTGAGTTAGAATTTTAATTGTATGTTTTAGGCATTTTAATTCATGTCGAGAGAGTGAGTTAAAAGTTTATTCTAACTTGGCTTGCATGAAAGATGAATAATTGTTAATCAAAAGGATGGATCAAATTCATTATGTTTAGTTCTTCATTCATATACTATTTATCTTCTTCTGATAAACATAAATTAGGTTTAAATTAAGTAGATCTAATTCAACCATCAAATAATTTATCATTGTAAACAAGATTAAAACCAATGAGTAATAGTGTGTAACCCGTTCCCTGTGGGATCGATATCTAAAGTACTATTGCGGTACACCGTATACTTGCGGTATGTTGCATCATTAGAAAAATGCACAACAAGTTTTTGGCGCCGTTGCCGGGGAACGGTTGTTTGCCATTATAAAAATTGATTTATGATTTTGGATTACAATATTTTGTTTTGTTTTAATTAGTTTATTTGTTTACATTAACTTTGTGTTTTGTGTTTTGTTTTTGTTTTACAGGATTTTAGAAGTTCATGCCTAGTACAAGGAGTTCTTTAGAAGAGCTTGAGCCTATAAATCCTGAAATTGAGAGGTTTTTATTGAGTAATAGAAAATCAAATAAAAAGAAGAATAAAAATAGGAGATCAATTGTCATGGCTGAAGAACAAAATCCACCAAGATTGATGGACTTTGCCATACCTGCATTGAGTGGTGCTCAACAAGGAGTGGTAAGACCAACGGTAAATGCCAATCAATTTGAAATTAAGCCTTCATTATTACAAATGATTCAAAATAGTATACAATTTTATGGTTTGGCAAATGAGGATCCAAATGCTCATTTGGAAAATTTTCTTGAAATATGTGATACCTTTAAGATAAATGGGGTTTCAAATGATGCAATCAAGCTTAGGGTTTTTCCATTCACATTGAAGGATAAAGCAAAGGCTTGGTTGAATTCTTTGACAAGGGGTTCTATAACTACTTGGGACCAATTGGCCCAAGCATTTTTATCAAAATATTTTCCATTGGCCAAAACCGCAAAAATCATAAAGGATATCACCACATTTGTTCAAAATGAAAATGAATCATTATATGAGGCTTGGGAAAGATTCAAGGAATTGCGAAGGATATGTCCACACCATAACTTGCCAAGAGAGTTGTTGATGCAAACATTCTATAATGGTGTAAATCCAACTACAAGAGGTACTATTGATGCTGCTGCTGGTGGATCTTTAATGAGGAAAACAATTGATGCAGCTTATGAGCTTTTGGAAGAAATGGCAATGAACAATTGTATGTGGCCTCCTGAAAGAGTAAGAGAGTATAATAATTCTAATGTTAGGGGGATACATTCAGTAGATTCTATGGTTGCATTACAAGCTCAAGTTGAGGCTTTAACTCATAGAGTTAATAACCTAGGCATGGGAGGTAATGTATCAAATGCATGCAATGTGTGTGGTCAAAATGGGCATGATAGTGGTAATTGCACTTTAGGCATAGCTAATAAAGAGCAAGTTAATTTTCTTCAAAGCCAAGGTCGTGGAAATCCTTATTCTAACACTTATAATGTTGGTTGGAGAAATCATCCTAACCTTTCATGGGGAAATAATAATGTTAATAACCAAAATAGAGGTGTAGGATATCAACAACCACAAGATAGGTTTGGGGCCTTTGAAGGTAAAATTGATAAGTTTATTGAAGAAATTAATTATAAGATGCATTCTCAAGATGAAAGCCAAAAGAAACTTGAGGCAAAAATTGATCAAATCACTAAAAATCATGCAGCCTCTATTCATAATCTTGAGGTTCAAATAGGCCAAATTGCTAATTGTTTACCTTCTAGGAATCTAGGATGCCTTCCAAGTAATACTGAGGAAAATCCTAGGGAGAATATTAAGCCATGAATTGTCTATTTCTTTTATTTAGGTTACTTAATTATATTGTTTTTATTTATGTTTTGTACTTTGTTTTTAAATTTGTTTCTATAGTTTTATTTTTTGATTTTCATGCTACTAATATATTTGTTTTATTTCACAGCTAATTTAGTAAGATTAGATTTGTTTAAAAAATATATTAAAAAAATAAATAAATAAAAAAAAAAGAAGAAAAAATTTAAGAAAATAAAAATTTTATGAAGACGTTGGCTTCTGTCGCGATCGCGGCAAGTATCGCGCTCGCGACAGAAGGCGATGAAGCAAAAAAGCAAGCCATTTTTGCAGGGAGCACGGCGTGATTCAACTTCACGTGACGTGCTGATCGACGGAGTGGACTTCGCCCAGGTAAGCAGGAAGCGTCACGCGACGTGACGTTGGTTCATGTCGTGATGGTGTTTTGCCATTCAGGGGTATATCAGGTAAGTTTTTAAATTTTTCTTTTCTGTTCTTATTTTATTTGTTTTCTTTCCTATTCTAATTTAGAAAATTAAATTCAATTACATTAAATTAATTTTACAATTTACTAATTAAAACACAGGAAAAGAAAAAAAATTAAAAGCGGGAATTAAATTTTTAAACCCTAAAAGTCGTGACCCTTCCTTACCTTTCCTCTTCTTTCTCATTTCACTGTTCTTTTTCTTTCCGTAACTCAGGTCACGACTTAAAAGACCCTCATTAGCCACTTTTTCTTCTTCGTTTCCTCATTTCACCACGAAATTTCGAACTCTTCAATTCTCTATTTTTATTTCGTTCTTCTAGTTTTACATTCTAGCATTGTATCTCTATTTCATTTCTTCTCTTTTCTTCAATAATCTAGGGATTACGAGATATTCAGGTTTGTTAATTTCTTTTCATTCTTCTTTGTTTCATTTTCATTTTTCTTTTCTTCTTTACCTAGCACATTATATTTCGGCATTTTTCTTCAATAACAAAGTTCAATTTCGTTTGTAGTTTCTTATCTGTACTATTTCTTTTTCTTCTGTCCACTATTTTCTTTTTGTGCTTTTGGATTTGTTGGTTTATTTCATTGTATTAGAGATCTGTATTTGGTTCTTTCATTTTCATTTTCTTTGTTTTTGTTGATTTCGGCAGTTTGTACTTAGTTCTTTTTATTTCATTTTCCTTATTCTTAGTTCTTTCTGTATTTCGTTTCTTGGTTTTCTTCATCTGTTTTTCTTTCTTTGTTAGAAGTTCCAGTTTACTCTCTGTCTTCTTTCATTCCTTGTTTCACTAAGCAAAAATGGTGAGGACAAAGAATCCCACTATTTCCCGAACTGAGCAAGAAGAGCAGGAAGTTGAAGTGGTGAACATTGCTTCTCACTATGGTGCTCTATTTCCCATTTTATCTGTGGATGAAGGCAGTAGGTATTTACTACTTCGTAATAGGTATTTGATGCGCTGTAAGTTTTTTCCTGACTCTTTACTTAATCAAATTGGTATGCTAGAAGTAGTTAATGACATGTTAAGAGTATGTGGGTTGTTTAAATTTGCTTCTATGCATGTAAATGTGCGTCCTGATTTAGTTTTAGAATTCTATACCACATTGAAAAAAAATGATGATAATGAGAATTGGTTAGACTTTAGGATGGCTGGAAAACCTTATACTTTAACTTATTTTATGATGAATAGGATATTTAGATTTTCTCAAGCTGGTTTGACCGAGCCACCTAAATCGTTTAAGCCACATGAATTTTGGACATTTTTGACTGATTTGCAAACTCGTTATAGAGCTAGGGATGCTAAATCCATGTTTATTAAAGATTTAAGGTATTGGATTTTGCATAGGATTTTAGCTTCTTTGGTTTTTAATAGGTCCGAATTCAATAGAGTTTCATATAATGAGTTATTTTTAATGTGGTGTGTACATGAACGCAAGGACGTGTGTTGGCCATTTTTGATAGTCAGTCAATTGTTGCCATGTGTACAGAAGCATGATTCGCCTTTAACACATGGGCATGTTATTTCTAGTATTGCAGCTAATTTAAATGTGGATCTTGCTGCCTATTATAGAGTTTTTCCTTGCCAGTATTTTAATAAGACTATATTAGTTCGTGGAGAAGTTGTTAGTAATGATTTTCAGGAAATACCGGCACGTGCTCGATCATGTTGGAGGGATATTGCTGGAAATGCTGCACCACAAGTTGAGGAACAAGAAGAAGAAGAAGGAGAGGAGGAGGCAAGTGAAGATGCGGTTCCTACTGCACCTGAAGTTGGATCATCTAGCCAAAATATGCCAGAAATGTTTGATCAAATTCTTAGCAACTTGCACCATATACAAGATCAACAAACTGTTTTGGCTAGAAGGCAAAGGAGGTTAGAGTACAAGTTTGATCAATTCATCACCCAAGTTGGGTTTCGGGTTCCTTCACTTCCACCTTCACCATGATAGGGGAGTTTTCTTTTTATTCATTTCATTTATTTCTTTTTACTTGTTTTTGTGTGTCATTCCTACACATTGAGGACAATGTTGGTTCTAAGTGTGGGGGAGTGATTGTGTTATGTGTTGTGATGTTTGTGACTGTATTTTTGAGTTTGTATATGTATTATGTATGTCAATTGCATGATTATTTTTGTTTGTGTGTTTTTATATTTCAATTAGGCTTTTTAAGTAAACTTTATTATGAAGCATTGTTTATTTGGTGTATTGTATAGGTTGTTAAGTCATTTATCTTTGATGCTCATTTTTATCAGTTTTTCAAAAATTTTTAGCATGTATTTTAAGTTTTTCAAATTATTTTGTTTTACTTATTTCAACATTATAGATTATTTAGTTTTTTTAACTACCCATGTTTTTAAAGTTAGAATTTACTCATTTAGTTTATAATTTTCAATTTCTAGTTGTTTAAGGAAACTATAGCCATAATACTTACCTTTTATCTTTTCAATAATGGATGAGGACTAAATTTAAAAAAATAAAAATAAGTGGGATGGAGCATAAAATGCACCCACTAAATTCATAAAAAAACAAAAGAAAAGCAAGATATATATCAAAAATTGCAAAAATATGGGATGGAGCGTAAAACGCACCCATATACTTTCTCTTGCTAGAAATCAAAAAGAAAAATTAAAGAAAAAGAAAAAGTAAAGTCTAAAAATGCCATGAGATTGGATTAAGGGTAAGTGAGCTCAAAATGTCCTAAGTGCAACTAGTAGCTTGAGAATTTAAACTTTATGATTAATTTTCTTTCTTTATTTCATGTTTAGTTTTAATAGACTTCATGCTCTTTATGTTGGCATTAGTAAAGTTAAATAATTTGTTGAATTTGGGATGCATACTTTTAAATTTTGACTTACTAATTTTATTATGAGTGTATGAGATATTTTTGGTTCTTTTCAATTCTATTACATGTGCTAAATAACAGTGTTTTGTAGTAATTTTTACTGGTTATTAAATTTTTTTATTTCTTTGATCTTGCTTGAGGACAAGCAAGGGTTTAGTATGGGGGAATTTGATAGGAGCTAAAATGAAGTATAATTATGTATTTATTTTGTGTGAGTTTGTGTAATTAATTATGTAATTGTGTGTATAATTTGATGTGATATATTAGTTTATGATTATTTGTATCAGTGAGAATGTTTATGCTGTTTATTGTTGTTTTTAGGAGAAAAATGAAGAGAATAACAGATATAGAATGAGAAGATCACGAGAAGAAGGAGCAGATCACATTTCATTCAAGGATCACGCCGTGACTATGAGTCACGTGACGTGACTTGCTAAGAAGGATGAAGAAGGAGGAGGAAAGGAAGAAGGAGCTGCGAGAGAGACGAGTCACGCCGTGACCAGGAGTCACGTGACGTGACTGAAGAAGAGAAGCCAGCAAAGGAAGGAAAGGAAAGAGAAGAAGAAAGAAGAAGGGTCACGGCGTGAGCATAGGTCACGCGACGTGACGCCACAGAGAGGCCAGGAAAGGAAGAGAAAAGGAGAGAAGAGAAAGAAGAGAAAGGAGAAGAGAAGAAGCACGCCGCGAGCGCCAGTCACGCCACACGCGAAGAAGGCACGCCGTGATGGGGAGTCACGCGACGTGACTGGCCAGAGAGGGAAGAGAAAACCGAAGAGAGGAAAGAAGGAAGAAATGGGCGAGCGCGTTCTGTCGCAAGCGCGACGCCGTTGCGAGCGCGACAGAGACGACCGTTGGACGGTTTTCAGCCAAAAATCACTTCAAAAGTCACATATTTTCACCCAAAGTTTGCAACCATTCTCAAGGGTCATTTCAAGAGACACAAGCTTTCAATTATTTTCTATAAATATGTAGTTTAACTGTAGTTTTAATATACAATAGATAATAGATGATGAATTTTTTAGTAAAGTAATTTTCTGTATTTTAGTTAAACAATATTCTTTAGTTTTATTTTCTTATTTAGTTTTTATGGTTTGAAGAAGAAGATCAAGGAGAAGAAAATCTGTTTCAAGAGATTTAGAAAAGGGTTGAAGAACTTCTATCTTATCCTCTTATTTCTAATTCTTCTCCAATATTTCTATGAATATCATTTTAATGAATTTGTATGTTATGATTATTTCTGCTTTCATCTAATTTAATAGTCTTTCATTGTAGATTTTCTATTAGTATCTTTTGAATGATTTTTATAAGTTAAAGTAATTCGAGAGTTTGCTTTATCTGACATCTAATAGAATTTCATTATTAAGATATATTCAAGAGATTGGTATATTGAGATAATTGCTATAGGTTAGTGTCTATTCTTAAAATATGTAATTAGGAACCTCTAATTCATTAATGAAAATTGTGAGTTAGAATTTTAATTGTATGTTTTAGGCATTTTAATTCATGTCGAGAGAGTGAGTTAAAAGTTTATTCTAACTTGGCTTGCATGAAAGATGAATAATTGTTAATCAAAAGGATGGATCAAATTCATTATGTTTAGTTCTTCATTCATATACTATTTATCTTCTTCTGATAAACATAAATTAGGTTTAAATTAAGTAGATCTAATTCAACCATCAAATAATTTATCATTGTAAACAAGATTAAAACCAATGAGTAATAGTGTGTAACCCGTTCCCTGTGGGATCGATATCTAAAGTACTATTGCGGTACACCGTATACTTGCGGTATGTTGCATCATTAGAAAAATGCACAACAAGTTTTTGGCGCCGTTGCCGGGGAACGGTTGTTTGCCATTATAAAAATTGATTTATGATTTTGGATTACAATATTTTGTTTTGTTTTAATTAGTTTATTTGTTTACATTAACTTTGTGTTTTGTGTTTTGTTTTTGTTTTACAGGATTTTAGAAGTTCATGCCTAGTACAAGGAGTTCTTTAGAAGAGCTTGAGCCTATAAATCCTGAAATTGAGAGGTTTTTATTGAGTAATAGAAAATCAAATAAAAAGAAGAATAAAAATAGGAGATCAATTGTCATGGCTGAAGAACAAAATCCACCAAGATTGAGTGGTGCTCAACAAGGAGTGGTAAGACCAACGGTAAATGCCAATCAATTTGAAATTAAGCCTTCATTATTACAAATGATTCAAAATAGTATACAATTTTATGGTTTGGCAAATGAGGATCCAAATGCTCATTTGGCAAATTTTCTTGAAATATGTGATACCTTTAAGATAAATGGGGTTTCAAATGATGCAATCAAGCTTAGGGTTTTTCCATTCACATTGAAGGATAAAGCAAAGGCTTGGTTGAATTCTTTGACAAGGGGTTCTATAACTACTTGGGACCAATTGGCCCAAGCATTTTTATCAAAATATTTTCCATTGGCCAAAACCGCAAAAATCATAAAGGATATCACCACATTTGTTCAAAATGAAAATGAATCATTATATGAGGCTTGGGAAAGATTCAAGGAATTGCAAAGGATATGTCCACACCATAACTTGCCAAGAGAGTTGTTGATGCAAACATTCTATAATGGTGTAAATCCAACTACAAGAGGTACTATTGATGCTGCTGCTGGTGGATCTTTAATGAGGAAAACAATTGATGCAGCTTATGAGCTTTTGGAAGAAATGGCAATGAACAATTGTATGTGGCCTCCTGAAAGAGTAAGAGAGTATAATAATTCTAATGTTAGGGGGATACATTCAGTAGATTCTATGGTTGCATTACAAGCTCAAGTTGAGGCTTTAACTCATAGAGTTAATAACCTAGGCATGGGAGGTAATGTATCAAATGCATGCAATGTGTGTGGTCAAAATGGGCATGATAGTGGTAATTGCACTTTAGGCATAGCTAATAAAGAGCAAGTTAATTTTCTTCAAAGCCAAGGTCGTGGAAATCCTTATTCTAACACTTATAATGTTGGTTGGAGAAATCATCCTAACCTTTCATGGGGAAATAATAATGTTAATAACCAAAATAGAGGTGTAGGATATCAACAACCACAAGATAGGTTTGGGGCCTTTGAAGGTAAAATTGATAAGTTTATTGAAGAAATTAATTATAAGATGCATTCTCAAGATGAAAGCCAAAAGAAACTTGAGGCAAAAATTGATCAAATCACTAAAAATCATGCAGCCTCTATTCATAATCTTGAGGTTCAAATAGGCCAAATTGCTAATTGTTTACCTTCTAGGAATCTAGGATGCCTTCCAAGTAATACTGAGGAAAATCCTAGGGAGAATATTAAGCCATGAATTGTCTATTTCTTTTATTTAGGTTACTTAATTATATTGTTTTTATTTATGTTTTGTACTTTGTTTTTAAATTTGTTTCTATAGTTTTATTTTTTGATTTTCATGCTACTAATATATTTGTTTTATTTCACAGCTAATTTAGTAAGATTAGATTTGTTTAAAAAATATATTAAAAAAATAAATAAATAAAAAAAAAAAGAAGAAAAAATTTAAGAAAATAAAAATTTTATGAAGACGTTGGCTTCTGTCGCGATCGCGGCAAGTATCGCGCTCGCGACAGAAGGCGATGAAGCAAAAAAGCAAGCCATTTTTGCAGGGAGCACGGCGTGATTCAACTTCACGTGACGTGCTGATCGACGGAGTGGACTTCGCCCAGGTAAGCAGGAAGCGTCACGCGACGTGACGTTGGTTCACGTCGTGATGGTGTTTTGCCATTCAGGGGTATATCAGGTAAGTTTTTAAATTTTTCTTTTCTGTTCTTATTTTATTTGTTTTCTTTCCTATTCTAATTTAGAAAATTAAATTCAATTACATTAAATTAATTTTACAATTTACTAATTAAAACACAGGAAAAGAAAAAAAATTAAAAGCGGGAATTAAATTTTTAAACCCTAAAAGTCGTGACCCTTCCTTACCTTTCCTCTTCTTTCTCATTTCACTGTTCTTTTTCTTTCCGTAACTCAGGTCACGACTTAAAAGACCCTCATTAGCCACTTTTTCTTCTTCGTTTCCACATTTCACCACGAAATTTCGAACTCTTCAATTCTCTATTTTTATTTCGTTCTTCTAGTTTTACATTCTAGCATTGTATCTCTATTTCATTTCTTCTCTTTTCTTCAATAATCTAGGGATTACGAGATATTCAGGTTTGTTAATTTCTTTTCATTCTTCTTTGTTTCATTTTCATTTTTCTTTTCTTCTTTACCTAGCACATTATATTTCGGCATTTTTCTTCAATAACAAAGTTCAATTTCGTTTGTAGTTTCTTATCTGTACTATTTCTTTTTCTTCTGTCCACTATTTTCTTTTTGTACTTTTGGATTTGTTGGTTTATTTCATTGTATTAGAGATCTGTATTTGGTTCTTTCATTTTCATTTTCTTTGTTTTTGTTGATTTCGGCAGTTTGTACTTAGTTCTTTTTATTTCATTTTCCTTATTCTTAGTTCTTTCTGTATTTCGTTTCTTGGTTTTCTTCATCTGTTTTTCTTTCTTTGTTAGAAGTTCCAGTTTACTCTCTGTCTTCTTTCATTCCTTGTTTCACTAAGCAAAAATGGTGAGGACAAAGAATCCCACTATTTCCCGAACTGAGCAAGAAGAGCAGGAAGTTGAAGTGGTGAACATTGCTTCTCACTATGGTGCTCTATTTCCCATTTTATCTGTGGATGAAGGCAGTAGGTATTTACTACTTCGTAATAGGTATTTGATGCGCTGTAAGTTTTTTCCTGACTCTTTACTTAATCAAATTGGTATGCTAGAAGTAGTTAATGACATGTTAAGAGTATGTGGGTTGTTTAAATTTGCTTCTATGCATGTAAATGTGCGTCCTGATTTAGTTTTAGAATTCTATACCACATTGAAAAAAAATGATGATAATGAGAATTGGTTAGACTTTAGGATGGCTGGAAAACCTTATACTTTAACTTATTTTATGATGAATAGGATATTTAGATTTTCTCAAGATGGTTTGACCGAGCCACCTAAATCGTTTAAGCCACATGAATTTTGGACATTTTTGACTGATTTGCAAACTCGTTATAGAGCTAGGGATGCTAAATCCATGTTTATTAAAGATTTAAGGTATTGGATTTTGCATAGGATTTTAGCTTCTTTGGTTTTTAATAGGTCCGAATTCAATAGAGTTTTATATAATGAGTTATTTTTAATGTGGTGTGTACATGAACGCAAGGACGTGTGTTGGCCATTTTTGATAGTCGGTCAATTGTTGCCATGTGTACATAAGCATGATTCGCCTTTAACACATGGGCATGTTATTTCTAGTATTGCAGCTAATTTAAATGTGGATCTTGCTGCCTATTATAGAGTTTTTCCTTGCCAGTATTTTAATAAGACTATATTAGTTCGTGGAGAAGTTGTTAGTAATGATTTTCAGGAAATACCGGCACGTGCTCGATCATGTTGGAGGGATATTGCTGGAAATGCTGCACCACAAGTTGAGGAACAAGAAGAAGAAGAAGGAGAGGAGGAGGCAAGTGAAGATGCGGTTCCTACTGCACCTGAAGTTGGATCATCTAGCTAAAATATGCCAGAAATGTTTGATCAAATTCTTAGCAACTTGCACCATATACAAGATCAACAAACTGTTTTGGCTAGAAGGCAAAGGAGGTTAGAGTACAAGTTTGATCAATTCATCACCCAAGTTGGGTTTCGGGTTCCTTCACCTCCACCTTCACCATGATAGGGGAGTTTTCTTTTTATTCATTTCATTTATTTCTTTTTACTTGTTTTTGTGTGTCATTCCTACACATTGAGGACAATGTTGGTTCTAAGTGTGGGGGAGTGATTGTGTTATGTGTTGTGATGTTTGTGACTGTATTTTTGAGTTTGTATATGTATTATGTATGTCAATTGCATGATTATTTTTGTTTGTGTGTTTTTATATTTCAATTAGGCTTTTTAAGTAAACTTTATTATGAAGCATTGTTTATTTGGTGTATTGTATAGGTTGTTAAGTCATTTATCTTTGATGCTCATTTTTATCAGTTTTTCAAAAATTTTTAGCATGTATTTTAAGTTTTTCAAATTATTTTGTTTTACTTATTTCAACATTATAGATTATTTAGTTTTTTTAACTACCCATGTTTTTAAAGTTAGAATTTACTCATTTAGTTTATAATTTTCAATTTCTAGTTGTTTAAGGAAACTATAGCCATAATATTTACCTTTTATCTTTTCAATAATAGATGAGGACTAAATTTAAAAAAATAAAAATAAGTGGGATGGAGCATAAAATGCACCCACTAAATTCATAAAAAAACAAAAGAAAAGCAAGATATATATCAAAAATTGCAAAAATATGGGATGGAGCGTAAAACGCACCCATATACTTTCTCTTGCTAGAAATCAAAAAGAAAAATTAAAGAAAAAGAAAAAGTAAAGTCTAAAAATGCCATGAGATTGGATTAAGGGTAAGTGAGCTCAAAATGTCCTAAGTGTAACTAGTAGCTTGAGAATTTAAACTTTATGATTAATTTTCTTTCTTTATTTCATGTTTAGTTTTAATAGACTTCATGCTCTTTATGTTGGCATTAGTAAAGTTAAATAATTTGTTGAATTTGGGATGCATACTTTTAAATTTTGACTTACTAATTTTATTATGAGTGTATGAGATATTTTTGGTTCTTTTCAATTCTATTACATGTGCTAAATAACAGTGTTTTGTAGTAATTTTTACTGGTTATTAAATTTTTTTATTTCTTTGATCTTGCTTGAGGACAAGCAAGGGTTTAGTATGGGGGAATTTGATAGGAGCTAAAATGAAGTATAATTATGTATTTATTTTGTGTGAGTTTGTGTAATTAATTATGTAATTGTGTGTATAATTTGATGTGATATATTAGTTTATGATTATTTGTATCAGTGAGAATGTTTATGCTGTTTATTGTTGTTTTTAGGAGAAAAATGAAGAGAATAACAGATATAGAATGAGAAGATCACGAGAAGAAGGAGCAGATCACATTTCATTCAAGGATCACGCCGTGACTATGAGTCACGTGACGTGACTTGCTAAGAAGGATGAAGAAGGAGGAGGAAAGGAAGAAGGAGCTGCGAGAGAGACGAGTCACGCCGTGACCAGGAGTCACGTGACGTGACTGAAGAAGAGAAGCCAGCAAAGGAAGGAAAGGAAAGAGAAGAAGAAAGAAGAAGGGTCACGGCGTGAGCATAGGTCACGCGACGTGACGCCACAGAGAGGCCAGGAAAGGAAGAGAAAAGGAGAGAAGAGAAAGAAGAGAAAGGAGAAGAGAAGAAGCACGCCGCGAGCGCCAGTCACGCCACACGCGAAGAAGGCACGCCGTGATGGGGAGTCACGCGACGTGACTGGCCAGAGAGGGAAGAGAAAACCGAAGAGAGGAAAGAAGGAAGAAATGGGCAAGCGCGTTCTGTCGCGAGCGCGACGCCTTTGCGAGCGCGACAGAGACGACCGTTGGACGGTTTTCAGCCAAAAATCACTTCAAAAGTCACATATTTTCACCCAAAGTTTGCAACCATTCTCAAGGGTCATTTCAAGAGACACAAGCTTTCAATTATTTTCTATAAATATGTAGTTTAACTGTAGTTTTAATATACAATAGATAATAGATGATGAATTTTTTAGTAAAGTAATTTTCTGTATTTTAGTTAAACAATATTCTTTAGTTTTATTTTCTTATTTAGTTTTTATGGTTTGAAGAAGAAGATCAAGGAGAAGAAAATCTGTTTCAAGAGATTTAGAAAAGGGTTGAAGAACTTCTATCTTATCCTCTTATTTCTAATTCTTCTCCAATATTTCTATGAATATCATTTTAATGAATTTGTATGTTATGATTATTTCTGCTTTCATCTAATTTAATAGTCTTTCATTGTAGATTTTCTATTAGTATCTTTTGAATGATTTTTATAAGTTAAAGTAATTCGAGAGTTTGCTTTATCTGACATCTAATAGAATTTCATTATTAAGATATATTCAAGAGATTGGTATATTGAGATAATTGCTATAGGTTAGTGTCTATTCTTAAAATATGTAATTAGGAACCTCTAATTCATTAATGAAAATTGTGAGTTAGAATTTTAATTGTATGTTTTAGGCATTTTAATTCATGTCGAGAGAGTGAGTTAAAAGTTTATTCTAACTTGGCTTGCATGAAAGATGAATAATTGTTAATCAAAAGGATGGATCAAATTCATTATGTTTAGTTCTTCATTCATATACTATTTATCTTCTTCTGATAAACATAAATTAGGTTTAAATTAAGTAGATCTAATTCAACCATCAAATAATTTATCATTGTAAACAAGATTAAAACCAATGAGTAATAGTGTGTAACCCGTTCCCTGTGGGATCGATATCTAAAGTACTATTGCGGTACACCGTATACTTGCGGTATGTTGCATCATTAGAAAAATGCACAACAGTAGGGTTATGTTTTAGGAATGCACCGAGGTAGATAGGGGACCAACTAACATAATTCTAAGGCTCTAAAATGCAATGCAATTTTCGAGATGGGATCGAATTTTAAGTTTTAAAAACTCAATTATATATTTTAACCAAAATACTTTCAGAGCAAAGTCACAAACATTCCCCAGCGGAGTCGCTATTATGACGCGCACCGAACCTAGCAAAGGCCCTCGTTGAACCCGCTTTAAGGATTTGAGGGATTGGTTCGCGCCTTTTGATCTTGGGTGCCATGAGACATCTTGGATGCCTCCTTCCCAATAGAACATTGGGAAGGATCATCTAGTCTCACGATGCCTTTAGGCACCTTTGAGGTATTTTGGAGTCGCCACCCAATTTACGAGAAATTGTGAAAGGTCTCTAACCTCTTATCGGTCTAGACCAGAGATTGGTGTTCGGAACTTCACTCTTATTTATGCTTTGGTTAATTAAATGATTTTTTAACTTCCTAAAATTCTATCTCTTATCTCACATGGTTAATCCATTTAAATTAAAAGGCGCGTTGCAAGAATTCAAAAGCTATAAATAAAAAGTTGTAAAGAAAGTGGTAAATAAAGCGATAAAGGAAAGCAGTAACACGCCAAGCACACAATTACAAGAGAAATTGGGGCGGAATACAACTCCAATAAAAGAAGATTAAAAAATATAAATTGGGACGGAATACACTCCCAAATAAAAATTAAATAATATTGCCCCAAAATTAATTACAAGGTCCCAAAAGAAAATACATATATATAAATTTAAAACAAACAAATAAAGTCAAACGTAAGAAAAACATACATAAATCGGGGCATTCGTTTAGGTTTAGAACATTTGTTCCTTCATGCTCACTTAAAGAGGAATCGAAGAGTTATTTGATTGTTAGTTTGAAAAACTGGGATGAGTGATCCCATTTTTGGAGAAAATTAACTTTTTGTTTTATTATGACATTTTACATTTCTTGACTAAAATGAAGGACATTGGTCATAATTTTATTAATAAAAATTTCAATTTATTTATAAAAGTATTTTTGTATTTTTTATCTCACGTGTGCATAAATAAAATATTTACTTGCAAACAAATACAACGCAAGGAGAGGGAATAGGAAAGATCTCACCGAACAAGCGGCCTCCTACACGTGGTGACCCACCTGGGAGGTCACGGAAATGCTCACACGATGCGACTCAAATTAAACTCAGACAGAAAAATAATATTAAAAATATTAGTAATGTAACACCCTCAACCCCCACACATAGCGTATCGAAGGAAGAAGAGCTATGGTGAGTGGAGGGTGCTGCCAGACAATGACATACACGGCAATATAGAAATTAGAACAATAAAATTTTTTCAAAGCAAACCTTGAGACATGCACATCCTAGACCTATGACTTCCACATACCATTGTTTGCATTATAAAATTTTACCACTTATTACAAATACTTATGAATAGAACTTATATACAAGCCAAAATCAAAACACTTCCTATACCAATCTACCGACTCATTGGCCAAAGACTCAATGGACTGCGGCGCTACTCTGATCTCCTATCCTGCACGGAAAAATAACCGTGCTAAGTGATAATACTTAGTCGGGCAAACAAATAATGGGCAGCCACTCACAGTGGTTGCCGAGGTAAACACATGCAAATCAACATATAAATACATAAACATAAAGCAATACCGGCTAAAGCTATTACCAACGAATATCTTTATTCGAATATTAAACTTAAACAATTTCACAAATATGAGTTTCTTATAAACCGAAAATCGAAACACTTCTTTACTTTTTAATTCAAAATCTACTATACAAAACTTATCATATACTTAAAAATTGCTTAATAGCCTTGTAGTTAGTTAAACTTCAGAAGTTATTAAAATACGTTTTAACAATTGAATATAATGCTTACGGAATCCCATTATATAAACATTTCCAAGTTATACAGATTACAGTCTTAGTGTTTATGTCACGACATTTCCCCTTATTCAAAACATTACTTGTTCAAAATCAAACAAAAGATTTACTTTCAGATTTGGATCGGGCTCGAAATGCGATTCCAAGCTTCCTATGTATCCCTATGGTTGGGGAATCAGAACCATATAGTTCTACCAAAAACTTCATTCACACAAGTTTCAGAATTATTCCTATCATCTTTCTTAAATCCGATTATCTATCTCATGCTTACAAATCGATACGAACTCAATATATTCATTAATAGTCATCAAATAATGCACATCAATCTCTTACCAATTCACTTACCCATGCCTACGTCCCGAAGGCGGACAGAACATCACTTACCTGTATTCTCATTTAAACATATAAACACACACACGCGCGCGCACACACACACATATATATATATATACACATTCACAAGGTACATTTACTAAGCTTTTCAACTATAACAATCATACATATCAAATATTCTAACAATTCTCTCCAAAGACAGCATATAAACAAGCATACTCATAAATTTTTAATAGATTAATAACATGTATTGTCCCAATACAATTTCTTATGCAAACAAGATCTTTACATACATGCCTATTAGAACAACCTTACTTGATACCTTTCTTTCCATTTAATAGATATCACCTTTTAATACAAAACACATGGGTATCTAAAGATGCTACACCTTTCCGCATAAGTGTCCATAAAGGATCCAGAACAGAGGAGTGCGTAAAGCACTAGTTCACATGGTATCTAAACGCACCGATATACATTCACATAACCATTTGGCAAGCAATCACAGAACTTATCAATTAATTCATATTCTTTTATTCATTTTATTTCCTGCTAAGTCAAAAGGGGTGGATAACGAGTATACAGTAGCGGTACCTTATGGGTACGAATCGAACAGTGATGGTACCTTGCGGGTACGAATCGAAAACCATTTTATTTATCACAAGCAAAACATTTTACAGAGGGGACCTTAAATAAGATCCAAATACAGAGGGGATCATGAGGATCCTAATGTGGACCTGATAAGGGTCCAAACATAATAGAGGGCTGCAGCTAACAGAACTCTATGAGCATGCCTATCTATCCACAACTCGACTAATGCAGGCTAACACATACTTGTTTCCTTTAATGATGTACATGTTATTTTTAATACTATTTTTTAGGTGCATACGTTTAGTATAGTCACATAATAATCATGTGCATAATTCATTTATAATGAAAGTAATGGCTCATATACAATATAACAAACCATAACCTTTTTATTTCAATCCCATCATAATTTTAACATATTCCTAAACATTCATTTCAACTATAGCTTATATGGTGTAACATATCCAAGTTTACACAACATGTCATATGTGAAGCATAAGTAAAAACCCATGCCAAATAGCTCGATAACATACATTCATAGCATAGAGAAGAGTCGTGCTCGTGACCTTAGTCGCGAACGTGATAGAAAGCTAGATGGCCTCTGTCGCGCTCGCGACACCAGTTGCGATCGCGGCAGTGCCAAGCATCATACTCCTGTCAATTCTCAATTGAATACAACTTCACATAAAAATATACCTATTCTTATAATGTCCATAATAATTTCATAAACATTACTTAAAAAAAATTCATGCATTAAATTCAAGAACTTCAACACAAGTATCTTAGAGTATTCAAGTTATTGAGAGTCATTCATTATTTAGACAGTCATATAAAACCATTTGAGATACAAAAGATTCATTTCAATTTTGGTTTATTACACACCTAAAACAATCATTTAATTCAATTTTAACATCACATACAACTCTTATCTAAAAATAAGCTTACTCGAGACTTGAATCACTAATGGCTCAACAAACTTTTATCAATCTTACACATATGTGCCACATTTATTCTTCTAAAATACTCTCAACATGATGATGGATAAGTTTTAGACAATTCTAGGGAAGTTCGGATGCATTTCGGAAGGAAAAACATATCAAAATACACAACCTAAGAGAGGGTAAAGAAGGGAAAGAGTCCCTACCAACCATGAGGTTCAAAAGAAGAGGAAAAACCTTCAACAATTAGGTTCTGTTATGCTCACGACAAGGGTCACGCTCGCGACAGAAGCCTCTCCCAAGTGCCCTAGAAAAAACGAGCTAACGAGACTGCTTCTCACCCCTGACTTTGTCCTGCCTAAATCAACCTCCAAAACTCATTTTTAGCCAAAATATCCTGCTTAAAAATGAACCTTAGGATGTTAGATTTCAAATGCAACAAATTTCAGATCAATTGGACATCTGGAATGTCAGATATAATCTACACAACCTACACTGCTCTAGTGAACCAGTCTAAGCAAAGGCACCCCGGTTTTTTCCATTTTCAAGGCTCCTAGAGCAAGAATTGGCTTCCATTCCTTCAAAGACAATTTTAGGTATATGAATTATCTTTCTAATGGCAATGGTATCACATAATTCGGATACCTATAACTCAACTTATAGCTAAAACAAGCACTAAAGGTCCAATAAAATCTGGGCAGAGTTTCCCCTGAAACTCAACCCTACCAAAACTTAACAAACCCACACAACAAAATAACACAAACAACCAAATTTGACAAATAAGTATCAAACATCAGAAAAATCCAATCATCCATACGCGCACATACATATATGTCAAAAGATAGATTTCCCAAACCTGAACATCCTATGCTCCAATTAGCTTCAATAGTTGCACTTCCTTGCTTCCATACTCTTTCTATAGTTTTATTACTCCAATCTCCTTATCAAAAACATAGAATATTACTTAATATTTCTAATTCTACAAAGAGGAAATTTCAGAATTTAGAACTCAAAACTTACCCCTTTATCTCAAATCTTTCATTAAAAATACTCAAGCTGTAAATTCCATTATACAAATCTTGGGGCTTGCAAAGAAAGAGAGAGAGGATAGCGTGAGAAGAAGAAGAAGAGGAAGAAAAGAAGAAAAAGAGGGGAAACGTGAGGGAGGAGAGAGGGATGAGCAGAAATCTGCTCTCTCTCATATTCTCTTTCTCCTTAATTACTCCAACCACCACCATCTTATCTCTAATGCCACATGTCCTTTTCCTATTGGCCTCCACTAGATTTTTATATCCAATTATCCCTCTAAGTCTACATCCTCTCCTTTAATCTTACAATAACCTAATACATAAATATAATTCTTACATTGGCCCACAATTAAATCCTTACCCCCTTCAATTAAGTCCCAAATTAATACTTTACAATTTTAAAATTGGCCGCACTTGCCGAAACTTTTGCATTAATACCAAATTCGTCCTTTCGGCACACCTGACACCACAACTCACATACATTTGGCATATAACTGACCCATTCTCAAAATTTAGCCCTCATAGTTAACTATTCCATTCTATTAAATCCGTATATGCAAAATGATAAAATTACCCTTTTTCTTAATTCTAATCATATCCTTTCTCCTATATAATCACTCTGACCATCAAATCATACAATTTCGATCACCAATATCCCTAAATATATACAAATCTTTCTAGGGTACATTTTCGGGTGTTACAAGTAATAATTCTGAACGAGTAATCAGACGAATGCAAAATAGATATTAGACATGTTGATTTAGCATGCAAGTGGTTTACACGCAAAAAGAATTAAAAACAAGTTATGCCAAAAATAAGAATAATGACAAAATCATGACAACAACAAAATTATAGTGACAATGGCAATAAATAATCATGGCATAATAGCGACGATATAATAATAATAATAATAATAATAATAATAATAATAATAATAATAATAATAATAATAATAATAATAATAATAATAATAATAATAAAAGTTACAATAGTACATGATGGCAATGTAAGATAAATATAAGATGATAATAATAATACCACAAAATAATTTATAATAACCATAATACTAATAATGACACGATAATCAAAATAATGATAATAGTAATGACAATAATAACATGAACAAAAATGCTCACAGTAGTAAAAAGCTAGCCACAACACTAAATGATATTAATGAGTTCAATAATGAACATTAGCATAATAATAAATAATGATAATATAAACTAAACATAAAAAACAATAATGCTAATAATAATAATACCATGAAATAATAATAATAATAATAATAATAATAATAATAATAATAATAATAATAATAATAGCAACAGGAGAGTAATAATAGTAGTACTAATAACAAAAGGGGGAAAACCAATAATAAAATAATAATAATAATAATAATAATAATAATAATAATAATAATAATAATAATAATAATAATAATAATAATAGCAACGGGAAGTCACAAATAAATCAAATTAAAACAAACAAATAATATATCAACAGTAATATTAACACATTAAAATGCTAAAAATAAATGATAGACATGGTAATAATAGCAAAAATAATAATATTAACAATAATAAATAATGAACAAAAATAAATGAGAACGGTTCCAAAAAATGTTTACCCTCAGAATTTTATAGACTGGAGAAAAGGGGACATTTTTATTAATGGTGTGTTTTAGGAGAATAATTTGAAATGTGGTGTTTGTTGAAAAGTATTTAGCAATTTGGGGTGTTTTACCCATTTCCGCAACAGAGAGCTGCGGAAATGGACACCCCAATGTTATTGTTTTTTTTTTTTTTTAATCATGTGCTGCTGTTTTTTTTTTTTTTTTTTTTTTAATTTTTAATATTAGATAATAAAAAAATTCTTAATTTATTAATACAAAAAAACAATTTTTATTCAATTTAATTAATAGAGTAATTTTGTATTAATATGAAAGAATATTTTCATTTCATTCACTTTGATAAATAGAATAAAAAATATTATACGTTAATAATAATTTATTAAAATTTAAAATTAATAATATTTTGTAAAATAAAAATAATAAAAAATAAAAATAATACATTTATTATATACTATATCAAAATTAAATAATATTTTAATATTCGTGTCATCATTCCATTTTATCAGAAAAATTACTATTTAATTCAAACACTTGGGTCTATTTGTGGGTCTGTTTGCGTGTCTGATTTTTCTGAATTAAACAGTATTTTTTTTAATTAAACGATAATTTTTCTAGATTAATATAAATAAAATCGCATTCGAGAAGAGAAATTTTATTGCGGACGAATATAACTCTGCATTAATATCTATATTCCAAAGATATTTATTTTTTGGTTTTAGGGTGGTAGAAAGAATAATAGATATGTAATGCCAACTAAAATTTATTAAGAAAAAGAAAAATAGTCTTCTTTATATTACTATTAGAAAAACACTATTAAATTCATTAATTTAGAATAAAATCAAGCCAAAAGAGCTAGAAAATTCAATCAGTCTCTTTATTTATAAGAGTAATGAATCCAATGAACCAATCATGAACATTAAAATTGAGCAACTGCTCAATTAAATTTTTTAATTTACCCCTCCAAATAACAAGAAATATGTTTTATGTACCTAAATTAAATAAAATTAAAGCTATTTTTCTAACACAGTAATTAAATAAAAAAATACGATAGCAAGGATTCGTGCACAACACTCCTTGAGCAGCTGTATACAAAATTATAGATATTTATTTAAAATGAATTAAGAGATTTGGCGAGGGGAAAAAAAATAAAATTCCCTATTGGCAAATATTTTCATAATTCTATATAGATTGCAAACACTTGGGTCTGTTTGCGTGTCTGATTTTTCTGAATTAAACAGTAATTTTTCTGATAAAATGGGATGATGACACGAATATTAAAATATTATTTAACTTTGACACAGTATATAATAAATGTATTATTTTATTTTTAGTTATTTTTATTGTACAAAATATTATTAATTTTGAATTTTAATAAATTATTGTTAAGGTATATTTTTTTTTTATTCTATTTATCAAAGTGAATAAAATGAAAATATTTTTTCATATTAGTAAAAAATTACTCTATTAATTAAATTGAATAAAAAATTATTTTTTGTGTATTAATAAATTAAGAATTTTTTTATTATCTAATATTAAAAATTAAAAAAAAAACAGCAGCTCAGCTTTTCCAAATGGAAAAGCTGTCGTGTGCAGCTTTTCCAAATGGAAAAGCTGCTCACATGATTAAAAAAAAAAAACAATAACATTGGGGTGTCCATTTCCGCAGCTTCTTGTTACGGAAATGGGCAAAACACCCCAAATTGCTAAATACTTTTCAACAAACATCACATTTCAAATAATTCTTCTAGAACACACTATTAATAAAAATGTCCCGGAGAAAAGCGGTGTTTGGATCCGTCCTCCTTGTCGAAATTTGTGGTGATTTGAAAAAAATATGAAAATCTATGTTTAAAAATAGGTTAACTCAAGAAAATATTTTTAGTGGATGATTGAGCAAAGGAAATTGATTTTCTAGACTCAAACCATCCGAAAACTAAAAATGTTCTTGAAGAAAAGAAGAAGAAAAGTTAAAGCCTTTGAAATTCCTAAGATTTTTGCTTTTCAAAACCTACGGCTGCTCTTGTTTCTTGAGAGAAAACTCCCTCTTTTTTTCTCTGTAAAAATGCAGCCTATTGAAATAAAGGGAAGTCCCAATTTGTTTCCCAGTCTTTGTCCTAAAATAGGAAAAGACAAATGCTCTTTTAATTTTTGTTACCCCAAAAAAACATAAAAGCATGAAACCAATTTTTTACAGACTGAAAAACTGACAAGGAAGCGAAGGCAAAAGCGACAGCGCAAAGGGGAAAAGTTACCCGCGCGAAGCGCGTCCCAAGGCGTGCACGTCACCTAGTGAGGCGAGCCCTAGGGGGAGCATGCGCGCGCAGGCGTATGCCGCCCCCGCGCGAGCACGGCCGGCACATATTGCACGCGAAAAAAAGAAAAATAAAAAGCAAAAAATAACCAAAAAATAAAAATATAAAATAAAATAAAATAAAATATATAAAAAAAACAAAGAAAAATAAAAGTAAAAGTAAAAAGGAATAAGAGTAAATTTTTGAATTAAAATTCTTAGAAGAACAAAGGGGACTTGCGACAAGGAAAACATCATTATTGACACTTCTACTTGTGGCAAGTATCATTTTCATCATCGGATAATCCTGATCTTGGACCGACTCGGGACCCGGTGTCTACAGTAACTATCTTGCATCAAAAAAGGAGGAGGAGAAAAACACTAACCATTCATCAGCTACAAATGGTGAAACCGGCGACAATAATGGGGTTTGTAGGGAAACAAAATGTCAAAATGAGAAGAGAATGGAGGGGTAAGGTCTGGCGAATCAGCTGGAATCAAACAGAAGAAAGAAAAAGGGGCAACTGCATTATGGGCTGTTCCCTTAGGCGAAATGACGCCGTTCCAAGAAGAAGAAAGGAACTGATTTTGTATAAAATTTCTAGCTTGGTCCTCCATCTGTTTCTTCTTTGGTGTTCTAGTTATCTTGAAGTTAAGTTAAAGAACAAAAATAGTTATTTCTATTCTTTTTAAACTCCTTTTTCAAAATTGTTATTAATTCTCTCTTAATGTTAATTTCATTTCTATTCTATTTAACATGTATTATATATTTCACTCCAAATTATACCACCAGACTCCTCATAACTTGTACTTTCCAATAATCCAATAAAATATTTTTCACTACTGGTTTTCAGGGAGCTCACTCATCAGGGGCTTCCTGTAACACCACCGATGCCCCCGTTGGAAGGTCGCCGGAGCGCTAAAAGGCGCTCACTCAAAACGTTCATACAATACAGCGGAAGCATACAGTACAATAATAAAGCTCATAATCTTAACATTAAATTAAAATATAATAAAATATAATATATACATCATTCAGAATTACATAAGGATCCTTAACAAAAATTACATATGCCACTATTCAAAATAATACATATACAAAAAGAATACAAGAGGACTATAAAAATAAAAACAAGACTCTACTCCTAGTGGCCAACCCTGCAGATGCGCGACGAACAGAACAAAACCTACCACTTATACGGGAAAACAACCCATGCTAAGCGATAACGCTTAGTGGGGAGGAACAAAGACAACAGAATACTATACAATAATATCATACAATAACACATGTAAAATATATATGCATCAATATACTGAAATCTCTAAGTAATAGAGAACAGAGATATATAAGTCAATAATCACTAAAAGAAAGCAGAACTTACTAACAACACACACAAAGCAAAATACACTAACTGGAATCGCACAATATTCATATCACTTCAAACCATAGCCTGAATTTCACTGGTGGTGGATACGGGAACAATACACGGGAGACCAAAGCCTCAAAATATTTATACCCGAAGGTAGCAAGGAAGACCGGAGTCTTAAAATATTTTCACTAAGACCATAACGGAGATCAACCGTAATCACTAGATCCATATCGAGGCTAACACTTGCAGCTGTACTCACTATCCCTTTATAAGCATGCTTACCTATCCACTACTTTGACACTTCAGGCTTAACTCACAGACTCTTAACATTTATCACGAGACACAGGCAAAAACAGGCATTCAAACACTAGTAGATCATTAATTATTTACAAAACTCTAGAACATCAATACACTTGTATAAAAATATAAAACATAACTTATACAGTACGAAAAATCCATGCAAAGAGAGAGAAGAAGACATTTAAGCAAAACAGAACAGAACAGGCAGGAGAAGGGACTTACTGTCGCGATCGCGACTTGTGTCGCACTCGCTATAGTAGCCCGAGAAGAGAGGCCAGTCACGAGTCATGCATGCTGACGCGAGTCACGTATGTTGACGCAACTCGTGATGAAGTCGCCTCGCAGGAGAGAGTGGATACGAGTCGTGATCCTTGTTCATGACTCGTGTCTGCCCACAAGAGAAGAGGGCATGAGTCGTGCCTATCCTGCACTACTCGTGTCCTTCCCACACAAATCCTCACGAGTTGCTAGCCATCTTCACGAGTCATGAAGAGGCTTCACGACTTGTGAAGATGCCAAGCGCCACAGCCGAGTCGTGCTGCCTCCTCACGACTCGGAACAATCTTCCCAGCACGCTGACGCGAGACAAAGAACTACACGATTCTATCGCGACAAGCGTCATGCTCGTGACAGTATCGCATTTTCCAATTCTCAGCAGAAAACGTAAAACTCAGAGCTTAACAAAATCAAAACCCATTTTACCCATAATCATATAACATGCAAAATCATGAAAAATCTTACCTCTAGTGCCTCCAAAACATGCTTATAACAACAATAACTCAAATTACACAATAATTACCCAAATCAAATCTACATAAATTGAGGTTGCTAAAACCCAGAAATTCATCTCATGTTCATTTACGTATTCTCAAATTTTACATGCAAAGCATTTAACTCTGTCATCTCAACTCATATACACAATCTATTACTCATGCCTTTTCACTACAAAACTCATACACATTCATCTCAATCACTAACATACATCTCTAACAATCCCATCAACTATCACATGCAAATACACATATTCATACATAATCCAAGAGAAAATTAGGGCAACCAATTTCCAAATAAACACATCCAAAATAGAGCTCCCAAACCTGACAAAGAAGGTTTAATCCAACTCCTTCAGAAATCCCAAATTTTCCTTTCCTTTGTTCTTCCTTCTCTCCTCCATTTCTTGCACAAAAATCCAGCCACAATCACACTTAATCAAACCATTCATTCATTCTTTCAAAACCAGAATATAAAGAAGAAGATGAAGATGAAGAAGAAACCCAAAGTAAATCCTAGCACTTACCTTTCAAAACGCACCTCAAATTTTAGGAATCCCACTCACACTTGTAGACTCACGTTAGGGCAAAGCAAGAGAGAGCAAGAAAGAAGTGAAGAAGAAGAAGGAGGAGGGAAAATGTGAACAAGAAGAAAATTCTGCTTTTCCTTGCTTCCCTCTCTCCTTCACTCACTTCACATTTAATGCTCTCACCAACTTAGTCCACTTGGCATAATCCTATTGGACCAAATAATCCACTTGACTTTCATGATCCAAGGCACCAAACACTCTACTCACCAGATAACTTCTTAATCAAACACATAAAATCCTTGGTACAAAACACATAGTTCACTAGATAATTTCTTCACTTAACATTTTAATTAATTTTTGCATTAAGTCATTATTATCCAAATTTCCTCATGCACAAATCACTGAAATACCCTTAATTTTTTGACTTAGAACGCGAATTCCAACTAGGCCCTTTTTGGGTCGTTACAATCACTCCCCCTTAAGAAATTTCGTCCTCGAAATTTTCTCACTAACCGCAAATCCAACAACCCAAAAACAAACCGAACACATCAAAAGCTAATAAAACAACTTGCCGGAGGTCCTGCTCGATCAGCTACATCTTCTCCAAGCATTGCATACACTCGCGGATGCACATACACTTCTTCAGTTGGTGGCTTTTGCACTGTTTCCGATGGTGCCTGAGAAGGTCGTCCATTACCTCTTCCACTTCGGTTCCCTCTCGATCTAGCACCACTCATCCTACTCTCGGGTTGATCCTGAAGCTCTCTTCGGTCCGGACAACTGGCTACCATATGATCCTTGCTTCCACATCTGAAGCACGCTCCAGAGACCCTTCTACACTCGCCCCAATAGTGCTTTTGACAATGTT
This sequence comes from Excoecaria cochinchinensis, assembly GCA_947683425.1. Lineage (NCBI taxonomy): Eukaryota > Viridiplantae > Streptophyta > Magnoliopsida > Malpighiales > Euphorbiaceae > Excoecaria > Excoecaria cochinchinensis. The sequence continues at coordinate 16,076,753 of CANTUQ010000092.1, forward strand.
CTCATTCCGGAATCACACTTCCCCTACTAGAGGGTGGTGTTATACTCCCAACTTCTGAACGTACAGAAACCGATCCCTTCGATCCTTGGCCACTTGGAACACCTCTTGACTTCTTACCACTCCCAAATCTGCTATCCGGTGCTTTCCTCTCCTGCTCGATCTTCTGTTTAATCTACTCAAATTCCTCTAACTTGATCGCTGCTGCAACTAGTCGATAATAACCAACCTATTGCATGATCGCCATGGCCGATAACGGTCCTCTAATCACTTCCCTCAAACCATCCTGGAAATGGCGACACTTAAACTCCTCAGTCAAAAGCAATTCTTGTACATATTTGCTCAACTCGCTAAACTCCTTCTCGTACTCACTCACAGTCATACCCCACTGTTTCAAACTAATGAACTCTTTCCACTTAGCTTCTCGGTATGCCTTCGTCACATATTTCTGTTCAAACTCGTGCTTAAAGAACTCCCATGTCAACTCAATTGGTCGTTGAGGGTTACGAATCACAAGCTTCCACCAATCATACGCTTACCCTTGAAGTAGCGACACTACACAAGAAGCCCTCTGATTTGTAGGACAATTAATTTCTTGCAAAATCTGATCTACTATCTCAATCCAAAACTCGGCCACATCCGATTGATCCAATACAGTTCCATGAAAATCTTCGGCTCCTCTCCTTCTCAATAACTCTATAGGAGCCTTTGGAGCGGTCAACTTATCCACTAACTAAAGTAAACCTTGCACTAAAGTCAGATTCTCAAACCCCACACCAGGCATACCATGACGCTCATCACGCTGATGCTGCGAAGCAGACTCCTCAAATCTAACCATATTAACACTGCCCGTTTCTCACCCACATTCTCACTTGGATAAGACTCCATCTAGACACTACACAAGATAAGACACATCTGCATTAGGCCACGACACAAAACCGTCTCGCATGCAAAGACTCGACACTTAACAATCAAAGACAACCAGAACTGCCTAAACCGGCGCTCTGATACCAAAACTTGTAACACCCCCGATGCCCCCGTTGGAAGGTCGCCAGAGCGCTACCAGACGCTCACTCAAAACATTCATACAATACAACGGAAGCATACAGTACAATAATAAAACTCATAATCTTAACATTAAATTAAAATATAATAAAATATAATATATACATCATTCAAAATTACATAAGGATCCTTAACAAAAATTGCATATGCCATTATTCAAAATAATACATATACAAAAAGAATACAGGAGGAGTACAAAAATAAAAATAAGACTCTACTCCGAGTGGCCAACCCTGCGGATGCACGACGAACCCAACAAAACCTGCCAACTACACGGGAAAACAACCCGTGATAAGCGATATCGCTTAGTGGGGAGGAACAAAGATAACATAATACTATACAATAATATCATACAATAACACATGTAAAATATATATGTATCATTATACTGAAATCTCTAAGTAACAGAGAACAGAGATATATAAGTCAATAATCACTAAAAGAAAGCAAAACTTACTAACAGCACGAACAAAGTAAAATACACTAACTGGAATCGCACAATATTCATATCACTTCGAACTATAGCCTGAATTTCACTTGTGGTGGATACAGGAACACTACACGGGAGACCGAAGCCTCAAAATATTTATACCCGAAGGTAGAAAGGGAGACCGGAGTCTCAAACATTTTCACTAAGACCATAACGGAAATCAACCGTAATCACTAGACCCATATTAGGGCTAATACTGGCAGCTACACTCACTATCCCTTTATAAGCATGCTTACCTATCCACTACTTTGACACTTCAGGCTTAATTCATAGACTCTTAACATTTATCATGAGACACTGACAAAATAGGCATTCAAACACTAGCAGATCATTAATTATTTACACAACTCTAGAACATCAATACACTTGTATAAAAATACAGAACATAACTTATATAGTAAGAAAAAGCCATGCAAAGAGAGAGAAGAAGACTTTTAGGCAAAACAGAACAGAACAGGCAGGAGAAGGGACTTACTATCGCGCTTGCGACAGTAGCCCGGGAAGAGAGTCCAGTCACGAGTCATGCATACTAATGCGACTCATGATGAAGTCGCCTCGCAGGAGGGAGCGGGCATGAGTCGTGATCCTTGTTCACGACTCGTGTCTGCCCATAAGGGAAGAGGGCACGAATCGTGCCTATCCTGCACGACTTGTGTCCTTCCCACACAAATCCTCACGAGCCGCTAGCCATCTTCACGATTCGTGAAGATGCCAAGCACCACATGTCACACCCCGACACCCCCCGTTGGAAGGGATGCCGGTTGCCACGCTCACAAAGTCATATACAAACTCGAATACATATACATATATTCAAATAAGTTAAGAAAATAAATACATTTAATCAAAAGATAACAAATCCATATATATAAGCATATAGTTTTTACAAAAAGGGATTTGTAAAAGATAAACATATACATATACAAAATAAATCCTTTACAAAAATTACATTTCCAAAATCATACTCCATAAACAAAAATACAGCAGAAGACAAAATAACTCGAACTACAGACTTCTAGTGGCCGACCTGCAGATGTCCGACTCCCAAAACGAACCTGCCACCTACACGAAAAAAGAGCACATGCTAAGCGATAACACTTAGTGGGGAGGAACAACACATGCATGTACATATAATTGCAATAAAATATAAATAATCTTAATAATAACAAAAGCATATAAACATATAACTCATACTTATAACAAGTATTCATCATACACATGTAAATCGGAAAGTAACCATTCATATCCGAATACAAGTATTACATTTCATCTTGTCACATTGCAAATGCATACACATGTAACATATATCCATTTCATATACATTACAGCTTCATACATCAAACTCATATAATAACCTCAACCAATAGCCTGATTACTCGCTAACTAGTGGATACAGGTACTAATGATATTGATAGAACACAATATCTCAAGCATATGGAGACATGGGTCTCAAAACATTTTATAATCATGTATTGTAACACCCCAAAACCACCCCAGTAGTTTGAGCCTGTCCGTGTCTGTATGTGTGTATTTTTATGTGTTACATGCATATGTTAAATTGGATTATTTATTTAATTTATGTGTTTGTATGTGTATTAGTATGAGAAGAGGAGATAGGCTAGTGTATGAGTGGGTATATGGAAGTAGGGTGTGAACAAGAGATAACTTAGTGTGTATAGTAGTGTATGGGAGTAGGGTGTGTTATGGGGCAATTGTCTTATGGGGAGAATGACATGTGGCATAAAAGATAAGTTAGCATTTAATGGGTTTGGTGAGAGAGAGAGAAAGGGCAGCCATTCCCTTTTATTCCCGTTCCTCTTCCCTCCCTCACGCCATTCTCTTCTTTTCCTTCTTCTTCTTCTTTATTCTTCCTTCTTCTTTGCACAATCTTGCTCCCTTTCCTTTCCTTGAGTAATTTGAGTTGTTTGGCTTGTGATTTTAAAGCTCAAAAGGTGAGTATGGGTTAGCGATGTCTTAGATTTTTCTTCCTCTTCTCTAGGTTTTATATAATTATATATGTATATGTGGGTTATTATAGAATTGATCTTGGTTGTTGTGGGTTTGTGGTTCAGAGGAGTCTCCTAGACCGGCAAAAGGGAAAGAAATAGCTAGCGGGAGCGGAGTTCATGAGTAGGAGCAAAGGAGATCAGGTTTGGGAACGTTTGTCTTTTGCACATATTTGTGATTTGAGTTAGATATTTGCACTTTTGCTTTGATTGGAGTTATGAATTGTGTAAGCATGGATTAAATTGAATTAAGCATGATACGTGATGCTAGAGGGTGTGTATTGTTTGAAGAATTTGCAAGAAATCATGTGGATAGTTGCAGTTATTGCTAAAATTGCTGTTTTGGGATTTCTTGAAATTGAGCATGTGTTTGGCTAGATTTAATTGAAATAAATGGTGATAAAGCTGGGTTTTAATTATATTATGATTTGTTGATGTTTGTGTTGCTTAATTTTGAGGTTTAGAATCAATTTTGGAAGTTTGAACGTGTTTAGTGTGAGAATTCTACAGATTTTGGGCGTAAGAGCTGAAAAACCCGTATCTGTCGCGATCGGGACACTGTCGCGAGCGCGACAGAGCGCAGAGGTTTCAGCCCTCGCGCCGGCGCGAGAGGTTTCACGCCGAGGAGCTCGAAGGGAGCTCTCTATCGCGAGCGCGACAGAGTGCTCGATCTCCGAGCATGTGCAACGCTCTCTTCTGTCTCGAGCGCGACAATCCTCGCGAGCGCGACAGAGAGCATCACCTACGTCCTCTCGCGAGCACGAGGTCACTCGCGATCGCGAGACGAGGCGGGGAGGAGTATTTTGGCTTCTGTCGCGAGCGCGACATATGTGACTTCCAAATTTGGTTTCTTTTCCTTTTTGCTTGATGAGTTGAGTTCTTTTGCATGCACTCTTTCATTAAAGCCTTGACCACTTATTTAAGGGAATAACATGTATAATAACTTAATAAACTTCCGTGTAACCTGTTAATGTCGGATAAGTGGATAGTTAGGCATGCCTAATAGAGTTATGTGTTGCTGCAGCTATGTGTACGCTTTTGGACCCTGATCAGGTCCCCCGATCGGATCCTCGCGATCCTTCTGCTCGAATCTTTCTTAAGATTCTATGTGAAAGCAAATGAAACAAAAACATCTTGGTACCTCGGGTATCTATGTGTACTCATTATCCACTCATTTTGATTAAGCAGGTGCTAAGATATTAATATGCCTTTGGTGCATGAATTCTGGATGATATATGTATATGTGATGTGAACTCCTAACTAATGAAGAATAGTTAGATTAATGATGTATGATGTTATATCTATAATTATACCATTATTATGTGTTTTCTGTTATCGTCACTGTGAGTGGCGGTTATGCATCTTGTGTTCCCCACTAAGCGATTTCGCTTAGCACGGGTGTTTAACCGTGCAGGTGTGGAAGGTTGAGTACGCATAGTCTGGGCGTGTCGCATCGGGAAGGCCAACACAACTAGAGATCGGGGTTTTATAGTATAGGCTTTCCTTTCTTTTGTAGCAGATATAATGTTTTTGTTGGCCTTTGGAACAATGTACCTTGGGCTTTTGTATATTTGTTTTGTTTATATCTGTTGTAAATGTAAAGACCTCTTTTATGTATATTAATAAAGTATTCATTTTGTTCAGTATCACTCTTCTTTCTTTCAAAGTGTTACTTTATCCCTGATATGTCATTTTGTATGCGATGTTTTCATATTTGTACTAGTGGGATGTGACACTCCTATCTATCTGGACCCTTCTTCCCTTAATCCGAGTAGAAGTCTCCATGGTATAGGTTGGGGTGTGACATGTATACCCGAAGGTATACTGGAGACCGAGTCCTCAAACATCTTATATGACCCAAACGGGGCCCGCATGTAACAAATAACATATAGCAGCTGCATTCACACCCTGACCCTGGAGAAGCGCTTATCTATCCACTACTATGACTATCAGGCTCAATAACAACTCAATCATATTCTAAAATAATATTCATATAACAGAGGATAAATCAAGTATAATCATGTTATTTTATGAATACATGTGTATTTAATCAAGATGAAGACATATAAATCATGTACAAATCTAATTAAGAACTTATAATTCATCAAATAATAGGCCATATAAGACAAATAATGTGTCATGTAATAAAAACCCATGTAAAAATAAGCTTAAAACTCTTTTTCAAAACAGGGCAGGAGAGGCCTCACTGTCGCGCTCACGACAGTAGGGAAGGAGAGGCCAGTCACGAGTCGCACATGCTATAGCGACTCGTGACGCTAGTGTCTCGCAGGGGAGGGGCGGTCATGAGTCGTGATCCTCCCTCACGACTCGTGACTGCCAGGGGAAGAAGGGAACGAGTCGTGATCCTCACTCACGACTCGTGACCTTCCCACTTTAGAGCGAAAATCCCACGAGAAGGAGAAGAGCCGGTTCTATTGCACTTGCGACGGAATCGATTCTCCTCAAACTCCAGAAATGCAAAAATAGGATTTGAAGGAAAATCAAAACCGAACTTCACCCAAACCCATATGTCATGCAATTTCATGTAAAAGCTTACCTTTTTGGCCACCAAATCACGTTCACAATCTTAATAACACAAATCACGCAATATTATCACACATCAAAACAACATTAACAGAGATTCCAAAAACCCAGAAGTTCATCTCATAATTATGTTCAAACTCTTCAAAAATTAACATGCAAAGCCTTATAATTCTTCTATCTCAAATCATATACACATATCTATAAACACATACATTTACTTGTAACAAAACACCCAATTAAGAAATAATCACATATCAAACCAAGATCCAAAGAGAAATTGGACAACCACCCTCAAGTATATACACAGCCAAATACAACTCCCAAACCTGGAAATGGAGCTTCAAAAATCCACTGTCTTTAAGCTACAACCTTTCCTTTTCCTTTATCCTTCCTCCTCTCTTCAGATTCTTGTAAGCAACCAACCAAAATAAAAGCTTAGTTAATCCATGCAATCCAACTTTAGAACCAAGAACAAACCATATAACTAGAAGACCCAAATAGAGAAGAAGATGGAGAATCAATGCACTAAACAATTGCCACTTACCTCTTGGAACCCTTCAAAACTCAAAACCCTAGCTCAAAGATTGAAGAACACCCACATGCAAAACTTGAGGAGCAGAAAATGGAGATGAGAAAGTGAGAGAGAGAACGTGAGAAGGGAGAGGGCAAAACCAAGTAGCTTCCACGGGAAGCTAGGAAATTTCAGCCTTCCCTCTCTCTACTCCTTTCAAATCCATATTAATGCACCCAACCACCTAGCCACTTGTCACTCATTCATTAGACCTTTCTTTCTTCCTTTTGACTATCTTGCTCTTTTGTCTTCTAGTAACAAACACAAATACCATCTTACCCTTGGCATAAATCCACTTAATCCCTTACAATAAAATATTTCATGTAAACTTTAAACCTCATTCAATTTAGTCCTTAATCCACTTTCATAAATTACTAAAATACCCTTTTAATAATCCAAATACACATATAATTCTACTAGGCCATATTTGGGATGTGACACCACAGCCGAGTCGTGCTGCCTCCTCATGACTCGGAACAATCTTCCCAGCATGCTGACGTGAGATAAAGAACTACACGATACTGTCGCGAGCGCGCGCGATCGTGACAAGCGTAGTGCTCACGACAGTATCTCATTTTCTAATTCTCAGCAGAAAACGTAAAACTCAGAGCTTAACAAAATCAAAACCCATTTTACCCAGAATCGTATAACATGCAAAATCATGAAAAATCTTACCTCCAGTGCCTCCAAAACATGCTTATAACAACAATAACTCAAATTACACAATAATTACCCAAATCAATTCTACATAAATTAAGGTTGCTAAAACCCAGAAATTCATCTCGTGTTCATGTACGTATTCTCAAATTTTACATGCAAAGCATTTAACTCTATCATCTCAACTGATATACACAATCTGTTACTCATGCCTTTTCACTACAAAACTCATACACATTCATCTCAATCACTAACATACATTTCAAACAATCCCATCAACTAACACATGCAAATACACATATTCACACATAAGCCAAGAGAAAGCCAGGGCAACCAATTTCCAAATAAACACATCCAAAATAGAGCTCCCAAACCTTAAAAAGAAGCTTCAATCCAACTCCTTTAGAAATCCCACTTTTCCTTTCCCTTGTTCTCCCTTCTCTCCTCCGTTTCTTGCACAAAAATCCAACCACAATCACACTTAATCAAACCATTCATTCATTCTTCCAAAATCAGAAAATAAAGAAGAAACGCAAAGCAAATCCAAGCACTTACCTTTCAAAACCCAGCTCAAATATCAGGAAATCCCACTCACACTTGAAGACTCACGTTAGGACAAAGCAAGAGAGAGAAATAAAGAAGTGAAGAAGAAGAAGAAAAAGGAGGGGAAATGTGAACAAGAAGAAAATTTTGCTTTTCCTTGCTTCCCTCTCTTCTTCACTCACTTCATATTTAATGCTCTCACCAACTTAGTCCACTTGGCATAATCCTATTGGACCAAATAATCCACTTGACTTTTATGATCCAAGGCACCGAACACTCTACTCAACTGATAACTTCTTAATCAAACACATAAAATCCTTGGTCCAAAACACATACTTCACCAGATAATTTCTTCACTTAACATTTTAATTAATTTTTGCAATTAAGTCCTCATTATCCAAATTTCCTCATGCACAAATCACTGAAATACCCTTAATTTTTTGACTTAGCACGCGAATTCTGACTAGGCCCTTTTTGGGTCATTACACTTCCCTAGCCTGAGCACATTTAACCTTATAACTCCACTAAATTTCAAGGCATAATTATTGGTATTTTCATACCCAAACCATACTATACACTCTATAGAATTCACTGATCAATACTATACCAGTATTCAAGCTATTATTTGCCATCTATGGCAATTTGGGCCATTACAATAAATGCTTTCTTACATTCATGAATATAAAGAGTGGCGAGTGATTTTTACAAATGAATGAGGCTTTTCCTTAAATAAAATAGGGCTAATGTCCTAATTTTCCTTCCAAACTAAATTATCACTATGATATTATTTGTTGTGAATATGCATGTGAGGACCAATGTCCTCAAACTAATGAATATCTCGTTTGATGGTTTATTTCCTTTTCTGCTCATTTGCATTGAGGGTTGTATTCTGCCTCTAGTATTGTTGTAATTCATGGTATTTTTATTTAATTTATTTTAATCTTGCTTTTTATTTACTGCTTTCTATTACATGATTGATCTGCGCTTTAATTACTTGCATTAAACTGTATGAGAAAAGGGATGCAATTTTAATGGAAAAACTTAATAATAATTTTAACCAAGGTACATATAAGTGTTGAGTCCTGAACTCTCTTTGGTTTTAGGTTTCACGAGATTAGATGAACCTTTCCAATGTTCTATTGAGAAGGAAATTCCAAAATATCTCCTGTTGCCCAAAATAGACTAGCATGCATCATCTTAGGCTTCGCGGGATTAGATGAATCAATTTCAATATTCTATTGGAATGAGAATTCCAAGATCTCTCGCGTTGCCCAAAATAGACATATACGCACTGTTTTAGGTTCAGTGAGGTTAGACGAACTTTTTCATTGTTTTATTGAGTGGTGACTCCAAAACACCTCTTGTTGCCTAAAATAGATGCCTCCATAATCTTTAAGAGTCTTATGAACCTCTCTCGAATACCTTAAAAGCAAGTTTTTAAGATTCGGCATGCTTCACAGTGGCGACTCCACTGGGGAAGATATGAGACTTCTCTTTGAAAATACCTTGGTTAAAACATATAATTGAGTTTTAATTTAAAATCTCATCCCTCTTCAAAACTGCATAGCATTTCATTAAAGCCATAGATCTATGCTAGTTTGGTCCCTCTCTTAACCCCGATGTATTTCTAAAGCATGACCATACATTCACTCAATGTGGGGAAGTGCTAGGAATAATCACCAGCCTAAGTCTAGTACCATTTGGTATATAAAATGATGACCCAACCAGTCGTTATGCTCATGATGAGCTAGACCCATCGGCAGGGATCATGCTTGGGTATCCCAAAAGTCTCATCACCCTGACTAAAGCTCATGTAATGGAAATAGATACTTCTCCTAGGTGGCATGAACCATAATACCATGCTTGTTGTATGGATTACTGTGTATTAGATAAACGTAGATAAATTGATTGATCACCTAATCAAAGGCTTTCATGCCCCAATAGGCCCATGTCAATTTATTTAGACTACTAAAATACACAATGATCAAAAGCCATACGTATACACATTAGACAAGAGATATTTTGCTGCCGATTTTTCACAGTGCACCATGCTCGTCCATTGGGTTTTTCGCTAACCCGTGGATTAAACCCACCTAGAAAAGAGACTACATGACCTCATACGTGGGAGTAATAAGATTGAAAGGATCTATCTGCTTGCATGTGGTTGTGAATACTGCCTAGCACGACCATGCATCATATGTCATTCATGCATCATCCTGACCAGGTATATTTTACAGCCATCATAGATCCACCCAGGTGATCCAGAGGTCACCGCGAACTATTGGCTAGAAACCCAGTCTTTGAACTTCCAGAAAGGGTGGAATATTCAGAATCACTCTAGGAAAAGCAATAAAGCTACTTCCTCTCAGTTTTCCATAGAAAGCGATATGGCTAATCCACTTAGAGAGGTAGATACAACCCAGGCCATGATTGCCAAGGAAGTTGGTTGAAGGTTGGAAGAATTTGAGAATCGAATGATGGCTATGATGGGAAACTTAACGGCAACTATGGCTCCGCCTGCTGAACCAAACCCAATTGCCCCTCCTGGTGGTCAGAATTAACAAGAGGTAGTTAGGGAGGACCCTCCAGAGGAGGTACGTCCCCACCAAAAAATCTCAAAGCTACCACATCCACGGGCTAGAGAAGAGGTGGAGGTCACAGGGTGGAGGATGACTATGTAGAGGAGGAATATAAAGAACCCGTAACAGTGAGAGGTAAGGCGCCTGAGATAGAGGAAAAATATGGAAGAAAATGGAAGAGAAGTTCGAGGCGATGTCTTAGATGATGATAGTGGGAAAAGGGATGAACCCTAAAGATAAGGAGTTGGAGGGAGAGGATTTAATCCCTCAGAATTTTAAGATGTTGAATGTCCCGAAGTTTGATGGCACATCAGATCCATGCATATTAAGCAGTACTAGTTGGTAATGAAGGGTACTACTTTAACCAAGAGGTAGAAGATAGAGTACTTCTGCTTGAGCTTAGCGGGTGCTGTGGTGGATTTGTATCATGGGCTGGACCGAAGAACTAAAGAAGACTGGGACCTCCTGACTGAAGAGTTCCTCAGGAAATATAACTACAGCACAAGGATGGAGGTGACATTGAAGGATTTAGAGCTACTGCAATAGAAGCCCAGAGAGTCATTCCATGAGTATTTGACCCGATGGAGGAACCAGGTAATGGAGATGAAGAGGAAGCCAAACACTTTGGACTAGATCAAACTGTTTATTAGGAACTCCAGCCTATACCTGAAGGAGGGTTTAAAGATGAAGGGTTTGAAGGACTGCGAGTCCTTAAAGGATATAGCCATTGAGGCTAAAAGTGAGTACTTGGCAAGGAGGGCGAGCAATGAGGCCTATGCGAAGAGGAGTGGTGGTAATCAGGGAGTGAGTAGACCTGCGAGCTCTAGCAGTGGCGGTAGGATAAGCAAGACAGCTGAGGTCTCAGTGACAGGGGTGAGTCAGAGGCATTTTTCGAACCTAGGGAGGTCTCTATCCTGGGTGCTAAAGAGGTTGGTGAAGGAGGGGAAGTTACAACCTCTAGCACCTCGACGTGCCAGAAGCCAAAGACAACCATGGCATAGGGACGATGAATATTGCTCTTACCACCAACACACCTGGCATATTACTGATAGTTGCAAGGCATTGAGGCATGCAATTCAGGATCTGATTAACTCAAAATAAATCATAGATCTAGAGAAAAGAAGCAACCAAAAGAAACCCAGATACAACAATGTGCCCCCCACCTGTATTTATGATCAAGTCAAGATTACCCGAGTGGTATGTGTTGAGAGAATTGTATGGTGAAGAGAACATTGCTATCACCTACCTTAAGAAGGGATTCCCATGGCAATAATGGACTGTTGGTTCACTGATGACAGTGGAAATAAAGATAATAATAATAATGATGAAGAATCTGCGGACTCGTAGAGTTTAGAAGATGATGAGAAGGAGATCAGAGCAGTGACCCAGAGTGGAAGAGTAGTTTCAGAGATAGAAAAGCCACAAGATCATGTGGTGTTGCAAAAAGAGAAAGAGCCAAAGGATGATAAGGTGATGAAGCAATTGAAAAGGACGCTAGCTCAAATATCAATATGAGATCTGCTGAGACAATCTACTTCGCATAGGCAGAAGATGATGGAGGCCTTATGGGAGTCCACAATGGAGACTACCATCTCCCGTACAGAGCTGTTGGATATAGTAAAGGGAAGTGTTGGAGAAAATATAGTGTATTCAAGCGCTGATTTGCCGGCAAAGGACCGCAACCATAACTGCCCTTTGTACATAAGGGCACAAATCAATAAGAAGCATGCTACCTATGTTATGATGAGTGATGGTTCCTCCATAAACATCTGCCCTTTAGTGGCAATGGTGGCTTTTGGGGTATCAGAGAACATGCTGAGCAAGTCAGACCTCACAATCATAGCCTACGACAACTCCCGGAGGCAAGCATCAGGGACATTCAAGGCAATAGTAAAGATTGGACCAATAGAGATGGAGGTGGAGTTTGTAGTACTTCCCATCCCAACTAATTTTTCAGCATTATTGGGCAAGCCATGGTTCCACAAATTAGGAGGGTGCCATCCTCTTTCACCAAATGATAAAGATTCCTTATGAGGGGTAGGTGATAACTATCAAAGCAGCCAGGGAGAATTAGATGTCTGTACTGGAGATTGCGAAATAACCCTTTAACGGGTTTTATGTGGCTGTAATTAGTAAGGAGGAAGACATCACAGAAAGCCTTCAAGTGGTGAATATGATGAAGAGGATGTCTTTCCTTCCTGGAGCTGGTTTGGGTAAAGATTCCCAGGGGCCGCAAGCTGCCGTTGCTACGAGAGGTCAAAAGGATCGAAGGGGCCTCGGATATAAGGGCACAATGATGTTGAGTAAGAAAGTAGCTCGCGAGATCCCACATATCAAGAAAAGCTTTGTGCCGGCCACCTCAGTATGTGCTTATGCGGGAGAAATCGAGTCTTAATGGGTAGACGGAAGAGTCGTACCGGGTTTTGAGGTTTTTAATGACATCTTCAATTGGAACATTGGAATGATCAAGCCAGTTTAGGGTTTTTGGGACGAAGAAATCACGACCAAGGGGACTATCTAAGATCGAAAATCCCCCGAAGAGATTATCACTGAGAGGTTAATGTCCACCCGAGTGAAAGGAAAGGAGAAGATGAGAGATGAAGCTGTAGAGGAGCAAGTGAAAGTTCCATAGAGGGTTGCCGCAGGGCCTCCGAAATACTAGAACGATACCCAACTGTCAGCTGCAACATCTGCATCGGCAGAGAAAGAAGAAGATAGTAATTTAGATTCTCTTTTTATTCCAGAACTCTTTGATAATATTGATGATATTTCCAATTCAATTAATAATATGAACAATTTTGCTTACTTGTGCGATGTTTCTGATAATTTCACTATTCATAATCATGATCATGACTCATTTATATGTGGCATTGATTCAACTGATGTTACTCTATTTAATCTCAGAACTTTAGAAAACCCAAAGGAAATCTTGATAGCGTCTAATATAACTCTTGAAGAGAGAACAAAATTCGAGAGAATATTAAAGAAATATGAAAAAGTCTTTCCCTGGACCTACGAAGACATGCCAGGACTCGATCATGAAATAGCAAAACACGCCATCCCAACCTACCCCGACCATAGGCCAGACAAACAGAAACTCAGAAGACTCTGGATAGAATAGGCAAAGAAGGTTAAAGAAGAGATCCATAAGCAAATCGAGGCCAAGTTTCTTGTTGAAGTCTAATACTCGACTTGGTTAGCCAATATCATCTTGGTAGCTAAGAAGAATGGCAAAGTACATGTATGTGTAGACTATCGGGATATGAACAAAGCTTGTCTAAAGGATGACTTTCCTCTGCCACACATTGATGTTTTAGTGGATAGTGCAGTAGCCTGCATGATGTACAATTTTATGGATGGATATCCTGGGTATAATTAGATCCTCAACAAGATAGCGGATCGGATCAAAATAGCCTCCATCACCGAATGGGGTATGTTCGCTTACAGGGATAATGTCGTTTGGTCTGAAAAATGTAGGTGTAACCTACTATAGGATGGCTACTAGGATTCTTGATAACTTGATCCACAAAGAGGTGGAGGTGTATGTCGATGATATGATGATCAAGTCAGCTACTAGGGAAGGTCACTTTGAGGCCCTAGAAAAATTCTTCAAGAGAATCGACAAGTACAATCTGCGGCTGAACCCTAAGAAGTGCATCTTTGGAGTTACCTCCGAAAAGGTGTTAGGGCATGTAGTGAGTTAGAGAGGAATCGAGGTCGACCCAGACAAAGTCAAGGCCATCAGAGAAATGCCAGTACCTCAAAAAGAAAAGGACAAAGGAGCTTCTTGGGAAAACTGCAATACATCAGTAGGTTTATTGCCAAGCTCACTTCGATTTGTGAGCCAATCTTCAAGCTACTTAGGAAAGATTAGCCTGTAATATGGAATAAAGACTGTCATAAGGCTTTTGACACCATCAGGGAATACTTGCTGAATCCCCCAGTTCTGAGACCACCCAACCAGTCAAACCTTTAATCCTATACTTAGCGATAGAGGATAGTTCTATAGGTGCCATGATGGCTCAAGAGGATGAGTTCAGAGTAGAGTTTGCAGTCTATTACCTTAGTAAGAAGTTCCTTTCTTATGAGATCAAATATACAAAAGTTGAAAAGATTTGCTTGGCAGTAATTTGGGCCTCTAAGAAATTAAGACACTAGTTTTATTCTTACAAGGTACAAGCTATCGCTTAGCAAAATCCTCTCAGGTACCTGCAGGAATCTCCCTCCTTTTTGGAAAAGATGGGAAGATGGTTGTTGCTCTTATAAGAATTTGACATTGAATACGTTACCCGAAAGACCATTAAGGGACGTGCAGTAGCAGAATTCCTGGCAGAGCACCCCATTGAGGGTGATTTATTCAAGTTTAACTTCCCGGATAGGGATATTGTGGCCATTGCAGTACAGGGCTGGTAGTTGCATTTTGATGGAGGAGTCAATAGTAAGGGGGCAGGAGTGGGAATCATTCTTACGACCCCATACGGAGAAAAACTCCCATTTGCTAAAAAATTAAGATATAGGGCCACCAACAATGAAGCTAAGTATGAAGCTTGCACTTTTGGATTAGAAGCCTTAATAGCCTTGGGGGCAAAGAACACAGAGGTTTTCGGGGATTCATCGCTAGCAATCAACTTGATTCAGGGTAAATGAGCTATTAAAGAAGAGCGACTGATGCCGTATGTGAAACACCTGAAGAGGTTGAGCAATCAGTTTGAGGTGTTAACTTTTTATTTCATCCCAAAAGATGAGAATCAGTTGGCCGATGCCCTCGCAACTTTGGTGTCAATATGGGATAATCTAAAAGGAGTGGTCATAAAGCCCATCTTGATCTCAAGCTCCGAGAAGCCCAGTTTTGAGTCTGAATAAATAGTAGGGATTAACGTGGTTGACGAGAAGCCGTGGTACAATGATATCAAGAACTATCTGGAAAAGACAATATTCTCGAAAGAGGCTACTGAGAAGGACCAAAGATTGATCCGTAAGCTATCTACTCAATTTATTTGCATAGAAGGTGTACTATACAAATGGCAAATCGATGGTATTCAATTGAGGTGTTTGAGCGAGAAAGAGGCAGAAAAGGTTATGGAAGAAACTCATGCCGGAGTTTGTGGAGCCCATATGAACAGTTTAATGCTGGTAAAGAAAATCATGAGACAAGGGTTCTATTGGCTTACAATGGATACGGATTGCTTAAAGTATGTGAAGCAGTGTCAATTGTGCCAATAGTACACAGACTTGAGACATCTACCGATTTCAAAGTTGCACAGCTTAACGTCACCTTCGCCGTTTGCAGCTTAGGGAATAGAAATCATTGGAGAGACACATCCTACAGCCTCCAATGGACATAGGTTCATCATAGTTGCCATCAACTACTTCAATAAGTGGGTAGAAGCTGAGTCTTTCAAGAAAATTGATGCCCGAGATATGGCCAAGTTCATTGAGAAGAATTTGATATGTAGATATGGCCTTCCACACCATGTTGTGTCTGATAATGGAGTACAATTCAAGGCCGAAACTAGGAAGATACTCTAGAAATATGGCATTAAGCATCAAAAGTCTTCTCAATATTGCCCGCAAACTACTGGAGCAGTGAAGGCTGCTAACAGGAATGTCAAGAAGATCTTGGTTAAAATGGTTCAGAGCTACAAGGATTGAGCGGAGAAGTTGCCTTTTGCACTTTGGGGCTATAGAACCACTGTTAGAACTTCTACAAGAGCCACGCCTTATTCTCTGGTGTATGGGATAGAAGCAGTATTGCCAGTTGAGATAGAGCTTAGGTCTTTAAGGGTAGTTATGGAAGCAGAGATTCTAGAAGCTAATTGGGCCCGATAACAATTGTTGCAGCTGAACATGCTAGATGAGGAATGATTGCGAGCCTATTATCACAACCAGATCTACCAGGAAAGGCTTGCTCGGTCATTTGGTAAGAAGGTCAGAAAGCACTTGCTGAAAGAGGGAGATTCGGTCTTCAAACAAATGAGACCAAGCGTTCCATACATACAGGGTAAATTCAGGCCAACATGGGAAGGTTCATTTGTTCTCAATAAATTATTATCCAAGGGAGCGGCAATTCTAATAGACAGCGATGGAAACGAGTTCAAAGAGCCGGTCAACTTCAATAGACTCAAAAAGTTCCATGGCTAGAGACATAAAAATCAAAAGAAGAGAATAGAAGACCCGCAGGTCGAAAATCTTAAAAAGGCAGCCTTGCTAAAGTTGGGTGCCTCGTCGGGGTGAAAATCGAAAAAAGGCATCTTGAGCAAAAATTAGAGGCTTGAGAGAAAATCTCCAATCAAGAAAACCCGAGAGGGCTGATTAGAAATAGGAGTTTGATGCTTTCGAGTTTAATTTTGAGATTAAGTGTAATTTCGCATTTTGAGTCTGTGTTAGATAATGATCATGTATGGTGTAATCATACTAAAACGTACACAATTTTGCAAAATATATTTATTTTCTAGTTCTGTTATAAAAAGAAAGACATCGTTCATTATTGAATGCATGTAAATTTAATAACTACGATCTACTACTGCTCTCGCCGCACAGATGCTTGAGCCAGTGTAGACACCGGGTCCCGAGTAGCCTTGATCAGGATTACCCGATGATGAAATTTAGCTATGCCGGCTTATAGGCAAAAAGATTGGAGCTCATAAGTGATTTTCCTTGTCTTTTCGGTGAGTAAAAAGGGTATTTTAAAAATATTTTTTAAATTATTTTGAAGAAGAAAAAGTGTGTTTTAGGTTGAGGGTATTTTATATAAAAAATTAAAAAAAAAAAAAAAAAAGGTGAAAAATGATGGAAAAATGTTGAAAATAAAATAGGGGAAAATAATCGCGACGAAAAGGCGACGGCCAAGGGCCGTCGCGAATTTCCGTGCTCTCCGCGCGTCCGACGCCCTTGGCATCGGGCGCTCCGCGCGAGCGACGCGCAGGGCGTCGCTCGCCCCGCGCACGTCGTGCGCGGAAACTCCGCGCAAATCGCGTGGAAACGTGCGCGACGCGCACGATCTCTCGCCCCTGACGCCGATTTCTCGCCCCACTTCGCCCATTTCGCCCATTTTTCGACCCAAACACGATTTTTAGCGGTTTTTGGACGGTTTTGGGTGGTTTTTGGGTAGTTTTTGATGGTTAAAAACACTAGAAAAATTCAGAACAAGGGGAGGACGAACCAAGAACATTTTGTTAGAAAAAAACTGAATTTTGGAGCTTTGAGTTGAGAGAAAAAAATCCATCTTACACACTTGTTTCCAAGAGCTTTTCTTCAAGTTTTCAAGCTATTTTCTAAGGATTTTCACAAGAGAAGACAAGGAATTCAACACTTCTATCTTCAATTCTTCAAAACTGAATTTGAGGGTAATTATTCTTGGCTTTACTCATTAATTCTCTTGTTAATTTCATTTATTTTGGCTTCCAATTAACATATCAAACATGTAAATTCTCTTAGTCTCCATATTCTTCTTCTTATTTTTTTTATCTTCAATTATTCATATAACAAATAAGCTTTTTAAATTCTATTATCTTTTTTTATGTCAAATTATTCTTTGTTCATGTAATTATGCATGTTTTAGGTTGTAAATACCTTTAATTTCTTAATGCTATATCATGTTTATTATTATGCTTTCTTTTGCATGTATGAGTGTTATAATCATTATTTTATGCTAGTCATGCATGTTAAGTTGTGTTATTCTCATGTTACATTTTTAATTCATGTCTTAACTATAGTAAAATTGATTGTCACTAATTTTCCATGCACGTTAATTACTAATATTAATAAGTTGCATGTGCCATGATACTTTCTCATCTTATGCATGTTAAATTGCATCTTAATTATTCTATGCATGTTAAATTGCATCTTAACTATTCTATGCATGTTAAATTACATCATGATTATTTTATGCATATTATATTTTCATGGTACATATTATCTTTTTATGTCATATTATTTTGTTGGCTTAATCACTAACATGAATTTCTTTTGTTTTATTTTTGGTTGCACATCATTGTTCTTACTTTCAATTGAGCATCCATGCACGTTGAAAGAAGGAGGAGTTGCGGGGTTTGGTATTTTCTTTATACATTTTTAATTCCCATTTTATTTACATTGCCTTGTATATATTCATTAAATAAAATGTTTTCTTATGCGCACCAAAATAAAAATCACCAAAATATTTTTACTAAATTAACTTGGATCTTTCATAATAAAGCGGGACCAACGTCCCAGTTTTCATCCCAAATAAGATCATCCAGAATATTTTCTTTAATTGTGCATGCGGGGACCAAAGTCCTCATGATTAATAAATTCCCCGGTTTTATGCATGTTTGCACTTTTAAAAGGGAGTTGTATTCCGCTCCTTGTATTATTGTAATTCATTGCTTTACTTGTTAATTTATGGTTTTCCTAACATGCATAAATGCGCTTTTAGATTAAAATTGCATTGTGTGGAGAGAGAGCGAATTAATGATAATTAAAATTTGATCATAAATTAATCGAGGTAGAAATAGATGAGAAATCCCGGACCCAGCTCTGGTCTTTGGGCTCGAGAGGTTAGAGGTTATCCTCCAAAATACTTCTTGGGTCACGAGGCTTTAGCGCTAATCCTAGGCCTCATGGCCCAATATGGATAAAATGCGCAAGTCTTAGGCTCTCCGAGGCGAGAGAAACTTTCCCAATGTTCTATTGGGTGGCGACTCCATGATACCTCCTTGTTGCTCAACATAGACGCACTTGCGATTTATCGCAAGATGTCAATGGACCCGCAAATGCCCCGATCGCCCACGTGCGGGCGGTCCGAAAGGGCGGCGCTCGGGATCCGGCGCGCGTCATAGCCGGTGGGTCCGATTATCGACTACGGGACTAAGCACCCATATCTTGTATGCACTAGTGGAAGTAGTTGAACGATCTCCGGTAGAGGGTATAACAGTCTTCACCAGTAGGTCTGCTCAGGGGCTATGGTATCTAGAAGTGAAAGCTGAAGATAAGATGCCGCCCTGAAAAGATAAAGGGTGCCTCACGACATCTTGAGTCCCTCCGAACTGTCGATACAATGGGCAGCAATGTAAAAGGTAGCCTCGTGAAGCCGACATAAAGGAACACACCCTGAAGGGCCATCCAGAGTCACAGCAAAAATAGGGAGCCAGGGGCACATGAAGCTGATATCCTCATCTACCAACTCACTCAATCTACTAATGCCCTCGTCTGGAGATGTGAATGAATATAATCGCTGTCAGGGAAGAAACTGCCTCAGTGAATAGCTGTTGATCACTCTAGGAGGGGGCTCTAATAGTAGCTTCAACTTCTCTTGTAGCTATACTTGAAAGACAGGAGACGTTAAAATTATAAAGAATAAAAATAAAGAGAAAAATAAATAAAAAAAGGAAAAAAAAGGGAGAAAAAAATCACTGGAATGGGTAGGGACCACTTCAGGCAAAAATAAGGCATATGGTTATGTGAAAATTCGAAAGGACGCATTTCCTAATGAGAAAAGCTAGTGCGAAAATCCACAAGGGACACACTACTTTTTAAAATAATAACTTACCTAGAGTAATAAGGGGCTCCCAATGAAGGCAGCAGAAGGGTTAACACGAACGGAATCCAAGCCTAAGATCATCTCAGCGAGAATCAGGGGAAATGGGGTCAGCCCGTGATGGATGCCATCCACAATCCTAATAAGCTGGAAATCACCAGTTAGCTCCTCAAAAATCACAGTCAGGTATCTGGAAAGGGAAAACAGTAGGACAATACTGGCTTGATAGGTAGGCACATCAGAAAAACCCTCAAGCGCCTCGATCAATGGTCCTAAAGCAAAAGTGGAACCCTAAGGGGCCAGTCTAGCCTCGACTGAGGGTGGAATACCTAAAACTAGCGCAACATCTCTTGCGTGAATCAAACCGCAGCTCAGGATGCAAGGTGGTGTGTTAGGAGGAAACCTCACTCCAATAATAGCAGTGAATTCTTTAGGCAGTGGGCATAATTCTTGGTAAGTAAATCGAAAAATGTAGAAACGCGGGTCCCAAAAGGGACTACGGCTAGCAAAAGAATCTGGTCCACTCTGACCCTCCTCATCAATCTTAGACCAGAATAAGGGGCGAGAGTGACATTTTCCCAGGTTTGGGGGTCATTTAGAACCCGATGCATCTTACTAAGGGTGGATGATGACATTTTCTCAAAATTGCGAGGCAAAAATTCAATATAAATGGGAAAAAATGAGAAAAGAGGGAAAAACCTAGAAATAGAGGGCTCTGGTTGAAATCCAAAAGAAGAAGGCACGAAATTTAAGGAAAAGAAGAGATATTTAAAGGGAACCACTACCGACGGGTATGCTGCCTGGGCCAAGGTACGGCCTACCCGTTGGTCACCCTATTGATTGCCTGGTGGATTCTCCTTCTGCATGGTTCATGCATTTCACGTGCATAAATATTTTACATATATCGGTGCCAGTTTAATTTTACAGGGAAACATATTTGATGGATGCAAACATGCAAGAGAGAGTTATAGTGGGGTAGAGGAGAGTTATTGAGGAGCTGAGGTAGGGGTTGAGCACTTCATAGGCGGCAACGGCTCAAGGGGTCGATGGAGTTGTCCAGATGGTGAACGAGTCAGTTACTGCTCTCAGATTTCGAGTGGAGGCATTAAAGACCTCTATACCTATGATATTTGGGTCCATTAGGGAGTTGAGGGAGTAGACCGAGACCAGGATTACGGGCATCAAAGATACATTCGCACGCCAGACCTCAGACCTGGTATAGGCCTTTACGATATTGGGTAGGGTGATTAGTGAGACCTTGGGGTTTTTCAAGACCTGTGCTCAACCCTTCCTGGATGGATATGCTTAGGTCCAGTTTTCAGGGGCCCCCCGAGCAAAGCCTCCAACAGCACCACCTTCGGTCATCATCCCCGTGCATCCAGCCATAGGAACTGGGCCATCAGTGCCTAGCAGTCAGCCTCCTACCTCCAGAGCCGAATGGTCCACCTCCGGGGCAGGATCCTCTTCATTCGGCCCTCAGCCTTTCCCAATATCAGATAGGGAGGAGGATCTAAAGGAGCCCTCAGATTATTCACTTCTCTAGCTTGTATTGAGGGAGTTTTGTATACTTGTTTATTGATGTACAAAATTTACACTTTTATTGGTGAAATTTTTATTCTGTTAAAGTTAAATTTCATTTTAATGATGTGTATTCTTGTAAATATTTCATTTTTTCTTTGAAAATATTTGATGCATAAAAATAACAAAATAAAAGAAAAATAAGAAAAATAAAGAGCAGAAAAGATTAAAGATAAATGACAATAAATGGAAATAAAGAACATAAAGTTCACGCTTTAAAAAGAATCCAATTAACGCAATAAGTTAACAAGATCTTTTGAAATTACAGGAAGAATATACCAATGGCTCACGACACAAAAGTCGAATTCGTCATCAGAAGAGAGTCTTCTACCAATTGAGTGGTAGCAGAATACACTTACAGCTCAAACAACGACAACCGTATAACATGCCGACCCGATGGCGGTTAGCAGTCAGATGCCATGCCAACCCGATGGCGGTTAGCAGTTAGATACCATGCCGACCTGATGGCGGTTAGCAATCAAATACCATGCTGACCTAATGGTGGTTAGGAATCAGATACCATGCCGACCCGATGGTGGCATGCCGACCCGATGACGGTTAGCAATCAGATGCCATGCCGAGCCGATGGTGGTTAGCAAATCAGATACCCTGCCAACTCGATGGTGGTTAGCAATCAGAACTATGTCAACCCGAGGGTGGTTGGCAGTACATCAAATGAGTCGTAGTAGAAGATGCTACAACTCAATAACGATAGTCATATACCTTGCAAATCTGATGGTGGTTAGCAAGCATATGCCGTGCAGGCCCGATTGTGGTCAACAAAACAACTGCAAGATGAGTCGTGAGTAGAATATGCTTACAACTCAAAGGGTGATAATCATATGCCATGCAGACCGAATGGTGGTTAGCAAGCATATGCCATGCAGGCCGGATGGTGGTCAGCAAAATAGCTGCAGAATGTTAATGAGTTGTAGTAGAATATGCCATAACTCAATGGCAACAAACACGCGCCATGTAGATCTGATGGTGGTCAGTAGGCACATGCCGTACAGATCTAATGGTGGTCAGTAAGATAGCTTAAGTATGTCAAATGAGTCATAGTAGAATACGCTACAACTCAGCAGCGACAAGCCGCAACCTTCAATCCCCCAAAAAGGTAGGGACTGCCTTAGGTATGCATTTCCTTCCTTCTTCTCTGAATTTTGGCTCATTTAGACACTAGTGTACTAGTTTCCCCAAAATTGAGAGCAACTATAGACATCGGGTCCTGAGGCAGCCCAGATCAGAGTTACCCGATAAAGATACCAATACCCGTTCCATAGGACAAGGAGTGAAGTCGTAAGCTGTCGCCCTTGGAATTTGCAAAATTTTAGGGATATTGGTGATCAAAACCCCTTTCTTATCAAAAAAGAGCTTTTTCAGTTTAAGAAAATTGAGATTTTTTCATTCTAATTTGACCAACACTCGTCGGTCAATCGAGTTCCCGTCGCTCGTGCACTAGCGATAGTTGTCACCCGTGCGCGTAGGGCACATTACCTGTGCGAGCGAGCGACGCCCGTCGCTTAGCACAACTGGGTGCCCGTTGCTTGACCAGTGGGCGCTCGTCGCTCGTGTACACGAGGGATGCCTGTCCCTCGCTCGAGCAGGTGCCCGCCACTCAAATGACTAGCATACCCCTTTGACCGTCGCCCATCGATGGGCTGGGGCATGCCCGTCCCTCAGGTGCTTGTAGTGCTTTTGTTGACAAAATCTCATTTTCTTATTGTTTATCTTTAAAACAAATATCCAAGATTTGATTTTATCTTATAAAATCCGATTTCAATTCAAAAAGATTTGGTTTTATCTCCAAATCTATTTTGAATTCAAAAATATTTGATTTTATATCCTAAAATCTAATTTGAATTCAAATAGATTTGATATCTATATTTAAAGATAATTTGAATTTTAAAATAATTTGAATTTCTTATCCTTATCCTCAGTTAGCCTATAAATAGCAGCCTAAGGATCGGGGTTTGGGGTTAGCAACTTTTGATTGGCAATTTTTGAGATTAAACTCTTTTTATAAGCAAAGGATTTTCTTTTCGTCTTTTTTCTTTCAGAAACTCTTAGAAACGAATCAAGAAAGTTTGAGAAAGTAAAAACAATTTTCTTTCCTCGACTTACTCCTTCTCAGATTCGAAATAGTCTGCATGGGACTAAATTGAAATTGAGAAAAAGAAACAAATTCTTTTCTCTTGATTTGTTTACGAAAAGAGGTTCCGAATCATTTAAACAGAATAGTTTGATCAAAGAAATTGTCCTAAAACATTTTTATTGGTCAGCCGGTTCCTGCAGAATTCAAGTAAATTTCATGCGACTTCTACCTTCCGTAATTTAACATTTCGAGGGTAAACATTTTGGATTATCTCATTTTATTGATTTATTTATTTTATTGACATTTTATTGCATGAAAAGTAAACTAAAATGTGAAAAAAATGGAGTTTAATTGATTTTTTTTCTCATTTTTTGTGGTATGGTGTTAACCGATCAGGCTGAAGGCCCCCACCAACGGTCGTCGCTCAAAAGAGCGATGGGCTGTCGCGAGAATTCTTTCACGCCCGTTGGTCGCTCCAAGGACGGCCGTCGCTCTGGCAGTCCAGCCGTCCTTGGTCCTCCTCTCACTTTTTCTTTGTTATTTCTTTGATTCTTTTCTTCAAACTTTATTTTCTTTTCATTTGAAGGTAATTTTTTTTTCTTTTTTTATCCTAATTATTTATTTTACCTTTGATATTTCTTTTTGTCATCATTATGTTATTTTTATCATTCCACTAACGTGTTATTTGTATTTTGTGAGTTTTTTTTATTTTACTAAATATGGGATGCTGAGAAAGAGATCCAACTAGGAGGATTCGAGGGCGCCAATTTGGTTTATTTCCTTTACCCTATTTTTAGTTTATTCTTTTCAATTCCAATTTGTCATAAATGTTTTCTTATATTCATGAATATAAAGAGTGGCGAGTGATTTCTACAAATGAATGAGGCTTTTCCTTAAATAAAACAAGACCAATATCCTAATTTTCCTTCCAAACCAAATTGTCACTTTGATATTATTTTTTCTGAATATGCATGCAAGGACCAATGTCCTCAAAACTAATGAATATCCTGTTTGATGGTTGATTTCCTTTTCTGCTCATTTACATTGGGAGTTGTATTCCGCCCTTAGTTTTGTTGTAATTCATGATATTTTTATTTACTTTATTTTAATCTTGCTTGTTATTTACTCCTTTCTATTACATGATTGATCTGTGCTTTAATTACTTGCATTAAACTATATGAGAAAAGGGATGAAATTTTAATTGCAAAACTTAATCATAATTTTAACCAAGGTATGAATAAGAGTGGAGTCCTGAACTCTCTCTGGTTTTAGGTTTCACGAGATTAGATGAACCTTTTCAATGTTCTATTGGGAAAAGAATTTCAAAATATCTCATGTTGCCCAAAATAGACTAGCATGCATCGTCTTAGGCTTCACGGGATTAGCTGAATCATTTCCAATGTTTTATTAGAATGAGAATTCCAAGATATCTCTCGTTGCCCAAAATAGATATATATGCTCTGTCTTAGGTTCAGTGAGGCTAACGAACTTTTCCAATATTTTATTGGGTGGCGACTCAAAAATACCTCTTGTTGCCCAAAATAGATGCCCCCGTAATCTTTTACAGGTCTTATGAACCTCTCTTGAATACCCTAAAAGCGGGTTTCCGGGGCCTCCGGGGTTTGGCACGTGTCACAGCATGCCAATTAACGTGAGAAAATGAGGGAGATGAAGAGAGAAAAATCCTGAAATTTCCAACCACCATGGCTGGCTCCTTCTCTCTTCTCTTACTTATATACACACACTTTTTTTCATCTTCTAGAATTGATGAATGTCAAAATCTCATTGGTCACTTTTTAAAACTTTCCATTTTAATCCTTCCATCTTTTCTTAATTAAACATTTATATGTAATTTAAATCCCATTTATGCATTGACCCACTAACTTATTCAATTCATACACTCATGTCTTATTTAAATAAATTACTAAATTACCGCACTTGCTATTTTTTTCAAATTAATAATGATTACGGCCCTTCGACACTTCCGTCACCAAATCATGCACAATCAGTCTCCATTACACCCTAAACATGCCTTAATATGACTAGGTTATATTTTGGGTCCTTACAATGAATGCCAGGAATGTATGATCTTATTTAATTAAAAGAAAAAGGTTTTAGTGAAATTCATAGTATCTATACACTGTAGTGTGACATCCTACTATAGGAAATCCCGCGTTATTAATTATAGTTGTGGGATGCCTGTAAGGAGTGTTATATGATTTGCATTAACAAACTTGATGTACATGTTAAAGTTTAAGAGTAACTCCATTTGTAATTTATAGATACTTTCGAACTCTTAAAAAGTAGATTGGAACAAATTAATGGTCGAGGCATCTATTTGCAATGCATACTTACTCTCAGAGTTAACCAACTTCTTTTCACATTACTTTGAACCTCATCTTAGTACTCAACACCTATGTGTTTCACATAATGATGATGGGGGTTGCATGGAAAACATATGTGAAAATTTAACAATTTTCACCTATCCAGGATGAACTGGACTGTAAATTATGGAGTAGTTCCTATTAGCAGCAAAAAATAAGTCATCTCATACTTAAATTTTGTTGAATTAGAATGAGGTTAATCCTTTTGTTAAGTAACATATAATATCTATAATATTGGACTGTAGTGCTAGACGAACACTATTAACATATTTTTTTCCCTTTATGAACAAGCATTTTGTAAGGACCCAAAGAGTACCCTCAAAAGGATTTGCAGTATTAATTGTATAGAAAGGGTACAAGAGTAATTGAATAAGTAAGAACTTATGGGTTTAGTGAGGATGAAATTGAAAGGAAAATTAAGTTTTTAGGAGAAGGAAAATAGTTGAGTGAGTATGGGGTAAAATGCTAAAGGACTAAAAGGATAATTGCCCAGGATTTATTAATTTTAGCCAATGAGTGAGTGACACATAAGGGGAGTTAGTTGGAGCATTTAATGAAAAGAAGAAGAAGAAAGTAAGGAAGAGAGAAGGAAAAATCATATTTTGCTTTTCTTTTCCTCTCCTCTTCCTGCATGAATCTTCTTCTTTTTCCCCATTTCTTTACTTTTACTTCTTCTTCTTTGGTTGATCTCTAAGAGCTTTGACTAGGGATTGAAGAAGTTAAGTGATTGGTTGCTAAGTGTAGACACCGGGTCCTGAGGTAGTCCAGATCAGAGTTACCCGATGAAGAGACTAACATCGATTTTCGGAAAAGGGATGAAAGTTGTGGGTGTTCATTCTCTAGTTTTATAAGGATCGAAGGTTTTCTGGGTAAACGAGAGATTTCGGAGAGTCGAGGAGAGTTCAAACTTTGAGAATTGGGATTTTGTTCCACAGACGGGCAGGAAAGCCCATCGCTTGGGAAGGGAGCCCGTCGCTCACCTGACCAACGCCTGTCGCTCGAGAAGGGAGCCCGTCGTTCGCCTAACTGATGCCTGTCACTCAGGAATAGAGCCCGTCGCTCGCTTAAATGGCGCCCTTCACTCACTTGAGCGGTGCCCGTTGCTCGATTGAGCGACGCCCGCTCCTCGCGAGAGACAGCCATCTCTCATTTTCGTGCCACGTGTAGGGCCCGTCAGTCAAATGACTGCTGGTACCCCTGCAACTGAAGCCCGTTGGTCATCCACAGGTAGCCCGTCAGTCGGTGATCTGATCGTTTAAACCACCGGATTTACCAAATTTTGAAAGATTTACAAAATATCTTTTAAATCTTTTAAAATCTCCAAAATCTTTTCAAATATTTTTAAATATTAGATTTGATTTTGGAAATATTCGGAAGATCATTCGGTTTTGATTTGATTTCGAAAAATCCTCTTCAAATTCAAATTTAAAATTTAAATTTATTTAAAATATCTTCCAAAACCTATAAATAGGGGAAGGAAGTTCCTTATTCGGGGTTGGAAGACTTCAGGTTAGAAAATTCTGGGTTGGAAAATTTAGATCTGACAATTTACTTTAAAAGTTTTCTCACAAGATTTTAATTTTCTCCAAAAAATGCTTTTGTCAAATATTTTTTGAATCAAAGTTGAATCGAGGAAACGACATTCATTCGTTTTTTTGATTTAGCTATAATACCGAGAAAGAAAAAGTAATTTTCTTCTCTTGGTTTATATTTTTTGCAATACGAGTTTTGCGACCAAAGATTTTTCAAAATCATGCAATTGCGGACCGATCCTTATAGAACTTGAGGAACTGAAATCGCACGACGTTCACCTTCATAAGGTAAAAATCCAAGGGTAAACATTATGGATCTATTATTTTAAATTTAATTACTTTGCAGTGATTGATTGCATAAAAATATGATTTTATTAAAATCAAATTAACAAAATAGTTTTGAATTTTCTTTCCTTTTGGAACAGGGGTGACAGACGGGCTCTAACAACCACCGACGGCCGTCGCTCAAGCGAGCGATGGGCCGTCGATGGATGTCATCTTAGCTCGCTGGTCAGCCCAGGAGCATGAGGGACCGACGGTCGTCGCTCAAGCGAGCGATGGGCTGTCGATGGATGTCATATTAGCCCGCCGGTTAGCCCAGGGACGCCAGTCGCTCGCGCACCTTGGGCCTCCTCTCTCATTTGTTTCCCTTTTTCTTTTCCATTGATTTTTCTTGCAATTTCTCACATTTTTTTTATTATTATTCAATCTCCTATTTATTTTGCTCCTAATTTTGCACTAACATGGCTTTTATTTTGTGAGTTTTATTTGACTTGCTTGGTGAATCTGGAGCTATTTATGATAGAAGCCACTGCGATGGCCTAATGATCCTCACTTGGTTTTATTCTCTGGACTTCATTTTTTTTTAATTTATGTTGTTATTTTAAATATTGTTCCTTTTATCCCGCTAATATAAATGGCTAAATATTTTTATTCATTAAGATGGGATTTTTTTATCAATCAATTGAGGACTAATGTCCTATTTTCCAACAAATAAAACCGATGCCTCAAAATTTATTTTGTGATAAATATGCATGCGAGGACCAATGTCCTCATCCTTAATGTATATCCCGATTTATGTATAAATCATGAACAATTTATAATGGGGGTTGTATTCCGCCCCTAGTTTTGTTGTAAGTTATTTTCATATGCTTTATTTTTAAATATACTCCATTTACCGCTTTTCTTGGATGGACAACCTGCGCTTTAATTAAATTGCACTAAATTGAATGAGAAATGGGATGAAACGCTAAATTCAAAACTCAATTATAAACTTAACTAAGGTATGAATAAATGAGAAGTCCTGAACCTTCTCTGGTCTTTGGGCTCAACGAGGTGAGAGGGTCATCTCAATGTTCTATTGGGATGGGGCCTCCAAGATACCTCTTGTGTCCCAAAAAAAGGCTCAAACTTGCATAGTCCTAGGCTCCATGAGGCGAGAGGGCCATCCTAATGTTCTATTAGGGTGGGGCCTCCAAGATACCTCTGGCGTGCCCAAGTACGAGGCGAGAGGGCCATCCAAATGTTTTATTAGGGTGGGGCCTCCAAGACACCTCCTAGCCTACCCAAAATGGACATAGCAGCGCTGTCTTAGGCTCAGTGAGGCTAGACGATCTTTCCCAATGTTCTATTGGATGGTGACTCCAAAAAACCTCCTTGTTGCCCAAAATGGACATACTTGTGATTTCTTACAAGTTTTTATGAACCTCCTCCCGAAAGCCCTAAAAGCGGGTCTTCGGGGCACCCCGAGGTTCGATGCACGTCACAGTGGCGACTCCACTGGGGACATATATTCGAGACTTCGATTTGAAAGTACCTTAGTTAAAATTTACAATTGAGCTTTAATTTAAAAATTTCATCCTTTTTTTAAAAACTGCATTGCATCTCATTAGAGCCTTAGATCTATGCTAGTTTGGTCCGTCTTTTAACCCCGGTGCATTCCCGAAGCAAGACCCTATGTTCACTCAATGTGGGGAAGTGTTAAGGATAATCACCAGCCCAAGCCTCGTACCATCATGGTATATTAAATGGAGAACCAACTGGTCGTTACACTTGTGATGAGCTAGATCCATTGGCAGGAACCATGCTTGGGTAGACCTAAAGTATCGTTACCTTGGCCAAAGCTCATGTAATGGAAATATTTACTTCCCCTAAGTGGTATGAACCTTAATACTGCGCTTGCTGTATGGATTGTTTTGTATTGGACAAATCCAGATAATTTGATTGGTCACCTAATCAAAGGCTTTCATGGCCCGATAGGCCCATGTCAACCTATTCGGACTGCCTATATACACAATGATCATAACCCATGTGCCTGTACATTAGTTAAGAGAGGTTATACTGCCGGTTTTCCACCGTACACCATGCGCATCCATCGGGTTCCCTGTTAACCCATGGGCCAATCCCACCTAAGAATGAGACTATGACCTCATGTGCGGGAGTAACAAGGTTGGAAGGACCTATGTGCTTGCATGTGATTTGTGGATATTGCATAAGCACGATCATGCATTATATGTCATTCATGCATCATCTTAATGGGTATGTTTTGCAGCCATCATAAATCGGTCCAAGTGGTCAAGAAGTCCTCAAGGGTGACTACGCATAAATTCATTCTTTGAGCTGCCAGAAAGGGTAAAGTTCTCTGATTCAGTCTCAGAAAGTCGCCATGCTACATCCTCTCAATTCTCTATAGACTCTGAAATGGCCAACTCACCAAGGGGGACAGATGCTACTAGGGCCTTGATAGCTGAAGAGATGGGCTGCAAGTTGGAGGAATTTGAGAACCAAATAATGGCTATGATGGCCACAATGGCTCAGCCAGCTGCGCCACAAAACCCACCTCCTCCTCCCATAAGATAAAATGAATGGGAGGAGGTTAGAGAGGATCCGCTAGAGGAGATACATCCACCACCCATGGATTAAGGGCTACCACATCAGGGGCCAAAGAAGAAGGCTAGCCCAGAGGTTGGAAGATCACCTAAAAGAGGATGAAACAAAGAAACAGTGTCAAAAAGAGGGAAGGCACCTCAAAATGAAAAAGCCATCTAGAAGAAGATGGAAGAGAAATTCAAAGTGATGGCAAGGATACTGACAAGGGGTCGAGAGATAAACCCCAAGGATAAGGAATTGGAAGGGGAAGATATGATCCTGATGATTTTCAAGATGCCAGATGTCCCCAAATTTGATGGCACTTTTGATCCCACCGCGCATATAAAGGAGTACTCGCTGGTGATGAAGGGTACTACTCTGAGCAAAAGGAAAAAGATTGAGTACTTTTGCCTAAGCTTAACCAGCCCAGTGATGGATTGGTATCACAGGCTTGATCATAGAATAAAGGAGGATTGTGATTTATTGACGGAGGAGTTTTTGAGGAAGTACGATTGCAGTATGAGAATGGAGGTGACTCTAAAAGACTTGGAGTTGTTGCAACAGAAGGCAGGCGAGTCTTTCCATGAGTATCTGACCCAGTGGAGGAACCGGGTTATAGAGATGAAAAGAAAGCCAGATACTTAAGATCAGATACGGCTCTTTATAAAAAAATGCAAGCCCGTATCTGAGAGATGGATTAAAACTGAAAGGATTGAGAGACTGGGAGTCTCTGAAAGACATCGCTAACGAAGCAGAAGGAGAGTACCTCTCTAAGAGAGAAAGCAATGAGAGTTATGCCAAGAAGGGCAGCAGTAGTCAGGGGGCAGGTAGGTCAGTAGGCTCCGGTAATGGCACGAGGAAGACAGCTGAAATTTCAGCCACCAACATGGCCCCAAGGCATTTCTCCAATCTAGGAAGGTCTCTTTCATGGGTACTTCAGAGGCTGATGAAGGAGGGTAAGTTGCAGCCTTTGCCACAGCGATCGGCCAGGACTCAAGGTTTGCCGGGACATAAGGACAATGAATACTGTGCATATCATCAGCACACTGGGCATACAACTGATGAGTGCAAGGCACTGAGGCGCACAATTTAGGACTTGATTGATTTAAAGCACATCACAGACCCAAAGAAGAGAGGGAATCAGAAGAAGATTAGGTATAACAATGTGCCCCTACCAGTATTCATGATTGGGTTCAATCTGCTCGAAGAGTTTGTATTGAGAGAGTTGTATGGCATTGATTCCAATACTGCTGTCACAAGCCTCCATGAGGTAAGTGAAGAAGGGCTTCCCACTGCAGTGATCGATTGCTAGTCCACTGATGAAAGAGGAAATGAAGACAATGGTATTAAGAATGAAGTAGTTCCCGACCCGTGGGGTTCGGAGGAGGAAGGAGAAGAAAATGAAAGTAGGAGCGGTGACCCGGAGTGGAAGGGTAATTCCAAAAGTAGAAAGGCCACAAGATCCCACAGTAGGCCAAAAAGAAAGGGAGCCGGAGGATGACCCGATATTGAAGCAACTGAAAAAGATGCCGGCTCAAATTTTGATATGGGATCTTTTGAGGCAGTCTCCATCCCACAGGCAAAAGTTGGTGGAGGCATTATGTGAGACAACCGTGGCCATGACCATCTCGCCCACAGAATTATTGGATGTGGTAAAAGGAGGAGCTGGGGAAAATGTGATATTCACAAGTGCTGACTTGCCGGCAGAGGGTCGCAACCATAACCGCCCATTGTATATTTGGGCATAGGTCAATCAGAAGCACACGACTTGCATTATGGTGGATGATGGTTCATCAATCAATGTGTGCCCTCAGGTAGCAATAGCAGCTTTTGGGGTAACTAAAGATATGCTGGCTAAGTCTAATTTAACGATCACGGCTTACGATAACTCACGAAGGCATGCATCTGGGATGTTCAAAACGGTGGTCAAGACGGGACTAGTGGAGACGGAGGTGGAGTTCGTAGTCCTGCCTATCCCCGCCAACTTTTTAGCCTTTTTGGGGAGGCCATGGTTCCATAAGCTGGGGAGGCGTCCCCTCCACACTACACCGGATGGTCAAGATTCCTCACGAGGGGCAGGTTGTGACCATAAGGGCTGCTAGGGAGAACCAGGTTTCAATATTGGAGATTGCAAGGCAGCCTTTCAATGGGTTCCACATTACTGTGATAGACAGGGAAGAGCAGATGGATGGAAGCACCCAAGTGCTGAACATGATGAAGAGGATATCATTCCTCCCTGGTGCAAGACAAGGCAAGAATTTGCAGGGGTTGCCAGCCACCAGAGGCTAGAAGGATAGGAAGGGCCTTGGATACAAAGGTGCAATGAACAAGGAAAAAAAGCCAATGAAGGAAATCCCCCACATCAAAGAGAGTTTTGTACCAGCCACAGCAGTATGTGCCTACATGGGAGAAGATGAACCTTAGTGGGTTGACGGAAGGATTGTACCGGGGTTTGAGGTCTTTAATGATGTCTTCGACTGGGATATTGGATTAATCAAGCTAGCAGAGGGCTTTTGGGATGAAGAAATCATGACCAAGGAGACAGTCTGGTACCGCGAGAGACCTGAGGAAGTTATCACCGAGAAGTTGGTGCCTACCCAGTTGAAGGGGAAGGCAAAGATTGAAGAAGCCGTATAGGGGGTCACTGTAGAGCCCCCAAAATGCCAGATCGATGCAGAACCGTCAACTTCAATAGTTATGCCGACGGAAGAGGAGGAGGAAGATAATTTAGATTTTCTTTTTACTCCAGAACTTTTTAATAATGTTAATGGCAATTTGTGTTTTATCAATAAAGTGAACGATTTTGCTTACTTGTGCGATGTTTTTGATGATTTCATTATGCATGATCATGATCATAATCCATCTATATTTGATATTGATTCAACTAATGCTACTACATTTAATCTTGGAACCTCGAAAAACCCCGAAAGAAATCTTGATAGCATCTAACATAACTCTTGAAGAGTGAGAAAAGTTTGAGAGAATATTAAGAAAACATGAAAAGTCTTTGCCTGGACATACGAAGACATGCCAGGAGTGGACCAAGAAATCGCAGAACACGCCATCCCGACGTACCTAGACTATAAGCCTGTCAAGCAGAAGTTGAGGAGGCTCAAGCCAGAATGGGCAGATAAAATGAAGGAGGAAATTCACAAGCAGCCCGAAGTCGAGTTCTTAATTGAGGTACAGTACCCAACCTGGTCGGCCAATGTTGTCCCGGTAGCCAAGAAAAACAGTAAGGTAAGGGTATGTGTAGACTATCGAGGCCTGAATAAGGCTTGTCCAAAGGATGACTTTCTATTGCCCTGCATAGACGTGCTAGTGGACTGCACAGCTGCTTGTATGATGTACAGTTTCGTGGATGGTTACGCAGGCTACAATCAGATACTCAATAAGATAGCCGACCGGATTAAAACGGCTTTTATCGCAGAGTGGGGGACATTCACTTATAGGATAATTCCTTTCGGTTTGAAGAACGCAGGTGCGACTTATCAAAGAATGGCAACAAGGATTCTAGATGACTTGATCCATAAGGAAGTAGAAGTATATGTGGATAACATCATGATCAAGTCAGCCACCGGAGAAGGTCACTTTAAAGCCCTGGAAAAGTTCTTTCAGAGGATCGAAAAGTACAACTTAAGATTAAACCCCAAGAAATGTATCTTCGGTGTCACTTCAGGGAAGCTTCTAAGACATGTTGTTAGCCAGAGGGGGATTGAGATCGACTCGAACAAGGTTAAGGCCATCAGAGAGATGCCGGTGCCTCAAAAGGAGAAGGATGTCAGAAGCTTTTTAAGTAAATTGCAGTATGTCAGTAGGTTTATCGCCAAGCTTACTTCGATTTGCAAGCCAATCTTCAAACTGCTCAGAAAAGACCAACCAGTAGTGTGGAACGAGGACTGTCAGAAAGCTTTTGACACTATCAGAGAATATTTGCTGAGTCCACCGGTTCTGAGACCGCCACAGCCAGTCAAGCCGCTTATTCTGTATTTGGCAATTGAAGATAGTTCTGTAGGTGCAATTATGGCTCAAGAGGATGAGTTCGGAGTGGAATTCACGGTTTATTACCTCAGTAAGAAGTTCCTTGCCTATGAGGTCAAGTAGGCGAAACTAGAAAAGATCTGCCTTGCGGTAATTTGGGCATCTAAGAAGTTGAGACACTATTTCCACTCTTACAGGGTACAAGCCGTAGCAAAACATAATCCTCTCAGGTACTTACAGGAAGCTCCATCATTACTTCGAAAAATGGGGAGGTGGTTGTTACTACTACAGGAGTTTGACATTGAGTACATCACTCGGAAGACCATCAAGGGGCGTGCAGTGGCAGAATTCCTAGCTGAGCACCCGATCCAAGGAGACTCATATGAATTCAACTTCCCAGATGAGGATGTGACAGCCATCACGGTATAGGGTTGGCAATTGCACTTTGATGGAGCTGTGAACAGCAAAGGGGTAGGAGTAGGAATTATTCTGACAACCCCAGATGACGAAAAACTCCCATTGGCTAAAAAGTTAGGATACAAGGGCACTAACAATGAAGCCAAATATGAAGCATGCACCTTCAGGTTAGAAGCACTGATAGCTTTGGGAGCAAAGAATGTGGAAGTATTTGGAGATTTGTCTCTAGTGATCAATTAGATTAGGGGCAAGTAGGCCGTCAAAGAAGAATGGTTGATGCCATACGTCAGGCACTTAAAGGATTTGAGCAATCAATTCGAAGTGTGTACATTTCACTTTGTACCGAGGGATGAGAATCAGTTAGTCAACGCACTTGCAACTTTGGTATCAACATGGAATAATCCAGAAGGGGTGACCATGAAGCCGGTTTTCATCTCTAGTTCGGAAAGGCCAAGCTTTGAGTCCAAGCCAATAATGGAAATAGAAGTAGCAGATGGAAAGCCATGGTATTATGATATCAGGAACTATCTAGAAAATGCAATATTTCTATAAGAGGCTACCAAGAAAGATCAGAGGATGATCCACAGGCTATCTGCTCAATTTATCTGCATAGATGGGATGTTATACAAGCGGCAAGTCGACAGTATGCAATTGAGGTGTCTAAACGAGAGAGAAGCCAAAAAGGTGATGGAGGAAACTCACCCTGGCGTGTGCGGAGCCCACATGAATGGTTTGATGTTGGCCAAGAAGATTATGAAACAAGGGTTCTACTGGCTCACTATGGACACAGACTACTCAAAGTATGTAAAGCAATGCCAGTTGTGTCAGCAGTATGCAGACTTAAGGCACTTACCTGTTTCGGAATTGCATAACTTAACATCACCTTGGCCGTTCGCAGCTTGGGGGATCGATATTATCGGGAAAATGTGTCCAATGGCCTCCAATGGACATAGGTTCATCATAGTCGCCATCGACTACTTTATAAAATGGGTAGAGGTAGAATCTTTCAAAAAGGTTGATGCTCGGGATATGGCTAAATTCATTGAAAAGAATTTGATATGCAGATACGGCCTCCCACACCACGTTGTATCCAATAATGGGGTCCAGTTTATGGCTGAAACGAAGAAGTTACTCCAGAGATACGGCATTGAGCATCATAAATCCTCTCCATATCGTCAACAGGCTAATGGAGCAGTAGAAGTTGCCAACAAGAACGTAAAGAGGATCCTGGCCAAGATGGTGCAGAATTATAAAGATTGGGCGAAAAAGTTGCCTTTTGCACTTTGGGGTTACAGAACGACTGTCAGAACTTTTACGGGAGCCACACCGTATTCCTTGGTATATGGGATGGAAGCAGTACTACCAGTCGAGATAGAGCTCAAATCATTGAGGGTAGTCATGGAAGCTCAGATTCCAGAAAATGAGTGGGCACAACAGCGGCTGCAACATCCGAACATGCTGGATGAGAGCAGATTGAGAGCTTACTATCACAATCAGGTCTATCAGAAAATGCTGGCCAGGTCACTCGAAAAGAAGGTCAAGAAACACCCATTGAAGGAAGGGGACTTGGTATTCAAGCAAATGAGACCGGGTGCGCCCGATATCAGAGGGAAATTCAGACCGATATGGGAAGGGCCTTTCATCCTCAAGAAGCTATTGTCAAAAGGAGAGGCGATTATGTCAGATAGTGATGGCATCGAATTCAAAGAGCTGATCAATATTGATAGACTCAAGAGATTCCATGGCTAAAGATAATAAAAATCAAAAGAAGAGAATAAAAGACCCGCGGGTGGAAAAACGAAAAAAGGCGGCCTTGCTAAAATTGGGCGCCTCGTTAGGGTGAAAACCGAAAAGAATGCATCCTGGTCAAAAATTAGAGGTTTGAGAGAAAATGTCCAATTAAGAAAACCCAAGTGGGCTCAGGAGTTGATGCTATCAAGATTTTGCTCCTTGAATGAATGTAGTTTTGCATTTTTGAATTAATGTTAAATGACGATCATGTATATTGAAATCATACTGAGATGTACACAATTTTGTGAAATGAAATAAAACTGAATTCATCCATTCATATTATTTTCTAAGTTCTGTTCTAAAAATAAACATATTGCTCAAAATGCATACAAATCTGAACTAAATCCTACTACTACTCTTGCCGGCCAAATGTCTAAGTTGTCGAGTCCTATTGTCAACGGCATGGCTAAGCACCAATCTCTTGTATGCGCTAGTAGAAATAACAGAATGATTTCCAAAAAAGGGAATGATAGTCTTCACTGGTAGTTCAGCCCAAAGATCATGATACCGTGAGGCAAAAGCTGCAGATAGAACTCCACCTCGGAAAAATAGAGGGACTCTCACCATGTCTTGAGTCATTCCGAATTGTCGAGCGCATCATGCTATGATGTAAAAGGTAGCCTCACGTAGCCCACATAAGGGAACACATCCTGAAGAGCCATCAGCTATCGCAGCAGATAGGGGAAGCCAAGCGCTCATGAAGCTAATGTCCTCGTCGGTTACCTCGCTAAATCTGGTAATACCCTCGTCGTGGGTCGCAAATTAGTACAGTCGTTGATGAGGAAGAAAATGCCTCAAAGAATATTGACTAATGACCCTGGGAGGTGGTACTGATAGCAGCTTCAACTTCTCTTGTAGCCATATCTAAAAAGGGAACAAAAGGAAAATAAAAACAAAAGAAAATAAAGTAAAAAACAAATAATAATAAAAGCCGCTGGAGTGAGTTGGGTTCACTTCAGGCAAAAGTAAGGCATAGGGTTGTGTGAAAATCCAAAAATGATGCATTTCCCGCTAAGAAAAGCTAGTGTGAAATTCCACAAGGAAAATAATGACTTACCTGGAGTAATAAGGGGCTCCTAGAAAAGGAAGTAGAAGACCCGGCACGGATAGAGTCAAGACTTAGGATAGTCTCGGCAAGGACAAGTGGGAAAGGGGTCAGGTCGTGATGGAAATCATCAAGAATCCCGAATAGTAGAAAGTCACCGGTCAGCTCCTTTGAGGTCACAATCAAGTACCTCATCAGACAGAATAAGAAGATGACACCCACGTGGTACGAAGGAGCATCAGGGAACTCATCTAATGCCTCAATCAGTGGCTCTAAGGCAAATGTGAGGCTCTGAGGAATCAAACGGACGGTGTCAAAGGGGGCAATGCTTAAGGTTAATGCAGCATCTCGAGTGTGAATTAGACCACAACATGGAATGCAAGTTAAGGGTGCTGGGAGGATACCAGGTCCCGATAAGAGTGGTAAATTCTTCGGGCAGGGGGCATAGTTCCTGATAAGTAAACCTGAAAACATGGAATCGCGGGTCCCAGAAATGAACCGCAGCCAAAGGAGATGGTAGTCTATATTAACTCTCCTCAAAAACTTCAGGCCAGAAAGCGGAGCTAGAGTGGGGATTTCCCAAGTTTGTGGGCTATCCAGAGCTCGATGCATCTTGACAATGGCAGTAGAGGACATATTTCGAATGCTATGATTGAAAATCTAAGTCGGCGAAGGAAATAAGCAAAAAAGAGGAAAAAACCTAAGAAAAGGCTGGGATTTAAGCTTAAAAAGATGAAAAGGCACGAAACCTAAGGAAAAAAGGAGCAATTTATGAAGAGGATATGACCGACGGGATGCCCGTCTGTCATATAACTGACGGCAAGCCTGTCGATCAGCATGGGCGCTCGTCTCTCACATAACAGACGGCAAGCCCGTCGGTCAGCCTAGTTGACCAACGGGTAGATCTTTTTCCTACGCACATAAAATAATTTGTGCATATTTTATTTGCAATTTGACAGGGACATCCAGGCACGAAAGTTGGAAAATATTCAGGAAGTGAAAAAAAAAAGCACTTAATGAGGTAATTAATTGCCATTAATTATAAATTAATTAGGAAATTAATTGGCGGTTAAATTCGAAATTTTGAGCGACAAATGGGCTGCTCATCTCTCATTCTTCCGACAGGAAGGCCGTCGGTCACTAAAATCTATAAAAAGGGCCACTAACCGATGCCCTCCCACTTTCTTTTCTTCTTCCTTTTTCTTCTCCCTCACCAACCAACGCCCATTCGATTTTTTGGCCTTTTCTCCCGCATTTTTCGCCCGTTTCGCACGCCGTTCACGCCAAAATGACCCCACACCATCACGCACATTTAGAAGTACTTTCTACATTTTTTTGTCAAGTTTATTTTTGGCACATTCGCATCGACACACAGGTTATTTTATTCATTTTTCTACTCTTCTTTTTATTTCCTTCTAACAATTCGCATGAGAAATGCATATTAACATAGGTTGGCAAAATTGTGACATTAATCCTTCCTATTTTCTCTGAACTGTGTATGGAGCATGTTTGTGGAAGTATGAATTCGCATGAGCAAATAGAGTAAAAGAACATAAAAAGTTAAAAGAACAAAATAATAATAATAAAAAAAAGAATTATCCATAGAAGATTTGAACTTACCTCTATTGGACTTAGTTCTAGACCAACCCAAACTAGATAAGACACCAGAATAATTTGAAATATTGTTTGGGGCCTGAGGCCTGTCCAATTATTGCTTTTTATGCAGGGGGTTGGGCACATCCTTGCCAGGATGCTGTCCAAATTTTTTTCATTTTTACCGAAATAATTTGAAATATTATTTGGGGCCTGAGGCCTATCCAATTGTTGCCTTTTATGCAGGGAGTTGGGCACATCCTTGCCATGATGTAGCCCAAATTTTTTTTTTATTTTTTTGGTTAGGAACATCCTTACAGGGATCCTACCCAAGTTGTTGCATTTTAGCCCGGGATGCCGCCGAAGTTCATGAAATTCACAATCTTTCGTTTAGCTATTATTTACAATAGTAATGCAAAGCTAATTATTTTCTTCTTCTTCTCAGTATGCCTCAACAACGTCAGGTTCCTCATGATCAGCCAGAGCTTGAGCCTCCTCTCAGGATGAGTGATGCGGTGAGAAAGAGGTTCAGATTGCTGGCTCACATACAGTTTTAGGCTAGCCGCTTCATTTCCAGACCCTTCCTAGAGGCCATGGGGATGCTAGAGGAGGTAGACACATTGGTGGCGGCTGTGGGATGGACAGAGTTTCTGTGGCCCGCCTTCCACACACATCCAGAGGTAGTCCGAGAGTTCTTGGCCACCCTGCACTACAGGGGTGATTCAGTTTTGGGCCAGAGGTTATCAGTATAGCATCACCCGCTAGAGATTTATAGAGGCCATGGGATTGCCAGTCGGGCACGATGTTATAGTGCCCCAAAGGGCTGTCCGGAGGCAGCACTGGGAGATGATAGCTCTACTGGGAGTACCGTATGACCTCGATACGGCAAAGAGAATGGTGCTCTCGTCATAGGCTCTCAAGTATATTCACAAGGTACTTTCGAGCTCCTACTTGGGACGGGCAGGTAATCCAGGGTCGGTGAATGGAGCAGAGATCTGGAGTTTGTGGGCGATGGTCGCAGGATGCCGCCTTAATATTAGCCACGAGATTGTGGCTAATTTGGTTAGAGCATCCAGGGGGCCATCCCCTATAGTATTCGCAGGAGGGGTGGTGACCCGGTTATTGCTACAGTTAGGGGCTCACCTGGACAGTCTTGGGCCTGCATTGGAGGAGAGCATATACGTGGATGCATCCTCAGCTCTGACTATGGGGATGATAGTTCAGCTGCCAGGCCAGGCCGAGGAGTACAGGCTACGCACCGTGCACGAGACCAGACATGCTTTCGGCCTCCCTTCACTCTAGCGAGCAGAGGAGGAGCCTTACGTGGAGGACCAGTCTCCCAAGCAGACAGAGTTTCAGGAGGGCCAGCCTCCCCAGCTGCTCGAGTTTCAGGAGGGCCAGCCTCCCCAGCAGGCAGAGTTTCAGGAGGGGCAGCCTCCCCAGCAGGTAGAGTTTCAGGAGGGGCAGCCGCAGACTCCCTCCGACATGGGCATTGAGTTCACCATGGATGAGCTATTCACCACTCCTCTAGCACAGAGAGTGCTGAGCCCTTCTCCCTCTCCAACACGGGTACAGAGATCGACACCCCGGGACACTACTAGGTTCCATCCTTACAGCCGGGCGGGGCATCCGAGAGCATCTACCTCCACTGTACCACCTCCAGACCATCCGATAGAGCCAGTGCCCTCAGTGCCAATGCCACAGCCAACCTAGCTAAATCTGGTGGCAACCATGACTTCTATCCTTGCCGCCATGAAAAGCAGGCTGGAGGAGAGAGATAGGGTCCTCCTCGAGCGGATTGGGCAGTATGAGGAGAGAGACCGAGCCATGCTAGAGAGGCTGGACCAACAGGAGAGGGTCATTCGGGACCAAGCGAGGCTTATTGAGGAGCTGAGACGGGATTTAACGACCTCCCATGGCGCCGCAGCCGAGAGGGTGGACACAGCTATCCAGATGCTAGATGAGTCTGTCAGTTCCCTTCGGTTCAGAGTAGGGGTGTTGGAGAGTGCCATCTTGCCTATCTCCCAGTCCATCAGAGAGTTTCGTGAGCAGACAGAGTCTACGCTTAGGGGCATCAGAGGAGCAGCCCGAGATCATACCCCGACACTGTCTAGTAGGTTCCAGGAGCTGGGAAGAGTGGTCAGAGATACTTTGGATTTCATGGGAGTCTGCACCCAGCCTTTCTTAGATGGCTACTCCCAGGTGCAGTTCCAGCAGGTGGACCCCATGAGGGGAAGGCCCTCGTCAGTACAAGTCGCAGCCACTCCTCGCGCCGGCACCACCTAGCCAGGCCTCCATGTCCAGAGCCCAGCCGTCAGCCTCACCCCAGAGCCAGCTGGTCCTGTGTCAAATGACAACGACCCAGAAGAGCCTTCAGATTACTTCCCTCTCTTGCTATTCAGGGAGTTTATCTTGATTGTATTTTTGTATTTCTATACAAAATATGTATTTCATTAGTGGAACACTTTTGTTTACATTTTGTCAAACTTATATTTCATTTTGTATATCCGCCATGGTAATATCTCAGTTACACTTTCCAAACGTTTGATAACACGGTAAATGGAAAAAATGAGAAATAAGATAATAATGATGCAAAAATTATTTAGGAGATAATGAACCAATCAACTCATAATGAATTGAATAAATCTTTTATAACAAAGGAACATGAGTTCACACCGACCTAAGGATGGTCAACGATCAATGACTTAGACTACTGTGCAAGCCGGGATGAGGCTAGCAGGGCGCACGCGATAGAACAGATTGCAAAGGGGGTTGTAGTCAGAGAGTACTACTTCCCATGACACTCAGACTCCGTGTAAGCCAAGATGAGGCCAGCGGGGCGCACACGATAGAATAGATTGCAACCGAGTGGATGTTAGAGAACACTACCCCTCACACCGTGCAGGCCGGGATGAGGCTAGCGGAATAAACCAGCCACCGTGCAGGCCAAGATGAGGTTAGTGGGGCACACGTGATAGAACAGATCACAACCGAGTTGGGGTTAGAAAACACCGCATCTCACAAATATCGTACAGGCCGAGACGAGGCTAGCGGTACAATTGCAATAGAAAAAATTGCAAATGGCTTGCAGTTGGATAACACTGCTCCCAGGACCCTCAGTTACTAGGCAGGCCAGATTAGGCCCACCAGATGGAAACAAGAAATTACTGGCTTCCACACAACATCAGGAAGGTAAGGACTGCCTTAGGTATGCATTTCTTCTTTCTCCTCTTAATTTTAGCTCATCTGAATACTAGTGTACTAGTTTTCCCGAATTTGGGGGCAACTGTAGACACCGGGTCCTCAAGCAGTCCAGATCAGAGTTACCCGATGAAGAGACTAATGTCGATTTTTGGATAAGGGATGAAAGTTGTGGGTGTTCATTCTCTAGTTTTATAAGGATCGGAGGTTTTCTGGGTAAATGGGAGATTTCAGAGAGTCGAGGAGAGTTCAGACTTTGAGAATTGGGATTTTGTTCCACAGACGGGCAGCCTGTCGGTGGTGGGAAAGCCCGTCGCTTGCGCGAGAGGCCCGTCTCTCGTGACGAGTGACAGAAGGAGCCCCAGGAAGGGAGCCCGTCGCTCACCTGATCGACTACTATCGCTAGAGCCCGTCGCTCGCTTGAGCGGCGCCCGTCCCCCGTCGCTCGATTGAGCGACGCTCGCTCCTCGCAAGAGACAGCCGTCTCTCAGTTTTGTGCCACGTGTAGGGCCCGTCAGTCAAATGATCGCTGGTAACCCCGCAACCGACGCCGTCAATCATCCACGGGCAGCCCATCAGTCGGTGATCCGATCGTTTAAACCGCTGGATTCTCCAAATTTTGAAAGATTTACAAAATATCTTTTAATTCTTTAAAATCTCCAAAATCTTTTCAAATATTTTTAATTATTAGATTTGATTTTGGGAATATTTGGAAGATCATTCGATTTTGATTTGATTTCGGAAAATCCTCTTCAAATTAAAATTTAAAATTTAAATTTATTTAAAATATCTTCCAAAACCTATAAATAGGTGAACGAAGTTCCTTATTCGGGGTTGGAAGATTTCAGGTTAGAAAATTTCGGGTTGGAAATTTTAGATCTGACAATTTACTTTAAAAGTTTTCTCGCGAGATTTCAATTTTCTCCAAAAAACGCTTTTGTCAAATATTTTCCGAATCAAAGTTGAATCGAGGAAATGACATTCATTTATTTTTTTGATTTAGCTATAATACCGAGAAAGAGAAAGCAATTTTCTTCTCTTGGTTTATATTTTGCAATACGAGTTTTGCGACCAAAGATTTTTCAAAATCACGCAATCGCGGACCGATCCTTGTAGAACTCGAGGAACTGAAATTGCACGACGTTCACCTTCACGACGTAAAAATTCGAGGGTAAACATTTTTGATCTATTATCTTGAATTTAATTACTTTGCAGTGATTTATTGCATAAAAATCCAGTTTTATTCAAATCAAAATAACAAAATAGTTTTGAATTTTGTTTCCTTTTGGAACAGGGGTGACCGACGGGCTCGAACAACCACCGATGACCTTCGCTCAAGCGA
The DNA here is from genome assembly GCA_947683425.1 of Excoecaria cochinchinensis. NCBI lineage: Eukaryota > Viridiplantae > Streptophyta > Magnoliopsida > Malpighiales > Euphorbiaceae > Excoecaria > Excoecaria cochinchinensis. The sequence continues at coordinate 16,120,546 of CANTUQ010000092.1, forward strand.
GCGACGGGCCATCGATAGATGTCATCTTAGCTGGCCGATCATCTCAAGAGCATGAGGAACCGACGGGCAGAAGCAACCACTAACGGCCATCTGTGGCATGCGCCGAACCACCCGCTTTTAGGGCGATCGGGAGGAGGTTCATGAAAACTTGTAGAAAATTACAAGTGCATCCATTTTGGGCAACAAGGAGGCTTCTTGGAGTCGCCACCCAATAGAACATTGGGAAAGGTCGTCTAGCCTCAGTGAGCCAAAGACAGCGCTGCTATGTCCATTATAAGCAAGCCGAAGGTGTCTTGGAGGCTTTCACCCTAATGATAGGATGGTCCTCTAGCCTCACGCTTGGGCAAACCAGAGGTGTCTTGGAGGCATCCACCCTAATAGAACATTAGGATGGTCCTCTCACCTCGTGGCACCTAGGACTATGCAATTTTGAGCCTTTTACGAGACACAAGAGGTGTCTTGGAGGCTCCATCCCAATAGAATATTGAGATTGTCCTCTCGACTAGCTGAGCCCAAAGACCAGAGAAGGTTCGGCACTTCTCATTTATTCATATCTTGGTTAGGTTTATAGTTGAGTTTTGGATTTATCGTTTCATCCCATTTCTCATTCAACTTAATGCAGTTAAATTAAAGCGCAGATTGTCCATTCAGGGAAAGCGATAAATAAATAATTAAAGTAAAGTGCATGAAAATATATTACAACAAAACTAGGGGCGGAATACAACCCCCATTATAAATAAAATATAAATCATACATAAAACGGGCTATTTGTTAAAATGAGGGCATTGGTCCTCGCATGCATATTTATTATGTGACAATTTTTATTTTGGATGGAGAAAATTGGGATATTGGTCCCATTTTTATTAGGAAAGATTCCAAGTTAATTAATAAAAATGTTTTTGTGATTTTCTTTTTAGCGTGCTTAAATAAACAATTTTATATAAAATACATAGATACGACAAATAAATCGAAATAAAGGAAAATGCGAAATTTAAATATGCAAACTAAAGTGAGATTCCTAATTCCTCGATCTCCCATCTTCGTCCATGAACAATGCTCAAATAAAAAGACAAGTATTTTAACCAAAAAGAAAAAGAAAATTAAGGTTAGTAATTAAATCAAATCGAATAAAATACAATAAAATAAAATGGATCAATCAAATTAAATTAAATAAATAAAACTAACAAAAATATTAATTAAGTCAATCAAGTGAGTAAAACGAATAAATAAAAAGGATAAAACACATAAGTGTGAGTAATGAAAGGAATTAAAGATACAAAATTGATTTAATTAAATTAACTATTTACATGTTATCAAGATTAGCATAATATTATTAAATGGCAAAGAAAATCAAAATAAATTAATTAATTACATGTTAAAAATAATGAGGAATCAAAACAAAATAAATTAATTACATGTTAGAAATAATGAGAAATCAAAGGAAAAATAAATTAATTACATGTTAGAAATAATAAAATATAAACATATTAAATAGGACAAATATACAAACAATAGAATAAATAAATAAAAACAATAAAAATGTACATGTTAATAAATTAAATATGAACAAAAATAAATAGAAGAAAAAATAAGATTAGACCCAGAATATTTACTCTCAGAGTTTCAGATTCGATGAACGTAAAAATGATAATTGATTTCCTTGTATGTGATGTGCAAGATTAGAGTTGAATACGATGAAAATGTTAGAATTTTATTCAAAAAAAATAAATTACAAAGAAAATAATGAAAGAAAATCAAAAATTCTTAAGAACAAAAAATGAATTTTATTGATAAAAAGAATGAAAATGATCTCAATAACAAACAATTATTTTGTTTGTCTCAAGGAAAAAAAACCATTTATAAAAAAACTTTTTTTGTAGAAAATCAAATGAAAAAAAATTGGATTTTAAGAACAAAACAATTATCTTGTTTATCTCAAAATTAATTTTTCATCAAAAAAGTGATTCAAATAAAAATCATTGAAAAAAAACTCAAGTAAAAAATATTATAGAAAGACAAAAGAATGAAAATTGAATTTTTAAAGAAGAAATAATCACTATATTTGTCTCAAAAATCAATTTTCCATCAACAAAATTTCATTTAAAATATATTTAGAAGAGATTTTATTAGAAAAAGATGAAGAGTTAAACTATTTTCTCTTTGTTTTTGGGGAAAATATGAAAATGTAGAGAGAATTTTAGAGGAAGGAGAAGAGAAAACCTAAAAAAAAACCCTAAAAGAAATTCCCCCCCCCCCCCCCCCCCCCCCGAACTAGTTTCATAATTTTCTTTTTATATGAAAAAAAGATTAAAACCTAACTAATTAATGAAAAAATCTAATTAAATCAGATATGAATTGTTTTAAATTTTAAAATTGAAAAAAGCCTTTAAAAACCCTAAAAAATGGGATAGGAAATCAAAATTGGGTGAAAAATCCGAAAAAAATTCGATTTTGGACAAAAATCAGGTTTTGCTGCGGAATTGGGCCACCGGCACCCGTCGCTGGCGAGAGACGGGCTGCCAGCGCGTGCGAGTAATGCCTCGCGTGCGCTGCGCGATGGCGCTGTGCGCTGCAGCAAGGCGCCGATGCTCGAATTTTTTTTTATTAAAAATTAACTAAAAATACTACAATTTTTAAATCCCATTTTCAAATCTAATTTAAAAATATTTTTTTTATTTTTTATTTTTTTCTCTAAAATGCAAATTTGACAAGAAAATTATCACTTTTAACCTTTTTGCCTATGAATAGGCATTTTATCATCATTGGGTAACTCTAATCTGGGCTGTCTCGGGACTCGGTGTCTATAGTTGCCCCCAATTTTGAGGAAACTAGTGCACTAGTGCCTAGATGAGCCAAAATTCAGAGGAGAAAGGAAAGAGATGCGTACCTGAGGCAGCCCTTACCCTTTTTGCCGTGTGGAATGTAGCGACTTGTTGCCGTTGAGCTATAGTCCTATCCGACTGTGGCTCGTTTGCAATCTTTTCTATTGTATTGTCCCGCTCACCTCCGATCGGCTTGTACAACGTCTGTGAGATGCGGTGTCCTCTAGCCATAATCTCGTTGTGACCTGTTCTATCGCGTATGCCCCGCTGTCCTCGTCTCGGCATGCACGGTGGCTGATCTGTCCTGCTGGCCTCATCTCGGCTTGCACGGCGTCTTTGGGATGCGGTATTCTCTAACCACAGTCCCGTTGCGATCTGTTCTATCACGTGTGCCCCGCTGTCCTCGTCTCGGCATGCACGGTGGCTGGTCTGTCCCGTTGGCCTCATCTCGGCTTACACGGCGTCTGTGGGATGCGGTATTCTCTAACCACACCCCCGTTGCGATATGTTCTATCGCGTGTGCCCCGCTATCCTTGTCTCGGCATGCACGGTGGCCGGTCTGTCCCGCTGGCCTCATTTCGGCTTGCGCGGTGTCTGTGGGATGCGGTATTCTCTGACCACAGTCCCGTTGCGATCTGTTCTATCGCATGTATCCCTCTAGCCTCGTCCCGGCCTGTACGGAGTCTGTGAGATGCAGTACTCTAACTACAACCTCTATTTGCGATCTGTTCTATCGCTGGTGTCCCGCTAGCCTCGTCCCAACCTGCATGGAGTTTGTGAGATGCAGTACTCTAACAACAACCTCTGTTTGCGATCTGTTCTATCGCTAGTGTCCCGTTAGCCTCGTTCTGGCCTGCATGGAGTCTGTGAGATGCAGTACTCTAACTACAACCTCTATTGCGATCTGTTCTACTGCATGTGCTCTACTGGTCTCGTCTCGGCCCACGTAGTGTCTGTGAGATGTAGTGTTCTCTAACTACAACTCAATTGCGATCTGTTCTACCACATGTGTTCTGCTGGCCTCGTCTCGGCTCGCGCAGTGTCTGTGAGATGTAGTATTCTCTAACTACAATCCCAGTTGTGATCTATTCTACTGCATGTGCTCTGCTGGCCTCGTCTCGGCTCGCGTAGTGTCTGTGAGATGTAGTGTTCTCTAGCTACAATCCCGTTGCGATCTGTTCTATTACATGTGATTAAACGTTCTTTCTTGGTAGCCGCTTCTGGGCTTGCATAGCATAACCTTGGTAACCTCCAACCGATTCGTGTAACATCCTATCTGCTAACCATTATTCGGTCAGTCTAATATCTGCTAACCACCATCCAGTCTGTACAATATCTTATCTGCTAACCACCATCCAATCAGTATAATATTTGATCTGCTAACAACCATCCAGTCAGTACAATATCTTATCTGCTAACCCCCATCCGGTCAGTATAATATCTTATCTGCTAACCACCATCCGGTCAGTATAATATCTGATCTGCAAACCACAATCTGGTCAGTATAATATTCTGATCTGCTAACCCCCATCCGGCTAGTACATTGTCTGATCTGCTAATCCCCATCCGGCTAGTACAGTGTCTGATCTGCTAACCCCTATCCGGCTAGTACAATATTCTGATTTGCTAACCCCCATCTGGCTAGTACAATATTCTAATTTGCTAACCCCCATCCGGCTAGTACAATGTCTAATCTGCTAACCCCCATCCGGCTAGTACAGTGTCTGATCTGCTAACCCCCATCCGGCTATTAAAATTTCTAATCTGCTAACCCCCATCTGACTAGTACAATATTCTAATTTGCTAACCCCCATTCGGCTAGTACAATGTCTGATCTGCTAACCCCCACCCAGCTAGTATAGTGTCTGATATGCTAACCCCCATCCAGCTAGTACAATGTCTGATTTGCTAACCCCCGTCTGGCTAGTACAATATTCGACTGTCAACCATCCTTAGGTCAGCATAGTGACTCACTCGTCATTGTCTTTACTAGTGCTTATCATGACCCTTTTTCCTACAATAAAGGACAAAGCAAATACGCAGGGTATATAAAAGAGGTACTTACCTGTGGCAGTACATACCTGTTAGGGCTGATGTTAGACGGGTGCCCCCCTAAAGGACGGTTGGTTTTTCCCCAAATATCGATTCCTCTATCATCTCCAACGTAGCCTCCTTGTTGAAAAGACCTGCGTACTTCTCAAGAGGGTGAGAGAATTTGATGTTGAGCCTCCAGAGAGGAAAATAGATTTGACATAGATTCTTTATCATTATTTACTTTTCATGTCTATTTTATTGTTGAATATCACATTTACATGAATTTTTTTTTTTTTTATGAGTTTTATTGTTTCTTTATTTTGCTTTGGGGTATTAAAAATGGAGGACACCGTGATAAGTTGAGGACATTATTCGGATTTATTCTTTTACCCTACTTCTCTTTACTTTAATTTCCGTTATTGTAAATATTTTTTCTTATTTATTTATTCTGCTAACATGAAAATGGCTAAATATTTATATTAATTAAGTTGGAGTTTTTTCTAAAAAAATGGGACCAATGTCCTAATTTTTTACCAAAACAAATTGTCATTTTCAAATTATTTTTTTGTGAATATACATGCGAGGACCAATGTCCTCATCTCTAATAAATGTCCCATTTTCTGTATGATTATATGTCATTTACAATGGGGGTTGTATTCCGCCCTTAGTTTTGTTGTAATTTATTATGTTCTCTTCTATCATATTTTTAATCTTGTTTTTATTTACCGCTTTTGTCATATTATCAACTTGCGCCTTAATTAATTTGACGCGATCTCAACAAGTGTACTGAATCGGCAAGTAATACAGTGGGGTATAGTTAGGACGCCGAGTTATCGTACCCAAGGGATTGTGTGTGAAAGCTAAGATGATTAAATATATGCTAAAGAATTCCCAATTTTTGATTGTGCAAATGATTAATCTATTAAATAAAGTAGAAGAATTTAACAATTAAAGTATGCAAGTAAAATAATCAAATTAACTGACAACAATTTTTGGCAAAATAATATGATAGCAAAGGAATTAACAAGTAAAGAGTAATCAATATAAAAGAAACGTTGCTTGGGTTCACTCATCCACCCCATACCCAAATGTGAATTAATTTAATCTAAAAAACATATATGAATGAATTTGAGATAAGCCTCTTAACACAAGCATCCCAATCCGGAGCAAACTACTCTAATTGCACGACATTCCAATCCGGAGCAAGTCATACAATTAGCCTAAGAACGGATCTAAAATCCTAAGTTCGGTTTGCTTTCCCATTCTGGAGCCAAATAACCCAAAAACTCATTTATCTCGCTCCCCACTCTATTCTTAAATCATAAAATCCTGCACTTCTAGATTCCCATCTAGAGCAGTCCAAAAATACAGCATACATGATAGAAAAACTGAGTAAAAACATTCATAGCATTCAATCCATATAAGCTCAACAACCAATAAAGATACATGATAGATATCATTCATCAAAGCTGAAAAATAACTTGAGGAAATAAATCCCAAAAATTCACAATAATCAATATTGAAATAAACCATTCATTCATATATATAAATTCAAAAGATGTTCAAAATTCACATCATGGGTAGGGGATTCAAAGATCCCCCAAACAACTAAGAAACTACACACAATCCATTACAAAATATAGAGGAAAAAGGAAAGAATAAACGCAAAAATTCATTTGAGAAAAGAATACCGGTTGAATCCCACGTTCTTCAATCTTCTTCTTCGAATCTTCAATAGAGAACAGGTCAAATGAAATCCGAAAATAATTGCTAAGAATTGAAATTAATATATGTGTTTTTAATGTAATTCTCTCAATTTGTAATTTAATAATCAAGGAAATAATTAAACCTTAATGTTAAGAACAAAAGAAAAGCTTCTAAAAATTCCAGATCTAAAAACCCTTGAAAAACTGACCTAAATTAACCTCACCCGCAGCCAATAAAGAATCTTATATTTATAGATCTCGAGGGGTCACGGTGGCAATGAAGTGCTTATCACCGTGAGGCATCATGGGTCACGATGGCAACTAAATGGTTTTCACCGTGAGACTGTCGGAGGAACGAATCTGTCTAGATGCACCTGATGGGGTCACAGTGACAACCAACTTTGTTGCCACCGTGAGGTGCTCGACTTCAACTACTGTCTTGGAAATTTTCTATGTCACGGTGGCAATGACTTTTGTAGCCACCGTGAGGTACCCCCTGCCCGTAATTCTGCCTTGTGAATTTTCATGTCACTGTGACTACAAGAATTGTTGCCACCATGAGGTACATTCTCATTGCAATCTGCCGGATGAAATTCTATGTCACGGTCACAACCATTTGGTTGTGACCATTAGGTAAGTATGACCAGAATTCTGCCTTTGATAAATTCATATGTCACAATCACAACCATTTAGTTGTGACCGGTACCTAAAAAGCCAGCAAAACCAAAATTAAACTCTATTAAAATGCTATCTAAAATGCATAAAAACTTAAATTAACTAAATTTGACAAAATTAACCAACAGTAATCACAACAAAAAAATAAACACAACTAAAAACCCACAAATCAAATGAAAATACTAACAAAACTAAGTACTAAATTGAAGTTATCAAAGTACCCCACACTTAGACTTTGTTCGCCCTCGAGTAAATGAATTATCCACATTCCTGAAATTTCAAACTCTAACTCGAAATTAGAAAACTTAAACAATAATCATAGTACTTAGCAGAAGAGTCTTAACCACAAATCCTCAAATCAATTTATATCAAGTAATTTCATGTGTGTGTGCTAGGCTAAAAATAATTTTCCACTTTTCAAAAATAAAACAACCAGCGCATTCCAGCAATTGAGCAAAGAAAATGAATTAGCAATTAATTTGCATACTGGTTTCGCACTTGAAACTCAGGATAATCATAAGCCTCCGCTTTAGCACCGGAACCACAAAGGTCATCTCCACTAAACAACTCAAGTTAAGAACAGGATTACTAGGATTATTCCAAGGTTGAAATGCTAGGTTAGGGAGTTGGCTAACAAGAATAGTTAAGGAAATCAAACAAAGAGTCAGCCACTCTACCTACATACACCACTACCCAATCTGAACACAATTTTGCCATGACCTACTTTCAATTTACCCATAGTTGCCAAAATTCGTCTAAACTTTCTAAGATGAAAAACACTAAACCACAAGAAAAAGAGGAGACAAAAGTCCCTAATGAATTTTTTCTCAAACCTAATCATCTTTGACTGTGAAAACATCTTTCTCTCTTTTAGGGTACCCCACACTTAAATTTTTCTACATATGACTAACTAAAAATTAATGATCAATATTCTCATCAAATTTTTAATTTTTTATTTTTTTATTTTTAATTTTTTAATTTTTTATTTTTTTTTGAAATCTTTGAGATAATCGAGCTAACTTAAATTTGTTTCTCAAATGAATAAGGTGAAATACCCACAATTCTCATTTTCTAACAAAATTGGACTTCATAAAGGGAAGATTAACAATATACTAGGCAACACCCCATAATTTCACAATTTTCTCACACCCATACTATTTTAACAGATAATACCCTTATTCCACTTTCAATACTACCCCAACCCAATCCTAGAGTGGCCAATTCTTAGAAATGATAGGCAAAAGCATTTAGGTTAAATTGTAAAATATGAGTGTAACAATAAAAATTGCATAGTACGCTTTTAGCATACCAAATCGGCTAAACTGAGCTAGCAATGGAAAATTATGTATATATGTAGGTCAATAGTCATTTAAAGTGGTTACCAAAGAAAAAATTTGCCTAGGTCATGTCCTACACCTGCTTGAGTTGTTATATCGTTTCAAAGGGTGATGAGAAAGGTTCTAACTATCCTAAAATTCCTTCACTCAAAAGCTTTCACACACTGGATTTTTTAAGTTTTTCGCAAACAAGTCTATAGTGCACAAAAGATAGGAAATTACAAGATATATAACTAATTGAGATTATATTGCCGCTAAAACATACAACTACTCTCTTGCTCAGATCAATTTTTAAGATAATCCATTCACAACTTAAAGTTCAAATCATTCACATCAGAAATAACTAGAGGCAAACTGAGCTAAGATAGGAAAATTTAGGTAACAATAATTAAGTACACAAATAACTTAAACAAAATAAAACATGCGAAAAAAATAAATAAAACATTTTAAGTTGTTAGATACACATTAAGATGTTAGAATTACTCCCCCTACCCCACACTCAAAATCTTGCTGTCCCCAACAAGTCAAATAGTTACAAAACAAAAATAAAATCAAAATATAGGATAGGAGGTCTCCCTGCTCAAGTCTTTGGTGGTGGTGGTGGAGAAAATTGCACATCAAAGCGCGCAATCAATGAAGTAAGTCCCAGCAGCACTTGATCCATTTGGGATTGCAGGTCCGCTTGCATTACGGAGATGGACTTCATGCGCTCCATCAGTGCGGCATACTGCTGAGAGGAGAAATGCTTATGCTCTGGGGCTGGAGGGGCCGGTGCTTCAGGATCTTCCTCTTGCTCACGCAGTAAGCCTCCCAAGCCACACTCCACTCTCTGCAGATACTCCTCTCGAGTAGTCAAACGATATCCATCTGCAGTCGTCTCATCATCCGCTATCACCTTCATATTTTTCAACATCTTCTTCTCAATAACTATGATAGAAGGTAGCGGTTTGGGTTTCCTCAATGGGTGATGTACACCCTTAGCAATAATAGTCAGCAAACCACCAAGCGCTATCTTCTTTACCTTCTTCGGGTTCTATTGCATTTCCTTCAATTTATGCCATAAATGCGGAGCACCATTACTTCGCACTCCCCTTACCATACATGCTAAAAATAGTGCCTCAGGTAGGTTCACCTGCCCCGCTGAGTCCACATGACTCAAAAAAGACAACGAGAAAAATCGATGAATAATTCGCAGGGCATGGCTGTTGAGATGGTGCGCCTTCGTCTTTCCCGACACATAAGTAGTTGCTATCACTGTATCTCTGATGGACGCCTAAGCATTATCTTTATCATAATCATCGAAACAATCCAGTGCAAGGGGAGGGAAGCCTAGCAGCTCTACGAATCTCACAAAAGAAATCTCATACTCTGTGCCCTCCAGAAAGAATAAAATAGCTCCAGGATCTCTAGATAGGTCTCGGCTGATCTGACAGCTGACATTTGCCATAAAATCTCTGATTAAGTCGAGATAAACCTTCTCATTATATGTAAACAACCTCTCCCAACCAATGTTTGCAATAAGTCGTTGAATTTCATTCAGTATTCCCAGCTTCCCAAGCAAATCAAAATCCAAATAAGTAGTCGGAATAAATGAGCATTTTGAGAATAACACATAAGCTGCCTTCTTGCTGCTTGGTACCCAACTCGGCACTTTGGAAACGTCGATAGAAGGTTGGCTAGCTAGTTGGCTGGAGGAACTGGAGGCGATAGCTGAACTCTTTCTTTTAAGAGCCACTGCATGAAAATAAATGACCAAATTCAATAGCATTCTAAGTGCATAAAATTGTAGTGGCCCTAAATATCTAGCATCAATTATCAAGCTTATTCTAATCAAGCATAATCATTCTCACATGCCCATTTAATTCTATAAGAGATATATCAATTCAAAAATAAGCTAAGAATGCTCAATGATAATAGATACCACAATTAAACACTAAGACAAATTAAATTTGATAATCCACCTTGACAGGAGTTGCAACAATCTGAAAAAATAGTCATTGTGGCATTTTGTCGAACATCTGATATGCATTAAATATACCTTCTGTAATTTTCAACCATAGGCATCAACCACAACCCAAATTTGAAACTAAAAGTGGTAGAATACATAATAGAGTAATTAGAGCCTAACAATTTCCAATTTCACACAAGATTTTAAGTAAAATCAACACCCCAGATCAACACCCAATACGTGCCCTAACTTTTCCACTCCATAAACAGTCATGCTATCAATGACAAAGTTGCAAATTAAAGAAGGAAATAAGAATTGATAGCACTCACAACACAAATTCAAAGCAATATAAGAAGCCAATTCTAAATGGTCTTTAAGTTCATGCCTCAAAAGAGTATTAACGGAGAAGAACAATGAACAGAGCAATATCCTGAACAGAAATTAAACGAAATTAAGAAAAAGAAAGAGAAGAAATTACTTACTTATTGTAGATTTGCAAAAATCGTAGCCTAAATATGAAATCGAAGAACGACAGTTGAAGAGAGAATGAAAATTGCACAAACTAGAGAGTGAAGTGTGTGAAGTGAAACACAAAGAAAGGGAAAACTAAGTTTTTAAAATAGATATCGCAGGGGTCACAGTCACAACAAACGGTTGCCACCGTGACATACCCAAAATTTTCAATCCAAATTCGAACCGCCACAGGGGCACGGTGACAACTAAATTGGTTGCAACCGTGACATACCACGATTTCAAAATAGAATGCATCCTTCCACACGTCTCGATCACAATGAATTTCATTGCCACCGTGACATAACCAAATTGCAAAATAGAATATAACTCTACCTTTGGTCATGGTGACAATAAGATTCATTGCCACTGTGACATGCTCGCACTTCAAAACAGAATGTAAATCACCAATTGGTCAAGGTGACAACTAAAGTGATTGTCAACGTGACATGTACACACGCTAGAACAGAATGCATCTTGCCATTTGGTCACGGTGACAATTAAATTTATTGCCGCCGTGACATAATTACACTTCAAAACAGAATGTAAATTGCCATTTGGTCACGATGACAACCTAATCCATTGTCACCATGACATGTCCCAGACCACAATCCAGAATGCAATTTTCTCTAGTTAAGGTGACAACCAAATCTGTTGCCACCGTGACCTTCTGCAAATTTGCATAATTTTTCACAAGTCTCACCAAACTTCAAGCTACAAAAACTCAAAAATTCTCCAACAAAAATATAGCTACACTAAGACCACAAAGCATAAAAATTGACAAAAATAATCACGACTAACAACCTAAAAAGATCATTAAACACAAAATAACAAAGTTTGAGAAATAGTTCTGCTTTTAAAAAGTCCGCATCTGGACTTTTAAATACCGTCAAGGGCCGCAAGGGTGACGATCGATGAAGCACCATCAAATGTTGATTCAAAATAAGGCTTCACACAATGTTCGTTCACCTTGAACTCGTTCTCACCCCTTGGGTGCCTCAATGTCACTACTCCAAATTTGTCAGCTCCCACAACTTCAAAGGGTCCCTTCCACCGCGATTTTAGCTTTCTGGGAAATAATCACAACCTGCTATCATAGAGAAGCACTTTCATTCCAGGTACAAATTCCTTCCTTATCAACTTTCAATCATGCCACTTCTTGGTATTGTCCTTGTATTTCGTGGCATGATCGTATGCCCAAAATCGGAGATCTTTTAGTTCATTTAGCTGCAAGGACCTGCACTTTCCTGCACTTTCAAGGTCGAAATTCAAAAATTTTGTGGCCCAGTAAGCCTTATGCTCTAATTTCATCGGAAGGTGACAGGACTTCCCATAAACCAACTTAAAGGGAGACATCCCTATCGGTGTCTTAAATGCTGTCCTATAAGCCCACAGAGCTTCATATAGCTTAAGGTACAAGTCTTTCCTAGATGCATTGACCGTCTTTTCTAAAATTGCTTTTAATTCCCGGTTGGACACTTCAACCTGTCCATTAGCTTGGGCATTATAAGGGGTAGTAACCTTATGCCTAACACCAAATTTTTTCAATAAAGCTTTAAATTGGTGGTTAACAAAGTGTTTACCACCATCGCTAATAATGGCTCTAGGGGCTCCATATCGGGTGAATATATTCTTTTTCAAGAATTCTAACACAACTTTAGCATCACTAGTCCTAGTGGCTACAGCTTCTACCCATTTGCTCACATAGTCTACTGCCACTAGAATGTATTCAAACCCATAGGATACCGGGAAAGGCCCCATAAAGTCTATTTCCCACACATTAAACAACTCTACCTCAAGCATGTTGGTTAATGGCATTTCATCTCTCCTAGTAATATTGCCTACCCTTTGGCATTTATCACACGTTTTCACAAATAATTTAACATCGTTAAACATTATAGGTCAATAAAAACTAGAAGAAAGAATTTTTGATACCATTCTGTTTGGTCCATGATGTCCACCGGCTTCCCCGCTGTGATAAGCTTTGATAATCTCTCCTTTCTCTTCATCTGTAATGCACCTTCTTAGCACTTGATCAGCACATAGGCGAAATAGATAAGGGTCATCCCAAATGTAATGTTTTGCATCTGCCTTCAGCTTCTTCCTCTGCTGCCATGTAAATTCCTTTGGCATATATCCTCCTGCAAGAAAATTTGCTATATTGGCGAACCAAGGTACAGAAATTTCACACATAAATAAAGCACAAATACGTTCATCAGGGAATAAATCTAGAATTTCCCCCCTTCTCGATGTCATCATTTTCCAATCTCGATAAATGATCCGCCAAAAAGTTTTTCGCCCCCTTCTTATCTTTAATTTCCAAATCAAACTCTTGCAAGAGGAGTACCCATTAATCAGTCTTGGTTTCGACTCCTTCTTAGCAAACAGATGCCTCAAGGCTGCATGGTCGGACCACACCACAATTTTTGCACCCAGCAAATACAGCCTGAACTTCTCGAAATCATAAACAATTGCAAGAAGTTCCTTCTCAGTTGTGGTGTAATTAACCTGGGCTCCCGTCAAGGTATGACTCGCATAATAAACTGCATGAAACACCTTCTCCCGCCTTTGTCCGAGCACTGCCCCTATTGCAAAATCTCTAGCATCACACATTAGTTCAAAAGGCAAATTCCAATCCGAAGATATAATCATTGGGGCTGAAATAAGCCTCTGTATTAAAGTTTCAAATGCCAGCATACAATCACTATTAAAATCAAAAGGAGCATCTTTTATCAGCAAATTAGATAAGGGTTTTGCAATTTTTGAAAAATCTTTTATAAATCGGCGGTAAAACCCTGCATGCCCTAAAAAACTCCTAATACCCTTAACACTTATTGGGGGTGGTAATTTTTCTATTACTTCCACCTTGGCCTTATCAACCTCTATCCCTTTCTCTGAAATTTTGTGCCCAAGCACAATACCTTCTCTCACCATAAAGTGACATTTCTCCGAATTCAATACTTAGTTGGTCTTTTCATAGCTCTCTAGCACCAAATCAAGATGCTATAAACAGCTCTTAAAATCTCCTCCATGAATGGTGAAATCATCCATAAACACCTCCATAAATTTCTCTATGAAATCATGAAATATTGCCATCATACACCGCTGAAACGTAGCCGGTGCATTACACAATCCAAAGGGGCATTCTCCTATATGCAAATGTGCCATAAGGGCAGGTAAAGGTTGTTTTCTCCTAATCTTCAAGGGCTAATACCCATCTAAAAAGCAATAAAACCTATTCCCCACTAACCTCTCTAGCATCTGATCAATGAATGGTAATGGGAAATGATCTTTTCTAGTGGCATTATTCAGTCTTCTATAGTCTATACAAACTCTCCAACCCATAACTGTACGAGTCAGAATAAGTTCATCTAAATCATTTTTAACCACTGTCATCCTCCCTTTCTTAGGAACACATTGCACCGGGCTAACCCATCTACTATCAGAGATTAGATAGATAATACCTTAATCAAGGAGTTTACGTACCTCCTTTTTTACCACTTCTTACATCGCTAGGTTGAGTCTCCTGGCTGAGCTACCGGTTTGTATTCTTCCTCCATTGGGATCCGGTGAGTGCAGTTATAACACCCCGATTTGACCATATAGAAGTTTTGGCTAAATTTTGTTGGATTTTGATAAGTTTAAGAGTGAATCTAGATGTATTTATGTCAGTTTACAATATGTTAGAGGTGTAAAGTTTTGATTGTACAAGTGTGACTATGAAAGAAGAGTGTTGGTAGTGTTTGAGAGTTCTGTCACGAGCGCGACGAGCGTCACAAGCGTGACAGAACCCTCCAGCTGGATGTTGGCTTAAGTGGGTTTTTAAAAAACTTTGTATTGGGTTTTGGGATAAGTGGCATCGTAGGGAATGGACACTTGGCATGAGCTTTGTTTTAGAGCAAATAAATGTATTTATTGAGTTAGTGGCATTAAAGGAAATGGTTGGCATTTATGGCTAGTTGGTGGCAATTAGTGTGAGGGTGTGGTTTTCCTTGGGTTGATCGGCCACTCTTCATTCATTTTTTGCTTTTGGCCTCACCTTCTTCCTTTTTTCTTTCTTTTTCTTTGTTTTTGGTTTCTGTCGTGTCTCTTTACTTGCCATTTCTTTTCCTTTTCTTCTTCATTTGCTTTTCTCTTTAAGTGAGTTAGCCACTTGGATTAGTTTGAAGAGAGTTTTGAGAGGGTTGATTCTTATGAAGAGGTAAGTTATAGACTATCATGTTTGGTCTTCTTCTTCTTCTTGGTTTTTGTTTTTGATTTTAAGTGAGAAAAGGATTGATTTATGGGTTGTTTGAATGATTTTGTTGAAGCTGTGGACAAGAAGAGAGACAAGGGAAAGGAGAAGATTGGAACCAATTAGAGAGACATGGTCATTCTATCTAAGGTCGGGATCGTGTTCGATTTTGACTTTGTTCATTTTGATTGCTTGCGATGTTCTTATGTTATATATATTTATATATGTTTATGATTATGTAATTTGATCATCTTTGCATGAGTTTGGATGGTGTTAGGTGATTCCCATATAGTTTTGTGTGAAAGGTATAATTTTGGGGAATTCTGTTCATTTTTTATCTAACCTCCATGTACTGTTTTTGTCATAAGTAGCGTTTTAGACCTCTAAATTGAGTGATTCTTAATCTATTTTCACTGTGACTTCTATTCCTATAAAAGTGTCAGAAATGATCTTGAGCAAATTATTGCTCTAAGACCCCAAAAATTGATCAGAACCGAAGTGTCTCTGCTTGGGTCGGGTTACTAGAATAGTGTAGGTTGTTTAACTCATATCTGAAGTTATAGATGTCCAATTTACTTAACACCTGCCCATTTTAAAGATAACATCCTAGGGAACAAGTTTTAAGAAGAACCTTTTGCCTAAAAATGTCTCTAACTATGCGTAAAATGCAGTACAAGTTTGGACCTAAAGTCTGTCTAGAGTCTGCCTTGTGTTTTAAGGCAGAATAGGTTTACACGGCGGTAAGGAATTCTTCACCGCTATGTAAAAGCATTTTGCCCCATTTAGACCCATTTTTAGTGTCCTACACGGTGGTAATGAATGTCTTACCGCCGTGTGACCTTAACTTTCAGCCTAAATTGTACTTTTTCCTTCCCGAATTGAACCCGAACTTCACCGAAAGTTCTTACCACTTATCCAACTTAGGTCTAACATTATGAAATGAGTATATGAATGTTTTCTAATGGAAATTATATGTAAATGATGCTATGGTATAAGAGTTTAATAATGAAATTAAACGTATTCATGCTTTTTAATTATTGAACATGACTTGCCATGTGATATTAATTATATACGCTTGAATTATGATATAATGCTTGAGTGATTGTATTGTATATGATAGAGTGTATAGAGTCTTTATGTTAAGCCTGAATGGTCATAGTAGTGGATAGATAAGCATGCTTATAAAGTGTTAGAGGCGGCTACAATAGTGACCTTAGTTGTGTCTACTTGATGAATACCTAATGTATTCAACGCAATTGAGTTAGTTCTCTAGAGTTTAATACAATTAACTAGTACCCACAGTGCCCGTATCCACCATTGTTGAGAATTCAGGCAAATATATATATATATATTGTAGTGTACAAGAGATGAAGTAGAGACTTGTATATGTATATGAACATAGTATGAAATGTTACCCATATCGTCTGCCATATTTGGATTTTTTGTACATGAATGGGTTGAAGCATGATGGTATTTGCTTACAAGGATGTGTATATGATTATTTATATATGACATGACTATTGATATGCATGTGATATATTTGTGACTTCGTTCGAAGTCTTTTGCTTCTGTTTATCCCCACTAAGCGTTATCGCTTAGCAAGGGTATTTTTTTCCCGTGTAGGTTTTCAAGATGCGATTAGAGAGTTTGCATCTGTAGGTCATGGCCACTAGGAGCTTGATGAAGATCTTTTTGTACTAGATAGAGTTTCTGATATTTTTATAAACATCATTATTGTAAATAGAAAGTATAGTGTTTATATGTAAATGTTATCGGTAATGTTTTATGTACAGAAGACTATTTTGTAATATGTACATTATGTTATTAATAACATATGTTTGGCCCAAAAGAATGTTCTTATATTTATTTATTATTATCGCTTCCGCCTCCGAGTTGAGTTTGTGTATGTATGCGTTTGTGTGTGTGTAGCGCCCCGATATTCCTTTCCAGGGTATTAGGGTGTTACAGCAGTAGCTTGGGTCGATCCCCTTTAAATCTGACGTCTCCCATCCAGTTGTTTCTTTGTGCCTTTCCAGCACTTCAAGCAGCATCTTCTCTTCCAAACCTGTCAACAGAGAAGAAATAATTACTGGTTTTGTCTCATTCTCTAAAAACACATATTTTAAGTGAGAAGGAAGGGGTTTAAGTTCAGAATTTGAATCCCCCTTTTTTAGATTAAGCTCTTCTTACTGTGATTCCTCTTCTCCACATCCCTTTTCTATAGCTGCTATCACTTCTACCCCTCTCTCATCCAAATCTTCATCCTCTAAAGAATGCATTAAGCTCACATTCGATGAATAATCTAGCAACCCATTCTCTTGAGCTTCCTCTACACATTCATCTATTGTATCTACAAAATAGGCTGACTCCTCCAAATCACTTGACGGATATTTCTGAGTCTTATTCATGTCTACCACTAACTCTTCATTATTGAACCGTAGGGTGACCGTTTGACCAAAGTCCTCAATTACCCCCTTGGGTCTCCTTACCGACCTATCTGCAAGTTAGAGTCTCATTCCCATCTCCTTGAGCTCTCCTAGATTAAGTTTCCTACATATAGAATATGGTATCAAGTTAATGCTAGCACCTAGGTCACACAAAGCACTTCCATAAAAATTTTCATCAATTTCATAGGGTAATGTGAAACTACCTGGATCCTCCAATTTTTCAGGAATCTTGTTCATAATTATAGCACTATAATTTTCTGTGAGCTGTACAGTTCCATACCCTTCTAATTTTTTTTTATTTGAACATAATTCTTTTATGAATTTTGCATAATTAGGCATGTGAGCTAAGGCTTCAGCAAAAGGTAAATTAATGTGCAGTTTCTTAAACATCTCTAGAAACTTAGCCAATTGCTCATTTTTCTTTTCTTTCCTAGCTACAGCAGGAAATGGCAGCCTATTTATATCGAGATCCTCTACTTTGGGGTTCACTAAGCTCTTACCCTTATCAATTATAGGAGCATTCTCATTTACCTCCACCCTAGAGTTAGAGTCACTTACCTTCCATGTTGGCTCCTCCTTACTTGAAAATGGTGAAGATGTTTTATCTTTCTCTTCTCTTTGTGCCACCTCCTTGCCACTCCTCAACGTGATAGCTTTTGCCTCTTCTTTGGGATTTCGGTCCACATTCGAAGGAAAAGTTCCTAGTTGTCTATGAGACATAGAAGTTGCAAGTTGGCCCAATTGCATTTCCAAGTTCCTCATGGAAGCGTCTTGATTTCGGTTCCACTGTTTTTGACACTTCCACCTCACTTCTTGGTTAGCCATGAATTGTTGGTGGCTATTTATAAACTGTTGTTGACTATTCATGAAGCTAGCAAGCATATCTTCAAGATTAGGTTTCTTTTCTTGCACAGGCGGTCTCGGTTGATATCCAGGTGGGTGATAAGCTTGAGATTGGGCCTAGTTTGAGCCTTGACCTGGGTGGTGATGTGGTTGATATGGGGTTTGGAAATGAGTGGATGCTTGAGGTTGGTATGAATGGTTATGGTTATGATGAATATTTTAGTTGAAGGGAGCACTTACTTGTGGTTGGGAAGATGAAGCATTCTGATTTCCATCCTTCCAAGAGAAGTTAGGGTGACTCCTCCAACCCGGATTATATGTATTACTGTAGAGGTCATTTCTCCGATAATATCCTACAGCATTCACATCTCCCATTGCTCCACCCTCTTGAATATATTGCTCGCCTTCATACAGCCCACTCTCTAGAGAAATAGAGGCTACATTCTGTACCTTTAACCCATTCATCTCTTTCTGCATTGACTCTATCTGTGCCCTCAACATTGACACTTCATCCACATTATGTATTCCTTGCCTTTTCAGAACTGATCTAGGGGCAGCCCATTGAGAATCATTTGCTGCCATCTCATCCAACAAATGGAAAGTTTCTTCCAACAGCCTATTCATGAAAGAGCCTCCCGATGATGCATCTAATAGTGACCTTGTCTGAGGTGTAACTGCAAAATAGAATATTGTCATCAAATGATAAACAGCTATCTCATGGTGTGGACAGCTTCTCAATAACCTCTTAAACCTCTCCCAAGCCTCATGAAAAGGCTCCTCATTCATCTGGTTAAAACCATTAATACTGTTATGAATCTTTGCAGTCTTGGTAGGAGAGAAAAATCTCATTAGAAACTTCTCTTGCAATTGGTCCCATGACCTAATTGATTGGCTTGGCAACATTTGAAGCCATTCCCTCGCTTTTCTAATTAATGTGAAAGGAAACAATTTCAGTCTCACTGCATCAGAAGTCACTCCCGAAATCTGAATCGTGTCGCTAACCTCCAAGAATATATCAAGGTGCTGTGCAGGATCTTCCAACTCTAAACCTAAAAATTGATTCCTCTGTACCATGGTGATGGTTGCTGGTTTAAGCTCAAATTGTACTCCCCTAGGCAGCACAATCGTCCTATGGTCTTCATTCCATCTTGGTACAGCATAATCCCTGATTGTCCTCTGCCTAAGCACCTCTTCTCTATATCTACCCGGAATTTCTTCTTGTGCCCTCAGCACTTGTTCATTCTAGGGAGGAAATTCATCAATAGGAGGATCTTCCATATTGTTCTCTCTATTAGCTCTCCTACGTTGATGTAAATTCCTCTCGATTTTAGGATCGTGAGGTGTTGTTTGATCTCTTCTCAATATGTTCATGCACAAAGACTACCTGAAAAGAATAAGCAATAATAAATTAAGAAAAAAAAACACATACAAATAACAATCAAAACTCACAAACAACGCCAATCCCCGACAACGGCACTAAAAACTTGACGCGATCTCAGCAAGTGTGCTAAATCGGCAAGTAATAAAGTGGGGTATAGTTAGGACCCCGAGTTATTGTACACAAGGGATTATGTGTGCAAGCTAAAATGATTAAATATATGCTAAAGAATTCCCAATTTTTGATTGTGCGAATGATTAATCTATTAAATAAAGTAGAAGAATTTAATAACTAAAGTATGCAAGTAAAATAATCAGATTAACTGACAATAATTTTTGGCAAAATAACATGATAGCAAAGGAATTAATAAGTAAAGAGTAATCAACATAAAAGAAACGTTGCTCGGGTTCAGTCATCCACCCCATACCCAAATGTGAATTAATTTAATATAAGAAACATATACGAATGAATTCGGTGTAACCCTCTTAACCCAAGCATCCCAATCCGGAGCAAGCTACTCTAATTGCACGACATCCCAATACGGAGCAAGCCATACAATTAGCCTAAGCACGGGTCTAAAATCCTAAGTTCGGTTTGCTTTCCCATTCCAAAGCCAAACAACCCAAAAACTCATTTATCTCGCTCCCCACTCTATTCTTAAATCATAAAATCCTGCACTTCTAGATTCCCATCTGGAGCAGTCTAAAAATACAGCATACATGATAAAAAAACTGAGTAAAAACATTCATAGCATTCAATCCATACAAGCTCAACAACCAACAAAGATATATGATAAAGATCATTCATCAAAGCTAGAAAATAACTTGAGGAAATAAATCCCAAAAATTAACAATAATCAACAGTGAAATAAACCATTCATTCATATATATAAATTCAAAAGATGTTCAAAATTCACATCATGGGTAGGGGATTCAAAGATCTCCCAAACAACTAAGAAACTACTCATGATCTATTACAAAATATAGAGGAAAAAGGAAAGAATAAATCCAGAAATTCATTTGAGAAAAGAATCCGGTTGAATCCCATGTTCTTCAATCTTCTTCTTTGAATCTTCAATAGAGAACAGCTCAAAACTATGAAATCCAAAAATAATTGCTGAGAATTGAAATTAATCTATGTGTTTTTAATGTAATTCTCTCAATTTGTAATTTAATAATTAAGGAAATAATTAAACCCTAATGTTAAAAACAAAAGAAAAGCTTCCAAAAATTCCAGATCTTAAAACCCTGTTTGAAAAACTGACCTAAATTAACCTCCCCTGCAGCCAACAAAGAATCTTATATTTATAGATCTCGAGGGGTCACGGTGGCAATGAAGTGCTTGTCACCGTGAGGCATCATGGGTCACGGTGGCAACCAAATGGTTGTCATCGTGAGACTGTCGAAGAAACGAATCTGCCTGGATGCACCTGAGGGGATCACGGTGGCAACCAACTTTGTTGCCACCGTGAGGTGCTCGACTTCAGCTACTGTGACGCGCGCCGAACCCCGTATCTTCCCGAAGGTCCGCTTTAGGACTATCAGGAGAGGTTCATTGAAACTTGTAAGGTATTTACAAGTGCATCTATTTTGGGTAACAAGGAGATTTCATGGAGTCGCCACCCAATAAAATATTGGGAAAGTTCATCTCGCCTCAGTGAGCCTAAGACGGCACTGCTATGTCCATTTTGGGCAAGCCAGAGGGGTCTTGGAGGTCCCATCCACTACAAGAAAATTAAGAAATAGCAACGGAAAATAGCAACGGAATTTGATAAATTTTCGTTGCTAATCAAAATTAGCAACGGAAAATAGCAACGGAACATTCCGTTGCAATTTCGGCCGACGCTAAATTTAGCAACGGAAATCTTTTCCGTTGCTAAAAATAGCAAGGGAATTCGTTTTTCGTTGCTAAAAATAGCAACGGAATTGGTTTTCCCTTGCTATTTCAGCAACGGAATTTCAATTCCGTTGCTATTTTTAGCAACGGAAATCATTTTCCCTTGCTGTGTTTTCCGTATTTTATAATAAATATAATTTCTGTAGCAAGGGAATAGTTTTCCATTGCTATTTACAATAGTATAGGAATTATATTTGTAAATAAATATAGTGCAATTAGCAATGGAAATGTATTCCGTTGCTAAAAATAGCAAGGGAAATGTGTTTCCGTTGCTATTTTTAGCAACGGAAAACAAATTCCGTTGCTATTTTTAGCAACGGAAAACAAATTCCGTTGCTAAAAATAGCAACGGAAAAACATTTCCCTTGCTATTTTTAGCAACGGAAAACAAATTCCGTTGCTATTTACGAGTGAAAAAAATTATTTGTGAAATTTATATAATTGAAATCCTGTATATATTAATAATGTATGCTTATAATCTCATATAAAAATTGTAATACACAATAATTAAAATTCTGAAAATATATTATAATATTATAAAATAAAAATCCAAAAGAATATCACAAAATTAAATTCAGTATAATATCATTGTAAAGTAAAAAGAACTAGTAAAACTGTTACAAACAAATATAAATTCAATACAAATGACATTAAAAATACTACATAGGTGGAGGTGGAGGTGGAGGTGGAGGAGACCGATCTGACTGCGGAGCACGATCTGTTTCCAAATCTTCAACCCGATTCTTTAATGCAGTTAAAGAATCCATCAACATAGCGACTGTGGTCTCTAACTGAACAACTCTTTGAGAAGACTCACACCGCTTACTACATGCAGGAATGGATGATGTAGAGGCCTTTGAATGGAAGTGTTTGCAATTGACCCTAAACCAAAAATCCTCCCACGATTATTCTTACCACCAACTGCATCAAGAAATATACGACTCTCATCAACACTTTCAGAGTTCTGCCGCTGTTGAGTGAGAGTATCTTGTAGTTGATCCTACCATTTCAATAATTACAATTAATTAGCTCTAATTTTTTAAAATAATTAATACTGATGTATAAAATTTACATACATTGAGTTGTCTGCAACAGGTATTGACGAATGTCTGCCCATCGTGCTTCTTTGTGTGAGTATGCATAAATAATTCAGGATATGTAGGCTGCCTACCCAAAGACTTTGCCTGCATAAGAAGCAATTTAAGAAACATGTTGGCTGAGCATGTTAAAAACAATTATTGAAATATATTCCGCATAATTAATACTGCCACAACATTATATAACTAAATTCACATAATATTCCAATTAAGCGTATGGCTGAAACTAAACTACTTATTAATCAGTATTTGAACAAATAGATCAAACTAGTACAAATGAAAAATGTAATCCTTGTATAAATTAAGTGTTCCAAATACTGATTAATTAACAGTATTTTGAAAATTTACAAACCTAACAACCGAGGAGGAGGAGGAGAAGAACTAGAGATATTCCTGCTTCATGATGTATGGAATTAAGCTTATAGAGAGATCTAGCCTTTCACTCTCACCCAATCCAAAACTCATACATGGTTATTTAATATCATTTTGGAGGATCTAAGAAAAAGCCATGGAAGAGAGGCAAGTCATTGTCAATTTTGTTAGAGGTTATATAATTTAATTGAAGTGGCATTACTATCCTGCAAGTGGCAAATGCTTATTTCATTATAAAAACTTATCACGAAGGCACCCAATCATGATTCCTGATTGCTATGTTGTTTCATTTATTAAATTATGATAAATGTAAGTTTTGTACAAAAACTCATCTGCCACCTACACAAAATAAGATACATTATATTGGCCCATGTACATGGTAGCATCATCTCATATTCTTTCTTAGAGGTCAAACTGTTATGTATAAATTTCGGCATTACGACGGCTTGTAAAATGTACTACCCAAACCTGCAAATAGAAATTTCCACAGCCCCGGCAAGGGCACAGCAATATATTCATCCTATATCCATACATTTCCCAAACGCCGATCATCATACAGCCACAAAATATACAATACTTATTTTACTTGTAAATTGTGATTAAAATGTGAAGACAAAATGCATGACATCAACTGACGTGTGTACCTTCTTGATAAATAATACAACTAATGAGAGCTAAACAAAAAATTTATCTTCATAACAAACCCATCCATTTAACAAACATATATTAAAGCTATCATTATGCATAAAAATTATACATTTGATGAATAAATTTGAAATACTTACTAAATTTTCTGCATGCTCGTGATGACTCAAAGTGCCTCCAGTGTGCACAGCTAAACTCTCACCATCTGAGCCTCCCCGTCTGTTTGAAGAATTTCTCTCTGAAGCTGCAATTGCATCAGGAGTTGCCCAATACTCCCGCCAACGATTCCAAATTTCTTCAGAAATATAAGTAGGTCATTGACTCTGAGAACGTAAATTAGACAAAAATTGTCCATATCGTTGGCGGGCCCGCTTTTCCCAAACTCCATAGATAATAGCATCAAATTTTGAATTCCAGAAAAATTCTTTCTGAAAAAAACATAATATTATTATTGTGAAGTAAAAAAAAATGTTTTCTATAATGTATGAACTAAGTTATTTTGAAAGAAATAATGCAATTTATTTTGTATACCTCAAACTCTTGATAATAAAAATCTTTTGTCTGCAGAGAGATCTTCTTCCATGCATAACCCTCAACTTCGATCTTCTCTTTGAATTTGGATGTAATTTTTCTTGAACAAACACCTGATGGAATAAACCTGTTAACATGAACAATTTAAAATCAATTTTGATATTACATTACCATACGATCAATATGTACTCGTGTTATTATCTTATAATACAAAAATTTTAATAATTTAACTTACATGTTATTGATGATATTAATGTAAATTCTTCCATCAACTCCCTTCGCCCCAGGCTGAAGACCTCCTTCATCATCCTCGACATCAGAACCGGGTAAATGCGTGGGCATAGAGTCATGGTCTGATGCTGGAGTAGATGCATTTTCCTGTGAGGTGCAAACATTTGGATTGTTGGATGCTGAACCGCTAGGTAGATTTTGAGTGTCATCAGGGATGGATGTTGGTGAAGGTGATTCTGCATACTGCTGGGGAGAATGTGAATGTGACCCTACAACATGAGATGGGTGCACTTGTACATTTTCGCTATCAGTCAATGATAATCTGAGCCTAGGTGGCAGCAATGGCTTCTTTCTTTTAGGTGGCATTTTCTGAACCTGAAAATCAAAGAATTGTTATCATATTTGTTAAAATGGAACAATACAATTAAAGCATATATGAAAATACTACATAAATGCAATAACACATTTTGAAAATGAGATTATAACACGTACACAAATTAAATGCTATCATCACTTAATTGCACATCCAAATCATCCTCTGTTTCTGAGAATTCCGAATTAAAGTCAGTCTCATCTTCAGAATTCTGCCAATCTACAGATTCTTCCTCCTCTCCAGATAAAATTTCCACAAATTCATTATTTGGATAATTTAAAACTTCATTCTCCAAACATGCATTTATTTCATGTACATCCACTTCTTCTTCCTGAAATGCTTCACTTTCATTTGTTTTGCTATCGCCCTTTGCCTGTCTGTGAAAAACACCTCTTTGTTTTACTTTGACGACTGCTAACCAATCTGACTTATCCCTTCTTAAGTTGGGATAAGGGACATAATACACCTGAGTCGCTTGCATTGCCAACACAAATGGTTCAAATTGTTTAAATCTTCTCCGCTGGTTGATTTCGGTAAGATTATATCGGCTATGTACTTTTGTTCCGACGCTAGGAGTAGGATCAAACCACTCACACTTAAAAAGCACACACCGTTTTATCGGCAATGCGGGATATTCAATTTCAAGGATCTCAATAATTTTGCCAAAATAATCCATCAATTCCCCCTGTATGCAAACCCCACTATTTACTGTTGCCATGCTATGCCCATGATTTTCTGTATGAAATTTGTATCCATTCACGAAGTAGACAGGATATGATTTAACAGTTCGCAAAGGCCCCTTTGCAAGATCACACATGAGTCTGTTTTGTATTCTATTTTCAGAAGCCTACATCATAAAACGAAAAATTTAATCAATACATATAACATGTCCTTTTCATATTAATTTCTTAAAGCATTCTATTTATTTCACTTTGCTAGCTTACGTAGTTTGCAAACCAACGTGGAAAGTTTTTATCCACTTCTTTGTTGATGTCATCCTGTGATTTTCCTGGCATTAGCTCCCTTAACAAATCCTCGTATTCACTACAAAAATTGCAGATTATCTTAGCATAACACTATTTCATGACAAAAAGAACTTGGACAATTTCGAATATAACTTAAACTTACTGTAAAAAAGATTGAATTTCTTGGCAATTCAATAAAATATAACCATGGGCAGCCTCCATTTCTTTCTCTGTTAACATTCTTCTTGTTGAGTGTCCATGTGGTTGGCAAGGATATTTGAAAATAGATAAGTTATCATCATCAATCCTCACACCCCCATCGTCATTACGAGGAACTTTCCTTTCTCGAGTTATCACATGCGGCTCAAAATAGTGGGAACAAAATGTACTTGCTTCCTCTACTAAATACGCATTGCATATGGAGCCTTCAACCCTGGCCTTATTTTTGACATTTTGCTTCAAGTGATGCAAATTCCTACATTACATCCAGGATAATTATATTTGAGAAGTTGGTATAAATCTATAAAAAAAGTCTAGTTAAATTTGAACTAAAATTACCTCTCAAATGGATACATCCATCGATATTGAACTGGACCAGCAAGTCTAGCCTCATGTACTAAATGTATAGGTAGATGCTCCATGCAATCAAAAAAGCTAGGTGGAAAAATAGCCTCTAATTTGCACAAGATAACTGGAATGTCCCTTTCTAGCCTTTCCATATCAGACAAGTGTATTTCAGATGCTGTTAAACTTTTGAAAAATAAACTTAATTCTGTGATAGCTTCCCAAACATTATTCGGTAAGAGCTCACGGAATGCAATTGGGATTAACCTCTGCATAAACACATGACAATCATGACTTTTCATTCCAAATAATTTGTACTTCCTCATGTCAACACACCTTGCCAGGTTCGAAATATATCCATCTGGAAACTTTAGACTTTTCAACCATTCACACAAAACTTGCTTCTGCTTTTTGTCCAGAGTGTAACATGCTTTCGGATATTTCCCCGTATTTGGATCTTGATCTAACTCACTTCTTCTACAAAAAATTTTCAAATCAGCTCTTGATTTTGCATTGTCTTTTGTCCTCCCTTCAATGTTCATAATTGTGTTGAAAAGATTGTCAAAAATATTTTTTTCAATATGCATCACATCTAGATTGTGACGTATCAACAGTGTCTTCCAGTATGGCAAATCCCAAAATATACTCCGTTTTCGCCAACCAAAATTTTGACTTATGCTACTATTAACCTCTTCACTTTCAAGTTCTGTAACTTTCAGAAGCCCTAACTGATCAATCTCCCGTAATATATCTTCACCAGATTTATTAGGAGGAGGAGGTGTTTGAACCACCCTATTCTTAATGAATTTTTGTTTATTGCGCCTGAATGGGTGGTCTAGAGGAAGAAATTTTCTATGATTATCAAACCAAGATGTCTTGCCCCCGTTGGGAAGATAAAATGCATCAGAATCATTGCCATAATAAGGACAAACCAATTTCCCAGCTGTGCTCCATCCAGACAACATAGCATATGCAAGAAAATCACTGACAGTCCACATCAAAGCTGCCTTCATCTGAAAATTTTGTTTGAGGGACACATCATATGTTTGAACACCAAATTCCCAAAGATGATTCAATTCAGATATCAATGGTTGCAAGAATACATCAATTTTATGCTTTGCATTTGTAGGCCCTGGCACAATCACTGTTAAGAACATGTATGCCTCATCCATACACATCCACGGAGGTAAATTATATGGAGTAATTATGATTGGCCATGATGAATATTGTTGGCCAGATTGACCAAAAGGTTGGAACCCATCTGTGGATAATCCCAGCCTGACATTTCGACTTTCCGATGCAAACTCAGTATGGATGTCATTGAAATGTTTCCATGCTATCGCATCTGATGGATGGCTCATGCTTCCATCATACTGTTCATGTTCATTATGCCATCTCATGTGAGATGCAGTAACATCAGAGGCATACAGTCTTTGGAGTCTCGGAGTTAGTGGAAAATAATACATCCGCTTCCAAGGAACTAATTTCTGCGTTCTAGTTCGTTTTCTCGGTTTGAACCTAGGTTGACCACAGTATTTGCACTCTTGTAATCCCACATCCTCTCCCCAAAATAGCATACATCCCAATCTGCAACAATCTATTCGTTCAACGGGCAAACCAAGACCTCGAATAAGCTTCTTCATTTCATAAAAATTCTCAACCATCTTATGATCAGGAGGCAATGAATCATTGTACCATGTGAGAATTTTATCCAAACTTCGTTCGGAAATATGACCTTCAGACTTTATATTCAATATTCGAGCAATGGCAGACAGTTGAGTCATTTTCTCACAATTAGGCCATAATTCTTGGTCGGCTGACTCTAATAGGTCAAAAAATCTTTTTGCATTTGGGTTTGGTTCCTCTTCAATATTCTGCATATTTTCTTGAAAGGAATGACCAGCTGCATCATGAACCATTTGTGCATAAAGATTTTCGTTCAAATCCACACTATTTTGTCCAATTCCAGATCCCCCTTCAGACCCATCTATATTTACTGATGAATATACTTGATTACCCCTAGACGTGCTGCAAATTATTAGCTCCCCATGTCGTGTCCATTCAAAGTAGTTCGGAACAAACCCTTTTTTCAACAAATGTAGATGGACTTCATCAGTCGGGAGAAAACGGATGTGTTTGCACTTTTTACATGGACATCTAATTTTTTGACCATCCATATATGCAGGTTGCGAACTTGCATATTCAATAAATGATTGAACTCCCTCAGCAAACTCGAGATTAATGAATCCATCTGGCATTAAACGCCTATACATCCAAGATCTATCAACATTACTCATGCTTGCGAAACTGTTATTCGAACAAATTATTTTCATAATTAGACTTATGGATTAAATAAACGCAAATTGTCTATCAACGTAAACATGTATACAAATACATGTATATTAGAAATGAAATATTTGGCTATTTTAATCATCTAATATACAGTGCCAACTAATTATCACATATAAAAATAGTGTACTTGGCAATAACGCAAAAAAATATTAAATTAAAAAGACATCTCAAACAAATTACCTTCAGAATGCAAAAAAGGAATTGGTCCAATATAAGGAGAAATTTAACTACAAAATAATAAACTCAACACAGCACCCTCCTCCTCTTTGTTGCTACTGCAGTGAATTGAATTTACTAAAAGAAGTCAGATTTTTCAGCATGATATACTTTAGATAAAATCAAGCTAAAGCATGGCATAAAATTATGTTGTATCATGGTACGTGGCACTCAACCATAATAACCGAGTTATCCTTTGGAAACCAGTAGCCCGCAGTTCGAATCGTTTCAGCCTATATACCTTGATACAACAGGGGCACAAACAAAATGCAAGCTACAGTGATAAAAGCAACAAAAATAAATATGGAAGTTATCAATGTGTATATAGTAATCAAGAATTGTGCTAAAATATCCTTATCGAATAAGATACAAAAATAAGAGGCAAAAAACAATAAAACAGCCAAGTTATCAATGTGTACAAGCTAAGTTACATCAGAGCAGGCAGATATAAGATACAATAGTAGAATTAAATGGATAAAGATACATGACCTTGGCGAGTGAAATCCAATGACAAAAGCCAGCTTCCACCAAACCCCCTCCACGTAGAGATAGAATCAAAAACAGCTTCCACCAAAATTATAACTAGAAATATTTAGCTATTCACGCATGCAATAGGCATCTTACATCATAATCTATCTCATAATTGCTTTTGCACTGGTTTCTAATACCAATTATCTCATTTATTAATATAAGATATAACCAAGCGAGAGGTAATCACAACATAGCATTAATAAATAAATGGTGCCTACTCATAATTAATGATGAGTTTATATATACAGAAAATATTCATAATATACATGGATTTCAAGGCATACTCCTAACATAAATACCTAAGATGACTAATTAGTTTGATTAGCTATAAATTTGAGATCAGCATCGAGTTGAAGAAAATAAATTTAGACTTAAATTAGGTCTAAAAGTTGTTTCATGGGTGAGTATTGTACAAATTATTAGATATATATATAAAAAAAAAAAACCCAGTTCTTTTATACCCAATTGACATGAAAAAAAAAATTAATTTATGAAAATATATTTTTTCTCCTGCCATTATTCACTCTCCCTGCAGAAGACCATTATTGCATTCTTTATCTTATGTTCACATATCAAATTATTCAGTTTGTATCAGCTAAAAATTTTAAAACCAAGGAATCAAGAATTTATTGCTATTAATTATATGGGCTAGTGTACTTATGACTATAATACTTTGAAGTCATTTCAATACCCAAGTGTAAAAGTGGCTTATTTATATCTGAAAAATCAACTTGTACAAAATCCCTTTTGACAAGACAAAAAGATTATACAAGACAAATTGGAACTAAAACAGTCGAACAGAACTTACATTTGCTCTAGCTTGATACAATTCCCTAGTTCAGCTGGAAAAGGACCAGAGAAGTTGTTAGATCCAAATGCGCTGCAACATTAAAAGGTATAACCACAAATGAATTCGATTGAGATATAAGTAAGCCACTGTATAAGAAGATTGATGCCCTTATACTACTGATATATATTTGAAGAATGACTAAATTGCAATTGTGCAGAACCAGAAGCCAACATTATCATCACTAAACACTTAAAAAAATGTGTAGAAAACAATGCAGTAGATTTCTGTCATCATCTATTAAATTAACAGACTCATCAGGCTTACATTAATCTTAAATCAGTGAGCAATAAAAGAAAAAAAAATAATTGTTGTTAAATTCCAAAAACAGCAGGGAAGATTACATCCAAAATCAAAACCATTGAATTAAACTCAAAAGACATATAAATTAAGAAAAGCATAAAAACATATATATCAAGAATTTAATCTGTTGAATTAATTGAATCCATCCTAGGTTTGAGGGGTCAGTTAATTGAATCTTTATGACTTTATTACTTCTCTTTGAATTATTATTTCTTTTTCTGTATACTACACCACTTAATACAAAAAATTTGATAAATAGAAAAGAATTCTCTTCCTATTTCATTTTCGTCTTGCAAGATTTATTAAAAATGATACTACCCTATAATTAACATTAATTGTCTCCTATCCTATTAATTTAATTAAAGAATGAAGTGTGTTTGTGCTGAAAAGGGTACAAGAATCAAAGCAAGTTTTCTTATATATAATTCCAGGCATGGATATTGCAAACCAGTGAAGAACATTAATTTATTTATTAAGCCTAATAGCAGAACTGATAAAAATAGTGGTAGAATTTTTACCTAAAACTCTCACCTGTGCTGTTCATAGGGCTTCCTGGCATTAGACTGGATTTCTTCTTCAGAAGCACCCGAAATCTCAAGATTTCCTCAAACACATGGCTGTAGAAATCAGCTGAAAATGGCATAAAACCAACAAAATGAGATTGGGGTCAAGAAATTATATGTAATAACACATAGATCTGAAATTACCTCAAACAAATACCTAATTGATGACAAAAAACCGAGTGAGGGCCTCGGGAGAGGGAGAGCGAGAGCGAGAGCGAGAGCGAGATCGATATACAGAGAGCGAAAGCGAGATTGACACAGATCGAGAGCAAGACAGGGAGGGTGAGATTGGGGTAAAGACGAGGGAGATCGGGGTAAAGATGAGGGAGATCGAGTCAAGATAGGGAGACAGAGATCAAGACAGAAAACCAGTGCACAAGCTAAGGAGACAGAGATCGAGACGGAGAAAGAAGAAAATGGTCTTTCGGATAACCCAACCCGACTGAAAAATAACCCAACTCCCAAGACCCCTAACGACGGCGGATCGGAACGGAAGGTGATGGCTGTGAGGATGAGCTGCGGCTATGGTGGAAGACGATGTTGGTGAGAGGTCAAAGATATTAGCAAATGAGGCAGAACGTGAATTGATTTCAGATGTTATGAAAAATATAGCAAGGGAAATATATTTCCCTTGCTATTTAGCAAGGGAATGTACATTCCGTTGCTACATAGCAACGGAATTCAAATTCCCTTGCTAAATAGCAACGGAATGGTGTATCCCTTGCTATTTTCAGTCCCAATTAAAATAAAATTCAAATGAATATCATAATAAATATTTAGAAAACTAGCAACGGAAAAAATATTCCGTTGCTATTTAGCAACGGAAATAAAATTCCGTTGCTAAATAGCAACGGAAATTATATTCCGTTGCTAGTTTAGGATCTATTTTTTCCCTCTTTCACATTTATAGCAACGGAATTTAATTCCGTTGCTAATTAGCAACGGACCATAATTCCGTTGCTATTGGAGGTCCAAATTAAAATGAAAATAATAAAAAAATTTAGTAAAATAGCAACGGAAACTTAATTCCGTTGCTAAATAGCAACGGAATAGATTTCCCTTGCTATTTCATGACCCAATTTTTTTATCCCACATATTTAGCAACGGAAATTGTATTCCGTTGCTAATTTAGCAATGGAATACTATTTCCGTTGCTAAATTAGCAACGAAATACAATTTTCGTTGCTAAATTAGCAACGAAAAATTAATTCCGTTGCTATTTTCTGTTCCCGCATTTTTTTCGCGCCATTTTTTGCAACGGGTTTCAATTCCGTTGCTAATAGCCGTTGCTAAATTTACGCACCAAACTTTCCCTCGTCTTTTAGCGACCAAAAATATCGAAAATAATTTCCGTTGCTATAGCTGAGAAACATGACAGAAAATAGCAAGGGAAAAAAATTTTCGTTGCTAAACAGCAACGGAAATGAAATTCCGTTGCTATTTAGCAACGAAAAAAATTCCGTTGCTATTTTTCCCTTGCTATTTTACAAAATTCTTGTAGTGATCCTAATAGAACATTAGGAGGGCCCTCTCGCCTCGTGGAGCCTAGGACTATGCAAGTTAAAGCCTTTTTACGGGACACAAGAGGTGTCTTGGAGATCCCATTAAAATGGGTCTCTCGCCTCGTTGAGCTCAAAGACCAGAGACAGGTTCGGGACTCCCCATTTATTCATACCTTGGCTAAGTTTATAATCAAGTTTTGAATTTAGCGTTTCATCTCATTTCTCATACAATTTTAATGCAATTTAATTAAACGCATATCAATCATATAATAAAAGCAATAAATAAAGTAAATGAAAGCAAAATAAATTACAACAAAACTAGGGGCGGAATACAACCCCCATTTGTAAATAAAATACAATTTATACATAAATCGGGTAATTTATTAAAATGAGGACATTGGTCCTCTCATGCATAATTCAAGAAAATAATTTTAAAGTGATAATTTATTTTGGATGAAAAAAGTTAGGACATTGGTGCCATTTTATTTAGAAAAAATAAATTAATTAAGTAGAAATTATTTTTATGATTTTTTTTTAATTAACGTGCATAAAAATAATTTATTACAAATTACATATTAGAAATAAAATAATGAAAGTAAAAGAAATAAAAATAACAAAAATTAACAAATCAACTCCCAAATGGATCTTCAAATCTTCTTGGGCTTCCACTTGGTATGGAAAAGACTCACACATAAAAATAAATATTAAAAATGAGGGAAAAAAAATAAAAGTGAAGTTAGTAAAAAATTAGTTAAACATATAACATTAAAATAATTAAATTTAAGCAATCAAAATTGCATCATATATGACAAGCCAATTAAAATGATATAATGAAAATATGCAATCTAATTAATTAACAATTTAACATGCATAGAAAAAAAACATGATAATAATTAAATTCAACATGCAAAAAAACAAGCATAAAATAATGATGATAGAATTTAACATGCATAAAAATACAAAATAAGAACAATAACATCCAATCATGCATAAAAAGTAAAAGTAATAATAAAAATCAGAATGCATAAAACATAAATAATAATAGTAATAATAAAATTAAGCAAGAATAAGGATAATAATAATAATACTAATGAAGGCAATAACTACAATAATAATAATACAATAATGACAAAAAATATGAACAATCAAATATAATAATAATAATAATAATAATAATAATAATAATAATAATAATAATAATAATAATAATAATAATAATAATAATAATAATAATAATAATAATAATAATAGAAGATGAACAATTCAATTAAATATGGAAGAACAATATGAAAATAAAAATAAGCCAATTATGCTAAAACATGTTAAATGATAATACTAATAATATATGTGAACAAAAATGATGACAATGATATGAACATGAACAATTAAATAAGAAATAAGAAATAAAAAATAATAATATGAACAATTAAATAAAAGATAAAAGTAGAAGTAAAAATATGAACAATCAAATAATAGATCTAAAAGAATTTACATGATAATTAATTAAATAAAAACAAAAGAATAAGAAAATAAGAAGAAAATGATAGAACTAAAAGAATTTACATGTTAACTAATTAATTGGAAACAAAAAATGAAATTAAAATTAATTTAAGAAATTGAGCCAAGAATAATTACCCTCAAATTTATCTTGAAGAGATGATGGTACATGATCCAATTCCTTGTCTTGATTTGAAGAATATGATTAGAAAAATAAAATATGAAAGATGAATTTTACTCAAGAACAAACAGTTGATTTGTTTGTCTTAGAGTAAAAATTGTTAATTGAAAATATGAAAGTCACCAAGAACAAAAATTATTATTTTTTGCCTTGATAATTTTCTTGGAAAAACTCTTTAGAAAAATTGAGAGAGTTTGGTTTGAGAGAAGAAAGAAGAAAACCAAATAATTTTCTAAAGAAAATTCCCCACTTTTCCTTCAAAATTCCCCTTTTTATTTTTCCCCCAAAAAATCAGATTTTTAATGGAAGAATTAAATTGAATTAAATTCAATAAAACCCAAAAAACTGAAGAAAATCAAAAGTTTGGAATTTTAAAAGTTCTAGCATTGAATTCTACAAAAAACAAATTAAAGAAAAATCAATTTTGAGGCCAAAATGGCAAAAAATCGGAAAATGGGCGATAGGGGCGCCCGACGGGCTTCCCGCGCGCAGGGCGCGCTGGCAAGCCGTCGCCAGCGTAGCGCGCTCGCGCGCACCCAGCGCTGCCGCAGCCCGACACTCGCGCGAAAAAATATATATATATTTTTTTAAAATTTTCCATAAAACACAAAAAATTAAAAATTTATTTTTTTTACCCCAAAATAATTTTTAAAACATTTTTAAAATACATTTTTATTCATTCCTAACAAATCAAAACAACAAGAAAATTATCACTTCTAACTTTTCTTTTCTTTTTTTTTGCCTATAAATCAATACACTTAATTTTATCATTGGGTAATCCTCATCAAAGCTACTCGGGACCCGGTGTCTACAGCTACTATCTTGGAAATTTTCTATGTCACGGTGGCAATGACTTTTGCTGCCACCGTGAGGTATCCCCTGCCCGTGATTCTGCCTTGGAATTTTCATGTCACGGTGACAACCAGAAGTGTTGCCACCGTGAGGTACCTTCTCATTGCAATCTGCCGGATGAAATTCTATGTCACGATCACAACCAAAGGTAAGTATGACCAAAATTCTGCCTTCGATAAATTCATATGTCACGGTCACAACCATTTGGTTGTGACCGTGAGGTACCTAAAAAACCAGTTAACCAAAATTAAACTCTATTAAAATGCTATCTAAAATGCATAAAAACTTAAATTAACTAAATTTGACAAAATTTAACCAAAAGTAATCACAACAAAACAATAAACACAACTAAAAACCCGCAAATCAAATGAAAATACTAACAAACTTAAGTACTAAATTGAAGTTATCATAATTACATTAAAGTGAATGAGAAAATGGAATGAAATCTTATAGTTAAAACTCAATCATAACTTTAAACAAGGTATGAATAAATTGAAAGTTCCGAACCATTTTGGTCTTAGGCTCAACGAGGTTAGAGGACCACCCCAGTTTCTTATCAGTGTGGGGTCTCCAAAATATCTCTTGTTGCCCAAAATAGGCCCAATTTGCATAGTCCTACGCTCCATTAGGTTAGAGGACCACCTCAATGTCTTATTGGGGTCGGGTCTCCAAAATATCTCTGACTTGTCCAAAATGGATGTATATTGGGATTGGGACTCTAAAATATCTCTGGCTTATCTAAAATAGACACAGATGCGCTATCTTAGGCTCAGTGAGGATAGACGACCTTTCCCAATGTTTTATTGGGTGGCGACTTTAAGAAACCTCCTTGCTGCCCAAAATAGATGCCCTTGTAATCTCTTACAAGTCCTATGAACCTCCCCCAAAAACTCTAAAAGCGGGTCTTTGGGGCCTCCAGGGGCTCGACGTGCGTCACAGTGGCGATTCCACTGGCGACAATTGAGACTTCGCTTTGAAAATACCATGGTTAAAACATATAATTGAGTTTTAATTTAAAAATTTCATCCCTTAAATCTATGCTAGTTTGCACCCTTTATCAGCCCCGATGCGTTCCCGAAGCACAACCCTATGTTCACTCAATATAGGAAAGTGTCAAGGATAATCACCAGCCCAAGCCTCGTACCATTTTGTGACGCCCGCCGAACCTAGCAAAGGCCCTCTTTGAACCCGCCTTTAGGGCTTGAGGGATTGGTTCGCGTCTTTTTGATCTTGGGTGCCATGAGACATCTTGGATACCTCCTTCCCAATAGAACATTGGAAAGGATCATCTAGCCTCACAGCGCCTTTAGGCACCTTTGAGGTATTTTGGAGTCGCCATCCAATTTACAAGAAATTGGAAAAGGTCTCTAACCTCTTATCGGTCTAGACTAAAGATTGGTGTCCAGAATTTCACTCTTATTTATGCTTTGGTTAATTATAAATGAGTTCTTAAGTTCCTAGAATTCTATCACTTGTCTCACACGGTTTATGCATGTAATTAAAGTACACTACGAGCACTCAAAAGCAATAAAGGAAAGCAATAAATAAAGTAATAAATAAAGTAATAAAGGAAAGCAGTAAACACACCAAGAACATAATTACAAGGAAAATTGGGGCGGAATACAACCCCAATAAAAGAAGATTAAAAATGTAAATTGGGACGGAATACAATCCCAAATGAAATTTAAATAATGTTGACCCAAAATTAATTACAAGAGCCCAAAAGAAAATACATAAATTTAAAACGAACAAATAAAGTCAAACATATGAAAAACATACATAAATCGGGGCATTTATTTGGTTTAGGAACACTGGTTCCTTCATACTTACTTTGAAAATGGATCGAAGAGTTACTGGGTTGTTGGCTTGAAAAATCGGGATGAGTGATCCCATTTTTGGAGAAAATTAACTCTTCGTTTTATTGTGACATTTTACATTCTTTGGCTAAAACGAGGGACATTGGTACCAATTTTATTAGTGAAAATTCCAATTTGATTATAAAAATATTTTTATGCTTTTTTATCTCACGTGTGCATAAATAAAATATTTATTTACAAACAAACACAACACGAAGAGAAGGAAAAAGAAATGTCTCACCAAACGACGCGATTTCCTACGCGTGTGACCCCTCCGAGTGGTCACGAGAACACCCACATAATGTAAGTCATGTTTAATCTCAGACAGAAAAATAATATTAAAATATTAGTAATAATTCTTAAAGATTAAGCAACTAAAGACAACATAAATATATGACACGATAATAAATAATGGTGGTAACAATAATAACAACAATAATAAATCATAATGGCAAACAATGATGACATAGAATATACATAGAGCAATAATACTAATAATATTAACAATAATAATACCACAAAATAATAATAATAATAATAATAATAATAATAATAATAATAATAATGGCAACCATATTAACACCAAACATAAAACATATTAGTAATGGTAACAATAATAAGAAGCGCAACAATGTAATGACCAAACATACTAGTGCATTCACAATAATAATAATAATAAAAATATATAATAATCATAAAAATAAGAGTATTGATAGTAGTATTAGGACACCAATAATAATAATAATAATAAAAACACAACACAACAAAAATAATAACAATAATAATGGTGATCTAAAATAAACATGAAGTAATGACACTAATAACAATAACATAAAATAATAATAATACTAATAGTAATAATAATAATAATGATGATAATAATAGTAGTAGAGTAACCATGGCTTAATGATAATATTAATAATAATAATAATAGCAGTAGTAGATGCATGATAGTAATAATAATAATAATAATAATAATAATAATAATAATAATAATAATAATAATAATAATAATAATAATAACGGCAAATGCATGATAACCACAACAGTATCAAGTTAATAATAATAAAAACAATAGCAACAGGAATCACGGAGGAGTCAAATTAAAACAACAAATAACAAATCAACAATAATAATAATCACATTAAAAATGATAGAAACAAATGATAGACATGAAAATAATAATAATAATAATAACAACAATAAATGATATACAAAAATAAATGAAAACGGGTCCAAGAATGTTTACCCTCAGAATTTATAGATCGGAAATAGGATGTCTCAATCCGTTTCCCTTATCGATTTTTATGGTGATAAACACAAGAATATATTAAGAAAAATCTAAATTTCTTGAAATTTTATGAAAATAATTTTAGAGGAATGACCCAAGACAAAGGAAATTGATTTTCCTTACTTAAATCAAATCCCGGATGAAAAATATTTTGGAGAAAAAAAAGAAGAAGAAAAAAAGCTAGACTTTTAAAATATCTGAATATTTTCTTTTCTTTTCAAAACTTTCGGCTGCTCTTTTCTTGAGAGAAAACTATTTCTCTCTTCTTCTAAAAATGCTGCCCCCCATTGAAATGAAAACCAAAACCCTTTTCTTTTCCTTGTCTTGCCCCAAAATGGGAAGAGACAAAAAGTCTTTTAATTTTCGTTACCCAAAAACGTGAAAATCACCGGAAAAAATGGACTGCAAATGACCAGAAAACACTGATCGCGCAGAGGGGCAAAATGCCCACGTGAAAACCCCGCGAAGCGCACTCCCCAGGAGGGCGCGCGTCGCCCGGTGAGGCGCGCACCCACATGTGCGCAGCTTCCTCAGCGTGCGCGCCCGCAGGCTCACGCCGCCCCTGCATGGGCGTGGCCTGCACACGTGGTACGCGAAAAAAAGTAAAAATAAAATAAAAATAAAAATAAAAATAAAAATAAAAAATAAAAATAAATAGGAATAAGAATAGAATAACAGTAAAGATGTAAATTTTTGAATTAAAATTTTTAGAGGAACAAAGGGGATTTTCGACAAGAAAAACATCATTTTTGACACCTTTACTTATAGCAAGTATC
Source organism: Excoecaria cochinchinensis (assembly GCA_947683425.1). Taxonomy (NCBI): domain Eukaryota; kingdom Viridiplantae; phylum Streptophyta; class Magnoliopsida; order Malpighiales; family Euphorbiaceae; genus Excoecaria; species Excoecaria cochinchinensis. Next base: position 16,159,921 of record CANTUQ010000092.1, read on the forward strand.
ATTTTCGTCATCGAGTAATCCTGATCTTGGACCGTCTCGGGACCTGGTGTCTACAGTTGCCCCCAGTTTTTGGGAACATAGTGCCTGGATGCCTAGGTGAGCCAAAACTCAAGGAGAGAGGGAAGAAGGGCGTACCTGAGGCGGCTGTCTTCCCGATCACGCTAATGAAATCATCTCCTTAAGTCGCCATATAGACTGAGGAACGATTTTCATCCTTCTGGGTGATGCGTCGAGTCTGTTTTCGACTTACAAAATGCGAGAGTTGCTCTTCTGAGTTGCACCGAGTCTGCTCCAGACTTACAAAGTGCGAGAGTTCCATCTCCTGATGGTGATGCGCTGAGTCTGCTCCAGACTTACAAAATGCGAGAGTTGCTCTTTTGAGCTGCACCGAGTCTGCTCCAGACTTACAAAATGCGAGAGTTTCTCTTCTGAGCTGGACCGAGTCTACTCCAGACTTACAAAGTGCGAGGGTTCCATCTTCTGATGGTGGTGTGCCAAGTCTGCTCTAGACTTACAAAACGCGAGGATTGCTCTTCTAATCTGCACCGAGTCTGCTCCAGACTTACAAAGTGCTAAGGTTCCATCTCCTAATTGTGATGCGCCGAGTCTGCTCCAGACTTACAAAATACGAGAGTTGCTCTTCTGAGCTGCACCGATCTTCTCCAGACTTACAAAATGCGAGAGTTGCTCTTCTGAGCTGCACCGAGTCTGCTCTAGACTTACAAAGTGCGAGGGTTCCATCTTCTGATGGTGGCGTGCCGAGTCTGCTCTAGACTTACAAAATGCAAGGATTGCTCTTCTAAGCTACACCGAGTCTGCTCCAGACTTACAAAGTGCGAGGGTTCCATCTCCTAATTGTGATGCGCCAAGTCTGCTCCAGACTTACAAAATGCGAGGATTGCTCTTCTGAGCTGCACCGAGTCTGCTTCAGACTTACAAAGTACGAGGGTTCCATCTTCTAATGGTGGTGCACCGAGTCTACTTCAGACTTACAAAAAGCGAGGATTGCTCTTCTGAGCTGCATCGAGTTTGCTCCAAACTTACAAAGTGCAAAGTTGTTCTTCTGAACTGCACCGAGCCTGCTCTAAGCTTACAAAGTGTGAGAGGGGCTCTTCTAAGCCGCACCGAGTCTACTCCAGACTTACAAAGTGCGGGGGTTATCCTTATGAACTGCACCGAGCCTGCTCCAGGCTTACAAAGTGCGAGAGGGGCTCTTCTGAGCTGCACCGAGTCTGCTCCAGACTTATAAAGTGCGAGGTTGTTCTTCTGAACTGCACCGAGCCTGCTCCAGGCTTACAAAGTGTGAGAGGGGCTCTTCTCAGCTACACCAAGTATGCTCCAGACTTACAAAGTGCGGAGGTTCCATCTTCTGATGGTGTTGGTTCTTACTTAGATATTTTCTGCAAAGTTATGTGCACAGAAGTATATACAAGAAATCGTATGTACATGATATGAGATGCAAATGCTTGCAAAAATGGACAGTCAAGGGTCCATTAAGGATGCAGCCAAGGGTCCATTAAGGATGCAGCTTGGCTACTCCACCATGCCCCCAAGGATCTAGAAGAGTTTATCTTGGCTTTAGGGATTCTAACCCAAAACCCTCTCTGAAAGACCCGCTAAGCGCGCATCTTTGCCCCCCAGGATTTTGACTCATGTTTTGCATTATACAGTATCCGCTGAAGGGAGATCATCTGCAGTAATGTCACCTTATCGCTCCGGGCATTGAAAGTCATTATTTTAAATGTAGTGCGTCCCTTATGGATTTTCACACTAGCTTTTCTTAGCGAGAAATGCACCCTTTTTGGATTTTCATATAACCCTGTGCCTTACTTTTTTTGCCTGGAATGGACCCAACCTAATCCAGCGGCTTTTGTTCACTTCATTGTTTTGTAGGACAGACTGCCTGTTTCCTAGTTTTCACCCTGCCCTTTGGCCTAACTTTTGCTTAGAGCGCCAATTACGGTTTTAATCTCTAACGGCCTTTTTTTTTAGGTGTGGCTGAAATAAAAACTAAAGCTACTATCAGAGCCTCCTTCTATAGCAATCGGCAATTATTCACTGAGATATCTTCCCATAAACAATGATTATATCCCCTCGCCTCCTCCGACGAAGGTATTATTTGATTGGGTGAGGTGGCTAACAAGGGTCAACACCCTATGCCCCGGGCTCTCTTTTCTGTTCTCTTGTGGGGATTTCCTGAGACCACTTTGGATATCATCGCCTCTTGTGTTTGATTATTCGGTGGGATTCAAGATGTCGTGAGGCATCCTCTATCTGTCTAGGGCAGCACCTTATCCTCGACCTTTACCCCTGGGTACCATAGCCCCTGGACACAGCTGCTTACCAAAAATCATCATACTGCAGGTCAGAGACTACACCCTTGCTCCCATAAGTGCACATAATTGGTGGGTGTTTAGTCCCACATTTGATAACAGGGCCCATCGACTTAGGCATCTGGCCAGTGAGAGCAGGAGCAAAGTATAGCCATTTAGACTTCACACATTTAGTAATGAATGATGTTTCTCTTTTTATAAAAGAACTATGAAATGATGAGTTAAACTTCTTTTGTTTTATGTATTTGCAAAGACTGTGTGCATTTCAGTATGATTTCTCCATACATGACCACCATTTAACATAGATTCAGAATGCAGAATTACATTTAATCTCAAAATGGATCTTGAAAGCATCAAAACTCATGTTTCTAATCAGCCCTCTCGGGTTTTCTTGATTGGAATTTTTCTCTCAAGCCTCCAATTTTTGCCCAGAGTGCCTTTTTTCAGTTTTCACCCTGACGAGGCGCCCAATTTTAGCAAGGCCGCCTTTTTTTGATTTTCAACCCGCGGGGCATTTATTCTCTTCTTTTGATTTTTAGTCTTTAGCCATGGACCTTCTTGAGTCTGTTGATGTTGATCTGTTATCCGAGCTCATCTCCATTGCTGTCTGTTAGAATCGTTACTCCCTTGCATACCAATCTCTTAAGAACAAACCTCCTTATGTTGGCCTGAATTTACCTTGTATGTCCAGGATTCTTGGTTTTATTTGCCTGGAGACTGAATCTCCTCCTTTCCATCGAGTGTTTCTTGACCTTCTTTCCAAATGATCAAATAAGTCTTTTCTGATAGATTCGGTTGTGATAATAAGCCTGCGACCTGTTCTTGTCTAACATGTTCGAATGCTACAATTGCTTTGAGCCGTCTTGGCCAAGATCTCCTTGACATTCTTGTTAACACCCCCTACATCCCCATTAGCATTGAGGGAAATACAGAAAGGACTTGTGATGCTAAATGCCATACTTCTGGAGCATCTCCCTAGCCTTAGGCACAAACTGCACTCCGTTCTTGAACACAGTGTGGAGCGGGGGACCAAATTGACATATCAGATTCCTTTCGATGAACTTGCCCATACCCCAAGCGTCCACTTTCCTGAAGGACCCGGCTTCTATCTACTTAGTGAAATAGGCGATAGCAACCATGGTGGACCTATGTCCGCTGGAGGCCGTAGGGGGCACTTTCCCTAAGATATCTATTCCCCAATCTTGAGCAATCCGTATCCGTTGTAAGTCAACAGAACCCTTTTGGTCCTTTTCAATAGCCAAGAACAATGGCAAAGTACGGGTATGTTCAAATCAACGGGATTTGAACAAAACTTGCCCCCATATGACTGTCCCTTTCCCTATGTTAATGATCAATTTTTTTCTCTCTCTCTTTTTTTTATTTTTTTTTGTTTTTTTCTCTCTTTTTTTTTCGCTACCCAACAAGCTTCATCCAAATCCTGATAGTATACACATACGCGCACTCCTCTTCTTAACCATTGGGGATTTTGTTGATCCACCTAGTTGGGCATTGCACTTCAGTAAAAAAAATTTAGCCCTGGTTCTGCTTGTGGATTCCCCCTTTTAACCTTTCCTGTCCCTTCTAGCTTGAATCTTCTGAGTTTCTACTTAACTGGTTCATGATCAGGATACACTGGCATAGCATGTTCGGCGGCTTCATAATCATCTCCTGGCATGTCTTCATAGGCCCAGGCAAAGACTTTTTATTTCACTTTTTTTTCATTCTCTCAAATTTTAATCTCTCTTCAAGAGTCATAATAGATGCTATCAATATTTTCTTTGGGTTCTCCAAAGTTTCGAGATTAAATGAAATTGCATCATTTGAATCATTATTAAATATAAACGTGTCATGATTATGCATAGTGAAATCACAAAAAATATCACACAAATAAAAACATTCATTCCACTTCATAAAAATTAGAATTAAAATATCCTCATTAAGTAGTTCAAAAATAAAAAGAGCATCTAAATAGCTAACATCCTCCTTTTTTGCCAATACAGATGCTGTAGTCGACGGTCTATTATCACTTTCGGGAAACATTCTCCTCACCTCTCAACTCCTTATCAATTAAGTATAGAACTTGCCTTCTCAGAATTCGGCACCCATCAGTCTCATGCCCGGTGTGCTGATGGTAGGCACAATATAGATCTGCTCGATGATCGGGTCATCCCTAGCTTCTGGCAGGTTGGGCCGGCAGTGGCTATATTTTCCCCTTGCTAACAAAATGAGCGAGGTGCTTAGACAAGGGCTTTTCCAGTATGGCATAGCAACTTTAAGTTGTTCCGAAGGTTGGGGCCCTTATGGCTCTAAAGTTTTTTCCATCGCTACCCATGAGACTTGAGCTCCCATGTCTACCTTGTAGACATTAGGATCTGTGATCTGGTTATTGTCGATCAGATCCTGAATCTCATGCCTCAGCCTAGCACAATTATCCATCACATGGCCAGTGTGCTGGTGGTAGGCACAGTACTCATCTTCCTTATGCCCAGGCTGCCCCTAGGTCTTAGCCAACTTGGGAGGCATTGGCTGTAACATCCCCTTCTTCATCAGCCTTTTCAGGACCCAAGATAAAGGTTTACCCAAGTCAGAGTAGCGCCTTTGAGCCATCTCAATCATTGGTGCTTTCCCTATCCTTCGGGTACCACTGCTATTACTATAGTGACCAACTTCTAGACTTGCGGTGTCAACAATAGTCGTATCAAGAGGCGCCTTGGTAGTTGCAAGCTTGGACCTCACAATCTCTTCTTCCAAATTAGCTAGTTTTCTTTTGGTGTTTGAGGGACAGAGAAGGCTCATCAACTGTAAAGGCTCTGGTCCTTTTACTCTTCCCACTTGTACGATTAGTGAGTCGAGTGATGCCTTGCCCCTAGGCTCAAAAGTGGACGAAAATATTACAGCCGTCGTTGTATGATCCTTTTTTACCGTGGCAAGCTCAGCCTGGTTAAGGGTAGTTGCCATAAGTTGACCTTGAAGAATTAGAGCCATGGCATCCATCCTTTCTTTAATTGTGGCGAACAACCTCTTTTCAAGCTCCTCAAACCTTCTATCCATATCTTGGGTCATTAAGGCGCGAGCCTCTTCAATCTGTTGCGAGGGATCAACCATTTCTAACGCCCGTGGATATTCTGATAAAGAAGCTAGATCTCTACCAACCACTTCAAACTCTGTCTACTTTTCGGGCAACTACGGGGATCCCAAAACCTCCCAGGTAAATGGTCTATAGTGGCTGAAAAATACAAGGGGTCAGAATGATGCGTGGATGACATGTAATGCATGGTCGTGCTATGCAGATGGCCCTCGATGAGTGAAAGATTAATAGATTACAATGATACGATGCGATGCATGGAAAAAATTGTACATAGGATGATATGTACATGTGAAAAATAATACGCAAATAAAAGGATATACACACACAAAAATGAAATGCATATATGTTTTTTTATTATTAACATGCATGAATAACACACGATACATGAGCATACTGTACAGCATTCACAACCACATGCAAGCAGATAGATCCTTCCGACCTTATCACGCCCACACATGAGGTCGTGCGATTTCTTGCCTAGGTGGGCTTGATCCATGGATTAACGAGAAACCCGATGGACACGTATGGTGCACGGTGGAAAACCAACAGCATAACACTCTTAATTTAAAGCACATGCGCATGGGTTTTGGCCATTACATATTTGGACAATTCAATTAAATTAAGGTAAACCTACCAGTGTATGAAAGCCTTTCATAGAAGATCACTCAACATGCTTGATTTTATCCAATACAAAATGACTCACATCACAAGCACCGTATTAAGGAGCATTTCACCTAATGGAAGTTTCTATTTACCGTTATATGAGCCTTGATCAAGGTGGTGATACTTTAGATCTACCCAAGCATGGTTCCTACCGATGGGTCTAGCTCGTCAAGAGCGTAGCGACCGATCGGGTCTCCATTTGATATACCTTTAATAGTACAAGGCTTTGGCTGGTGATTATCCCTAATACTTCCCTACAATGAGTGAAAGTAGGGTCGTATTTTGGAAATGCGCCGGGGTAAGATAGGGGACCAACTAACATAATTCTAAGGCTCTAAAATGCAATGCAAATTTTGAAAAGTGATAGAATTTCAAGTTTTAAAAACTCAATTATACATTTTAACCAAAACACTTTCAGAGCAAAGTCACAAACAGTCCTCAGTGGAGTCGCCACTATGACTCGCGCCGAACCTAGCAAAGGCCCTCTTTAAACCCTCCTTTAGGGCTCGAGGGATTGGTTCGCATCTTTTTGATCTTGGGTGCCATGAGACATCTTGGACGCCTCCTTCCCAATAGAACATTAGAAAGGATCATCTAGCCTCACGGCGCCTTTAGACACCTTTAAGGTATTTTGGAGTCGCTACCCAATTTACAAGAAATTGGAAAAAGTTTCTAACCTCTTATCGGTCTAGACCAGAGATTGGCGTCCGGAACTTCACTCTTATTTATGCTTTGGTTAATTATAAATGAGTTTTTAACTTCCTAGAATTCTATCTCTTGTCTCACACGGTTTATGCATGTAATTAAAGCGCACTAAGAGTACTCAAAAGCAATAAAGGAAAGCAATAAATAAAGCAATAAAGGAAAGCAGTAAACACGCCAAGCACACAATTACAAGGGAAATTGGGGCGGAATACAACCCCAATAAAAGAAGATTAAAAATGTAAATTGGGATGGAATAAAATCCCAAATGAAATTTAAATAATGTTGCCCCAAAATTAATTACAAAGGCCCAAAAAATAATACATAAATTTAAAACGAACAAATAAAGTCAAACATAGGAAAAACATACATAAATCGGGACATTTGTTTGGTTTAGGAACATTGGTTCCTTCATACTTACTTTAAAAAGGGATCGAAGAGTTATTGGGTTGTTGGCTTGAAAAATCGGGATGAGTGATCCCATTTTTGGAAAAAATTAACTCTTCATTTTATTATGACATTTTACATTCCTTGGCTAAAACGAGGGACATTGGTCCCAATTTTATTAGTGAAAATTCCAATTTGATTATAAAAATATTTTTGTGATTTTTTATTTCACGCGTGCATAAGTAAATATTTATTTACAAATAAACACAATACGAAGAGGAGGAAAAGGAAAGGTCTCACCAAACGACGCGATTTCCTACGCATGTGACCCCTCCGGGTGGTCACGAGAATGCCCACATAATGTAAATCATGTTTAATCTCAGACAAAAAAATAATATTAAAACATTAGTAATAATTCTTAAAGATTAAACAACTAAAGACAGCATAAATATATGACACAATAATAAATAATGGTGGTAACAATAATAACAATAATAATAATAATAATAATAATAATAATAACAATAATAATAAAATCATAATGGCAAATAATAATGACACACAATATACATAGAGCAATAATACTAATAATATTAACAATAATAATACCACAAAATAATAATAATAATAATAATAATAATAATAATAATAATAATAATAATAATGATGATGATGATGATGATGATGATGGCAACCACATTAACAGCAAACATAAAACATATTAGTAATGGTAACAATAATAAGAAGAGCAACAATGTAATGACCAAACAGACTAGTGCATTCACAATAATAATAATAAAAATAATATATAATAATCATAAAAATAAGAGTATTGATAGTGGTATCAGGACACCAATAATAATAATAATAATAACACAACACAACAAAAATAATAACAATAATAATGGTGATATAAAATGAACATGAAGTAATGACACTAATAACAATAACACAAAATAATAATAATAATAATAATAATAATAATAATAATAATAATAATAATGACAATAATACTAATAACAATAATAATAGTAGTATAGTAACCATGGCTTAATGATAATATTAATAATAATAATAATAATAATAGTAGTAGTAGTAGTAGATGCATGATAGTAATAATAATAATAATAATAATAATAATAATAATAATAATAATAATAATAATAATAATAATGGCAAATGCATGATAACCACAACAGTATCAAGTTAATAATAAAAACAATAGCAATAGGAATCACGGAGGAGTCAAATTAAAACAACAAATAACAAATCAACAATAATAATAATCACATTAAAAATGCTAGAAATAAATGATGGACATGATAATAATAGCATGAAAATAATAATAATAATAACAATAAATGATATATAAAAATAAATAAGAACGGGTCCAATAATATTTTACCCTCAGAATTTATAGATTGGAAATAGGATGTCTCAATCCGTTTTCTTTGTCAATTTTTGTGGTGATAAACACAAGAATATCTTAAGAAAAATCTAAATTTCTTGAAATTTTATAAAAATAATTTTAGAGGAATGACCCAAGACAAAGGAAATTGATTTTCCTTATTTAAATAAAATCCCGGATGAAAAATATTTTGGAGAAAAAAAAAGAAGAAGAAAAAAGCTAGACTTTTAAAAAAATATGAATATTTTCTTTTCTTTTCAAAACTTTCGGCTGCTCTTTTCTTGAGAGAAAAATGTTTCTCTCTTCTTCTAAAAAAGCCGCCTCCCATTGAAATGAAAACCAAATCCCTTTTGTTTTCCCTATCTTGCCCCACAATGGGAAGAGACAAAAAGTCTTTTAATTTTCGTTACCCAAAAATTGCACAAAAATGTGAAAATCACCGAAAAAAATGGACTGCAAATGACCAGAAAACACAGACCGCGCAGAGGGGCAAAATGCCCGCGTGAAAACCCTGCGACGCTCGCCACACTGGGAGCACGTCACGCTAGGCGAGGCCGCCCCATGGGGCGCGCGCGCCCGCAGGTGCACTCCGCCCCCTCGCGGGCGCGGCCCGCACGCGTGGCATGCGAAAAAAAGTAAAAATAAAATAATAAAAAAAGAAAAGGAATAAAAATAAAAATAAAAATAAATAGGAATAAGTGTAAAGATGTAAATTTTTGAATTAAAATTTTTAGAGGAACAAAGGGGATTTTCGACAAAGAAAATATCATTTTTGACACCTTTGCTTGTGGCAAGTATCATTTTCATCATCGGATAATCTTGATCTTGGACCGCCTCGGGACCCGGTGTCTACACATTTGATATATTAAATTGAGACCCAACAGGTCGTTACGCTCGTGATGAGCTAGACCCGTTGGCAGGGACCATGCTTTGGTAGCCCTAAAGTATCACCACCCTAACCAAAGCTCATGTAATGAAAGTAGATACTTCCCCTATGTGGTATGAACCATAATACCTTGCTTGCTGTATGGATCATTATGTATTGGACAAACCCAAATAGATTGATTGGTCACCTAATTAAAGGCTTTCATACCCTAATAAGCCCATGTCGATTTATTCGGACTGCCTAAATACACAATGATCAAAACCCATACGTATGCACATTAGTTAAGAGAGGTTATGCTGCCGGTTTTCCACCGTGCACCATATGCGTCGATTGGGTTCCCTGGTGACCCATGGGCCAAGCCCACCTAGGAAAGAGATCGCACAACCTCGTGTGTGGGGGTGATAAGGTTGGATGGATCTACTTGCTTGCATGTGGTTGTGGATGTTGCATTGTATATTCATGCATTATGTGTCATTCATGTACATAAAAACATGAAAAACATGTACATTTCATTTCGTGTGTACATTTTATTCTGTGCATATGATTTTCACATGTATAAGTCGTCTTGAGCATAGGTTTATTCCATGCATAACATGCATCATTCTAACCCTTCAACTTTTCAGCCACTGTAGACCATTTGCTTAGGTGGTTTAGGGATCCCGATAGTTGTTTAAAGAGCGATCAAAGTTTAGGTTTGCTGACAAAGATTTAGCACCCTTACCAGAGCATCTGAAGGCATTAGAAATAGTTGATCCTTCGCAACAGACTGAAGAGACTCGTGCCCTAATTGCCCAAGAGATGGACATAAGGTTCAACGAACTTGAAAAGAGGCTCTTGGCCATGATTAAGGAAATGATGGATGCCCTGGCACTCGTTCTTCAAGTCCAGCTGTAGACACCGGGTCCCGAGGCAGTCCAAAATCAGGATTATCCGATAATGAAAATGATACTTGCTCACAGGTAAAGGTGTCAAAAATGGTATTTTCCTTGTTGAGAATCTTCTTTTTCTTCAGAATTTTTGTTCGGGAAAAAATCTTTATTTTTATTTTTATTTTTATTTTTATTTTTATTTTTATTTTTATTTTTATTTTTATTTTTATTTTTATTTGTTTTATTTTTTTATTTTTTTTTATTTTGTGTCAGGGTCTTCGGTGCCCCGTGCGACGTGCATGGAGCGCGGCGCCTATGTGCGAGCTTGCACGATGCCGCACGTCGCGTGCGACCTTCAGCACAAGGTCGTGACACGCGCGCTCACATGCAGCCCCCAGGGCTCATGCCGCAGCGCTCGCATGTGAGCATGCAGTGTAACGACCCAAAAAGGGCCTAGTCGGAATTCGCATGCTAAGCCAGAAAATTAAGGGTATTTTAGTAATTTGTGCATGAGAAAATTTGGATAATAAGGACTTAATTGCAAAATTAATTAATTATGTTAAGTAAAGAAATTATCTAGTGAGTTAAGTATTTGGTAACAAGGATTTAAAGTATCTATTTACGAATTTATCTAGTGTGTGTTGTGTATGGTGCCAAGTATAGAGAAGTCAAAGATGGATCTTGGGTCCAATAGGATTATGCCAAGTGGATTAGGTTGGTGAGGGCATTTATTGTGAAGTGAGTGAAGGAGAGAGGGAAGCAAGAAAAGCATTTGCTTCTTGTTTACGTTTCACGTTTCCCTCTCCTCCTTCTTCATCTTCCTTTCTTTCTTGCTCTCTCTTGCTTTGCCCTAACGTGATTCTTCAAGTTTGAGTGGATTCTTCTAAGTTTTAGGAGCTGGATTTTGAAGAGGTAAGTGCTTGGGTTTGAATTGGTCTTTTCTTCATCTTCTTCTTCTTTATTTTCTGGTTTTGGTTGAGTAAATGTTTGGTTTTACTCAAGTTGAGCTGGGTTTTATGCAAGAAACGGAGGAGAGAAGGAAGAACAAGGGAAAGGAAAAAGTGGGATTTCTGAATGAATTGGATTGAAGCTTCTTTTGTCAAGTTTGGAAGTTAATTGCCATATTCTCTTTGGATTATGTATGCATTGTGTCTTTATGTTCTGGAAAATTTTGAGTGTTGAGTATGTGTAAGTGTATGTGTATACTTGAGTAGTGAACTTGGGTTTACCTATAGTGTTATGAAGATGAATTGCATGTAATATTGAAGTGAATGTGTATGGTCTTTACTTGAATTTCTGAGTTAGGGTATATAGTAATTTAAATGTTTTTGTGGTTTAACTCGTTAGTTGAGTGTAATTCTTGTTAATAATTGGTGTATGATGTCTATAATTTAATTATAACATGTGTTGGTATGCATATGAGTGTTGAGGTAAGAGTTTTGCATGTTAGAGTGTTGTGGTCACGTGTGGGTTTTGGAAAACAACGCAGTGAAGTGCCATTGTTGGGGGGGGGGGGGGGGGGACGAGGGAAAGGAAAAAGTGGGATTTCTGAAGGAATTGGATTGAAGCTTCTTTTGTCAGGTTTGGGAGTTAATTGCCCTATTCTCTTTGGATTATGTATGTATTGTGTCTTTATGTTCTGGAAAATTTTGAGTGTTGAGTATGTGTAAGTGTATGTGTATACTTGAGTAGTGAACTTGCGTTTACCTATAGTGTTATGAAGATGAATTGCATGTAATATTGAAGTGAATGCGTATGGTCTTTACTGAATTTCTGAGTTAGGGTATATAGTAATTTAAATGTTTTTTTGGTTTAACTCGTTAGTTGAGTGTAATTCTTGTTAATAATTAGTGTATGATGTCTATAATTTAATTATAACATGTGTTGGTATGCATATGAGTGTTGAGGTAAGAGTTTTGCATGTTAGAGTGTTGTGGTCACGTGTGGGTTTTGGAAAACAATGCAGTGAAGTGCCATTGTTGGGGGGGGGGGGGGGGGGAGGGGATCCTCGACTCTATCGCGAGCGCAATGCATGTCGCGATAGCGACAGAGCCGGGCATTTCCTTCTTCCCGCGTTGCGCTAGATTTTCTGTTAGAGGAGGGTTTTGTCCGAGTAGTGTAGGCCAACACGACTCGGCAGGGGGTAGTGGGCTTGTGCACAAATCGTACATCAAGGCACGACTCGTGCCAAGCAAGTGTGGCCAGCACGAGTCGTGCACCATAGCACGACTCGTGTCAGCTTGTGTTGTCGTCGCAAGTCGTGCATCGCGACACATCTCACGATAGCCTCCATCTGTTTGTCACGAATCGTGCTTCTCGACACAACTCGTGACAACTCCCCTAGCCCGTGGCTCTTAGCGGCTACTGTCGCGAGCGCGACAGTGAGCCTTTCCTGCCTGATTCTGTTTTGCCTAAATGATTTTCTTCTCCTTCTTTGCATGACTTTTTCGCACTGTGTAAGTTATGTTTTGTATTTTTATACAAGTGTATTGAGGTTCTTGAGTTGTGCTAATAATTAGTGACATGCTCGTGTTGGACTTTGGCTTTTGACATTGTCTAGTGATAAATGTTTAGAGTGAGTGATTTAAGCCTGAAGTGTCAAAGTAGTGGATAGATAAGCATGCTTATAAAGTGATAGTGAGTGCAGCGGCCAGTGTTGGCCCCGCTACAGGTCTAGTGATTACGGTTGACCTCCGTTAAGGTCTTAGTGAAAATGTTTTGAGACTTCTGTCTCCAGTGCTACCTTCGGGTAATAAATATTTTGAGGCTTCGGTCTCCAGTGTAATGTTCCCATATCCACCACCACTGAAATTCAGGCTATGGTTTAATGTGTTTGGCATTTTGTTTAGTGAAGTGTTTTAATCATTGAGTGATTCCAATATTGCATTTGCTCTACGCTTGCTGTTTTAAGTTCTGTTTACTTATAGTGGTTATGACTTATGTATCTCTGCTTATTCTATTTAGTGAATTCAGTCTGTGATGCTTATTTACATGTATAATTGTATGATATTATTGTATAGTGTTCTATTATCTTTTTTTCTCCCCACTAAGCATTATCGCTTAGCACGGGTTATTTTCCCGTGTAGGTGGCAAGTTTTGTTCTGCTCGAGTTGCGCATCTGCAGGGTTGGCCACTAGGAGTAGAGTCTTGTTTTATTTTGTACTCCTCTTGTATTCTTTTTGTATATGTATTCTTTTGATTAGTTGCATATGTAATATTTTTGTTCGGGATCCTTATGTAACTCTAAATGATGTATATATTATATTTTATATTTTAAATTTAATGTTAAGGTTATGAGTTTTATTATTGTTATTGTATGCTTTTACTGTCGCGTATGTATGTTTTTGAGTGATTGTCTCGGTAACGCTCCGGTGTCCTTCCAACGGGGGTATCGGGGTGTTACATGCAGCCTCCGAGCTGCATGCCGCGGCGCATGAGGCCGTATGCCGCAGCCCCCGTATGCGGGCATACGACCTCCTGGCCGCATGCCGCGGTGCTCGCATGCGGCCTCATGCGGGCATGCGGCCCCCAGGGTGCATGCCGCAGCGCCTTCACGCGGGCATGCGGCCTCCTGGCCGCATGGTGCGCGAGCTGCGGCCTCCGTGCTGCGAGTTTTTTTTCCTACCCTGTGCTGTCGCTTTCCACCTGCCAGATTGGTCAAATTTCAGGACTGGAAAGTCAGATTTCAGACTGTTTGTTTCATGTTTTTTTGTTCTCTTTGAAAATGAGATTAAAAGGATGTTTTGTCTCTTTCTATTTTGGGAAGACAGGATAGGTAAATTGAAGACTCTGTCTTCATTTAGAGGGGGCTGACTTTCAAGAAAATAGGGTCTTCTCTCTAGTAAAAAGGCAGACGAGAGGATTCTAAAGGAAAAAATTTCTTAGAATTTCAATATTCAGTTTTTTCTTCTTTCTTTCTAAAATATTTCACTCTTGGTTTGGTTTGAGCAATGAAAATTAATTTCCTTTGCTTGATCATTCCATCAAAATTATTTTCTTGAGTTTTATAGTTGTTTAAAAACTTAGATTTTCTCAAGCTTTTTGTCTTTATTACCGCAAAAATCGATAAGGAGGACCGATCAAGACACCATTTCTCCGATCCATAAACTCTGAGGGTAAACATTTTTGGATCCCCTTTTTTATCACTCCATTTCCTAATTTTTGTCATCATAAATATTAAGATTTCATTATTATTGCATGTCATAATATCTTGATTATTTTTTGTTATTGCCATTATTCTCATATTGTTGATGAGTATGCCCCTGTGACCGTTTTTTTCTTCATGGCAATTACTTTCTTCACAATTTTGTCAATGTGATTTCCGTTGCCATTATTCTTATTATTATTACTATTATTATTATCATTGCATTACAATTGTCATCATCCTTATTATTATTATTATTATTATTATTATTATTATTATTATTATTATTATTATTATTATTATTATTATTATTATTATTATTATTTTATCATTGCTATTATATTATTATTTTTATTGTTGTTATTATTTTTTGCATCGTTAGGGTTATTATATCCTTACATAATTAATTTGTCTTTATTCTTTATCTTGTCTTTATATTTATTTGTTTAATTTAAGAATTGTTACTAACATTTTTAATGTTATTTCTTGTGTGGGGTTTAAATGTGATTTGCCTTGTGTGAGCGTTCCCGTGACCACATGGAGGGGTCACGACGCGTAAGAAACCTTCTCTCGATGAGACCTTTTCTATACCCTTTTTGTATTTATGTTTGCTTGTAAAATAAAATATTTTATTTTATGCACATGTAAGATAAAAAATCACAAAAATATTTTCATAATTAAATTGGGATTTTTATTAATAGAACGGGACCAACGTCGCTCACTTTAGCCAAGGAATGTAAAATGTCACGATCAAAACGAAGAGTTAAATTTTCTTAAAAATGGGATCACTCATCCCGATTTTTCAAACCAACAATCGAACAGCTCTTCGATCCCTTTTTAAGTGAGCGTGAAGGAACCAATGTTCTTAACCCAAATGAATATCCCGATTTATGTATGTCATTTTTTCTATGTTTGATTTTGTTTGTTTGTTTTAAATTTACGTTCATATACTTTGTGGGGCCTTGTACTTAATTATTTTTGGGGCAATGTTATTTAGCTCTCATTTGGGATTGTATTATGCCCTAATTTTCACTTTAATTTCATTTGGCTCTGGTTCATTTGGGATTGTATTATGTCCAAATTTCTCTTGTAAATTGTGTGCTTGGCGTGTTTACTGTTTTTCTTTACCGCTTTATTTTATCGCTTTCTTTATAGTTTTCATTTATTGCTTTCTCAATGCTTGCAATGCACTCTTAAATTAAATGCATTAATTGCATGAGAGGAGAGATAGAATTTTATGAATTTAAAAACTCGTTTATAATTAACTAAGACATAAATAAGAGTGAAGTTTCGAACACCATCTCTGGTTTAGACCGTAGAGGTTAGATGACCTTTCCCAATTTCTCATAAATTGGGTGGCGACTCCAAAATACCTCAAAGGCACCTAAAGGTACAATGATGCTAGATAAACTCCCCAATGTTCTATTGGATAGGGATTCCAAGATGTCTCATGACACCCAAAATCAAAAGATGCGAACCAATCCCTCGAGCCCTAAAAGTGGGTCTCGCCCTATGAGGGCCTTTGCTAGGTTCGGCGCGCGTCACAGTGGCGACTCCCCTGGGGATTTCGTGACTTTGCTCTGAAAGTGTCTTGGTTAAAGTATATAATTGGGTTTTTAAAACTTAAAATTCTACCTCTTTTCAAAAATTGCATTGGATCATTTTAGAGCCTTAGAATTACGCTAGTTTGGTCCCTTATTTTACCCCGGTGCATTCCCAAAGCATAACCCTACTTTCACTCATTGTAGAGAAGTATCAAGGATAATCACCAGCCCAAGCCTAGTACCTCGCGGTATATCAAATGGAGACCTAATTGGTCACTAAGCTCGTGATGAGCTAGACCTATTGGCAGGGACCATGCTAGCCTAAAAGTATCACCACCCTTGACCAAAACTCATATAATGGAAAATAGAAACTTCCACTAGGTGACATGCTCCTTAATACGATGCTTGTGATGTGGGCGGTTATGTATTAGACAAAATTTTACAAATTGAGTGATTTTCTATCAAAGGCTTTCATACCTCAATAGGCCCATCTTAATGAGATTGAATTGTCCAAATACATAGTGGCCAAAACTCATACGAATGCACATTAGATAAGAGGTCTTATGCTACCGATTTTTCGCCGTGCACTTTGCGCGTTTATAGGGTCTCCTGTTGACCCATGGACTAATCCCACCTAGGAAAGAGACCGCACTACCTCGTGTGTGGGAGAGATAAGGTTGGAAGGATCTGTCTACTTGCATGTGATTGTGGATGCTGCACCAATACGACCATGCATCTTTAATGCCATTCATGCATCACGCTAACAAATTGAGTTTTACAGCCATCATAGATTCATTCAAGTGGTCTAGGGATCCTAGTGGAAGGTTGATCAGGAATCCAGTAGCTGAGCTGCCGGGTTTAGCGCTTACATCGGGTTTAAATTGGGATAAGAATTCAGACTCTTATTCGGAACAATCCTCTGGGTCAATAATGGCAGACTTACTGCAAGACACGGGTGCTCTGACAATGCAAGATTTGGACAAAAGGTTTAAGGACTTTGAAAGGAAGATGCTAGCCATGATGGGGAACCTTGTCGCTCATATGGCACCAAACGCTAGACAACCGTCTGTAGCTCCGCCTGTGGAGCAAACTGAAATGCCTGTTGTGGGGGAGACTCCCATAGCAACTGCTACTGTGCAATAACCAATTGGAGAGCTTAGAGCAGCGGCGCCAGTTGAACAGAGAAGGGCGAGGTTTCGGATCCGAGGGATGATTTCATAGAGGATGAAGAGGATGAGCCGATAATCCCTCAAGCTGTGAGGTGTAAAGTCCCTAAGTTGAGGATGATGTGGTGAGGAAAATGGAAGAAAAGATTGAGGCTATCACACGCCTACTGTCAACTGGGAAGGGGATCAGCCCCGAAGATGTAGATCTGGATGAGGAAGAGCTGCTGCCCCAGAGGTTCAAGATGCCGGATTTACAGAAATTCAACGGCACCTCGGACCCTTCGGCACACATCAAGCAGTACGCCCTAATCATAAAGGGCACAGGGCTTACAAAGAAACAAAAGGTGGAGTACTTCTGCCTTAGTCTGATGGGGCTAACAATCGATTGGTACCACGGGTTGGATAGGACATCAAAGGAAGATTGGGATCTACTGACGGGGGAGTTTATGAAGCAGTACGACTGTAGTACCCAAATGGAAGTGACGCTGAAAGACCTTGAGTTGCTGCAGCAGAAGTCCGATGAGTCTTTCCATGATTACCTTACTCGATGGAAGAATCGAGTTATGGAGATGAAGAGGAAACTCGACACCACGGATCAAATCAGACTGTTTATCAGGAACGCGAGCCTGTGTTTGAGGGAAGGGCTTAAGATAAAAGGGCTTGAGGATTAGGAATCCTTGAAAGATATCACCATAGAAGCCAAAGAAGAATATATGGCAAGGAAGGCCAGCAATGATAATTTCACTCAGAAGAACTATGGGCCTCAAGGAGGAGGAAAGTTGGGTGGCGCCGAAAGCAGCAGTAATAAAGTGGGCAAGACAGCAGAAGTTTCAGCCACTAATGCGAGCCAGAGACAATACTCAAATTTGGGAAGGTCGTTATCTTGGGTTTTAGAGAGACTGGTGAAAGAAGGAAAGCTTCAGCCATTGCCAGCCAGGCCGGCTAAGAATCATGGCCAGCCAAACCATAGGGGGGATCAATATTGTGCTTTTCACTAGCACACCGGCCATTTCACTGACTACTGCAGAACTTTGAGGGATAGAGTCCAAGACCTTATCGACAGTAAATAGATTTTTGACCCCGAGAAGAGGGAAAAGAAAAAGAAGGCTGGGTATAATGTTGTTCCTCTGCCCGTTTTTATGATAGGTTCTAACCTGCCGGAGTGGTATGTGCTAAGGGACCTATATGGCAATGACTATGTGGCTGTTATTCGTCCCGAGCAGGGGGTTGGTGAAGAGGAACCTCAAGTTGGCATGATAAAGTGCTGGGATTCAACTAGTGAAAGCAAGGCCGAAGAAGTCAAAGAGCCAGAGGATTTGTGGAACTCTGGGGATGAAGAGGAGGTACAAGAGGTGCAAGCTGTGACCCGGACCGGCAGGGTGATTCCAGAGGTAGAGAGACATCAAGATCCAGCGCCTATATCTACAGGAAAGGAGCTCTAGGAGGATGGGTTAATGAAACAGCTGAAGAAAACAGCAGCTCAGATATCCATTTGGGATTTGCTGAGGCAATCTCCATCACATAGGTAGAAGTTAGTAGAAGCCTTATGTGAGTCCACCGTTGCCACCACTATTTCACCATCTGAGTTACTGGATTTAGTTAAAGGGAGCTCAGGAGAAAATTTGGTTTATTCTGATGCAGATTTACCACCTAAGGGCCACAAACACAATCGCCTATTATACATCAAGGCACAAATCAATAGCAAGCATACCGCCTGTGTGATGGTTGATGACGGCTCTTCCATAAATGTATGCCCTTTGGTGGTACTTTCGGCTTTTGGTTTGAATGAAAACATGTTGAACAGATCTAACCTGACCATCACCGCTTATGACAATTCAACGAGGCAAGCTGCCGAGACTTTCAAGGCACAAGTGATAACCGGGCCGGTTGAGACAGAAACTAAATTTGTTGTCCTGCCTATCCCAGCCAACTTCGCGGTGCTACTAGGAAGGCCCTGGTTTTATAAGCTTGGAGGCGTTTCATCTACCCTCCACCAAATGATCAAGATCCCCTATAAGGACCAAGTTGTGACAGTTAAGGCAGCCAGCGATAATCAAGTGTCGGTATTCGGGATTTCCAATCATTACTGGGTTCCATGTGGCTGTGGTGAATAAAGAGGATTGTTTAGTAGAGAGCCCTCATGTTGTCAACATGATGAAGAGAATGAACTTCCTCACGGGGGCCGGTTTGGGCAAAAATTCACAAGGGCCTCAGGCACCTATCACTATGAGAGGGCAAAAGGATAGAAGAGGTTTGGGTTATGCCGCTAAAACCAAGAGGAATAAGCTTGTGAAGAAGCCTGCAAAAATCTCACATATTTTAGAGAGTTTCATGCCAGCTGCATCAGCATGTGCTTATTGTGAAGAAGCCGAGCCACAGTAGATTGGTGGCAAGATCACCCCGGGTTTTGAGATCTTCAATGATGTTTATGACTGGTCCGACGGAATGGTCAGATCAGTAGAAGGTTTTTAGGATGAAGAGATCCTTAACCAAAGCTTGGCTTGGGATCGAGAAGTTCCAAAAGAGATCCTCACTGACAGTCTGCTATCCACCCGGTTGAAAGGCAAAGAAAAAGTAGAAGTTGAGGCGGCAGTACCAGAATTGGAGAACCTAAATCGACTTTAGCACTAGCATCAGTAGAAGATGTTAATGATAGCTTTTCTGATGTACTCTTTATCCCTGAACTATTTGACAATTATGCTTATAATTCTGAGTTTGTTAATGAGATTAATGGCTTTGCTTACTTGTGCGATGTTTCTCATGATTTCATTATGCATGATCACGAACATAAATCATTCATATTTGACATTAACTCAACTAATACTACCTCATTTAATCTCGGGACTTTGGAAAACCCAAAGGAAATCTTGATAGCATCCTATGTAACTCTTGAAAAAGAGGTTAAAATTTGAGAGAATTTTGAAAAAATATGAAAATTCTTTGCCTGGACCTATGAAGACATGCCGGGAATTGATCAAGAAGTTGCTGAACATGCCATTCCAACCTATCCAGAATGCAAGCCAGTCAAATAAGAGCTCAAAAGGCTAAGACCGGAGTGGGCAAAAAAGGTAAAAGAAGAGGTGCACAAGCAGATTGAAGCCAAGTTCTTGGTAGAGGTTCAGTACCCAACATGGTTAGCTAATGTTGTTCTCATAGCCAAAAAGGATGGAAAGGTTCGAGTATGTGTCGACTACCGGGACCTGAATAAGGCTTGCCTGAAAATGACTTTCCTTTGCCCCATATTGATGTACTAGTAGATAGTGCAGCTGCTTGCATGATCTACAGTTTTGTGGATGGGTATGCAGGGTACAACCAAATCCTCAATAAGATCGTGGATCGAATTAAGATAGCCTTCATCACTGAATAGGGTATGTTCGCTTATAGGGTCATGCCTTTTGGATTAAAAAACGCAGGAGCAACGTACCAAAGGATGGCTACTAAAATCATTGATGACTTGATCCACAAAGAGGTGGAAGTGTACGTCGATGATATGATGATCAAGTCGGCCACCCAAGAGGGGAATTTCAAGGCCTTGGAGAAATTCTTTCAGAGGATTGACAAGTATAACCTTTGCCTCAACCCCAAGAAATGCATTTTCAGAGTCACCTCGGGTAAGCTGTTAGGCCATGTGGTGAGTCAAAGGTTAATTGAAGTGGATCCCGACAAGGTCAGGGCAATCCGAGAGATGCCAACACATCGGAAGGAAAAAGAAGTCAGGAGTTTCTTAGGCAAACTGCAGTACATCAGCGGGTTCATTTCCAAGCTTGCTTCGATATGCGAACCGATTTTTAAACTCCTCAAGAAGAATCAGCCAGTCTGGTGGAACGATGATTGCCAGAAAGCTTTTGATGTTATTAAGGAGTACCTCCTAAGCCCCCCAGTTCTACGGCCGCTGCGGCCTGTCAAACCATTAATCCTTTACCTAGCAATAGAGGAGAATTCTGTAGTTGCTATGATGGCCCAGGAAGATGAATTTGGGGTTGAATTTGCGGTTTACTATCTCAGTAAGAAATTCCTTCCTTATGAGGCCAAGTATGTTGAAGTGGAAAAGATCTATTTGGCAGTAATCTGGGCTTCAAAGAAACTGAGACATTACTTCCCTTCTTACAAAGTGCAAGCGGTCGCCAAACAAAACCCTCTTCGGTACCTTCAGGAGGCACCCTCCTTGCTAGGAAAAATGGGGAGGTGGCTGATATTACTACAAGAATTTGATGTGGAGTACATCACCAGAAAGACCATTAAGTGTTGGGCAATTGCAGAGTTCCTAGCCGACCATTCGGTGGAAGGTGACCAATTTGAGTATGAATTCCCAGATGAGGACGTGGCAGCCATCACAGTGCAGAAGTGGCAGATGTGCTTCGATGGAGCAGTGAATAGAAAAAATGCTGAAGCAGGAGTGATTTTAGTAACCCGAGAGGGTGAGAAGCTCCCCTTAGCTAAGAAATTGAGATATAGAGCCACCAATAACAAAGCTGAGTACAAAGCCTGCATCTTCGGGTTGGAAGCACTCTCAGCCGTGGGGGAAAAAGTAGTAGGAGACTCATCCTTGGTAATCTACCAGGTTAGGGGTGAATGGTCTATCAAGGAAGAATGACTGTTACCATATATAAGGGGCTTGAAGGAATTAAGTGGTCAATTTAAAATCTGCACTTTTAACTATGTGCCCCGAGATGAGAACCAATTAGCGGATGCCCTAGCCACTCTGGTGTCTATGTGGGATAACCCAAAAGGTATAGCCATGAAGCCTGTACTCATTTCTAGTTTAGACAAGCCATACTTTGAAACTGAGCAGGTCGGGGATGTTGAGGCTAATGACGGAAGGCCATAGTACTACGATGTCCAGAATTATTTGGAAAAGTCAGTATTCCCAGAAGAGACCACTGAAAAGGACCAAAGGATGATTCGTAAACTGTTCACCCAGTTCATCAGTGTAGATGGTCTGTTGTACAAGAGGCAAGCTGATGGCATACAGCTAAGGTGCTTAGATGAGAAGGAAGCCAAGAGTGTTATGGAGGGAACCCATGCAGGGGTCTGTGGAGCCTATATGAATGGACTAGCTCTGGCAAAGAAAATCATGCGACAGGGGTTCTTCTGGCTGATAATGGACACAGATTGTTCTAAATATGTGAAGCAGTGTCAACTATGCCAGCAATATGCCAATCTAAGACACTTGCCAGTTTCAGAGTTGTGCAACCTTACATCTCCATGGCCATTCGTAGCTTGGGGGATTGACATCATAGGGGAAATACATCCCACAGCCTCTAACGGGCATAGATTTATCATAGTCGCTATTGATTACTTCACTAAGTGGGTAGAGGCTGAATCCTTCAAGAAGCTGGGTGCTCGAGAAATGGCTAGATTCATTGAACAACATCTGATTTATATATACGGGCTCCTGCATCATATCGTGTCAGATAATGGGGTGCAGTTCCAAGCTGAGACCAAGCAGATGCTCAAGAGGTATGCCATCCAACACCATAAATATAACACCCCCTACCCATACGTAGGTGTACCCATCCTCAAGGAGTGAGAAGCCGTATGAGCCGGGTGTGTCACCAAGCAGATAAAGATACAAAGCATACATTTATACATAATAACCATACATCATTATGGGGAAATTAAAACCTTCATAAGCATCAGTATGATCAATCATTACAATAGCAAAATTCGTTACAATAATGTTCGGATCAAAAGCCAGAATAAAATAATTACATATCCCAAAAGTATATAAATGCGGAAGTTTTACAAAATAATGGTATACAGAGAGTTCCGATACAAAAGAATCGACATGCCATCAAAAATAAAGCCCTAACACTAATCCCTCTGTGTTGGCTTGACTGGCGACGACTCTCCCAAAAGAACACCATCCTCCGCACCTGCACGGATAAGACACCATGCTAAGCAATAAACGCTTAGTGGGAAAACACACAAGTAGTATGGACGGCCATTCACAATGGTCGTCAAAGCATAACACATTCACAATGGTAAATGCAGATAATCATATCAAGTAAATATACATTCTTGCATATAAAAGCCATACTTCCGATAACATAAGCTCACATCCATATTAACATTCATAGTTACATTAACTAATCATTTATCTCATTATCATACTCATTCGAATATCACATTCGTATAATCACATTGGAGCAAACTAAAGCAAACAGAACACCTGCTAACTCACAATAGTGGATAATGAGTATACGGACAGTACCTTACGGGTACGAATCAAATACTAACAGTACCTTACGGGTATGAATCGAAAACCATTTTACTTTATCAATTACAAAACATTTTACTGAGGGGACCTTAAACAAGATCCAAATACTGAGGGGTTCGCGAGGAACCAAATGGGGACCTGATTAGGGTCCAAACGAAACTGAGGCTGCAGCTTAAGACTCTATTAGGCATGCCTAACTATCCACTTACTTGACTCTAGCAGGTTATGCATCATTCAAAACATGTTTCCAAGAGTAATACATAATTATACTCACATTTATATCAATGAATCATAAATAAGACATGCATAACCCAATATCATTCAACAACTTATAACATGCAATATCGTATACATTACTTATTATTTGGCTAAGTTAAAAGACCCATTATATCATTTGCACATTAAAAACACATACATGAGGACTAAAGAACGCAAAACAGAAGAAAAATGATTGAAAAAGGACCCAAATACGTTTGATAAAAACAGAAGGGACAGGAGCTAGAGGGGCACGAGTCGTGCTGAGGAGCATGATTCGTGCTCCTGGAGACTTGAGGGGCACGAGTCGTGCTGAGGAGCATGACTCGTGCTGAGTCCCTCAGGTATGAGCACGGGTTGTGCTCTTCGAGCACTACTCGTGCTCATGCTCCCTGCCAGAGCACGTCTCGTGTTCTAGAACATGACTCGTGCTCTGGCTCTCTCACTACTCCCTCCAAGGCGTACAAGAGAAGAAAAAGAGGAAGAAATACTCACCAGATGGACACGACTCACACGCCCAAGCACGACTAGGACAAGCACACAAATAGCAAACAAAGGAAACGAAATCATGGAAGAGATAGCTAACGCAATTTTCCAATTTTCAAAACCCTAACGTCGTAAAATTCACCCAAAACCCAGAATTCCCAGAAATCAACCTATCTCAAACCCAAATCCTTCTTACCTGGAATTAGCTTCCTCAAGCACTCAAAAACCAACATAAGTAATACAAAATCACATCCCTAACAATTTTCCATCCAAAACAGATATTAACTAAATCAAAGCTTTGAAATATTAGAACCCAGAAAGTCACAGTAAACTCAAATCAACTTCAATTCCATTCTCAAAGTTTCAGCCTTCATGCAATAAACTAAAATCAACTCCCACTCATCCATTATCCCAGCATGCATTATTAATACAATAGATTACCAACAAAATGATCAAACACAGCAAGAACACAGGAAATGCAAAAATTCCCAAACCTGAAAATCTGAAACTCTAATCACTTAGTTCTACTACTCCCTGCCTTCTCTTTGCCTTTCGGGTCACGGGGAGGCTCAACTAACCAACAAACCAACAATAACACACCAAAGACCAAACCCTAGATCAAAACTCCAAACCCAGAAAAATGAAGAAGAAGAAGGACAAGGAAGAACAAGATGAAGAATGTAGAAAACTTACCACAAGAGACACAAGGAGATGATCAATTCCCAATAGCGGTCCCTGAATCCAAGCTAGGGTTCTTAGGGGAAGAGAAAAGGAAGAAGAACATAGGGTGAGAAGGGAAAACGGGAATGATTTCTGCCTCTCCCCTTGTTCTTTCTTCTTCTTTTTCTTGTCCTAACCCTAGACAAGTGTCGCTTCCCTATTAGTGGGATTTGGTCACTCACACCCAAAACACATGCATCATTCACACACAAAGACATCCCAACTTAAACACACCCTACTATGGTATGCTCATGCACACACAAACATAACCCATCTTACTCACATCCTACTACCATACATGCACCCTCATACAAACAAAACCCACAAACATGCATTTTTACCCAAAATGCCCTTATGACATGCCAAACACATATTATGCATGCACACACAAATGGGTTCATACTACTAGGGGGTAAACGGGGTGTGACAATAAATCCTCCCCTTACCGACTGCTGGTTAATGGGGCGGTCGAGACAGCTAATAAGAACATCAAGAGGATACTGGCTAAGATAGTGCAAACCTATAAAGATTGGACCGAGAAATTACCATTTGCACTGTGGGGCTACAGGACCACTGCCAGAACTTCTATGGGAGCTACACCTTTCTTCTTGGTTTATGGGACAGAGGTAGTTCTACTGATAGAAATCAAACTCTAATCCTTGAGGGTGGTAACGAAAGCCAAGCTACCAGAAGCAGAATGGGCTCAACAGCGGCTGCTACAGTTAAATCTGTTGGACGAAGATAGGATGCGGGCATACTACCACAACCAGGTTTACCAAAAGAGATTGGCTCGATCATTCAAGAAAACATTCAGGAAACACCCCCTGAAGGAAGGGGATTTAGTCTTCAAGCAGATGAGGCCAGGGGTTCCAGACTTTTGAGGCAAGTTTAGACCGACTTGGGAATGACCCTATTTTCTGAAGAAGCTTTTGTCTAAAGGAGCTGCAATCCTAACATATAGCGATAGAAACGAATTCAGGGAGCCGGTCAACGTCGACAGATTAAGAAGGTTCCATGGCTAAAGGCTTATAAGTGAAATTTTGAGAGAAAATGTTCAATCAAGAAAACTCGAGAGGGCTGATTGATAACAGGAGTTTTTGGTGCTTTCAGGATCCATCCCGGGATTGGATGTGGTCTTGTATTTTGAGCCTAATGTTAAATAATGATCATGTGTAATGAAATCACATAAAATCATGTACATGTATGCAATTGTACGCTCAAAGTAATTCTTTTCGTTCCATGAATGCCAATAGTTTCTTTTGAAAAGATAATACATCGTTTCCCACTGAATGTGCACAATTCATCCATTGCTGTTGTGGCCGGCGAGGAACTTTATCTATGTCAAAAAAAAAAAGGCCGTTAGAGATGAAAATCGTAACTGACGCTCTAAGCAAAAGTTAGGCTAAAGGGCAGGGTGAAAACTTGGAAACAGGCAGTCTGTTCTATAAGAAAATGAAATGAATAAAACCCACTGGATTGGGTTACGTCCATTCCAGGCAAAAATTAGGCACAGGATTGTGTGAAAATCCATAAAGGACGCATTTCCCGCTAAGAAAAGCTAGTGTCAAAATCCACAAGGGGCGCACTACCTTTAATCAATGACCCTTAATGTCTGGAGCGATAAGGTGGCATTACGTCGAATGATCCCTTTCAGGCAAGATAACACATGATCCAAGACATGGGTCAGTGTCCCTAAGCCAAGATGATGCTTTCAGATCCTTGGGGGCATGATCGAACAAGTCGGGCCCTGAATCACTTCAGCAGAGGTTACCATGCCGCGACACCTAGGCCACCCGTTTGGATGGTGTCGCTTGTATGTCACATAGCATATGCACGCTCACATTCATAACTTACCCTTGCATACGGATCTCTTTTGATTTCGCAGGAAAGTCTGACGATTTCACACACCAACAAGCTGGTGTTTATTAATCATTCAGCCGTAATTTCACATGCCTACAAGCCGGTGTTCTATCAATCACGTTCCTCCAAGTCTGACGGTTTCACACACCGACAAGCTAGTGTTTATCAATCGTTCAGCCATGATTTCATATGCCTACAAGATGGTATTCTATCGATCACGTTCCTCCAAGTCTGACGGTTTCCCACACCGACAAGCTAGTGTTTATCAATCGTTCAGCCGTGATTTCACATGCCTACAAGCTAGTGTTCTATCAATCACGTTCCTCCAAGTCTAGCGGTTTCACACACCAATAAGTTGGTGTTAATCAATCATTCAGCCGTGATTTTACATGCCTACAAGCTGGTGTTCTATCAATCACGTTCCTCCAAGTCTAGCGGTTTCACACACCTACAAGATGGTGTTTATCAATCATTCAGCCATGGTTTCACACGCCTACAAATTGGTGTTTATCAATCACGCAATTCAACCTTGGTTTCACACGTTGACAAGCTGACCTCTATCAACCACATGACTCAATAATGGTTTCACACGCCAACAAGCTGGCAAAAAACTAGTCACACGGATCAAGGACGATAATGCAGTAGGAAGGCAACCGCCTCAGGTACGTGTCTCTTTCCCTCTTTTCTGAATTTTGGCTCACCCAGGCACCTAAGTACTAGGTTGCACAAAATTAGGGGCAACTATAGACACCGGATCCCGAGACGGTCCAAGATCAAGATTACCCGATGACGAAAATGATACTTGCTCACAGGTAAAGGTGTCGAAAATGGTGTTTTCCTTATCGAGAATCTCCTTTTTCTTTAGAATTTTAGTTCGGGAAAAAAACTTTATTTTTATTTTTATTTTTATTTTTATTCTTCTTTTTTCTTATTTTTATTTTTATTTTTACTTTTTATTTTTTTATTTTAATTTGTTTTTTATTTTTATTTTTTTTATTTTATTTTGTGTTGAAGTCTTCGACGCCCCGTGCGACGTGCACGGAGCGCAGCGCCTGTGTGTGGGCCTGCGCGGTGCCGCGCGTCGCATGCAGCCTTCAGCGCAAGGTCGCAAGGCACGCCCTCGCATGCGTCCCACAGGGCACATGCCGCAGCCCTCGCATGCGGCCCCCAAGTCGCATGCTGCAGCGCCCTCATGCGACCATGCGACCTCTTGGCCGCATGCCGCGGTGCCCACATGCGGGCATACGACCTCCTGGCTGCATGCCGCGGCGCTCGCATGTGGCCCCTAAGCCACATGCCGCAGCGCCCGCATGCGACCCCCAGGCTGCATGCCGTAGCGCCAGCATGCGGGACGCACAAGTTGCAGCCTCCGCGCTGCGGGTTGTTTTTTCCTACCCTGTGCTATCACTTTCCACCTGCCAGATTGGTCAAATTTCAAGACTGCAATGTCAAATTTCAGACTGTTTGTTTCATGTTTTTATGTTCTTTTTGAGAATGAGATTAAAAGGATGTTTTATCTCTTTCCATTTTGGGAAGACAGGATAGGTAAATTGAAGACTCTGTCTTCATTTGGAGGGGGGCTGGCTTTCAAGAAAATAGGGTTTTCTCTTTAGTAAAAAGGCAGATGAGAGGATTCTAAAGGAAAAAAGTAGTAGGATTTCAAGATTCAGTTTTTTCTTCTTTCTTTCTAAAATATTTCACTCTTGGTTTTATTTGAGCAAGGAAAATTAATTTCCTTTGCTTGATCATTCCATCAAAATTATTTTCTTGAATTTTTTAGTTGTTTAAAAACTTAGATTTTCTCAAGCTTTTTGTGTTTATTACCGCAAAAATCGATAAGGAGGACGGATCAAGACACCATTTCTCCGATCCATAAACTCTGAGAGTAAACATTGTTGGACCCCCTTTTTTATCACTCCATTTCCTAATTTTTGTCATCATAAATATTAATGTTTCATTATTATTACATGTCATAATATCTTAATTATTTTTTGTTATTACCATTATTCTCATATTGTTGATGAGTATGCCCCTGTGACCGTTTTTTTCTTCATGACAATTACTTTCTTCACAATTTTGTCAATGTGATTTTCGTTGCCATTATTATTATTATTATTATCATTGTATTACTGTTGCCATCATCCTTCTTCTTCTTCTTCTTCTTCTTCTTCTTCTTGTTATTATTATTATTATTATTATTATTATTATTATTATTATTATTATTATTATTATTATTATTATGATAGTTCCCCTATTACCACTATTATTATTATTATTATTATCATTATTATTATTATTATCATTATTATTGCTATTATGTTATTATTTTTATTGTTGTTATTATTTTTTGCATCGTTATGGTTATTATATCCTTGCATAATTAATTTCTCTTTATTCTTTATCTTGTCTTTATATTTATTTGTTTGATTTAAGAATTGTTACTAACATTTTTAATGTTATTTTTTGTGTGGAATTTAAATGTGATTTGCCTTGTGTGAGCATTCCCGTGACCACATGGAGGGGTCACGACGTAAGGAACCTTCTCTCGGTGAGACCTTTCTTATCCCCTTTTTGTGTTTATGTTTGCTTGTAAAATAAAATATTTTATTTTTTGCACATGTAAGATAAAAAATCACAAAAATATTTTCATAATTAAATTAGGATTTTTATTAATAAAACGGGACCAACGTCCCTCACTTTAGTCAAGGAATGTAAAATGTCACGATCAAAACGAAAAGTTAAATTTTCTTAAAAATGGGATCACTCATCCCGGTTTTTCAAACCAACAATCGAATAACTCTTCGATCCCTCTTTAAGTGAACGTGAAGAAACCAATATTCCTAGCCCATATGAATATCCCAATTTATGTATGTCATTTTTTCTATATTTGATTTTGTTTATTTGTTTTAAATTTACGTTCATATACTTTGTGGGCCCTTGTAATTAATTATTTTTGGGGCAATGTTATTTAGCTCTCATTTGGGATTGTATTATGTCCTAATTTTCATTTTAATTTCATTTGGCTCTGGTTTATTTGGGATTGTATTCTCCCAATTTCTCTTGTAAATTGTGTGTTTGGCGTGTTTACTACTTTTCTTTACCGCTTTATTTTATCGCTTTCTTTATAGTTTTTGTTTATTGCTTTCTTGATGCTTGCGGTGCGCTCTTAAATTAAATGCATTAATCGCGTGAGAGGAGAGATAGAATTTTATGAATTTAAAAACACATTTATAATTAATCAATACATAAATAAGAGTAAAGTTCCGAACACCATCTCTGGTTTAGACCGTAGAGGTTGGATGACTTTTTCCAATTTCTCATAAATTGGGTGGCGACTCCAAAATATGTCAAAGGTGCCTAAAGGCACCATGAGGCTAGATGAACTCCCCAATGTTCTATTGGGTAAGGATTCCAAGATGTCTCATGGCACCCAAGATCAAAAGACGCGAACCAATCTCTCGAGCCCTAAAAGCGAGTCTCGCCCTATGAGGGCCTTTGCTAGGTTTGGCGCGCGTCACACCAGCTTATGGTAACTACCCTTAACCAAGTTGAACTGACTACGGTCAGGAAGGCTCATACAGCAACGACCGCAGTACTTCTGTTTACTTTTCAGCCCAGAGCCAAGGCTCCACTTGTTTCACCAGTCGTGTAAGTAGGAAAGGCAAAAGGACCAGAGCCTTTACAGTCAATGGACCTTCCCAGTTTCTCAAGCATGAAAACCAAGCTAGCTAATCTTGAAGAAGAAATTATGAAATCCATGCTTGCAACTACCCGGGCACCTCTCAATAAGACTATTACTGACCCTGTAAGTCTAAGAGGCAGTTGTTGTGGTAATAATAGTGGTACTCAGAGGACAGGGAAAGTGTCAGCAATTGAAGCGGCTTAGAGGCACTACTCTGATTTGGGAAGATCCTTGTCTTGTGTCCTTAAGAGGCTAATGAAGGAAGGGATGCTACAACCATTGTCGGCTAGGCCTGCCAGAATCAGGGACAGCCCAGTCACAAGGCGGATCAGTATTGTGCCTTCCACCAGCACAGTGGGCATACCATAAATGATAGCAAGGCCTTGAGACATGCCATTCAAGATCTGATTGATTCCAAGCAGATCTCCGACCCAAAAAAGTGAGAGGGAAAGAATAAGACGGATTAAGTGCCTAAGTGGGAAGGAAAGATGGTTCTTAAGGATAATAATGAACCATTGACGACAACATTCGTTGTAACACCCCGCCATCCCCGTTGGAAGGATACCGGAGTGCCACGCGAGCAAACACATATAAACGAATCCATATACACATGTATAAACAAAAACCAAATGAGATGTAAAGAAACTTTTAATCATGTAATAGTAAAACCTTTTTACATGTAACATATATCAATATCGTTTTTCAAAAAGAGGCTCGTAAGCAAACACATATACAAAAAATAATATTTGTTCCTTTACAAAAGATTTACTTTGCTATCAACAAGCCATGTACAAAAATTTACAGCGGAAGACTTCAAATAACTTCAATCAAAAAGACTCCTAGTGGCCGACCTGCAGATATCCGACTCTGAACCGAACTCGCCACCTGCACGGGAAAAGAGCCCGTGCTAAGCGATAACGCTTAGTGGGAAGGAACAAAACAAACGAACAATATGCATATACAATAATAATCTAATGATCCAAAATCAAAGGCATCAAAATCACATGTAAACATATCTCTAAATTCCTTACTTGACATGCATAAATATATATACAGAACAAGCAATCAAGTATTCAATTCATAATTCTCATCATTCTAAGTATACAGATTCAAGGTGCATAATATAGAGTTATGCAGAAATTCATGTACATCTTATACTTGTAATCATGTCAACAATGCATCTCAACATATGCAACACATTTAAACATATAGCTTGATTAGTCTAAAACATTCGCTAGAAGTGGATACGGTCAAATGGATACTGATAGAACACAGTACCCCAAGCATATAGAGACATGAGTCTCAAACATGTACTTTTCATATAGAGACCGAAGTCTCGCATTAAATCCATATAGACCCATACAGGATCAAAATAAGGATCCAAACGGACCCACGTATAGCGTTTTATCATATAGCAGCTGCACACACACACTGACCTAAGTAAGCGCTTACTTATTCACTACTATGACTATTCAGGCTTAAAACTCAACTCATCAATTCAAGCACCAATATCAATATGAGAATTGAAACTAATACTGATTTATAGTCCATGTATACAGGTATACTGATCACATTTAAAACAAGTAACTATAAATATTAAATACAACTAAATGCAAATACATATTTCACGTGTACATGTGTCTAGATCAAATTCAGAAACATTTAAATACATCCAGTATCAATTATTGGAGGCAGAAGTACAAATAATTCACATTCAAGACAATTTATGTTCACGTAAAATATAAATTAATAAATTATGTACATTAATTATTTAATCAAGTATACAACTCAATACTAAGCAATTATTAATTACAATTCAGATATTAAACCCAAACATTTGTCATGTAGTGCAAAAACTCTTGAAACCAGAAGTTAAAACTTCATTTTAGAAAAAAACAGGGCAGCAGGTAGAGGCCGGTCACGAGACACCCAGGCAGTGGTGTCTCGTGATGCTGGTCTCTCGCAAGCGCCACGCAGAGGAGCAGGCAGTCACGGCGTGACCATCAGTCACGTCTCGTGACGCCTGAGAGGAGAGGGAGAGAGGTCACGAGATCACGCAAGGAAACAGGCGAGGTCGCGAGGCGTGATGCTCCATCACGTCGCGACTTCCCAAAGGGAGGGAGGTCACGAGATCACGCAAGGAAACAGGCGAGGTCGCGAGGCGTGATGCTCCATCACGTCGCGACTTCCCAAAGGGAGGGAGGTCACGGCGTGATGCTTCATCACGCCACGTGACTTCCCAAAGGAGGGAGGTCACGGCGTGATGCCCCATCACGCCACGTGATCTTCCTCTCACAGATAGCTTCCCCTTTCCCAATCTTCAGAATTTCAGAAAAACAGAATTCCCAGAAACGTAAAAACCAGAAAGATCGAGAAAACAGAGTACAACATAAACTCCAAACCCCATTTTGTCTAAAACCATTTTTCATGCGGAAATCATACTAACACGTACCTTTAAGTCTTCTGAGCACAATTACAGCAATTTCACTCATATTATTCACATTATAATATAAACACAGTAAATAAACAGAGAGAGTCACAACTCAGAATTTCACATTCATATACATGTATAAACATCTCATTTGCACACTCATAACCTTTATTTCTCCACCTAAATCATGTATACACAATACATTTCTCATGCATCTATATAATTGAACACACACATAGTTAAAATTAACATCAAACAGCAACTAGGATCCAAAATGAGAAATAACAGACGCTCCCAAACCTGAAATGAAGTCCCAAAAATGTCCACTGCACTCTCAGTCCACAACCTTCTCTTTCCCTTTATCTTTCTTCTTCTCTTCAACAGATTACATGAACCAACAATTAAACCCAATATCAATCCAAAGAAAACAGCAATGAACAATCCTAAACAGAGAAGATGGAGAACCAAACTCACCTTCCGAACTTCAAAGCTTAAAATCCAAACTCAAGACAGATGAACATATACATGCAAACTGAAAGGAGGAACCGAGAAAGAAGAGATTAAGAGTGGTAAATGTGAGAGAGAGAGAGCAAGAGAGAGAACTCCACGCCTCTTGTTTTCCAGGAAGCTCAGAATTTCTCAAACTTCTCTTTTCCCTCACCCACATGCACACACTCACTCTCCACCTGGCACACATGCACATGAATCACGCTCCACTAATCCACTTTCACTATTAAGTCCTTACTAATTACACTTTACTCACCAGAATAACATCTGCCATCTAATTACATTTAATTCTTGTAATATAATCCTCATTCACTAGTAAATTACTCAATTACCCTTAATTGTCCAATTAAAATCACTAATTTCCAATTAAGCCACTTATGGGGTGTGACATTCGTGTCAGCAGCAGAGGAAGATGTTAACTATTTAGATGTTCTTTTTATTTTTGAACTATTTAATAATGACATTTTTAATTCTAGTTACATTAATAAGATGAACGTTTTTGCTTACTTGTGTGATATTTATTATGATTTCACTATGCATAATCATGAGCATGACTTATTCATATTTGACATTTATTCAATTGATGATACTCCGTTTAATCTCAGAACTTTGGAGAATCCAAAGAAAATCTTGATAGCATCTAATGTAACTCCTAAAGAAAGATCAAAATTTGAGAGAATTAAAATAAAATATAAAACGATCTTTGCCTAGACCTTTGAAGACATGCCAGGAGCTGATCATGAAATCGCTGAACATGCCATTTTGATGTATCCAAATTATAAATCGGTTACGCAGAAACTCAGAAGACTTAGGCCAGAATGGGCAGAGAAGGTTAAAGAAGAGATCAACTAGCAGAAACGAGGCCAAAATTTCTTGTCGAAGTTCAACACCCGACTTGGTTGGTCGGAGTTGTCCCAATATCGAGAAGAGGAGAAGTGCATGTATGTATAAACTATCAGAATTTGAACAAAGCTTATCCAAAAAAAAGAATAAAAAAAAGAAAAACAAAATACAAAAAAAGAGAGAGAGAGAGAGAGAAGGAAAAGAATTGATATATAGGTGGCAGAAAATTGTTAATATGGGGCAAAGGAAAGTCATCATTGGGGTAAGCTCTGTTCAAATCCCATTAATCTACACATACCAGTTGTAGACACCGGGTCCCGAGACAGCCTAAATGAGGGTTACCCAATAATGATTAGGCGCCTGTTCACAGGCAAAAATGTTGGAAGCGATGATTTTCTTGTGAAAATTTGCTTTTTAGAAATAAAAAATAAAAATATATATTTTTTAAAATTAAAAATAAAAAAGGGCTTAAAAGTATTAATTTTATGTAAAAAAATTTTTAATTTAAAAAATAAAAATAGGTGCGGAGGCCGCACCTCATGGCCGCGAGGTGCAACCACGAGTTGCATGGCCGCACGTCGCAAATTTTAGGTGCGGCCATACCTCAAAAAAGGGTATAAAATCCCATTTTTGCCCACACCTCGGGCTTCCCGCTCTGTTTTTCACAGTTTTATCGGAATTTCAGTCCAAATTAAATTCGGTTTTCATTTTTTTCGATTTTCTAAAGGGATAAAAATTGATTTTAATGGATAAAAATAAAAGTTGGAGTTAGAATTAGATTAAACTACTCTGAGAAAAACCTAATTCCTGGAGGCATCGTATAAATAGAATATTTTACCGCTAGATAAAACGGAAAAACGGCAGAAAACATTTTTTTTTAGAGAAAAAAATTTTGAGAGAAAAACGATTTTATTTTAAAACATGCTGCAATTGTTTTTGAGCCAAAGAAATTAATTTTTTTGTGTTTGAGATTCAATTTTTGTGATTTGATTTTCTAAAAATAATTTTGAAACAGTTTTAATTTCTTTTCATCTTTTCAAAGCAACTTGCGAAGGAATCATCACGTTCTACCTTTTTACAGCCGGAATTAAAATTCTGAGGGTAAATATTTGGGCTAAAATCCGATTTTTACTTATTTATTCATCCATGCCTTTCACTTGATTGTGTCTTCTCCGTTGTTGTTTTTTTATTATTATTCTGTTTATTATTGTTTTATTTTGTCTATTGTTATTATTTATTTATTATTGGATATTATTGACGTTTTTGTCGTGGTAAATTATTTGTTATTTGTTTATTATGATTAACCTGCATGTTGCTAGTATATTTGTCGTGTAATTGCTAGTATTTTGTCGGTTGTCATTATTTGTTAATAATTAATTTGTTATTTGTTATTTGTTATTATCAGCATCTTTTCGTTTATTATTTATATATTCATTTGTATGTTGTTTGTTATTAGTTTATTATTAATGTGCTTGTTTTAATTAACATTAACATAGGTTGATCTAATTAATTCATTGACATGATGTATGAAATTGTGTAGACTTATTATTGATTTCATATTTATTTTTGATTCTGCCTTGCCTTTAATTATTAATTTCGAGTTTTTATCTAATATTATTTTTTGTAATAATCATTAATTTTGTTCTCAATTTCAATTATTTAGTGTATTTGCTTTATTTATTGCCTATTTCTGTCATAATATATTTTGTATGTTTGCTTTATTTAATTGTTTGTTTATATTATATTTTATTCATTTGATTTAATTTACTAACATTTTATTTTTTCTTTGTTTTGTTGTCCATAAAATTTATTCACTTCTACCTTGAGTAATATTTCTAAGCGAGCCAAATGATCAATGGATTAAAGACCTCCAGAATTTGGGTTTGCATTTTTAATTGTCGCATTTTTTTATTTTATTATTTTATGTTATATGTAAAATGTATTTTAAATTCATCTATATTATAGAAATCATATTTTTTATAATAATTAAAATTGGGATTTTTATTAATAAAATGGAAACAATACTCTGATTTTATCCCATAAAATGTCACTTTCAAATGGAGAATTAATTTTCATAAAATGGGATCACTCATCCCGATTTTCTCAATCAATGCAAAAAATAGTTTTCTAATTTTTGAGTTAATAAAAGGGAACCATTGTTCCTAAACACTAATAAATGTCCCGATTTATGTATGATGTATTTTATTTATTCTTTTTGTGTAGTATTTATTCATTTATTCATTTTGGGCTCTTGTAATTAATTTCTGGGGCAAGTTTTATTCATTTTATTTATTTATGCTTTTTATTTTGGGGGATTGTTCTGTCCTATATTTTTACTTGTAATTTATTTGTTGCTTTATTTACTGCTTTTTTATTGCTTTTTGAAATGCTTGAAATGCGGTTTAAATTTATTGAATGATCGTGTGAGATGAGAGATGGAATTTTGATTCTTAAAAACTCATTTACAACTTAACTTAAGGCATTAATAAGAGTAAAGTTCTGAAGATGACTTTTCTCAATTTCTCGTAAATTGGGTGGTGACTGAAAGATACCTCAAAGGTGCGTAAAGGTTTCATGGGATTAGATGAACCTCGCAATGTTCTAGTGGGTAGGGGATTCCAAAATGTCTCATGTTGCCCAAAATATAGACGCAAACCCTTCTTGAGCCTTAAAAGTGGGACGAGTGATAGCGGCGCGCGTCACAGTGGCGACTCCATTGGGGACAATCGAAACTTTACTTCGAAAGTGACTTGAGTTAAAATTATAATTGAGTTTTAAGAATTGAAAATTCCATTTTTATTTAAAAATTGCATTGCATCCACTAGAGCCTTAGAACTATGCTAGTTAGTCCCTTATTTTGCCTCGGTGTATTCCTAAAACACAACCCTATTTTCACTCATTGTAGGGAAGTATTCGGGATAATCACTAGTCCAACCCTTGTACCATCAATGGTATATCAAATGGAGACCCGATCGGTCATTATGCTTGTGATGAGCTAGACCCATCGGTAGGGACCATGCTTAGGTAGACCTAAAGTAACACTACCTTTGACTAAAGTTCATTTAATGGCAATAGAAACTTCCACTAGGTGATATGTACCATAACAATATGCTTGTTATGTTGGCCCTTATGTATTAAACAAATTCAAACATATTAATTAGACACTCATCAAAGGCTCTCATGCCCCGATGGGTCCATTTTAGTCTGTTTGAAAGGTTCAAATACATGATGGCTAAAACCCATACGCATATGTTTTAAATTGAGAGTGTTATGCTGCTGGTTTCTCACCATGCACCATACTTGCCCATTGGGTTCCCCTCTGACCCATAGGCTAAGCCCACTTAGAAAAGAAACTGCACGACCTCCTGTGTGAGAGTGATAAAGTTAGAAGGATCTATCTGCTTGCATGTGGTTGTGGGTGCTGCACAATATGATCATGCATTACCTATCATTCATGCATCCTATGTGTACACATTTTATCTTGTGTATATAATTTTCACATGTACATACCATCCTGCACATAAAAATTTTCTCATGCATTTGCATACATCATCCTAAGCCCTCTACGTTTCAGCCATCATAGACCATTTGCCTAAGTGGTTATGGGATTCCGACAGACACCTAATTAGAGGACCTTTTTATCTGAATAGCCAGGATAAGGATCAAAGATAGTCCAAGTATTGAAAATGGTTAATACACAAGGAGATGCGAATGCAACTCGGGCTATGATTGCTAAGGAGGTTGGGCAGAGGTTTGATCAGTTTGAAGCTTGAATGATGACTATGATGGAGAATCTATCTGCCACAATAATACCACCCACCAAGCAATAGCCTATTGCTCCCACCGTGTCGCAGAAAGAGCAGGATCCAACTGGGCCTAGAGGAAGGATGCCTTTTGCTCCATCATTTGAGCAAAAAGGCAAAGGACATATTTTAGAGGATGCATTTCTGGCAGCGATAGGGGCCTGAAAAGAATGATGGACATCCTTGAGGAAGAGATTTTAAAGTCAAAACTTGAAACTACCCTGACTGCTCGCAAGAGGGTCACCATGGACTTAGAAATGAAAACTCGACCATATAGGTGTGATAGCTGTATTAGCACTCAGGGAGGAAAGAAGTATCGCCGGGTAGAATAATCCAGAAAAATCATTTCGGCATAGGCCGACCTTTACCTCAAACATTAAAGGGGAACCTATAACCAGTGTCAGCTATGCCAGCTAGAGATCGATGGTAGCCAAAGCATCACCAGTACCCTAGATATCTGAGGGGCGATGGACAGATCCTGAAAGGTCGAGTCCATAATCCTATTAATAATGAGCAGCTGGTGATCTGTGAAAGAGGGAGCAATGTCATGGGAAAAGGTAGTCAGAAGAGATCGAGTCTCGGTGGTAATAATGTGGGAGATGTCGGAGCTACTAAGGTTTCAACCATTGGAACTACTCAAGGCTGTTATACCATCGTGGGTAAGCCTTTATCTGAGTACCTCTTCCATTTTATTAACAGGGGAAAGTTACAACGAAAGCCTGTAAAAACTCGCCAAAAACCTGGGGAATCCTGGTCATAAAGGTGATCAGTACTGCGCCTATCATCAACATACCAGGCATTTAATAGATTATTATCGGGTTTTGAGGAAACAAGTGCAAGACCTCATTGATGAGGAGATGAAAGGTGGAGAACGTGGTTCCTGAAGATGATAATGAATCATCAACTACAACATTTGAGTCATCAGCAGAATAGAATGGTAGCCATGTAGATGTTCTTTTTATTCTTGAACTATTTAATAATGATGTTTTCTTTTAACTCTAGTTCTTATCAAATGAAATTACTGGTTTTTGCTTATTAGCACGATGTTTCTAATGATTTTACTATGCATAATCATGATGCATTCATATTTGACATTGATTCAATTAATGCCATTCCATTTAATCTTGGAACTTTAGAAACCCAAAGCAAATCTTGATAACATCTGATGTAACTCCTGAAGAGAGATTAAAATTTGAAAGAATTGAAAAAAAAGGGAAAAAAATGAGTCTTTGCCTGGACCTACGAAGACAGACCAAGAGATGATCGTGAAGTCATTGACCATGCTATACCCGATCATGGACCAGTTAAATAAAAGTTCAGAAGACTCAGCTTAGAATGGGCAAAAAAGGTTAAAGAAGACATCAACAATCAGAAACGGTGTTAAATTTTGTATTGAAACACAACACCTAACCTAGTTAGCTAGCATTATCCCAACATTCAAGAAGAGAGGTGCGTGTATGTGTAAACTATTAGGATTTGAACAAAACTTGTCCAAAAAATAAAAATAAAAAAAGAGACAAAAAAATAAAAAATAAAAAAAAGACAAAAAAAATAGAAAAAATTGATATGTGGACATGGCCAAGTTCATTGAGAAGAATTTGATATGATCTTCTGCAACGTGTTGTATTTAATAAGGGGGGCAGTTCATGGCTAAAACTATGAAGCGACTCCAGAAGTATGGTATCAAGCATCACAAGTTATCTCCGTATCACCCTCAAGCCAATGGAGCAGTTGAAGCGACCAACAAGAATGTCAAGAAAATTTTGGCCAAAATGGTTCAGAACTATAAGGGGGAGTAGTGAAATTACCTCTAGTACTCTGGGGCTACAGAATCACTGTCAAAACTTCTATGAGAGCCCACATCGTGTTCTCTGATGTACAAACAGAGGCAATACTGCCATTTGAGATAGAGCTTAAGTCGTCAAGAACAATTACCGAAGCAGAGATTCCAAAAGCTGATTGAGGAGATTCCAGAAGCTGATTGGGCCTAAGAACAATTGTTGCAACTGCACATGCTAGACGAGAACAGATTACAAGTCTATTAACACAATCGGATTTATCGAAAAAGACTTGCTCAGTCATTTGGTGAGAAGGCCGAAGAGCATATGGAAATTTAGTCTTCAAGGCCCGGCATTCCAGACAAATGAGGTAAATTCAGGTTGACATGGGGAGGTTTATTTGTTCTTAAGAGTTGGTCATCCAAAGGGGCAGCGATTTTGATAGACAGCAATGGAAATGAGTTTGAGGGACCAATTAGTATCAACAGACTCAAGAGGATCCATGGATAAAGACTAAAAATCAAAAGAAGAGAATAAAAGGCCCGCGGGTTGAAAACTGAAAAAAGGCGGCCTTACTAAAATTGGGCATCCCGTCAGATTGAAAACAAAAAAAAAGGCATCCTGGGCAAAAATTG
Organism: Excoecaria cochinchinensis; assembly: GCA_947683425.1. Classification (NCBI taxonomy): domain Eukaryota; kingdom Viridiplantae; phylum Streptophyta; class Magnoliopsida; order Malpighiales; family Euphorbiaceae; genus Excoecaria; species Excoecaria cochinchinensis. The sequence goes on from CANTUQ010000092.1 coordinate 16,200,331, forward strand.
GAGGCTCGAGAGAAAATATCCAATCAAGAAAACCCGAGAGAGCTGATTGGAAATAGAAGTTTGATGCTTTCGAGACTTACCCCGAGATTAAATAGGGTCTTGCATTTTTTGAGATTAATGCCAAATAATGATCATGCATAATGAAATTAGACTGAAATATATGCATTTATGCAATGATGTGATCAGAGCAGTTCATTCTGCATCACAAAATTGTCTAGTTCTTATCATATGTTTCTCTTGCCACTCAAAAGCTTCAACTGTTCCATCTTGTTGTCAATTGTAAAGCCAATCCTATGTCATCTTCGGGAGGAGAAACAAACTGACTACCTTTGAACAATTTCTGATTACAACTTTAGTCTCCCTTACAATCTGCAAAAAAAAAAAAAAAGAAAAGAAAAAAAAAGGTCGTTAGAGATGAAAACCATAACTGGCTCTCTAAGCAAAAGTTAGGCCGAGGGGCAGGGTGAAAACCTAGAAACAGGCAGTCTATCCTACAAAAAAAAAGTCGCTGGAGTGGGTTGGGTTCATTCCAGGCAAAAATGAGGCACAGGGTTGTGTGAAAATCCCCAAAGGGACACATTTCCCGCTAATAAAAGCTAGTGTGAAAATCCACAAGAGACGCACTACCTTTAAAATAATGACTTCCGATGAGGTGGTGTTACTTCGGGTGATCTCCCTTTAGATAAATGGGGTATGATGCAGGACGTGAATTAGAACCCTGGGGGCAAAATGTGGTACAACTCATAGCAGAAGGGCACATACTTAGTGACAGGGGGGCAAAAAAGCACACCAAGATGTTTCCCAGTTTCTTAGGGGCATCAAATAATATGAGTCGTATCCTCAACGAATCCCTTAGCCACTTAGGACGTGGTTTATCCATTTTTACATCTCATGTACATCTCGCGGGTGCAACTTTTGGCGTATTTCTTTTCATAACTTACACATGCACAGCCTTTCATAATGCCTGACATGCATTCACACGTGCATGAACTTCGCACATATCTTGCATATGCAATTACTCTTTATGAATATTTCATGTATGTGCCACAAGTATATATCACATGTATTCAACCCTTTACACGTACTGTGGTGTATACATAATCCTTTGTGTATGTTTCATGTGAATAGCTTTGCATATATATTTCGCAGATATTATGCACACACAAACTTTTGTACATGTCTTTGTACCAATTTGAGATTTCGGTTTAACTTGATCCGTCTCAAAAGTCTTAAGCTTGAACAAGGAGCAAAAGGGCCAGTTTCCTAGGTCTTGGGGTCATCTAGGAACTAGTGCAGTTCATTAAGGACTGACGGTGACATATTCAGGAAGCTGGACATAAAATAAATGAGTTGATAGATAAAAAGGGAAAATAAACTAAGAGGAAATAGGCAAAAGAAATTACCTAGTTAAGACCCCTGACTCAAAGAGATGAAGAGAAAGTAACCTGGAAAGTAAAGAAGAGAAAAGTCAGTCTGGCCTGTCTAGAGATTTAGATCACTTTCTTTCGTGTGTTTTTTAGGCTCATTCATGCTCACCAACATATCTTATTATTCCTTTTATTGCTGTACATATATATTTTTTGTTGGCAGGAAAATGCTCAATATACGACACCAATTACAAAAGTTAAACTCAAGAAATATATTCAAGGAGTATTAAAAATAATAATAATAATAAAACAAAAATGATGAGGCATATCAGTAAATGAAAATTGATTCATATATGACCAAAACAAATTAATGCAATCAACTAAAATATTTTTCTTTTGAACATCAATAGGTTAGATACCGACGCGGCTGGGACTAGATACCGCACAGGTTAGATGCCACAACGGAGGAGGTTAAACACCGCATCAACAGGTTAGATACCTACACGGCTGGAGCTAGATACCGCACGGGTTAGATGCCACAACAGATGAGGTTAGACACCGTACCAACAGGTTAGATACCGAAGCGGTTGGGGCTAGATACCACACAGGTTAGATGCCACAAAGGATGAGGTTAGACACCGTATGTCACACCCCATTTGCCCCCTAGTAGGATGAGCCTGTCTGTCCGTCTGTCTGTCTGTCAATCAGTCCGTCTGTATGTGTAAGCATTTGCATGTGTTCAGCATTCATAAGGGTATTTGAGTAAAATATATGATTTTGGGGTTTATTATTGTGTGGGTGCATACATGGCATTAGTGTGTTTAATTAAATGAGATATAATAGTGTGCATGTGTTCATACCATGGTAGGGTATGCATAAGTGAAGAGGGTTTAAGGTGTGTGTAGTGTAGGTTGTTTTGGTGTGAGTGATTAATGTCACCAATAGGAGTTTGATACATATTTTGAATATAGAAAAGAAATAGAAAAGGGAATGAGGGAAAAAGGAACCTAAACTTACAGATTTACGTTCTTTCTCACTCACTCTCTCTTCTTCCTCACTTTCTTTATTCTCAAGTACTGTGTATTTTGGATTCAAGGTTCTATTGGTGAAATTAATCCTCTCCTTGCATTCCCTAGCTTGGTAAGTGCATGATTTTGTCTTTGTTTTACTGTAAGTTTGCATCTTCATCTTCTTCTTTAGGTTGAGTTTTAACCTAGGGTTGAATTTACTGTGTTTGTGTTTTAGCTGAGGCTCCACGTGATCCAAAGGGAAAAGAGGTTGCTGGACCTAGTGGAGCTAAGTGAGAGAGATATAGATTTCAGGTTTGGGAATAATTGTTTGTGATCTGCATAATTTGAGTTTACTGGTATTTCTAGGGTTCTTGAACAATTTGAATGCAAATACCTTGAATTGGGTTGATTGAATTCTGTTTGAGTTGTTTATATGATGTTTGAATTGTTTGGGATAATTTCTGGAAGGTTAGAACAGGTTTGTATTGAGTTAAATCAAATTGGGATTGAAATCTGGAAATTCTGGAAATTCTGGGAAAAATCGTATTACTGTTGGAACTCCCTCTGTCGCGCGATTCGCTATGCAGGAAGGCACGTCACGTCACGTGACCCTTGGTCACGGCGTGACATGCCTGCTGTGAAGCCAGTCGCGTGACCAGCTGAAGAGGAAGCAAGTCACGCGACGTGATCTTCGGTCACGTCGTGTGACCTGCGAAGGAAATAGGCAGATCACGCAATGTGATCTGCGAGGGAGAGCAGCGTCACGTCGCGTGACCCTCGGTCACGCCGTGACCTGCTAGTGTATTGCGTGATCCGCGAGGATCACGCAACGCGCTTGGCGGCAAGCAAGCAGGTCACGAGACGTGACCCTCGGTCACGCCGTGACCTGCCTGTTGAATCGCCAGTTTTCTCCGCTCAGCTTGTTTTTCCGAAATTTCCTAGTTTTTAACTCAGAAATGATTTGGGTACTTCTTCTGAATGGACTTTACTGTTGTTTGATGCATGTCTTACTGATTAATGCTTTGATATGCGTGATAGCATGACTTTCTGATGGATTATATTCTGTATCCTGAAATATGATCTGTTTGACGCATAACCTGCTAGAGTCGAGTATGTGGATAGTTAGGCATGCCTAATAGAGTCTTTAGCTGCAGCCCTCAGTTCAGTTTGGACCCCGATCAGGTCCCCGTTTGGTTCCTCGCGAACCCTACAGTATAGAATCTTGTTTAAGATTCCCTCAGTTTATAAATAACATGATTTGATAAATGATATAATATTTGACTTGTACCTGTGAGGTACCCTCAGTATTCGATTCGTACCCGTAAGGTACCCTCAGTACACTCGTTATCCACTGTCTAGAGTCAGCAGGTGTTCTTTAAATGTTAATGGAAATACTCTGATCTGATTTGGCTATGAAATGGATTATCTGAATGAGTTAATGATGAAATACATGCTGGCTTATTCTGTAATGTATATGACTATGAGATACTGAGTGTATGGCTTTTAAATGCGAGCATGTTTATGTGAATTATGCAACAATCCTTGCATTCTGCCATTGTGAATGTGATATGCCTTGGCGACCACTGTGAGTGGCCGTCCATTAATTATGTGTGTTTCCCCACTAAGCGTTTTATCGCTTAGCACGGTGTTTTTACCCGTGCAGGTGCGGAAGGAGTTTTGCCTTGGGAGAGTCTCCGTCATCAGGCCAACACAGAAGGGTTTAGTGTAGGTTCAATTTTGTATCAGTTATTGATTCATTTTTGTATAGAACTCTCTGTATCAGCTTCCGCTTTTGTAATTATATTTTGTATATGTAATATTATTTTGATATCAGCTTGCTGATCAGAACGTTATTGTAATAGCTTAATTATAGTAATGCATGATCAGCCTGTGCTTTCTTTTTATGCAAAGTTTTTAATTATTCTGTATTTTCTGAATGTATGTTATGAATGGATGTATATTTTGCTTTGTTGTTGTTTGGTGACACCTTGTCTCATACGGCATCTTACTCCTTATCGGATGGGATTGCCTACGTATGGGAAGGGGGTGTTACAGTTAGTGGTATCAGAGCATAGGTTTAGGCGTTTCTGGGTGTTGTTATGATTGTTCTGAGTTTTCTTAGATGCGTATGTGTCTAGATCTGTGTTGGTTGATACGGTTGTTTCTTGTTTGTTTAGATGGCTTCTAACTCTGCTCATGGTGCGCGTGAGGAGTCCGCCGAGAGTGTGAATCCTCCCGCTGTTGATCAGTCTGTTTCTGTTAATGAGTCGGCTCAGCATGCTAGGGTTCAGCCCGAGGCCGCAGCCATGCCCTTAGAAGCTATGTTTAGACTGCACCAGGACATGGCTAGGGTATTGGAGAGAGTGACTGCTCCTAGAGCACCTATGGAGAATCTGAGGAGAGCAGGAGTTGAGGATTTCTATGGTACCAGTTTGAATGAGTCTGAGTCTGCAGAGAGATGGTTAGATAAAGTGAAGCGTGCTTTGAGAGAGATTCGGTGTCCTCCCGACCAGCAGGCAGAGTGTGCTTTAGCTCTTCTACAGGGGTCTGCTTTTGAGTGGTGGGAGTTAGTTTGCAGGCATCCTCAGTTACCGGATCCGATCACCTGGGAGTTCTTTGAGGGTGAGTTCATAAAGAAGTACATTACCCAGACTTACAGAGATTCGAGATGGGCGCAGTTTTTGGGTTTGAGACAGAGAGCTTTGTCAGTAGCTGATTATGAGAAAGAGTTTAACAGGTTATCTCGCTATGCCCCTCGAGGAGTTATGACTGATGACTTTAGATGTAAGCATTTCGAGGCAGGGTTAAATGAGTCACTGAAGACTGCTTTGATTTCTCTGATGTGCATTCCTGGGGTTAGTTACTATCAGATAGTGGAGGCTGCAGTGAGAGCTGAGTTGAATGAGACTGTGATGAGAGAGAGAGCTCAGAGGAGGAGTTCTTCTCGTGGAGGATCTTCTTCGAGTAAGAGATCGAGGGACCCACAGGATGAGTCAGCATCTGGTTCGGCTTCTAGAGGTAGACGTCAGGGTTCTACAGCTCAGTCAGGTTCTGGTAGGGGTGGTAGAGTTGAGACTACTCCAGTATGTCCTCATTGTAGTAGGTCGCATCGTGGTGAGTGTAGGTGGCTCACTGGTGCATGCTTCAGGTGTGGGAGTTCTGAGCATCGGTTGGCCGGTTGTCCGAGAGTACAGGAGGAGTCAGGTTCCCAGAGAGAGGGCAGTAGGGTCGGTTCGAATGCTTCACAGGCTACCCGTGGCAGAGGCCGAGGTAGAGGTAGAGGTGGTCGGCATAGAGATGGTGCTGCTTCTGAGACTGTTGAGCATCCTCATCAGAGTGGCATTAGAGCTTATGCTATGAGAGCCAGAGATGAGCAGGACGCGCCTGATGTTATTGCTGGTAAGTTCCTACTCCATGACACTGAGTTGTATGCTCTAATTGATCCTGGTTCCACACACTCATATTTGTGCACAGATAGAGTTATTGATAAATTGCATTCAGTTGATCAGTTAGATTATGAGATTTGTGTGACCAGTCCATTAGGGCATAGTGTCAGTGTGAGTAGAGTTTTTAGGAGTTGTCCTCTGATTGTTGAGGGAGTTGTGCTTCCAGCGGATCTGATTGAGTTACCCTTCAGAGAGTTTGACTTGATTCTGGGTATGGACTGGTTGGGTAAGTATCGGGCTGTGGTGGATTGCCATAGGAAGACAGTGGTACTTCGGGATAGAAGTCAGTCTCTTGTGTTTCTGAAAGGTTTGGGTGCTAGTTCTGTGAATAATGTTATTTCTGCGATGCAAGCCAAGAGATTCATCAGGAAAGGTTGTGAGGCTTTTCTAGCTGTTGTGTTAGATTCCAGGAGGGATCAGGTTCAGATTCAGGATGTTCCAGTAGTGCGAGAGTTTGGGGATGTGTTTCCGAGCGAGTTGCCTGGTTTGCCTCCTGAGAGAGAGGTTGAGTTGTCCATTGAGATCATGCCCGGTACTGCACCTATTTCGAGAGCACCTTATCGGATGGCTCCTGTAGAGTTGAGGGAACTTAAATCTCAGCTACAAGAGTTATTGGATAAGGGGTTTATTAGACCGAGCATATCTCCTTGGGGAGCTCCAGTGTTGTTTGTTAAGAAGAAGGATGGATCCCTGCGAATGTGCATTGATTACCGCCAGATTAATAAAGTTACAGTGAAGAACAAGTATCCTTTGCCTAGGATTGAGGATTTATTTGATCAGCTTCGTGGTTCAGGTATCTTTTCCAAGATAGATCTTCGATCAGGATACTACCAGCTTCGGGTTCAGGATGCAGATGTGGTGAAGACTGCATTTCGGACTAGGTATGGCCACTATGAGTTTCTTGTGATGCCGTTTGGTTTGACAAATGCTCCAGCGGCTTTTATGGATCTGATGAACCGTGTGTTTAGGCCATATTTAGATCGATTTGTAGTAGTGTTCATTGATAACATCTTGGTGTATTCCAAGAATGAGAGTGAGCATGAGGAGCATCTCAGATTGGTTCTTCAGATGTTGAGAGAGCATCATTTGTTTGCTAAGCTCAGCAAGTGTGATTTCTGGCTTCGAGAGGTATCATTCTTGGGTCATATCATTTCAGCTAGTGGTATCCAGGTGGATCCAGCTAAGATTGAGGCGATTGTTGATTGGAAAGCGCCTCGAAATGTTCAGGAAGTGAGGAGTTTCCTCGGCTTAGCAGGTTATTACCGTCGGTTCGTTAAGGGATTTTCTGTGATTGCTGCTCCTTTGACTAGATTGTTGAGGAAAGGAGTCAGATTTGAGTGGTCAGACAGGTGCCAGTCTTGTTTTGATCGGTTAAAGCAGTTGCTTGTTGAGGCTCCTATCCTTACTCAGCCCATTTCGAGTAAGGAGTTTGTCATTTACAGTGATGCTTCTGGAGTTGGTCTTGGTTGTGTGCTTATGCAGGAGGGAAAAGTTGTGGCTTATGCTTCTCGTCAGTTGAAGCCACATGAGAAGAACTATCCGACACATGATTTAGAGTTGGCAGCTGTGATCTTTGCTTTGAAGATTTGGCGTCACTACTTGTATGGGGAAAAGTGTAGGATCTTCTCGGACCACAAGAGTTTGAAGTACTTCCTTTCACAGAAAGAGTTAAATATGAGGCAGCGCAGATGGCTTGAGTTGTTTAAGGACTAGGACTGCATTGTGGATTACCATCCTGGTAAGGCCAATGTAGTCGCGGATGCTTTGAGTCGTAAGTCAGTTTCAGCTTTGTTTTTGAGGCGATTCAGATGGCGATTTGATTCAGATGGGGCTTTGCTTGCCCAGTTGCGTGTGAAGCCTACTTTGAGACAGAGGATTGTGGATGCTCAGAGAGATGATGTGAGACTTCAGCGGATTGTGCATGAGGTTAGATCGGGTAAGCCATCAGAGTTCTCAGTTCAGGGCGAGGTACTTATGTTCAGAGACCGTTTGTGTGTACCAGAGTCTGAGGATTTGAGGAGACAGATCATGAGTGAGGCGCATAGTTCAGTTTTCACTATGCATCCTGGCAGTACGAAGATGTACCAAGACATGAAGCAATTCTATTGGTGGTCTGGTATGAAGCGTGATATAGTGGATTTTGTTTCCAAGTATTTGACTTGTCAGCAGGTGAAGGCAGAGCATCAGGTTCCTTCAGGTTTGCTTATGCCTTTATCCATTCCTGAGTGGAAATGGAGTGATATCACCATGGACTTCGTTTCTGGCTTGCCTTTGACTCAGAGGAAGCATGATTCGGTTTGGGTTATTGTGGATCGGCTTACGAAGTCAGCTCACTTCTTGCCAGTTAGAGTGGACTACTCCATGGACAGATTAGCCAGTATCTATGTGGATGAGATAGTGCGGTTGCACGGTGTGCCTTTGTCCATAGTGTCAGATCGAGATCCGAGGTTTACTTCCAAGTTTTGGAAGGAGTTACAGAGAGCTTTGGGCACTAGGTTGAACTTCAGTACAGCGTTTCATCCTCAGACCGATGGTCAGTCAGAGAGAGTTATTCAGATTCTGGAGGATATGATGAGGGCTTGTACTTTGGATTTTCCGGGTAGTTGGGACAGATATGTGTCATTGATGGAGTTTGCCTACAACAACAGTTTCCAGTCTAGTATCGGTATGGCACCATATGAGGCTTTGTATGGTCGTCAGTGTAGGACTCCGATTTGTTGGACGGAGCTATCTGAGAGATCTATGATTGGACCCGACTTGGTTAGAGATACTGAAGAGAAGATCAGAATAGTGCAGCGGAATTTGAAGGCAGCCAAGGATCGACAGAAGTCTTATGCCAATTTGAAAAGAAAAGATGTGCATTTTGAGATCGGGGACAAAGTTTTCCTTAAAGTTTCTCCTTGGAGGAGGATACTTCGATTTGGAAAGAAGGGTAAGCTGAGTCCTCGTTTCATTGGACCTTATGAGATTTTAGCTAAGGTGGGACCTGTAGCCTACAGATTGGCGCTACCGATGGAATTGGCAAAGTTGCATGATGTGTTTCACGTTTCGATGCTTCGTCGGTACAGATCAGATCCTTCTCATGTTCTGTCAGTTCAGGATATTCAGGTTCAGCCAGACTTCTCTTATGATGAGGAACCGCGAGCTATTCTAGCCCGAGAGGTGAGGCAGTTGAGGAATAAGCAAATTCCTTTGGTTAAAGTATTATGGATCCATCATGGAGTCGAGGAAGCGACTTGGGAACCAGAGGAGTCTATGAGAGCTCAGTATCCACAGTTATTCAGTTCAGGTGAGAATTTCGAGGACGAAATTCTTATTAGTAGGGGAGAGTTGTCACACCCCATTTGCCCCCTAGTAGGATGAGCCTGTCTGTCCGTCTGTCTGTCTGTCAATCAGTCCGTCTGTATGTGTAAGCATTTGCATGTGTTCAGCATTCATAAGGGTATTTGAGTAAAATATATGATTTTGGGGTTTATTATTGTGTGGGTGCATACATGGTATTAGTGTGTTTAATTAAATGAGATATAATAGTGTGCATGTGTTCATACCATGGTAGGGTATGCATAAGTGAAGAGGGTTTAAGGTGTGTGTAGTGTAGGTTGTTTTGGTGTGAGTGATTAATGTCACCAATAGGAGTTTGATACATATTTTGAATATAGAAAAGAAATAGAAAAGGGAATGAGGGAAAAAGGAACCTAAACTTACAGATTTACGTTCTTTCTCACTCACTCTCTCTTCTTCCTCACTTTCTTTATTCTCAAGTACTGTGTATTTTGGATTCAAGGTTCTATTGGTGAAATTAATCCTCTCCTTGCATTCCCTAGCTTGGTAAGTGCATGATTTTGTCTTTGTTTTACTGTAAGTTTGCATCTTCATCTTCTTCTTTAGGTTGAGTTTTAACCTAGGGTTGAATTTACTGTGTTTGTGTTTTAGCTGAGGCTCCACGTGATCCAAAGGGAAAAGAGGTTGCTGGACCTAGTGGAGCTAAGTGAGAGAGATATAGATTTCAGGTTTGGGAATAATTGTTTGTGATCTGCATAATTTGAGTTTACTGGTATTTCTAGGGTTCTTGAACAATTTGAATGCAAATACCTTGAATTGGGTTGATTGAATTCTGTTTGAGTTGTTTATATGATGTTTGAATTGTTTGGGATAATTTCTGGAAGGTTAGAACAGGTTTGTATTGAGTTAAATCAAATTGGGATTGAAATCTGGAAATTCTGGAAATTCTGGGAAAAATCGTATTACTGTTGGAACTCCCTCTGTCGCGCGATTCGCTATGCAGGAAGGCACGTCACGTCACGTGACCCTTGGTCACGGCGTGACATGCCTGCTGTGAAGCCAGTCGCGTGACCAGCTGAAGAGGAAGCAAGTCACGCGACGTGATCTTCGGTCACGTCGTGTGACCTGCGAAGGAAATAGGCAGATCACGCAATGTGATCTGCGAGGGAGAGCAGCGTCACGTCGCGTGACCCTCGGTCACGCCGTGACCTGCTAGTGTATTGCGTGATCCGCGAGGATCACGCAACGCGCTTGGCGGCAAGCAAGCAGGTCACGAGACGTGACCCTCGGTCACGCCGTGACCTGCCTGTTGAATCGCCAGTTTTCTCCGCTCAGCTTGTTTTTCCAAAATTTCCTAGTTTTTAACTCAGAAATGATTTGGGTACTTCTTCTGAATGGACTTTACTGTTGTTTGATGCATGTCTTACTGATTAATGCTTTGATATGCGTGATAGCATGACTTTCTGATGGATTATATTCTGTATCCTGAAATATGATCTGTTTGACGCATAACCTGCTAGAGTCGAGTATGTGGATAGTTAGGCATGCCTAATAGAGTCTTTAGCTGCAGCCCTCAGTTCAGTTTGGACCCCGATCAGGTCCCCGTTTGGTTCCTCGCGAACCCTACAGTATAGAATCTTGTTTAAGATTCCCTCAGTTTATAAATAACATGATTTGATAAATGATATAATATTTGACTTGTACCTGTGAGGTACCCTCAGTATTCGATTCGTACCCGTAAGGTACCCTCAGTACACTCGTTATCCACTGTCTAGAGTCAGCAGGTGTTCTTTAAATGTTAATGGAAATACTCTGATCTGATTTGGCTATGAAATGGATTATCTGAATGAGTTAATGATGAAATACATGCTGGCTTATTCTGTAATGTATATGACTATGAGATACTGAGTGTATGGCTTTTAAATGCGAGCATGTTTATGTGAATTATGCAACAATCCTTGCATTCTGCCATTGTGAATGTGATATGCCTTGGCGACCACTGTGAGTGGCCGTCCATTAATTATGTGTGTTTCCCCACTAAGCGTTTTATCGCTTAGCACGGTGTTTTTACCCGTGCAGGTGCGGAAGGAGTTTTGCCTTGGGAGAGTCTCCGTCATCAGGCCAACACAGAAGGGTTTAGTGTAGGTTCAATTTTGTATCAGTTATTGATTCATTTTTGTATAGAACTCTCTATATCAGCTTCCGCTTTTGTAATTATATTTTGTATATGTAATATTATTTTGATATCAGCTTGCTGATCAGAACGTTATTGTAATAGCTTAATTATAGTAATGCATGATCAGCCTGTGCTTTCTTTTTATGCAAAGTTTTTAATTATTCTGTATTTTCTGAATGTATGTTATGAATGGATGTATATTTTGCTTTGTTGTTGTTTGGTGACACCTTGTCTCATACGGCATCTTACTCCTTATCGGATGGGATTGCCTATGTATGGGAAGGGGGTGTTACACCGTATCAATAGGTTAGATACTTACACGGCTGGGGCTAGATACCGCACAGGTTCGATGCCACAACGGAGGAGGTTAGACACCGCATCAACAGATTACAGAACATAATAGCAGAGGCTAGACACCACACAGGTTAAATGCCAAAGCGACGAGGGTTAACATGTTAACAAAGCGACAATAATTACCCCTAACAACTTCATTCAAACTAGAAAGATAGCTGCCTCAGGTATGTGTCACTTTCTTTTCTCTGAGTTTTGGCTTACTTAGACACCCATGCACTACCTTTCCTAAAACTGAGGGCAACTATACACACCGGGTCTCGAGGCAGCCTAAATTAGGGTTACCCAATGATAATTAGACGCCTGTTCACAAGAAAAAATGTTCGAAACGATGATTTCCTTGTGAAAAATTGCTTTTTAGAAATAAAAAATAAAAATATATATTTTTTAAAAATAAAAATAAAAAAATGGCTTAAAAGTATTAATTTTATGTAATAAAAAAGTTTTAATATAAAACTTTAAAAAAAATGGGTGCGAACGCTGCACCTCATGGCCGCGAGGTGCGACCACGAATTGCATGGCCGCACCTCAAAAATTCACCTCAAAAAAGGGTATAAACTCCCATTTTTTACCGCACCTCATGCGTCCCGAACTCTGTTTTTCACAGCTTTATTGGAATTTCAGTCCAAATTAAATTTGATTTTCTTTTTTTTTCTATTTTCTAAAGGGATAAAAATAAAAGTTGAAGTTACAATTAGATTAAACTACTTTAGAAAAAACCTAATTCCTGGACTGGAGGCAGTATAAATAGAATATTTTGCCGCCAGATAAAAAGGAAAAACGGCAGAAAACATTTTTATTTAGAGAGAAAAATTTTGAGAGAAAAACGATTTTATTTTTAAAACATTCTACAATTGTTCTTGAGCTAAGGAAATGAATTCTTTGTGTTTGAAATTCAATTTTTGTGATTTGATTTTCTAAAAATAATTTCAAAACAGTTTTAATTTCTTTTCATCTTTTTCAAAGCAACTTGCGAAGGAATCATCACGTTCTACCTTTTTACAGCCATAATTAAAATTCTGAGGGTAAATATTTGGGCTAAAGGCCAATTTTTACTTATTTATTGATCCATGCCGTTCACTTGATTGTGTCTTCTCCGTTGTTGTTTTTTTATTATTATTCTATTTATTATTGTTTTATTTTGTCTATTGTTATTATTTATTTATTATTGGATATTATTAACGTTTTTGTCGTGGTAAATTCTTTGTTATTTGTTTATTATGATTAACCTGCATGTTGCTAGTATATTTGTCATGTAATGGCTTGTATTTTGTCGGTTGTAATTATTTGTTAGAAATTAATTTGTTATTTGTTATTTGTTATTATCAGCATCTTTCCATTTATTATTTATATATTCATTTGTATGTTGTTTGTTATTGGTTTATTATTAATGTGCTTGCTTTAATTAACATTAACATAGGTTGATCTAATTAATTCATTAACATGATGTATGAAATTGTGTAGCCTTATTATTGATTTCATATTTATTTTTTATTCTACCTTACCTTTAATTATTAATTTGTTTTATTAATTTCCAGTTTTTATCTAATATTATTTTTTGTAATAATCATTAATTTTGTTCTCAATTTCAATTATTTAGTGTATTTGCTTTATTTATTGCCTATTTCTGTCATAATATATTTTGTATGTTTGCTTTATTTAATTGTTTGTTTATATTATATTTTATTCATTTGATTTAATTTACTAACATTTTATTTTATTCTTTGTTTTGTTGTCCATAAAATTTATTCACTTCTACCTTGAGTAATATTTCTAAGCGAGCCGGAGGATCAAGGGATTAAAGACCTTCAAAATTTGGGTTTGTATTTTTAATTATCGTATTTTTTTATTTTATTCTTTTATATTGTATGTAAAATGTATTTTAAATTCATCTATATTATAGAAAATTATGTTTTTTATAATAATTAAAATTAGGATTTTTATTAATAAAATGGGACCAATACTCTGATTTTATCCCATAAAATGTCACTTTCAAATGGAGAATTAATTTTCACGAAATGGGATCACTCATTCTGTTAAGATGGTGGATGATAGGTGTTTAATTGAAGAAATATTTAGCATGTGTTTTGTGTGAATTATGAAGTTAAGTATGAAATTATTTATATATTTCATGTTAATTGTGTTAGTTTATGTGTGTATGCATTTTGTAGGCTGATTTACGTGAAAAAGGGAAGAAAATAGTAAAACAAAGTAGAACTGGGCAGAGATCAATTGGAAGATCACGAAGAAGGAAATAAAAGAGGCAAAGGAGCAGGGTCGCGACTCGTAAAGCTAGATCACGAGTCGTGAACGGCAAAGAAGAAAGCACCAGCATGAGCAAAGCGAAGAAAAGAAGAGAAGGAGCTGAGGAACTAGGGTCACGAGTCATGAAAGACCATCACGAATCGTGACGACGCAGAGAGGCAGGGAAAAGCAAAGCGAGGAAAGTAAAGAGAAAGGGAAGAGAAGGCGAGATGTGAGCCAAAGTCACGACTCACACGAGAAGTCATGACGCGTGATTGGAGGTTGTGACTCGTGAGTGGCCAGAGAGAAGAGGAAAAGCAAGGGAGAGAAGAAAGAAGGAAAAGCTAGATCCGCGTTCTGTCACGAGCGTGACAGAACTATCCGTTGGAACAGTTATTCCTGAAAAGTCACTTGAAAAGGCACCTTTTTCTTCCAACAATTGCAATCATTGTGAAGCGACATCTCCAAAGGACACAATCTTTAAATCTTTATAAATATTAGTTTAACTGTAATTTTTTAGGGAGTGAATATAGGATCATTTATTAAGTAATTTTCTGTATTTTTTGGTAAAACGGTTTTCTTTTCTCTAGTTAATTTTCTTAGTTAGTTTTTATGTTTTGAAGAAGAAGATCAAGGAGAAGAAAATCTATTACAAGAGATTAAGAAAAGGGTTAAGAGACTTCTGTTCTACTCTCTTATCTTTTATTTCTTCTCTGTTAATTCTATGAATATTATTTCAATGAATTTGAATACTTTTGTTATTTACATTTCCATCTATTTCTATAGTCTTTGAATGCAGATTTTCTATTAGAATTTTTGGCATAATCGTTATAAGTTAAAGTAAGATTCGAGAGACCGTTTTAACTAAAATCTAATAGGAATTCATTATCAAGATATATTTTGAGAGATCGGTATATTGAGATAGTTGCTATAGGTTGGTGTTTATTCTTAGAATATGTAATTAATAACCTCTAATTCATTAATGAAAATTGTGAGTTAGAATTTTAATTGCATGTCTTAGGTATTTTAATTTATGTCGAGAGAGTAAATTAGAACTTTATTCTAACTTGGCTTGCATGGAAAGATGATAATTGTTAATTTAAATGATGGAATCAAGTTCATTAACTCTAGTTCTTCATTATATATTTTGTCTTCTTTGACTATCAATAATTAGACTTAATTAGTTTATATGTTAGAGTAGTTTTAAATCTTCTTCACCATTATTTGATCATTGTAAACAAGATTAAAATTAAGTAGTAATAGTGTGCAAATTCGCATTCCTCGTGGGATCGATATCTTAAGTACTATTCTGGTACACCGTATACTTGCGAAAAATTAGCACCTATAAAATATGCTAACAAGTTTTTGGCGCCATTGCCGGGAAAATAATGATTTTTTCCATTATGAATCTTGATTTATGATTTTGGATTACAATTTTTACTTTGTTTTGTTGTTTGTTTGTGTGTTTAGTTTGACTTTGTGTTTTGATTCTGGTTTTTACAGGATTTGAAAGTTCATGCCTAGTACAAGAAGTTCACAAGAAGAACTTGAACCGTTGAATCCTGAAATTGAACGATTTTTGTTAAGTAACCGGAAATCTAACAGAAAAAAGAACAAAAATAAGAGACCGATTATCATGGCTGAAGAAGGAAATCCACCTAGACTAATGGACTTTGCCACCTCAGCATTGAGTGGTGCTCAACAAGGAGTGGTAAGACTACGGTAAATGCTAACCAAAGGGATCAATCACTACTTGGGACCAATTGGCCCAAGCTTTTCTATCAAAGTATTTTCCCTTAGCCAAAACAGCCAAGATTATAAAAGATATCACAACCTTTGTACAACATTAAAATGAATCTTTGTATGAGGCTTGGGAAAGGTTTAAAGACTTGCAAAGAATGTGTCCACACCACAACCTTCCAAGGGAGCTGTTGATGCAAACCTTTTATAATGGAGTTAATCCTACCACAAGAGGGACTATAGATGCTGCAGGATCTTTGATGAGAAAAACAACTGAAGTAGCATTTGAGCTATTGGAAGAGATGGCAATGAACAATTGTATGTGGCCTCCTGAAAGAATAAGGGAGTATAATAATTCTAATGCTAGGGGGGTACATTCAATAGATTATGTGGTTGCATTACAAACCCAAATTGAAGCATTGAATCATAGAGTTAATAGCTTAAGTTTGGGTGGTAATTCATCAAATACATGCAATGTTTGTGGTCAACAAGGGCATAAGAGTGACAATTGCAATTTTGGCATGGTTAATAAGGAGGAACAAGTTAATTTTATCCAAGGTCAAGGACGTGGTAATCCTTATTCTAACACCTATAACCCTGGTTGGAGGAGTCATCCTAATTTATCATGGGGAAATAATAATAATAATAACAACCAAAATAGAGGTGTAGGGTATCAACAACCACAAGATAGGTTTGGAGCATTTGAAAGAAAAATTGATAAATTCATTAAGGAGATAAATTTTAAGATGAGTGCTCAAGATGAAAATCAAAAGAAACTTGAAGCAAAAGTTGACCAAATTACTAAGAATCATGCTTCATCTATTCATAATCTTGAAATTCAATTGGGCCAATTAGCTAGTTCTTTACCTTCTAGGAGTCTAGGATCTCTTCCAAGTAATACGGAAGAAAATCCTAGGGGCCACATGAAACCATAATATTTTTGTTCTCTTGTTTAGGTTGCTTAATTAGATTTTCTTTTTGTATGTGTTTTTTGTTATTTTAAGTTATTTTATATTAATCCGTTAATTAATTTTTACTCTTACTAATATAGTTAATTTCTGTTCTACAGGTCAAACTAGTAAGAATAGGTGTTATTTTATTTATTATTATTACATAAAATATATATATATATATATATATATATATATATATATATATATATATATATATATATATATATATATATATATATATATATATATATATATATATATATTACAGACGTGATTCTCTATCACGTGCACGACAACAATCGCGAGCGCGACAGAATGAACCAAGTCTGCGCTTGAGGCTTCTATCGCGATTGCGGCAAGCATCGCAATCGCGACAGAAGGCGATGCTTGCAGGGCGTTCTACTCGTGATTTTAATTCACGCGTCGTGATCAACTTTCCTAGGTAAGTGAGGAGCTTCACGAGTCATGAAGATGCCTCACGACTCGTGAAGCGTGCTATGAAGACCATCAGGTAAGTTTTTTATTATTTTGTTTTATTTCATTTTCTTATCATTTTTATTTTAAATTGAATTGATTTTATTTCTAATTAGATTAATATGCTTTGATTTTAACTACATTGATTTACATTAACCCTAACCCAAACTCACACAATCATAAATTAAAAGAGGCAAATTTTAATTTCAAAACCCTAAAACATTGGGACTTTTCGCATTCCCTACCTACGTGACTTTTCAAATTCAAATTTTACAGTTCCCTCTTCAGTTGATTTCCTTTATTTTTTCCCTTTTACCTCTTAGTTTTATTCTCTCTTTTATTTTGTTTTGGTCGCGAGTCGAACACCCCCAATAGACCTTTCATCTTCGTTATTTCTTCTTCCTCCACGAAGAATCTTCACGTGATCATACTCTATTTTTCTTTCGTTATTTTCTTTTTTCACTCCAGCATTTTGTTTCCTCTCCTTGTATTTCTTTTCATTTTCACGTTTCGTTGTTTCCTTTTCATTGTCATTTCTCTTTTCACCTATATCAACTAAAATAGGTTTCCAACTTCGTTTGCAGTTTAGTTTTTTTTACTCTTTGTTTACATTACATCTCTGTTTTTAATACACAAAAATGGTGAGAACCAAAAACCCATCATCTTTAAGGGTTGAGCAGGAAACTGAAGAGGGCATTATTACTATTCATTACGGTGCTCTGTTTCCCATATTTTCGGTGGATGAAGGTAGTAGGTATTTAACCCTTCGTAATAGACATTTGTTGCAATGTAAGTATTTTCCTGATTCTTTGCTTACACAAATTGGCATGTGTGACGCGCGCCGGAATCCCGCGGCCGACCCTCTGACCGCCCGCTCGAGGGCGATCGGGCAATTGTGGGTCCGTTAGCAACTTGTAAAGATATTTACAAATGCGTTTATTTTTGGCAACAAGGAGGTTTCATGGAGTCGCCACCCAATAGAACATTGGGAAAGTTTCTCTCGCCTCGGAGAGCTTAAGACTTTTTCTCAGTATCCATTTTAGGCCAACCAAAGGGGTTTTGGAGGGTGAACCTCTCGCCCTACGGAGCCTAGGATTAACGCCAAAGTCTCGTGACATAAGAGGTGTCTTGGAGGGTAAACCTCTCGCCTTTTTAAGCCCAAAGACCAGAGCTGGGTTCGGGACTTCTCATCTATTTCTACCTCGATTATTCTATGATCAAATTTTAATTATCATTAATTCACTCTCTCCCCACACGATGCAATTGATTAAAAGGCGCATTTATTCACATTTGGAAATCCATAAATGAGCAAGTAAGTTACAATAATACTAGGAGCGGAATACAACTCCCATTTAAACAAAATGCAAACATACATAAAATCGGGGAATTTATTAACTATGAGGACTTTGGTCCCCGCATGTGTATTTAAAGAAAAGATTTTGGATGTGGTGACTTATTTGGGATGAAAACTAGGACATTGGTCTCATTTATTATGAAAAATCCAAGTTTAATTTAGTAGAAATATTTTTGTGATTTCTATTTGGGCGTGCATAAAAAACCATTTTACTTAATGAATATATACAAAGAAATTAAAAAATATAAACAAAATGAGAATTAAAATGTATAAAGAAGATACCGAACCCTGCATCTCCTCCTTCACGTGCATGGATGCTCAAACAAGAATAAAATAACAATTTGCAACCAAAAATAAAAAAAAAAATAAATTGATGTTAGAAATTAACCCAAAGAAATAATATGATATAAAAGATAATATGTATAATGAAAATATAACATGCATAAGATTCTACAACATGCATAAAATAATTATGATGCAACTTAACATGCATAAGAATAAAAAAATTAACCATGCTCAACATATCAAATAAATAATTATAATAACAACTATGAGTAAAAATTAAAATATTGATATGTGTAAAAAACAGTTTGACATGAAAATATAACAGGATTTAAAAGAGTTTACTTATTATATGAACAATTGAAGATAAAATAATAAGTAGAAAATTATGAGGACTAAAAGGATTTACATTTTTAAAAGTTAATTGGAATCAAAAGAAATTAAAATCAACAAGAAAATTAAGGAGTTAAGCCGTGAATAATTACCCTCAAATTTAATCTTGAAGAATTGAAGGTAGAAGTGTTGAATTCCTTGTCTTTTCCTTGTGAAAAATGCTTGAAAAATAACTTGGAAACTTGAAAAATCACCCTTGGAAGCAAGTGTGTAAGATTGATTTTTTCTCTCAACTCCAAAGCTCAAAAATTCAGTTTTTTCTCTCTAAAATCTTTCTAATTCGTCTCCCCCTGTTTCTGAATTTTTTCTCCACTTTTAGCACTAAAAAACCACCCAAAACCGTCCAAAAATCGTTAAAAAACGAGTGGGGGTCGAAAATGGGCGAAATGGGGCGACTGCGCGCGAGAAACGCGCGCAGTGCGTGCTGCACGCAAAGCACAGCCGTGCTTTCAAAGAAGCACAACTGTGCTTTCACGCGCGCAGTGCAGCGCAAAGCACAGCCGTGCTTTTCGGGCAGTTTTTTTTTTTTTTTAATTTTATATAAAATACCCTCAACCTAAAACACACTTTTTCTTCTCCAAAATAATTTTAAAAATATTTTAAAATATTTAAAATACATTTTTTACTCACCAAAAAGACAAGGAAAATCACTTTCGAGCTCCAATCTTTTTGCCTATAAGCCGGCGTAGCTAAATTTCATCATCGGGTAATCCTGATCAAGGCTACTCGGGACCCGGTGTCTACAGTTGCCCCCAATTTTGGGGAGGCTAGTGCATGGGTGCCTAGGTGAGCTAAAATTCAGGAAAAGGAAAGAAGCGCGTACCTGAAGCGACGACCCTCCTACTAGATGGAGTTATGATGATAGCTGTTACCGTGCTATAAGCAGGCTGTCTTTTGGTTGTGATTGGTGGTGCCGTGGTCGTGCTAACCTCTTGTGGGTACTGCCGCCATCGTGCTGACCGCTGTGAATTGATGGTGTCGTGGTCGTGCTAACCTCTTGTGGGTAGTGCCGCCACGTGCTAACCTCTGTGAATTGGTAATACCGTGGTCGTGCTAACCTCTTGTGGGTAGTGCCGCCATCGTGCTAACCTCTGTGAATTTGTAGTGCCGTGGTTGTGCTAACCTCTTGTGGATAGTGCCGCCATCGTGCTAACTGCTGTGAATGGGTAATGCCGTGGTCGTTCTAACCTCTTGTGGGTAGTGCCGCCACGTGCTAACCTCTGTGAATTTTGGAGCTGTGCTCCTTTAGACGTTTGGACTGGTGTCATCACTCGGCTTTTGTTGGTGTTCCCCGCCGATTTCTCCTGCTAGATTGTATGCGTAGAAATATACAAGAAATCATGTGTGTATGATATGGAATGCAAATGCTTGCAAAAATGTATAGACCATGTCCTAGGTGGTCCAAGGTTTGCTGAGGCTATAGCTTGCCTGCTCTACCATGCCCCCCGGAATCCCGAGGATCGTCGACAAGTTTTCTGAAAAAAGACCTCCAATGTATATCCTTTGCCCCCCTGGTCAATGATGCCTTACCCGGGATTCTGATTCATGTTCTATGTTGTGTGTTATCTGATTGAAAGAGAATCATCTAAAATAATGCCACCTTATCGCTCCAGGCATTGTTTTAAAGGTAGTGTGTCCCTTGTGGATTTTCACACTAGCTTTTCTTTGCGGCAAATGCGTCCCTTAAGGGATTTTCACATAACCCTTTGCCTAATTTTTGCCTGAAATGGACCC
Organism: Excoecaria cochinchinensis; assembly: GCA_947683425.1. Taxonomy (NCBI): domain Eukaryota; kingdom Viridiplantae; phylum Streptophyta; class Magnoliopsida; order Malpighiales; family Euphorbiaceae; genus Excoecaria; species Excoecaria cochinchinensis. The sequence goes on from CANTUQ010000092.1 coordinate 16,221,137, forward strand.
AACCCAATCCAGCGGCTTTTGTTTATTTAATTAATTTTTTTTTGTAGGGCAGACTGCCTATTTCTAGGTTTTCACCCTGCCCTTAGGCCTAACTTTTGCTTAGAGAGTCAGTTTCGGTTTTCATCTCTAACAGCTTTTTTTTTTCTTTTTTTTTTCATTCAGAGAAGGTTATCATCAAAGCTTCTGTTAAGAGCAAATAGCACATATCCGATGAAGTGACTGAGCAATAATCATTAGATGAACAATTGGTATATCTCTTTTTAAGACAGAACTAAAAGATCAATGAAAATATATTCTTTTATTCATTACAAAATTGTGTACATTTCTATATGATTTCATCATACATGATTTTCATTTCACAAGAATTCAAAAGCTTATGACTACACCTAATCTCGGAGTGGATTTTGTCAGCATCAAACTCCTGTTATCAATCGGCCCTCTCGTGTTTTCTCGATTGAATATTTTCTCTTGGCCCTTAATTTTTGTCCAGGATGCCTTTTTTTCGATTTTCACCCTGTCAGGGCGCCCAATTTTAGCAAGGCCGCCTTTTTTTTCGGTTTTCGACCCGCAAGGCATTTATTCTCTTCTTTTTATTTTTGGTCTTTATCCATGGAACCTTTTAAGTCTATCGATATTGACTGGGTCCTTGAACTCATTCCCATCACTGTCTGCTAAAATTGCTGCTCCTTGTGTTAGCAGCTTCTTCAAAACGAATGGACCTTCCCAGGTGGGCCTGAATTTTTCGCGTATGTCCGGCACTCCCGGCCTCATCATCTTAAAGACCAAATCCCCCTCCTTCAACGGGTACTTTCGTACTTTCTTGCCAAACGACCGAACCAACCTCTTCTGATAAACTTGATTGTGGTAATAGGCCCGCAACCTATCTTCATCTAGCAAATTTAGCTGACAAAAGTTGTTGCGCCCATTCTGTCTCTGGAATCTCGGCTTCCATGACTACCCTCAAAGACTTCAACTCAATTTCAACTGGCAGGGCTGCTTCAGTTCCATATACCAGAGAGAATGGTGTTGCCACCGTAGAGGTTCTGACTGTGGTTCTATAACCCCAAAGTGCGAAGGGTAACTTTTCAGCCCAGTCTTTATAGTTCTGAACCATCTTGGCCAATATCCACTTCACATTCTTGTTCGCTGCTTCGACTGCACCGTTTGCTTGAGGACGGTAGGGAGAAGACTTGTGATGTTGGATCCCGTATTTCTAGAGCATCTGCTTAGTTTCTGCTAGGAATTACACCCCATTATAAGACACAATGTGATGTGGGAGACCATATCTGCATATCAGATTCCGCTCAATGAATTTAGCCATGTCCCTTGCATCAACCTTCTTAAAAGATTTAGCTTCAACCCACTTAGTGAAGTAGTCAATGGCAACTATAATGAACCTGTGCCCATTAGAAGCTGTAGGATGGATTTCGCCTATGATGTCTATTCCCCAAGCTGCAAATAGCCATGGAGATGTCAAGTTATGTAACTCTGAAACTGGCACATGCCTCAAGTTCGCATATTGTTGGCAAAACTGGCATTGCTTCACAAATTTTGAACAATCTGTATCCATTGTGAACCAATAAAACCCTTGCCGCATGATCTTCTTCGCTAAGGCTAACCCATTCATGTGAGCTCCACAGACCCCGGCATGAATCTCTTCCATAACTCTTTTAGCTTCTTTCTCCGCGAGACATCTTAACTGGATACCATCAGCTTGCCTTTTGTACAAAGTGCCATTAACACTGATGAATTGAGTGGACAGCTTGCTGATCATCCTTTGATCCTTCTCCGTGACTTCCTCTGGAAAAGTTGACCTTTTTAAATAATTTTGAATGTCATAGTACCATGGATTTCCATCGGTGGTCTCGATGTCCATCACCTGCTCAGCTTCAAAGCAAGGCCTTCCTGAGCTAGAGATTAGCACGGGTTTCATCGAAACTCCTGTTGGATTATCCCACATAGACACTAAAGTTGCTAGAGCATCAGCTAACTGATTTTCGTCTCTAGGGATGAAGTGAAAAGTGCAAGTCTCAAACTGGCTGCTCAACATTCTCAAGTGCTTCACGTAAGGCAACAGCCTTTCTTCCTTGACTGACCACTCCCTTCTGATCTGATGAATTACTAAGGAAGAATCTCCGAATACTTCCGCAATCTTTGCCCCCAGAGCGAGTAATGCTTCCAATCCAAAGATGCAAGCTTCGTATTCTGCTTCATTATTGGTAGCCTTATACCTCAGCTTCTTAGCCAATGGTAGCCTTTCACCATCCGGGGTCGTAAGAATAATTCCTGCTCCTGCCCCTTTACTGTTTCCTGCCCCATCAAAGAATAGCTGCCACCCTTGCACTGCTATGGCCGTGACATCTTCATCCGGGAAGTTGTATTCAAACCGGTCTCCCTCAATAGGATACTCGGCTAAGAATTCTACTACAGCTCTTCCTTTAATGGTTTTTTTGGTTATGTACTCAATGTCAAACTCCTGCAACAGCAGTAACCATCTTCCCATCTTCCCTAGTAAAGAGGGTGCTTCTTGGAGGTATCTAAGAGGATTATGTTTGGCTACTGTCTATACCCTGAAGGAATGAAAGTAGTGTCGCAACTTCTTAGAAGCCCAGATAACTGCTAAACAAATCTTCTCCACCTCTACATATTTAGCTTCGTACGGTAGAAACTTCTTGCTAAGATAGTAAACCGCAAACTCCACACCAAAATCGTCTTCTTGAGACATCATAGCACCTACTGAATTATCTTCCACTGCTAGGTACAGGATTAGTGGCTTGGCACAGCGTGGTGGTCTTAATACTAGAGGATTTAACAGATACTCCTTAATGGTGTCAAATGCCAGTTGACAGTCATCGTTCCATATCACCGGCTGATTCTTCCTAAGAAGCTTGAAAATAGGCTCACATACTGAAGCTAGCTTGGCAATAAATCGGCTGATATACTGAAGCTTTCCAAGGAAGCTTCTAACGTCCTTCTCCTTTTGGGGTACTGGCATCTCTCTTATGGCTTTGACTTTGTTGGGATCTACTTCAATTCCTCTCTGGCTTACCACATGGCCTAATAGCTTACCCGAGGTAACTCCAAAGATGCATTTCTTAGGATTGAGGTGCAGATTATACTTACTAATCCTTTGGAAGAACTTTTCTAAAGCCTCAAAGTGACCTTCTCTAGTAGCCGACTTAATCATCATGTAGCCGACTTAATCATCATGTCGTCGATATATACTTCCACTTCTTTGTGAATTAGGTCATTAAGAACTTTGGTGGCCATCCTCTGATAAGTTGCTCCTGCATTTTTCAACCCAAAAGGCATAACCCGATAAGCGTATGCCCCCCACTCAGTGATGAAAGCTGTCTTGATCTGATCCACTATCTTGTTAAGGATTTGATTGTATCCTGCGTATCCATCCACAAAGCTGTGCATCATACAAGCAGCAGCACTATCCATTAGCACATTAATATGAGGCAGCGGGAAATCATCCTTAGGGCAAGCTTTGTTCAGGTCTCGATAGTCAACGCATACTCGAACCTTACCATCTTTCTTGGCTACAGGAACCACGTTAGCGAGCCAGGTCGAGTATTGAACCTCTATTAAGAATTGGCCTCAATCTGCTTATGGATCTCCTCCTTTACCTTCTGCGCCCATTCTGGCCTAAGTCTCCGAAGCTTTTGCTTGACTGGTTTAAACTCTGGGTAAGTTGGGATGGCATGTTCGGCAACATCTCGATCTATTCCCGGCATATCCTCATAGGTCCAGGCAAAGACTTTTTCATATTTTTTTTAATATTCTCTCGAATTTTAACCTCTCTTCAGGAGGTATGTCTGATGCTATCAAAATTTCCTTTGGATTCTCCAAAGTTCCGAGATTAAATGCAGTTGTGCTAGTTGAATTAATATCAAAAATGAATGCATCATGCTTATGATCATGCAAAATGAAATCATCAGAAACATCACACAAGTAAGCAAAGTTGTTCATCTCATTAACATAATCAGAAACATTAACATTGTTCTTAAAGAGTTCTAGTATAAAAAGAGAATCTAAATGACTATCAACTTCAGTCGATGCTGATGCTGCAGCTGACTGTGCTTTGGCTTCTTGACTTGGTGAAATCTTGAGATCTTCAATCTTCAGCTCTGGTTCTATCATCTTCTCCTTCCCTTTGAGTTTGGTGGCTAACAGCTTATCAGTTACAATCTCTTCAGGCTCATCCCTGTCCCAGATGCTGCATTAGGTCATAATCTCTTCGTCCCAAAAGTTCTCTACAGCTTTAACCACTCCAAACTCCTAATCAAAGACATCGTTGAAAATTTCAAAACCTGAAGTGATCTTCCCATCTATCCATTGCGGCTCTTCTTCTCCGGTGTAAGGACAAACCGATGATGATGGCACAAAGCTCTCCGAAATATGGGGGATCTTCTCTGACACTTTCTTCTTACCATACTCTCCTTTGTAGCCCAACCCCTTTCGGTCTTTCTGACCATGTGTAGTAATAGCATCTTACAGCCCTTGTGACTCTTTGCCCAAACCAGCCCCTGGGAGAAAGTGCATCTTGTTTAGCATGTTCACCACCTGAGGGCTACCTTCTAAGCTTTGCTCTTCTCCGATCATTGATACATGAAAGCCACTGAATGGCTTATTAGAGATCTCCAAAGCAGATACTTGGTTCTCTCTTGCTGCTTTGATGGTTACTACCTCCCCTTCATGAGGTATCTTAATTATCTGGTGTAAGGTGGATGGCACTCCCCCTAACCTGTGGAACCACGGTCTACCAAGTAGTGCTGAAAAGTTTGCTGGAATCGGCAAAACCACAAAATCTATTTCTGTCTCAATGGGCCCCGTCTTTACTACAGCTTTGAAAATTCCCGATGCTTGCCTCCTGGAGTTATCATAGGCTGTGATGGTCAAATCGAACCTGCTTAGCATACTTTCATCTAGCCCAAAAGCCTGAAGCGCTACTAATGGGCAGACATTTATTGGTGACTCGTCATCAACCATGACGCAAGCGGTGTGCTTGCCATTGATCTGTGCTTTGATATACAGAGGCCGGTTATGGTTGCGACCCTCTGTCGGTAAATCTGTATCAGAAAATACCAGCTTCTCCCCAGATCCCCCCTTAATAAGGACTAACAGCTCAGATGGAGAGATTGTAGTTGCTACGGTGGATACACTCAATGCTTCAACTAACTTCTGTCTGTGAGAGGGGGACTGTCTCAAGAGGTCCCAAATAGATATCTGAGCCGTGGTCTTTTTCAGCTGCTTCACTATTGAATTGTCTTCCGGCTCCTTCTCTACGGGTGTTTGCACTAGGTCCTGTTGCTTCTCAACTTCGGGAACTACTCTCCCACTTCTCGTTACTGCCTCAACTCTCTCCTCTTCTTCTGAATCCCATGGATCCGTGAACTGTCCATCTTTCTCTTCACCTTCATCTTCTCCACTCTCACTAGTGGACCAACAGTCTATCGCCGCCACGGGAATCCCTTTTTCACTTGCTTTAGGGCGAGTGATAGCGACGTATTCATTTCCATATAAATCTTGCATCACATACCATTCTAGTAGGCTTGATCCAATCATAAAAACTGGAGGTGGCACTGCATTATAACTGGACTTCTTCTTTCCTTCTCTCTTCTCAGGATCAGTGATCTGTTTGTTGTCAATTAGATCTTGGACCCGATGTCTTAGCGTTATACAATCATCTGTCAAATGTCCAGTATGCTGGTGAAATGCACAGTATTCATTTTCCTTGTGCCCTGGTTGTCCTTGGGTCCTAGCTAGCCTAGACGACAGGGGTCGCAGTTTTCCTTCTTTTACTAGCCTCTTCAGCACCCATAATAAAGGCCTACCCAACTTTGAGAAATACCTCTGATTCATGCCTGTTGCAGACACCTCAGTTGTCTTCCCACCTCTATTACCACTGCTTGAAGTTGCTGACTTGGCTGCCCCCTGATTGCTGTATCCCTTCTTGACCTAAAGCTCGCTATTTGCCCTCTTGGCTAAATATTCACCTTCTGCTTCTATGGCAATGTCCTTCAAGGACTCCTAATCCTTCAGTCCCTTCATTTTTAGTCCATCTCTCAAGTACGGGCTGGCATTTCGAATGAATAATCGGATCTGATCATAAGTGTCCGGTTTGCGTTTTATCTCCATAACCCGGTTCTTCCACCGAGTAAGGTACTCGTGGAAGGACTCTCCAGCCTTCTGTTGTAGCAACTCGAGATCTTTTAAAGTGACCTCCATCCGGGTACTTCAATCGTACTGCTTAAGAAACTCTTCAGTCAATAAGTCCCAATCCTCCTTGGACCTCCTGTCAAGCCCATGATACCAATCAATAGCAGCTCCTGTGAGACTCAAGCAAAAATACTCTATCTTCTGCTTTCTTGTTAAGGTCGTGCCCTTCATGACCAGCGAGTATTGCTTGATGTGTGCGGCAAGGTCAGATGTGCCATCAAATTTAGGGATGTCCGGCATCTTGAAGTTCTGAGGAATCAGGTCATCCCCATCCAACTCTCGGTCTTCTGGGTTCATTCCTTTCCCTACTGTCATCATTCTTGCCATGGCCTCAAATCTCTCTTCCATTTTCCTCCACATTGCCTCCTCCAACTTCGACGACTTTTCTTTAACTACTGTATGCTCCTCTTGCTCATCTGCCCCAAACTCAGCTTCGGACCTGGGGCCCTCTCTACGCTCAATAGGTGCAGGTACTCTTTGCTCAACAATAGGTGGATAGATCACTGGTTGGTTAACTGCAGCAGGGAGCTCTTCTCTAACAGCCTCTTTTTCAGCTCACATCCGGATAGGGTAGTAGCAGCTTGTTGCCCAGCTATGGTGGTGGCAAGATTGCCCATCATTGCAATCATTTGGGCTTCAAACTCCTCCATTATCTTTCCTACCTCTTCAGCAATTATTGCCCGGGTTGCATCAGATTCATTTGATGGATTAGCCATGCTTACTTCTATCGATGATTCGGAAGAAAACCCCACACTGTCTTCTAAGATTGAATTTGAACTCTGATCCGACACTAACTCTGTTAACCCCAAAAGCGGAGTCCTTCTTAACCGTCCGTCGGGACCTCTAGACCACCCAGAAGAATCTATGATGGCTAAAATGCGAAAATTGTTACGATGATACATGATTAAAATGCAATGCATGCTCGTGCTGATGCAACATAGACAAACACATGCAAGCAGATAGATCCTTCCAACCTTATATCTCCCACACACATGGTAGTGCAGTCTCTTTCCTAGGTGGGCTTGATCCATGAGTTAACGGGGAACCCAATGGACACGTATGGTGCACGGTAGAAAATCGGCAGCATAACAACTCTCATCTAATGTACATACGTATGAGTGTTTGGCCATTATGTATTTAAACAATTCAACTTAACTAAGATGGGCCCACCGGGGCATAAAAGCCTTTGATAAAGACCATTTAATTAAATTGACTTCGTCCAATATATGATGGCCCATATAGCAAGCATAGTATTACGGTACATTTCACCTAGTGGAAGTATCTATTGCCATTACATGAGTTTTAGTCAAAGGGTGATGATATTTTTGGGTTACCCAAGCATGATCCCTGCCGACAGGTCTAGCTCATCATGAGCATAACGACCGATCGGGTCATCATTTTGATATACCATTGAGGTACGAGGCTTGGGCTGGTGATTATCCTTAACACTTTCCTAAATTGAGTGAAAATAGGGTTGTGCTTCAGGAACGCACCGGGGGCTAATAGAGGGACCAAACTAGCATATTCTAAAGCTCTAATGGAATGTAATGCAAATTTGAGAGAAAGCAAATTTATGCATTAAATTTTAATCATAAATGTTAAACGAGGTATTTTCAAATTGAAGTCTCAAACCATATGTCCCCAGTGGAGTCGCCACTGTGACGCACGCCGGAATCCCGCGGCCGCCCCTCTGACCGCCCGCTCGAGGGCGATCGGGCAATTATGGGTCCGTTAGCAACTTGTAAAGATATTTACAAATGCGTCTATTTTGGGCAACAAGGAGGTTTCATAGAGTCTCCACCCAATAGAACATTGGGAAAGTTTCTCTCGCCTCGGAGAGCCTAAGACTGCGCTCAGTATCCATTTTGGGCCAACCAAAGGGGTCTTGGAGGGTGAACCTCTCGCCCTAAGGAGCCTAGGATTAACGCCAAAGTCTCATGACATAAGAGGTGTCTTGGAGGGTAAACCTCTCGCCTCTTTAAGCCCAAAGACCAGAGCTGGGTTCGGGACTTCTCATCTATTTCTACCTCAATTATTCTATGATCAAATTTTAATTATCATTAATTCGCTCTCTCCCCACACGATGCAATTGATTAAAATGCGCATTTATTCACATTTGGAAAGCCATAAATGAGCAAGTAAGTTACAATAATACTAGGAGCGGAATACAACTCCCATTTAAACAAAGTGCAAACATACATAAAATCGGGGAATTTATTAACTATGAGGACTTTGGTCCCCGCACGTGTATTTAAAGAAAACATTTTGGATGTGGTGACTTATTTGGGATAAAAACTAGGACATTGGTCCCATTTATTATGAAAAATCCAAGTTTAATTTAGTAGAAATATTTTTGTGATTTTTATTTGGGCGTGCATAAAAAACCATTTTACTTAATGAATATATACAAAGAAATTAAAAAATATAAACAAAATGAGAATTAAAATGTATAAAGAAGATACCGAACCCCGCATCTCCTCCTTCACGTGCATGGATGCTCAACAAGAATAAAATAACAATATGCAACCAAAAATAAAAAAAAATAAATTGATGTTAGAAATTAACCCAAAGAAATAATATGATATAAAAGATAATATGTATAATGAAAATATAACATGCATAAGATTCTACAACATGCATAAAATAATTATGATGCAACTTAACATGCATAAGAATAAAAAAATTAACCATGCTCAACATATCAAATAAATAATTATAATAACAACTATGAGTAAAAATTAAAATATTGATATGTGTAAAAAACAGTTTGACATGAAAATATAACAGGATTTAAAAGAGTTTACTTGTTATATGAACAATTGAAGATAAAATAATAAGTAGAAAATTATGAGGACTAAAAGGATTTACATTTTTAAAAGTTAATTGGAATCAAAAGAAATTAAAATCAACAAGAAAATTAAGGAGTTAAGCCGTGAATAATTACCCTCAAATTTAATCTTGAAGAATTGAAGGTAGAAGTGTTGAATTCCTTGTCTTTTCCTTGTGAACAATGCTTGATAAATAACTTGGAAACTTGAAAAATCACCCTTGGAAGCAAGTGTGTAAGATTGATTTTTTCTCTCAACTCCAAAGCTCAAAAATTCAGTTTTTTCTCTCTAAAATCTTTCTAATTCGTCTCCCCCTGTTTCTGAATTTTTTCTCCACTTTTAGCACTCAAAAACTACCCAAAAACCACCCAAAACCGTCCAAAAATCGTTAAAAAATGAGTGGGGGTCGAAAATGGGCGAAATGGGGCGGCTGCGCGCGACAAACGCGCGCAGTGCGCACTACACGCAAAGCACAGCCGTGCTTTCAAAGAAGCACAGCTGTGCTTTCGCGCGCGCAGTGCAGCGCAAAGCACAGCCGTGCTTTTCGGGCAGATTTTTTATTTTTATTTTTATTTTATATAAAATACCCTCAACCTAAAACACACTTTTTCTTCTCCAAAATAATTTTAAAAATATTTTAAAATATTTAAAATACATTTTTTACTCACCAAAAAGACAAGGAAAATTACTTTCGAGCTCCAATCTTTTTGCCTATAAGCCGGCGTAGCTAAATTTTATCATCGGGTAATCCTGATCAAGACTACTCGGGACCCGGTGTCTACAGCATGTTAGATGTTTTTAGTGAAATGTTGAGATTTTGTTGCTTGTTGATATTTGCATCTATGCATGAAGCTGTTCATCCTGATTTAGTTTTAGAGTTTTACACCACATTGAAAAAGAATGATGATAATGAGAATTGGTTGGATTTTAGGATGGCTGGTAAACCTTATACTTTGGCCTATTTTATGATGAATAGGATGTTTAGATTTTCCCAAACTGGTTTGACTGATCCACCTAAATCTTTTAAGCCAAATGAATTTTGAAACTTTTTAACTGATTTGCCAACACCTTATAGGGCTAGGGATGCTAAGTCTATGTTTATTAAAGATTTGAAATATTAGATTTTGCACAAAGTTTTTGCTTCTTTAGTTTTTAATAGGTCTGAATTTAATAGAGTTTCATATCATGAGTTGTTTTTGATGTGGTGTATCCATAAATGTAAGGATGTATGTTGGCCTTATTGGATAGTTACTCAATTGTTGCAATGTGTTAATAAGCATGATTCACCTTTAACTCATGGGCATGTTATTTCTAGTATTGCAAGGAATTTAAATGTGGATTTTAATGCATATTATCGAGTTTTTCCTTGCCTTTATTTTATTAAGCATGTGTTAGTACGTGGAGAGGTGGTTGGTAATAATTTTTAGGAAATTCCACATCGTGCTCGATCATGTTGGAGGGATATTCCTAAACTTTTTGAGCCACAAGTAGAGGCACAAGAATAAGAGGGTGGTGATAAGGGGGCAAGTGAAGATGACGTTATGCCTGATGTTCCAGTAGATGTGGCTGCTGCACCTGATATTGGATCATCTAGTCATACCATACCCGCTGTGCTTGACCAGATTTTACAAACCCAACTGAATATACAGGATCAGCTTTCATCTATAGCAAGACACCAAAGGCGATTGGAGTATCGGATGGATCATTTTATTGCTCGATCTGGATTTAAGGTTCCATCACCTCCACCTTCATCATGATCAGGGAGTTTTTTTCTTCACCTTATTGTATTTATTTCTTTTATTTGTTTATTGTGTTTCGCTTCTTCACATTGAGGACAATGTGTGTTCTAAGTGTGGGGGAGTGATTGTGTTTGTTCACTTATTTTTTATGTTTATATATGTTTTGTATTTTTTTTATGTGTTTATTGTTCAATTAGGTTTTGCAGTAAATTTTATTGTAAGGCATTGTTTAATTGGTATATTATATAGATTGTTAGATCATTTATCTTTTATGTTCATTTTTATAAGTTTTTCGAAATTTTTGGTATTTGTTTTAAATCTTTCAAGTTAATTTCTTTTACTTCTTGCAACGTTATAGATTATTTAGTCTTTTTACTAACCATGTTTTTAAAGTTAGAATTTTCTCATTTACTTTAAAATTCTAAGTTTTTAGTTGTCTATGGAAACTATAGCCATAATTCTTACCCCTTTTGCCTTTTCAATAATGGATGAGGACTTAAAAAGAAAAATAAAAAATAAGTGGGATGGAGTATAAAATGCACCCATAATTTTCAAAAAATAATTAGCAAGATGTATATCTAAAATTGCAAAAAGATATGGGATAGAGCGTAAAACGCACCCATACTACTTTCTCTTGCTGTTCATGGGATAAAATGAAAGAAGATATGCCCATGATTCAAAACAAAAAGAAAAAAATCAAAAGAAAAGAAAAAGAAATGTCTAAAAATGCCATGAGATTGGATTAAGGGTAAGTGAGCTCAAAACTGTCCTAAATGCAGCTAGCAACTTTAGAATTTTTACTTTATGATCAAATTTCTCTCTTTAACTAATGTTTAGTTTTTTGAGACTTATACTCTTCATGTTGGAATTAGTAAATGTAAGTGACTTGTTAAATTTTCAATACATACTTTAAAATTTAATTCTTTTATATTTTTGAGTGTTTGAGGTATTTGATGTTTTCAATTCTATTATATATGCTTAATGGACAATGTTGTATAATGATGTTTACTAGCTGTTGAATTCTCTTATTCCTTTTCTTTTGCTTGAGGACAAGCAAGGATTAAGTGTGGGGGAATTTGATAGGCATTTAATTGAAGTAATATTTAGCATGTGTTTTGTGTGAATTATGAAGTTAAGTATGAAATTATTTATATGTTTCATGTTAATTGTGTTAGTTTATGTGTGTATGCATTTTGTAGGCTGATTTACGTGAAAAAGGGAAGAAAATAGTAAAACAAAGTAGAACTGGGCGGAGATCAATTGGAAGATCACAAAGAAGGAAATAAAAGAGGCAAAGGAGCAGGGTCGCGACTCGTGAAGCTAGATCACGAGTCGTGAACGGCAAAGAAGAAAGCACCAGCATGAGCAAAGCGAAGAAAAGAAGAGAAGGAGCTGAGGAAGTAGGGTCACGAGTCGTGAAAGACCATCACGACTCATGATGACGCAGAGAGGCAGGGAAAAGCAAAGCGAGGAAAGAAAAGAGAAAGGGAAGAGAAGGCGAGACATGAGCCAAAGTCACGACTCACACGAGAAGTCACGACGCGTGATTGGAGATTGCGACTCGTGAGTGGCCAGAGAGAAGAGGAAAAGCAAGGGAGAGAAGAAAGAAGGAAAAGCCAGATCCGCGTTCTGTCACGAGCGCGACAGAACTATCCGTTGGAACAGTTATTCCTGAAAAGTCACTTGAAAAGGCACCTTTTTCTTCCAACAATTACAACCATTGTGAAGGGACATCTCCAAAGGACACAATCTTCAGATCTTTATAAATATTAGTTTAACTGTAATTTTTTAGGGAGTGAAAATAGGATCATTTATTAAGTAATTTTCTGTATTTTTTAGTAAAACAGTTTTCTTTTCTCTAGTTAATTTTCTTAGTTAGTTTTTATGTTTTGAAGAAGAAGATCAATGAGAAGAAAATCTATTACAAGAGATTAAGAAAAGGGTTGAGAGACTTCTGTTCTACTCTCTTATCTTTTATTTCTTCTCTGTCAATTCTATGAATATTATTTCAATGAATTTGAATACTTTTGTTATTTACATTTCCATCTATTTCTATAGTCTTTGAATGCAAATTTTCTATTAGAATTTTTGGCATAATCTTTATAAGTTAAAGTAAGATTCGAGAGACCGCTTTAACTGAAATCTAATAGGAATTCATTATCAAGATATATTTTGAGAGATCGGTATATTGAGATAGTTGCTATAGGTTAGTGTTTATTCTTAGAATATGTAATTAATAACCTCTAATTCATTAATGAAAATTGTGAGTTAGAATTTTAATTGCATGTCTTAGGCATTTTAATTTATGTCGAGAGAGTAAATTAGAACTTTATTCTAACTTGGCTTGCATGGAAAGATGATAATTGTTAATTTAAATGATGGAATCAAATTCATTAACTCTAGTTCTTCATTATATATTTTGTCTTCTTTAACTATCAATAATTAGGCTTAATTAGTTTATATGTTAGAGTAGTTTTAAATCTTCTTAACCATTATTTGATCATTGTAAACAAGATTAAAATTAAGTAGTAATAGTGTGCAAATTCACATTCCTCGTGGGATCGATATCTTAACTACTATTCCGGTAGACCGTATACTTGCCGAAAATTAGCACCTATAAAATATGCTAACAGTGGATGAGAAAGGAGCTAAGAAGGTCATGGAAAAAATTCATGCCATAATTTGTGAAGCCTATATGAACGGTTTAATACTAGCAAAAAGATCATGAGATAAGGGTTCTATTGGCTTACAATGGATACGAATTGCTTAAGCTTGGAGAATAGACATCATGGGGAAGCGTGTCCTACGACCTTCAACAGAAATAAGTTTACCATAGTTGTTATCGCCTACTTCACCAAGTGGGTAGAAGCCGAGTCCTTCAAGAAAGTCAATGCTCGAGATATGGACAAGTTTGTCGAAAGGAATCTGATAACGGAGTGCAATTTATGGCTGAAACTAGGAAGCTAATGTAGAAGTATGGCTTTGATCATCACAAGTTTTCATCATATCGCCCGCAAGCTGATGGGGCAGTAGAGGCTACTAATGAGAATGTCAAGAAGATTTTGGTCGAGATAGTTCAGAACTATAGGGATTGGATAGAGAAGTTGCCTTTTACATTTTGGGGCTAAAGAACCATCATCAGAACCTCTACATGAGCCATGCCTTATCCCTTTAGCGACGGAATGTTTTTCGTCGCTAATTAGCGACGGAACATCCTTTTCGTTACTAATTAGCAATGAAAAATGAATTCTGTCGCTATTTAGAGACGGTAAATATATTCCGTCACTAAAAATGGCGGGAGTACTTTCCCTCCAAATTTAACGATGGAAATTAGCGCTGAAAAATTTTTGCGGCACTAATTATTGCAGGAGACAGAATTTTGCAACGAAATTTACATTCCGTCGCTAAATTTTAACGATGAAAATAAAATTTCGTCGCTGAATTATGTTTTCATTGCTAAAAAAATATATTATTATTATAATATATTTTTTTAACAACGAAATGAGATTTTCGTTACTAAATTTAGTGAAGGAATTATCTTTCCGTCACTAAATTTAGCGACGGATTATGTTTTTGTCGCTAAAATATATTATAATTAATAATATATTTTTTTAGCGACGGCATTGTATTTCCTTTCTAAAATATATTATAATTAATAATATATTTTTTAACGACAGAATGAGATTTTCGTCGCTAAATTCACTTTAAAAATTAGCTTTTTCTCTCTTCTCCCCCCTCTCTCCTCTCTCTCCCCCCTCTCTCCTGTCTCTCCCTTATCTGCCGCGCGATACAGCGCGCCGCACCTCCGGCGTGCCTCTACCGGCACAGATCAGCCCTCCCCCTTCCCTCCGGTGCCGATCCGGCCCCCCTCACCCCCTGCGACGTCTTCCTCCCCTCCCTCTCCCCTTTTTTCCCTCTTCTCCTTTCCTCATTTCCTCCTCCGCGCGTGGCTTCCTTCCTCTGGCGTGGTTTTGATCTGCTCCGGCGTGGTGGACGGTCGGCCAAGCTCTGGCAAGTCCCCTGCCTTCCCTTCTCCTCCGCCGGCGTTAGGTAAGTAGTAGGTATATATTTTTTTTTAATTAATTATTATTATTATTATTATTATTTCATTTTTTTGTTTATTTTTTTCTTGTCTGTATTGTATATTTTTTTTGAATATTTTTTTATATATATTTTAATTTTTTGTATATTATTTTAATTTATATAGATTAATCAAAAAATGATTAAATCAACTCTCATCAAGAACCTATAAGGTAATTTTTTTTTTTATTTTTATATCATTTGTTATGTATATTTGTTGTGTAATTTTTTTATTTATTTTTATTCCATTTGTGTTGTATATTTGTTGTGTAATTTTTGAAGTGGAGCTCAAGTCTTTAACACTACAAGAAAATCAATTTTTAGCGACGGAATGTTTTTCGTCGCTAATTAGCGACGGAACATCCTTTTCGTCACTAATTAGCAATGAAAAATGAATTTCGTCGCTATTTAGAGACAGTAAATATATTCCGTCGCTAAAAATTGCGGGAGTACTTTCCCTCCAAATTTAACGACGGAAATTAGCGATAAAAAATTTTCGCGTCACTAATTGTTGCAGGAGACGAAATTTTGCGACGAAATTTACATTCCGTCGCTAAATTTTAACGACGAAAATAAAATTACGTCGCTGAATTATGTTTTCGTTGCTAAAAAAATATATTATTATTATAATATATTTTTTTAACGACGGAATGAGATTTTCGTCATTAAATTTAGCGAAGGAATTATCTTTCCGTCGCTAAAATATATTACAATTAATAATATATTTTTTTAGCGACGGAATGAGATTTCCGTCCCTAAATTTAGCGACGGATTATGTTTTTGTCGCTAAAATATTTTATAATTAATAATATATTTTTTTAGCGACGGCATTGCATTTCCATCGCTAAAATATATTATAATTAATAATATATTTTTTAGCGACGGAATGAGATTTTCGTCGCTAAATTCACTTTAAAATTTAGCTTTTTCTCTCTCCTCTCTCTCCCCCTTCTCTTATGTGTCTCCTTTATCTGCCGCACGATACAGCACCGCCGCACCTCCGGCGTGCCTCTACCAGTACAGATCAGCCCTCCCCCTTCCCTCCGGTGCCGATCCGGCCCCCCTCACCCCCTGCGGCTTCTTCCTCCCCTCCCTCTCCCCTTTTTTTTT
Source organism: Excoecaria cochinchinensis (assembly GCA_947683425.1). NCBI lineage: Eukaryota > Viridiplantae > Streptophyta > Magnoliopsida > Malpighiales > Euphorbiaceae > Excoecaria > Excoecaria cochinchinensis. The sequence continues at coordinate 16,237,119 of CANTUQ010000092.1, forward strand.
CCTTCTTCTGCTTTCCTCCTCCGCGCGTGGCTTCCTCCCTCCAGCGTGGTGTTGATTTGCTCCGGCATGGTGGACGGTCGGCCCAGCTCAAGCGAGTCCCCTGCCTTCCCTTCTCCTCCGCCGGCGTCAGGTAAGTAGTAGGTATATATTTTTTTTAATTAATTAATTATTATTATTATTATTATTATTATTATTATTTCATTTTTTTGTTTATTTTTTTCTTGTCTGTATTGTATATTTTTTTTGAATATTTTTTTATATATATTTTAATTTTTTTGTATATTATTTTAATTTATATAGATTAATCAAAAAATGATTAAATCAACTCTCATCAAGAACCTATAAGGTAATTTTTTTTATTTATTTTTATATCATTTGTTATGTATATTTGTTGTGTAATTTTTTTATTTATTTTTATTCCATTTGTGTTGTATATTTGTTGTGTAATTTTTGAATTGTTGTGTAAAATAGCTTTGAATTGTGTATATTATTTTCGAATTTACGTAAAATAGCTTTGAATTGTGTATATTATTTTTGAATTTGTGTAAAATAGCTTTGAATTTGTGAATATTATTTTTGAATTGTTGTGTAAAATAGCTTTGAATTTGTGAATATTATTTTTGAATTGTGTATATTATTTTTGAATTTATATAAAATAGCTTTAATACATCGACTCTAATCTGAGATGTATTAGTTAAAAAAAAAAGATAAACTGTGTCAATGTATCTATAAATGCTGTGAAGCCTTTGTATGACTGGCCCTTTCTTTTGTCTTTTAATTTCCATATTTTGTAGGCCTCAGCTGAATCAATGGTTGGCGTTCATGAGAGTTCCATTATTTTGTGCTTAGATTTGCAGTTAATTATGGTCTTAAACAACAAAAGTAGGCAATGACATATCTTTGTTGTTTTATTTTCATATGATTTTAATTGATTATTTATGTATGATAGATTTTATGACTTCGTATGTTTAATAGGTGTTTGAGGATGCATATAAGTCGCCACTAAGCGTTATATTGCTTAATGACATTGAGAGGTGTGCTTTGAATTTTTATTTTTTTTGGGTGAATTATGTAGTTAATCGGTATATTTTATTAATATTATGAAGGTAAATGTTGTGTAATTGCATGCATAATGATTTTATTTTAACTCAATGACATGATTATATGCATGTATTTTATAATAATTAAATGAAATGTGGGTTATACTTGAATAAATGATTTTAGAAATAGACATGAATATTACGTGAATTTATGTATATGAATGAATTGGTTTGTGAAGTTTTGCATGTTAAATGCATATGGGAACTTAAATTAGATAGCAAACTAGTGGAATATGAGAAATGGGAATTTTTTTTTATTAGCTTTTTTAAAATACTGATGGAAAATTTCGTCGGTAAAAATAAAAAAAATTAAAATTTTCTACTCGGCAATTTTCCCGACGAAAATTCATATTTCATCGAGAAAATTGCTGACAGAATAAATTTTCGTCCGCAATTTTGCCTACGGTCACATTGCCGGTCGATAATTTAATTTCCCGACGAAAATTCCTGACTTTTCGTTGGAAATTATTGTGGGAAAATCCTGATTTTCTTATAGTGTAAGGGTAGTCATAGAAGCCCAAATTCCAGAAAATGTTTTGACCAGCAACGATTGCAGCGGCCGAATATGTTAGACGAGAACAAATTGCAAGCCTATTATCACAACCAGATCTACCAAAAACGACTTGCTCGATCAGTTAAAAAGAAGGTCAGAAGACAACCGCTAAAAGGGGGAGATTCAGTCTTCAAGCAAATGACACCAGGTGTTCCGGACATACAAGGTAGATTTAGGGCAACGTAAGAAGGTCTGTTTATTCTTAAGAGGTTGTTTTCCAAGGGAGTTGTCACACCCCAAATCGGGCCTAGTTGGAATGTGCAAGCTAAGTCGGATAAGTGATGGGTATTTTGGTAATTTGTGCATATGGAATTTGAGTAATTAAGGACCTAATTGAAGAAGTGATTAAAGTTCAAGTGAGGAAATATGTGTGTGAGTGAGTGAAGTAAGAGTTTGCCAAGGACCAAAGAGTAATAAGACAAGATATTTTGGTTGGAGCCATAGGAGGCTGCCATGTGTCTTGGTGGGTGTGTGCAATTAATGTGAAAAGAAAAAAAAAAGGAAAAAAGAAAGAGGGAGAAGAGCAGATCACGTTTCTGCTCTCCCATCTTTTCCTCCATGTTTTTCTTTCTTTCTTTTCCCGTTAAGTCCGCTCCTCTCCTTGGCTGTGTGTGAGTTGGTGTCTTAGTGGAGCTTGAGGATTGCTTGAAGAGGTACGTATATGGGTCTTGGGTGCTAGGGTTTCCTGCGATTTTGGGTTACTGTTCTTCTTCTTCTTCTTCTTCAACTGGTTTTATTTGAGTTAGGGTTTTAAAAGAATAATTTTTGGGTTTTGGTTTGTGCAAGCTTTGGGTTGCAAGAGGAAGCTTAAGGACAAGGAAAGGATTGAAGATTGAAGCTTAAAGAGTGATTTTGGATCTTCAATTTCCAGGTTTGGGAGTTTTTGAGTTGTCTCTGCCCTAGTTCTCTTTGAATGGTAATTGTGTTTGTTTTGTTTAATTTTTGGAATTTTGAGTGTATTTTGATTATGAGCATGTTGTGTTATGCAATTGAGTGATAAGGTAAGAGTTTGTGCATGATTGAATGGATTTTGAGAGGTTTTAAAATGGATTTCTGGAAAACGATGAAGTTTCTGCATTTTTACTGTTGATAGTGTTCATCGCGATATGCCCAGGTGAGAGGAAGAGCACGAGTCGTGCTCATCCCCTCACAGCACTCGGAGGTGAAGCACGAAGCGTGCTTGGGAACACTACTCGTGCTCAAGAGCAGGAGTCGTGCTCTTGAGCATGAGTTGTGCTGCTGCCTTGGTTCTTCCTCCTCCTCTTGCTGGAGAGCACAAAACGTGCTCAACGAACACGAGTCGTGCTCGGAGAGCACAAGACGTGCTGATTCTCCTTTCTTCCTCTATTTTCTTCCTCTTCCCTCAGCTGTGGCTAATCAGCAGCATGAGCACGAGAAGTGCTCTTTGGACACGACTAGTACACGTGAGCACGAGTCGTGCTCCGCTCTGCCCAGCGACGCTTCCTCAGGCCTCTGTCGCGAGCGCGACTTCATGTCATGATCGCGACAGAGTTTTCTGCTACCTGCCCTATTTTCTGCCCGATTTTCGAAAACGACCCATTTTCTTTCACTTTGCATTGTTTCTCACTATTGCATGGGACGCGTTTTTGCTTATTATTGTAAAGCGTGTGATTATTGAAATGATAGTATGCTATTATTTGACTAGGATATGCTTAGTAACAGTGATCTCGGGTAGACTAGTATTTGATGTAAATTGTACGTGTTGGTTTATTAACGTTAATTATTGTAATTCGTATCGCATATTGCATGTGGAATATAAGTGAGTTGAATGCCATGTTTCATGGTTATTATTATTATGAGGTTGTTATATTAAAATGTGAAAGGTGTTATGCATATATTTACTCATGATTCTTCCTTAAGAGTAATATGTTATAGTTAACATGAGTAGTACCATTGTATGATTAGGGGTTTGGTATTCATGATCTTTGGTATAATAATGTTTTTATATCTACCTCTGGTATGCTTGATAGCGGTGATTATTCATATAGTGTGTTGACTGAATTATATTGTATGCTTGGCGATACGAATGGTATGATGCATGTTTCTTTTTAGTGCATGGTGTATTCTTATTTATTCCCATTTATGCATGATTAATATGATGAACTATACGTTTATGAACCCATGAATGGTATATGAGCACTTTGGTAAGTATCATGAAATGAGTTTGATTTATTATGCAAACCTAAGATTTGTGATCCTTGCTATGAATAATGTGTTATGCTTAAGTGTGGATAGTGTTATGCATGACCTGCGAGAGTCAGTCTAGTGGATAGTTAGGCATGCCTAATAGAGTCTCTTTATCTGCACCACCTTTGGACGTTTGGACCCTGATCAGGTCCCCATTTAGTTCCTCGCGAACCCCTTATGCGTTTTGGATCTTGTTTAAGGTCCCCTCTTTGTAAAATGTTTTGAATGCGATAAAAATAAAATGGTTTTTGATTCGTACCCATAAGGTACGCTATGTGTTCGATTCGTGCCCGTAAGGTACGTTATGCATTTGATTCGTGCCCGTAAGGTACGCTATGCATTTACTCGTTATCCACTATTTTGGGTCAGCAGGTATTCTATTTATTTTGTCTGATATGAATAAGAGAATGTGATATCCGAATGAGTATGATTTTGGACATGCGAATCAGTAATTATCCGAATGTGCTTATGAATCTTTGAACGGTTTTAATGTGACTCAAGCCTGCATTGCGTATGATTATTTGCATATTTCATAATTTGAAGGTGTGTGTGAATCCGATCAGCTATGGTTAAGCATGGGAATTAATATGTATCTGAATGCGAGCTTGAACTTCTGAATGCTATGGTTAATTAATATGCGTATGAATGCGAACTTGACTATTAAAGGCTATGAATGTGGTGCTATATATATGTTCTTTCGGATCTTGCTATTATGCTAATTTCTGCATGTTGGCATGTGTTTATATCTCACTGTATGATCATATATGTTATCGTAATGAAGTGGAAGGGCTGTGTTTGACCCTGTCATTCGGGTTTCGGTTAGCCTGTGTGCATATTGGCATGACATATGTTTGTTTAGATATCTAGTGATTTTTGCATGATAGTTATATGCATTGTTGCATGGTAGTTGTATTGCATGTGAATGGGTTCCAGTTGGTGTAAGGGTACTTTGGTATGACAGTTGTACATGTAAATGTTTTGTGACTCTGCATGATGATGTATGTCTTGGTATAATGATGTGGGATTTCGGTATATTACATGCGGATCCGTTTGGTTAGTGGTTGTGCATAGTCTGACATCAGACACTTCAACGAAATCAGTAAGTGCAGGTAAGACCAATTGTACTTCTGCATGATGTTACGTATATCAATCAGTTAATATGTATATGCATGTGAACTTGAGCTTCTGAATGAATGCCTCTAAATGCAAGCATGATTATATATGTGTTGTGAATGTCCGCATATGCCATTTGAATGTGTTATGCCTTAACGACCATTGTGAATGGCCGTCCATATTACTTGTTTGTTCTCCCCACTAAGCGTTATCACTTAGCACGGGTTCTTTTCCCGTGTAGGTGGTAGGTTTTGGTTCAGGTTCGAGTCGAGCATCTGCAAGGTCGGCCACATAGGAGTTAGAAGTTGTTATTCGTTTTCAGCTTCTGTATTTTGGATTATGTATTTCTGTAGCCTTTTGTATATGTATAAGTAAGGATCTTAATGTAAATGTTATTATATTTATGTTTTAAGTTATTCCTCGATTTATCGTTCGCCTTATGCTTCCGCTGATTAAACAAGTGAATGTGTGTATGCGTGTGTATATGCTTTTGCTAAGTGTTTGCGTGTGCGTGAGTTAATGCATGATCAGCCTCTGCCCTCAAGGTAAGGTTTTAATTATCCCATATTTATGCATGTATGATTATGTATGAATGTATGCTTCCGCATGGTGAACGTGTGTATGTATGTGAGTGAGCGTCGGTAGCGCTGTCCGGCGTCCTTCCAACGGGGATGTAGGGGGTGTTACAGGAGCAGCAACAGACAGAGATGGAAATGACTTCAAAGAACTGTCAATATTGATAGACTCAAGAGGTTTCATGGCTAAAGGCTAAAAATCAAAAGAAGAGAATAAAAGCACTGCGGGTCAAAAACCGAAAAAAGGCGGCCTTACTAAAATTGGGCACCTCGTCAGGGTGAAAATCGAAAAAAGGCATCCTGGGCAAAAATTAGAGGCTTGAGAGAAAATATCCAATCAAGAAAACTCGAGAGGGCAGATTGGAAACAGGAGTCTGATGCTTACGAGATCCACTCTGAGATTAAATGTGAATCTTGCATTTTGAATCTATGTTAGATAATGATAATGCATTGAGAAATCATACCGAAATGTACACAATCTTTGCAAAATAAATTCAACTCATGTGTTCATTATTTTTTAGTTCCTTTATAAAAAGAGAAACGTCATTCATTACTGAATGCACCTAATCTAAATAACTATGCTTTACTACTGCTCTCGCTGGCTAGATGCCTGATGTAAGCACCGTGTCCCGGAGCGGTCCGGATCAGAGGTTACCCTATGATGAAATCAGTGTCCGAGCCTATATAAAAGGGCTGGATTTGGAGGTTTTAGTCCCACGTTCCACGAGAAATGAGGTTTTTTACCATTCCAGCGCAAAGGGGGAGAAAACAGAGGTTTTTTCGAGTCAAAAGGCTTTTTGTCCTCCACAGACGGCCAGCCCGTCTGTGAAGTCAGCCCGTCGCTTCGAGTCACCGACGGCTTGTGCTATTTTCCGACGCCCGTCGGAAAGTCACTGCCCCTGTCAGAACGCCGCCAGGTTTCCCGGAGCACGCAACCGCTCCGACGCCCGTCGGTGGATGTGGCAGGGCCGTCGGACGAATCCTTGTGTCAGAAGGATTCTTCTGACGCCCGCCCCCATACACCGACGCCCGTCGGTCGTGTCTGGCTATAAAAGCTCCGGATTTTCACTTGAAAAGGGTTGGAAAAATTTTCAAAGGAGGAAACTCTGCCCAATTTCAAGCAAATTTTCTCTCTCTTCCAACAAAACACATTTACTAAGGAAATCTATTGAATCAAGGATCAAATCAATCAAAAGGAACTAAAAACTAATTAGTTTTATTTAGATTTTGACTCTAAAATCGATCTTTTTAGGGGTTTAAGAAGAAATAGCTCATTTTCTTTCTTTGATCCTTCATCTTTCGCTTCTCGTAGAATGCGCGGGGCTCTAATCAACATAAGAATCTCACCCAAAGCGATTATCTGAGGGTAAATATTCCAGATTGCTTCTCCATATTATCTCATATTTATTTCTTATTTTGTGGATTTTTTTTTGAATATCTGTCATTATTTTCTTTTATTTTGACTCTCTTATCTCCTTTTGGGATAAAATCCACTTTTTCACTTTGAAAAGGGTTTTTTTCTCCATTCTGTTTTTCGGAGACAGTGGTGACCGACGGGTCATCTTTATCACCGACGCCCGTCGGTCACCCACCTACAGACGCCCCTCCTTGAGTGACAAACGGACATCTCGGTTACCTTAACCGACGCCCGTCGGTCAGCTAAGGAAGGCCGTCGGTGGGTTCTGTCTCCATCTTTTTAAATCGTTTTTCATCTCTTCCAAGTTTTTTTGACTTCTTACATGTTAATTTTATGTATATTAACATCTCTTAACTTTCTATGAGTGTATATTGATTCTCTTGGATAATCCCGAGCTTGAGCGGCTGTCTACCATGTTCGGAGGATTTCGTCCGGTTTAGTTCCCTAACCCTCTTGGCTATTTTCTTCATTTTGTTATTTATTGATTATTTTATGTATATGGATGTACTCCTTTCATATCCCATTGATGTACAAAATTGACTCAATATTTTATATTCAATAAAATGAGGTTTACACAAAAGCAAGGGTCCAATGCCCTATTTTTATCCAATAAAGATCATCACAAATAAAAATCCCCAATTTTAATAACGATGCATGTGAGGACCAAAGTCCCCAAAATAAGCAATGCCCCGATTTATGCATGATCCGCATATTTACGAAAGGGAGTTGTATTCCGCTCCTTGTATTATTGTAATCTATTGCTTTCATTATCTATTTGATCATTTATCGCTTTCAAGATGTGAATACGTGCGCCTTTTAATCAATTGCATAGTGTGGAGAGAGAGTGAATTAATGATATTAAAATTTGATCATAAAATAATTGAGGTAGAAATAGATGAGAAATCCCGGACCCAGCTCTGGTCTTTGGGCTCGAGAGGTTAGAGGTTATCCTCCAAAATACTTCTTGAGTCACGAGGCTTTAGCGCTAATCCTAGGCTCTTTAGGGTGAGAAGTTCACCTTCCATGACCCCTTGGCTGGCCCAAAATGGATACCAAGCGCAGTCTTAGGCTCTCCGAGGCTAGAGTAACTTTCCCAATGTTCTATTGGGTGGCGACTCCATGAAACCTCCTTGTTGTCCAACATAGACGCACTTGCAATTCACTTGCAAGATGCCAACGGACCCACAAGTGCCCCGATCGCCCACGTGCGGGCGGTCGAACGGGCGGCCGCGGGGATCCGGCGCGCGTCACATCTGAGTTGATAGGTCTTGTTATCAACTGCGGGACTAAGCACCTACCCCTTAAATGCATTAGTGGGAGTAAAAGAACAATCCCCGATAGATGATATAATAGTCTCCACCGGCAACTTGCCCAGAGGCTATGGTATCTAGAGGTAAAAGCCGAAAATAAGGGTCCACTTTGCAAAGATAGAGGATGCCTCACCGCATCTTGACTCCCCGAACTTTTGAGTACAACGGCAGTAATGTAAAAGGTAGCCTCATGAAGCCCACACAACGAAACACACCTTAAAGAACCCGATCCTCATCCCCCACCTCACCCAATCTAGCAACACATTCATCAGGAGAGGTAAAGGAATACAACCGCTGTCTGGGAAGGAAGCACCTCAGTAAATAACTGTTGATTACTCTAGAAGGGGGCCCTAATAGTGGCTTCAACTTTTCTTACAGTCATACCCTTCGAAAAGAAATGTCATTAAAGATGAAAACCGTAATTGGCTCTCTAAGCAAAAGTTAGGCCAAAGGACAAGGTGAAAACCCAGAAATAGGCAATCTGTCCTATAAAAAAATAAAATGAATAAAAACTACTGGAGTGGATTGGGTCAATTCCAAGCAAAAATTAGGCACAAGGTCTTGTGAAAGTCCCTAAAGGGACGCATTTCCCGCAAAGAAAAGCTAGTGTGAAAATCCACAAGGAACGCACTACCTTTAAAACAATGACTTCCGATACCTGGAGCGATAAGGCGGCATTACTTCGGATAAACTCCCTTTAGGCAAATAGTACAGAATGAAAGATAAAAGCCAGAGTTCCTAGGGGAAAAATGTTGTACAGCTCCTGGCAAAAGGTGCATGCTCATTGATCAGGGGGGCAAAGATGAACACAGGACAGTTCTATCCGAAAAGCTTTTGAGTCAGAATTCCTAAGCCAAGGTGATACTCTTCTGGATCATTGGGGGCATCAAACAGTATAAGAAGTACCCTCAACGAATCCCTTAACCGCCTAGGATGTGGTCTATCCATTTTTGCATCTCACGTGCATCTCGCATGTACAATCTTTTGCATATCTCCCTGCATAACTTTATACGTCCATAGCCTTTCATGATGCCCAACATGCATTCACACATGCATGAACCTTGTATATTTCTCTCATATGCAATTCTTCACACACATTGCGTGTACATAATTTCTGCATACATGTAATGCATAATTCTTTGCACATGTTTAGCATGCATATGACAATCACATATCACATGCATTCCATCCTTTACACGTATAGTTGTGTACACATAATTTTTGTACATTAATCCTTTGCATATGTTTCCTGTAAATAGCTTTGTGTATATATTTCACACACATAATTCCATACGCACACACAATCTTTTGTATACATTGTTGTGTACATAACTCTGAGGGAAAGGTCTAAATAGACCTCATGTGCAAAGGTGATCCAAGAGATGGATTCGGCTCAACATTATCAGTCATAGCATCCAGCATAAAATCATATGGGCCTGTACAGATGGGGAACACCCTGAAGAACAAGCCTACCCGGGCACACCATGCTGAGGGCAATCCAGAATCACACAAATCTACAGAGAAGAAGATCCTTTGGGAAGCTGGACTACCCACACATACTTTAATTGGAGTCAATCGGACTCAAAAGCAGGCCAAGGTACAATTTTAACTCAATATCGGTGCTCATCTATGATGGACAATCAGATCAAGATGAAGTCCTCATGAAAAAGGAATCTCGTGGACCCGTGCCAAAGAGGAACACCCAGAAGAGTAAGCCTATTCATGCATATCATGCTGGGGGGTAATCAAGTAAGTTTCTGTCATAAGATGTATGCTTACACACACCACATAATAAGTGTACAAAAGGCCAAATTCAAATGTACAAAGAATACAAGTTCTTAAAAAAAACACAAACAAAACCAAGACAAACAAAAACAAAAATAAAATATATATATTTTCAAGGCCTTGAAAATCCAACATATCGTAAAAATTCAAATACATTCAAAATGTGAAAATCCCAAAAATTTACAAAAAATAAAAAAAAAATCATTTTAAGAGACACTAATGACATTGAAATCTATCCGCCTGTAGGCAAGCAACAAAACCTCCAATCTAATTTTCCTCTGAGGAGGGTCGAATCTAATTTCCTCTGAGGAGGCTCAAATCAAATTTCCTCTGAGGAGGCTCAAATATATTTTTTCTCTGAGGAGGCTCAAACCTATTTTCCTCTTTGGAGGCTCGAAATCAAAGCCTCTCAGTGAGCATCAAAGCCTCTCAGTGAGCATCAAAGTCTCTCAGTGAGCATCAAAATCTCTCAGTAAGCATCAAAGCCTCTTAGTGAGCATCTAAGCCTCTCAGTGAGCATCTAAGCCTCTCAGTGAGCATCTAAGTCTCTCAATGAGCATTTAAGCCTCTCAGTGACACACAGGTCTTTTCAACAAGGAGGCTCTGGTTGGAAATGATAGAGGGATCGGTATCTAGTATATCACAGTCGATAAGGGATCTCTAAGACGATGATATCTAAACTTTGCAAGAAAATGATATCCGCACTTTGGAAGTCTGGAAAATGACTCGATGCAATCAAGGGGAAGATATTCATATTCCACAAATCCTTCACCAGGGAACAACCAACTGTCCTTCAGGGAGCACCCGTCTGACATCAACCCCAACAGGTATGTACTGCCATAGTGTGACGCACACCAAACCAGCAAGGCCCTCTTTGAGCCCGCCTTTTGGGGCTCGAGGGATTGGTTCGCGTCTTTTTGATCTTGGGTATCGTGAGTCATCTTGGATGCCTCTTTTTCAATAGAACATTGGAAATGATCATCTACACTCACAACGCCTTTAGGCACCTTCGAGGTATTTTGGAGTCGCCACCCAATTTACAAGAAATTGGGAAAGGTTTCTAACCTCTATTGGTCTAAACCAGATATGGTGTTCGAAACTTCACTTTTATTAATGACTTAAGTCTATAAATGAGTTTTTAAGAAATCAAAATTTCATCTCTCATCTCACGCGATTGTGCATTGAATTTAAAACGTATTTGCAAGCATATTGAAAGCGATAAAATAAAGTGATAAATAAATAAATTACAAAAATAAAAAAATGGGACAGAACAATCCCCCAAAAATGAATAGAAGATGGGACAGAACAATCCCCCAAAATAAAATAAGAAAGAATAAATAATAAAATTCGCCCCAAAATTAATTACAAGAGCCCAAAAAAAGAATAATTAAAATGCATAAAAGTAATTAAAGTGAATCATACATAAATCGGGTCATTTATTATTTTTTAGGAACATTGGTTACATTTTTATTAACTTAAAAATTAGAAAACCATTTTTTGGCCTTAATTGAGAAAACCGGGATAAGTGATCCCATTTTATGAAAATTTAGTTCTCCATTTGAAAGTGAGATTTTATTGGTTAAAATAGGACATTGGTTCAATTTATTAAGAAAAGTCCCAAGTTATTTATTAAAAAATGTTATTTTCTATAATGCGGATGAATCTAAAATATATTTTTACATACAATACATAAAATAATAATAATAATAATAAAAGAAAATACAACAAAAATTGCAAACCCTAAATTGAAGGTCTTTGGTCTCCCGATCCTCAACCCGTGCGCAAATATGACTCATAAAGATAAACAATTTTAAAACAACAAAACAAAAATAAAATAAATGTTAGTAAAGTAATTAAATGACAAATATATGAGCAAACAATTAAATAAAAAAACTAATAGATAAACAGCTCTAATAAGTCAGCAAAAATCATTAAATTTTGATAAATAATACATATCACTAATAATTAAGACAGAAATTAAATAGACAGAAATTACATATAGAATACTATATACAGAACAGAAAAGAGAAGGAACGAACAGAGGAGAGGGGGCGGCGCACGAGTCGTGAACCTCTTGCACGACTCGTGCAGGAGGCTCACGAGTCGTGAACCTCTTACACGACTCGTGCAGGAGGTTCACGTCTCTTGAACATCTTGCACAAATTGCGCAAGAGGTTCACGAGTCGTGAACATCTTGCACGACTCGGACAGAGAATAAGGGAGCACGGACAGCAAGAAAAGAAAAGTCACGACTCAAACGCACGCTCATGACTCGAACAAAATGAAGGGACGATCAGAAAAACATAAAAATAGGGATGAACAGAGTAACTTCAACAGAATAACAAATTTGACAAAATGCCATCAAAACATGCATAATAAAGCCACAAACATGTTTGTTTAATCATAATAGCTACTTATGATCTATATCTGATAACAAACAACAACAAACATATGATAAACAGATTAACAAAATCAAATGAAAAATAAACAGAGTATGTACAAATGAAGAACAATGAGTAAAGTAAAATGAAGAAGATAAATAAAAAGAAAAGAAAACGAATAAAGAAAGAAAAGAAAGAGAGATGGCTATTCAGTATTTACCCTCAGATATAAACGTTAGATTGCAGATGATGAAGTTCTAGTTTCCTCTTTGCTTTTATTTGGAAAGAGATAAAAAACCGTGACTGATAAAAACCTTCAATCATTTTCTTCCTCTCAAAATCTTTCTCTCTGTGTTTTTTCTTTCTGGGTTTTTCGCCCAAAAACCATCCCCCCCCCCCCCCAGTTTCTTCACTTTTTTATTTTTTTATCAGAAGAGATTAGGTGATTTCCCACCAAACCTCCCGAAAGAACGGGAAAGGGCGTGTTGGGCCAGTGACGCACGTGAGGCAGGTGAGACCTGCCTCATGCCACCCCTCACTAACATGAGAGTTGCATCTCACATTAGTGAGATGGGCCTCACTACCCAGTGCCCAAGAAATTTTTTTTAAAAGATAAAAAACATATTTTTCGAGGAAACCATCACTTCGATCTGTATTTTGCCCATGAACAGGCATTATTTTCATCATTGGGTAACTTCGGTCTGAGCTGCCTTAGGACCCAGTGTCTATAGTTGCCCCCAATTTTGGGGAACGTAGTGCTTGGGTGCCTAAGTGAGCCAAAACTCAAAGAAAGAAAGAAGAAGCGCGTACCTAAGGCAGCTGTCTTCCTGGTCACGAGAATGTGCCGAGTCTGCTTCAGACTTACAAAATGCGAGAATTGCTCTTCTGAGCTACACCGAGTCTGCTCCAGACTTACAAAGCGCGAGGGTTGCTCTCTGAGCTACACCAAGCCCGTTCTAGTCTTACAAAGTGCGGGGTTGTTCTTCTGAACTACACCGAGCCCGTTCTAGGCTTACAAAGTGCGGGAGTTGCTCTCTGAGCTGAAAGAATTTGGAAAAACTTAATGCTCTGAAGAGATCGGGGATGTTTTAGAAGAAGGATTTAAGGGATAATGCTCCGAAGAGACTGAAAATTCCTTGGAAAATGACTTAAAGATAATGCTTCGAAGAGACTGAGAATGCCTTTAAAGAAGGACTTAAGGATAATGCTCCGAAGAGACTGAGAATGACTTTAAAGAAGGACTTAAGGATAATGCTTCGAAGAGACTGAGAATGTCTTTAAAGAAGGACTTAACGATAATGCTCCGAAGAGACTGAGAATGCCTTTAAAGAAGGACTTAAGGATAATGCTCCGAAGAGACTGAGAATGCCTTTAAAGAAGGACTTAAGGATAATGCTCCGAAGAGACTGAGAATGCCTTTAAAGAAGGACTTAAGGATAATGCTCCGAAGAGAATGAGAATGCCTTTAAAGAAGGACTTAAGGATAATGCTCCGAAGAGACTGAGAATGCCTTTAAAAAATGACTTAAGGATAATGCTCCGAAGAGACTGAGAATGCCTTTAAAGAAGGACTTAAGGATAATGCTTCGAAGAGACTGAGAATGCCTTTAAAAAATGACTTAAGGATAATGCTCCGAAGAGACTGAGAATGCCTTTAAAGAAGGACTTAAGGATAATGCTCCGAAGAGACTGAGAATTCCTTTAAAGAATGACTTAAGGATAATGCTCCGAAGAGACTGAGAATGCCTTTAAAGAAGGACTTAAGGATAATGCTCCGAAGAGACTGAGAATGCCTTTAAAGAAGGACTTAAGGATAATGCTCCGAAGAGACTGAGAATGCCTTTAAAGAAGGACTTAAGGATAATGCTCCAAAGAGACTGAGAATGCCTTTAAAGAAGGACTTAAGAATGCCTTGATAAAGGACTTTACAAGGTACCGCATGATTTCAACTTGCGCATGTTTCTTCTTGACTTCATTGTGCCGAAGCTATTGCCTGGTTTGGCTTTTTCCTGCAAAATCATTAGCACGAAGGCATATACAAAAGATTGTGTGCGCATAATGTGCATGAAATGTATACATAAAGTTATATACATGAACAAAATTATGTGTACACAACTATACGTGTAAAGGATTAATGTATAAAATTATGTGTACACAACTATACGTGTAAAGGATTAATGTATAAAATTATGTGTACACAACTATACGTGTAAAGGATTGAATGCACATGATATATAGGGGGATATGTAAAAGATCTATGCATGTCAGATGCATGTGAGATGGAAAAATGGATAGACCACATCCTAGGTGGTCAAGAGATTTATTGAGAGTACTACTCGGCTGCTCACATTGTCTGATGCGCCATAGAATCTAAAAAAAGCATCGTCTTCGCTCTAGGGGTTCTAACCCATAATCGTTTCAAAGAGAACTGACCCGTGCACATCTTTGCCCCCCGATCGATGAGCATTTTGCTTCCAAAACTTTAACTCGTGTCCTGCACCATATGCCTAAAGGGAAGTTATTCGAAGTAATGCCACCTTATCGCTCCAGGCTTCAAAAGTCATTATTTTAAAGGTAGTGCGTCCCTTATGGATTTTCACACTAGCTTTTCTTAGCGGAAAATGTGTCCCCTTAGCGATTTTCACATGACCCTGTGCCTAATTTTTGCCTGGAATGGACCCAACCCACTCTAGCGGCTTTTATTCATTCATTATTTTTAATGGAAAGGAGGAGGATTTATCACATGAAAAATTGTTATTACTGCCTTAAAACTTGCTCCAATATATGTCCTCATGCCTGCAACAGGTTTCTCTTAATTATTTAATTGCATGTTTATGCCTAGTTTATGCATGCATTTCAATCTATACACACCATATAGCAATAAGAATGACCATGACTAGACATGTGATGTAAAAATACTAGTTTTATTCAATCTCAATGAGTAACACATTTGGTGCATTTGACTCCTATTATCAATCAGCCTTCTCGGGTCTTCATGATTGAATATTTTCTCTCAGCTCTTAATTTATTCTTTGAACGCGGATTCTAGATGCAATGTTGGGGACGAGACTCAACTCAGATGCATGAACGCACTTGTGGCTCCCTACTTAAAGTTCAAGAACACCATATGCCTCTTTTTGTGTATCAAACCTTATTAGAAGGTCATCTCCGCTAATTGGATAAGACTGAACCCAAAATCAAGAGGTCTTACTTTGGTTGTAACGTTAGGCTTAGGTAGATGGCTGTTAAATAAGGATCAAGTCGCTAGAGAAAAATGGCCGCAATATTTACTCGACTGATGGGTGAACCGTTCTCAGTTCAGTTACATATACAAAGGTATTTTTGAATTTGGGCTCAATAACATTTTAGCTCATCAAAATCAGAATAACAATTGAAAAGATAATCGTCAAAATTCGCCAAGTGGTTACTATCTTGAGCTCTCTCTCTCTATATATATATATTTTTTCTTTTTTTTCTTTCTTCTTTTTTTTTATTTTTTTTTATTTTTTTTCAAGCTCATATATTTTGCGCATGATTAAAACTCTCTTCCCAAAGTGTAAACTCATCCTTACCAGGGCAATTTCTAATAACCTAAAGAATTGTTAATGATTTACATCCGTTCTTACTAGAGAGGCCATTTTTCTAAGGGGAAGTAAAAATTATTTTAGGCGAAGGGTAGTTTCAACATGTGTAACAACAAAATCGGTACGCATTTAGCATACTAGCATAAAGGCTTAATGGGTTAGCAAGCAATTGCAAAATAAGGGTAGGAAATAGTCATTTAGAGAGCTATACAAAGAATGGTTGCCTAAATCATTTTCTCGGTTCAGCCTTATCCAGGGATTGTTTTGACGGGTAATCAGAAAGGTTCTAGTGCTCTTAGTGAGTCTTCATCCAATCCCCTAATTGCAACTAATTTTTTTTCACTTCAGGAGTCAAGTTGGATGCAACCAAGATTACTATTTATTGAAACTGAATGAAACAGTGTTTATTAAACCAATGCCTTAATGATGATTATCACTTATGCTTGATGCAATACGATATGACAATACACATATAAGAAAAGCCCATATTATTAGAACGGAAAAGAGAAACAAGTGCATAGTTCAGTAATACACTTTAGAAAAGGAAAGGCATTGTAACAACTTTAATGATTTTTTCCATCCTCCATGCTAGGTATCAATTCTTGTATGCGATCTCTTAGAGGACGGCAATAATTTATTCTATGCCCTATATACTAGTGATATGCACAATACCAGTCTATTATGTGTCTAGGCTGGCCTTGGCTTGGGGCAGGCCCAGCTAGCAAGGGTTGTAATTTCCCTTCCTTGATGAGACGAGTGAAGTGCCAAGATAATGGCTTACCCGAGATAGTGAGGTGGCGCCGAGTCGTTCCCATGGTTGAGACTTCTCCAGTATTGTCCCCATTACCATTGTTGTTTCCCTTGTTTTTGTCGGAGGCCATGTTTGTAGATTTAGCTATTTTATCCAAATGCTCGGCCTCAGCTTCGATGGTTATATCTTTTAGGGACTCCCAATCCTTCAACCCCTTCATCTTTAACCCATCCTTCAAATATGGGCTAGCATTCCTGATAAATATCCTGATCTGGTCCAGAGTATTTGGCTTTTTCTTCATCTCCATTACCCGGTTCCTCCATCAGGTTAGGTACTCATGGAATGACTCGCCTGGCTTTTGCTGCAACAGCTCTAGATCTTTTAGAGTGACCTCCATCCTTGTACTGCAATTGTATTGCTGGAGGAACTCCTCCGTCAATAGATCCGAGTCTTCTTTTGTTCTTCGGTCCAATCCATGATACTAGTCCACCGTAGGGCCTGTCAAACTTAAACAGAAGTGCTCTACCTCCTACCTTCTTGTTAGCATAGTACCCTTCATTATCAAAGAGTATTGCTTGATGTGTGAAGTGGGGTCTGATGTGCCATCAAATTTTGGGACATCAGGCATCTTGAAATTTAGAAGGATTAGATCATCACCATCCAGCTCCTTGTCTTCGAGGTCCATCCCCTTTCCCATCATCAGCATTCGGGACATCGCCTCGAATTTCACTTCCATTTTTCTCCAAATAGCTTCTTCTATCTGGGGTGGCTTTCCCTTTACTACCATTTGTTCCTCTTGCTCCTCCCATAAGTCAATCTCAGATTTAGGGCCTTCTCTACGCTCGACAGGCGTTGGCGCTCTTGGCTCAACTACAGGTGCATCCACTGCCGTTGGGGGCTCCTCTCTTGCAGCCCCTTGTTCATCTTGCCCCCCAGCTGGAGTACTAGCCTGTTGCTCAGCAAGTGGGGCTAGTCTAGTGACAAGGTTGCCCATCATCGCCATCATCCTGGCTTCGAACTCTTCCATTCTTTTCCCCACTTCTTCGGCAATCACTGCCCTAGTTGTATCAGAACCACTTGCTGAATTAGACATGCTTGTCTCTATTGATGATTCTGAAGAAAATGTTTCATTGCCTTCTGAGAGATAATCTGAACACTGATCTGAAACCAGCTCCGGTAATCCCAAAGAGTGAAATCTTCCTTAACCGATCGTCAGGACCTCTAAACCACCTAGACGAATCTATGATGGCTACAAAACATACCTTCGTTAGGATGATGCATGACTTGAAGTGCAATGCATGGCCATGCTGGTGTAGCATAGACAAATACATGCAAGTAGATAGATCCTTTCGACCTTATTTCTCCCACACACGAGGTCATGCGGTCTCTTTCTTAGGTGGGCTTTATCCAGGGGTTAACAGGGAACCCATTAGACACGTATAGTCCACAGTGAAAAACCGACATCACGATAACTCTTGCCTAATGTACATACGTATGGGTGTTTGACCATTATGTATTTAAACAATTCAACTAAGTTAAGATGGGCCCACCGAGGCATGAAAGCCTTTGATGAAAGACCATTTAATTTAATTGATTTTGTTCAACATACGATGGCCCAAATAGCAAGCACGGTATTATGGTACATTTCACGTAGTAAGAGTATCTATTGCCATTACATGGGCTTTGGTCAAAGGTGGTGTTACTTTAGGTCTACCCAAGCATGGTTCCTGCCAATGGGTCTAGCTCATCACGAGCATAGCGATCGATCGGGTCTCCATTTGATATACCATTTGATGGTATGAGGCTTGGGCTGGTGATTATCCCGAGCACTTCCCTACAATGAGTGAAAGTAGGGTCGTTCTTTAGGAATGCACCGAGATAGATAGGGGACCAACTAACATAATGCTAAGGCTCTAATGGATGCAATGCAATTTCGATTAGAAATAGAATTTTTGATTCTTAATAACTCAATTACAATTTTAACTTAAGTCACTTTCGAAGTGAAGTTTCGATTATCCCCAACAGAGTCGCCAATGTGACGCGCGCCGAACCAGCAAGGCCCTATTTGAGCCCGCCTTTTGGGGCTCGAGGGATTGGTTCGCGTCTTTTTTATCTTGGGCATCGTGAGTCATCTTGGATGCCTCTTTTCCAATAGAACGTGGGAAAGGATCATCTAGACTCATAATGCCTTTAGGCACCTTCGAGGTATTTTGGAGTCGTCACCCAATTTACAAGAAATTGGGAAAGGTCTCTAACCTCTATTAGTCTAAACCAGAGATGATATTCGGAACTTCACTTTTATTAATAACTTAAGTCTATAAATGAGTTTTTAAGAAATCAAAATTTTATCTCTCATCTCACGCGATTGTGCATTGAATTTAAAGCGCATTTGCAAGCATATTGAAAGCGATAAATAAATAAATTACAAAAATAAAAAAATGGGACATAACAATCTCCCAAAAATGAATAGAAGATGGGACAGAACAATCCCCCAAAATAAAATAAGAAGGCATAAATAATAAAATTTGCCCCAAAATTAATTACAAGGGCCCAAAAAAAGAATAATTAAAATGCATAAAAGTAATTAAAGTGAATCATACATAAATCGGGTCATTTATTATTTTTTAGGAACATTGGTTCCATTTTTATTAACTTAAAAATTAGAGAACCATTTGTTGGCCTTAATTGAGAAAACCGGGATGAGTGATCCCATTTTATGAAAATTTAGTTCTCCATTTGAAAGTGAGATTTTATTGGCTAAAATAGGACATTGGTCCAATTTATTAAAAAAAGTCCCAAGTTATTTATTAAAAAATGTGATTTTCTATAATGCGGATAAATCTAAAATATATTTTTACATACAACACATAAAAAATAATAATAATAAAAGGAAATACAACAAAAAATGCAAACCCTAAATTGAAGGTCTTTGGTCTCCCGATCCTCAATCCGTGCGCAAATATGACTCACAAAGATAAAAAATTTTGAGATAACAAAACAAAAATAAAATAAATGTTAGTAGAGTAATTAAATGAATAATATATGAGCAAACAATTAAATAAAAAAACTAATAGATAAACAACTCGAATAAGTCAGCAAAAATCATTAAATTTTGACAAATAATACATATTACTAATAATTAAGATAGAAATTAAATAGACAAAAATTACATATAGATTACTATATATAGAACAGAAAAGAGAAGGAACGAACAGAGGAGAGGGGGCGGCACATGACTCTTGCGTCTTTTGCATGATTCGTGCAAGAGGCTCACAAGTCGTGCACCTCTTACACAACTCGTTATTGAGGCTCATGGGTCGTGAACCTCTTGCACGACTCGTGTAGGAGGTTCACATCTCGTGAACATCTTGCACCAATCGCGTAAGAGGTTCACGAATTGTGAACATCTTGCACGACTCGGACAGAGAATAAGGGAGCACAGACAATAAGGAAAGAAAAGTCACGACTCGAATGCACGCTCACGACTCGGATGAAACGAAAGGACGATCAGAAAAACTTAAAAATAGGGATAAACAGAGTAACTTCAACAGAATAACAAATTTGACAAAATGCCATCAAAACATGCATAATAAAGCCACAAACATGTTTGTTTAATCATAATAGCTACTTATGATTTATGTCTAATAACAAACAACAACAAACATATGATAAACAGATTAACAAAATCAAATGAAAAATAAACAGAGTATGTACAAATGAAGAACACTGAGTAAAGTAAAATGAAGAAGATAAATAAAAAGAAAAGAAAACGAATAAAGAAAGAAAAGAAAGAGAGATGGCTATTCAGTATTTATCCTCAGATATAAACATTAGATTGCAGATGATGAAGTTCTGGTTTACTCTTTGCTTTTGTTTGGAAAGAGATCAAAAACCGTGACTGATAAAAACCTTCAATCGTTTTCTTCCTCTCAAAATCTTTCTCTCTATTTTTTTTCTTTCTGGGTTTTTCGGTGCTTTCCCAACAACCATCCCCCCTAGTTTCTTCACTTTTTCTTTCTTTTATCAGAGGAGATTAGGTGGTTTCCCACCAAACCTCTCGAAAGAACGGGAAAAGGGGTGCTGGGCAGTGAGGGGCGTGAGGCAGGTGAGACTTGCCTCACGCCACCCCTCACTAACGTGAGAGTTGCATCTCACGTTAGTGAGATGGGCCTCACTACCCAGCCCCCAAGAATTTTTTTTTTTATTTTTTTTTAAAAGATGAAAAATATATTTTTCGAGAAAACCATCACTTCGATCTATCTTTTGCCCGTGAACAGGCATTATTTTTATCACTGGGTAATTTCAGTCTGAGCTGTCTCAAAACCCGGTGTCTACACATAGGTACGCACATTTGTTTTCCCCTTTTTTATAGGAAAAGAGGTTCAGGATAAGCACCAGCAAATACGACGACGAATGAGTCACCGTGCAGATTGGATAAACCGTACAAGCCGAGAAGAGGCGGGACACACGCGATAGAATAAATCGCAATTGGGTTGTAGTTAGAGAACACTACATCTCACATCACTCAAACACCGTGCAGGCTAAGACAAGGCTAGCGGGACATACTCGATAGAATAAATTGCAATTGGGTTGTAGTTAGAGAACACTGCATCTCACATCACTCAGACACCGTGCAAGCCGAGACGAGGCTAGCGAGACACACGCAATAAAACAAATCGAAATTGGGTTGTAGTTAGAGAATAATGCATCTCACATCACTCAGACACCGTGCAAGCCGAGACGAGGCCAGCAGGACACACGCGATAGAACAAATCGCAATTGGGTTGTAGTCAGAGAACACTGAATCTCACCTCACTCAGATACCGTGCAAACCGAGATGAGGTCAGCAGGACACACACGATAGAACAAATCACAATTCGATTGTAGTTAGAGAATACTACTTCTCATGACATTCAGACACCGTGCCAGCCGAGACAAGGCCAGCGGGACACATGCGATAGAACAAATTGCCATTGGGTTGTAGTTAGAGAACACTACTTCTCATGACATTCAAACACCGTGCAAGCCGAGATGAGGCCAATGGGGCACATGCGATAAAACAAATCGCAATTAGGTTGCAGTTGGATAAAACTGTATCTCACAACAGTCAGATATCGTGCAGGCCGAGAGGAGGCCAGTAAAATGAAGGTGGCAAAATGAATTATCAAAGGGTTACGGTAAAATATACTACGGCTCAGCAGCGAGGGGTCACCAGCTTGAACATACCTTGGAAGGTAAGGGACTGCCTTAGGTATGCATCTCTTTCCTTCTTCTCTGAATTTTGGCTCATTTAGACACTAGTGTACTCGTTTCCCCAAAATTAGGGGCAACAGTAGACACCGGGTCCTGGGGAGAGTTACCCAATGAAGATATCAATGCCCGTTTCGGGGCAAATGGAAGAAAGTTGTGGGTTTTCGCTCTACGGATTGAAAAGGATTGAGGATTTTTCTTGATGATAGGAGATTTTCATGCTTAAGGAGGAGTTTGTCTTTAGAAAATCTTATATTTGCTCCACCGACGGGGGCTGGGGGGGGCGTCGGTTAGGAGGGACGCCCGTCATTCATTCTGAAGGATGGGCTCCCTCGTGCGAGAAGTGCCTGTCGCTCACGCGAGACAGGCTTATCTCTCGCGGGAGCGACGCCCATCGCTCTCGTGAGGAGCTCGTCTCTCGCAAGAGCAACTCCCGTCGCTAGCATGAGAGGCCCGTCTCTTGCGGCAAGCACCGACCGTCGCTCACGGGCGGGGGACTATCTCTTGGGCTGAGAGATGCCCGTGTCTCATGTGAGAGATGCCTACCTCTCGCGAGCGACGGCTGTCTCTCGGCACTCGCCTCTCATGGAGTGGTCCACTGAGGGTGCCCCCGTGAGCGACGCCCATCGATCCTCTACCGAAGCCCGTCGGTCGTTGATCTGCTGCAAGATTGAACGGGATTTTCCAAATTTTTCAAAGATATGAAATATATTTCTAAGATTTTCATATCTTTTCAAATATATTTCAAAGATTTTCCAAATCTTTTCAAATATATTTTCTAGATTTCCTATATCTTTCAAATCTCTTCAAATATTTTCAAATCTCTGATTTGATTTTGAGAATATTTTGCAAATCATTCTGATTTAATTCTGATTTTAGAAATCTTTTTCAAATTTAAATTACAAATTTGAATTTATTTGAATTATTTTCCTTAACCTATAAATAGGGGATTGAGGCTCATTATTCATGGTTAGCAATTTTGATAAAATAAAGAGTTTTCTCACAAAAAAGTTCTTGCTTTTATTTTCATCAAACTTTTATCAAATATTCTTCAAATTAAGGCGAATCTGAGGGAACGAGATTAATTTATTTCTATCCGATCTAGCCATTTTTAGCATTCATAATTGCTACCAAAATATCAAGAAGGAAAAATATAATTTTCTTTTCTTGATTTGTTTTCAAAAAGTACTATTTTGTAGTAAAAAACCTCCTGAAATTACACATTACAGATCAATCCTTGTAGAATTCAAGGGACAGAAATCACGCGACATTCAACTTCGAAGGTAATATTCCGAGGGTAAACATTCTGGATCATCCTCTTCTGTATTTAATCCTTTCATATTGATTTCACACATAAAATTCCATTTTATTAAAAATAAAACAAGTTTTTTAGTTAATTTTCCATTTTTTTTCGGATCTGGGATGACCGACGGGCCGAGGCTCCACAGATGGCCGTCGCTCAATCGAGCAACGGATCATCGAGGAGTTCCGACTCCACCCGTCGGTCGGCCCAGGGACGGCCGTCGCTCGTGCATCATAAGCCATCCCTAGGCCTTCCTTCTTCATTTTCTTCTTTTCTTTCTTTTATCCTTTATTCTTATTTTCCATGATTGATTTTTCATAGATTCTTTATCATTATTTACTTTTCATGTCTATTTTATTGTTGATTATCACACTTACATGATTTTTTTTTGTTTTTGTGAGTTTCATTGTTTCATTATTTGGCTTTAGGGTATTAAAAATAGAGGACACCGTGATGAGCTGAGCATATTATTCGGGTTTATTCTTTTACCCTACTTCTCTTTCCTTTAATTTCCATTATTGTAAATATTTATTTATTTATTCCGCTAACATGAAAATGGCTAAGTATTTATATTAATTTAGTTGGAATTTTTTCTAATAAAATGGGACCAATGTCCTAATTTTTTATCAAAACAAATTATCATTTTCAAATTATTCATTTGTGAATATACATGCAAGGACCAATGTCCTCATCCCTAATAAATGCCCCATTTTCTGTATGATTACATGTCATTTACAATGGGGATTGTATTCTGCCCCTAGTTTTGTTATAATTTATTGAGTTCTCTTTTATCTTATTTTTAATCTTGTTTTTATTTACTGCTTTCGTCATATGATCGACTTGTGCCTTAATTAATTGCATTAAAGTGAATGAGAAAATGGAATGAAATCTTATAGTTAAGACTCAATCATAACTTTAACCAAGGTATGAATAAATGGAAAGTCTCGAACCATCTCTGGTCTTAGGCTCAACGAGGTTAACGAACCACCCCAGTGTCTTATCGGGCTGAGGTCTCAAAAATATCTCTTGTTGCCCAAAATAGGTCCAATTTGCATAGTCCTATGCTCCATGAGGTTAGAGGACCACCTCAATGTCTTATTGGGGTGGGGTCTCCAAAATATCTCTGGCTTGCCCAAAATGGATGTATATGCGTCGTTTTAGGCTCTATGAGGTTAGAGTACTGTCCTAATATTCTATTGGGATAGGGACTCCAAAATATCTCTGGTGCCCAAAATAAACACAGATGCGCTGTCTTAGGCTCAGTGAGGCTAGACGACCTTTCCCAATATTTTATTGAGTGGCAACTCCAAGAAACCTCCTTGTTGTCCAAAATAGACGCCCTTGTAATCTCTTACAAGTCCTATGAACCTCCCCCGAAAACTCTAAAAGCGGGTCTTCGGGGACTCTGGGGGCTTGACGCGCGTCATAGTTCCACCACAAAATTAGGATATAAGATCACGTCCCCCAACAACAACCATCCTTAACGAACTGACAATCATTGTGTTTTCCTCATTTGGTCCTATTATGCCATCATCTTCAACTTCACACACTACTAGTAGCATTACAATAGCCACATGTTTAGAAAGTAATCCTGGAGAGTAGGATGCACATCACTTTAGACATCAAGGGATTGTAAGTGCATTCATCCTTGAAAAAGTTGACGTCATATGATAAGCCTAACTATGTTACTTTCATATTAAGCATAATTGTGTTACTTTAATGTTTTTATATAATATATTTTTTAGGTTTGTTCCTTTAGAAGAGGTTCTAAATATTTTTATGCACATTTTAAGCTATGTTAAAACCCTAATAGAATATATTGGAAGGAAGTTTCAAAATTAATAAAGGAATTTTATTGGGGAGAGTTCAAGGTACATATATGTGTTTTTAATCAAACTTGTATGTTTATGTTCATTATTGAATCTGAATTTAATTCATGCATACAATTGAATAGATAATTCTAATTAATTGTATAATACTATTAATACATATAATTGTAGAAGAAATTCTATTGGGATTTTGTACTTCATTATTTCATATAGCTAGCCTGGAACAAAAGGGTTGCATGTTGTTCAAGGACTTCATTCATAATGTAAAGATTTCATTTGATAGGCCCATTCACATTCAAGGACATGTGTGGATTAAATGGAATCAGCTTTGGAATATCACCGAATGTATTGTGCTCTCGAAGAAAAATCCAAATATCATTTTGGAGGACATGATAAAAGAGCTCTAGGATCATACATTTATGGGTCCATTATTATGGGTAAGCATAGCTAGAGAATGGTAAGTTTAATGACTGAGTAGTTGGTATAATTTTTTCGAAAATATATTTGAATCATATGTTTACATGCAAACATCAAGGCTATCATGCTCTTCCTTTACATTTGTAAGTAATTAGGTTTTGATTTCTGATTGGTGGACTTTGTAATCAACATGATTTCCTTAACTTCCTTTAAAATTCTTTGTTTTTCCTTATTTGAGAAACCATGTTGTTGAACTTGTGAGCATATTTTTTTTCCATTTACTCTTGTTCTTGATGGTGAATATTATGCCAACTACTCAATCACACATTTATACTACTTTGATTTTAAAATATGGCACCCACTTCCTTAACTAAATTCAATATGCAAATGATATAGGAGGAGGAGGTTAGACGGACACCTATGATTTATGAGGCATTCCTGCACACTCTCACATAATCAATCATGATGGAAAGACATATGTCACTCCTCGTAGCTGTGATGTGCATTTATGTTTTAAGCTTTCACACTAATTAATTTCATATGCTAATGGTTTTACATTTCAAATTTTAAGCTTTTGAACTTTTTTAAAAATTGTTGTAATTTTATAACATCAATGTTTGCAACTCTGAGATGAGCAATCATAGGATGATCCATTTATTGATCACACACATTTGGTTTATGAGGCAATAATAGATAAGAAGAGGATGAAAATTTATGATCTAGGCCCCTATGCAGCACACATTGGATCCACTTAATAGTCGCCATGTCCTGCTGTTGCATCCAGCACTACCTCTCATCTTACTAGGACGTGTTTGATAGTGAAAGATGTCGAGGAGATCGTTTTATGTACTATCTTTGCTTTGTTTCCCCACATAGCGAGCCATCACACACCACATTCTATTGGTACTTATGATACACAAACATATGATAGTGATACTACCCCTTCTATTGCAGATTGTGTTGATCTACATTCCACTAATCCATCTTCCCATACTGATGAGACTAGTGAGAGCCCAAACTTTGATCATGCATAGTACTGTTGAGGTTTATGATGATAAGACATAAACTAAACCAAGTTATATATGTGTTTATTTTGATATACAATTAGGGTGTTCTTTACTTCTTTTTTCTTTTTCACTTTAATGAATTAGGTGACAAGAGGCAGCTAAAATCTCTATGACTAGAGAGAGAAAATTTGACCAAAAGGAAGAAGAAGATGAGGTATGTGACTCTTCTGTTGTTCTATTCAACTGCCGCTGAACTACTGCTTTTATACTCCAAGTTAAAAGTATAACTCTAATGGGATTAGAACTCTAAAATGGCCGGATAATTAATTAATAATTAACACTTAATTAATTAATTAAACTGGCTTAATTAAATTCAGTCCATGCCTATTCCCAATAGGCCATGCGCAGAGGCCCTATTAGTGGGCTTTTCAGCTTGGACTTGGATTTAATAATTCAAATGGATTCTAAATCCAACCAAATTAAATATGTAAGGTCCATAACAATTATAGATCATATTTAATTTGACTTGGCCCAAGAATTAGGCTATTAAGGCCTTATATGAAGAAGCCATTCCCAATGGGCTTTTTGCACATATGACTTTCATTCTGGGCCTTATATTAATTCTTTAAATGATCCAATATTATTATTTCAGTCTAAAACATTTACAGTCCAATAATATATTTTATTCTAAATCAAAATGGACCAATCTGGTCCATTATTACAGACCATGCACAAAAAGTTCTGTGAACTTTTGTACGAAGTTTTACCATAACACCTTTCCATATAGGTGTGTGACCTATTGGGTTTTCTAGTCCACTTGGTAGTGTAGAAATATTTGCAATTAATGAATTGTATGATTTAAACTGTATAAATTATTATATTAATTATTTAATTAATATTTATACTCATGTTCATGTACAAATCATGAGAAACTTCTAGCCAAGCATCATGATTACCCAAGTGACATAAAAAGTCAAGTAGTTTTACTAAACCCTTCCATTTAATAGTTATCATGCAGTTAATCCATTCACCTTACTTTACCTCATTTAGGTTTTGAGTATGAGTTGTGTCAACTCATATAAACCTAACTATAGTTTGTCCTAATAATTTAACCATTATTCCCAAAATGCCCCTTACGGGATCTCATCCACCTTTTCATTATACTTTGGCCAGAGATTCTTTGAACAAAGGTATAATAGAACATGTGAGATAACTCCCTTAATAAATCTGGGATGGCAAATCCTTTATTGATCAATCAATTATCTTCAAGTAGGTCATGATATACCTAACCTCTTAACTATGTTCATCACTTGATAAAGGTAAGCAGTTATGGAGTTAAAGTATACCACTTACTACTTAAGAAAACTTTGGTGATCTCAAGTCTAAGGATACTTGCACCACTACTATATAGAGATTCCTCACTAATATAGATTTAATATCCATGTGAGAATTCTCATGGCAAGTCTCTAATGCACTTCTTCTTCTAACAAACATCCATATGTCAGCTTTGGTAATCTTTATGATCACGGTTATGAGAATCACTGCTTGAACCTTTCAAGAAGCATAACATATGCTAGTCTATCCATATTAATAATGTCCTGTGTTGTTAATACTATGACCAGGGATTTAGGTATTAACACATTTGCAAGCATCTCACATTATGATTGCCTTTGCATTTTGCTTATAACACCAAAGACTACATTTATTAATTTAAGATACAAAATCAAACTAAAGGTAATCACAACATAGTATTAATAAATGAATGATACCTTCTTATAAATAATAGTGAGTTCATATATATGAAAAAGATTCCTAACCTACATAGGCTCTAGGGCATACTTCTAACAATCAGTGGATAGCTATCTTTAGGGCATGCTTTATTGAGGTCATCAAAGTCAACGCACATCTACCACTTGCCATTGGGTTTCATCACAAGGACAATATTGGATAACTAGTTTGGGTATAATATCTCTCAAATAAAGCCATTTCTGAGCAAGGTGTCAGTCTCCTGAGTCATGGCCAATTGGCACTCCGGAGCATGGTTCTGCTTCTTCTACTTTATAGGTTTAGATTCGGGATGAATATTCAGTAATGAGACATTACCTTAGGTGAGATGCCTGTAATATCTGAAGTTTACCAGGCAACACATCATTGATAGTTGAAAGTATGGTAATGAGCTCATCCTTCTTTGCTCTAACTTTCATTAAAACTATCTTGGCTACCTTTCCTAACAGAAGTTTAACATCTTAAAGAAGGTCAATTGGTTCGGCTTTCTGAGCTATATCCACAGGAACACCTAATGTGTCAAGTGGTAACACTTGGTTGGACCTCACTAATATGGTGACATATGTTTCTCAAGTAGCTTATTGATTACCCCAAAGCACTGTAATGCCATGTGGGGTTAGGATCCAGGAGATTTAAGCCTTCCTTTTTGGTTTGATTTATCATTTTTTGTTATTTTTGTTATTTTAATTATTTTTCTTTAATTATTTTTTCATGTAATTATTAATAAACCTATTTTATTTTATGCACATTAAAAACAAAATCACAAAAATATTTTTATTAATAAATTGGGTTGTTCTAATAAAATAGGACCAATATCCTAATTTTTAACCAATAAAATCTCACTTTAAAAAAAAGAGTTAATTTTTTTAAAATGGGATTACTCATCCCAGTTTTCTCAGTAATACCAAAAATAATTGTTCAATTTTTCTAAGTGTACATGAAGGAATCAACTTTCCAACTGTAAATAATGCCCCGTTTTCTATATGTCATTTATTTATTTATTTTAGATTTTGGGAGATTATATTTTTGTCCCGATTTTTATCTTGTAATTTATTTTTGTAGTTTATTTTATTTTATTTGTTGATCACTTTTTACTGCTTTTCTCGATGCTTGATGTGCGCCTTAAATAAATTTCATAATGTTATGTGAGAGGAGAGTATAATCTTAATAATTAAAAACTCATTTATAATTTAACTAATACATTAGTAAGAGTGAAGTTCTGAACTACTCTATGGTTTAGACTCCCGAGATTAGACGAACTTTCCTAATTTTTATAAATTGGGTGGCGACTCCAAAATATCCCAAAAATGCCTAAAGATTTCATGAGATTAAATGAACTTTCCCAATATTCTATTAGGTAGGGATTCCAAAATATCTCATGTTAGCCAGGATCTAGACGCGAGCCCTCTCGGACCCTAAAAACTGGCCTTCCAGGAATCAACGTAGGTTCGGCACGCATTATAGTGGCGACTCCACTGGGAACTTTGAGACTATGCTTCCAAAGTATCTTGATTAATAAATATGACTGAGCTTTTAAAATTAAAATTCTATCTCTTTTCTAAAAATTATATTGAATCCATGCTAGAGCCTTAGAACTAAGCCAGATGGTCCCTATTCTTACTCCGGTGCATTCCCGAAGCACGATCCTACATTCACTCAATGTAGAAAAGTGTTAAGGATAATCACCAGCCCAAACCTAGTACCTCTTGGTATATTAAATGGAGACCCAATTGGTTATTATGCTCATAATGAGCTAGCCCCTTTGGCAAGAACTATGCTTGGGTAGCTCTAAAGTATCATCACTTTTGACTAAAGCTCATGTAATGGCAATAGATACTACCCTTAGGTGAAATATACTGTAGTACTGTGCTTGCTATGTGGGCTATTATATATTAGACAAAATCAAGTAAATTATATGGTCTTTTATCAAAGGTTTTCATGTCCCGGTAGGCCCATCCTAATTTAATTGAATTGTTCGAATACATAATGGCCAAAACCCATATGTATGCGCTTTGAATAAAGAGATGTTATGTTGTCGGTTTTTCACTATGCACCATACGAGTCCAATGGGTTCCCCTTCAATCCTTGGATAAAGCCCACCTAGGAAAGAGACCGCATAACCTTGTGTGAGGGAGAGACAAGGTTGGAAAGATCTATCTGCTTGCATGTATTTGTCTATACTACATCAACACGACCATGCATTGCATCACACTCATGCATCATCCTAACATCTTGTATTTTACAACCATTATAGCTTCGTCCAAGTGGTCTAGAGGTCCCGATGATCGGCTAAGAAGAAGTTCATTTTGTGAACCACCGAAATTAGTGTCAGACTGGGGTTCAGAGTCACTCTCAGACAGCAGTGAGACGTATTCTTTAGAGTTTTTAACATAAATCAATATGGCTAACGCACCAAAAGTGTCTTATGTAACTCATGCCTTAATTACTGAGAAAGTGGGCAGAAGGCTAGAAGTGTTTGAGAATCGGATGATGACAATGACAGGGAACTTAACCGCTGCACTGACACCACTTGTTGGGCAACAACCTGCTACTCTTGTTGAGAGGCAAGGTGAACAAGAGCCAATTAGAGAAGGTCCCTCGATAGCACTAGACCCACCAACAACAGAGCCCAGGGGTGCATCACATGTCAAGCAGAGGAGGGTTCATCATCACCTTGACTAGGATTTCTTTAAAGAAGAGTAAGAGGAGCCTATGGTAATAAGGGGAAAGGCGCCCGAGCTAGAGAAGACGATGTGGAGAAAAATGGAGAAAATATTTGAAGCAATGACACGGATGCTGACGGTGGGAAGGGAAATGAACCCTAAGGACCGAGAATTAGACGGTGGCGATCTAATCCCCCAGAACTTTAAAATGCTTGACATCCCTAAGTTTGATGGTAGCTTTGATCCTTTGGCACACATCAAGCAGTATTCACTGGTAATGAAGGGAACGACCTTAACTAGGAAGTAGGAGATGTAATACTTCTACCTAAGTCTCATAGGGGTTGCGATTGATTAGTACCATGGGTTGGACAGGAGGTCTAAGGAGGATTAGGACTTATTGACTGAGGAGTTCCTTAGGCAGTATGACTGCAGTACGAGGATGGAGATCACACTCAAGGATTTAGAGTTGCTGTAACAAAATTCGGGAGAATCTTTTCACGAATATCTCACTCGGTGGAGGAATCAGGTCACAAAAATGAAGCGTAAACCTGATGCTCCTTATCAGATTAGGTTGTTCATTAGGAATCCTAGCCCATACTTGAGAGATGCGCTAAAGATGAAGGGGCTAAAGGACTAGGAGTCCTTGAAAGATATAGCCATAGAAGCTGAAGGAGAATGCTTGGCAAGGAAGGCCAGCAATGACAATTATACCAGGAGAAATTACGATAATCAGTGGGCAAGAAAGTCAGCAGGGCCCTACAATGGAAATCGAAATGGAAACACGGTAGATGTAGCGGTTACTGAAACAAACCAAAGGCATTATTCTAACCTAGGCAGATCGTTATCTTAGGTACTTAAAAGGTTGATGAAAGAAGGTAAGTTATGGCCAATGCTTGCTAAGCCCGCCAGAAGTCAGGGACGTCCCGATCATCGAGCGGATTAATACTGTGCCTACCATCAACATACAGGGCATGAGACTGATAAATTTCGAACTCTGAGGAACCAAATTCATAACCTCATTGATAGCAAATAGATTATTAATCTAGAGAATCAAAAGAAGAAAGCGTGAATTGTAAGGGGAATTCGAGACACTAATAAAGAGTCCCAGAAGGTGGCTACAACACAGTAAGAAGTAAGAGAGAAGACTTTCTAGTAGATGTGTTTTTTTATATTTGAACTTTTCAATATTGATGTATGCAGTACTGTTTATGTTAATTATATTAATGAATTTTTTTTATATCTCTCATGATTTCATTATGCATGTACAACCACAAATTATTTACGTTTGATATTAACTTAACAAATACTACCTCATTTAATCTTGAGATTCTGTCAGCATCTGATATTATTCCTGAAGAGAGATAAATCTGAGAGATCGAAAAAAAAAAAGAAAAAAAAGAGGAAGCCTTATCCTAAACCGGGAATGATATCCTGGGAATCGATAAAAGCATTATTTAGACACACCGCTCCAACCTACTGAAACAACAAGTTGGTTAAATCAAAAGTTAAAAGATATGAACAGACTGAAATGAAGGTAAGGCGAACATCCCAAGTAATGAACATTGAGGAATCAAACAAGAAACTAATAGCTTTATAATTACTTGGGAAGGCCCAAAGATGCTGCGAGGAAAGACTCCAAGATGAGCCACGAGATGACCATCCGAGGTAGAAAAAAAATATACAGCCCATTAGAACCAAGTCTCAAAATTCCTTTTAATCATTTGAGATAGTCACCAGAAAATCAGTAAAAACATTGGCCTTTAATCGTCTAGAGCTAAAAGGAGCAAGGCATGGACTCTTCTAGTTAAACTTAACAGGAGAGTTCGTCAGTATTTGAACAAAAAAAAAGTTTTGGCTTAATCTTCTGGAAGTGGGTCAAGAGTCGTTGATGAAAGGAAGGTAACTTAGTGTACAAATAACTCATATCAAATGCTTTAAGTTACATAAGCTAAAGTCAGAGAAGCTACTTATAGACAAGGCAGACATCCTTGCTAGCAATGATGGGAGAAGATTCGAGGTATATGATGAGTAAATATGTGTATATACCATATGTTTAGAGTTATATGATGATTAAATCTGTATGAACATGAAATTGTATATAAAAATATTAATATGAATAAGATGTATGAAAAGTAAATACTTGTATATGTTTGATATATATATGTGTGTTTATATTGATTATAAGTATTTGTTTATGTATATGTATGCGTGCACGCAATTCGAAAACATACTTATTAAAAGTTTTTAGCCGTGTACATGTATTTATAAATTTATATATGCATTTGGATAATGAGATTGCATATTCAGTATTCAAAGGAAATCAGATAAAGCATTCTGTTTAAGTAAAAATGTTAATAATATGTTATGTCTAGCCTGATTTAGTTTGAGTTGTGGATAAATAGGCATGCCTATAAGGATTTGGTAGCTGCTTTTGTGATATTGACTAGTGTCTTCTGTTAGATACTTTGGTATCTTTTTATCGAACATATTGTGACGCGCACCGAACCTAACAAAGGCCCTCTTGACGAGACCCGCTTTTAGGGCTCGAGGGGTTGGTTGTAACACCCCGCCATCCCCGTTGGAAGGATACCGGAGTGCCACGCGGGCGAACACATATAAACAATTCCAAAGGCATTCAAATAAATAAAATAAATGATAATGCTTACATCTTTTAATCATATAATAATAAAATCTTTTTACATGTAACATATATATCCATATCGTTTTACAAAAATAGGCTCGTAAGCAAATACATATACAAAAGTTACATTTGTTCCCTTACAATAGATTACTTTGCTATACACAAGCCATGTACAAAAGTATAACAGCGGAAGACTCCAAAAATAATTTCATCGAAAGACTCCTAGTGGCCGACCTGCAGATATCAGACTCCAACCCGAACTCGCCACCTGCACGGGAAAAGAAGCCCGTGCTAAGCGATAACGCTTAGTGGGGAGAAACAGAACAAACTAACAACATGCATATACAATATTTACAACAATACTATAATCTCATCTCTACCATAAACATATATTACAAGTATTCAACTATTAAAACATAATTAAAATCTACATATTTCTCACCATTACAAATACATATACACTCAAGGTGTATAAACACAAGTTATACTATATTTCATATACAACATATACCTTTAATCTTGTCAATAAATATCTCAACATATATGTATACATATCACATATAAACATGTAGCCTGTTTAGTCTGAAATACTCTCTAGAAGTGGATACGGTCATTTGGATACTGATTGAACACAGTATCCCAAGCATATAGAGACATGAGTCTCAAACATGTATTTTCCATATAGAGACCGAAGTCTCGCTTTATTTTCATATAGACCAAACATGGTCGAAAACAAGGATCCAAACGGACCCGCATATATCATTTTATCATATAGCAGCTGCACACACACACTGACCTAAGTAAGCGCTTACTTATCCACTACTATGACTATTCAGGCTTAAAACTCAATTCAACAATTCAAGCACTAATATCAATATAAATATCGAAGATAATACTAATTTATGGTCCATGTATACAGGTATACAGATCACATTTAAAACAAGTAACTATAAATATTAAAAACAACTAAATGCAAATACATATTTCACGTATACATGTGTCTAGATCAAATTCAGAAACATTTAAATACATCCAGTACCCATTATTAGAGGCCGAAGTACAAATAGTTCACATTCAAGACCACTTATGTTCATGTACAATATAAACTAGTAAGTTATGTACATTAATTATTTAATCAAATATACAACTCAATAATTCTCGTATCCTGTCATGTGAATTTCATTAAATACTAACTTATATTTCATATATACACGTATATTGATCCAATTCATAACATTTAAATGTATAATTATCAATTACGGGAGATAATAAGAACAAATAGCTCATATTGAAAAAGTCCTTGTTAAATAAACTATAAACATGTAAATCTTGTATATTAATTATTAATCATGTACACAAAACTCAATATTAAGCAATTATTAAAACACAATACAGATTTAAAATCAAATATTTGTCATGTAGTGCAAAAACCCTTAAAACTGTAGTGCAAATCTTAAAAACCCAAACATTTAATAGGTGTTGAAAACCCTTTAAACCAGAAGTTAAAAATCATGCTTTTAGGAAAACTGGACAGCAAGCAGAAGCCAGTCACGTCGTGACCACTGGTCACGTCCCGTGACGCTGGCTTCACGCGAGCTCCACGCAAAACAGCAAGCAAGAACAGGCGGTCACGGCGTGACCATCGGTCACGTCTCGTGACGCCTGTGAGGAGAGGGGAAAAAAGTCACGGAATCCTTTCTCGTGACACGCAGGGAGAAGAAGTAGGTCACGGCGTGATGCAGCATCACGTCTCGTGACCCTCTTCTCTCACTCCTGCTTCTCCTTCTCAAAACTCAAAATTCCAAATTCCAGAAAAGGGGATCACGGCGTGATGCCCCATCACGCCGCATGACCTTCTTCAGGAAAGAGGGTCACGGCGTGATGCTCCATCACGTCACGTGATCCTCCTCACACACATCTTCTTCTTCTCCAACAGATTTCCAAAATTCCCAGAAAGAAAAACGTGAAAACCAGAAAATCCAGAAAACAGAGTATTTCCTAATTTCAAAACCCCAGCTTACCCAAAACCCTTTTTCATGTATTGATTAATCAAACACATAACTTCAAGTATATAAAGCACATTCACAGCAATCTTGGCACAAATCATATACATTTATCAGTTGAACAGAGCTAATACCTGAATGTAAACATATCCAGATTTCTGATTCGAACTTATGCATATTTATCCCATTTACCAACTCATGTTATTCTTTTCTACCTAATCATGTAACCACAGTACAATTCTCATGCATTTAGATATACAAACACACAGAAACCACGTTCATATCAAAACTGCAAACAGGATCAAAACACCATAAGGGATAGACACACTCCCAAACCTGGTTTGAAGCTCAAAACGTCCCCTGAACCTTCTCAATCCACTACCTTGTCTTTTCCCTTCTCTTTTCTTTTATCCTCAGGTGCTTCTGTAACTTCTTTTCCAAATCAAACCCTAGTTCCTCAATGACAGAACATACATGCAGAAGAAAGAACAGCAGAATGTGGTTTTTACGTGAGAGAGAGAGAGAGCAAGAAGAGAGAAAACTTTCCAATCCTTTGTTTCTCACCCACTGAGTTTTTCTCATTCTTCTCTTTTCCCTCACCACGTGCACACACACATTCCACCTGGCACACATGCACAGTTACACCATTCAATAAATCCACTAATTCCAATTTACCAAATAATCCTTAACTAATTACCTTCTCCTCACTAAACTAAAATTCTACAATCTAATTACTTTATTAATACTTGCAATTTAATCCTCTTTCCCAATTACAGTACCAAATTGCTCTTAATTATCCAATTAAAATTCTAATTTCCAAATAAGCCACTTGTGGGGTGTGACAACTCTCTCCCCCTTAAGAAAATTTCGTCCTCGAAATTTCCTCGCTAATCACTTGTAGATAAATCTTTAAACAAATCTCTGAATCGCTATCACTTATACCATACAACTATCGAATCATGTACACTCTACACTTTCCTTAACACACTACACTCTACTCTATATACCTCTTCAATCATCAAATACTCGATGTATATCCTGTCAGCTTCTCTCAGTGAAGTGCATACAATGATGCTGTTTACATATAAATGAGGGATGCGGATGAAATGATCATGTAATGATTTATGTATGCGAGATGATGCGAAAATGCAATGTAAGCTATTATAATGTACTTTTCCCATCCCCATGTTTCACTATGCTTATGTGCACTTGCTTTCAAGAAGATAGCTGACAGGAATACAGAGTGTCACCTCGAACTCTTATCAATTCACATCTACTACTGCCTCGTCGTTACTCTCACGCGAGTCGGACTCCATCTATACTTTACACAAACGACATCTGCATTAGGCCACTATACAAAACTGACTCTCATGTATAGACTTGACTCTTTACTCAAACAATCACAACATAACCCAGAACCACCAAACCTGGGCTCTGATACCAAGCTGTAACACCCCGCCATCCCCGTTGGAAGGATACCGGAGTGCCACGCGGGCGAACACATATAAACAATTCCAAAGGCATTCAAATAAATAAAATAAATGATAATGCTTACATCTTTTAATCATATAATAATAAAATCTTTTTACATGTAACATATATATCCATATCGTTTTACAAAAATAGGCTCGTAAGCAAATACATATACAAAAGTTACATTTGTTCCCTTACAATAGATTACTTTGCTATACACAAGCCATGTACAAAAGTATAACAGCGGAAGACTCCAAAAATAATTTCATCGAAAGACTCCTAGTGGCCGACCTGCAGATATCAGACTCCAACCCGAACTCGCCACCTGCACGGGAAAAGAAGCCCGTGCTAAGCGATAACGCTTAGTGGGGAGAAACAGAACAAACTAACAACATGCATATACAATATTTACAACAATACTATAATCTCATCTCTACCATAAACATATATTACAAGTATTCAACTATTAAAACATAATTAAAATCTACATATTTCTCACCATTACAAATACATATACACTCAAGGTGTATAAACACAAGTTATACTATATTTCATATACAACATATACCTTTAATCTTATCAATAAATATCTCAACATATATGTATACATATCACATATAAACATGTAGCCTGTTTAGTCTGAAATACTCTCTAGAAGTGGATACGGTCATTTGGATACTGATTGAACACAGTATCCCAAGCATATAGAGACATGAGTCTCAAACATGTATTTTCCATATAGAGACCGAAGTCTCGCTTTATTTTCATATAGACCAAACATGGTCGAAAACAAGGATCCAAACGGACCCGCATATATCATTTTATCATATAGCAGCTGCACACACACACTGACCTAAGTAAGCGCTTACTTATCCACTACTATGACTATTCAGGCTTAAAACTCAATTCAACAATTCAAGCACTAATATCAATATAAATATCGAAGATAATACTAATTTATGGTCCATGTATACAGGTATACAGATCACATTTAAAACAAGTAACTATAAATATTAAAAACAACTAAATGCAAATACATATTTCACGTATACATGTGTCTAGATCAAATTCAGAAACATTTAAATACATCCAGTACCCATTATTAGAGGCCGAAGTACAAATAGTTCACATTCAAGACCACTTATGTTCATGTACAATATAAACTAGTAAGTTATGTACATTAATTATTTAATCAAATATACAACTCAATAATTCTCGTATCCTGTCATGTGAATTTCATTAAATACTAACTTATATTTCATATATACACGTATATTGATCCAATTCATAACATTTAAATGTATAATTATCAATTACGGGAGATAATAAGAACAAATAGCTCATATTGAAAAAGTCCTTGTTAAATAAACTATAAACATGTAAATCTTGTATATTAATTATTAATCATGTACACAAAACTCAATATTAAGCAATTATTAAAACACAATACAGATTTAAAATCAAATATTTGTCATGTAGTGCAAAAACCCTTAAAACTGTAGTGCAAATCTTAAAAACCCAAACATTTAATAGGTGTTGAAAACCCTTTAAACCAGAAGTTAAAAATCATGCTTTTAGGAAAACTGGACAGCAAGCAGAAGCCAGTCACGTCGTGACCACTGGTCACGTCCCGTGACGCTGGCTTCACGCGAGCTCCACGCAAAACAGCAAGCAAGAACAGGCGGTCACGGCGTGACCATCGGTCACGTCTCGTGACGCCTGTGAGGAGAGGGGAAAAAAGTCACGGAATCCTTTCTCGTGACACGCAGGGAGAAGAAGTAGGTCACGGCGTGATGCAGCATCACGTCTCGTGACCCTCTTCTCTCACTCCTGCTTCTCCTTCTCAAAACTCAAAATTCCAAATTCCAGAAAAGGGGATCACGGCGTGATGCCCCATCACGCCGCATGACCTTCTTCAGGAAAGAGGGTCACGGCGTGATGCTCCATCACGTCACGTGATCCTCCTCACACACATCTTCTTCTTCTCCAACAGATTTCCAAAATTCCCAGAAAGAAAAACGTGAAAACCAGAAAATCCAGAAAACAGAGTATTTCCTAATTTCAAAACCCCAGCTTACCCAAAACCCTTTTTCATGTATTGATTAATCAAACACATAACTTCAAGTATATAAAGCACATTCACAGCAATCTTGGCACAAATCATATACATTTATCAGTTGAACAGAGCTAATACCTGAATGTAAACATATCCAGATTTCTGATTCGAACTTATGCATATTTATCCCATTTACCAACTCATGTTATTCTTTTCTACCTAATCATGTAACCACAGTACAATTCTCATGCATTTAGATATACAAACACACAGAAACCACGTTCATATCAAAACTGCAAACAGGATCAAAACACCATAAGGGATAGACACACTCCCAAACCTGGTTTGAAGCTCAAAACGTCCCCTGAACCTTCTCAATCCACTACCTTGTCTTTTCCCTTCTCTTTTCTTTTATCCTCAGGTGCTTCTGTAACTTCTTTTCCAAATCAAACCCTAGTTCCTCAATGACAGAACATACATGCAGAAGAAAGAACAGCAGAATGTGGTTTTTACGTGAGAGAGAGAGAGAGCAAGAAGAGAGAAAACTTTCCAATCCTTTGTTTCTCACCCACTGAGTTTTTCTCATTCTTCCCTTTTCCCTCACCACGTGCACACACACATTCCACCTGGTACACATGCACAGTTACACCATTCAATAAATCCACTAATTCCAATTTACCAAATAATCCTTAACTAATTACCTTCTCCTCACTAAACTAAAATTCTACAATCTAATTACTTTATTAATACTTGCAATTTAATCCTCTTTCCCAATTACAGTACCAAATTGCTCTTAATTATCCAATTAAAATTCTAATTTCCAAATAAGCCACTTGTGGGGTGTGACATTGGTTCACGTCTTATTGATCTTAAGCATCATGAGACATTTTGGACACCTCCTTCCAATAAAACATTGGAAGGATCATTTAGTTTCATGACACCTTTTAGGTACGTTTGAGGTATTTTGGAGTCGCCACCCAATTTACAACAAATTGGAAAAGGTAATCTAACCTCGGGGGTCTTAAACCAGAGAAGGTGTTCGGAACTTCTCTCTTATTAACGCCTTAAGTTAAGTTTATAACTGAGTTTTTAAAAAATCGAAATTCCATCTCTTATCTCATGTGGCCGTGTAATAAATTTAAAGCGCATTGCAATCATATTGGAAAGCGGTAAAGAAAGCGATAAAGAAAGCGAAAAATAAATTACATGTAACAAAATGGGACAGAACAATCCCCCAAAATAAGAAAGTATAAAAGAATAAAATTCGCCCCAAAATAAATTACAAGGGGCCAAAATAAATAAACGAATACTACCAAAAGAATAAATAATATAAAATACATCATACATAAATCGTGACATTTATTGGGATTAGGAACTTTGGTTCCCTTTTATTGACTTAGAAAATTGGAGAACCATTTTTTAGGTATTTATTGAGAAAATCGGGATGAGTGATCCCATTTTATGAAAATTAATTCTCCATTTGAAAGTGAGATTTTATTGGTTAAAATAGGATATTGGTCCATTTTATTAGGAGAAGACCCAATTTATTAATAAAAATCTTTGTGGTGATTTCTTATTCAAAACGTGCATAAAAGTAATTAATTTTACATAAAAATACACAAATATGACAAATAAATCGAAGAAAAGAAAGTGCGGAGTTTAAAATACGCAAACCGAAGTTCTGAACGTCTTTAATTTCCTGATCCGCCGGTTCACTCAGAAATGTTACTCATGGTAAAAGCAAATAAATTTTGTGGCAATAAAAAAAATAAAATAAAATATTAGTAAATTGAATCATACAAATAATATAGTATAAACAAGCAATTAATTGAATAATATAACAATCAATTGAATAATATAATCATCACTTAAACTAATTAAATATATATAATCAATTAAATCAATTAGATAAATGCCATAGTTGCATTGAGAAAATAGGTTGAATAAACATTGAAAATTAGTCAAATAAATAATAACAAGTCAGAATCAAACAAAAACACAAAAAAATTATTATTAATTAGTTTATAAACCATGTTCATACATCATGTAGATAAATTAATTTAAGTCAATGTTATTCATGACAAACACATTAATATACACATAAATAAATAATGCAACCCACAGATTAATTACAATAAGCAATTAATAAATGATTTAAACAACTAGATTAATTATTAAGTTAACCGTTAATGATGAATCTTAACATACAAGCAACCAATGAAAAGTATGCATTGTTAAAGAACAAATTGTATAAACAATAGTATGATTAATAATAGTGAAGAACTTTAACAATACACAATAGTATGATTAATAATAAACATTAATGAATGAATAATAAAAGATGAGCATATTAACAACACTAATAAACAACAAATAATAACCTAACAATATATAATAACCAATATGCTAATAATATAAAAGTAATAGACAGGTTAATCATAAACAACAATGAATAAATAATAAACACAAACAGTTTATAAACAAATATTAGTGATAAACAACAAGTATATTAATAATACAACAATATGTGGATTATTCACAATAAATAAACTTAAGTTTATGTCAAATACAACAAACAGCAATAATATACAGTATATAGATTAACAAAATCAAGCAATAATAAACAGAAAAAATAATTTACAGAATAATAATGAACAATAATGAAGAAAAAAACAATTAGATAACAATGAATTAATGAAAAAGGAAAAAAATGATTTAGCTCACGTATTTACCCTCAGATATAATTTTTTTATTGCAAGATGAAAGAAGATAATGATTTCCTATCGATTTGCTTGAAATGAAAATTAAAATTACCGTTTCAAAATTATGTAAAGAAATCTAACTGTGAGAATCTAGCCTTGAGCACAAATAATCGATTTTTTTTGGCTCAAGAACAAATCTTCGAATATTTTTAGAAAGAAGAAAAAACTGTTTGGCTCTCAAGAACTCTCCTTTTAATTTCTGGGTTTTTTCGGCGTTTCCAAAAAAACCTCTCCTTTTTTCTGTTCTAATTTTTCTTTTTATACCTGGGCAATTTTGGTCCCCCACAAAACCCTCTTTTCCTATTAAAAACCCTTAATTACCCCTTTTAAAAAAATGGAAAAGGTAGTATGAATTTTTAACCGAGAAAATCGAAAAAAAAAACAGGCCAAAAACGGAAAAAAAAAAAGGCGTGCTGGCGAAGATGGCGACCTGCAGTGTGTGCCTGCACTGCGCAGGAGGGCCGCATGCCGCTTGTGTAGCATGCGCCCCCCACAGGGGGAGCCGCGCATCGCGCGGCATGCTCCCCTCGCAGGGGGAGCCACGCGTTGTGCGTCATGCCCCCCCCCCCCCCCCCGGCAGGGGGTGCCGCGCGGCATACGCTGCCGGCATGAGCCACTCTGCACGCCACGCAAATCGCGCACTGAAAAACCAAAAAAATTAAAATAAAAATAAAATTATATATATATATATATATATATATTAAATTTAAAAAAGGCTTCGACAAGGTAATTGTCATTTCTAATCATTTTACTCACGAACAAGTATTATTTTCATCATTGGGTAACCTTGATCTAAGCTGACTCGGGCCCCAGTATCTACACATATGATTTAGAGACATTGTCTCTTTATGATGCCCTTTGAGGTATCTTCTATAAATGCCATTTTATGATATCTCTCAGTTCTCGTTATCCACATCGTGGTCTGCTAGAGTCTTGGATGTGGGTAAATAGACATGCCTAGAACTGCAGCTGCTTCCGTGACACTATAGTGTATTTTGTTATTGAGACTTATGTCTCTTCTGTCAACTCTTATAAGTATTCTTTGATCAATGCTTCGATACCTTCTGTGTATTGTGGATGTTTGAGGCTTATGCCTCTTCTATTGATACCTTTGAGGTATCTTTTATTGATACCATATATGGGTATCTTTGGTACCTGCTATCCATACCTATAAGAAATAGCAGGCAAATTTGTATATGGCTTATTTCTATTCTGTTCTATTTTGGTTAACTCTATTTTTTGATTTGATGATTGGTTATAATGTCTGAAATGAATTCTAGCTTGGTGTATATCCTTTTTCCTTTGCTTTTGATAAGTATAAATGAGATATATGTATAGGTTAACTTGACATGTGATTTGATGTAAGACTTGTTATATGATTTCAGCATCTAATACATAAGTAAATATTCACTTATGGTAACTATAAGTAAATAAATGATGTGAAATGTTGGAACCTTGCTTTTAGATTCTGACATAGAGTTTTGATACGAGGAAAGTGCTACTTATTAGTATGATTAAGGACTAATTTATGTGAAAAAGCAATAAAGCTGGCCTATGCTATTTTACTTAGTATAGTAACAAATACTTGAGATATATGCTTAGGGTTGTGGAAAGTGAAATAAAAGAGACTAATAATAGGATACGATAAGTAATAAATCAGGATATA
The DNA here is from genome assembly GCA_947683425.1 of Excoecaria cochinchinensis. Lineage (NCBI taxonomy): Eukaryota > Viridiplantae > Streptophyta > Magnoliopsida > Malpighiales > Euphorbiaceae > Excoecaria > Excoecaria cochinchinensis. The sequence continues at coordinate 16,280,750 of CANTUQ010000092.1, forward strand.
AATAAGGCTAGAGATTTGCCTACTTGTAACGATTTGTATTGTATGAGCTTGAATCAAACATAGTAAAGTGAGTGAAGGTATTAAGCCTTAATAAACTTAACTAGAAATAAATAAGAATATAATGCATACATAAGGATAATGTTATACAATAAATGCATTAATAAGTGTTAAGGCATGGATAAAGCAGCTAAGATTGGCACTTGAATACAACGTCTAAAAGCGTAAGTAAAAACACTGAAAATAGATTTCTTATCTAATGTTAGTAAAATTATGACATGTTACTAAAGGTTATTCCTAATAGTTGACATTATAAAGAATTAATAGGCAGAACTACGTGATTCTGATTCCCAATTTAGGGATACGTATGAAGCTTGGGACATTATGACTCAAGTCCAAACAAAATTATATTTCATGTCTTTTTCTTTATAAACCTAAAGTCTTAATTTACTTTTTGTAAGACAGTATTTAATTTCTTATTTATTTATATTACATAGTACATCACCAAGTATAAACTTAATTTATGAATTTCCTTTCTACAACGTAGGTATGGGATCAAAGACTAGCTTGAAGTGAAGGTCGAGAGGAGTTGATGAAGATAAATCAAAAGGTGTTGGCAATAGATGTACCTTTCATTTTGTGGCATACAAGTGTATAAGTTTGTCAACAATATATATTAAGTTATAAATGTAAAGTCAAGTATACAAGTTTGTACATATTATAATAGCTGCATAACTTACACATCTTGCGTAATCATAAGATTAGCTTTATGTAAGTATGTATATCTTGACTTGTATAGGAAAGTGTATAGAGTAGAATGATATGTGAATTTTAGACTTTGAAGTCTAGATTTGATGTCATGTGATATGTAGACAAGCTTGTTTATGTTTAGTTATAAGTTTTTGGTAGCGCTCATATTTCCCTCCTAGGATACTCAGGGTGTTACAATTCTATTCAATTTTCGGTCTAATTATAGTTAAAAATTTAGAACCACAATAAATAAAAGTCAACATTTTAATTCATATCCATAGTAAAAAAAGTCAACACAATATTGTTTGATTTTAGTTTTTTTTTACTTGATATTTTGGTTTATTTCAATATTTCCAAACTCTAACTCACTATTATAAAAACAACTCAAACTATCATCTCATGGGTTGGTTGATTTTTTTATAGAGTAAATTACACTAAGTGTCATTTTTTTTATTGAATAAAATGCCAGCCTTTTTTCCTCTTTCATTAACTTTTTTACATTTCACAAATGTCCACATTCTCACCATTCTCACTTTTTTACATTTCACAAATACCCACTTTCTAACCATTCCTCTATCTCTCATAAACCCATATCCGCTGCTTTCTCTCTGATTCAAGAAAATGACAACAAAGAGGACGATTGTGAGGACAACAATGACGATGAAGACGACGAAGGTGAGAATGACAACAATAACGACGAAGTTACCACACCTTCATCTCTTCATGCTTCTTATTGAATCTCTTCTTCTTCTTTTTCTTGTTGTTCTTCTTCTTCTTCGAGAGAAACTCTCACTCTAGCTTTTTTTTTTTTTCCATTTTCTGATTTTTGTATTCTTTGTGGTCAATTGAATTTTTATTTTTTTGTGGTGTTTTTGAAATTGTTGAATTTAAAATTTCACTAAGTTAATTGTGTTATTAGATTTAGTTTTGTAAATATATGATAATTTGGTATTAATTATTTTTGAAGAGAAAAACATTATTTTTTATTTGCATTTTGTTTGTTTAGTTAACCGTGGTGATGAAAATTGCAAGTAATTTGCATTTAGTTTATTGTATACATATATATTCCATGTGGCATGTGGTAGACATATGAATACCACATGATATACACATGATATACATATGTATACTTGTAAACCATTTATTTCATTCATTCTAATTAAATAAAGTTATCTATTTCATTATAATTTTAGTTTTCATTTAACATAAATTTCATTCACATCAATATTTGATTTTCTATTTATTATTTTTCTTTTCTTCACTTTCTCACCATCCAATCACGCAATTTTTTTTTGTTTTCTATTTGTTTCACATTCGCTTCCAAACCAATTTTATGATCTTTGTTCAAAATTAAAAATTGCAGATATATGAAAAAATAATTTAAAATAATTTATGATCTTGATTTTATAAAAATGGCAATAAAAAATAATCACATCAAAATGAGAATTTGTGAGAAAATGAATTTGATTTTTTAAGATGAGTTCATGTTGAAACAGAAAAGTATGATATTTTTGAAATAGGAAATTCAGTAAATGACAATTGAGAAAGATGAAAACGGCGTGAGTAATATTGAAATTGGGTTTTGTTTTTAGGGCAATAATGTACTAATACGTTTTTATAAGGGGTGTTTACATAATCATACACAAAAAAAAAATAAAAATAACAAAAATAACATAACCTTTCCATAATATTTCAAATATATAACATTTTTAAATCATAATTTCATTTATACAAATTTTTTCTTACAAAAATATCACTTTTATATAATAACAAACTAAAAATAATTTCATTCCTCTTTCTCACTTTACAGTTTACAGGGAGAGAGAGAGAGGAGGAGAGGCCGGCGGCTCACTCACCCGGACAGGCGAAATCCCAGCACCATCCCTTCACCGTCGCTGTCCCAGCCGTCGCAGCCACCGCCTTCTCGATATGGGGATCTCTCCGGCTAATTTCTCGATGGTTGAAGATGGTATTTTCAGATCTGCATTCCCTCAAACTGAGAATTTCTCTTTCCTTGAATCTCTTAATCTCAAATCAATTATGTGAGTAAATTATTCTCAAGTTTTAATTTTGTTGTTTCAAATCGTATCTTTCCCCTCATTCAAATACAATATATTATGATTACTTGGTTTCGTTATTCTACAAATTTTACTGTGAGCTCTTCGTAAACTTTGTGTATACTATGGCCTATTAATTACTCTATTAAAGCCCCCTTTTCACACTGATATAGGCAGAGTATATAAGAGCTTAAGAAATTGCTGTTAATATACTTGCTTCGATAAAGGTTGTTTTGGGCATTATCTTGATCAGATATTGTTTACTTCACTGATGGCTTTGATAAAACATATTAGTGAGCAGCTTGATAACATTATTGAAACAAGTCATTTTATTATTCGGCATGATAGTTTAGTTGTTGAAATAATTCCTTTTGTTTTATTGAATGATAGTTTAACTATGATATTAGTTTTAATTATGATTTTTCTCAATGCTTCCTTGCTAATTGTGGTGACTTGCTTGGTAATACTATCTTTTTAGAAAGGAGTATTTTATCTGCAGTTTTCTTTTCCTCTCTGTTGCTGATAGTATTGTCTATCATAATTTGCGTTTGCAGGAATCTTGTATATTTGTTCCAAAGCACACTATCATGGAGTCTCTAAAGGTCTTAATTAGTACTAAATTATATGCAATCCTCTAGTCAATTTTGAGATTTCTTTAATTCTTCACTTCCCCGTCACTAGCTCTTTGCATGTTACATTGATTATATGTGTTTGCTGATGTTTTCAGATGTGAGGAATCATCCAGTTATATAATTTTTCTTCCATTGAGAGAACAAAACCAACAACTGAAAATGAGACAGACAAGCCTTCTCTATAAGTTTAATAAACAGTTATTTTATTCATGTTTGAATAGATTTCTGTGCACTTAGTTTACAAAATACACAATTAAAATTAGTAAAAATTACCTTTGAGAAATAGAGTAGTCAGAATAATTTTTTGATGAACTAATTTGATGGACAAAATGGTCCCAAACCATTTTGAAATTAGACGCATGCATTGCAAAATCCCCCATTTTCACCCACTACTATTACTATCCTTTACATTTATTATCTTTTTATCATAAATATTTAATTGTTAAATTTGCTTACATAAATCCTCAATAATTAGTTAAGCCAAAGGATAGTAAAATTAATTTTTTATTTTTTAAAAGAAAAAAACAAAAATGTATAATTTTAATAATAATTGTAAATATTATTAAGAAAAATAAAATCCAAAATAACAAAAATGTATCACTTTCTCATGTTGATTGAATTTGGATATTTTAGCAACTTTATTGTAGTAGAATTAACAGTTACAATGTTATAATTTAGTCAAAATTGAGCAAAAGCATGATATCTTATTGACATAACAAGGGGGAAAAAAAGTTTCTCGATGCTGCTAGTCTTTTCTATGTTCGTATACTAAATGTATATTATGCGTATACTAGATATATATTAGATATGTATTTGATGTATATTGTACGTATACTAAATGTATATTGTGCATATATTAGATTTATACTTGATGTGTACTAAATGTATATTGTTCGTATATTAGATATATATTGTACGTATATTAGATGTCTACTAAATGTATATTATTCGTATACTTGATTTATACGCACATATATATTGTGCGTATACTAGATTTGTACTTGATGTATATTGTGCGTATATTAGATGTATATTATGCATATACTAGATATATATTGTATGTATATTAGATGTGTATTTAATGTATATTATTCATATACTAGATGTATATTGTGCGTATACTATATGTGTACTAGATGGATATTGTTCGTATATTTAATATATATTGTGCGTATATTAGATTTGTACATAATATATATTATGCGTATATTAGATGTGTACTTGATGTATAATGTGCATATATTAAATGTATATTGTGCGTATATTAGATGTGTACTTGATGTATATTATTCGTATACTAAATATATATTATGCGTATACAAATAATATATATCAAGTACAGATCTAATATACACACAATCTACATCTATTTTATTTCTTTAATGAGGTGCATTGTGAGTTGACGTTTTACTAACTTTTTTAATTGATACTTGCTAATGGGTGCTTTAGTCTTTTTTTTTTGCACTTAATCTTTATTGACATGTACCACTTTGTGCTAGTGATGGGTTTGTTCAAAATTATTAAATTTAGGTCAAATTTTATTTTTCTTTACCTGGACTAGCATTCATAACACATGATTATTTTCTATTGCTTATCAAAAAGAGATGGCTACTGGTTTGTGTTTTAAAGCAGAATGAACAGAGAAAATAAGGATTGAGGCTTTGTTTCATATTAATTTGTATAAGCGGTGATGGATTCTTTGCTTAACATTGTAACGGTAAGAGCGAGTATTTGGGAATTGATTATATTTCATTTGGGAATTGATTGTATTTCGTATCATTGAATTGTGACAGTGATTGGCTTTCAAATTACTAGATTTGTATGTTTAAATGGTGTCTTCCCATATCATTTAATTCCAAAAAATCTATTATTACTTACTACGTGAATTTGGCTGGCCACCGTTTTTGCTGTAAGTACTGATTTACTTTCTACAATCTTTATGTACAGTGTACTCACAATAAATATGAGTTACCACTTTGCCTGTGAATGTTGAGGATAAAATAGTACATTTTTCTTCATTTATTTATAATCGGAGCAAATAATAGAATGCACGTTTTAACATGTATTGCAAGTTTTTTTTTATAACAAAATTAATTAAAAATTTTATATTATGTATTTCAGACTTTCAGTCCCAAGAGAATAAGAACTCAAAGATAGATGCTGAAGAAGGAATTAAGAAGCTTGAGAAGGAATTAAGAAGCTTGAAAGATTTGTATTTGTCGAAATGAATCATTTGTACGATTAGAACTTGTAATGACTAAATTATTTATGGTTAATCTCATAGAATGCATGTGCAGTGTACAAAATTTTCAAGTCAGATGCTTATAAATATATTTAGCTGGTAATGGAAGTTGTCAACCAAAAAAATTATATCAGTATATGGAAATGGTAGAATTATATTATAAAATTAAATGTGAGACATTTTAATAAAAGTATATGCATTTTTTTTTAAAAAAAAAAGAAAAAAATTAAAAACAAATTTATACCATTTCGTTTTATAAGTAATTTTGATCCTATGAAAAATGTATAAAAATTTGTTATTAGATCGATCAATCTAATAAAAAATTTTTTGCCAATAGAATGTTGCACATTATGAAACCGTGAGATAGAATATAATTATAATCAAATAAAAAATATAAAGAGTATAGCAAGTTATTATTGAAAAATTAAAGTGATCTTGATCATTTGCTTAAGGTTTAAGTTTAGATTAGCTTAAGAATTTTTTATCAATTTAGTTTCGGTGGCCATGCAAATTGAGGAGGAAAGGAACTTCTCTGAACTATAATTATTTAGGACTCTTGTATTAAGAGAGGAGAACAAATAAAATAAAGTTATATTTTTGAAAACAAAAATTTAAAAAGTGACATTTATGAAAGACTAATTAAAAATGTTATATTTTTGAAAAAAAAATTTAAAAAGTGTCATTTGGAGTAATTTCTTCTTTTTATAACATTGGCCCGATCCGGCCCTGAACAACCGTAGGCCCACTTGGCGGACTAAGTCGTATCTATAACAAAAGGCCTGGCCCATCCCTAACCGGAATTGTCCATTTCATCCCTCATCAGCTCTTTACTGAGCTTTTCTAGAGAAACAAGAGCCTAACAAAATTGGTGTGTATATTTGTTATTTCTATTTTTCCAATTCTTATCTTAAACACAGATAAATGGAACATTGTAGAATATAATAATATATACTCTTTTATGTTTACAACTCTCAGTTACATTTATATAGAATTTAGAATAAACTCAGCCATGAATTCCTTCTTGTAGATAATTGAGATAGGAATATTTGGTGTTTGTTGGATAGAGTTTGGTAATGGGAACGGGTTCTTCAAAGGACGATGAGGGAAACTCTCATGGAGGCGAAGAGCGAGAGCATAGCCTTCACCAAGACGGAGGTCAGCTATATGTTTCTCTTAAAATGGAGAATTATAAGCAAAAACGTGACCTTATCCCTCATGTTTATGGCTCCGCTCCTCTTATTGGCTCCTGGGATTCTTCTAAAGCTGTAAATTCCACTTCCTTTTTGCTCAAATATTTCCAATTTGGTGGCTATTTTTCGCAATTCTTAAGGTATTTTTTCTTATGGTTTTTAGCTTTCCATGGAACGTGAATCGGCTTCAATGTGGGAGTTGAGTTTTGTTGTTCCTCCTAATCACGGTATGAAAATTGCTTTGTTCAACTTTTGTTTTGCGGCTTAGGGAAATGAGGGGGAGGAGGAAAAATGAAATGAAAATTTATTTTATTTGCTTAAACATGGGAGATTAAAAGGTTAGTTTCTCCAGTTCTAATTAAATTTTATTTAGAAGTTAAACCTTTATTAGCTCTTGTGTCTTTCAAGTCTCTACTCCCTCGCCTGTTTTCTACTAAAATTGAGCATAATTGTTCTAGGTTTCTTGTGTACTTACTTTAATTGTTATTCGTTGTTGGATGCAGAAACTTTGGATTTTAAGTTCCTGCTGAAGCCAAAGTACATCAATGGTCCTTGTGTGGTTGAGGATGGTCCAAACCGGCTTCTTACTGGGGGAACACTGCAAGGAGAATCTAGGCTGGCTGTTTTTAGGAATGGTGACGAGGTCCTAGAATATAGAGTTTTTATTAAAGCAGACAGAGTTTCACCCTTTGATCTTGCTGCTAGTTGGAGAGCTTATCAGGAGAATCTCCAGCCTTCAACTGTACGCGGGATTCCTGATGTTAGTATCAATTCTGTGCCAATGACAGCTGAGGTGTGCTTAAGCTCTTAAATGCCTTTATAAATTCCTTATTTTACTAAATTTTACAGGTTCTTGCTGTTTCATTTAAATGAAGTTCTGTTGAATGACGTTTTTTTTATGCTTGTTGACAATGAGAGGAAGTAGTTACTGATTGTCCCTGCTATATTTAGCATATTTTGATGCATTTTTATGGAGGAGCCACACTCTAATAATTTGAGGCACCTCATTTAATTTTTTAAGTCATGATGGATCCATTGAGCTATTTCTTGTGAATATCTATATCACAAGCTCTGAGAGTATGGTCTTATACTTGTGAGGGTCACTTGAATGTATTTACTGTCCCATAAATATATGGTTTTTGTGAGCTGACCATATTGATAAATCCCATAGTGGTTTTGTGCAAAATTGGGTGAAAAGTCATTGCTTTGTGTAGAGTCTATTAAATTGAGTTTTGGGGGTGAGATGTTTTAATAGAATATCAGGTCTCGAGTTGTGCATCTTTCTATTCTTACACATTGAATATCTTGATTGGCTGAGTTCTATTTGTTTGTAACACTAGGTAGTTCGTGTGAGTATACTTTTATAATCTTCAATTTGAGTAGGAGCTATACATTTTAGTCAAGTTCTTCAAGTTTTTAGTTTAATCTGACCTGAGGTATGGTAAAGGGCTTCTGCTTGTGCTGGTTTAAGCTTTTGTATGGTTGCTTATATATGATTTTTGAACTTCCGTCTCTATACTTTCATGCTGTCTATGCTAGGTAAAATTGTTATTTTTTCATCCCATTGTTGTACAAGAATTTCCGTTAATGTTCTCTTCAGGTAATTCCAGATTGATCAAGTTTATTTTTTGATACTTGTTACACAGTGTAATTGCATATACATAAACGTGCTAATTTACAATCTGTCAGTCACTGCTTAGGCTGCAGGATTTGGTATCTTTTCCTTTTTAAACTTTTCTTTTAACCACCCACCTTTTCCTCTGTAGTCATGCTAGAGTCAGATGCTGTATAATTGAACTATTCAAGATTGGCAAGATATTGGCTGAGAACTGTTTGGTAGTGCAGTTGATTTCCATTTTATTATTCTTTCTTTCTTTCCTTCCTTCCTTCCTCCTTTTTTTTGTTCCTTTCTTTTTTTCTGCACTGATAGAGTTGATTTCCATTATCTACTGTATGGGCTATTTATTTCTTTATACTGTTTCATGATGATATGGCTACACTTCAGAAAATGGCTTTCCTATATCTTGCAGAATGGCTCCTCAACTAGTTTGGAGTTAGATCTTGAACATTATGTCATCCCGGCGCCATCAACTTCTGCGAACTCAGGTCTGGTATATGCAGCTAACAATGCTGAGAATCCAAGGTTTTCTAATGCTGATGGGTCAGGCAATGCTTCATATTCTTACAAAGATGGTAGTTTTGCTGTTGATCGACCAGCAAGTACAAAGGTTTTTATTTTTAAACAATTCTGTCTTATAAAACTACAAATTATACTTCATTATGGGGCATGAAATATTTAAGTTAACCATATTCATTGTGTAAATGTCCTATTTGATCTGATGTTCACAATCTAATAATTGCAAATTTTCTCATTGTTTGGTTGCAATTAACTGTTTGTTGTGGCTTATGCCTTAGATTTTTACTATGTGGAACTTTGCGTAAGACACTTTTGGGTCTGTCCATTGTGATATTATTGATTCTATACCTCAGATAGGACATGCAGTTTCCTGTTTATGTGCTTTGTAATGGTATTAGAGTATCTAACGATGTATTATTTCTTACATAGGAGATGGAGGTCAGTATCCCAGATCCATCTAAGGTCTATTCAGGTTATGGGATGGTTGAATCAAAGTCAGTGGGTACGTTTTCGCCTTTGCAGAAGCAAGATGGTCACAGGGGACTCTTCGTGGATAGGGGGGTTGGATCTCCTAGGCTAGTTAAATCATCTAGTTCAAGTGCCATTGCTTTTGATCTGAAACTGGACACAGAAACCAAGGTTTGCACCAATGTCTCAAAGCAGTGAAGACTACAGCTTTTCTTTCACTTTATGTTTCTTCCGCATATGGATGTGGTATTCGTATAATATTTTTAAGTCTAATTTTTCACATATTCAGAATTCAATGCCAGCAGCTGCTGGAGCTGTCGCTGCGGCGGCTGTAGCTGATCAGATGCTTGGGCCAAAGGAGGACCGGCATTTGGCAATTGTTTTGGTATATTCCTTTAATCAGAACTAGTGATGAAACATCTTTCTTCCTTCTCTGTTGAATTGTGTGAAATAGCTAATTCTTATTATTTCCACACTGACTTTCTTTTACAGAGAACATATATATACATATATTAGCATTTGATGCCCTAACTACTAACCTATTTAATTACAACTACTTACAGCTGTAATAGCTACTAACAGTCAACAGCAGCAGCCTAACAATAGATACTCATTTAATAACACTCCCCCTCAAGCTGGAGCATAGATGTTAATTATGTCTAGCTTGTTACAAATGTACTCAACCCGAGTCCCATTTAAGGCCTTCGTAAACATGTCTCCTAATTGTTCGCCAATCTTCACATAACTGGTAGGGATCACATTCTCTTGAATTTTCTCACGAATAAAGTGACAATGAACTTCAATATGTTTAGTCATTTCATGGTACACCGGATTAGAGGCAATGTGTAGTGCAGCCTGGTTGTCACACCACAGTGTTGCTGGTGAGGAAACCTTTAATCCAATTTCTTCGAACAAATGACAAATCCACATGACCTCACAAGTAGATTGAGCCATAGCTCTATATTCTGATTCTGCAGTGGATCTGGAAACAACATAGACACAAGATTTCCATCAACAAAAACACAATAGCCAGTAGTAGATCTTCTATTAAATTTTGATCCAGCCCAATCGGCATCGACAAAACACTCAATACGATTGTGCTCATGATTTCTATATAATAAACCCAATCCTAGAGCCCCTTTTAAATAGCACAAAATCTGTTCCAAAGCTGCCCAATGTTTCACTGTAGGCTCAGACATGAACTGACTTACAATGCTAACAGAATAGGCAATGTCTGGTCGGGTTACTGTGAGGTAATTGAGTTTTCCAACCAATTTTCTATTCTTCTCTGGATCATCAAAGAGATCACTATCATCTTTAGTTAGATGAACATTAGGAGTCATAGGTGCATTGCAAGGCTTAGCTCCTGTCTTTCCCGTTTCTGCAAGTAGATCAAGAACATACTTTCTCTGAGATAGAAAGATTCCATTCTTACATCTAGAAACTTCTATCTTTAAGAAATACTTTAGCTGACCCAGATCTTTTGTATGAAACTTAGCTTGCAAAAAGGTCTTGAGAGCATTGATTCTTGTATAATCATCTCCTGTGATGATAATATCATCAACATAAACAACAACTAGGGTCACCCCAGTGGTGGATTGTTTGAAAAAGACAGAGTGATCACACCTGCTCTTTTGTAACCCAAACTCTTGAACTACCTCACTAAACTTGCCAAACCAAGCTCGAGGACTCTGCTTCAAACCATACAGAGATTTTTTTAGATGGCATACCTTTGCATACTCCCCCTGAGCAACAAATCCTAGTGGTTGCTCCATATACACCTCCTCCAAAAGATCACCATGCAGAAAGGCATTTGTAATGTCAAGCTGATGTAAAGGCTAGTGTTTTGAAGCAGCTAAGGAAATGAACAAAAGCACAGAGGTAAGCTTGGCCACTGGAGAAAAAGTATCTGAATAATCAACACGATAGGTTTGAGCAAACCCCTTTGCCACCAATCTAGCTTTGAGTCGAGCAATAAAACCATCAGCATTGCATTTTATTGTATAAACCTATTTACATCCAACTGCCTTTTTGCCTTTAGGTAGAGGAACTAGATCCCATGTGTGATTATTTTCCAAAGCTTGTAACTCTGCAATCATAGCATTACGCCAACCCGGATGAGATAAAGCTTCCTTAACTGTCTTAGGTACATAAACAGAGTCTAGAGAGACAATTAAAGAGCTAGTGGAAGGGGATAATTGATCATAGGAAATAAAATTAGCAATGGGATATTTAGGGAGGGTGCACTGACATTTACCTTTGCGAAGACTAATAGGCATGTCAAGGTCATTAGGTGGAGGATCTAATGACGAAGAAACTGGTGCGGGGCATGTATCCTGATGCTCTAATCTTTTGGAATATACTTGTATGATAGGAGGCTTGGCTGGAGGAGCCAAGGGTACAGCAGCCTGATCAGTCGAAGAATCTCCAACTGCTGCTTGCTCAATAGCAGGAGAACTAGTATCAATTGATCCAGAACTGGGTGCCTCAACCGAAACTGGAGAGAAGACATGGTAAACTAGCCAATCATCCTCTTCCTGAATTTGTGTCTCAGTCTGTGATGAAAAGAATGGAATTTGCTCAGAGAAGCTAACATTTGTTGATACTACATATCTTTGGAGATCTGGAGAGTAGCACCGATATCCCTTTTGAATTCGAGAATAACCCAAGAATACGCATTTAAGGGATTTAGGGTCTAGTTTTGTAAGTACAGGTCTCACATCACGAACAAAGCAGGTACTTCCAAAGATCCGTGGTTCAACGGGAAACAAAGACTTGGTGGGAAAAAGGATGTTGTAGGGAACATCACCATTTAGAACTATAGATGGCATTCGATTGATCAAAAAACATGTAGTAGCAACAGCATCCGCCCAAAAGGGCTTAGGTACATTCATTTGAAATAACAAGGCTCGAGCAGTTCCAAGGAGATGTTTATTTTTTCTTTCAGCAATCCCATTCTGAGCAGGAGTATCGACACAGGAGGTCTGGTGAAGGATGCCCTGTTGGTTCATGTAACTTTGAATAGAAGCTGACATGTATTCTTTAGCATTATCATTGCGCAATATATGCACAGACACATTGAATTGGGTCTTAATTTCAGCACAAAAAGCAGAAAATGAGCAAACACATCAGAACGGCTTTTCATAAAATAAATTCAAGTCATTCGAGAAAAATCATCCACAAAAGTAACAAAATATCGAAAACCAGTTTTAGACACAACTGGACAAGGTCCCTAAATATCAGAATGAACTAACTGAAAAGCAAACTCAGCTCTCTTATTTAATCTAGGACTCAATGAGCTTCGCATTTTGCAAAGTGACATGATTCACAATCCACTGAAGTGACATCAGAAAACTGGGGGCATAACTTCTTCAATACTGGTAGAGAAGGATGGCCTATTATGCAATGAGCTTCAAAAGGGGAAACAATACTAGAGCAAGCAACTGATCGAGGTACTCATGAATCCAAAATATAGAGCCCATTAGATACATGCCCTTTACCAATAGTCTGCTTCGTCATAAGATCCTGAAATAGACAATGATTAGGGAAAAATGAGATAGAGCAATTGAGATCTTTAATAAGACGACTGACAGACAAAAGATTAAATGCAAGACTAGGTAAACTGAGCACAGAAGATGAGGTAATGGATGGAGTTGGTTTAACAGTTCTTGATCCTTCAATGTTGCAACTGGATCCATCAGCTATAGTAACAGGAGATGGTTGAGTGTGAGATTGAAAACTGAAAAAGATTTTAAAATTACATGTCATGTGATCTGTGGCACTAGAGTCAATGACCCATTTGTTTGATGATGAGATGAGATACTTTTTACCTGACTCAGCAGAAGCAACAGCTGTTGAAGTTTGTTTCATAGATTCTTGATATTGGGAGAACCGCGCATACTCTTCAGCTGATATAGTGACAGATTGTTCAGAGGAAGAAGCAACAGTAGCTGTAGCAATTTGAGTTTTTTGAGTCTTATTTTGAAGTCTCTTGCAGTACTTCTTTGTGTGTTCAATTTCTTTGCAGTAGTAGCAAATGACATCACTTCCTCCTTGATTACTATTTTTTCTCCAAGCATCATTTCCTCCTCCTTTGGCGACAAGAACACTTGAAGCTTGATGGGATGGTGTATTCTTAGTACGCAACACCCTACTGAACACCTCTTGAAGCGAAGTAATCTCAGGACTAGAGAGGATTTGAGATTTGGCAGTCTCAAATTCAGATGGTAATCCAGCCAAAAAACTCATGATTGCCATTTTCTCTCTTTGAGCTTGTTGTTCTTTGATATCAGCAGTAAAAGGTAAAAGGACATTCAACTCCTCATAAATCTTCTTGAAACCCATAAAATAAGTTGTGAGGGACTTGGCTTCCTTCTCAGTACAATAGAAAGCCTTACACACTTCATACATACGAGAAATATTTCCTTTCCCAGAATACAAAAATCCCAAATAATCCATTAATTCCTTTACCAATTCACAATGATCTATCAAACCAAGTACATCATTTTCAATGGAATTCCTAATTTGTAAGAACAATCGGGCATCGTCTCGTTACCACGTTTGTTTATTTTTATCATCAATCGGAGGATCATGGGTCAAATGGTCATCCTTATCAATACTAAGTAAATAAATCCTAATGGTTTTGCTCCATTGCAAAAAATTAGACCCATTTAATTTATAATCCGTAATTTTACTAAGTGCAGGAACTACTTCAGTTATTACCTGTCCTTTCTCACCAGAAATTTTTGCATCCCCCATTATAAATAAAATACAACTAAGCCAATAACCACAAAGTGACTAATATACAATAAAAGGGCCAAAGGGAGCAAAGAGATAGAGAAAGAAAAACCTCAGCCAATAAGCCACAAGATCCAGCAGCTAATAGGAGTAACCCAGCCACTGACAGGAGTAACCCAGCCACAAAACCACCACAAAACCACAAAGCCACTGACGGAAGATGATGAGGTGAGGCCAGAACAACAAAATGGACTGGAAAAACAGAGAGACCGCAGATTGGAATGAAGAACAGAGCCTTCAGAGAAGATCAACTACCATCAAGAGGGAAGACCACCCCAAACGGACACCGGAACTGACCGGAAACAGCAAGGCGACGGCGGAGAAGAAATCGGAGCTTCAGCCGCATCTGCACGCGTCGGCGCGTGAATAGTAACCGAAAAACTTAATCGGCGCGTGTAGCTCACTTGCCGACAGGATCGACGCCGGATTCTGTGGGAAGGCCGGAATTCCACCTGCGCTCCTCTTGGCGTGGGCGGTGAGGCAAACTGGTCACCGGAACCTGGTAGACATTCCCAAAAACCCGAGAACCCAGGAAACCCAAAACAGAGACTAAGGCTCTGATACCATGTGAAATAACTAATTCTTATTATTTCCACACTGACTTTCTTTTACAGAGAACATATATATACATATATTAGCATTTAATGCCCTAACTACTAACCTATTTAATTACAACTACTTACAGCTTTAATAACTACTAACAGTCAACAGCAGTAGCCTAACAATAGATACTCATTTAATGAGTATCTGTAACAAATTGTAAGCTTATAATTTTTATTTATTACTTTTCTCTTGGGGTGGGTTTCAGAATGATATCAGTTTTTTTAGTTGAAAAATGCAAAGAAATAAGGGCACGTTTGGTTCGCTGTATTGTATTAGCCTGTATAGTATTGGTCTGTATAGTATTAGCTTGTATAGTATTAGCCTGTGTAGTATTAACCTGTATTATTTTATACTGTGTTTGGTATAATATTGTATTAGTCTGTAATATTTTATACTGTATTTGGTGTATAATAGTATACTGTATTATTTTTAAACAAAATTGGGCAACATGTAAAATTAAATTATTTTTAATATTATCAATTTAGACAAAAAAAAAGTAATTGTAAAATACAATTTTTCATTCACACATCATTTTTTTTTAAAATAAAATCCATAAATTTCTTGAAACATAAATATATATTAGTAGATAAATTAACAATCAAACAAATAACTTAATTAATAACATTCAATTACATAATTGAAATATCTTAACAAATGTGCATAATCTTTTTTCCATTTTCTCATCTTTGAATCTATATGGGGATTAACTTTTAATCCACAATCTGGATGCAACTCTTGCATCTTTTTTTCAATGGCTTTCATTGTTCCAGTTCTGAAATGCATCTCCATTTGACAAGATCCTATCAAGCCTGAGAAGATAAAAAGCAGACATAAATGAATCGTAACATATTGGATGTAAAGAAATAGTAGAAAATATAAAAGAAGATTTGTAGACAATAGTACCGTTCAGTATCCACCATTTTTAATAGTTGCTGTAAGACCAACATTTGAGATTTTGTCTCTGAAACCACCATATAGTTTCAGATGCTTAGGCAAAAGATAATTTCCACATGACTCGAGTTTTAACAATTCACATATTCCATAAGAAACTTAAATATCAATTTTAGTAAATTCTTATTCCATATCATAAATAAATAAATGGCATTAGCATGCCAAATATTCATTAACAAAATCCAAATTCTCTTACGCTATGTCAAATAGCTACTCAACTTCTTATTCTTCATAAGTCAGAAGAGGCAAATGGCTCTTGTTGCAATTAAAAACAATTCCACCGATGAGAGGTGTAATTGGTTTTCAGATCCTTTCTCAAAAAGGCAACTTGCAGCAATTAGATATCAAATGCTGCAACTGAATTCATCTAGAAGGAAATTAATGAAACAACAGCCAGTTACAACCAAAAATTTTTTATCCCACAAATTGAAATTAAAAAATGTGGACCCCCAAATATAAGCTAAATGAAGAATGGAACTAACTAAGAACAAGAAGAAAAGGGCACAACCAAAATCAATTCAAACAACTAAAAAGAAATGAACTTCAGCTTTCAAATGAAATAATTACTCTTTAGACAGGGAAACCAACTCACCTGAAGCAGACTAGAAAAATTCAATCCAGCCTTTCCAAGCAAGTGAACTCAAAGAAGAAGATAAACCCTTATTCTCCCCATCAGTGTCTGCCTCAGATGAACCCAAAAAATTTAAGCCAAAAGCAAGAGAAACCCAGAAACAAGAGGCTAAGAAAAAGCAAAAAAGTATATATCTTGTGCCCTTGTGAAAATTCCTGTGCCTATAGATCCTCTCTGCTAGAATTTTCAGTAAAATAAATTTTACAAGTCCTTTAACATTATATTGAATCAGAGGTGAGGAACTACGCATAAACCCAGTTTTCATAAGCTTAGAAGTTGAAGCTAAAATTGCACATAAAAATCTACGAAGAAGCCATGACGGCATAGACTAAAGTATGATCCTCAATTTCTTCTAGAAAATTGAAACTGGACAAAATATTATTCACTAAATTAAAAAAATTAGAAACAAACCAAGAAATTGTGATACAGAAATGCTCGGAGCTCCCAAGAAAGAATTTCGTTCCACTGCTCTTCTCTCTTTCCCAATCCATCGCTCTCTCTGCATCAAGACCCACCAAAAACCTCTTTTGAAAAATGCGAGCATCAAGTAACGACCAATTCACAGTCAATTTATGTTAAAAAATAAAAATCCAACCAATTTAACAATTGGCATAAGAGAGAGAAAATGCAAAAAAAAAAGCTATACTTACCGGAATATAAAAAAGCTGATCAGGGAAGAAAGCTTTGATCGGTGGTCGGCCAACGAAAATCCGGTGATGGCTAGATGAGAGAACAGAGGAAGATTTGGTGTTTTTAAGATTTTGTTATTTCAAAAAAAAAATGGATATAGAATACCTGTTGAAGATGAGGGCAGTACCAAAAGCAAAACTCGCGCCAGCGAAGAGCCAGTACCGGGGGTCACAGTGGCGTCCCAGTTGATCACGTATTAAATAAACCCACATGTAAGTAGTGTATTATTATCTCCTGCGTAGACGGGATAAAAATTAAATTGTGTATTATATAATACACGTATTGTTTTTTAAAAAAGTTAGCCAAACACGCTTTACTGTATTAGTTGGGATTATTTTATACTATTCGGTATGTTATACGGAAAAGCAAACATGCCCTAAAAGCATTGTGCACTATTGACAGCAAATGGTACTTGCTAATGCTTGTTGATTAGGTTGGTTTACCTGCTCGAGGCAAGACTTTTACTGCTGCTAAACTTACAAGATATCTGCGCTGGTTGGGCCATGATACCAAACACTTTAATGTTGGGAAGGTCAGCCATCCTTTTACACAAATGTTTTTAGTTCTGTTTGAGGTTTTTTTTCATGAAAAAAATTAAAATTAATATCTGATTGTGTTTTGACAGTATCGGCGCCTTAAACATGGAGCAAATCAGGTGAGCTTAAGCAGCCCACTCTGCTTATGTTTTCATTCTCTTCATTAAAAATGTGATTATGCTTTGAATACATGTCTTAAATTTGTGCATGGTATTTACTTTTATTGTGGTTTGAAATGAGGAATTCCTTCTTGACTTCTAATTATGCAGTCTGCTGATTTTTTCCGAGCTGATAATCCTGAAGGCATGGAGGCACGCAATGAGGTGAATATTCCAAAACTATGGAACTTTTTCAGAAAATGGTGATAGCTTCGTCCTTTTCTGAACCTGATTTAATTTTTTCCTTTCACTGCTCTCATATATTGGACTCATAGTTTGATCAATTTTTTCTATGCGTATGTGAATTAATTGTTTAGTTGGACTACAATGAATGCATGGTGTTTTTAATGTCCGCGATGGAATTTTTTCCCTCTCAATATGATAGAAGATCATTGAGATTTAAAGATTGGTGCATGTAATGTGGTAAAATCAAATAAAGGGCTCACATCAGGGCTGGTAATTAATTTTGATATTCTAGATATCAGTTCCTTCTGAAATGGTCCTTGATCCATTGAAATTCCTAGATTAATATTTGGATTTTACTGTAAAAATAATTCAGGCATGTCTACTTAGTCAAATGAAACATTAAGCAACTGTTGCTAACAAAAAGAATGCCATTAAGGATGATGTAGCAAGGGAGAGAAAGGAAAACACTTACTATGGCTGCTGACTTTTATGTTGTTCAGAATTTTTGTGTTCAAGTATAATCCGCAAACCAATTCTTTATTAGACTGTATCTGTAAAGACCAACTTATCTGTTGTCCAAATACTACTATTTCTAAAATTATATTTCCTTTGATTTGGCAACACCATATTAACCTTTTCCTTTGTACATAGTTTTAATGTGTCAAATGCTACTAGGTAGCAGCATTGGCAATGGATGATATGATTGCCTGGATGCAAGAAGGTGGTCAGGTATGTTGTTTTATGTAACATTTTGTTTCTTTTATTCTGTTTACCTAATCCTTTGTTTTTGGTCATTTAATTCATTATAGGTGGGAATATTTGATGCAACAAATAGTACAAGAAATAGAAGAAATATGCTGATGAAAATGGCTGAAGGAAAGTGCAAGGTACTGGGCCCATATGTAACATGAACCTATATGAATGTTTTAAGTCATGCTTATGGTTTTAGAAATTTTTATTTCTGATATTCTTCCATAAAGCAGTATATCTTTTTTTTCTTTGACTGACATAAAGCAGTGTATCATTTGGCACTAGCTTAGTGCTTTTCTTTTTGCCCCCTTTTTCTTTCCTTTCCAAATCATTCCCACTAAAACACCCTTCCGATGACTGGAAAACTAAGTTAAATTTCAATTAATATCTCATCCAGATTCTGTCAGTGGTCATGTGACAAACTCGGGACCCTAAAAGGTTAACATGTAGTTTTTGGAAATTAAGGTGCCTTAGTTCTTCGTCAATCATTTTTATTTTCTATATGCTTGTTCAAGACGAATTTTCTAATTTTTTTGTTTTGGTTTTGTTTTGTTTTTTATTATCTTTTTAATATTTTTTCATTGGAATTTATGGAACAATGAATCCCTTTTGCCTAGGGTACTAATTTTAATGGGAAACTAACCTGTGTAATGTTAGTTTGAACTCTTTCTGACACCTGTACTCTTTTTCTCTGCAGATTATTTTCTTGGAAACAATATGCAATGATGAACGCATTATTGAAAGAAATATACGCCTTAAAATTCAACAAAGCCCTGACTATGCAGAGGAGTATGATTTATTTTCTGAATTGGATTGTTCTATCTGAAACATTTTCTATGTTTAGCATTTCTATTATTATGCAGGCCTGATTTTGAAGCTGGATATCAAGACTTCAAGACACGACTACTCAATTATGAGAGAGTAATTTCCGTTTGCTCCTTCTGATAGTCGACATGGTTGATGTTTAGTTCTAAACGAAGCTTTAAACTATTGCTTCTGTTACTAGGTTTATGAGCCCGTGGAAGAAGGTTCTTACATCAAAATGATCGACATGGTCAGTGGACATGGTGGACAAATTCAAGTATGTGTCCACTCATATTCCTTCTTAATTAAAATTATACTAGACATGAATTGGTGAACAAATTAACACTTCAGGAAATAAATTAGTCAATATGATACCTACAGTATCTGATGGAAACAATTCACAAACGCAAATAAACTCTCAATGAAGCACAAACAAGTATGGGAAAATATTGAAGGAATTGTTCATATAATATATGCAAAGGAATCAGTCCTTAGGAAGTTAGCTTCCCTCTTCAAAAATGGAGCCATGCTCTAAAGCAGTATTACAGGATAAACCCATCAAAAAGATACCTTCCTTCCCCTTACCCCATGCTAAGTAACAACCACAAAAGCAGAAAACCGTTTTGCCTAGTATCCAGCAGGGCACTAGGCAAATCTAGCTTTTCCCCCTACCCTTACAAATTATTCCAGCTGAAATAAAGGATTTAGTTAATTGCCCTTTGTGCCTCTGTCTTGCTGTTTCTTCTTGCAAGTATAAACTTGCAGTTTCTTAGGCTCATTTGGATTCTGGTTTGGTAGCTCATCTTGATCAGTATTTTCTCTATCAATACCGCCCTCTTAAGACAAAGTCTTGTCCTCTAGACTTAACTGTGGAAATTCACTCTTCATCTCATATTCATCCTCCTAGGTGGCCTCTTCCATACTTTTAGATTGCCACTGAACAAGCCATTGGGATATACATTCATCAACCCTTTGGATGGACTGAGTCGCTAGCACCCTTTCCGGAACAAGAATTTCGGGGGAATCTGTCTCCATTTCCGGTGGCAAGGTGTTTGAACAGGGCTGTGTCCCTATAGCCTTTATAAGCATTGAAACGTGAAACACTGGATGAATTTTGGAAGGAGGAGGAATTAGAAGTTGATAGGCCACTGTACGTACCTTAGCTTCTTTCTGATACGGCCCGAAATACTGAGCTAATAGCTTTTGATATATTCCCCTAGCAACAATTTGTTGTCGATGGGGCCTCAACTTCAGATATACCCAGTCTCCTACCTCAAAATGGACATCCCTGCGATGCCGATCTGCTTGCTTCTTCATCTGTTGCTGGGACTGCCATAGGTGTTGCTTGAGCTGTCTCAAGGCCTCATCATGGTCCATAAGGTCTCGGGCTATTGCCTCAACTTGTATCTCGCTAGGGACAAATTGTAGGATGGTTGGGGGTTTCCTACCATACACCACCTCAAAGGGAGTAGTTCCCGTACTCACATGGAAGGAGTTGTACCAAAATTTTGCTCAAGGTAGCCACTTACTCCATAAACGGGGCTGGTCAGCCGCAAAACAGCGGAGATAAGACTCAAGGCATCGGTTGATGACCTTGGTCTACCCATCAGTCTCGGGATGGCAAGAGGAGCTATATTTGAGTTGAGTCCCCTGCAATTTAAATATCTCCTGCCAAAAACAACTCATGAAAACCGGGTCTATTGACTTTGGAAACCCATGGAGTCGGACTATGTCTTTAACAAACAACTTAGCGATTACTCGTGCTGTGTAAGGGCGCTTGAGTGCCACAAAATGGCTGTACTTCGACAAACTATCTACCACCACCATTACAGCGTCAAATCCCCTTGACTTGGGCAACCCAATGATAAAGTCCATCGATACATCTTCCCATATAGATTGTGGTAATGGTAGTGGTTATAATAGACCCGCTGGTGAAAGAGAGGAGGCCTTAAATCGCTGGCATGCTGAGCAATTCTTGACATAATCCTTAATGTGCTGTACCATCCCCTTCCAATAAAGAATGGACGCTATTCTCCTATAGGTCCTATAATATCCTGAGTGACCCCCAGTGAGTTGTGGAATTCATCAAGCATAGCTGGAATCAATTTAGACGTGGGAGAAATAACCAATTTCCTTTTTCGGTATAGAATGTCCTGTCTCAATTCATACTTTGGCTTGGAGGAGGGATTAGTCTGTATAGCTCTTCTTATGGCTTCCAACTGAGGGTCTTGTCTGATTTCTTCCAATAATTGCTTGCCCTCAGTCCACGTAGGGGAAAAACAAAAGAAGCAAACTCTACAAACTCCTGCTGTCTAGACAGAGCATCTGCAGTATTGTTTAGCTTCCCTGGCTTATATTGAACATCAAAGACATACCCTAGCAGTTTGGCAAGCCAATTCTGTTGGTCAGTGGTGGTGATTCGCTGCTGAAGCAAGTGTCACAAACTCTTTTGATCTGTAAAAACAGTGAACTTCCTGCCTAGGAAGTATGGTCTCCAATGCTGAATAGCTAGCGCTAGAGCCATTAACTCCTTCTCATATGCCGATTTTGCCAGGTTTTGAGCAGCTAGGGTCTTGCTGAAATAAGCGAGAGGCCTGCCTTCTTGCATCAAAACAGCCCCTAGCTCAGTTCCCGACGCATCACATTCAACATAGAAGGGCTTGGTGAAATTGGGCAAAGCTAGTAGTGGGGTGGCTGTGAGTCTTGCTTTTAACTCCTCAAGGGAGATTGTGCCTCTTCACTCCATAGAAACCCATTCTTCTTGGTCAATTCTGTCAGTGGCTTTGCTACCTTCCCATAATCCTTTACAAACTTTCAATAATACCTCGTCAAGCCCAAAAAACCACGAACCCCTTTGACATTCCGCGGAATTGGCCAGTTCTGTACGGCAATAACCTTGGATGGATCCATGGCAACCCCCTTTTTGAAATGCAATGGCCAAGGTAATCTATCGTAGTCTGCACAAAGGAACACTTTTTGGGGTTAACATTGAAGTGATTTTCCACCAATACGTGTAAAACAATGGCCAAGTGCTGCATATGCTCCTCCCAACTCTTCCTGTAAATTAGGATATCATCAAAAAAGATTAAGACCATGTGTCTCAACCAAGGCCGGAAAATGTCATTCATTACACTTTGAAAAGTGGAGGGGGCATTAGTAAGCCCAAAGGGCATTACTAGAAATTCATAGTGCCCGTCATGTGTTTGGAAAGCCGTTTTATGCTGGTCCCCTTACCTCATCCGAATCTGGTAAAATCTAGACTTCAAATCCAGCTTTGAATAAAATTCAGCCCCATTCAACTCATCAAGGAGCTCATCAATGACAGGAATGGGGTATTTATCAGCTACTGTCACCTTGTTCAAAGCCATATAGTCCATACATAGTCGCCACAAATCGTCCTTTTTCTTGACTAAAAGAACTGGACTAGAAAAAGCACTTTGACTCGGGCGAATAATCCCCTGTTGTAGCATTCAGCTACTTGCTTCTGTATCTCTTGTTTCTGAAACTGCGGATACCTATATGGGCAGACACAGACAGCTTCATGGCCTGGAACAAGCCTGATGGCATGGTCATGCAAACGTCTCGGAGGCAACCCAATCATTGGCTCAAAAACGACAGAGAACTGGCTCATAATAACCTCAATATCCATCAACCGGTTAGCAGTTAGGCCTTTGATAGGAATGTTGATATACAAGATGAGCTGGACCATGTTGATATACAAGATGGGCTGGACCACAGCAGAGGAGGGGACAGCAGAGCTGGAGCATTGAGGAAAATCAGCACTTTTGGGCTGTAGTGTTCTGTTAACAAAATTGCTCGTGCCTAGTCCTAGCGGGAGCACGTGTTTTGCCTTTTGATTTTGCTATATTAGTTTTTGCTTTTGAGGGAAGGGGGATCATGGGGATTTTTGATTGTAATTTTCTGCTTTGAGAGGAGGGCTCCATTTTGGAGAGGGAAGTTGTCTTCCTGGGGGATTTGTAATACTGTATTTCCAGTTTATTCATTAATGAAAGCATTCACATCTTTCTTTTCATTTTCTATTTGATACTTGGTTTGGTTGTATTGTTATTTCTTGAATTTTGTTCTCTATCAATTGGTGCCGTCTGTGGGAAACGAATCCACGACCATTCTCACACAAGACAAATCGAAAATGAATGACCCACTCCAAACACACTTGCAGGCTGAGATTGTTTTACAACAGCGAATTGATTATCATGAAGAAACCGTGGCTGCTATGCAAAAGTCCATTGCTGCATTGCAGAAGTCCTTTGCTGCATTCCAGAAATCTGTAGAAGAAAAATTCAAATCTCTGCATGCCAAAATAACCAAACACCGAGAAACCCAGCCAGTAGATGCTGAGGAAAACGACCAGCAAGCAAACGATGAAAAAGATACCCAAGACCCTTACGAGAAGTTACGAACCTCGTCTCAGATGAGCACAGTGGCTGAATATATTGAGGAATTCAAAGCAATCATTGGGTATATACCGAAGACATCCGAGGCTCAATACGTAGGGTATTTTGTGGGAGGATTGCAGGGACAAGTAGGGCGATGGGTTAGATTCCTGAAACCTCAAAACTGCGAGGAGGCTATGGCATTAGCAAGGAATGCTGAACTGACCTTTCGCTCACCAGCCAGCGTAGCGATGGCGAGGGAGAGAGGCGGTGGAACCAGTAGTCGGACAGAAGGGGCCAACGTTCCCGCTCAGGTGGAACCAGGAGCGATGGCGAAACCAGAGTCTTGCGAAGAAGCTATGGATGCCGAACTAGCAAGGGATGCCGAACTTACCTTCAGCCCGTCAGGGAGTCGAGCGGTGATCGCAAGGGAGAGAGACGGAGGAGGTTGGAGCCGGACTGAAGCAACATACGCTTCTCCGCCGGTTGCTCGCTACCTTATTCTCAAGGATATAGGACAGCCCAACCCACAACTCACAAGTAAAGGCACAGGCCCATCACCATTAAACCTAGCTGATTCTCCATCACCAAGAACGCTCCCTACTCCCAACCGAGTTCAGCAAGCTTCACGAGAGAGGGGACCGCGTCCTTTGGCGCCGCGGAAGATCACCGAGCGTCGTCGGTTAGGGCTTTGTTTCAAATGCGCCCAACCGTATAACCCACAACATCGCTGCAAAATCGGAGAACTTCGGATCTTCATCTTGGAGAACGAAATATATGTGGATACAGGGCAATAAACAGAAGGGACGAAAGTGGCCAAACCAGAGGAAGAAGAAGAGGGGATGAGAGGAGATTGCAACGCAACTGAAGTTTTAATTGGGTCCATAAGCCACGCCCAAGTGCCAAGAAGGCTGAAGCTTCAATGGACCAATCATGGCAAACCTATTGTCCTGCTTGTTGACTCAGGCGTTTCACACCATTTCATCTCGCGGAAGTTGGCATTGCTTTTTGGGGGTTAGGTTAGTCTACCCCTTTTCCTAGCACGTCAGCCAGGACTAGATGTTGTCGTTGACCCATCTGCTGTGTTTCTAGTATTTATTGTTACTGGACTCTTGTGCATCGGAATCAAGGAGAGTACTGTTGTGCAAGCTATGGAGACCACTATGAATGTTTGTGCCATGTTTTTTGTCATAATTAATGGTAGTTATCTGGGCTTCAGGGCTGGTCGGGCAGGATATGGACTTCTCACTGGGCATTTTTCCTTTAGAGTGGATGGGATGCTTTCATTGAGAGGTGGGCTTGTGTTTTGTATTTGCTGCTCATTATATAGGTTGGTCTCGGTTGTCATTGTTGGCCTGGTACCATATTATTCAATGAATCCTGATACACCCATCTCTTCTGCATTTGCTGATCATGGCATGCATTGGGCTACGTACATTATAACTGCTGGAGCTATTATGGCTCTTTGCCCAACATTGATGGGCCCGCTTCTTCCTTAGCCTCAGATATTGATGGCGATGGCTAAAGATGGATTGCTTCCATCAATCTTTTCGAAAGTTAATAAAAACACTCAAATTCCTATAAAGAGCACGTTGGTGGTTTTGGTTATTGAGTTTTTTTGCTTTACAATATCTGGTTTTGGAGGTGCTCTTCTTCTGTTTGGATTGGTTGTGCTTACCTTTATTGAGCAAGATGATGCAAGGCATAGCTTTGGGCATCACCGCGATCTTGTGAAATTGATCGGTATATGCATAAAAGGGCGGATACGGTGCTTGGTATGTGAACTTGTTCCCAATGGCAGTCTGGAAACCCACTTAAATGGCTTAGACAAGAGTATAAGACCTCTTGACTCAGGTGCACGGTTGAAGATTGCCCTTAGAGCGGCTAGAGGATTGGCGTATCTCCATGAAAATTCTAATCCCCGTGTAATTCATCGGGATTTTAAGGCTAGCAATGTTTTACTTGAAGAGGACTTCACTCCCAAGGTCCCTGATTTTGGTCTGGCAAGGGAAGCAACCGAAGGAAGTCATTGCGTTTCCATTAGGGCCATGGGCACTTTTGGCTATGTTTCCCCTGAATATGCAATGAAAGGGCATCTTCTTGTCACGAGTGCTGTTTATAGTTATGGGGTTGTGTGGCTGGAGCTTCTATCTAGAAGGAAACCAGCAGACATGTCCCAATGGCTGGCGCCATGGTGGTCAAAAGGCATTGACGAAACAATATGGGGAGATGAATATATAATGAAAGGTGAGCATCTCAAATTCAGTCTTGAGGACAAGTTTTTATTTCAAGAGGGTGGCAATGATAGGAATGTTGATATACAAGATGAGCTGGACCATGTTGATATACAAGATGGGCTGGACCACAGCAGAGGAGGGGACAGCAGAGCTGGAGCATTGAGGAAAATCAGCACTTTTGGGCTGTAGTGTTCTGTTAACAAAATTGCTCGTGTCTAGTCCTAGCAGGAGCACGTGTTTTGCCTTTTGATTTTGCTATATTAGTTTTTGCTTTTGGGGGAAGGGGGATCATGGGGATTTTGGATTGTAATTTTCTGCTTTGAGAGCAGGGCTCCATTTTGGAGAGGGAAGTTGTCTTCCTGGGGGATTACAATACTGTATTTCCAGTTTATCCATTAATGAAATCATTCACATCTTTCTTTTCATTTTCTATTTGACACTTGATTTGGTTGTATCGTTGTTTCTTGAATTCTGTTCTCTATCAGCCTTGTACCGAAATTGGCGGCAATCGAGGCTGGTGTCGTTCCATGCAAATATGCTTCAGACTTCCCCCTCCCAACCATACTTGTAAAGCATCCATTTCAAATAGAGTGCCCTCTGTCAACTCAATTTGTTTGCCTCTAAATTCAAACCGCATCCAGCGTTGATCCCAGTTATGCGTGACATCCCCTAGAGTTCTTAACCACTCAATTCTTAATACCACATCAAGAGGTCCCAGATCAAAAGGCAAAGCATCCATTTGTAACGTGATTGCTCCCAACTGTAGCTAAACATTTTTACATTGTTCTTGAATAGGAACGTGATATCTGTCGCCCAATTTGATACTCACAGTAGAAATGGGGACAACGAGGAGGCCCAGAGACCTCACCAATTTCTGAGAGATGAAGTTGTGCGTTGCTCTTGAGTCAACGAGCAATGCTATCGGTATACCTTGAATCGCTCCTTGCAGCTCAAAGTTCTTGGTGCATGCGCGCCTACCCCTGACCCAAAAAACACCTCGATGGAGTTACACTCTCCCTCTGCGCCTTCTTCTCTCATCGGAGTAATTTCTTTTGTTTCTTCCTCCCATTGGTCACCAGTATCCACGACCACTTCATTCTCAAGCACTGTCATCCGCAATTCCCCCACGCTGCAACGATGTTGTGGGCTATAGAGTTGGGCGCATTTGAAACACAGCCCCAACTTCCGTCGCTCCTCGATCTCTTTCAAGGATAAATGTCGTGGTCCTCTATTGCGGGTCTGGTGCTGGGTAATGGGAGGATGAAATGCGCGACTTGAATGCGTTTCAGGGGGTTTAAATGGGCTTGGACCCGTTTTTCTGCCCTTCTAGTCAGGGGGACCCGGCTCCTTCTGGGCATTATAATGCCTCAAGAGAGGAGTCGCGAGAGCTACCTCCGTTGGCCTTGCGCTACCCCTCCCTTTTCCTTCATCTCCCCACAACCTCCTAGAGGACTGAAGGTAAACTCAGCATCTCGAGCAAGCTCCATAGCCTCTGAGCAAGTATGAGGTTTTAGATACCGCACCCATCTTCCCACTTCATCCTTTAATCCACCCATGAAGTACCCTAAGAACTGAGTTTTGAAAGTTTTGGGAATATATCCCGTAATCGATTCGAACTCTTCTATATACTCGTCCACACTTCTAGTTTGAAACAAAGTCCTCAACTCCTCATATGGATTCTGGGTTCGACGCCTGCCAAATCGACCATTGAGAAGGAGTTTAAACTGTTTCCAGGACATTTGGGGTTGTCTCGGAGCGCTTGAGAGAACCAGGTGATTGCGGCTCCTGTCATGCACATTTGGGCTAGCGTGAGCTTCATTTTCTCTGGTGTCCGGTGAATGCTGAAGTACAGCTCCACTTTGGCTATTCAATTGCGTGGTTCTGTGCCATTAAACTTCGGTACCCTTACCTTCGGCAGAGCCATTGCCCCTACACCAAAATGGTTATTTCGCACGCATGAATCTAATTGGGTGAAGCTGGGCTGCCCAAATCTTGTGCTGGACTGAACGAGAATTCTCTCCGGAGTCGCTTCTCCTGTCTCCGTTTCATCCGTGGTATGTTGAACCTCTGTCCCTTCTCCCATGAGTTGTTTTTCATTTCGTTTCTGTATCTTGGCATCTATAGCTTCAATTTTCTCCTCTACAAATTTCTGGAACATAGTGATTGATCTCTGGATGGCTCCCAGAGTTTCGTCGTGGACATCCGTTTGAGTCCATAGGTCGAGCATGGTCTGTAAACGAGTTTGAGGTGGGTCTCCCATTTTTCGGGATTTCCTGGCAACGGAATCAAATGATAGAAACAATTCACAAATTCAAATAAACTCTCGATGGATCACAAACAAATATGGGAAAATATTGAAGGAATTGTTCATATAATATATGCGAGGGAATTAGTCCTTAGGAAGTTAGCTTCCCTCTCCAAAAATGAAGCCCTGCTCTAAAGCAGTATTACAGGATAAACCCACCAAAAAGATACCCTCCTTCCCCTTCCCCCATGCTAAGTAACAATCACAAAAGTAGAAAACCGTTTTGCCTAGTGTCCAGCTAGGCACTAGGCAAATCTAGCTTTTCCCCCCTACCCTTACAAATTATTCCAGATTTAGTTAATTTCCCTTTGTGCCCCTGTCTTGCTGTTTCTTCTTGCGAGTATAAACTTGCAGTTTCTTAGGCCCATTTGGATTCTGGTCTGGTAGCTCACCTTGATCAGTGTTTTCTCTATCAGTATCATGATAAATTAACAATTTTTATCTTAAATCGGTTGTCACAGTTGGGTTGTATTTAACTCATCCTCAAGCACACTTGCCAATACAATTTTTTGTCTCTCCTTTTGTTTTGCTTGATTCATAAAGCTGCCCAAAAATTATGACTCAGACCGGAGATTTACATGCTTTTGGATATGGCATGGTGTTAATACAGCAAGGACAAGCAGTTTCTTATTGAGGTTTAGCAAAGTATGAGTTTAGATATCAATAATAGATAAAATAAACTTAATCTTATGGTACCTATATTTCAGGTATTAAGAAATATTGTGGAATTCTAGTATTGGGATGGATGGGTACTCATTCTCAATGATTAAAATAATTTGTCCGTGGTTCTTATAGCTTTGTTACAATCAACAGCAAGCTAACTTTGTTTCTGAAAATAATAACTATTTCTTTAGTCCTGGTTTCCTGCTGCTTGTGATTTCATGTTCTTTTGGCATGATTCCTTATCTTCCACTTCATTATCTGTCTTTCTCCTTTATAAAAGTTCTTTTCTTGTATATAAGAGAAGTATTCTCCTTTTTTTTTTTTGCAATAAAATTTCCTTCTGTTTATGTCTTTGCTTTTAGGATAGGAATAAGAAAATAAAAAGCTCATATTCACACACCAACCACACACCAAAAACCACACCCCCCCCCCCCCCCCCCCTTTTCCTCTTCTAGAGGATGCTATATTATGTTTTCTGCTTCTTGAAACTAGCCATGCACAATGTTCCAATGGTTATATTTTGTCTTCGCTAAAGTTACTAGTGTATATTTATACTTATACATAATTTGTTTTTGTATGATTCAGGTAAACAATATCAGTGGCTACCTTCCTGGACGAATTGTTTTCTTCTTGGTATGTTTCCAGCCAAAAATCTGGATTGGCTGCCTCTCAGCATATTGGTCCTCAGGCCCTGTTTCCTTCCAATTTGTCTACAGTCTATATTGTGCACTGAATGACAGCTGCCTGATTTTGGTTAGGGTTTCTGCAGTATCATAGGCTCCAGGGCTTGAATATGAAAAGGAATTATATTTATTTTATATTTACTAGTATTATGAAACTTAGTGATCAATCCTCTTAATGGTAGGAATAGTAGTATTAAATTTGGTAACTTAATCTAAATATAACTTCAAAATCATAACTCTAATCAGCAGACATAATTTTCTGTCTGATATTATTTCTTACATTTGAAGTTTGCTTATGAATTCATGTGAAAGAGAAATCAACAAAAATAGAGAAGAATACATATGGTCTAACATGATAGCAATGGATTGCAAACTGTGAATTCCTTGGCTAGGTTACATAGAATTGCAGTTTGTACCTTTCATAAAAGTTCAATTTCTTTAATGAATAAATACTTGAATGCATTTGTCAGAGCTCAAGAAGATTATACCAATGAAAAATTATAAAGCTGTCAGTTTATGAATTTATGGTTTAGTGGATATTTTGTTATCAGGAAACTAGCACAAACTTATCCTGTTATTACATATCTACTAAAGGCATGAACTATCAGGAGGCTGATTTTCCTATATGTTTGTGGCCACCCTCTTTTCCAGATATGTTTATCATGTTGTGTTACGGTAATGTTTCTCTTTTGATGTCTTGGTTGTTTTCGGCTTTCAGCATATTAACAAGATTCACTCAAGTTTTCTTATGAAGTAGGATTCCTTCAAGGATTATTAATTAATTCCGTCTTAGTTGTCAATATGCAATTTAATCATGTAACTTTTCATATATTTTCTCTATCTGTACTATTTATATGGTGTGTGTGTGTGTGTGTGAGGCCTAAACTTATATTATAGGACATATTTGTATTTATCATCAGTTCAGGTTTCAATGAGGGCTGTTTCTTTCTTTCTTTTTTCCCCATCAATAGATAGAGATGGTCATGGTGAAGAATTATAAATATCTATTATCTTCATAATCATTTCTGCTGTTGTGCTCCTTTATTTGAACAGAACAGATTAAGAACCTTTATTAATATATTGCAGGTGAATACACATCTGACACCCCGACCAATATTACTTACTAGGCATGGAGAAAGTAAGGATAATGTTAGAGGCAGAATTGGAGGTGACACTGTTTTGAGGTATTAGTTCTTGAATATTATCATTTGGTTCAAAATGAATGTAGATTATTCTAGAAGGTATAATCTCCATAGAATGAAATGCAAGCTTATGTGAACTTGATCTTTAATCTTTGTTGTCCTACTTGCTGTGGACGTCGTTAAGGCTATGAGAAAAGGATCATATCACATGGTGATTGACTGGAAAATCCAAATCAATTAACTTCCGTTTTCCCTTGTTCTGATTCCTTGAACTCCTTATTTTTAATAAACACTCAAGCTCGTCAAAGAGAGCTTGAAACTTTGGACCATTTTACGAGAGCGGTCTAGGTCTCTGTAATTTCTTGATGAAAATTGGCTTAGGTTTTTAAATAGGACTAGCTATATTTTGGACTTCCAATAATAACTGAATAAAATAAATAAAATTATTCTAGAAAACAAACCAACATCAAATAGAAACCTAAGCAATTAAAATACTTGAAATCAATTACTGCATCCAGATAGACACAACTCACAATGCATCCTTAACATATTACTTATCACTGTCTGGTGTACTGATATGGTGGGTTGCTATTACTTCATTAAAAATTTTTGTTGGAAAACTTTTTCCTTGCGAATTATTGTTCAATAAACTGGCAATTCATGGGGGAATAACTTTTTTTTTTTTTATCCCTTTAACGGTGCAACATCTGGTTGTGTTGAAAAGTCTGGTCTTTTGATACTTTTTGCCATATCATATTTGCCAGCCTTTTCCTAATCTTCTATTTTTTGAGTCTTCCTGGGAATACATCTATATGCATATTATCACTGAAACTGGGCTATTCTGCAGCCTCAGTGATTTGTATGAAAGTTAATAATCTTGATGAAAAAGGCTCCTTGCAACTTAAAATGTGTGCATGAAGTGAAGACCAACATCTTGTTTTTGGCTTGAAAATTTTTGAAGATATTTAAAACAACAGCTGTAGTCAACATTATTCAGAGAGGGCTCCTTCTAAGCTGAAATTGCCTAGTATGGGGCTTAGATACCTAATACAGACTTTCTAATTTGTTTCTTTTATTTCTTACAACAATATGAGCAGCCAGTATTTATTTAGAAATCAATGATATGTGGAAGATGCCTGAAATCTGGTAATTATACACGTTATTTTCTTAGCCTTGTCGAAAATTAGCTATTCTCTGTCTTCTCTTTTCTGCTGAATGAGTCTGAGAAGTTGGGTCAGAGGATGGTCGTAAGAGGATGATTTTGATGCAATTCCAACCTAGAAAGTTTTCATGAAGTAGCCTCTCTCAAGAGTTGAACCTTTTGCTTGGCAGTCAGTGACCGACCTTTGAAATATCTGGGCTGGTTAGACTGTAATGGCTCATTATTTAGTCTCTATAACTCCAGTCAATTTCTTAGTCTGCATTAAGTTTTGATATTCTCTTTATTTTGATTTTTCCCCTGTTGACATGTGGATTCATCTTAATCTTCCTGTGATTTTTGTTCTTTGAGACTATTATAAAGTGACTATAAAATATGAAAATTTGTTTTCGTAGTGATGCTGGAGAAATCTATGCAAAGAAACTGGCAAACTTTGTTGAAAAACGTCTGAAATCTGAGAAGGCTGCCTCGGTGAGTTTCCTTAATACTTATGATTTAGCCTTTTCCTGTGTATAGTACCCTATAAACAAACAAATAAACAAAAAGCTTTTCTAGCATCCAAATCTTTCTTTGTTATAAAAACCAAATCTTTTCTGTTCAAGTTGCCTCATTTATTATCTTTCTAGGATTGTCTCTTTTGGTTAACATGAGACACTAGGAGTTCCATAGTTTTAGTCCTACAACATTGAGAGATTAAATGCTCAATAACTTTTTAATAATATAAAAGGTGAAAAATGGGTTAATATATAAATTTGCATGATTATGAATTAATTTAAATTAGTAACAGTGTGTAGTATTATTGTTTAGATAGTGGCAAAAGTGTTAATTTTGATATAGTTGGGAGAACAGACATGTTGTTCATAGTTGTAAGTGCAGTGGTGGCTTTGATCTTGGTATTGATTGTGGTGATGACTGATAGCTATGGTGGTTTGAATGATGTTTATGGTGGTATTGATATCGTTGATAATGTGAAAGGACTCAATTCCTTCTTTCTTCCCAAGCAAAATGTAGCTTAAACAACCTTACCGCAGTCTCATTGATTAGCATGGTGATGGAAGTAGTGATGGTTGTTTAAATGATAGTTGTGATGGTGGTAGAGAATAAGAGCTGTCGTGATTTGTTCTTTTCAAGAATTTGGAAATATTGAATAAAAACCTTTTATTGGACAAAATAATTAAATTGTCAAAAATAAATGTTGAAAACAAAAGGACTCCCAACCATACTTCAAAAATTAAGAGAAAAAGAATATAATATTGTTAAAGAAGTTCTAAATAAATGGAAGCTCAGAATATCTTCACCTTGTGTGCTTAATATGCATTATCTAGTATCCCCAATTCAATGAAGTTGTTTGCTTCTGTAATCAAACACACAATGAATAGAATATTTTCTGATATTTTATTCTCTATCAATCATAGGTATATATACAAATACAAGAGCCAAAGTTAAGGAAACTAGCTACCATTAGGTCCTATGATTATGTTGGATATACAAGGTAAGTTAACTAGACAACTCATGTACACTCTGTAACACTCCCCCTTGAGCTGGGCATGATTAATAAATATATTCAATTTGAGTCCCATTTTCTGCTTTTGTAAAGATATCACTTGGTCTTCTGTTTCACATATTCGGTGGATATCACTCTAGCTTGAATTTTCTTATGAATAAAGTGACAGTCAATCTCAATATGATTAGTTTGTTCATGATATACTGTATTTGAAGTAATATGGAGAGCAACTTGATTGTCACACCATAACTTAGCTGGCAGTGAAGACTTTAAACCAACTTCAATGAGGGTATGATTTATCCACATAGTTTCACATGTGGCCTGTACCATGGCCCTATACTTATATTTTTCACTAGACTGAGACGCAATATTCTACTTCTCCACGAGATTAGATTTCCACCAATAAATACACAATAGCCTATAATAGATCTCTTATCTTGGATCCTGCTCAATCAGCATCTGTTAAACTATCATTGTAAGAGTGTCCATGACTTTTATGAGGTACGAGTTAGGAATCATAGGTGTTTTGCGTGGCTTGGCTCTTATCGTTCCTGTTTTTGGTAGCAAGTCAACTACATATTTCCTCTAGGACAAGAAGATTCCTTTCTTGCTTTGTGCCACCTTTACTCCTAAGAAATACTTTAACAGTTAAACTTGACGTGCAAGAATGATTTGAGGTAAATTCCTGTGCTGTCATCTCATGTAATAACAATATCATCGACATAGACTACAAGAAGGATGATACTAGCCTCAGAATTCTTGTAGAACATTAAATGATCACATTGGCTTTTTTTAATCCATATTGTTAAATTACCTCACTGAACTTTCCAAACCAAGCTTGGGGGCTCTGTTTCAGGCCATATAATGACTCTCTTAGACTACAAACCCTTCTATACTCACCCCGAGTAACAAACATAGGTAGTTGCTCCATGTAAACTTTTTCTTGAAGATCTACATGAAGGAATGCATTTTTGATGTCCAACTAGTGCAAGGGCCTGTCATTAAATGCTGCAATGGAAATGAATAAACGAATAGAAGTCACATTGGCCGTTGGAGAGAAAGTATCAGAGTAGTCTACTCCATATGTCTCAGCATAACCTTTAGCTACAAGGCTTTCTTTAAGATGAGCTAGAGAGCCATCTGGATTAGCTTTAATGGAGAAGACCCATTTGCATTCCACAACTTTCTTTCCTGCGAGTAATTACACCAAATCCCAGGAACCATTTTTGTCTAAAGACTTCATTTCATCTACCATTGTATCATTTCAACTAGGATGAGATAATGCTTCTTTAATAGTTTGAGGAATACATATGGAGTCTAGAGAGTTAATAAGAGAATATGTAGAGTGAGATAAATGAGCATGACACGCAGTTACCAATAGGATAGACACACTCTCGTTTGCCTTTGCGGAAAGCAATAGGAAGGTCAAGATCACTAGAGACTGGTCTGATGATAAAATTGTTTCAGAAGTTGCAGGTCTCCTAGAGTATACTTGAATAACAGGTGGCTTTGCTGTAGCATAAATAGGAGGAACTAAATGACTTTGCAGCTTTGTTGGGACACGATCACTCACTGGGCTTGTAGAGGAACTATTTGAAGTAACAATGTATATTAACGAATCATCTTCTTGTCCTCGACTTGTAGAAATAGAAGATGGGTAGAAGGGTTTAGTTTCCTAGAAAGTGACTTCAATAGACACGAGATGTGTATTGAGATTAGCACAGTAGCACTTGTACCCCTTCTAAAGATGAGAGTATCCTAGAAAGACACATTTAAATGACTTTGGATCTAGTTTAATGTCATGAGGCCGAGAATCTCGAACAAAACAAGTGCTCCCAAATATTTTTGGTTCCATAGGAAACGATGACTTGGTTGGAAAAAGAACATTATAGGGAAACTCATCAGTAAGCATTGAAGAGGGCATGTGAACAAGCGGTAGACATCCGTCGGCCCAAATATGTTTAGGAACCTTCATTTGCAATGAAAGAGCCGTGCTATCTCAAGCAGATGTCTGTTTTTCCTCACAACTATTCCATTTTGAGATGGTGTATTAGGACATGATTGATAAAGACTGTCGTTTCGAGTCATGTATGTCTGAAAGAAATCTAAAAATTATTCTTTGGCATTATCACTCCTTAATTTGCTATCATAAATATTAAATTAAATTTTTTATCTCAGCAAGGCACAAAAGTGAGCAAATAATTCAAAACGATTTTTCATTAAAAATATCCATATCATATGAGAATAATCATCAGCAAACGTCACAAAATACTTAAATCCATTTTTAGCCCCCATAGAACATGGCTCCAAACATCTAAATGAACCAATTTAAATGTAGAGCTAGCTGTTTATTAATTCGTGAACTTGATGAGCTATGATGATTCTTAGCAAATTGACAAGATTCACAGTGAAGAGAAGAAACATCTGAAAATTGAGGATATAGTTTTTTTAAGGACACAGAGAAGGATGTCCTAGCTTACAATGTGCTTCAAAAGGAGATAAGACACTAGAATAAGCAATGGGTCTCGGTATCTTTGTGCCAAGAATGTAAAGGCCTTTTGATAGATAACTTTAACTAGTGGTCTGCTTTGTTACAGATAACTTTAACTAGTGGTCTGCTTTGTTACAAGATCTTGGAAATCACAATGATCAGGAAAGAGCAAGATGCTGCAGTTAAGTTCATGAGTAAGTTTATTACAAAGATCAAGTTGAAAGAAAGCTTTGGTATAGTTAGCACTAATGCCAGAGGAATTGATCAAGTTGGATTAACTATGCTGGAACCATGAACTTAAGAAGTTGACCCATATGCCGTAGTGAACCGGAGAAAATGATGCATGTGGCTGAGAAGTTAAAAATACACTTTGATTATCTGTCAAATGATCTGTGGCACCAGAATCAATGACCTATTGGAATGAGGAAAATAAAAGATATGTACTTGGATTCCTTGACCAAGCAATAACAGGGCTAGGCAAAGCTTTCAAATAGTTTGGATACTGAGTGAATTCTACATAATTATCTGCAGGGACCATAATAAACTTGCTAGGTATACTGGTAGTAGTAATGCTTGCTAATTCAGGCTTCAGATTATGCAATTTTCTACATGTACGCTTTGTATGGCCAGATTCATAACAATAATAGCACACTAGGTTCTTGTCCTAACTCATCTTAAATAATAGCACGGATAAAAATAAGAGATACAGTTGAGCAAAACAAATCCCAGAAATACCCAAACAACTGATGGCAGTAACCAGAATACCCAACTTCTACTAGAATAAAGAACCTCAGACGTGACCTTCCACGACAGCGGCTGCAGCAAAATGAAGCTAACTTCCCCAAGATGTGCCGCAAACAGAGCCACGAGAAACCAGATTGCTGAGATAAGCTAAGGAAGAAACCTTCTTACTCGAGCGCCAAATGACCACCAGAGCACTAGAGTGTGGCCGGAAACAAGGGATTGACGATGGAGAAGAAGATTAGAAACAGAAATGATGTCACATGCGTCGGCATGTGAAGAAGTTCAAGAAACAAAGAGTGACTCGTGAAGCCCACTCGCTAAGAACCCAGTTGCCGGACTTTGAGAGACAACCGAACTGTGGGTTGAGCTCCTTCTCCTGCTGGCAGTGAGAGCAGACAGCCACTCCGAGAGGTGACTCTAATACAAGCAGATCTGGTTCTTCAGAGGAACCAGCAGAATAGAAGGGAAATCCAGACCAGAAACTGAAAAAGAGCTAACCAGACTCTGTAACATGTAATCAAACACACAATGAGAGAATATTTTCTGATATTTTATTCTCTATCAATCATAGGTACATATACAAGTACAAGAGCTATAGTTAAGGAGACTAGCTACCATTAGGTCCTATGATTATGTTGGATATACAAGGTAAGTCAACTAGACAACTAATGTACACTCTATAACAGACCTTATGAACCTTCAAAAGTCATTTAGAACTATGGAAACTTTTTGGATGTGGTGCCACTAGCTGTCGCCTTCATAGGTTCGCTAGCTCAAGAAGTTCTTTCAAATTGTAGATCCGAGATGAAATGTTTTAATGGCTTGGATTTAAAACTAGGTTCTTTGACATGAGCATGAAGAAAACAATTGGATTTTAGTCATACATTTTCTTTGAAGCAAAATGGACAATGCTATGTATCTTGCTGGTTGCTATCAATTACAACTTCCTGATGCCCTTTTGTTTTAGTGAAACTGAGTCCATGAATATACATTCAGTGCTTGCAAATCTAATTGAGCTGAATTTTCTGGAAGAATATTATGAAATCTTACTGATCTTTTCTTTGTATTTATTTTTATCCAAAATTCTCCAATGATGTAGATTTGGACTAGCACACTTCAGAGAACAATCATAACAGCAAGTCCAATTGTTGGATTTCCTAAGGTTAGTGTTAATCTGCAAGAATATCATTTGCTTAACATCTGCGTAAAATTGATTAAACAATATTTAGCAATTTGCAACATTTTTAATAGATCCAATGGCGTGCCCTTGATGAGATAAATGCTGGAGTATGTGACGGTATGACTTACGAGGAGATAAAGAAGAACATGCCTGAGGAGTATGAGTATGTGTTGTTTTTCTCTGGAAATTTGTTCATTCCTTAAAACCTGCTGTTGTTTTTACTTGAAAGAAAATTTGACACTTTTTTCCCATCTGCTTTGACATACATTACTACTTGAATGTTTATTATTTATCAGGGCAAGGAAAAAGGACAAGCTGAGATATCGCTATCCACGTGGAGAATCTTATTTGGATGTCATCCAAAGGTTCAAATTTGGCTTCAACTAAAACTTGAAATATTTCAGATTTTAAATTGTTGTGAAAATCTTTCAATCTGAAAATCATTCTTCTTATTAATGTAGACTAGAGCCTGTAATTATTGAATTGGAAAGACAACGAGCTCCTGTTGTAGTGATTTCTCATCAGGTTATACATGAGACTTTTGCTTCCTATAAAATTGTTATTGTTGTTATCATCATCATCATCTTTTTCTTGCAGGCAGTATTAAGAGCATTATATGCTTACTTTGCGGATAGGCCGCTGAAAGAAATTCCTCATATTGAGGTAACTCATGAATAGTTAACTGCCAGCGGAGCAACGTTATTTGTGTGTAGTTAATATTTAATAAGTGGTTTATTATATTGTGAACTAAACCGAAGTGGTAACTGATCAGCATGATTTATTATATAGTTCTCAGTGAAATTATGGTAATTGGTCAGGTTAGCTATAAGTTTTGTGTAGCTATTTTCTGATGAAAGAGTTTCATTCTTTCAGGTGCCACTACACACTATAATAGAGATACAAATGGGAGTTACAGGTGTCCAAGAGAAAAGATATAAACTCATGGACTGAACCTGCTTGTAGAAAGCGAGAAATTTTTTTTTTTTTTTAAACTTCAATTCATCAATGATATGCAACAATGAAGGAATTGATTAAACTGTATTTGCAATAACATCATCAATCCAATGTTAAATTTATGTGCAAATGGGAGCTACTTTCCAATGTTAGAATAAACATTTTCTCAGCATATCTGCATTTAGACATGAACTGATCGAGACTTATAAGAACCTTTTGGCCTCAGAGAGAAGAAAATGAGGGATAGTATATAAATGAGAGAATATATTTGGAAACCAATTCTAAAAATCACTGTACCTTGCTAATTGCATCTCTGCTCCTCCTGAATTCTATTATGCAACCTATTTTTATAGCTAAGCTCTCGTAATTGGCAACAAGATCGATCTTTTTGCTTTGTGGCTATTAGAAAATGCTGCCTTCTTTTTTTCAAAAAAATATATCTAGGCGAAGGGGTCACAGGTATATTAACCCTTGAGACAGGTGAGAGATCACATGCCAAAGTTGATCAATTGCCCTAAAATATGGAAGAGAAAAGGTTGAACAAAAGGAGGCTGTCTTTTTCCACACACATGGGACCCCTGAACGTGTTCTACCCATATCACCACTTACCGCAACCCACTATTGGACTGATTAAACCTTAAATCAATCGTGAAACTTACTTCCAAGTACTTTCTATTGGGGGGCGTAACGAATATTATTCGACTTAGTGGAGTCAAAATTTTAGTAAAAGTTTCCTTTTTTTTTTTTTTTTTAAATTTAGTAGGTTCAGTATTAACTTTTGATGGGTTAAAAATTTAAAATGAAAATACTAAAAAGTTACACATATTTTTTTAATTTTTTCATTGGAGTGGGATCAATTAAGGAGTAATGGCAATTTTTGCCCCCGCAGCTTTCTAGCTAGTTAGAAAATATCCATAATATTTCTTGGTCAATTTTCACCCATGAAAATTTTATGATTAGTTTTTACCTATAAAAATATTAAAATGGTCAGTTTTTACAACTAAAAATATTGAAATTATTATTTTTTTATTTTTTGTTATAAATTTCAATTAGCTAACGGAATATACAACATTTAGTAAAAAATAATAAATCAATAGTTACGTTGATCGAATGAATAAATTAATAAAAGTTTTAATATATCCCATGCGTATATTATTTAATCCATGTAAATATATCCATGTAAATATTTAGTTGTCACATTTTTATTGATAGCAATCTATTCTTTTAGTTGATTAGAATTTTCGACCCGAAAAAGGTAAAAATATATCATTTTAATATTTTCTGTGAAAAAAACTGGTCATCTTGATATTTTCAATGGCAAAAACTAACCATTTTAAATTTTTAACGAGTAAAAATTGACAAAAAAATATTAAAGGTATTTTCTTATTAAGAGGAAAATTATGGGAAAAAAATTGCCCTTAACCTAATTAACTCACACTCTTTCACCTAGCTACGCCCCGGTATCAATCAATGTGGTATTAATTTTTGGTAAAGGACATTTTGGCATATCATCCTCATCTTTGGCATAAAATTACGTGCAAAAGTTATAAAATTAAGGAATTCTCATGGCTAACTTATAAACCAGAAACAGTAAGAAAGACGTGGTGGATCACTGGGATCCTGTAAATGCTTTAAACAAATGAATAGAAAATAATTAAGCACATGAATTCAACAACCAAACCCTTTAGCTGCCGTCGCCTTCACGAGTCCTTCAAGTCTACGCTCCAATGCATGACCCCTAATTGGTTCCTTGAACAATGGGATTCTTTTTGACTTTAAGTCTTTGCTTAGTGCTAACCATTTCACGCAAATGTTTCATGAATTTGGGGCAAACTGTCCATAATTTATATCCCAACCGTCCTATTCTAGTACAAGAATTGCCATAAATAACCAAAATTATACTTCAATTGCTGGAGAATTTCATTTCATACTGTATTGTTGGGTGGTTCAAAAGAAAATCCAATGAGTCATTTCCTTAACAGCATATCTTCATATGATAGCAATGTAATGTTGGCTGCAATCATTTCACTTCTTGTGGTAATTCTCTTCGTTTTGCTTCTTCATATCTATGCCAAATGGTTCTTGACGTTAGCTCAACACAGAAGAACACCATCAAGCTCTTTAGTATCTGTTTCTCATGTTCTTCTTCCTTCAAGATTCCACCATTCTCATACTTACATTTCTTCTACTTCTACTCCTACAAAGGGGCTTGACCCATCAATTATAGCTTCAATTCCAATGTTTGTATACAAAGAAGAAGATCAGCAACAAGGATTAGAATGCATAATTTGCTTAAGCAATTTTGAAGAAAATGAGGTTGGAAGAATGTTGAAAAAATGTGGGCATAGTTTTCATGTTGAGTGCATTGGGATGTGGTTACATTCCCACACTAATTGCCCCATTTGTAGAGCTCCTGTCGTGGTGGCTGATGATGTGAAATCTATAGTGGCATTAGAGGAGATTGTGACTGATGTTTCAAATAATTCTCATAATGAAAATGATTTGGAGAATATTTGTTCTGGGGTTGTCAATTTTTCTCCTTCTTCTTCATCCGTGGGTTGTTCCTTGAAGAGGATGTTGAGTAGAAGTAGATCAGAAAACAAGGTTTTTCCATCTGCTAATAACAACATTCAATTGGGTGTCTGAAAATACAGAGAGTTCCTTTTGTTTTTAATGGTCTATCTTTACTGTTACAGATATGATTTGTTTAGATTTAAATTATATTGTTTCCTTGTTTAGATTGTTTTCTTTGTTATCTTCATTTTTCTTGTATAAACACCTATAAATTTTTCAAGTTATTCTTGTTTTGTTATATTTACAATTTTATAAATTATACCAAATTGTTCACATATATATTTTTTTCCCTGATTGTTCTGTATAAATTTTATTGCAAGTTTATCTGTTTCTGATATTAGTCATATTTTTTCTAATAGAGAAAAAGGGGAGTTAGAGTTCTAATTTAAAATCTTTCAATATATTAGAATCATATCTAGAGCTGGCTGAAGCGGATCTAAAATTTGGTTGAAATTAGTATTAAAGTGGTAAATTTAGTTGAAAATAATATTAAGGGGAACAAAAAGTCAAAATTAAAAGATAAATTTGAAATATATAAAACTTATTAGGAAAAAAAAGTTAATTTAAAAAAAAAAAGGAGAGAATTGTTTTCCTTCGCTCTAACGTAGGTCCATCTCATATCAGTTTATGTTAGATTAAATTTTATTTTATTTTATTTATTGACTCATGTTAGCTTAAATTGTCTGATAATATCTTCTCTTACCATTTCATGAACTTAATTTTTGTTTAGATAGGAAAAATGAACTTGTTGCATTTATGTTGTTGAGTAATTTTTTTTTCTATTAAATTTAAAAATAATAAATTTTCTTACAATTACTTCTATTTGATTGTAGATGACGATTTGCAGAATTGGGAGATCAAGAAAATAAAAGGAAATTGGCCTTTATTTCCCAGGACGGCTGCTTCTTGAGAGAAAAAATAGGGCCTCTTCCTTAGAGAAAAAGGAGGCAGACGAGAGCAAAAAAAATATCTTCAAAAATTTTAGGAATTTAATTATTCTTCTTTCTAAAAGGATTTTGTTTTTGGATTGATCGGAGTGAAGAAAATTATTTTCTTTAACTTGGTCACTCCATAAAAAGTTATTTTCTTGAATTTTCTGTGTTAAAAATTTAGGTTTTTCTTGAATATTTTTGGTGTTTACCACCGCAAACTCGACAACGAGACGGATTGAGACATCTTATTTTCGATCTATAAACTTTGAGGGTAAATATTTTTGAATCTATTTTCATTTCACTCTATTTGTCATTATTATTATTTATTATTCCCATTATTATTGTTGACGTTATTTTCTCTACTGTTACTAATATTATCATCATTATCATTTTACATTATTATTATTGTTAATATTATCAGTTGTTTTTATCACTACTATTACTATTATAGTTTTATGTTAATATTATTCTATCATCGTAATTATTATTATTATTATTATTATTATTATTATTATTATTTGCACTAAATTATCACTGTTGACATGGTTCTATCATGGTTGCCATTATTATTATTATTATTATTTTTATTATTATTATTATTATTATTATTATTATTATTATTATTATTATATTGTTGTCATTATTACCATTAGTGTTTTATTAATGTTTAATTGTTATTATTATTATTATTAATGTTATTGTATTCGTATTTGCTGTTTACTGTTGTCATTATTCTGTTTTTGCCATTGTTATTATTATTATTTTATTATTGTCACTGTTAATGTCGCCATGCATTTGCATTTGGTGTTACTGTCATTCTTATTATTATTATTGTTAATGTCATATTATTATTATTATTATTATTATTATTATTATTATTATTGTTGTGGTTATTATTCTATTATTATTATTATTATTATTATTATTATTATTATTATTATTATTATTATTATTGTTGTTGTTGTTGTTGTGGTTATTATTCTATTATTATTATTATTATTATTATTATTATTATTATTATTATTTTTTTTTTTTTTTTTGCATGAATAATTTTTTAATTACCTTTACACGCGAGTCATTCGTATATTAAATTAACATGTCTAATTTAACCCATTTTATTTTCTACATGCATGTTAACCATGTTTTATATTTCTTTTGTCTTTATGTTTATGTGTTTAATTTTAGAATTATTACTAATTTTTCGTTGTTATTTTTGTTATGTGGGTAAAATGTGACGTTTGCTTGTTTGAGAATCGTCGTGACCGAATGGAGGGGTCACGACGTGTAGAAAACCACATCGCTTGGGTGAGACCTTACCAACCCTTTTATTTGTGCGATTATTTTTGTTTATAAAATAGTTTTATTTTATACATGTGTAGTTTTTATAACTAAATTGAATTTTTTTACTAACAAATTGAGACCAATGTCCTCGATTTTAGTCAAAGAACGCAAAATGTCATGAATTAAAACGAAGAGTTAAACTTTTCAAAAATGTGATCACTCATCCCGGTTTTCAAGCCAACAATTAAAATAACTTTTCGATCCCTTTTTAAGTGAGTGTGAAGGAACAAATGTTTCTAAATCAAATAAATATCCCGATTTATGTATGTCATTTTCTGTATTTGACTTTGTTTGTGTTGTTTAGATTTATGTTTATATATATCTTGTGAGCTCTTGTAATTAAATATTTTTGGGGCAACTTTATTTAAGCTTTGCTTTTCATTTGAGGATTGTATTCTGTCCCTATTCCTATCTTGTTAATGATGTGCTTTATGTGTTTATTGCTTTGTTTATCGCTTTATCTACTGATTTTCTTTACAGCTTTCTTTCATCGCTTTCTCTATGATTGTAATGCGCCCTTTAAATTAAATGCATTAATTGCATGAGATGAGAGATAAAATTTTATAAACCTAAAAACTCATTTATAATTAACCAAGGCATAAATAAGAGTGAAGTTCCGAACACCTTCTCTGGTTTAGACTGTAGAGCTTAGATGACCTTTCCCAATCTCTTATAAATTGGGTGGTGATTCCAAAATACCTCAAAGGTGCCTAAAGGTGTCATGAGTCTAGATGAACTCTCCAATGTTCTATTGGGTAGGAATTCCAAAATGTCTCATGGTACCCAAGATCAAATAACGCGAACCCATCCCTCGAGCCCTAAAAGCGGGCATTTATAAAGAGGGCCTTCCCGGTTCGGCGCACATCACAGTGGCGACTCC
This sequence comes from Excoecaria cochinchinensis, assembly GCA_947683425.1. Taxonomy (NCBI): domain Eukaryota; kingdom Viridiplantae; phylum Streptophyta; class Magnoliopsida; order Malpighiales; family Euphorbiaceae; genus Excoecaria; species Excoecaria cochinchinensis. The sequence continues at coordinate 16,325,512 of CANTUQ010000092.1, forward strand.
ACTGGAAACTTTGTGACTTTGCTCTGAAAGTGCCTTAGTTAAAATATATAATCGAGTTTTTAAAACCTAAAATTCTATCTCTTTTCGAAAATTGCATTGCATTATTTTAGAGCCTTAAAATTATGCTAGTTTGTACCCTTATTCAACCCCGGTGCGTTCCCGAAGCACGACCCTATGTTCACTCAATGTAGGGAAGTGTTAAGGATAATCAGCAGCCCAATCCTAGTACCTCTTAGTATATCAAATGGACACCCAATCGGTCATTATGCTTGTGATGAACTAGACCCATTGGCAGGGACCATGCTTGGGTAGCCCTAAAGTAACACCATCCGGACCAAAGCTCATGTAATGGCAGTAGATACTTCCCCTAGGTGAAATGAATAATAATACGATGCTTGTGATGTGGGCCGTTACGTATTAAACAAAATCAAGCAAATTAAATGATCTTCTATTAAAGGCTTTCATGCCCCGGTAGGTTCACCTTAATTCGATTGAATTGTTCGAGTATGTAATGGCCAAAACCCATATGCATGTGCTTTAAATTAAGAGTGTTTTGCTGCCGATTTCTCGCTGTGCACCATGCTCGTTCATAAGGTCCCTAATTGACCCATGGATTAAGCCCACCTAGGAAAGAGACCGTGTGACCTCAGTGTGGGATAAACAAGGGTGGAAGGATCTATTTGCTTGCATGTGATTGTGAATGTTGCACAGCATGCTCACATATTATGTGTCACTCATGCACACATAAAGTAAAAAAAAAAAGAAAAAAAAATTCTCGTGCATTTCATTCCGCTTGTGTACATTCTCTTCTGTGCACACAATTTTCACATGTACATATCATCATGTGCATAAATTTATTCCATGTATAGCGCGATCATGTATTACATGTCATTCGTGCATCATTCTAACTCCCTAATTTTTCAGCCACTATAGACAATTTGCTTGGGTTGTTTAGGGATTCTGATAGTTGTCTAAAGAGCAAATCATAGGTTGGGTTGGTGGACAGAGATCTAACCAAGCATTAAGAATGGCTGAACCTTCACAGCAAACTGAAAAAACTCATGCCCTAATCGCCCAATAGATGGACAGAAAGTTCGAAGAACTTGAAAAAAGACTGTTGGCCACGGTCAAGGAAAGAATGGATGCCATAGAGCTAGTTCTTCAAGCTCAACTTATGGCGACTACCCTTAACCAAGTTGAGCCGGCTACTATCGGGATGGTCTATACAGCGACGACCGCAGTGCCTCCTTTTACGTCCAAGCCCAGAGGCAAGGCTCCACTTGTTTCACCAGACGAGCAAAGAGGAGATATGAGATCTACTCTAGAATGTAACATCATGCTTGAAGAGGGTGGAGATTCGGTGAGGACACATGCTCGAAAAAATGAAAGCTCGAGTATCCATAACAACAGTAAGGGCAAGGTTAAGAGGACGAAAGTGCCAACCATGAAAATGAATCAAAGGCACTATTCTGATTTGGGCAAATCCTTGTCATGGGTTTTTGAGAAGCTAATGAAGGGGGAAATGTTATAGCCATTGCCAACTAGGCCTGCAGGAAACCAGGGACATCCTGATCACAAGGCGTATCAGTATTGTGCCTTCCACTAGCACACCGGGCATACCACAGATGATTCAAGACCTTGAGGCATCGGGTTCAAGACCTCATTGATAGGAAGCGGATCTCTGACCCAGAAAAGCGAAAGAAGAAGAGGAAGATAGATTGAGTGTCTGAATGGGGAAGGAAGAAGGTTCCCGAGGATGATGATGAACCATTGGCAAAAACATCTGTAGTGGTGGAAGCATGAAGAAGATAGCTATGTAGATGCTCTTTTTTATTCTAGAACTATTTGATAATGACATTTTTAATTCTAGTTTTTATTAAATGAAATGAATGGTTTCACTTATTTGTGTGATATTTTCTCGTGATTTCACTATGCATAGTCTGACATATTCACATTTGACACTGATTCAATTGATGCCATTCCATTTAATCTCGAAGACTTTGGAGAACCCAAAGAAAATCTTGATAGCATCTATAACTCTTGAAGAGAGATTAAAATTTGAGAGAATAAAAAAATGAAAAAGTCTTTGCCTAGACCTATGAAGACATGCCGGGAGATGATTGTGAAGTTGCCAAGCATGCCATGCTAAACATATTCCGATCATGGATCAGTTAAGCAGAAGCTTAGAAGACTCAAGCTAGAATGGGCAGAAAAGGTTAAAAGAAGGAATCCGCAAGCAGAAGCGAGGCTAAATCTTTTATTGGAGTACAATACCCGACTTGGTTGGTCAACATTGTCCCAATGGTTAGGAAAAGAAGTGCATGCATGTGTGAACCATTAGGATTTGAACAAAGCTTGTAAAAAAAAATAGAAAAAATGAAAGAAAAAAAAGAAAAAAAGAGAAGGAAAAGAATTAATATTTAGACCTGGCAAAGTCATCCTGGGGGTAAACTTTGTTCAAATCTCGTTGATCTACACATACCCGTACTTTGCCATTCTTCTTGACTTCCTAAAAGGACCAAAAGGGTTCTATTGACTTACAATAGATATGGATTACTCGAGCTTGGGAATGTATATCATAGGGGAGGTGCGCCCTACGGCCCCCAACGGACAAGTTCATTGAAAGGAATCCGATATGTCGATATGGTCTCCCGCACCACGTTATATTCAAGGACGGACGGGGGGTAGTTTATGGTTAAGGCTAGAGAGTTGCTCCAGAGGTATGTCATTGAGCACCACAAGTCCTCTTTGTATCGCTCTCAAACCAATGGGGCAGGAGAGGCTGCTAACAAGAAAATCTTAGTCAACATGGTTCGAAACTACAAGGATTGGGCAAAGAAATGGCCTTTTGAACTTCGGGGCTAGAGAACCACCGTCGGAACCTCTACAAGAGTCATGCTTTATTCCTCGAGATATGGGACAGAAGCAGTATTGCCGGTCGAAGCAGAGCTCAAATCTTTAAGGGCAACCATAGAAGCTTAGATTCCAAAAGTCGACTGGGCATAGCAGTGGCTACAGCAGTTAAGCATGTCAGACAAGAATAGGTTATGGGATTATTATCACAGTCAGATTTATCAAGAAATACTCTGTTTGATCATTCGGGAAGAAAATCAGAAAGAACCCATTGAAAGAGGGAGGTTTAGTCCGAATGTTCTAGACGGATGAGGAAAATTTAGACTAGCATATGAAGACCCATTTGTTCTTGAAAAGTCATTATCCAAGGGAGCAGCATTCCGATAGATAGTGATAAGAATGAGTGCGAAGAACCATTTAACATCGACAGACTCAAGGAGTTCCATGGCTAAAGACTAAAAATCAAAAGAAGAGAATAAATGCCCCGCGGGTTGAAAATCGAAAAAAGGCGGCCTTGCTAAAATTGGGCGCCTCGTCAGGATGAAAATAAAAAAAAAGGCGTTCTGGGCAAAAATTAGAGGCTTGAGAGAAAATATCCAATCAAAAAAACTCGAAAGGGCTGATTGGAAACAGGAGTTTGATGCTTACAAGATCCACTTTGAGATTAGATGTAGTTTTGCATTTTGAATCCGTGTTAGATAATGATCATGTATAGAGAAATCATGTTGAAATATACAAAATTTTGCAGAAAGATATAAAACAAAGGCAACTAGACTCATGTGTTCATTATCTTCTAGTTCTTTTATAAAAGGAAAAACATCATTCATTATTGAAGGCACCTAATCTAAATAACTATACTCCACTCTCGCCGGCTAGGCGCTTAAGCCGATGGGTCCTATTATCAACCGCTGGACTTAGCGCCCATATCTTGTATGCACTAGTAGAAGCAAAGGGGAAATCTTTGATTGGTTATATAATAGCCTTCATAGGCAGCTAGGCCCAAAGGCTATAGTATAGGGGTGAAAGACAAGGATAAGGTGCCACCTTAGAAAGATAGGGGATGCCTCGCTACGTCTTGAATTCTTCTGAACTATCAAGCACAATGGGTGGCAATGTAAAGGGTAGCCTCACGAAACCCACACAATAGGACACATCTTAAAGAACCATCCAAAGCCACAGCAGAAAGGGGAAGCCAAGGGGCACATAAAGCTGAGCCTCATCTGTCACCTCACCCAATCTGGCAACACCTCCGTCAGTAGATGCAAACGAATACAACTGCTACCGAGAAAGGAAATGCATCAACGAATAGCTACTGATCATTCTAGAAGTGGGGTCCTAATAGTTGCTTTTCTTGTAGCCATACCAAAAGACAGGAGGGTTTTTTAAAAAAAAAGCGGCCGTTAGAGATGAAAGCCGTGACTGGCTCTATAAGCAAAAGTTAGGCCAAAGGGCAGGGTGAAAACCTGAAAATAGGCAGTCTGTTGTACAAAAAATATAAAATGAATAAAAGTCGCTGAAATGGGTTGGGTCTAGTCCAGGCAAAAATAAGGCACAGGGTTATGTGAAAATCCCCAAGGGGACGCATTTCCCTCAAAGAAAAGCTAGTGTGAAAATCCACAAGGGACGCACTACCTTTAAAACAATTACTTTGAATGTCTGGAGCGATAAGGCAACATTACTTCGGAAAGCCCCCCTTCAGGAAAATAGTGCATAATGCAGGGGATGAGTTAGAGTACTGAAAGGCAAAATGCTGTAGGCTCATAGCAGAAGGCACATTGATTAAGGGGGCGGAGATGCACGCCGGACGGTCCTCCTTGAAAGGATTAGGTGGTCAGAGATCTTAAGCTAGGATGATACTCTTCCAGATCCTTAGGGGCATCAGATAGTATGGGCAGTACCTTCAACGAATCCCTCAACCACGTTGGATGTGGTCTATCCATTTTTGCATCTCACGTGCATCCAACATGTTCAATCTTTTGCATATCTCTTTGCACAACTTTACTCTTGCGTAACCTTTCACGATGCCTAACATGCATTCACACATGCATGAACTTTGTATATATTCTTGTATATGCGATTCTTCATGCACATCCCGTGTATATGATCTCTGCATACATATAACACATAATTCTTCGCATATGTTTAGCGTGCATATCACAAAACATATCACGTGCATTTAATCCTTTACAAGTATAATTGTGTGCACATAGTTTTTGTACATTAATCCTGGGCATGCATTTTGGGTATATAGCCTTGTGTATATATTTCACACACATGATCCCACACACACACACACACAATCTTGCATACATTAATGTGTACATAACTTTGAGGGAAAGTTTCGAATAGACCTCATGTACAAAAGGGGCCCAAGAAAGGGTTTTAGCTCAACATTGTTGGCCACTGTGTTTAGCATAAAACCATATGGGTCTGTACAGAGGAGGAACACACAAAAGAACAAGCCTATTCAGGTACACCATGCGGAGGCAATCAAGAATCATGCAAGTCTACAGAAAAGAAGACCCCTAAAGAAACTAGACTGCCCACACATACCTTAGTTGGTGGCAATCGGTTCTCCAGGAAACAACCAACAAACCTTCGAGGGGCACCTGTCTGACGTCGATCCCAACAAATGTGCACTGCCATAGGTACGCATCTCTTTTATATATATACCCTACACATTTTTTGACCCTTTTTGTAGGAAAAGAGATTTAGGATAAGTGCCAGAAAATTGATTACAAACGAGCCACAGTTAGATAACGCTATAGTTCGACGGCCACGATCAGACGCCTTACAAGCCAAACAGGGGTTAGCAAAAGCATGCCATGCAAACTGAACATAGGTTAGATACCGACACGGCTGGGACTATACACCGCACAAGTTAGATGCCACAACAGAGGAGGTTAGACATCGCATCAATAGGTTAGATACCGACACGGCTGGGGCTATACACCGCACAGGTTAGATGCCACAATGGAGGAGGATACCATATCAACAGGTTAGATACCGACACGGCTGGGGCTATACATTGCATAGGTTAGATGCCACAATGGAGGAGGTTAGACACCGCATCAACAGGTTAGATACCGACACGGCTGGAGCTATAAATCGTACAGGTTAGATGCCACAACGGAGGAGGTTAGACACCGCATCAACAACGGCTGGGGCTATACATCGTACCGATTAGATGCCACAACGGAGGAGGTTAGACATCACATCAGCAGGCTGGGGCTATACACCGCACAGGTTAGATGCCACAACGGAAGAGGTTAGACACCGCATCAATAGGTTAGATACCGACACAGCTGGGGCTATACACCGCACAGGTTAGATGCCACAACGAAGGAAGTTAGACACCGCATCAACAGGTTAGATACTAACACGGCTGGGGCTATACACCGCACAGGTTAAATGCCACAATGGAGGAGGTTAGACACCGCATCAATAGGTTAGATATCGACATGGCTGGGCTTATACACCGCACAGGTTAAATGCCACAATGGAAGAGGTTAGATACCGTATTAACAGGTTAGATACCGATACAGCTGTGGCTATACACTGCACAGGTTAGATGCCAAACCGAAGGAGGTTAAACACCGCATCAATAGGTTAGATACCGACACAGATGAGGCTATACACCGCACAGGTTAGATGCCACAATGGAGGAGGTTAGACACCGTATCAGCAGGTTGGATACCGACACGGCTGGGGCTATACACTGCATAGGTTAGATGCCACAACGGAAGAGGTTAGACACCGTAATAAGCTCGATTACAGAGCACTTCAACAAGGCTAGACACCGTACAGGTTAGATGCCAAAGTAACAAGGGTTAACACGTCGACAAATAGACGGTAACTACCCGCAACAACTTCATTCAGACCGAAAAAACAACTGCCTCAGGTACGCGTCTCTTCCTTCTTTCTTTGAATTTTGGCTCATTTAGGCACTGGCGTGCTAGTTTTTCCAAAATTGGGGACAACTGTAGACACCGGGTCCTGAGGTGGTCCAAGATCAGGATTACCCAGTGATGAAAGTGATGCCTATTTGCAAGAAAAAATATCAAAAATGATGTTTCCCTTGTCGAGACCTTTTTTTTAATAAAAATAAGAAAATAAATAAATAAATATATAATAAAAAAAATTATATATTATAAAGAAAAAATTTAAAAAATTTAAAAATTAAAAAGGAAAAAAATTAAAATTAAAAAAGGAGTTAGAAGTTTTAATTTTTATCAAAAAATTATATATTTTATATTAAAAAAAATAATAAGTAATGTACTTTGTGGCCATGTACGATCTTCCCATGGGAACATGTGCGGCCCCCAATGGGAAGGCCGCACATGATGTGCAGCCTCCCACCTCGTGGCCTTCCGAGGGCCACACCGCACTTGCGGGCATTCCCTGCCCTGCCCCTTTCTCACCTGCAAAACACAGTTTTAAGACCGGAAAAAATCAGCTTCTTTCACGTTTTAATGTTTTTTTGGAAAAATAAAATTAGAAAAGTTAGTGTAGACACCAGGTCCTGAGGCAGCCCAGATCGAAGTTACCCAATGATGAAAATGATACATGCTCAAGGGCAAAAAGAAAAATAGAAGGGATGATTTCCGTGAAAAATGCCCTTCGTTAAAAAAAAAGGAAAAAAAAAGATTTATTTTATTTTATTTTTTTGTTTTTGGTGGCTTGTGGTGTGAGGGCCATCTCACAATTGTGAGATGCAGCCTCACATTCATGAGGCCCATCTCACAAGTGTGAGAAATGTGAGGCCGCCGTACCTCACGAGCGCCAGCCTGTGGACTCACCTATAGGAGGACAGCATGGCGCACGTCGTTTCACTTCGCTAACGCACCCTTTTCCCGATGTTCTCGAGATTTTGTCTTGAAATGCTAGCTGCATGTCCGGTTCTTAAAAAGGAAAGAATCTGATTTTGAAGGGGTAATGAAGGGTTTTAAAAAGGATATACCTGGGAAAACCTAATTATTCAGGGAATATAAAAGGAAAAATTAGAACTGAGGATTGGGAGGTTTTTTTGGGGAACGGCGAAAAAACCCAGAAAGGGAGAGAGACAGAAGAAAGTTCTTGAGAGCAAAAAAAAATGATTTTATTTTCAAAGTATTCTGAAATTATTCTTGAATCCAAAAAATTAATTCTTGACGTTTGAGATTCAATCGTTTCTCATCTGTTTTTTTCTTCAAGGAAACTTTCATCTAAAACTTTTCTTATTCTTATTTTTAATCTTCTTTTCAAGCAAATTGACGAGGAACTAGCACTTCTTCATTTGCAATCAAAAGTTATATCTGAGGGTAAATACTGGGACAAACTATTTCTTTCTCTCATTTTTCTTTCTATTTCTTATTTTGCTAGTTAGTTCTCTTCGTTATACATACTGTATATACTTCCTATTTGACTTTGTTAATCTGTATACTGTTTTTTCTTATTGTTTGTTATCTTTGACATAAACTCAAGTTTGTTTGTTATGATTAACCTGCATGTTTGTTGTTTTATTATAAATGTATCTGATCATATAATATTATTCTTATTAGTTTGTTGGGGTTAGTTTGCTTGTTCTTCTAGTGACCTGACTCGTGACTTTCTGTCTGAGTCGTTCCCTTGAGTCTGAGTCATGCTTTTTATTTTCAGCCTGAGTCGTGCCCTTGAGTCCGAGTCGTGCTTTTGATTTTCTGTTCGAGTCGTGCTCCTTGTTTGAGTCCCACACCTTGTCTGAGTCGCACTTTGGTGTCCGAGTCGTGCTCCTCTTGATTATCCATCCGACTCATGCACCCTTGCAAGAGTCGTGCACTTCTTCACGAGTCGCTCACTTCTTCACGACTCACGCACACCATTATAGCACCCCTTCATGACTCATGCATCCTTGCACGAGTCGTGCACTCCTTCACGACTCGTGCATCCGTGCACAAGTCGTGCGCTCCTATCCCACCTCTTCATGAGTTGTTCATTTCCTCACGAATCGTGCATCCTTTCTTCCCTATTTTTTACCTAAACACCCAAACACTTAAATAGACAAAGACACTTGAAAAAAAAATAAAGTACCATACACTCAGTCATCTTGCTGTCATTTGTTTTTTGACTTATTGCCAGTTTATTTCTTATGATTTGTTATTAACATAATTGTTATTGTTTATTATTAATTCTTTTGTTGTTTGTTACAATTAATAGGAGATTGATTAATTTAGCCAGTTTATTTGCATGAAATATAGGTTTGCAAGGTATTTTATCTCAATTCATCCTCCCATTGCAATTATTAATGCTGTCCTTGTTTATTGTATTCGTTCAATGGCTTACTTCTTTTATAATGCAATTTGTTGTTTAATTTATTTAATCAATGGTTTAATTTGCTTGTTCATACGTTTTTCATTTGATTTAATTTACTAACATTTTGTTTCATTCTTTTTATTGGCTCAAAATTTATTTGTTTCTGCGAGTCATATTTGTGAATGAGCCGGAGGATTGGGAAATCAAAGACCTACAAATCTTGGGTTTGCATTTTTAATTGTCGTATTTTCTTTATTGTATTATTTTTATGTTGTATATAAAAATGAATTTTAAATTCTTCCGTAATATAGAAAATCATGTTTTTTACAATAATTAATAAATCGGAATTTTTCCTAATAAAATGGACCAATATCCCATTTTAACCAATAAAATCTCATTTTAAAATGGAGAATTAATTTTCATAAAATAGGATCACTCATCCCGATTTTTTTAATAAATGCCCAAAAATAGTTCTCCAATTTTTTAAGTTAATAAAAAGGAACTAATGTTCTTAAGATTTAATAAATCTCCCGATTTATGTATGATGCATTTTAATTATTTTTTATTTATTTATTAATTTATTTTGGGCCCTTGTAATTAATTTTGGGGTAAATTTTATTCTTTTATGCCTTCTTATTTTGGAGGATTGTTCTGTCCCATATTTTTCGTTTATAACTTATTTATTGCTTTTTTTTATCGCTTTATTTACTGCTTTCCAATATGATTGAAATGGGCTTTAAATTTTCTTGCATGATCGCGTGAGATGAGAGATAAAATTTTGATTTCTTTAAAACTCATTTATAAATTTAACTTAAGGCATTAATAAGAGTGACGTTCCGAACACCTTCTCTGGTTTAAGACCCCCGAAATTAGATTACATTTCCCAATTTTTTGTAAATTTGGTGGCGACTCCAAAATACCTCAAAGGTACCTAAAAGGTGTTGTGAGGCTAGATGATCCTTCCAATGTTCTATTAGGAGGAGGTGTCCAAAATGTCTCATGATGCCAAAGATCAAAAAACACGAACCAATCCCTGGAGCCCTAAAAACGGGTCTCATCACGAGAGCCTTTGCTAGGTTCGACGCGCATCACAGTGGTGACTCCACTGGGGATGATCGGGACTTTGCTTCGATAGTGAATTAAGTGAAAATTATAATTGAGTGGTTAAGAAACGAAAATTCCATTTCTATTCAAAATTGCATCGCATCCACTAGAGCCTTAGAACTATGCTAGTTGGTCCCTTATTTTACCTCTGTGCGTTCCTGAAGCATGACCCACTACAAGAAAATTGAGTTTTAATGACCAAAATTTAGCGAAGGGATAAAAATCCAATTGTAAAAAGATAAAGCAACGAAGGGAAATTATCCTGTCGTTAAAACTCAAAATTTAGTATTTTTTAACAAGAGGTATATTTTCAGTTGTTAAAAGTCTTAAAATCCGGTCGTAAAAAGATAAAAGCAAAGAAGGGATTTGATTCGGTTGTTAAAACTCAAATTTTATTATTATTTAAAGAGAGGTATATTTTCGGTCGTTAAAAGTCTCAAAATCCAGTCGTTATTGACTTAAAACAAAATAAACCATTTTACCTCCAAAAAATTAACGTAAAATAACAAAATGTGTTTTCCCATGTGCTAACTTCAAGTCCTCAACTCTCCATGCCTCTCTCGCGTCGCCCCTTCCATCACGCACCCCCTCCCTCGTGAGCCACCAAGCGCCAGATCCGGTGTCATCCCCCACCCTGTCTCTGCTCGCCCCCACGCCGACATCACAAATCCGATCTCACCGCTATTGCTATCTTGCTCGCTATCAGTTTGCTACCGTCGCCCGTCGTAGGTCGCCTCTGGCCGCCGTTGCTGCTCGCCCCTCGTCTCTTGCTCATTGATGACTCCGCCCTCGCTCGTACCTGTCAGTGTCACCTCTGTGTCCCCCACCCACTGCCAACTTTCACCTATATCTAGTGCCGACTTCTAATCCTTTCTCTCGACCTCACTGTCAAGTCTAAATAGAAAAACCTAAAGTTTTCTTCAAATCAGGTAAATAAATAGAAATTATTATCTCATTTAGATTTAAAATCTTGTATTCCTCTTGAATCCACATCTCTGCTTTCAATTTAGAGTTTGGGTCAATTTTTCAGTTTCGATTTTCTTAAGTTTATACGAAGTTAAAATTGTGCAGATCTCGTTCTATTCTTATTCCTTCCCCCTACCTTTGTTCTTCTCTATAATTCATTTCTGTATAATTTGTTATTCTTAATCAAATTAGAGAATGAATCAAATTAGTGAAGAGGTTTGCAAATTGAGAATTTCCTGGACACAATCAAATCCTAGGAAGAGATTCTACAATTGCAAGGTTGGAAAGGTATGTTTATTTCATTGAACCTGTGAAATACTGATTGTATTTTTTTGGTCAAGGTCTAATTTTGTAAATTGAAATGTAATTGCAAAAACACAGTGAGTGTGGCTATGTCAATTGGTACATATAAATAAGTTAAGAGATTGATTGGGGGGGGGGGGTTGTTGATTATACATTTACAATTTAGTGTTAGATTTAAATACATTAGTAGTTAATTATACATTAATAATTTTAAAAAATTTGCCTTTATTGCTTTGCTTCTTCTCAGCTACTGCAATCATACTCTTGTCTTGAATTTTCTCTTACTCTGCCTCATCATAAAAACAAGCCAAAATAAACTAACTTTTGCTCTTCAAAACAAACTAAATGCTTAAATGGTTACAGTAAGAATTTATGTGCTTAAATTAGCAAGTACATATGGCTGCTTATGTATATTTTGTTTACACGTTGTCATTTAGTGTTCTTTTTAGATAATAATTTAATTATTGTGAAATGTATTTTAATCATTTTTAGAAAAAGTAAAATGCAAGTAATGGATTTCGTAAATTTAATAAGTATTTGATCTAAAGTAATAATATTTTGAATTGAAATTTATGTGGAAAAGTTGGTGTATTTTATCTAAAGTAAAATCATGAGTTTATGGTTGACTTGGAGATGTGAAAAAGGAAAGGATTTGGAAAGCTGAAATCTACAATTACTTGCAGGTTCTACTTAATTCTCTTGAGTTTGGTTTAAATAGAAACATGTTGGACTTGCATAGTTGTGCTTGGTGTTGTTGTAAAGACAATCTATATTCAGTTGTGGCAACTTCCAATTCCAATTCCAGTTATCTCCTTTACCTTAAAAAATTAGCTTTCTTATTTTCATTCTTTTGTTTTGAAATTCTTGTAGAGTTATGATATATTGATAATACTCTTATCTTTCACAATCTTGACTTGCTCATCTTTGTCATTTTCCTTTTTTTTTTCATTTTTTTAATAGGTTTGTACAGCTTTTGTTTAGTTAATCGAAGTCTGTTGATCATTCCTAGAGGTGGTTTACTTATTTAACTTTTAGTCTCGTGCCAAGTTCTTTCATATTATATTTTGATTATATTTCATATACTATTCTTTTCCTTTCGTCAAATTTGAGTTTCCTTTGTGCTTGGTCCATTACAGTATATTTCAATATTATATTACTGCCTTTGGTTTGCTGTACCCCACATCCTATTTAGTTGACTTAGCTGAGTGCCTATTGGGTTAAAATAACCGATCTCTTCTCCCTATTTCCCCCTCTTCTTCTTTTTTATTCTTTATTTTTTATAATGAAGGTTTAATTGATGTCATTTTGCACTAAATTCAGCCACATTTGAGAGATATAATTAAATATATTCTGCAACTCAACAAGGATAGTGATGATGAAGTAGCTCTTGAAGCCTGTGAATTCTGGTAATCCTCCATTTCCTCAACAAGATATATTGAACATCATATAGTTGGTGTTCTGATTCTTATGTTGGAGATTGGTTATAAACACTTTTGTACTAGGATAAGAAATTTTATTGGCTTGGGAATTTATTGTGTTGTATTGATTATCACACATATTTGGTTTTTCTATTTCAATCCTTTTTCCCCTTCTTTTGCAATATGATTCAGGGATAGTCACTTCTTTTTTTATCCTGGCCGATTACTTGCTTGTTGCCTAAAATGCAGTCGAATAACTTATTAGTAATTAAATTTTGAGTCAGATGTTGAACATCTGATAAATAGTTAATAAATTAGTAGTTAATAAATTTGTCTGCATCAGTTTGTATGCTAATTGATTTCTTTACTGCTGTTATGCCATGGCAGCTTATAGATTACATGCTAAAGCATGTCCATGCAAACACACAAGTCACTTATGTTAATTATTTTAGGCTCTTATCAATGATTTATCTTCTGAAACATATCACATATTGCCTTACACAATATTTTTTGCTTTGATGATAGCCTAAAGTGCATGATCTGGCTATTTGAGATTATTGTGGACTATCCTAAATGGCAAGTTTTTTTTTCTTTTTTCTTTTTTCTTTTTCTCAAAACCTTGCTTTCCCCTTTAGATTTCTAATAAAAAGCGTGCAGTCTAAATTTAGATATTTAGTAGTCTGATTTTTGAAATAAAAGTTTATGCTGTGTAGGCAATATTTGATCTCTAGAATACCAATCAAGGGCTGAAAATCTATTTAAAAGATCTGTATGTCAATTCAGCAGTGTAAGTTTTATGATTGCATTTATTATTTGTCCATAATCTCTATTATTAATATTTTTGTATGTGCATGTGAATCTTAATTTTAGCTTTTGTTATAAATTTCGCAGGTCTTCAAAATTTTGGACAGGCTTCTCAAAAATCTTTTAAATAGAAATTATTATAAAGAGTTGATATTTTCTTGGAGTTGTGACAAATAGAATGCTATTCAATTTGTAAATATGACTATACTTTGTAACTTTTCTGTTTTAATATATGAAAAGAGTTTATTATATTTTTGTATAAAATATGTGAATGATATGTACCGTATATGTAATATTATAAAATGGTTTATATTTTAAAATACCATTTTGGTATCCATGTGTGGTGTTTATGATAAATCAGATGGTTGTTTGTTAATTGTGAATACAATTAGCGAAGAAACCATTCGGTCGCTAAAAGGTATCTTTAACGACCTGAATTCCCTTTGTTGAAAGTGAACCCAATCGGCAAAGTGAAAATCTAATCGCTAAAAGGTATCTTCAACGATCGGAATTCCCTTCGTTAAAAGTGAACACAATCAGCGAAGGGAAAATCCAGTCGCTAAAATATATCTTCAACGATCGGAAATCCCTTCGTTGAAAGTGAACAATCAGCGAAGGAAAAATTCGGTTGCTAAATGATATCTTCAATGACCGAAAATCCCTTCGTTGAAAGTGAACACAATCACCGAAGGGAAAATTCGGTCGCTAAAAATCACTATTCAATGACCAAAAACATTCCGGTCGTTAAAGATATTAACGACCGGATTCAATATCCGGTCGTCTATACCTTTAACGAAGGGGCTTTTACCGACTGGATTTTTTAGTCGTTATAGGTCTTTAACAACCAGATTTCAATCTTTAACGACTGGATTTCCCTACGTTAAAGAGCATTTTTCTTGTAGTGACCCTACTTTCACTCATTGTAGGGACGTGCTAGGGATAATCACCAGCCCAAGCCTTGTGCCATCAAATTGTATATTAAATAGAGACCCGATTGGTCGTCATGCTCGTGACGAGCTAGACCCATTGGCAGGGACCATGCTTGGGTAGACCTCAAGTAACACTACTCTTGACTAAAGCTCACGTAATGGCAATAGAAACTTCCACTAGGTAATACGCTCCTTAATATGATGCTTGCTACGTGGGCCCTTATATATTGAACCAATTCAAACATATTAATTGGACACTTATCAAAAGCTCTCATGCCCCGGTGGGCCCATTTTTAGTCTGTTTGAAGGGTCCAAATATATAATAGCCAAAACCCCATACGCATTTGCTTTTAAATTGAGAGTGTTATGCTGCTGGTTTCTCGCCATGCACCATACGCACCCATTGGGTTCCCCACTGACCCATGGGTCAAGCCCACCTAGGAAAGAGACTACACTACCTCGTGTGTGGAAGTTATAAGGTTGGAAGGATCTATTTGCTCGCATGTGGTTGTCTATGTTACATCCATATGACCATGCATCTTTGACATTGTTCATGCATCATGTTAACAATTTGAATCTTTCAGCCATCATAGGTACGAGTCAGTGGTCTACGGGTCCAGACGGCCGATTGGTAAGGAGAAACCCATTCTTCGAGTCAATAGAGCGAGTGTCGTATTGGGGTTTAAAGTAACTCTCAGATAGCATTGAATCCTTGCCTTCAAAATTATCATTGGACATAGCCAACTTAGAGACAAATGCCACCCAAGAGATATACCAAAGGGTCCAAGAAATGGAGCGCAGATTTGAGGAATTTGAACGTAGAATGATGGCAATGATAGAAAATTTAGCTACCACCTTAGCGCCGCCAGTAGGCCAGTGTAGACACCGGGTCTCGAGGCGGTCCAAGATCAGGATTACCCGATGATGAAATAGAAGACCGATTTTCGGCAAGAAAGGTGAGAATCGATCGTTTCCTTATCAAAGATGTGTTTTACGGAAAATAATTAAAAAATGTACTTTTTGGGGAAATTAAAATTAAAATGGAGTAAAAAAAAAAATATATTAATTTTGTGTCAAAATTTAAAATTTAAAAAAAAAAAAAAAAGAGTCGCGAAGGCCGCCTGCGGCAGCGCGGGGCGCCTACGCGCAAGGCAGGCATCTCGCACGCAGCCCCCTGCGTGCGAGGCAGGGGGCGCCGCGCGCCCCCGCCTGCGCGCGAGGCAGGGGCCTCGCGCGCACCTCCCTGCGCGCGAGGCAGGGGGCGCCGCGCGCCCCCCCTGCGCGCGAGGCAGGGGCCTCGCGAGCACCCCCTGCGCGCGAGGCAGGGGGCGCCGCGCGCCCCCCCTGCGCGTGAGGCAGCTGCCTGCCGCGCGCGGTGCGGGGGCACCACGCGCGCAGCAGGCTGCTGCCGCGCGCGCCCTTGCCCTCTCCGCGCGACCTGTCGCCTGTTCCCTTTTTTCCGCTTCTTTTTCAGTCTGATTTTCTTCAGTCTTTCACCATTTCATGCTTTTTTGGGTGAAACAAAAATAAAAGACTTTCTTGTCTTTTGCCATTTTTGGCCAAGACAAGATTAAATAGAATGTTGCCCTCATTTGTAGAGGAGGACGGCAGATATTGAAAAGAAATCTTTTGGCTTTTCTCTCTATTTTCTTGGCTCCAGCAACTGGTTCTTCAACTCTTAATTTCTCTTTATTTTTCTCAAATTTTAATCTTTAATTGTTCTTCAAAAATAATCCATTCTTGGGCGATTTAAGCTTGAAAAATCAATTTTCTTTGCTAAATCATCCATCAAAAAATATTTTCATCAAAGTATTTTCTTGATTTTATTTCAAAATATTAATTTCTAGATTTTCTTCAAATATTTATCACCGCAAATCCGACAAGGAAAATCGATCGGGACACCGTTTTCCCCAACCTAAAAATTCTGAGGGTAAACATTCTTGAACCCATCCTCATTTATTTTTTGTATATTATTTATTGTTGTTAATATTATTTATTTTGCTATTAATATCACATCTATTGTATAATACTTTCTTCATATTTTGCCACTGTTAATATTTTTTAGCTACTTATTTGATTTCCTTTCGGGTTTTGGCATAATCTTTGGGGTTTTAACTCAGTTTCCTTCATTTGTTGCCGACACCCCCTCTTTCTTATTATTATTATCTTTATTATTGTGTTCTGTTGCAGTTACTTGACTACTATTATCATCAATATTGTTCATGCCATCACTGTTGATACTTTATTCTCATTATTATTATTATTATTATTATTATTATGAATATTAGTGTTATTTGAGCCACTGCCATGTTCATTGTATTACTATTATTATTATTATTATTATTATTATTAGTGTTATTTGAGCCACTGCCATGTTCATCGTGCTACCATTATTATTATTATTATTATTATTATTATTATTATTATTATTATTATTATTATTATTATTATTATTATTATTATTATTATTATTATTATTATTATTATTATTATGTCGTTGCCCTCATTAGTATTATTATATGTGTTATTATTATTATTATTATTATTATTATTATTATTATTATTACTACTAATTGATTATTCTATTTTCACATTATCTATCATTCATTATTATCATTATTTATCATTTATTATTATTGTTATATTTTGCACTTGCTTGATTAATTTACCTAAAATATTTACTAATATTATTTTCGATATTATCTTTGTATGAGTTTAATTTGGGTCGGGTAGTGTAAGCGTTCTCACGGCTCCCCGGATGGGTCGCGACACGTGGAATATCGCCTTGCTCGGTGAGATCTTTCTTAATTCCTTCTCTTTATGTATTACGTGTTTACTTGTAAATACTTGTTTTATTCGTGCACGCGTGCGATAAAAAATGACAAAAATATTTCTATAATTAAATTGGAATTTTCACTAATAAAATCGGGACCAATGTCCCTTATTTCAGCCCGACAATAAAAATGCCATAATTAAAACGAAGAGTCAACTTTTCTACAAAAATGGGATCACTCATCCCGGTTTTTTAATTCAAGCAATCAAAAATGACTCTTCGAACCCTCTTTAAATTAATACGAAGGAATCAATGTTCCTAGATTTCGATAAGTGCGAAGGAACCAATGTTCCTTAAATAATGCCCCGATTTATGTATGTTCTTTTATTTTAATCTTGGGTGAGTGTTTTAAATTCAAGTTCATTTCTTTTTTTGGGCCCTTGTAATAATTTTGGGGCAAATTTATTTATTTTTGGGATTGTATTCCGTCCCATTTATAGCTTCATTTCCTTCCAATGGGGGTTGTATTCCGCTCCTATTTCTCTTATAATTGCGTGCTTGCGTGTTTACCGCTTTCATTTATCGCTTTCTCTATTCTTTTGCTTTATCGCTTTTATTTACTTCCTTTACGTGCTTGAAATGCGCTTTTACTTTTAATGCATCGCTCGTGTGAGATAAGAGATATAATTTTAAGAAGTTAGAAACCCACTTATAATTAACCAAAGCATAAATAAGAGGGAAGTTCCGGACACCATATCTCTGGTTTAGACCAATAGAGGTGAGAAACCTTTTCCCAATTTCACGCAAATTGGGTGGCGACTCCAAATACCTCAAAGGTGCCTTTAGGCGTCAATAGGCTAGGTTGTCCTCCCCAATGTTCTATTGGGAGGGATACACCGATGATGTCTCATGGCGCCCATGATCCAAAAGACGCGAACCTTCATACCTCGAATCCTAAAGCGGATTCAAAGAGAGGGCCCTTGCTGGGTTGACCGGGTTCGGTGCGCGTCACAGCCAGCAACCTACCACTCATGTCGAGGGACCGACTGAACAGATTCCAGTCAGGGAAGCACCCCCGGTAGCAGTTGTAGAACCACCTCCTTCTGTGGAGCCTTAAACTTTTGCAAATATTGAGCCTAGAAGAATTAGGGATCATAGGCCTGAAGAGGATTTTGTAGGGGATGAGCATGAGGAGTCAATGTTAGTAAGAGCTAGACCTCCTAAAGAGGATGCCGCCTTGAGAAAGATAGAAGAGAAAGTTAAGGCGATAGCCCATTTATTGTCTGCCGAGAAAGGGATAAGCCTAGATGATAGGGATTTGGATGATGAGGAGATGCTTCCTTAGAGATTTAAGATGCCCGAGCTGCCCAAGTTTGATGGCACCTCAGATTCGTCTACTCATATCAAACAATACACACTCATGATGATAGGGACTATGCTTACCAAGAGACAGAAAGTCGAATACTTCTGCCTCAGCTTGATGGGGCCTGCTGTGGACTGGTACCACTGTTTGGATAGGAGAACAAGAGAAGATTAGGACCTATTGACCGAAGAGTTCCTCAAACAGTATGATTGTAACACCCAAATGGAGGTTACTTTAAAGGATTTGGAGTTACTTCAACAAGGATCTAATGAGTCATTCCACGAGTATCTTACTCGATGGAGGAATTGGGTGATGGAAATGAAAAGGAAACTGGATACTCCAGATCAGATTTGGTTGTTCATCCGGAATGCTAGTCCATATCTCAAGGAGGGACTAAAGATGAAGGGGCTCAAAGATTGGGGGTCTCTAAAGGACATAGATATTGAAGCAGAGGGTGAGTACCTAGCAAAGAAAGCAAGCCAAGGTAACTTTGCTGGAAAAAATTTCAGGAACCAGTCATGGTACAGATTAGGCAGTGCTGGGGGTAGTAATGATGGGAATGATAAGACAGCTGAGGTTTTAGCTACCGAGGTTGGGCAAACTCAGAGGTAATATTCTAATTTAGGCCGCTCTCTGTCCTGGGTTTTAGAAAAATTGACAAAGGAGGGGAAACTTAGACCACTATTGCCCAAGCCAGCTATGGATCAAGGATGGCCAGGGCACAGAGATGATCTGTACTATGCCTACTATCAACATACTGGGCACTTGACAAATTATTGACGGACCTTGAGAAATAAAATCCAAGATCTTATTGATTCCAAGGAGATCACTGACCCTGAGAAGAGGGAGAAGAAGAAGAAGGTGGGCTATAATGCAGTCCCCCCACCATGAATACAATCGTAGAAGGTTATGATTTTTTAGATGCTTTATTCTTTTATTCTAAGAACTTCTTATGACAATCTTTGCAATTTCAATAAGATGAACGATTTTGCTTATTTGCATGAAAGTTTCTAATGATTTCATTTCACATGATCATGATACATTCATTTTTGACATTAATTCAATTAATACGACTGTATTTAATCTCGGAACTTTGGAAAATCTAAAGAAAATCTTGATGGCATCTGGTATAACTCCTGAAGAGAGAGAAATTCAGAGAGATAAAAGAAAAATAAAGAAGAAAAATAAAAGAGAAAATAAATAGATGAAAAAAAAACTAGTTGTAATTAGGGGAGTGGAGGAAAACTCACTAAGAGCCCTAGATAGGACAGAACTTAGAAAATGATTTAGGCAGCCCTTCTTTGTATAGCTCTCTAAATGACTATTTTCTACCTTTATTTTGCAATCGCTTGCCAGCCCATTGAGCCTTTATGCTGGCATGCTAAATGCGTACCGATTTTGTTGTTACACATGTTGAAACTACCCTTCGCCTAAAATAATTTTTATCTCCCCTTAGAAGAATGGCTGCTCTAATAAGGACGGATGTACTTCATTGATAATCTGTTGGGCTATCAAATCTCACCCAGATAAGGATGAGTTTACACATAGGGAAGAGGGTTTAGTTATTCACAAGCTCTGCATGGTCAGAGACATAAAAAAAAAGAAGAAAAAAAATAAAAAAAAGAGAAAAAAAAAAAAGGAAAAAAGAAAAAAAAAAGAAGTAGAGCTCAAGATAGTAACCACTTGACGGGTTTCAACGGTTATCTTTTGAATTGTTATTCTGATCTTAATGAGCTAAAATGTTATCAAGCCCAAATTCAAGAATACCTTTGTATATGCAACTGAGCTGAGAATAGTTCACCCATCAGTCGAGTAAATATTGCAGCCTTTTTTCTCTAGCGACCTGATCCTTCTTTGACAGCCATCTACCTAAGCCTAACGATGCAACTAAAGTAAGACCTCTTGATTCTTGGTTCAGTCTTATCCAATTAGCGGAGATGACCTTCTAATAAGATTTGGCACGTAGAAAGAGGCATATGGTATTTCTTGAACTTCAAGCGGGGAGCCATGAGTGCATTCATGCATTTGAGTTAAGTCTCGTCCCCAACGTTGCATCTATAATCCGCGTTCAAAGAAAAAAAAAGAAAAAAAAAATAATAAGAGCTGAGAGAAAATTTTCAATCATGAAAACTCAAGAGGGCTGATTGATAACAGGAGTTTGATGCTACCAGGATCTACCCCGAGATTAGATGAGATTTTGTATTTTTGAGATTAATGCCAAATAATGATCATGTGTCATGAAATTAAACTAAAACGTATGCATTTATGTAATAGTCATGTCCCATTTTGCATGCTTAAAGTTGTCTAGTTCCGATGTAAAACTAGCACATTGTTGCTGCCTACCCTCTGCTGCTCTCACTACTCAGATGCTCCGACCAATTTGTCAACTCTAAAGCCAAAACCTACAGCACCTTCATAAGGACAATCAAGCCCATGCAACAGCGATCTGGGATGTAAACGCATGTAGGTCACTCTTAAGGGATCTCTAGTAACATCTTCGTACCCAATTGCAATTCATAAAAAAAAAGAAGAAAAGCCGCTAGAGTGGGTTGGGTCCATTCCAGGAAAAAATTAGGCACAGCGTTATGTGAAAATCCGAAAAGGATGCATTTTTCACAAAGAAAAGCTGGTGTGAAAATCCATAAAGGACGCACTACCTTTAAAATAATGACTTCTGATACCTAGAGTGATAAAGTGGCATTACTTCAGATAATCTCTTTTCGGGCAGATAATACATGATTCAGGACACAAGTTAAAGTCTCGGGGGCAAAAAGTCTCATTTGACCGGGGGCAAAGAGGCGCACGAATGGGTTCTCTTTAAAGGAAAATCATGGGTCAGAATTCTTAAGCCAAGATGACACTCCTCTAGGTCTCTAGGAAGTATCAAACAATGCGAGTAGCCATGCTATACCCTCAGCGGACCCCCAGCCACTCAAAGCTCAGTCTATTCATTTTTGCATGCATGTCATGTCAGACAGTTCTTTTGCAAATATTTGCATAAAACTTTTCACCTGCACACACGATTTTTTGTGCATATCCCTGTGCATATAATTTTATAGGAAAAGACCAGATGAAGACTACACGCAGGAAAACGAGTTGAGGGTGGATTCTACAAAACATGAGCACTCACCCGTACTTGACAATCCAACCGAGAGAATGTCTATACGGGTGCAAATCCCTGAGTCCTCTTAAGAGGCAAATCCCTAAGTCCTCCCAAGAGGCAAACCCTTCAAAGTCCTCCAAAGAGGCAAACCTTTAGAGACCTTTTAAGAGGCAAATCAACCAAAGACCTCTCAGGGGGCAATCAACCTAGGGGCTCTCAGAGGGCACCACTTCAAATCTGGAATAGGTTAATTACCGACCTGGCTAAGGCTAGACACCGCACAAGTTAGATGCCGCAACGAGGAAGGTTAGACACCACACCAACTGGTTAGATACTAACCTGGCTAAGGCTAAATACCGCACAGGTTAGATGCCGCAACGAGGAAGGTTAGACACCACACCAATAGGTTAGATACCATCCCGGCTAAGGCTAGACACCGCACAGGTTAGATGCCATAACGAGGAAGGTTAGACACTACATAGGTCAAACCACAACGATTGGGGCTATACACCGCATAGGTTAGATGCCACAATGAGGAGGGTTAGACACCACACTAACGGGTCAGATACCGAAACGTCTGAGGCTAGACACTACACAGGTTAGATGCTGAAACGACAGAGGTTAGACACCGAATAAAAAGCTAGACACCGCACAGGTTAGATGCCAAAACGATAAGGGGTAACACATCGACAAATAGACGATAACCACACCGGACAACTCCATTCAGACTAGGAAGACAGCTGCCTCAGGTACGCGTCTCTTCTTTCTTTCTTTGAGTTTTGGCTCACCTAGGCACCTAGGCACTACGTTCCCCAAAACTGGGGGCAACTGTAGACACCGGATTCTAAGGTAGCCCAGACTGAAGTTACCCAATGATGAAAATGATATCTGTTCATAGGCAAAAAGAAAAATAGAAGCGATGATTTCCTTAAAAAATGCCCTTCGTTTAAAAAAAAAGATTTTTTTTTTTATTTTATTTTTTTTCTTTCGGTGGCTTGTGGTGTGAGGCCCATCTCATAATTGTGAGATGTAGCCTCACATTTGTGAGGCCCATCTCACAAGTGTGAGATGCGGCCTCACACTTGTGCGGCCTCCTTACCTCACGAGCGTCGGCCTGTGGACTCACCTGTAGGAGGACCACATGGCATGCATCGTTTATCTCCTCTAGCGCACCCTTTTCCTGATTTTCTCTTGAAATGCTGGCTGCATGTCAAGTTCTTAAAAAGGAAAGAATCTAATTTTGAGGGGGTAATGAAGGGTTTTAAAAAGAATATACCTGGGAAACCCTAATTCTTCAGGGAATGTAAAAGGAAAAATTAGAACTGAGGATTGGGAGGTTTTTTGGGGAACGGCAAAAAAACCCAGAAAGGGAGAGAGACAAAAGCAAGTTCTTGAGAGCAAAAAAAAATGATTTTCTTTTCAAAGTATTCTGAAATTGTTCTTGAATCCTGGAAATTAATTCCTAACGTTTGAGATTCAATTGTTTCTCATCTGTTTTTTTCTTCAAGGAAACTTTCATCTAGAACTTTTCTTGATCTTATTTTTAATCTTCTTTTCAAGAAAATCGACGAGGAAATAGCACTTCTTCATTTGCAATCAAAAGTTATATCTGAGGGTAAATACTGGGTCAAACTATTTCTTTCTCTTATTTTTCTTTCTATTTCTTATTTTGCTTTACTAGTTAGTTCTCTTCGTTGTACATACTGTATATACTTCTTATTTGACTTTGTTAATCTGTATACTGTATGTTTCTTGTTGTTTGTTATCTTTGACATAAACTCAAGTTTGTTTATTATGATTAACCGGCATGTTTGTTATTTTATTATAAATGTATTTGATCGTATATTATTATGCTTATTAGTTTGTTGGGGTTTGTTTGCTTGTTCTTCTGGTGACTTAACTCGTGACTTTTTGTCCGAGTCATGCCCTTGAGTTTGAGTCGTGCTTTTGATTTTTAGCCCGAGTCGTGCCCTTGAGTCCGAGTCATGCTTTTGATTTTCTGTTCGAGTCGCACTCCTTGTCCGAGTCGCGCTCCTTGTCTGAGTCGCGCTTTGGTGTCCGAGTCGTGCTCCTCTTGATTATCCGTCCGACTCGCGCACATTTGCACGAGTCGTGCACTTCTTCATGAGCCGCTCACTTCTTCACGACTCACGCACACCATTACAACACCCCTTCACGACTCATGCATCCTTGCACGAGTCGTGCACTACTTCACGACTCGTGCATCCTTGCACGAGTCGTGCACTCCTATCCCACCTCTTCACGAGTTGTTCATTTCCCAACGAATCATGCATCCTTTCTTCCCTTTTTTTTTACCTAAACACCCAAACACTTAAACAGACAAAGACACTTGAGAAATAAATAAAGTACCATACACTCAGTCATCTTGCTGTCATTTGTTTTTTGACTTATTGCCAGTTTATTTGTTATGATTTGTTATTAACATATTTGTTATTGTTTATCATTAATTCTTTTGTTGTTTGTTACAATTAATAGGAGATTGATTAATTTAACCAGTTTATTTGCATGAAATATAGGTTTGCAAGGTATTTTATCTCAATTCATCCTCCCGTTGCAATTATTAATGTTGTCCTTGTTTATTGTATTCGTTCAATGGCTTACTTCTTTTATAATGCAATTTGTTGTTTAATTTATTTAATCGATGGTTTAATTTGCTTGTTCATACGTTATTCATTTGATTTAATTTACTAACATTTTGTTTCATTCTTTTTATTGCCTCAAAATTTATTTGTTTCTGCGAGTCATATTTGTGCACGAGCCGGAGGATCGGGAAATCAAAGACCTTCAAATCTTGGGTTTGCATTTTTAATTGTCATATTTTCTTTATTGTATAATTTTTATGTTGTATGTAAAAATGTATTTTAAATTCGTCCGTATTATATAAAATCTTTTTTTTTACAATAATTAATAAATCAAGATTTTTCCTAATAAAATGGACCAATGTCCCATTTTAACCAATAAAATCTAATTTTCAAATAGAGAATTAATTTTTATAAAATGGGATCACTCATCCCGATTTTTAATAAATGCCCAAAAATAGTTCTCCAGTTCTTTAAGTTAATAAAAAGGAACCAATGTTCCTAAGATTCAATAAATCTTCCGATTTATGTATGATGCATTTTAATTATTTTTTATGTATTTATTTATTCATTTTGGGCCCTTATAATTAATTTTGGGATAAATTTTATTCTTTTATGCCTTCTTATTTTTGGGGATTGTTCTGTCCCATATTTTTCGTTTGTAACTTATTTACTGCTTTCTTTATCGCTTTATATACTACTTTCTTTATCGCTTTCCAATATGATTGAAATGCGCTTTAAATTTTGTTACATGATCGCGTGAGATGAGAGATGGAATTTTGATTTCTTAAAAACTCATTTATAAATTTAACTTAAGGCATTAATAAGAGTGAAGTTCCGAACACCTTCTCTGGTTTAAGACCCCCGAGGTTAGATGACATTTCTTAATTTCTTATAAATTGGGTGGCGACTCCAAAATACCTCAAAGGTGCCTAAAAGGTGTCGTGAGGCTAGATGATCATTCCAATGTTCTATTGGAAGGAGGTTTCCAAAATGTCTCATAATGCCCAAGATCAAAAGACGCGAACCAATCGCTCGAGCCCTAAAAGCGGGTCTCGTCACGAGGGCTTTTACTAGGTTCGGTGCGCGTCACAATTAGTTTGGTTTTTTTCCATTCCGAGAGATGAAGAAAATAAAGGGAAATTGGACTTCATTTCCCAGGACGGCTGCTTCTTGAGAGAAAAAATGGGGCATCTTTGTCACACCCCCTACCCATACGTAAGCGATCCCATCCGATAAGGAGTGAGATGCCGTATGAGTCAAGGTGCCACCACACAGATACACACAGATACAATACAAATCATACATTTATAAATACGAGGTAATTAAAAACTTTGAGAAACAACAAGAGCCACAACTGATCATACATTAATATAACAAAAATCATTACAATAATGTTTTGATTAAACTGGCTGAAACAAAAGATAATTACATATCCAGAATATACAATTGTGGAAGCTACTACAAAAACTGATACATGAGAGTTCTGTATAAAAAAATCATCAACGATTACAAAAGCTAAGCCCTACACTAAACCTTCCTGTGTTGGCTTAATTGGCGGCGACTCTCCTAGAAAACACCTTCTGCACCTGCACGGGTAAAAACACCGTGCTAAGCGATAAATGCTTAGTGGGGAAACACACAAGTAGTATGGATGGCCATTCACAATAGTCGTCGAGGCATAACACATTCACAATGGTAAATACAGATAATCATAGCAAGTAAATATACATTCTTGCATAAAAAGCCATACTTTTGGTAGCATATGCTCACACCCATATTCATATTCATAATTATAATAACTGATCATTCATCTCATTATCATACTCATTCGAACATTACATTCGTATGATCACATCAGAGCAAAATAAAGTAAACAGAACACCTGCTAACTCACAATAGTGGATAACGAGTATACGGACAGTACCTTACGGGTACGAATCGAATACTGATAGTACCTTATGGGTACGAATTGAAAACCATTTCATTTTATCAATTACTAAACATTTTACTAAGGGGACCTTAAACAAGATCCAAATACTGAGGGGTTCGCGAGGAACCAAACGGGGACCTGATCGGGGTCCAAACGGAACTGAGACTGCAGCTAAAAGACTCTATTAGGTATGCCTAACTATCCACTAGACTGACTCTCGCAGGTCATGCGTAATATAATTCAGGTACCAAATCGTAGCATATCACTTACCATGAAAGATTCATCATATTGCACATATAAGTAAACATCTTATATCACATACAGGGGGCAAAACTCATGAAGAAACCATTTGAAATTCACTTTAGAAGAGAAGGCAAAATCAGAAAAACAGGGTAGGAAAAAGGCACTGTCGCGCTCGCGACATAGGTGGGCTTGCCCCGAGGTGTGACCACGACACCCGTAGTGATCTGGCGAGGGAGCAAGGACACCTCGCTATCGTGCTCTCAACAAACGTCATGCTCGCGACAGTGAGCCGCCAGCCCGGAACAGATCGCCCAATAGATCAGCAACCGAGCTCTCTGTCGCGCTCGCGACAGAGGCTCCACTGCACGACTCGACGGAGAGCTCGAACGCGTGCGAGGGCTACTTTCACCGGGCTCTGTCACGACCTCACGACAATGTCACACTTGCGATAGAGTCATGAATTCCAGCCCTTACACGAGAAATCTGCAGAAAATCCAACTTCATAACACCCAAATCTCAAACCAAACATCAAAACATCAACTTATCTCATCTCTAGCCACCCACACATCATCAACAACATAAAATACAACATCTATACCAAGAATTCCAATTAAATCATGCCAATAACAACATTAATTTACACAAATTGAAATATCAGCACTATTCATCATCATCTCACTCAAGAACACAATTAAGTTCATTAAACCACATTCAAGCCTTTTTAACACATCTAAATCAAAACCCATAACATTTAAACTAAAATGCACATCAAAATCCCCATATTTTTCTAGAAATTTCATCAAAGGGGTAATATCCACAAAAATGCAAAAATCACAAAATTCCCAAACCTGAATCTCCTTAGCTCCTAGCTAATGAGCACCACTTTCCGATGCCTTCTCCTTGCCTTTAGGCTCACAAGGAGGCTCAACTAACAATAACCCAACAAAACACACAAAATACAAACCCTAGATTAACTCTAAACCCAGAAAATATGAAGAAGAAGAAGAAGAAGAAGAAGGAGAAGAAGAAGAACGCAATGGAAATGTAAAAAGCTCACCAAATACTTCTAAGAATTATCAAAATCCACTAAATCCAACCAACACGGAACTAGCCAAAGAAAGGAAGAAGAAGAGGGATTAGAAGGGAAAGCAAAAGAGAGAAGAGAAGGGGAGAACGGGAATGAAAAACAGATTTTATGTTCTTTTCCCCCTTCTCTTTCCTCAATTATCTAACCCCCCACTATTCCCTTTTCCACAAGGCACAACATGATTGGTGGGTTTTAATAACTCACACCCTAACAACATATATTGCACATACACAATGCAATCCCCACTTATAATACCCTACAAATGTGTGAGCACACACACACACAAGCACAACCCCACAAACACATCATACTATGATATGCTCAAACACACACAAACGCAACCCAACTAATTCACACCCTATCACAATATGAGCACCCACACTATAATAAACCCACAAAACATACAATGTACCCATAATACCCTTATGATATGCCAAAAATACACTCAATGCATACACACAAACATAGCTCAAACTTCTAGGGGCCAAATGGGGTGTGACAATCTTCCTTAGAGAAAAAGGAGGCAGACGAGAGCAAAAAAAAAAGATCTTCAAATATCCTAGGAATTTAATTCTTCTTCTTTCCAAAAGGGTTTTGTTCTTGGATTGATCGGAGCAAAGAAATTAATGTCTTTAGCTTGGTCACTCCATCGATCTCTCCGTGTGCTCGCGGGAATGCCCAAGCAAAGAAAATAAGTGTTGGAATAAAAAAAACAAATACAAATAAAATTAATGTTAGTGATATAATCAAGAAAAATTAATTAAATACATGAGATAATCAATAATAAATTAAAATAAAATAAAATAAGATAACATTAAAAAATGAAAAATGAATTAAAATATTAATAAATTAGAATAAATCAAAAAATGCATTATGAATGACATATAAGTTAAATGACATGATTGAAACAAATAAATCAACATATTAATTAATTAACATATTAATATAAAAAACATAAAAAATAATAATGAGAACAATAATGAAAAATAATAACAATGGTAATAATAATAATAAATAATAATAATCATGATAATAACAATTATAATAAAATAATAAAAATGATAATAATAATGATAACAATGATAATGGTAAAAAAGGATAACAAAATAATAATAATAAAAATAAACATAAAAATAATAAATAATGATAATAATAAACACAATAATAATAAATAATAATAATAAACCAAATACATAAACGATTGAATAAATAAATAAATGAAAACAATAAAAACTTACATGTTAATCAATTAATTGTGAACAAAAAATAAAAATAATACAATAAAAAAACAAATAAAACTATGAGATCGGATCCAGAATATTTATCTTCAGAATTCGGATTCGATGGAGGAAAAAATGATGATTGATTTCTTTATTTTGATCCACAAATTAGAAATAAAAATAAAAAAAGTTGAAATTTTATTCCCAGGAAGAACTTTGCTAAAAAATGGAAGAAATTAAAAACTTTCAAGAACAAAGAATTATTCTCTTTGTCTCAAGAACAAAAAAAATGGAAAAAAAATAAAAAAGGTCTAAATCTATTCTCTTTAGAAAAATAATAGTAAAAAATCTTGTGTTTTAGAAAATCAAATGAAAAATTGGACTTCAAAAACAAAGAATTATTTTTTTGTCCCCAAAATCAATTTTTCATAAAAAAACATTCAATGTAAAATCCTTGAAAAAGCTTAATTGAAAAATTAAAATAAAAGAAAGTGAGAAAATTAGATTTTAAGAACAAACAATTATGTTATTTGTTTCAAAATCAATTTTCTATCAATAAAATTCCATCTAAAAATACTTAGAAGAAATTTTATTGCAGCCAAATGAAGAAGAAGAAGTATTAAAGGAGAAGAGCATTTTTTTGAAGAAGAAAATTAAAAACTGAATTTTTTTTGGTTGCCTCCCCCCTTTTTTTCTTTTCATCTTTTTCTATTTTATATGATAAAATATGGAAAACCTAGTTAATTTAGGAACCCTTAATTAATTCAAATATTATTTATTTATATTTTAAAAATGAAAAAAATCATGAAAATCCACAAAAAATGGGATAGAAAAACAATTTTGGGGCAAAAATCCCGAAAAAAGGCCAAAAACTTGATTTTCGGTGGTTTTTGGCGGATTCGGCGATCGACGGGCATCTGTAGGCGCGCGGAGCATCCACTGGGCGAGCGCCAGGAGCACTGGCGCTGCGTGCTGCCACAGCTTGCCGTTGACGTCCGATTTTTTTTATTATTTTTTTTAAGATAAATTTGACTAAAATACTAAAATTTCAAATATCCCTTTTTATTTTTATTTTTAAAATTATGTTTATTTTTTTGGTCCTAAAAAGCAATATTGACAAGGAAATCATCACTTCTAACATTTTTTTGCCCGTGAATAGGCGTCTCATCATCACTGGGTAACTCTTATCTGGACCGTTTCAGGACTCGGTGTCTACTGTTACCCCCAACTTTGGGGAAACTAGTACACTATTGTCTAGATGAGCCAAAATTCAGAGAAGAAAGGAAAGAAATGCGTACCTGTAGCAATCCTTACCTTTGTTGTGTTGAAAATTTGTGGCTTGTCTCCGCTGAGCTGTAGTGTTATCCAATTGTGGCTCGTTCTCAATCATTCTGCTGACCACCTCATGGTCTGCACGGCACGTGATTGCTACCGTCAAGGTGCAATGTTATCCAACTGTGGCTCGTTCGCAATCATTCTGTTGACCACCTCTGGGCCTTCATGGCACGTGATTACTGCCATTACGCTGCAGTGTTATCCAACCGTGGCTCCTTTGCAATCATTCTGCTGACCATCTTCGGGCCTGCACGGCATGTGATTGCTGCCGTCGAGCTGTAGTGTTTTCCAATTATGGCTCATTCGCAATCATTCTACTGACCACCGCCAGGCCTGCACGGCATGTGATTGCTGCCATCGAGTTGTAGTGTTATTTAACTGTGGCTCGTTCGCAATCATTTTGCTGACCATCTCCGGGCCTGCACAGCATGTGATTGCTACTGTCGAGCTATAGTATTATCCAACTGTGGGTCATTTGCAATCATTTTGCTGAGGACCTCCGGGCCTGCATGGCATGTGATTACTGCCGTCAAGCTATAGTAGTATCCAACTATGGGTCATTCGCAATCATTCTGCTGAGCACCTCCGGGCCTGTAAGGCATGTGATTACTGCCGTCGAGTTGTAGTGTTATCCAATTGTGGCTCGTTCGCAATCATTTTTTTGACCACCTTCGGGCCTTCACGGCACGTGATTGCTACCATCGAGCTGTAGTGTTATCCAACCGTGGCTCGATCGCAATCATTCTGTTAACCACCTCTGGGCCTGTATGGCAAGTGATTGCTGCCATCGAGCTGTAGTGTTATCCAACCTTAGCTCATTCGCAATCATTCTACTGACCAACTCCGGGCCTGCACGGCACGTGATTGCTGCCGTCGAGCTGTAGTGTTATCCAACTATGGCTCGTTCGTCATCATCTTTATTGGCTCTTATCCTGGACCTCTTTTCCTATAAAAAAGGGGAAAACAAATGTGCAGGGTATATAAAAGAGATGCGTACCTATGGCAGTATATACCTGTTGGGATCGATGTCAGATGGGTGCCCCTTGAAGGACGGTTGGTTGTTCCCTAGAGAAGGATTTTTGGAATATGAACATCTTCCCCTTGATTGCATCGAGTCATTTTCTAGACTTCCAAAGTGCGGATCTTGCAAAGTTCATATATCATTGTAACACCCCAAAACCACCCCAGTAGTTTGAGCCTGTCCGTGTCTGTATGTGTGTATTTGTATGTGTTGCATGTATGTGTTAAATTGGATTATTCATTTAATTTATGTGTATTAGTTTGAGAAGAGGAATTAGGCTAGTGTATAGGTGGGTGTATAGAAGTAAGGTATGAGCAAGAGATAGCTTAGTGTGCATAGTAATGTATGGGAGTAGGGTGTATTATGGGACATTTGTCTTATGGGGAGAGTGACATGTGGCATAGTGGATGGGTTAGCATTTAATGGGTTGGTGAGAGAGAGAGAAGGCAGCCATTCCCTCTTGTTTCCCGTTCTTCCTCTCTTCCTCACGCCACTCTCTTCTCTTCCTTTTTCTTCTTCTTCGTTCTCCCTTTTCTTTGCACAATCTTGCTCCCTCTTCTTTATTTGAGTAATTAGAGTTGGTTGGATAGTGATTTTGAAGCTCAAAGGTGAGTAGGGGTTATGGATGTCTTGATTTCTTCTTCTTCCTCTTCTCTAGGTTTAGGTTATATATATGTTTATATGTGGATTGCTTTAGAATTGATCTTGGCTATTGTGGGTTTGTGGTTCAGAGGAGGCTCCTAGACCGGAAAAAGGGAAAGAAATCGCTAGCGGGAGCAGAGCTCACGAATAGGTGTAACACCCCCTTCCCATACGCTGGCGATCCCATCCGACAAGGAGTGAGATGCCGTATGAGTCAAGGTGCCACCAAGCAAGAACAAGACAAAACATACCTTCTTACATATCATACATACATAAATACAGAATAGTTAAAACTTTAAGAAAAGAAAGCACAGGTTGATCATGCATTACTATAGTAAACTATTACAATAATGATCTGATCAACTAGTTGATACAAATATTTACATATACAAAATATAATTACAATAGCGGAAGCTGATACATGAGAGTTCTATACAAAAAGAACTAACAGCTAATACAAAAAGAATCATCCCTATTACAAAATTAAGCCCTACACTAAACCCTTCTGTGTTGGCTTGATGACAGCGACTCTCTTAAGGCAAAACTCCTTCCGCACCTGCACGGGTAAAAACACCGTGCTAAGCGATAAACGCTTAGTGGGGAAACACACATAAACAATGGACGGCCATTCACAATGGTCGTCAAGGCATATCACATTCACAATGGCAATAAGCAAAGGCTATAACATAAACCATATCAACAGGCTCACATTTTTAAAGCCATATAATCAAATATCTCAATTTCATAATGATTCCAGAATAATCCAACATGTATATCATCATAAATTCATTCAGACATCACATTTTATATCCAAATCAGAACAGAACAATTCAATTAAACATTTAAAGAACACCTGCTGACTCTAGGTAGTGGATAACGAGTGTACAGACAGTACTTTGCGGGTACGAGCCGATTACAGACAGTACCTTACGGGTACGAATCGATTACCGTTATACTTTTAACTTTCACAGATTATTTTCAAAGGGGACCTTAAACAAGATCCTTATACAGAAAGGGTTCGCGAGGAACCAAACGGGGACCTGATCGGGGTCCGAACAGAACTGAGGCTGCAGCTAAAAGACTCTATTAGGCATGCCTAACTATCCACTTACTTGACTCTAGCAGGTTAAGCGACATTCAAATCACATTACAGAATCTCGTGTACAAATTATTAGAAGAATCATTGTATTACGCATATCGAAGCATTTAAGAGTATGACATGCACACAGCAATAAAGTCCAATCAGAAGAAATACTAAATTCATTTCTGAGTTAAAAACCGGGAAATTTCAGAAATTGGACTGAACGGGGCGACGGACGAGGTTGGCTGGTCACGAGGCGTGACTGGCATCACAACTCGTGACTGACCTCCTCACAAGGCAGGTCACGAGTCGTGACTGAGGGTCACGCCTTGTGACTTGCTTCATTCCTCGCAGATCACGCGACGTGATCTCGCAGATCACGCGGCGCTCACGCAGGTCACGCGACGTGACTGGACGTCACGTCTCGTGACATGCTTCTCTCTTCAGCCGATCACGCGACATGCCTTCTATCAGGCCGGTCACGAGGCGTGACGGGGAGTCACGTCTCGTGACTGCCTTCCTCAAGGCCGGTCACTCGTTGTGACTTCTAGTCATGACTCGTGACCTGCCAGAGCAAAGCTAGTCACAACTCAAACTGTAACTCGATTTCCAGTTTTCCAGAATACAGAAATCAATCCCAAATTTGATTCAAAACCAACCAAACCTGTTCTTACCTTCTGGAAAACATCCTAAACAATATAAGCAACATATATACAACCCAATTTCAACATTTAATCAACCAAATCAAGAATATATGCAATCAAGTTCATCAAGAACATAAACCCTAGAATTTTACAGTAAACTCAAAATCATACAAATCACAAGCAAATATTCCCAAACCTGAAATCTAAGCTTCTATCACTTAGCTCCACTAGGTCCAGCAACCTCTTTACCCTTTGGATTACGAGGAGCTTCAGCTAGAACACAAACACAGCAATGCAAACCCTAAGTTAAACCTAAACTCAAGGAAGAAGAAGAAGAAGATTTACAGCA
The DNA here is from genome assembly GCA_947683425.1 of Excoecaria cochinchinensis. Classification (NCBI taxonomy): domain Eukaryota; kingdom Viridiplantae; phylum Streptophyta; class Magnoliopsida; order Malpighiales; family Euphorbiaceae; genus Excoecaria; species Excoecaria cochinchinensis. The sequence goes on from CANTUQ010000092.1 coordinate 16,359,553, forward strand.
AAACAAAGACAAAGATACATACTAACCAAATTAGAAGATGCAAGGAGAGATTAACTCCACCACTTCAAGCTTGAATCCAAACCACAATTCTTAGAGTAAAGAAAATGAAGAAGAAGAAGGTGAGTGAAGAAGAAAACGTAAATCTGACTATTTCCTTTCTTTCATTCCCTTTTCTTTTTCTTTTCTTTGCCCTAAGCATGTGTCCAATTCCTATTGGTGAAGCTAACCACTCACACCAAACTAAAATACACTACACACACTCTACACACTCCTAAGTAAAACACCCTACAATGGTATAAGCAAGTGCACACAAATGTAACTCAATTAATTCACACCTTAATGCCATGTATGCACCCACGTACTAACAAAACCCCAAAAACATACATTTTACTAAAATACCCTTATGAAATGCCGAACACATGCGAATGCTTACACATACAGACAGGCTCATTCTACTAGGGGGCAAACGGGGTGTGACAATAGGAGCTAAGGAAAGAAGGTTTGGGAACGTTTGTCTTTTTATGTATATTTGTGATTTGAGTTTGATAATTGTGGTTTTGCTTTGATTGGGGTTATGAGTTGTGTTATTATAGCTTAAATTAAATTAAGCATGATATTTGAGGTTAGAGGATGTGTATTGTTGAAGAATTTGCAAGAAATCACATGGATAGTTGCAATTAGTGTTAAAATTGCTGTTTTGGGATTTCTTGAAATTGAGCATGTGTTTGGCTTGATTTAATTGAAATAAATAGTGATAAAGTTGGGTTTTTAGTTATGTTATGAGTTGTGGATGCTTGTGTTACTTAATTTGGAGGTTTAGAATCAATTTTGGAAGTGTGGATGTGAATTGTGTGAGAATTCTGCAGATTTTGGGCGTAAGAGCTGAAAAACCCGTGTCTGTCGCGATCGCGACACTGTCGTGAGTGCGACAGAGTGCGGAGGTTTTAGCCCTCGCGCTGGCGCGAGAGATGTCGCGCCAAGGAACTCGAAGGAGCTCTCTGTCGCGAGCGCGACAGAGTGCTCGAGCTTCGAACATGTGCAAGGCTCTCTTCTGTCGCGAGCGCGACAACCCTTGTGAGCGCGATAGAGAGCAGCACCTTCGTCCTCTTGCGAGCACGAGGTCACTCGCGATCGCGAGACGAGGCGGGGAGGGGTATTTTGGCTTCCGTCGCGAGCGCGACAGACGTGACTTCCAAATTTGATTTCTTCTCCTTTTTGCTTAATGACTTGATTTCTTTTTGGCATGCATTCTTTCATTAAAGCCTTGAATCCCTATTTAAATGAATAGCATGTATGTTAATTTGACAAGATTTTGTATAACCTGCTAATGTCGGAAAGTGGATAGTTAGGCATGCCTAATAGAGTTATGTGTTGCTGCAGCTATGTGTACGATTTTGGACCCTGATCAGGTCCCCGATCGGATCCTCGCGATCCTTCTGTTTGAATCTTTCTTAAGATTCTATGTGAAAACAAAATAAAAAGAATGATTTGATACCTTCGGGTATCTATGTGTCCATAATATGATATTGATACTCTCAAGTATCTATGTGTACTCGTTATCCACTCTTTATGATTAAGCAGGTGTTTGTGTGTCTTTGTACAAGAACATTGGATGATAATATAAATAATTGAATTAATTATGTATGATTCTATATTTATAATTGTATCATTATCATGTGCTTTCTGTTGTCGTCACTGTGAGTGGCGGTTATGCATTTGTGTTTTTCCCCACTAAGCGATTTCGCTTAGCACGGGTGTTTATCCGTGCAGGTGTGGAAGGTTTTGGTACGCATGTTCTGGGTGTGTCGCATCGGGAAGGCCAACGCAACTAGAGATCGGGAGTTTTATAGTATAGGCTTTCCTTTCTTTTGTATCAGATATAATGTTTTGTTAGCCCTTCGAAACAGTGTACTTTGGACTTTTGTTTATTGGTATTTTTGTTTTGTAAACTGATGTAAGATGTAAAGACCTCTTTTTGTATATTAATAAAAGTATTCATTTGGCTCTGTATCGCTCTTCTTTCTTTTAAAGTTTTACTTTAACTCTGATATGTTACTTTGTATGCGATGTTTTTCTTATTTGTACTAGTGGGATGTGACACTCCTACCTATCTGGATCCTTCTCCCTCTAATCCGAGGAGAAGTCTCCATGGTATAGGTTGGGGTGTGACAATCATCCTCTTAGAGATCCCTTACCGATTGTGACATACCAGATGTCGATCCCTCTATCATCTCCAACCGAAACCTCCTTGTTGAATAGACCTGTGTGCCTCTTAAGAGGGCTTTGTGCTCGCAGGAAGACTTTGAAAATATATGCTCACTGAGAGGCTTACATGCTCACTGAGAGACTTAGATGCTCACTGAGAGGCTTAGATGCTCACTGAGAGGCTTCGATGATCACTGAGAGACTTTGATGCTCACTGAGAGGATTTGATGCTCACTGAGAGACTTTGATTTCGAGCCTCCAGAGAGGAAAATAGGTTTGAGCCTCCTCAGAGAAAAATTATATTTGAGCCTCCAGAGAGGAAATTGGATTCAAGCCTCCTTAGAGGAAATTAGATTCAATCCTCCTCAGAGGAAAATTAGATTGGAGGTTTTGCTGCTTGCCTGCAGGAGGATAGATTTTAATGTCTTTGGTGTCTTTTAAAATGATTTTTTTTTTATATTTTTTGTAAATTTTTGGGATTTTCACATTTTGGATGTATTTGAATTTTTACAGTATGTTGGATTTTCAAGGCCTTGAAAATATCTTCTTTTTTTTTTGTTTTTCGTTTCGTTTTATTTTATTAAGAATTTGTGTTCTTTGTACATTTGAATTTTGATTTTTGCACACTTATTGTGTGATGTGTGTGAGCGTACATCTTATGATAGAGAAACTTACCTGATTGCCCCCGGCATGGTGTGCATGAATAGGCTTGTTCTTCTAGGTGTTCCCCCTCTATACAGACGCACCTAATTTTATGCCGAATATAGTGTCCGATAATGTTGAGCTGAACCCATCTCTTGGATCATCTTTGCGCATGAGGTCTATTTAGACCTTTTCCCTTGAGTCATGTACACAGCAATGTATACAAAATATTGTGTGTGCGTATGGAATCATGTGTGTGAAATATACATACAAAACTATATACAGGAAATACATGCAAAAGATTAACGTACAAAAATTATGTGTACGCAACTATACGTGTGAAGGATTGAATGCACGTGATATGCTTATGATATGCATGCTAAACATGTGCAAAGAATTATGCGTTACATGTATGCAAAAATTATGCACACGGAATATACGTGAAGAATTGCATATGCAAAATATATACAAAGTTCATGCATGTGTGAATGCATGTTGGGCATTATGAAAGGCTATGGATGTGTAAAGTTATGCTGGGAGATATGCAAAAGATTGTACATACGAGATGCACGTGAGATGCAAAAATGGATAGACTACATCCTAGGTGGTTAAGGGATTCGTTGAGGGTACTGCTCATATTGTCTGATACCCCCAATGATCTAGAAGAGTATCACCTTGGCTTAGGAATTTTGACCCATAATCCTTTTAGAGAAAACTGTCTCGTGTATATCTTTGCCCCCCGGCCAACGAGCATACACCTTTCGCCATGAGTTGTACAGATCTTGCCCCCAGGACTCTGACTCAACTTCTGCATTATGCACTATCTGCCTGAAGGGTGGTCATTCGAGGTAATGCTGCGTTATCGCCCCGGACATCGAAAGTCATTGTTTTAAAGGTAGCGCGTCCCTTGTGGATTTTCACACTAGCATTTCTTTGTGGGAAATGCGTCCCTTTGGGGATTTTCACATAACACTGTTCCTAATTTTTGCGTAGAATGAATCCAACCCATTCCAGCGGCTTTTATTCATTTTATTTTTTATAGGACAGACCGCCTGTTTTCAGGTTTTCACACTGCCCTTTGCCCTAATTTTTGCTCAACGAGCCAATTACGGTTTTCATCTCAACGGCCTTTTTTTTTGAAGGGTATGACTGCAAGAAAAGTTGAAGCTACTATCAGAGCTCCCTTCTAGAGTAATCAGCAGTTATTTATTGAGGAGCTTCCTTCCCAGACAACGATTGTATTCCTTTGCCTCTCCTAACAAATGTGTTGCTATATTGGGTAAGGTGGTGGATGAGGATCGGGTTCTTTAAGGTGTGTTCCGTTGTGTGGGCTTCATGAGGCTACCTTTTACATTATTGCTCGTTGTACTCAAAAGTTTGGGGAGTCAAGATGTAGTGAGGCATCCTCTATCTTTCCAAAGTGGACCTTTATCTTCGGCTTTTACCTCTAGATACCATAGTCTCTGGGCAAGCTGCTAGTGAAGACTATTATACCATATATCGGGGATTGCTCTTTTACTCCCACTAATGCATTCAAGAGGTAGGTGCTTAGTCCTGCAGTTGATAACAAGACCTATCAACTTAGGCATCTGGCTGGCGAGAGCAGTAGTAAAGCATAGTTATTTTGATTAGGTGCATTCAGTAATGAACGGCATTTCTCTTTTTATAAAGGAACTAGAAAATAATGAATACATGAGTTGAATTTATTTTGCAAAGATTGTATACATTTCGGTATGATTTCTCAATGCAAGATCATTATCTAACATAGATTCAAAATGAAAAATTCACATTTAATCTCAGAGTGGATCTCATAAGCATCAGACTCCTTTTCCCAATAAGCCCTCTCGAGTTTTCTTGATTGGACATTTTTTCTCAAGCATCTAATTTTTGTCCAGGAAGCCTTTTTTCGATTTTTACCCTGATGAGGCATCCATTTTTAGCAAGGCTGCATTTTTTCAATTTTTGACCCGCGGGGCTTCTATTCTCTTCTTTTAATTTTTGTCTTTAGCCATGAAACCTCTTGAGTCTATCGATATTGACCAGTTCTTTGAAGTCATTTCCATCTCTGTCTGTTGCTGCTCCCTTAGAAAACAACCTCTTAAGAACAAACAAACCTTCCTACATTGGCCTAAATCTACCTTGTATGTTCAGAACACCTTGTGTTATTTGCTTAAAGACTGAATCTCCCTCTTTTAGCGGTTGTCTTCTGACCTTCTTTTTAAATGATCAAAAAAGTCTTTTCTGGTAGATCTGGTTGTGACAATAGGCTTGCAATCTTTTCTTGTTAAGCATATGCAGCCGCTGCAATCGTTGCTGGCCCAATTATTTTCTGGAATCTGGGCTTCCATGACTCCCCTTAAAGACTTGAGTTGCACTTCAATTGGCAATACTGCTTCTATCCCATATACTAAAGGGATAAGGCATGGCTCCTGTAGAGGTTCCAATGATGGTTCTTTAGCCCCAAAGTGTAAAAGGAAACTTCTCTGCCCAATCCCTATAGTTCTAAATCATCTTGGATAGGATCTTCTTGATGTTATTGTTAGCCGCCTCAACCGCTCCATTAGCTTGAGGGCAATATAGATAGGATTGATGATGCTTGATGCCATACTTCTGAAGCCACTTCCTAGTTTCTGCTATAAACTGCATTTCGTTATTAGACACGATGTGGTGTGAAAGACCGTATCAAATTCTTCTCAATGAACTTGGCCATACCCACATATCAATTCTTTTCCTTTTTTTTTTTTTTTTTGGATTTATTTTATTATTTTTTTACAAGCTTTGTTCATATCTTGATACCTTTTCACTCTTCTCGACTATCGGGACGATGCTGATCAACCAAGTCAGGTGTTGAACTTCAATAAGAAATTTGGCCTTGATTTTGCTTATGGATCTCTTCTTTGGCCTTTTCTGCCCATTATGGCCTGAGTCTTCCTAGCTTTCGCTTAACTGATATGTGATCGAGGTATGTTGGAATGGTGTGCTCGGCGATTCCGCGATCAACTCCTAGCATGTCTTCATAGGTCCAGGCAAAGACTTTTTTATATTTTCTTAAATTTCTCTCAAGTTTTGATCTCTCTTCAGGAGTTATGTTAGATGCTATCAAGATTTCCTTTGGGTTTTCCAAAGTTTCGAGATTAAATGGAGTAGTATCAATTAAATCAATGTCAAATATGAATGAGTCATGCTCATGATTATGCATAGTGAAACTATAAGAAATATTACACAAGTAAGCAAAAATGTTGATCTTATTAATGCAACTAGAATTAAAAATGTCATTATTAAGTAGTTTAAAAATAAAAAGAACATCTAAGTAGCTAATATCTTCCTTTGCTGATGACACAAATTACTTGAAAATCTTCTAACACCTTAGGCTCCCCTTTCTCTAGATAGTGCCCCCAAGATTAGTGATGTCATGGCCTTATAATTGCTTTATATCTTTCTCTTCTTCCTTGGACCCAAAATTTGATTAGCGTCAACCCATTTCTGTATGCACTTTCTCAGAGCACGGTAGTAATTTGTTTTATGCCCAGTGTGTTGATGATACGCACAATACTAGTCCGTTCTATGTCCTGGCCTTCCTTGGCTCGTGGCTGGCCTTTGTGGTAGTGGTTACAATTTCCCTTCTTTGGTGAAATGATCAAGATACCAAGATAATGGTTTACTTGAGTTAGAATTGTAGTGCACATCTGTCTCAACGACCGATTCTTCAGCCCTCTCGTCACCATCATTCTCGTTATTGTTGCTAGAGCCCCCTTTAAGCTTTGCACCACCATAGCCATAGTCGGCGACAATTGCCTTCTTTGCTAAATGCTCTCCTTCTACTTCAATGGCTATATCTTTAAGAGATTCCCAATATTTAAATCCCTTCAACTTGAGTGCCTCCTTCAGATATGGGCTGGTATTTCTGATAAATAGCCTAATTTGATCTCCAGTATCAGGCTTTCGCTTTATTTCCATGACCTTATGTCTCCACTTAGTGAGGTACTCATGAAAAGACTCTTCTGGCTTTTGACATAGCAGTTCTAAATCTGTTAAGGTGACCTCCATTCTAGTATTATAGTCGTATTGTGCCAAAAATATGTCTGTCAGCAAGTCCCAATCTTCCTTAATTCTTCGGTCCAATCCAAAGTACCAGTCGACTGCGGACCCTATCAAACTTAGGCAGAAATATTCTACCTTTTACTTCTTGGTCAGGGTTATTCCCTTCATTACTAGGGAGTATTGCTTCACGTGAGCCATAAAATTTAGGAATGTTAAGCATTTTGAAGTTATGGGGAATTAGATCTTCACCATCCAGCTCCTTGTCTTCAGGACTTATGCCTCTTCCCACTGCCAGCAAGCGGGTCATAGCTTCAAACTTCTCATCCATCTTTCTCCACATAATCTCTTCAAGCTTAGGTGCCTTCCCCCTTATTATGGTTGGTTTTTTGTTTTCTTCCATTACAAAGTCATATTTAGGCCCATGAGCTCCGCTTCTTCTTTTCCCTGTAGGCGTCACAGCTGGTGGGTGTACTACTGTTGAGGGATTCTCCCTAATATCCTCTCGCTCATTTCATCCTACAGGGGGAACAACTGGGTTTTGCCTGGCAGGGGCTGCCATAACTGCTGGTAGATTGCCCATCATGGCTATCATCCAATTTTCAAACTCCTCCAGCCTCCTACCAACTTCTTCGACAATCATAGCCCGGGTTGCATCTGCCTCTCTTGGTGAATTGGCCATTTCCAAATATTTGAGTTTCTATTAACTGTATTTGGTCCTGATCCTGGCTAGTCAAACAAAAGTCCTCTAATTAGCTGACCGTCGGAACCCCAAAATAACTTAGGCACATGATCTATGATGGTTGAAATATAGAGGTATTAGGATGATGGATGTAATGCATGGAAAAAAAATTACATACAAGATAATATGTACATGTGAAAATTATATGCACAATAATAAAATGTACACACACAAAATGAAATATATATGCTTTTTTATTTTTTATTTTTATTCTTATTATTTTTTTTACGTGCATGAATGACACGCAATGCATGAGCATGTTGTGCAACATTCACAACCACATGCAAGTAAGTAGATCTTTCCAACCTTATCACTCCCACACACGAGGTCGTGCGGTCTCTGTCCTGGGTGGGCTTGGCCAATGGGCCAACGGGGAACCCAATGGACGTGTATGGTGCACGGTGAAAAACCGGTAGCATAACGTCTCTTATCTAATGTACATATGTATGGGTTTTGATCATTGTGTATTTAGGCAGTCCGAATAAATCGACAGGGGCCTATCAGGGTATGAAAGCCTTTGATTAGGTGACCAACCAATCTATCCGAGTTTGTCCAATACATAATGATCCACATAGCAAGCATAGTATTATAGTTCATACCACCTAGGGGAAGTATCTACCTTCATTACATGAGCTTTGGTCAGGGTGATGTTGCTTTAGGTCTACCCAAGCATGGTCCCTGCCGATGGATCTAGCTCATCACGAGCATAATGATCAATTGGGTCTCCATTTAATATACCATAATGGTATGAGGCTTGGGCTGGTGATTATCCTTAACACTTCCTTACATTGAGTGAACATAGGGTCGTGCTTCGGGAATGCATCGGGGTTAAAAGAGGGGCCAAACTAGCATAGATCTAAGGCTCTAATGATATGCAATGCAACATCGAAAAGGGATAAAATTTTAAATTAAAGCTCAATTATATATTTTAATTAAGGTACTTTTGAAGCGAAGTCTCATTATGTCCCTAGTGGAGTCACCACTGTGACGCGCGCCGAACCTCGGGGGCCTCTAAAGCTTGCTTTTAGGGCATTTAAGAGAGGTTCATGGAACTTGTACAAGATTACAAGGGCGTTTATTTTGGGCAACAAGGAGGTTTCTTAGAGTCGTTACCCAATAAAACATTGGAAAAGGTCGTCTAGCCTCACTGAGCCTAAGATGACGCATCTATGTCCATTTTAGGTAAACCAGAGATATTTTGGAGACCCCATTCCAATGGGACATTGAGATGGTCCTCTAACCTCATAGAGCCTAAGATAATGCAAATTGGGCCTATTTTGGGCAAAAAGAGATATTTTGGAGACCCCATCCCAATGAGATATTGTGATGGTCCTCTAACCTCATTAAGCCTAAGACCAAGAGATGGTTCGGGACTTCCTATTTATTCATACCTTGGTTAAATTATAATTAACTTTTGAATTTAATATTTCATTTCTTTTCTCATACAATTTAATGCATTAATTAAAGTGCAGATCATTCACGTAATAAAAGCGATAAACGAAAGCAAGACTAATATAAGGTAAATGAAAATGCAGTAAATTACAACAAAACTAGGGGCGAAATACAACCCCTATTGTAAATAGCATGAAAATCATACATAAAATGGGATAGTATTAAGGATGAGGACATTGGTCCTCACATGCATACTTACAGAAAACGTTTAGAGGTGACAATTTATTTAGGTGGAAGAAACTAGGACATTGGTCCCATTTTTATTAGAAAAACTCAAAATTGATTAATATAAACATTTTTGTGATTTTCTTTTAAACGTGTATAATATAAATAATTTTATTAAAAATTACATGGCAAAATAAATAAAAAAAAGCCAATTAAAAAAAATAATACAAATAATGAAATGAAATTTTAAATCAAATGAGCCTCCTAGATATCTCCATGTGCTCGTGGGAATGCCCAAGCAAAGAAAATAAGTGTTGGAATAAAAAAACAAGCACAAATAAAATTAATGTTAATCAAGAAAAATCAATTAAATACATGAGATAATCAATAATAAATTAAAATAAAATAAAATAAGATGACATCAAAAAATGACAAATGAATTAAAATATTAATAAATTAGAATAAATTAAAAAATGCATTATGAATGACAAATAAGTTAAATGACATGATTGAAAAAAATAAATAAACATATCAATTAATTAACATATTAATATACAAAAACATAAAAAATAATAATGAGAACAATAATGAAAAATAATAACAATGGTAATAATAATAATAATCATGATAATAACAATTATAATAAAATAATAAAAATGATAATAATAATGATAACAATGATAATGGTAAAAAACGATAACAAAATAATAATAATAATAATAATAATAATAATAATAATAATAATAATAATAATAATAATAATAATAATAATAATAATAATAATGAACATGTATGATAATGGTTTTGGAAATTATGAAATGGATTGAATGGTTTATGCATGACCTGCTAGAGTCTAGTAAGTGGATAGTTAGGCATGCCTAATAGAGTCTTTGAGCTGCAGCGCCCTTTGAATGTTTGGACCTCGATCAGGTCCCCGTTTGGTTCCTCGCGAACCCTTATGTGATAGGATCTTGTTTAAAATCCCCTTTGAAAATGTTTTGTGAAAGTTAAAAGGAAAAAGTAAAATTGGTTTTCTCAGCTTGTACCCGTAAAGTACTGTATGTATCGGCTCGTACCCGTAAAGTACTGTCCGTATAATCGTTATCCACTCCCTCGAGACAGCAGGTGCCTTGTATGGATTGTAATATGAGAAAATGTATGTGATATATGTATGGATTCAATGATGAAAAGTATAACCTGTTATGAAGATATGATTATTGTTATGAACTTTCTGATGGATGGCTTTATGTATGTGAGCATGAGCATATGTTATTGTTATGCCATGATTATTGTATTTATGTACTTGAGGTACGCATGTGTATTGCCTTGACGATCGTTGTGAATGGTTGACCTTATGCTATATGTGTGTTTCCCCACTAAGCATTTATCGCTTAGCACGGTGTGTTTACCCGTGCAGGTGCGGAAGGAGTGTGCTTGGGAGAGTCGCCGCCATCGAAGCCAACACAGCAGGGTCTTAGTGTAGGGCTTTATTTTTTGGTGTTTTGAGAATTCTTTTTGTATAGAACTCTCTTATTGGTTATGTAATAGCTTTCGCTTTTGTATACGTATTTTGGGATTTGTAATTATCTGTTATATATCTCTTAGTTGATCAGAACAGTAATGTAATGCTTCTGTTATATTAATGCATGATCAGCTTTTCATGAATGGTGTTGTAAAGTTTTAAATTACCCTGTATTTCGGTATGTATGTTTATGTATGAATGTATGTATATTCTGTATCTGTGTGGTGGCACCTTTACTCATACGGCATCTCAATCCTTATCGGATGGGATCGCCTAAGTACGGGTAAGGGGTGTTACAAGTTGTGGTATCAGAGCCCCGGTTTAGACATTTCTGGGTGATTGTTTATGTGATGCTATGTGTGGATATGTCTATGTCTAGGGCTGTGTTGGCTGATGCGGTTGTCCTCTTGTTTGTTAGATGAATTCTGATTCTGCTCATGGTGCACTCGAGGAGTCCGCTGAAAGTGTGAATCCTCCAGTGGTAGATCCGTCTGTTTCTGTTTCGGTGTCGGCTCAACGTGCTAGGGTCCAGCCCGAGGCCGCTACCATGCCTTTTGAGGCGATGTTCAGATTGCATCAGGACATGGCTCGGGTTTTGGAAAGGGTGACTGCCCCGAAGGCTCCGATAGAGAGTTTAAGAAGAGCTGGTGTTGAGGATTTTTATGGAACTGGGCTTGATGAATTAGAGATAGCTGAGAAGTGGCTTGATAAGGTAAAGAGAGCTTTAAAGGAAGTCAGATGTCCTCCCGATCAACAAGCTGAGTGTGCTGTGGCATTGCTCCAAGGTCGGCTTACGAATGGTGGGAGTTGGTGAGTAGGCAACCTCAGATGCCTGATCCAGTTACTTGGGACTTCTTCAGTGGGGAGGTCACTAAGAAGTATGTGACTCAGGCTTATAAGGACACAAGATGGGCGTAGTTTCTGAGTTTGAGGCAAAGAGCTTTGTCAGTTTTGGACTATGAGAAAGAGTTTAACCGGTTGTCTCGCTATGCTCCGCGTGGGGTTATGACAGATGATTTCAGATGCAAGCATTTTGAAGCTGGGTTGAACGACTCTTTGAAGATTGCTTTGATTTCTTTGATGGTTAGGCCTGGGGTAAGTTATTATCAGATTGCTGAGGCTGCCGTGAGGGCAGAGATGACGAAATCTTTGATTAGAGAGAGAGCTCAGCGAAGGAGTTCTGCTAGAGGTGGTTTTTCTTCATCTTCGGGTAAGAGATCTAGGAACCCGCAAGATGAACCATCAGTTGGTTCAGCTACCAGAGGAAGAAGGCAAGGTTCAGCTATAGTATCTAGTTCTGGCAGAGGTGGTAGGTCTGATGTTGTGCCTGTTTGTGAGAATTGTGGTAAGGCTCACCGGGTGAGTGTAGGTGGCTCACTGGTGGGTGCTTTAAGTGTGGAAGCACCGAGTACCGTCTGGCTAATTGTCCACTGATGGGTGAGGATTCGGGACCTCAGGGAGGAGCTAGCAAAGTTGGATCGAATGCTTCCCAGGCTGCTAGAGGTAGAGGTAGAGGTAGAGGTCGAGGCGGTCGGCCTAGAGATGGAGCTGTTTCTGAAACTGTTGAGCGTCCTCCACCGGTTGCAGCTAGAGCTTATACAATTAGAGCTAGAGAGGAGCAGGATGCCCCTGATGTGATTGCTGGTAAGTTCCTACTCCATGACACTGAATTATATTCTCTAATAGATCCTGGTTCCACACACTAATATTTGTGCACGCATAAGTTTGTTGATAAGTTGCATGTGGTAGATCAGTTAGATTATGAGATATGTGTGACCAATCCATTAGGGCATAGTGTCAGTGTGAGTAGAGTTTATAGGAGTTGTCCTTTGGTGGTTGAGGGTGTTGAGTTTCCTGCGGATTTGATAGAATTGCCCTTCAAAGAGTTTGATTTGATTTTGGGTATGGATTGGTTGGGCAAGCATCGAGCTGTGGTTGATTGTCATAGGAAGACCTTTGTGCTTCAGGATAGGAACCGAGCTCCAGTGTTTGTTAGAGGTTTGGGTGCTAGTTCTGTGAATAATGTGATTTCTGCGATTCAAGCCAAGAGGTTTATGAGAAAGGGTTGTGAGGCTTTTCTGGCTGTGATTTTGGATTCCAAGAGGGATCGAGTTAAGATTGAGGACATCCCTGTTGTTCGAGAGTTCAGTGATGTTTTTCCAAGTGATTTGCCGGGTTTACCTCCAGAGAGGGAAGTTGAGCTAGCCATAGAGATTATGCCGGGCACCACACCGGTATCGAAGGCACCTTATCGGATGGCTCCTGTAGAGTTGAGAGAACTCAAAACTCAGCAACAAGAGCTATTGGATAAGGGGTTTATTCGACCCAGCATATCTCCTTGGGGAGCTCCGGTTCTGTTTGTTAAGAAGAAGGATGGATCCTTGAGGATGTGCATCGACTACAGGCAGATCAATAAGGTTATAGTGAAGAATAAGTATCCGTTGCCTAGAGTTGAAGATTTGTTTGATCAGCTTCGGGGTGCAGGTGTGTTTTCCAAGATAGATCTTCGGTCTGGGTATTATCAGCTTCGTGTTAAGGATGAGGATGTGGTTAAGACTGCATTTCGGACTCGGTATGGCCATTATGAGTTCCTTGTTATGCCGTTTGGTTTGACTAATTCTCCAGCGGCATTCATGGATTTGATGAACAGAGTGTTTAGGCTATACTTAGACCGGTTTGTAGTAGTGTTTATAGACGATATCTTGGTGTATTCCAAGGATGAGGCCGAGCATGAGGAGCATCTTCGGATAGTTTTGCAAGTTTTGAGAGAGCATCGGTTGTTTGCCAAGTTGAGTAAGTGTGATTTCTGGCTTCGAGAAATGTCATTTTTGGGCCATATAGTTTCAGCTAAGGGTATCCAAGTGGATCCAGCCAAGATTGAGGCGATAGTGGATTGGAAAGCGCCTAGGAATTTTCAGGAAGTGCGGAGTTTTCTTGGTCTGGTAGGTTACTACCATCGGTTTGTTATGGGTTTCTCAGTGATTGCTGCTCCGATGACTAGGTTGTTCAGGAAAGGAGTTAAGTTCGAATGGTTGGATAAGTGTCAAGCCTGCTTTGAGAGGTTGAAGCAATTGTTAGTCGAAGCTCCTATACTGACTCAACCCACCTCGGGTAAGGAGTTTGTTATGTATAGTGATGCTTCAGGTGTTGGTCTGGGCTTGTGTTCTGGACTTTCCGGGTAGTTGGGATAAGTACGTATCGCTGATGGAGTTTGCCTACAACAACAGTTTTCAGTCGAATATTGGTATGTCACCGTATGAGGCATTATATGGACGTCAGTGTAAGACTCCAGTTTATTGGACAGAGTTGTCTGAGAGGTCAGTGATTGGGCCAGATTTGGTTAGAGATACAGAGGAGAAGGTCAGAGTTGTGCAGCAGAATTTGAAAGCGGCTAAGGATCGACAGAAGTCTTATACCAACTTAAAGAGAAAAGATGTGCAGTTTGAAGTTGGGGATAACGTTTTTCTTAAAGTTTCTCCTTGGAGAAAAGTGCTTCGGTTTGGGAAGAAAGGAAAGCTTAGTCCTCGCTTTATCGGTCCGTATGAGGCGTTAGCAAGAGTTGGTGCAGTGGCTTACAGATTGGCTTTGCCGATGGAATTATCGAAGCTTCATGATGTGTTTCACATTTCGATGCTCCGTCGGTATAGATCGGATCCTTCCCATGTGTTGTCGGTTCAAGAGGTTCAAGTGCAGTCCAATTTTTCCTACGATGAAGAGCCTAGAGCTATCGTAGCTCGAGAAGTAAGACAGTTGAGGAATAAGCAGATTCCTTTGGTCAAGGTTTTGTGGAATCACCATGGGGTCGAGGAAGCAACATGGGAACCAGAGGAGTCGATGAGAACTCAGTACCCGCAGTTGTTCAGTTCAGGTGAGAATTTCGAGGACGAAATTCTTGTTAGTAGGGGAGAGTTATCACACCCCGTTTGCCCCCTAGTAGAATGAGCCATGTGTGTGTGTATGTATTTGTATGTGTTTTGGCATGATCATAAGGGTATTGTGGGAATATTGTATGAATTTGGGTTTTTCTGGTGCGTGTGTGCGCATGTGTTGCACTATGGTGCAAATTAGTTGGGTCAGATTTGTGTGTGCATGAGTGCACCATTGTAGTGTATGCATTGGAGTTGCATTGTGTGTGGTTGAGTGCACCATAGTAGGATGTGCACTAGTGGATTATTGTGGTATGTGTTGCTCATACATGTGTAGGGTACATTATTAGGGTGTTCATTGTGTCCACGTGATACATTTAGTTAGGGTGTGAGTAAATGATCTCCTCCACTAGATGGTTGACATGTGTAAAGGGGAAAGAAAGATGGGGAAAGAGGAAATGGAAAAGGGAAATCTGATTTTTGAAACCCATTCCCGTTTTCTCTTCTTCTTCTTCTTCTTCTTCTTCCTCCTTTGCACTCTCCTAAGTGTTCTACTTAGATTCAAGCTTAAGTGGTGGAATTAATTACTCCCTTTCATCTTCCTTGGTAAGTTTATGCTTTTTCCTTCTGGTTATTCATGCATTTTCTTCTTCTTCTTCTTCTTGGGTTTGATCTAAGCTAGGGTTTGTGTTCTTGGTGTTTTGGTGCTTGTTTGTGCTTAGTTGAGCCTCCTCGTGAGCCAAAGGGCAAGGAGAAGGCTGGACCTAGTGGAATCAAGCAATAGGAGCTAAGGATTTGAAGGTTTGGGAATTTCTTGCTTTTGCATGTAAATATGTTCATGTATGAGTTTTGATTATTTCTTAGAATTAGGTTGTTATGTGCTCTTTATTTTGATGTATATGCTATGGGTTGTTGATTTGGAGTGTGGATCTTGCAAGAGCATGAGTTGATTTTGGTAATTTGGGAATTGATGTTATTTTGGGCATAAATTGGGTTTTTGGTTGATTCTTGAAATTGGAAGTTTAAATTTATGTATTCTATGAAATTTCTTGTTAATAATTGTTATATTATGGTTGTTGATGCAATTGGATGGCTGGGTTTGAGGTAAGAGGCTCATGGTTGAATTTTGTGTGTTGATGGATGATTTTGGAAGGAGGAATTTCTGCAAAATTCTGCAAATTTTCGAAATCCCGACACTGTTGCGCGTGCGCAGCGAAGAGACTTCGGTCTCTGTCGTGAGCGCGATAGACGTCGCGAGTGCGACAGTCCCTGCATGCTGAATGAGTTTTTCCTTCATTGCAGGTGGTTTTTGAATTCTAGTTTCCTTTAGTGCTTATGAGATTTCTGCTTTACATTTTATGAATTATATGAATGCGGATCCATGATACGATTATGAACATGTATGATAATGGTTTTGGAAATTATGAAATGGATTGAATGGTTTATGCATGACCTGCTAGAGTCTAGTAAGTGGATAGTTAGGCATGCCTAATAGAGTCTTTGAGCTGTAGCGCCCTTTGAATGTTTGGACCCCGATCAGGTCCCCGTTTGGTTCCTCGCGAACCCTTATGTGATAGGATCTTGTTTAAGATCCCTTTTGAAAATGTTTTGTGAAAGTTAAAAGGAAAAAGTAAAATTTGTTTTCTCAGCTCGTACACGTAAAGTACTGTCCGTATCGGCTCGTACCCGTAAAGTACTGTCCGTATACTCGTTATCCACTCCCTCGAGACAGCAGGTGCCTTGTATGGATTGTAATATGACAAAATGTATGTGATATATGTATGGATTCAATGATAAAAAGTATAACCTGTCGAAGAAGATATGATTATTGTTATGAACTTTCTGATGGATGGCTTTATGTATGTGAGCATGAGTATATGTTATTGTTATGCTATGATTATTGTATTTATGTACTTGAGGTACGCATGTGTATTGCCTTGACGACCGTTGTGAATGGTTGTCCTTATGCTATATGTGTGTTTCCCCACTAAGCGTTTATCGCTTAGCACGGTGTGTTTACCCGTGCAGGTGCGGAAGGAGTGTGCTTGGGAGAGTCGCTGCCATCGAAGCCAACACAGCAGGGTCTTAGTGTAGGGCATTATTTTTTGGCGTTTTGAGAATTATTTTTGTATAGAACTCTCTTATTGGTTATGTAATAGCTTCCGCTTTTGTATACGTATTTTGGGATTTGTAATTATCTTTTGTATATCTCTTAGTTGATCAGAACAGTAATGTAATGCTTCTGTTATATTAATGCATGATCAGCTTTTCATGAAAGGTGTTGTAAAGTTTTCAATTACCCTGTATTTTGGTATGTATGTTTATGTATGAATGTATGTATATTCTGTATCTGTGTGGTGGCACCTTTACTCATACGGCATCTCACTCCTTATCGGATGGGATCGCCTAAGTACGGGTAAGGGGTGTTACAGAAGTCCTAGACCTCTCGCCTCATTGAGCCCCAAAGACCAGAGTGAGTTCGGGACTTCTCATTTATTTGTACCATGATCAATATTATGATTAAGTTTTAAATTTATTGTTTCATCAACTTTCCACACGATGCATTTAATTAAGGCGCAATCATTCACGTCAAAAGCAATAAGTAAAGCATTATTAAAATAAACATTCTCAAAATAAATTATAATAAAACTAGGGGCGGAATACAACCCCCATTGTAAATAAAATACAAATCATGCATAAATCGGGGTATTCATTAATGATGAGGACATTGGTCCTCGCATGCATATTTATTATAAAATACTTTTGAATGTGATGATTTTATTTTGGATAGAGAAAATTGAGACATTGGTCCCATTTTTACTTAGGAAAAATTCCAAATTAATTACTATAAAATATTTGGCCCTTTTCACTTTAACGACATTGAAATAATCTTCATAATAACATGAATAAAAGGCAAGAGTGAAGAAAGAACCCGTATGGAAATCCTCAAATTGGCTCGACCATCATCGTTTACAACTCCAAATCCAAATTGTCAGAAAATAACTCATAGGAATAAACATGTCAGTGTCGAAATTGGTAAATAAAGTAAAGAAAAGAAAAATAATAGGAAACTTTAAAAGAAATGAGTTAAAAGATAAAAAAGTAAAAGTGAAAACAATTAATATAAGTTAATTAAAATCATACAAATCCTAATCCAGAATGTTTACCCTCGGATTTTACCTTTTCGGGTGGATATCGAATGGTTTAAGTCCCCGCACGCTCCACAAGGATCAAATAAATTAGATCAAAGTAAGAAAATTTGTATTTCTCCTTCTTGAAAATTTAATAGCGATCGAATGTTTGAATTAGCCGTATTGATGGAAACGAATGAATTTCGTTACCTTAAATTGGCTTAATTCGCAAGAAGAATTTGAGTAAATCAATTAATTGGAAGAATTTTTATTAAACAAAATCCTAAAAATAAACAGAGATTTTATAGATTTTTGGTAGATTGCTCACAAAAAAAACTTTTCTAAAAAATTCCAATCCCTCAAAAAGTGGTTAATTTTATCCACAAAAAATTTGTTAAATTTTCTAACCCCTAAAAATGAATTCTTCTTCCCAATTTATAGAATTTTTAGAGATAAAATAAGATAAGCATCAGTTTAAAGTTTGAATTCTAAAAGGAGTTTTAAAATTCAATTTTTAACCAACATCTATCCCCATTTCAAAGATTAGAGATTAAATTTTATCAAATCCGGCGTTATCTGATCAGATCCACTACCGATGGGCATCCCTGCAACTACCGAATGGCGTCCCTACTAAGGGTACGCGTGGAAATCTAGATACAGACGGGCCGTAACGCGGGACTAGGGACGGGCGTCCCTACTCAGACATGTGTCCGTCCCTAGATACAGACGGGCTGTCCCTATTATGCATAGAGACGGGGATCACCCTAAGTAGAGACGGGTGTCCCTACTTCAGACGGTCATCCTGTCTGTGGAGTAAAACTTCCAATTTCAAGCAAAATTTCCCAAACTCTTTCAAAACCTCACGCTATAGCGAAAAAGATTTTAATCCTTATGAAACCGAAAGACGAAAACCTCCGAATTCCATCCATTTATCTGGAAACCAACATGGATCTCTTCATCTGGTAACTCTGACCTGGACTACCTCTAGACTCGGTGTCTACAGTTGCCCCCAATTTTGGGGAAACTAGTGCACTAGTGTTTAGATGAGCCAAAATTCAGAGGAGAAAGGAAAGAGACGCATACCTGAGGTAGTCCTTACCTTTTTGTCGGGGAAGTAGCGATGCGTCGAGTCTGCTTCAGACTTACAAAATGCGAGGATTGCTCTCCTGAGCTGCACCGAGTCTGCTCCCGACTTACAAAGTGCGGATGGTGATGCGCCGAATCTGGTCCAGACTTACAAAACGCGAGGATTGATCTCTTGAGCTGCACTGAGTCTGCTCCCGACTTACAAAGTGCGGATAGTGATGCGCTGAGTCTGCTCCAGACTTACAAAATGCGAGGATTGCTCTCCTGAGCTGCACCGAGTCTGCTCCCGACTTACAAAGTGCGGATGGTGATGCACCGAGTCTACTCCAGACTTACAAAACATGAGGATTGCTCTCCTGAGCTGCACCGAGTCTGTTCCCGACTTACAAAGTGCGGATGGTGATGCGTCGAGTCTGCTCCAGACTTACAAAACGCGAGGATTGCTCTCCTGAACTGCACCGAGTCTGCTCCAGACTTACAAAGTATGGATCGTGATGCGCCGAGTCTGCTCCAGACTTATAAAACACGAGGATTGCTCTCCTGAGCTGCACCGAGTCTGCTCCAGACTTACAAAGTGCGGATCCGTTCTATCGCATGTGCCCCGCTATCCTCTTCTCGGCATGCACGGTGTCTGCGAGATGCAGTACTCTCTGATTACAACCTTTGTTTTCGATCTGCTCTACCACTGGTGATCCGCTAGCCTCTTCCTGGCCTGCACGGTTTCTGTGAGATGCAGTACTCTCTGACTACAACCTCTGTTTGCGATCTGTTCTACCGCGGGTGATCCACTAGCCTCGTCCCGGCCTGCACGATGTCTGTGAGATGCAGTACTCTCTGACTACAACCTCTATTTGCAATCTGTTCCATCGCATGTGATTGAACGTTCTGTCTTGGTAACCGCTTCTGGGCTTACACAATACAACCTTAGTAACCTCCAACCAATCCGTGTAACATCCTATCTCTATCCGGCTATTTCAATGTCTGATCTGCTAACCCCCATCCGGCTAGTACAATGTCTGATCTGCTAAACGACATCCGGCTAGTTCAATATTCTGATCTGCTAACCCCCTTAGGTCGGTATGGTGACTTGTTCGTCGTTTTCTTTGCTGGCGCTTATCCTGAACCTCTTCTTTTTTACTACAAAAAGGGCAAAGCAAATGTGTAGGGTATATAAAAGAGATGTTTACCTGCGGCAGTACATACCTGTTGGGAGCGTTGTCAGATGTGTGCCCCCTGAAGGACAACTAGTTGTTCCCCATTTTCTTGATTCTACTGACTGTGACATGCCAGATATTGATTCCTCTATCATCTCCAATGTAGCCTCCTTGTTGAAAAGACCTGCATACTTCTCAAGAGGGTGAGAGAATTTGATGTTGAGCCTCTGGGGCGGAAAAAGATTTGAGTTTTCTCAAAGAACAAATTAGATTGGAAATTTTGTTGTTTGCCTACAGGTGGGTGATTTTTCTATTTTGTTTTCGTTTTCGTTTATGTTTTTTCCTTGTTTTGTTTTTGACCTTTACATTTTGAATGTATTTACAGTATATTGGATTTTCAAGGCCTTAAAAATGTCTTTTTGTTTTGTTATTTTGCTTTGAGAATTTGTATTTTTTTGTGTTGTTTGTGTTTGAGGATTTGTATTCTTGTACATTTGTACATTTGAATTTGGATTTTGTACACTTACTATGTGATGTATGTGAGTGTATATCTTATGATAGGGAAACTTACCTGATTGCCCTTGGCATGGCATGCATGAGTCTGACTGAACTGATCTCTTGAATCATCTTTAAACCTGAGGTCTATTCGGACCCCTCATCTGAGCCATGTACATATATAAAACACTGTGCACGTGTGCGGAATCATGTGTGTGCAATATACATACATTAGAATTCGAATTGTGTGAGGTGTGTTAGTGTACATCTTATGACAGAGAAACTTACCTGTTTGCTCCCGGCATGGTGTGCATGAGAAAGGCTTATTCTTTTCCCTCTTGGGAGCAGGTCCTTATTGCTCCTGACATGGTGTGCATGAGTCGGCCTGCTCTCTTAAATGTCTTCTTAGGAGTGGGTCATTGAGATTCCATTCTCGTGAGGACTTTATCTTGATCCTGATTATTTGGCATGGATGAGCATCGATGTAGATTCAAAACTGTACCTTGGCTCACTTTTGCGTCTGATTTGCCTCCGACTATAGTATGTGTGGATTGTTCGGCTTCTTAAAGAATCTTATTTTCTATAGATTTGTGTGATTCCGGATTGCCCTGAGCATGGTGTCTCCGAATAGGCTTGTCTTTCTGGGCATTTCACCCCCTCTATACCTATTCACCTGATTTTACGCCGGATACAGTGGCCGACCATGTGGAGCTGAACCCGTCCTTTGGATCATCCTTGCTCATGAGGTCTATTCGGACATATACAAAAGATTGTGTGTGCGTATGGCATAATGTGTGTCAAGTATACATACAAAACTATATATAAGAAACACGTGCAAAGGATTAATGTACAAGAATTGTGTGTGCATATCTATACATGTAAAAGACTGAATGCACATGACATGCATGTGATATGCAAAATGAATAGACCACATCCCAGGTGGTTAAGGGATTCGTTGAGGGTGCTGCTCGGTTGCTCACGTTATCTGATGCCCCCAAGGATGTAGAAAAGCATTGCCTTGACTTTATGGACTCTGACCCATAATCTTTTCAAGGAGAACTGACCCGTATGTACCTTTGCCCCCCGGTCAATGAGCATCTTGCCCCCGAGACTCTGAATCAAGTTCTGCATTATGCGGCACCTGTCTGAAGGGAAGTCATTTCGAGTAATGCTGCCTTATTGCTCCAGGCTTCAAAAGTCATTGTTTTAAAGGTAGTGCATCCCTTGTGGATTTTCACACTAGCTTTTCTTAGTGGGAAATACATCCCTCTAGGGATTTTCACATAACCCTGTGCCTAACTTTTGGCTGGAGTGGACCCAACCCAATCCAGCGGCTTTTTTTTTTCTTTTTTTTGAAGGACAGACTGCTTGTTCCTAGGTTTTCACCCTGCCCCTTGGCCTAACTTTTGCTTAGAGAGCCAGTCACGGTTTTCATCTCTAACGGCCTTTTTTTTTTTTTAGACTCTCTTGCCTTTCAGGTTCGGCTGCAAGAAAAGTTGAAGCTACTATCAAAGCCCCTTCCTAAGGTAATCAGTAGTTATTCTCTGAGGTATTTCTCCTAGGCATCAGTTGCATTCTATGGCCTCCCTTGATGGATGTGTTACTAGATTGGGCGAGGTAACAGATGAGGATCGGGTTCCTTAAGGCTTCATGAGGCTGCCTTTTACTCTACCACCTATTGTGCTTTATAATTCAGAGGGATTAACGATGTAGTGAGACATTCCCTCTTCTTTCGAGGTGGGGTCTTGTCTTCAGCCTTTGCTTCTCAGTATCATGATCTTTGGACTGAATTACCAGAGAAAACTACTATACCCTTTTCTGGGAATCATTCCGTAACTTCTACCAGTGCATATAGAGGATGGACTCCTAGCCCCGTAGTTGCTAACAGGACCTAGCCACTAAGGCACCCGGCCGGCTAGAGCAGTAGTAAAGTCTAGTTCAGATTTGTATGGATTTTAAGCAATATGTTCCTTTTTAGAACAGAACTAGGAAATAATATCAATGAATGAATTTAGTTTTATTTCATTTCACAACATTGTGCCCATTTCAGTACGATTTCAATATACATGATCACCATTTAACACTAATTCAAAAATGCCAAACTACATTCATTCACAGAGCCAAATCTTGATAGCATCAACTCCTGTTACCAATCAGCCCTCTCGAGTTTTCTTGATTGGATATTTTCTCTCATGCCTCTTATTTTTGCCCAGGATGCCTTTTTTCTGTTTTCACCCTGACGAGGCGCCCAATTTTAGCAAGGTCGCCTTTTTTCGGTTTTCGACCCGCGGGGCTTTTATTCTCTTCTTTTGATTTTATTGTCTTTAGCCATGGAACCTTTTGAGTCTATCAATATTGATCGATTCTTTGAATTCATTACCATTGCTATCTGACCGAATCGCAGCTCCTTTTGATAATAGCTTCTTGAGGACGAATGGTCCTTCCCACGTTGGTCTAAACTTTCCTCTGATATCAAGCGCACCTAGTCTCATCTGCTTGAACACCAAGTCCCCTTCCTTCATGGGATGCTTTTTGACTTTCTTTCCAAAGGATCTAGCGAGCCTCTTCTGATAGATTTGGTCATGGTAATAAGCTCTCAATCTGCTCTCATCCAACACGTTTAAGTGCTGTAACCATTGTTGTGCCCATTCAGCTTCTGGGATCTGAGCTTCCATGACCACTCTTAGTGACTTGAGTTCAACTTTGACTGGTAATACCGACTCCGTTCCATACACCAAAGAGTACGGTGTGGCTCCTGTAGATGTTTTGGTGGTCATTCTGTAACCCCAAAGTGCAAGAGGCAGCTTTTCCGCCTAATCTTTATAATTCTGAACCATCTTGGCTAAAATCCTCTTAATACTTTTGTTGGCGGCTTCTACTGCCCCATTAGTTTGAGGGCGGTATGGGGGCAACTTGTGATGCTCAATACCATACTACTGGAACAATATCTTCACCTCGGCCATAAACTGAACCCCGTTGTCAAATACCACGTGATGTGGGAGGCTGTACCTACATTTCAAATTTTTCTCAATGAATTTCGCCATATCCCTAGCATCAACTTTTTGAAAGACTCAGCTTCTACCCATTTTTCCAAGTAATGATGGAGCCTCCTGCAAGTATCTCAAGGGATCCTGCTTTGCTACCGCCTGTACCTTGTAGGAGTGAAAAGTAGTGTCTCAACTTCTTAGAGGCCCAAATTACCATAAGACAGATCTTTTCTACTTCTGTATACCTAATCTCATAAGCCAGGAACTTCTTACTAAGGTAGTAAATAGCAAATTCCACTCCGAATTCATCCTCTTGGGCCATTATGGCGCCTACAGAACCATCTTCTATAGCTATTCATCTCGCAAGCAGTGGCGCTGTCTATCAACACATATATATGGGGCAATGGAAAGTCATCTTTTGGACACGCCTTATTTAAGTCCCGACAATCTACGCATACCCTTACCTTGCCATTCTTTTTGGTTACGGGGACAACATTGGCCAACCAAGTTGGATACTGCACCTCAACTAGAAATTTGGCTTTGATTTGCTGGCGAATCTCCTCTTTTACTTTACCTGCCCATTTCGGCCTAAGCCTTCTCAGTTTCTGTTTAACAGGTTTATGATCTAGATATGTAGGAATAGCGTGCTCTACGACTTCCCGATCGATCCCTGGCATATCTTTGTAGGTCCAGGCAAAGAATTTTTCATATTTTTTTAAGATTCCCTTAAATTTTTCTCGCTCTTCAGGAGTTATACTTGATGGTATCAAAATTTCTTTTGGATTTTCTATGCTTCCAAGATTAAATGGAGTAGCATCAGTTGAATCAATATTAAAAATGGATGGATGATCATGATCATGCATAGTGAAATCATCGGAAACATCACACAAGTAAGCAAAATCATTCAATTTATTAATAAGATTGAAATTGTCATTAACATCATTGAAAAGTTCTGGAGCAAAAAGAAAATCTAAACTATTCTCCTCTTCCTCCTCTGCTGGCGTATCTGCCGCGGTCGATGGTCCTGCATCACTTCGGCTCTTCGGAGACTCCCCAGTCAACTCCTGCATGGCTTCCTCTACCTTTGCTTTCCCCTTCAGCTGGGTGGCTACCATCTTCTCAGTCATTACTTCTTCAGGCATCTCACGGTCCCAAATTGTCCTACTGGTCAAGATTTCTTCATCCCAAAAGCCCTCTGCTGGCTTGATCGATGCAATGTCCCAGTCATAGACATCATTGAAGACCTCGAACCCTGGTACAAACCTTCCATCCAGTCACCGCGGTTCATCTTCCCCTATATAGGCACATGCTGCGGTCGCTGGCATAAAAGTCTTTCGGATATGAGGAATTTCCATTTTTGACTTCTCACCCCTTTCTACAACACCTGTGTATTCTAGACCCCTTCTGTCCTTTTGTCCCTTGGTGGTAACAGCTGTTGGCATCCCCTGAGAATTCTTGCCCAGTCCTGCGCCAGGAAGGAACGACATTTTTTTCATCATATTCAGTACCTTGGGGCTTTCTTCCTTCTGCTCTTCCTCGCCTATCATGGCAACATGAAACCCACTAAACGACTGCCTAGCAATCTCCAGTACTGAAACCTGATTCTCTCGTGCAGCCTTATAGTCACAATCTGGCCTTCATGAGGTATCTTTACCAGCTGGTGAAGTGTAGAGGGGACTCCACCCAACTTATGAAACCATGGTCTACCAAGAAGAGCTGAGAAATTGGCGGGTATAGGCAGTACCACAAACTCCACTTCTAACTCTACGGGCCCCGTCTTCACTATTGCTATGAATGTCCCCGAAGCATGTCTATGCGAGGTGTCATATGCCGTGATGGTGAGATCAGATTTTGCTAACATACCCTCTGTTACCCCAAAAGCCGCCATTGCCACCTGTGGACATACATTTATCGAAGAGCCATCATCTACCATTACACAAGCAGTGTGCTTTTGGTTGATCCATGCCCTTATGTATAGAGGGCAATTATGGTTGCGGCCTTCCGCCGATAAATCAGCACTGGTAAAAACAACATTTTCTCCTGATCCTCCTTTCACTACATCCAGAAGTTCCGTAGGCGAGATAGTTGTTGCCACAGTTTCCTCGCATAAAGCCTCTACCACCTTCTGCCTATGCGATGGCGATTGTCTCAAAAGATCCCATATGGAAATCGGAGCCGGCGTCTTTTTTAGTTGCTTAACAATCGGATCTTCTTCCGGCTCTTTTCCCTTTCTGCCCTAAATCGACTCCTGGGGCTTCTCGACTTCTGGAGCTACCCTTCCGCTCTGGGTCACAGCTCCTACTTTTTTCTTCTTTGCTTCTTCGCTTTCCTCCTCCGAGTTCCACAGGTCGGAAAATACTTTAGAATTATCATTTTCAGTTCCACTATCATCAATGGACCAGCAATCGATCACTGCAGCGGGAAGCCCTTCTTCACTCCCCTCATGGAGGTTCATGACAGTAGTGTGGACATCGTTGCAGTACAATTCCCTTAACACAAACTCCTCGGGCAAACTGGACCCGATCATGTTCACTAGTGGGGGCATACTGTTGTACCCAGCCTTCTTTTGACCTTCTCTCTTCTCTGGGTCGGTGATCTATTTTGAGTCAATTAGATCTTGGATTGCATGCCTCAACGTCTTACAGTTATCAGTTATGTGCCCAGTGTGCTGATGATATGCACAATACTCATCATCCTTATGTCTTGGCGTGCCTTGAGTTCTAGCAGGCTTGGGTGGCATAGGCTGTAACTTACCCTCTTTCATCAGTCTTCTGAGCACCCATGATAAAGACCTTCCAAGATTGGAAAAATGCCTTGGGGTAGCATTAGCAGCTGATACCTCAGCAGTCTTCCATGCGCCACTAGCGAAACCTATTGGTCTACTTGCCCCCTGGCTACTGCTACCCCTTTTGGGATAGTTCTCATTAGCTACTCTCTTAACAAGGTACTCTCCCTCGGCCTCAATGGTAATGTCCTTCAGAGACTCCCAGTCTTTTAGTGCTTTCATTCTTAATCCTTCTCTCAAATACGGGCTCGCATTTTTAATGAATAGCCGTATTTGATCCTGAGTGTCCGGTTTCATCTTTATTTCCATCACCCGATTCCTCCACCGGGTTAAATACTCATGGAAGGACTCGCCTCCCTTCTGCTGTAACAGCTCGAGATACTTCAGGGTTACTTCCATCCTTGTACTGCAGTCATACTGCCTCAAAAACTCCTCCGTCAATAAATCCCAATCCTCCTTGGTTCGGCGATCGAGCCCATGGTACCAATCTATTGCTAGGCCTGCCAAACTCAAGCAAAAGTACTCAATCTTCTACTTTTTTATCAAAGTGGTGCCCTTCATTACCAGCGAGTACTGCTTTATGTGTGCCATGGGGTCTGAAGTGCCGTCAAACTTCGGAACATCCGGCATTTTAAAGTTCATTGGGACTAAATCCTCCCCTTCTAACTCCTTGTCTTCCGAGTTTATTCCTCGACCCTTTGTTAGCATTCTTGTCATTGCTTCAAATTTCTCTTCCATCTTCTTCCAGATGGCTTCTTCAGTTTGAGGGGCTTTCCCTTTCTCAGACATACATTCCTCATATTCTTCATCTTCCCAATCATCATCTAGCCTTGGGACTGGTCTTCCCCATTGTGCCCCTGAAGTAGTGGCTCTTAAGTTTACAGGTGGCATGCAAATTTCCTCTAGGGGGTCTTCTCTGACCTCCCCCCTCTCATTATTTCTCATAGGAGGAGGTGGTGGGTTCTGCGGGGCCGCTTGCTAACCCAAAGTGGCCATCATCGCCATTATACGGTTCTCAAACTCTTCAAGCCTTCGGCCCACTTCCTCTGCTATCATTGCCCTGGTGGCATCTGCCCCTCTTGGTGAGTTTGCCATTTCTTCGGGCAAAGAAAACTGAGCTGAAGTAGCATAGCTGGTTTCAGAAGAAGTGTCCGGATACTCTACCCTTTCTGGTAACTCGAAGAATGGATTTCTGCGTAGTCGCCCCCGAGACCCTCTTGTCCACCTAGGCGAATCTATGATGGCTGAAAAACATAAAGGGTCAGGATGATGCATGAATGTGCTAAGATGCATGATCATGCTATGCAACATTTACAAACCACATGCAAGCACATAGGTCCTTCCAACCTTGTTACTCCCGCACACGAGGCCATAGTCTCTTTCCTAGGTGGGATTGATCCATGGGTTAATAGGGAACCCAATGGATGCGCATGGTACATGGTGGAAAACCGGCAGCATAACCTCTCCTAACTAATGCACAAGCGAATGGGTTATGATCGTTATGTACCTAGGCAGCCCGAATAAGTTAACATGGGCCTATCGGGGCATGGAAGCCTTTGATTAGGTGACCAATCAGACCATTTGGGTTTGTCCAATACAAAATGATCCATATAGCAAGCAAGGTATTAAGGTTCATACCACCTAGGGAAAGTAACTATTCCATTACATGAGCTTTAGTCAAAAGGTGGTGTTACTTTAGGGCTACCCAAGCATGGTCCCTGCCAACAGGTCTAGGTCATCACGAGCATAACGACCGATTGGGTCACCATTTAATATACCATGATGGTACGAGGCTTGGGCTGGTGATTATCCTTAACACTTCCCTACATTGAGTGAACGTAGAGTCGTGCTTCGGGAACGCACCGGGGCTAAAAGAGGGACCAAACTAGCGTAGATCTAAGGCTCTAATGAGATGCAATGCAGTTTTGAAAGAAGGTGAAATTTTTAAGCTAAAACTCAATTATAATTTTTAATCAAGGTACTTTCGAATCGAAGTCTCGAGTATTTCCCCAGCGGAGTCGCCACTGTCACACGCGCCGAACCCCGTGGCCTCCCGAGGGCCCACTTTAGGGCAATCAGGAAAGGGTTATAAAGCTTGTATGGTATTTATAAGTGCGTCTATTTTGGGCAACAATGAGGTTTCTTGGAGTCGCCACCCAATAGAACATTGGGGAGGGTCGTCTAGCCTAAGCAAGCCTAAGACGGCGCATACATATCCATCTTGGGCAAGCCAGAGAGATGTTGGAGGTCTCAACCTCTACCCCCTGGAGCCTAGGATTTATAAATTTAAGTCTTTTGGTGGGACTCAAGAGGTGTCTTGGAAGTCCTAGACCTCTCGCCTCATTGAGCCCCAAAGACCAGAGTGAGTTCGGGACTTATCATTTATTTGTACCTTGATCAATGTTATGATTAAGTTTTGAATTTATTGTTTCATCAACTTTCCACACGATGCATTTAATTAAGGCGCAATCATTCACGTCAAAAGCAATAAGTAAAGCATTATTAAAATAAACATTCTCAAAATAAATTACAATAAAACTAGGGGCGGAATACAACACCCATTGTAAATAAAATACAAATCATGCATAAATCGGGGTATTCATTAATGATGAGGACATTGGTCCTTGCATGCATATTTATTATAAAACACTTTTAAATGTGACGATTTTATTTTGGATAGAGAAAATTGAGACATTGGTCCCATTTTTACTTAGGAAAAATTCCAAATTAATTACTATAAAATATTTGGCCCTTTTCACTTTAACGACATTGAAATAATCTTCATAATAACATGAATAAAAGGCAAGAGTGAAGAAAGAACCCGTATGAAAATCCTCAGATTGGCTCGACCATCATCGTTTACAACTCCAAATCCAAATTGTCAAAAAATAACTCATAGGAATAAACATGTCAGTGTCAAAATTGGTGAATAAAGTAAAGAAAAGAAAAATAATAGGAAACTTTAAAAGAAATGAGTTAAAAGATAAAAAAGTAAAAATGAAAACAATTAATATAAGTTAATTAAAATCATACTAATGCTAATCCAGAATGTTTACCCTCGGATTTTACCTTTTCGAGTGGATATCGAATGGTTTAAGTCCCCGCACGCTCCACAAGGATCAAATAAATTAGATCAAAGTAAGAAAATTTGTATTTCTCCTTCTTGAAAATTTAATAGCGGTCGAATGTTTGAATTAGCCGTATTGATGGAAACGAATGAATTTCGTTACCTCAAATTGGCTTAATTCGCAAGAAGAATTTGAGTAAATCAATTAATTGGAAGAATTTTTATTAAACAAAATCCTAAAAATAAACAGAGATTTTATAGATTTTTGGTAGATTGCTCACAAAAAAAAACTTTTCTAAAAAATTCCAATCCCTCAAAAAGTGGTTAATTTTCTCCACCAAAAATTTGTCAAATTTTCTAATCCCTAAAAATGAATTCTTCTTCCCAATTTATAGAATTTTTAGAGATAAAATAAGATAAGCATCAGTTTAAAGTTTGAATTCTAAAAGGAGTTTTAAAATTCAATTTTTAACCAACATCTATCCCCATTTCAAAGATTAGAGATTAAATTTTATCAAATCCGGCGTTATCTGATCAGATCCACTACCGACGGGCATCCCTGCAACTACCGACGGGCATCCCTACTAAGGGTACTCGTGGAAATCTTGATACAGACGGGCCGTAACGCGGGACTAGGGACGGGGGTCCCTACTCAGACATGTGTCCGTCCCTAGCTACAGACGGGCCGTCCCTACTATGCATAAAGACGGGGATCACCCCAAGTAGAGACGGGCGTCCCTACTTCAGACGGTCATCCCGTCTGTGGAGCAAAACTTCCAATTTCAAGCAAAATTTCCCAAACTCTTTCAAAACCTCACGCTATAGCGAAAAAGATTTTAATCCTTATAAAACCGAAAGTTGAAAACCTCCGAATTCCATCCATGTATCCGAAAACCAACATGGATCTCTTCATCGGGTAACTCTGACCTGGACTGCCTCAAGACCCGGTGTCTACACATAGGTTTAGGCGGTTCTTGTCTATTGGTTGATATAGTATAAAGTCTTTGTATGCGAGTCTCTCTAGAGTTGTGGCCTAATGCAGATGCCATGTTGTGTAGTGTTATGGAGTCTGATTTAAGTGAGGGTATGGGTTAGACTACCTGTCACACCCCCTCCCCCGCCCCCATTGGAAAGGCGCCGTCGGGCGCGCTACCCAACGCTTACTCACAACATACACGCATTCGCTAAGCGGAAGCATTCACTAACAATAATAACAGAAAATCATACATCATAAATAATTAAACATACTTATATACATTATCCAAGATATTCCATCATAATTCTTTACAAAAAGTTACATGTGCCACTTTTCAAAAAGAATACATATACTAAAAAAGGAATTACATAATTACATGCCCAAAATGATATACAAAAAGAATACAGGAGGAGACAACAAAATAACTCTACTCCTATGTGGCCAGCCTGCAGATGTGCGACTCGAACGAACTCTCAAAATCCTACCACCTACACTGGAAAGGAACCCGTGCTAAGCGATAACGCTTAGTGGGGAGGAAACAGACAACAAAAGAACACTAAACAAGTACAAGTAATAACATGCATAAAATGAATAAAGCATACACTTACCGAGTTCACTATAAAAGCAGGAAATCAGAAATACATTATATATATATTCACTACATCCATTCAACTAGCATACATGGTATAAATGCACTAACCGAAAACTGATTCACTAAGACAATACAATTATCTCAAATAATAAACATAGCACTATACTTTATTAAGATAAATCAAAACACTACACAATAGCCTGAACTTCACTTGTGGTGGATACGGGAACACTACACTAAAACTGGAGGCTAGGCCTCAACAGCATCACTAAACCCTATAAGCGGGGTCATCACTCAAAGCCGGAGGCTAGGCCTCAACGGTATCACTAAACCCTATAAGCGGGGTCATCGCCGCTCTGAAAGTAAACATAGGCAGCTGCACTCATTATCCCTTTATAAGCATGCTTATCTATCCACTACCTTGACACTTCGGGCTTAACATAAGAACTCTACACACTATATACGCTATACACTATATCATATACATAGCAATTACCAAGCATTTCATCATGATTCAATCACAAATAAATAATATCACATAACATGTCACATTCAACAACTAAAAAGCATGTGCTCACTTAATTCCATTATCAAACTCTTATGTCAAGGCATCAATTAATTCTCAAAACTCTAAATAAATGATGAATAAGTTTTAAACAGTTATCACGAAGTTCGGAAGCATTTCGGAAGCAAAAAGTACCCAAATACTCAACCTAAAGGTGGGTAAGGAAGGGCAAGTGTTCAAGACAACCATGAGGTTCAAAATAAGAGAAAACATCTTCAATAACTTAGTTCTATCGCACTCGCGACAAGGGTCGCGCTCGCGACAGAAGCCACCCACACATGCTCCACGAAAGGCAGGCTATCAGGACAGATTCTCACCCCGACTTTTCATTGACTAAAATAACCCTTAAAACTCATTTTTAGGAAAAACTTACTAATAAAAATTGATTCTTAGGATGTTAAGAATCAAATGGGACAAATTTCAGGTCATTTGGATATATATAACTTCAGATATGAGCTAAAAAACCTATACTGTTCAGGTAACCCGACCCAAACAAAGACACTACGGTTTTGTCTACTTTTCAGGGTCTTAGAGCAAGAATTTGCTCAAGAGCATTTCTAAGACTTTTATAGGCATGGAAGTCATGGTTTTACTGGATTAATAATTACTTAATTTAGAGGTCTAAAACTATACTTATGATAAAAACAATACATGGAGGTCAGATGAAAACTGAACAGAATTACAAAAATCATATCTTATCATCACAACTATACAACAACCCATCTAACATCATCATCACACATGCATTTACTCCTAAAAATCAGTCAAAATTTCTAGAATTTACAAGACACCAAAACACATACACATTAAATCCAAAATGAGAACTAGGGCAAAATCCATCAAGTAACAGAGCACAATTATCGACTCCCAAACCTGGAAATTTGCAGCTTCAACTTCCCTATTCAAAGCCCCACCTTCTCTTTCCCCTTACACTTCCTTCTCTCCTCCGATTCTTGCACAAAACCCAGCCAAAGCAACACATAAATCAAACCATGCAAACCACATCCAAAAACCCAGAAAATGCAGAAGAGATGGTGAAGGAGAAAACCCACATAAAACCCATGGACTTACCTCTTGATTCCAGCTCAAAACTCAGAAATCCAACCTCAAATCTTGAAGATCCACGTTGAGCACACACACAAGAGAGTAGAGAGAGCAGAAAAGTATAGAGAGGGAAAAGGAGGAGAGGAAAATGTGAGGGAGAAGCCAAAGAAATCTGCTCTCCTTTCCTCTCTCTTCTTTAATGCTCTTCCATCTACCCAATCCTATGTGTCATGCCCCCATTGGACCAAACATTCCACCTTTGACTTTCATTCCATGGCACCATACACAACACACATAATATAATCTCTTAACATAATTACCTACAAGGCACCACACACACAATCCACTAGATTAAACCACAACAAATACCCTACATCCATATACCACATGCACACCAAATAATTTCCCCCACTTAACTTATTTAATTAATTACTTTGCAATTAAATCCTTATTATCCAATTTTCTCTTACTCAAATCACAGAAATACCCTTAATTTTTTTGACTTAACATGCAAATTTCGACTAGGTCCTTTTTGGGTTGTTACACTATCGGTAGTGTTAATCCTTTGAGGGGTGATCGACCCGCTCCTGAACTTGCTCCAGTAGAGGGTCCTGGTCATGTATATGAGAATCTAGCTTTATTACAAAGGTTACTACAATTGGTAGACAGATTAATAGCTCCTAAGGCTCCTACAAAACTTTTGAGAAAGAGAGGAGCAGAATAGTTCAGTGGATCTTCTTTGGACCAATCTAATTTGGCTGAGTTCTGGTTAGAGAAGGTCACTAAAATTCTACAAGAGATTAGTTGTCCTCCGAATCAGAGAGTGGCTTGTGCGGTGTTGCTTTTGCAAGGGACTGCATATGATTGGTGGAAGCTTGTGCTCCACAGCCCTTTAAGACTGGCCGAGTTGACTTGGGAATTCTTTGTCCAAGAATTTGAGAGGAAGTATGTTACGAAGGCTTACTGGGATGCGAAGTGGAAGGAGTTTATTAGTCTGAGGTAAAGGAATATATCGGTGAGTGAGTACGAGAAAGAGTTCAATCGATTGAGCAAGTATGTACCGAATGTGTTATTGACAGAGGACTTCAAGTGTCGGCACTTTGACGATGGATTGAGAGAGGTGATCAGGGGACCCTTGTCGGCCATGGCGGTTATACAGCCGGTGGGTTATTATCAGTTAGTGGCAGCGGCAATAAAACTGGAGGTGTCGGAGTTGGTTAAGCTAAGGCTAGAGAAGAAGAGGAAAGCCCCAGATAGCGGAGTTGTAGGTAGTAAGAAAGCACGGGGTGTTTGTGACACGAGCCGAACCTAGCAAAGGCCCTCGTTGAACCCGCTTTTAGGGCTCGAGGGATTGGTTCGCGTCTTTTTGATCTTGGGTGCCATGATATATTTTGGATGCCTCCTTCCTAATAAAACATTAGAAAGGATCATCTAGTTTCACGACGCCTTTAGGCACCTTTGAGATATTTTGGAGTTGCCACCCAATTTACGAGAAATTGGGAAAGGTCTCTAACCTCTATTGGTCTAAACTAGAGATGGTGTTCGAGACTTCACACTCTTATTTATATTTTGGTTAATTAAAAATGAGTTTTTAATTTCCTAAAATTCTACCTCTTATCTCACACGATTAATGCATTTTATTAAAAGGGTATCGCAAGCATTCAAAAGCAATAAATAAAAGTTGTACAGAAAGCGGTAAATAAAGTGATAAAGAAAAGCAATAAACACGTCAAGCACACAATTATAAGAGAAATTGGGGCGGAATACAACCCCAAATAAAAGAAGATTAAAAATGTAAATTGGGACGGAATACAATCCCAAATGAAAACTAAATCATATTGGCCCAAGATTAATTACAAGGACCCGAAATGTATAAACATGAATTTAAACAAATAAACAAAATCAATCATAAGAAAAATATACATAAATCGGGACATTTGTTTTTTTTAGGAATATTGGTTCCTCCACGCTCATTTAAAAGGGGATTGAAGAGTTGTTCGATTGTTTGAAAATCGGGATGAGTGATCCTATTTTAGGAGAAAATTAACTCTTCATTTTAATCATGATGTTTTACATTCCTTGGCTAAAACGATGGACATTGGTCCCAACTTTATTAATTAAATCCCAATTTAGTTGTAAAAATATTTTTGTGATTTTTTATCTCACACGTGCATAAATAAAATATTTATTTACAAGCAAACACAACACAAAAAAAGGAAATAGGAAAGATCTCACCCAAACGACGTAGTCCTCTACGCGTCGTGACCCCTCCGCGTGGTCACGGAATGCTCACACAAAGCAAATTCACATTTAAATCACCAAACAAAAATAACATCGAAAGGTATTAGTAATAATTCTAAACAATTAATCAAAAGAATGCCAAATAAATATAAGACATACTAATCCAATATGCAAATAGTTTTTGCGCAAAGTAAATAAAAAAGGGGTTATGCAAAAGCCTAAGACTAACAATAAAAGATGTCAAAGTAAATAGCACCGACAATAATAATAGTAATAAAATGATGATAACAAAATAATAATGTTGGTAATAATAATAATAACATAAATGATAATAATAATAATAATAATAATAATAATAATAATAATAATAATAATAATAATAATAACAACAACAACAACAACAACAACAACAATAATGTAATAACACTAACAAAAATAATAATAAGAACAATAACGATGACAATAATAATAATAATGACAATATTGATAGTAAACATAAAAATGTTCATAATAGCAATAAAATAACTACATCCCTAAATAACAATAATAAAATCAATAGTAAACATAAACATAATAATAATAATAGCAATACTAATAATAAGAATAAGAATAATGATAATGGCATAATAATAATAATAATAATAATAATAATAATAATAATAATAATAATAATAATAATAATAATAATAATAATAATAATAATGACAATGGTGATGGCGTGGGCATGCACAAGGGTGGAAGGAGATTAAAAAGGACAATAAAAATAAGGAAAGCCAATAGTGAACATAAACACCAAGAGTACTAGAAATAAATTATAAACATGTTGATAATAGCAAAAATAACAATATTGACAGCAAATAAATGATAAACAAAATTAAACGAAGACGGGTCCAACAATGTTTACCATCAGAAATTATAAGTCAGAGAAACGGTGTCTCGATTCGTCCTCCTTGTCGAAATTTGTGGTGATAAACACAAAAAATGACTTAAGAAAAATCTAAGTTTTTCGAAGTTTTGAGAAAATAATTTTTCTTGATGGAAGGATCAAGTCAAAGAAATTAATTTTCTTGACTTCAACTAAGCCAAGAATAAATTGCTTTAACAATGAAGAAGAAAAAGAGATGAATCTTGAAATTTCTAATACTTTTCCCTTGAAAACCTCCCGTCTCTCTATTTTTGATTGAGTGAAAACAACAACCCTTTTTTTCTTGTCCAAAATCTGCCCTTTTCAAAATGAAGATCAAGTCTTCATTTTGTTTCTCTAGATTGTCCCAAAATGGGAAGAGACAAAATGTTCTTTCATTTTTCGTTAACCAAAAATTGCACAAAAAAGTCAAACAAACAGAAAAAATGGACTGTAAATTGACCAGAAATTGCAGGTAAAAATGACTGCGCATGGGAGAGAAGGGGCAAGAATGCCCGTGGATGGAGCAGCTTGATACGCTCCCCTATGGGCGCGACAGGCGACACGCGCCCGGGTGGGCGGGCGTTGCCCTGGTCGACGTGCACCCAAGGGGGCGTGCATTGCCCTCAGTGACGTGCGCTCGAGAGGGTGTGCGCGCCCCTGCGAGCGCACATCACCCCTGCCGACATGCGCCCGTGCGGGTGCACGTCGCGCCCGCAGACACACTGCAGGAGCACGCACGGCTCACCACGCACGCGACCACAATCCGCGCTCGTGGCGCACAAATAAAAATAAAAAGTAAAAATAAAAAAGGAATAAAAATAAGAGTAAAAATGCAAATTTTTGAATCAAAATTTTTTAGTGGAACAAAGGAGAATTTCGACAAGAAAAACAACATTTTTGATACCTTTGCTTGTGGTAAGTATCCTTTTCATCATAGGGTAATCCTGATCTTGGATTGCCTCGGGATCCGGTGTCTACAGTTGGCCCCAGTTTTGGGGAACGTAGTGCCTGGGCGCTTAGGTGAGATAAAACTCAAGGAAAGAGAGAAGAAGCGCTTACCTGAGGCGGCTGTCTTCCCGGTCACGTTAATGAAATCATCTCCTTAAGTAAACGTATAGATTGAGGAATGACTTTCATCCTTCCGGGTGATGTGTCGAGTCTACCCCAGACTTACAAAATGCAAGAGTTGCTCTTTTGAGCTGCACTGAGTCTGCTCCAGATTTACAAAGTGCGGGGGTTCCATCTCCTGATGGTGATGTGCCGAGTTTGCTCAAAAATTAAACGCTAGGATTGCTCTTCTGAGCTGCACCGAGTCTACTCCAGACTTACAAAGTGCGGGGGTTCCATCTCCTGATGGTGATGCACCGAGTCTACTCCAGACTTACAAAGCGTGAGGGTTGCTCTTCTGAGCTGCACCGAGTCTGCTCCAGACTTACAAAGTGCGGGGGTTTTATCTTTGGATGGTGATGATTTTCATTTAGGCACTTCCTACAAAATTACGTGCACAGAAGTATATGCAAGAAATCATGTGTATGTCATGATATGTGAATGCTTTCAAAAATGGATGGATTATGTCCTAGGTGGCCAAGGGTCCGTTAAGGGTATAGCTTGGCTGCTCCACCATGCCCCCCTAGGATGCAGGAAAGCGTCATCTTGGCTTTAGGGATTCTAACCCAAAACCTGCTCTGAAAGGCTCGCTAAGCATGCATCTTTGGCCCCCAGGATTCTGACTCATGTCCTGCATTATACACCACCTGCTCGAGGGGAGGTCATCTGAAGAACACAACCTTATCGCTCCAGGCGTCAGAAGTCATTGATTAAAGGTAGTGCATCCCTTGTGGATTTTCACACTAGCTTCTCTTTGTGGGAAATGCGTCCCTTGAGGGATTTTCACATAATCCCTTGCCTAACTTTTGCCTAGAGTGGACCTGACCCAATCCAGCGGCTTTTATTCCTTTCATTTTTTTGTAGGAAAGACTGCCTGTTCCCAGGTTTTCACCCTGCCATTTGGCCTAATTTTTGCTTAGAGCACCAATTACGATTTTCATCTCTAACAGCCCTTTTTTTTTTCGGCGTGGCTACATGAAAGATTTAAGCTACTGTTAGAGCCTCTTTCTATAGCAATCGGCAATTGTTCGCTGAGACATCTTCCCCTATACAATGATTATATCCCCTCGCCCCCTCTAACGAAGGTGTTGTTCGATTAGGTGAGGTGGCTAACAAGGGTCGACTCCCTATGCCCCCGGCTCTCTTTTCTGTTCTCTTGTGTGGATTTCCTGAGACCACTATGGATATCATTGCCTATTGTGTTTGATAGTTCGAAGGGATTTAAGATGTCGTGAGGCATCCTCTATCTGTCCAGGGCAGCATCTTATCCTTGGCCTTCACCCCTAAGTACCATAGCCCCTGGACACAGCTGCATACCAAAATCGTCATACTACAGGTCAGAGACTACACCCTCGCTTCCATGAGTACATGCAAGAGAAAGGTACTTAGCCTCGCAGTAGATAACAGCACCCGTCGGCTTAGGCACCTGGTCGGTGAGAGCAGAAGCAAAGTATAGCCATTTAGATTTCACACATTTGGTAATGAATGATGTTTCTCTTTTTATAAAAGAACTAGGAAATGATGAGTTAAACTGCTTTTGTTTTATACTTTTCCGCAAAATTATGTACATTTGAGTATGATTTCTCCATAATTGATCACCATTTAACATAGATTCAGAATGCAAAATTACATCTAATCTCGGAGTGGATCTTGTAAGCATCAGACTCCTGTTTCCAATCAGCCCTCTCGGGTTTTCTTGATTGGACATTTTCTCTCAAGCCTCTAATTTTTGCCCAGAGTGCCTTTTTTCAGTTTTCACCCTGACAAGGCACCCAATTTTAGTAAGACCGCCTTTTTTTTTCGGTTTTCAACCCGCAGGCATTTATTATCTTCTTTTGATTTTTAGTCTTTATCCATGGACTTTCTTGGGTCTGTTGATGCTGATCTGTTATCCGAGCTCATCTTCATTGCTGTCCATTAGAACCGTTACCCCTTTGGATAAAATTTTCTTAGGAGCAAATGGGTCTTCCCATGGCGGACCTAATTTACTTCGCGCGTCTAGAAAATTAGGTCTTATTTGCCTGAAGACCGAATCTCCCTCTTTTAGTGAGTGTTTCCTGACCCTTTTTCAAATGATCGAACAAGGTGTTGATAGATCTGATTGCGATAGTAATCCCACAACCTGTTTTTGTTTAACGTGTTTAGCTGCTGTAGCCATTGCTTCTATGATTGCCCCTAAAGATTAGATGTGTTCTGACAGGTAATAGTGTTTTCGCCCCATGCATCGAGGAATAAAGCGTGACTCTTGTAGGGGTTTCGACTGTAGACCCCAGCATGGGCCTCCTCCTCAGTCGTACATCATCAGCTTACCTCTTGTACTGCACATCCTCTACAATGATGAACTGGGTGGATAACTTGTGAATCAGTCTTTTGGTCCTTTTTCAGTAGCCAAGAAGAATAGCAAAGTACGGGTATGTGTAGATCAACGGGATTTGAACAAAGTTTTCCCCCGGGTGACTTCCCCTTGCCCCATGTCGATGAGCAATTTTTTTTTTCTTTTTTTTTTCTTCTTTTTTTTTTTGTTTCTTTTTCGCTCCCCGACAAGCTTCGTCCAAATCCTGATAGTTTACACATATGCGCACTTCTCTTTTTAACCATTAGGGATGTTGTTGATCCACCTAGCCTGGCGTTGCGCTTTAGTAAAAAATTTAGCCCTGGTTCTGCTTGTAGATCCCCCCTTTTAACCTTTCCTGTCCCTCCTGGCTCGAATCTTCTGAGCTTCTGCTTGGATCGGGATACACTGGCATAGCGTGTTCGAAGGCTTCATAATCATCTCCTAGCATGTCTTCATAGGTCCAGGAAAAGACTTTTTTATTTCATTTTTATTTCATTCTCTTAAATTTTAATCTCTCTTCAAGAGTCATAACAGATGCTATCAAGATTTTTTTTGGGTTCTCCAAAGTTCCGAGATTAAATGGAATGGTATTAGTTGAATCAATGTCAAATATAAATGTGCCATGATCATGTATAGTGAAATCACAAGAAAATATCACACAAATAAGTGAAACCATTAATTTCATTTCATAAAACTAGAATTAAAAAAGTCATTATCAAATAGTTCAAAAATAAAAAGAGAACATCTAAATAGCTATTTTCTTCCTTCCTTGCCAACATGGATACTGTGCTCATCCCTGGGAACCATCTTCCTTCTCCACTTAAGTACTCAATTTGTCTTCATCTCCTTCTTTCGCTCTTCTGGGTCAGAGATCTGCTTACTATCAATAAGGTCTTGAACCTAGTCCCTTAATGTCTGACAATAGTCTATCAAATGTCCAGTGTGCTGGTAGAACGCACAATATTGATCCGCTCTGTGGTTGGGCTGCCCTTGGCTTCTGGCGGGCTTAGGAGGCAACGGCTGTAACATCCCCTTTTCCATTAGCTTCTTAAAAGTCCATGATAAGGATCTACCCAAATCAAAATAGTGCCTTTGATTCATTTTCGTGGTTGGCACTCCCGTCCTCTTAACATTGCCCTTACTGTCGTTGCGGATACCAGTAATTTGATATTTCAGAGCATGCATTCTCACTGGATCTCCACCCCCTCCGGACGCGATGTTATACTCTAGAGTAGTCCTCTTACTTCCTCTTTGTCCAACAGGTGACTCAAGTGGCTCCTTGCCTCTGGACTTGGAAGTGCAAGGAGAAGCTGCGGTTGTCACTGTATAGTCGCTATCAATTGGGCTTGAAGAACTAGCGCCATGGCATCTATTCTTTCCTTAATCATGAACGACAATCTTTTTTCAAGCTCCTTGAACCTCCTATCCATCTCCTCTGCCATTAAGGCATGAGCCTTTTCGATCTGTCGGGAAAGATCAGCCACTTTTAATGCCTGGTTAGATCCCTCTTATTTTCCTTCCTCCCCACTCTCACTGGCAGACCAATGATCTATCGCCGCTACAGAAATCCCTCCTTCACTTTTCTTGGGGTGGGTGATAGCGATATAATTATTACCGTATAAGTCCTGCAAGACATACCACTCAGGTAGACTTGACCCAATAATAAAGACAGGTGGTGGTACAGCATTATAGTTGGACTTCTTCTTACCCTCTCTCCGTTCAGGATCAGTGATTTGCTTAATATCGATCAGATCCTGAATCTGGTTCCTCAGTATTACGCAGTTGTTTGTTAAATGCCCGGTATGTTGGTAAAAGGCACAATACTCATTTTCTTTATGTCCCGACTGTCCTTGGGTTGTAACACCCCGCCATCCCCGTTGGAAGGATGCCGGAGTGCCACGCGGGCAAACACATATAATCATATACATTTACACTTGTATAAATAAATAAAAGAAAACCAAATGAGATTTAAAGAAACTTTTAATCATTTAATCAGAAAATTCCTGTAACATATATATATCAAGTCCTTATACATATATCATATTTCGTTTTACAAAAAGAGGCTCGTAAGCAAATACATATACAAAAATATACTTGTTTCTTTACAAAAGATTCATTTTGCTATACACAAGCCATGTAAAAAAAAATAATTACAGCGGAAGACTTCAAACAACTTCAATCAAAAAGACTCCTAGTGGCCGACCTGCAGATATCCGACTCTGAACTGCACTCGCCACCTGCACGGGAAAAGAGCCCGTGCTAAGCGATAACGCTTAGTGGGGAGGAACAAAACAAAATAACAACATACATACAACATATGTGCAACAATACTATAATCAATATACAAGGTGCATATCATCAGATTATACAAGAATTCATATGCATCATATCCATTTAATCTTGTTAATAAACATCTTAACATATACAATACATATACACATATAAACACGTAGCCTGATTAGTCTGGTTTAAACCTAAGAAGTGGATACGGTCATTTGGATACTGATAGAACACAGTATCCCAAGCATATAGAGACATGAGTCTCAAACATGTATTTTTCATATAGAGACCGAGGTCTCGCTTTACTTCCATATAGACCAAACATGGTCGAAACAAGGATCCCAAAGGACCCGCATATATCGTTTTATCATATAGCAGCTGCACACACACTCTGACCTAAGTAAGCGCTTACTTATCCACTACTATGACTTATACAGGCTTAAATGACACAACTCAATAATTCATATATCAAATCATAAGAATTTCACTACATACTAGCTTATAAATCATGTATACCTGTATAATAATCAAATTCAGAAACAATTAAACATATAAATATTAACTACAAGAAATAATAAAAACAAATAGCTCATATTGA
This sequence comes from Excoecaria cochinchinensis, assembly GCA_947683425.1. Lineage (NCBI taxonomy): Eukaryota > Viridiplantae > Streptophyta > Magnoliopsida > Malpighiales > Euphorbiaceae > Excoecaria > Excoecaria cochinchinensis. The sequence goes on from CANTUQ010000092.1 coordinate 16,401,535, forward strand.
AAAAGAATCCCTGTTAAATAAACTATAAACACGTAAATCATGTATATTAATTATTAATCATGTATACAAAACCTAATATTAAGCAATTATTAAAAACACAATACAGATTTTAAGTCAAATATTTGTCATGTAATGCGAAAATTCTTGGAATCAGAAGTTAAAAATCATGCTTTTAGAAAACAGGCAACTGAAGGAAGGCTGGTCACGTCGTGACCTCAAGTCACGTCGTGACTCCAGCTTCATGCGAGCGCCAGGGAAGAACAGCAGGCAGTCACGGCGTGACCTCCAGTCACGTCGCGTGACACCTGTGAGAGGAGAGGAAGAAATCGCGCAGGCAAAGGGCGAAAGTCACGGCGTGATGCCGCTTCACGCGACGTGACCTTCAGCAAAGAAGGAGTCACGGCGTGAAGCTGCTTCGCGCCTCGTGACCTTCAACCGAGAAGGGGGTCACGGCGTGATCACCAGTCACGTCTCGTGACCTTCTTCTCACAATTCTTCATCTTCTCCAATTTTCCAATTTTCCAGAAATCGTAACAAAAATCCAGAAAAACAATGAAAACAGAGTGCAACTAAAAATCCAAATTCCTTTCTTGCCAAAAACCAGTTTTCATGCAATAACCATGCAACCACATACCTTCAGGCCTCCAGAGCATATTTACAGCAACAATCACTCAAATCATTCACCTTGATAAACAATCAGAATTGCATTTACAGAGACTTAAACCCAGAAGTTTCCTCTTTTACGTTCATTCAAATATCTCAAATTTCACATACATATCATCGTCACTTGCTGCTACAAATCAAATACACACCTCTACTTTACTCATGCATTACTCTATATATATCAAAAACATAATTTAACAACAACATTAAACATCAAAACAGGATCCAAAAACGAGAAAAGAGCAAACACTCCCAAACCTGTTGAAGTCCAACAATGTCCACTGTAACTCTCAGTCCACCACCTTATCTTTTCCCTTCTCTATTCTTCTATCTTCCAGTACTTGCAACAGACAAACCGATACCCAGTTAATCCTAAGAACCTCTATATATAAACTCAGAATGAACCCAGAAAAGATGAAGATCAAGAACCCAAAATAAAGCCAGTAGCTACTTACCCTGCTGAAGCTTCAAAACCTAAAACTCAAGCTCTCCAAGCAGATGATCATACACATGCAATGGGAAAAATAACAGAAAATGGAGAGGAAGGAGATGGCCAACGTGAGAGAGAGCAAAAGAAAAAAACTCATATGTTTAGTTTCCAGGAACCAAAACATTCAAACCTCTCTTTTTCCCTCACCCACGTGCCCATACACTCACCTCATCCACCTGGCACACATGCACAGTTACACACTTCACTTAATCCATTTAACCAATTAATCCTCCAAATGTACTAATAGGTCCTTACAATTTCTTTTTACTCACTTAAATAAAATCTGCATTCTAATTAAATCCCATCTAGCAGTTAAATCCTCTTTCCTTGTATAAACTACCCAATTACCCTTTAATTGTCCAATTAAAATTCTAATTTCCAAATAAGCCACTTGTGGGGTGTGACATGGGTCCTAGCTGGCCTGGGTGGTAGGGGTTGTAGCTTCCCTTCCTTTATCAATCTTTTTAATACCAATGACAAAGGCTGACCCAAATTCGAGAAGTACCTCTGACTCACACCCATTGTCGATATCTCAGCTGTCTTCCCACTTCTAATGCCACTGCTGGAGCCCGCTGACTTGGTTGCCCCCTAATTAGTATAGCCCTTCTAGGCATAAGCTTCACTGCTTGCCCTCCTGGCCATATATTCTCCTTCTGCCTCTATAGCAATGTCCTTTAAAGACTCCCAGTTCTTTAACCCCTTCATTTTTAGTCCGTCTCTCAGGTAAGGGCTAGCATTTCGAATGAACAATCGGATCTGATCATGAGTATCAGGTTTGCACTTCATCTCCATAACTCGGTTCCTCCACCGAGTGAGGTACTCATGAAAAGACTCCCCGGCCTTCTGCTACAGCAGTTCTAAATCCTTTAATGTGACCTCCATCCTGGTACTACAATCATATTGCTTTAGGAACTCTTTGGTTAATAAGTCCCAATCTTCTTTGGACCTTTTATCCAACCCGTGGTACCAGTCAATGGCAGCCCCTGTGAGACTCAGGCAAAAATACTCTATCTTTTGCTTTCTTGTCAAAGTCATTCCCTTCATGACCAATGAATACTGCTTGATGTGCGAGGCAGGGTCAGAAGTGCCATCAAACTTGGGAATATCAGGCATCTTAAATTTCTGAGGGATCAAATCGTCACTATCCAGCTCCCGATCCTCAGGGTCCATTCCTCTTCCTACCATCAACATCCTCATCATGGCTTCAAACTTTTCCTCCATTTTTCTCCACATCGCATCCTCCAGCTTGGGCGACTTTCCCTTTACTATCATCTGTTCTTCTTGCTCTTCCCATAAGTCAATTTTGGATTTAAGGTCTTCTCTACGTTCGACAAGCGCTGGCGCTCTTGGCTTAATCACAGGTGGATCAACTACCTCTGGGGGACCCTCTTTAACAGCCCCTTGTTCATCTTGCTCCCTACTTGGAGCAGTAGCCTGTTGCCCAATAGGTGGGGCCAAGGTAGTGGCAAGGTTGCCCATCATCACCATCATACTGGCCTCAAACTCTTCCATTCTTTTCCCCACTTTTGGCAATTATTGCCCTAGTTGTATCAGAACCACTTGATGGATTAAACATGATTGTTTCCACTGATGATTTGAAAGATAATTGTGATGCCCGTTCCCTAATGACAGACTAGCTCAGCTAATCTTGGTTAGAGAAGGTCGCACACACACAACAGAACACATGCAGAATCTGAACAATAAAATTTCATCACATAGTATCTTATCTCATGCATCACATGCCAAGCTATTCATATGACATACATACATATGAGAGGTTACCTTCATGATTATACATTATTACATGCCTTTACATATTCATTACACATGTTAACTATACAAAAAGCTTATACAAAATCCCAAAATAACAACCCCCAAACCTATGCTATTCACTTCCTATTGTTGACCGTACCAAAATGCGGGGGACGTCCTTCAGTCACCTCTCGTCCGTACCTGCACGGATTAGAGTAAATCCATGCTAAGCGATAACGCTTAGTGGGGAACGCATATATAGTAAATAATTTATCATGCATCAGTGATAACATACATTACATGCTAGTAGACATGCCAGAACAAACATTATTAAAGCATGTACTATTTCCAACATAGTTCTGTCCATTCTATATTCAATCATAAAGCATCGACCACTTATTCACATATCCTTACCACATACTTTCTTGTACCACAATCACTTCTGTTTGTTAATTAATTAACTGATTAGCCGATTATCCTTTTAGTCCATTAGCCTGCAATTCAATGACGCGGATAACGGGTATCGCATCGGTACCTCTCAGGTACAAGTAATCTCATCGAGACTACTTTTTCACATTAGCACCTTCTGGTGCTTCACATCACATTAGTACCTTCTGGTACTTCACATTATTCCACATATAATAAAATCCAGCAAGGATTATTCAGATTGTGATTCCCATGGAATCAGACACATTTAACGCATGGGGCTGCAGCACTTGACCCTATAGGCATGCCTAACTATCCACTACTTGACTCACAGGCTTAAGTTATTAACAACTTATTCAATTCACTTTTCATTTTACACATTTGCATTTAGCACATAGCTAAACATTTCATTTGCATATTCAGTATGCTTTCAAATTCAATCTTCACATTTAATATTCACATAACTGATCGCATTCAGAAATCACCATGTTTGTATGCATTTATAGATCACTTAACACACATACAATACTTACTCATGTTGTCTTTCATTTCAGCTCAAAGCCTTGCCATTTGAATGGCCAAACACACTAGGATCATATTGCCAAGACAGAGTGGGTCACGGTCACAATGAATTTCATTGTCACCGTGACATATTGAAGTCCAAAACAGAATGCAAACTGGGGACATGTCATGGTCACAATCAATTTCATTGTCACCGTGACGTGTTCCCAACTCTCGGCAGAATGCAACTTGAGGGTATGTCACGGTCACAATGAATCTCATTGTCACCATGACATATCTCACTTTGCAAAACAGAATGCCTTTTCTGGGTACCTCACGGTCACAATGAATTCCATTGTCACCGTGATATACCAGAATCTACTAGACAGAATAGAGCTCAGCATATGTCACGGTCACAATCAATTCCATTGTCACCGTGACCTATGCAAAAACACCATAACACAGTTGTGTTTATCACTAGCACAGCTGTGCTTTTTCGTCCAATTCTCTTTTCACGTCAAGACTTCAAATCTCATTCTTATTTTTTTCTTTGGCAATCAACCCAAACACATCAACTACTCACCCATTAGCACATACCTGGTTTTCCCTTCTTGTTTTGGCATTCAATAATAGCACAAATCATAATCATTCTCAAGCACTTTATCACAAGCATATTGCTACTACAATCATACTATCTAGCCTTACATAATTCATGCTCAAACTTCAATTTCACATATCATATATTCAGTTTAAATTTCTATTTAATCAACACTAATCACACAATCACAAAATTAGGGTTTGTTCCCAAACCTCGTCGCCTTAGCTCCTAATTTCGACGGACGCTCGGCTCGCCGATTACAGCCTTTCCCTTATCTCTCTTCGCTTCGTCAGCTAGCAAAAATAACACAGATGCTCAAGCTCAAACTCAAACCAATAATATCCCATCCAAACCAGCTCAACCAAGAAGAAAGAGTAGAAGATGAGATTATGCACTTATTCACTTACCTCTTAGGTTTAACCCTTAATTCTTGAGCAACTTAACATCGGTTTGCTAACACTTCATAAAGCCTCTCTAAACTCACTCCCACGCAAGAAAGAAAAGAGAAGAACACAGAAAATTGCTAGGTTACCAAATGAAACTCTTCCCTTCCCTTAACTCACTCTTGCATGCAAAAGTGTAGGTGGCATCCTCTCAAGAAGCCACACGGAAACCACTTCCTCAAATCTGTCTCCACTTTCCATTAAATCAAGTTATTATTTCCTTAATTAATCCTTCATTAACTAGCCAATCAGCCTTAACTCATGCTTAGTACAAACATTCATAATTACCATTAAAACCCTTAACAATACTTCTTTCTTTCAATTAAGTCCAATCCTACACATTCAATTCTCACACACATGCCAATTTAAGTTAATTCTCTTAGGTTACAAATTCGGCCACGACAATAATATCTCACTACTCTCTGAAAGAGAATCCAAACTCTAATCTGACACCAGCTCTTGCAATCCACAGAGTGAAATCTTCCTTAGCCGACTGGCGGGACCTCTAAACCACCTGGATGAATCTATGATGGCTGAAGAACACACCACTATTAGGATGATGCATGATTGAAGTGCAATGCATGGTCATACTGATGCAACATAGACAAACACATGCAAGCAGATAGATCCTTCCAACCTTATTTCTCCCACACACGAGGTAAATCTAGTCTCTTTCCTAGGTGGGCTTTATCCAATGGTTAACGGGGAGCCCATTGGACGCGTATGGTGCATGGTGAAAAACTGGCAGCATAACACCTCTTGTCTAATGCACATATGTATGGGTGTTTGGCCATTATGTATTTAAATAATTCAACTAAATTAAGATGGGTCCACAGGGGTATGAAAGCCTTTGATGGAAGACCATTTAATTTGATTGATTTTGTTCAATATATGATGGCCCCAAATAGCTAGCACGGTATTATGGTACATGTTACCTAGTGAAAGTTTTTATTTGCCAATACATGGGCTTTGGTAGAGGATGATGTTACTTTAGGTCTACCCAAGCATAGTCCCTACCAATGGGTCTAGCTCATCACGAGCATAGCGACTAATCGGGTCTCCATTTGATATACCTTTAATAGTAAGAGGCTTGGGTTGGTGATCATCCTTAACACTTCCCTACAATGAGTGAAAGTAGGGTCGTGCTTCGGGAATGCACCGGGGTAAGATAGGGGACCAACTAAAATAGTTCTAAGGCTCTAATGTATGCAATGTAAATTTTGAAAAGTGATGGAATTTTAAGTTTTAAAAACCCAATTATCTATTTTAACCAAAACACTTTTAGAGCAAAGTCATGTATGGTCCCCAGTGGAGTCGCCACTGTGACACGCACCGAACCTAGCAAAGGCCCTCGTTGGACCCGCTTTTAGGGCTCGAGGGATTGGTTCGCGTCTTTTTGATCTTGGGTGCCATGAGACATTTTGGATGCCTCCTTCCCAATAGAACATTAGAAAGGATCATCTAGTCTCACGGCACCTTTGAGGTATTTTGGAGTCGCCACCAAATTTACGAGAAATTGGAAAAGGTCTCTAACCTCTATTGGTCTAAACCAGAGATGGTGTTCGGGACTTCACTCTTATTTATGTTTTGGTTAATTATAAATAAGTTTATAATTTCCTAAAATTCTACTTCTTATCTCACACGATTAATGCATTTTATTAAAAGCGCATCGCAAGCATTCAAAAATAATAAATAAAAGTTGTAAAGAAAGCGGTAAATAAAGCGATAAAGTAAAGCGATAAAGAAAAGCAATAAACACGTCAAGCACACAATTACAAGAGAAATTGGGGCAGAATACAACCCCAAATAAAAGAAGATTAAAAATGTAAATTGGGACGGAATACAATCTCGAATGAAAACTAAATAATATTGCCCCAAGATTAATTATAAGGGCCTGAAATGTATAAACATGAATTTAAACAAATAAACAAAATCAGTCATAAGAAAAACATACATAAATCGAGACATTCGTTTATTTTAGGAACATTGGTTCCTTCGCGCTCATTTAAAAGGGGATCGAAGAGTTGTTCGATTGTTTGAAAACCGGGATGAGTGATCCCATTTTTGGAGAAAATTAACTCTTCATTTTAATCATGACGTTTTACATTCCTTAGCTAAAACGAGGGACATTGGTCCCAACTTTATTAATAAAATCCCAATTTAGTTGTAAAAATATTTTTGTGATTTTTTTATCTCATGCGTGCATAAATAAAATATTTATTTACAAGTAAACATAACACAAAAAAGGGAATAGAAAAGATCTCACCCAAACGACATAGTCCTCTACGCGTCGTGACCCCTCCATGTGGTCACGAAATGCTCACACAAAGCCAATTCACATTTAAATCACCAAACAAAAATAACATCGAAAGATATTAGTAATAATTCTAAACAATTAATCAAAAGAATGCCAAATAAATATAAGACATACTAATCCAATATGCAAATAGTTTATGCACAAAGTAAATAAAAAGGGGTGTCATGCAAAAGCCTAAGATTAACAATAAAAGATGTCAAAGTAAATAGCAACGACAATAACAATAGTAATAAAATGATGATAACAGAATAATAATGTTGGTAATAATAATAATAATAACATAAATGACATTAATAATAATAATAATAATAATAATAATAATAATAATAATAATAATAATAATAATAATAATAATAATAATAATAACACTAACAAAAATAATAATAAGAATAATAACGATGATAATAATAATAATGACAATATTGACATTAAACATAAAAATGTTCATAATAGCAATAAAATAACTACAACAGTAAATAACAATAATGAAATCAACAATGAACATAAACATAACAATAATAATAGCAATACTAAAAATAAGAATAAGAATAATGATAATGGCATAATAATAATAATAATAATAATAATAATAATAATAATAATAATAATAATAATAATAATAATAATAATAATAATAATAATAATAATAATAATAATAATAATAATAATAATGACAATGGTGATAGCGTGGGCATGTACAGGGGTGGAAGGAGATTAAAAAGGACAATAAAAGAAGGAAAGCCAATAGTGAGCATAAACACCAAGAATACTAGAAATAAATTATAAACATGTTAATAATAGCAAAAGTAACAACATTAACAACAAATAAATGATAAACAAAATTAAACGAGGACGGGTCTAACAATGTTTACCCTCAAAAATTATAAGTCAGAGAAATGGTGTATCGATTCGTCCTCCTTGTCAAAATTTGTGGTGATAAACACAAAAAATGACTTAAGAAAAATCTAAGTTTTTTGAAGTTTTGAGAAAATAATTTTTCTTTATGGAAGGATCAAGTCAAAGAAATTAATTTTCTTGACTTAAACCAAGCTAGGAATAAATCACTTTAACAATGAAGAAGAAAAAGAGATGAATCTTGAAATTTCTAATACTTTTCCCTTGAAAACCTCTCGTCTCTCTATTTTTGCTTGAGAGAAAACAACAACCCTTTTTTTCTTGTCCAAAATCTGCCCTTTTCAAAATGAAGATCAAGTCTTCATTTTGTTTCTCTGGATTGTCCCAAAATGGGAAGAGACAAAATGTTCTTTCTTTTTTCGTTAACCAAAAATTGCACAAAAAAGTGAAACAAAAGAAAAAAATGGACTGGAAATTGACAAGAAATTGCAGGTGAAAACGACCATGCGCGGGAGAGAAGGGGCAAGAATGCCCGTGGGTGGAGCAGCGCGATGCGTGCCCCTATGGGCGCATGTCGCGCCAGGAGACACGCGCCCTGGTGGGCGTGCGTTGCCCTGGGCGTCGTGTACCCGAGGGGACGTGCGTCAACCTCATTGACGTGCGCCCGAGGGGGACATGCGTAGCCCTAGGCGACCTATGCCTGAGAGGGTGTGCGTCACCTTAGGTGACATGCACCTGATGGTGCGTGCGTCACCCTCGGTGACGTGTGCCCGAACGGGCGTGCGTCGCCCCTGGAGACGTGTTCCCCTGTGGGCACGCGTCACTTCTGGTAACGTGCGCCCATCCGGGCGCACGTCGCCAGGCGGGGGGCACATCGTCTGCGGGCGCACGCCATTAACGCGCACACACAGCTCGCCACGCACACGACCATAATCCGTGCAAGCGGCGCGCAAATAAAAAGAAAAAGTAAAAATAAAAAGGAATAAAAATAAGATAAAAATGCAAATTTTTGAATCAAAAATTTTTAGAGGAACAAAGAAGAATTTCGACAAGGAAAATAACATTCTTGACACCTTTTTCTTGTGGCAAGTATCCTTTTCATCATCGGGTAATCCTAATCTTGGATCGCCTCGGGACCCGGTGTCTACAGTGTTCCTAGTGGGCAAGGAGTTCGAGGGTCGGTTCAAGTGTAATCCGAGGTTGGGAGTGTAGCACCACCTTCTAGCAAAGGAAGTCGAATACCGGAGTATAAGCATTGTTGGAAGCATAATTGGAGAGAGTGCTGAAAGCTTACCGGTGCCTGTTTTAAGTGTGGCAGCATGGAGCACGTGCTAGCCAATTGTTCGGAATGGAAAGAGAGCAAGGATCAAGCCGGGAGTAGAGTGAGTGGAGAAAGATCGGGTGCAGCGAGAAGTGGTAGAAGTAGAGCTCCTCAGTCGCCGTCGAAAATTGTTGAATAGCCAGCAGCTACTGGTGGTTTGGCTCGGGTGTACGCAATGATTAGAGAAGATACAGAAGAGCCCGCAGGTCCTTCTGGTAAGTTGTGATTTGTAAGTTTTTGGTTTGAGTTTTGTTTTGGTAATTGGAATGCATGATTGCTTAGCATGGAAATTTTGAGGACGAAATTTCTTAAGGGGTAGAGAATTGTAACATCACAGAATCGGGCCTAGAAGGATTTGCATGATTAATTGGATAATTAAGGGTATTATTGTAATTCTGCAGGGATGGATTAAGTTAATTAAGGACTAAATTGAAGAGTAATTAAATTTTAAGAAGAAAGAATTTATATTAGTGACTTAAAGGAGCTTTTCCAAGGATTAAAGTGAAATAAGATAGATTTTTAACATTGGACCAATTGGAGATTGACACTTGGCTTGGGTAGGTGGAGAGTAATAAATGAAAGAAGAAAAGAAAGCAAGAAAGGGAAAGACGGAAATCAGATTTTCCCGTTCCCTTCTCCGTGTCTCCTTCTCTTTTCTTCTTTCATTTCTTGCTCTTTGCTGTTTGCTCTTTGCTCCTCTTTGCTCCTCTTTTGAGATTTAGAGTAGATTTTGAAGAGGTAAGTTGGGTTATGAAGGTTTCTTCTTCTTTCCTTCGGTTTGATATTGGCTTTGAGTTTATGGGTTTTTGATTCAAGTGGTTTTGTTGGTTTGATTGCAAGAATCGGAAGAGAAGAGGAAGAGCAAAGGAAAAGAGAAAGTTTGAGCTAGAAGAAGAGTTGATTTTATAGCTTCTTAAGAGGTTTGGGAGTTTATGTGTTTTGATGTGCTTGGTCTCTATTTTGGATTTCTGGAAATTTGAGTTGTCATGTTTGTTAAATGCATATATTGAGTTGAGTTTTGGTTATTTGTATGATTTGTTGGACATATGTTAATGGATGGAACATGAATTGGGTATTGTATGAGTTAGAACTAAATTCTGGGTTTGATGCTTTGATTGTGATTTCTTGCCATTTTATTTATTTCTAGTGAGTGTAAATTGTTATGTATATGATTATCAGCATGTGTTAAAGAGGGATTGATGTTTAGTTGAGTTGCATACTTAAAGTTTTGAGTTTTGATGATTTTGGTTTGAGTGAGAGGAGGTTAGATCGGCAGCAGGGGTGAGGAGCTTGTCTCTGTCGCGAGCGTGACCTCGGTTGCTAGCGCAATAGAGTTCGGTCATCCGAACTCCCAACATAGTGCCCTCTGTCGCTAGCGTGACCAGAGAGCTCGACAGCCGAGATCCTGCCTGGCCGGGCTGTCTCACGAGCGCACTTCAGTGGGTGAGTGTGAGACCGACCCTCGCTTGTATTTCGAAAATGTTTTGTTTTGTTATGCTTTGCATGGTTTCTCATTCATGTTTACTTATGATTATTATTATCATGAGCTAATATTTGTATTGTTCACATGTATATAATGATTTTTAATTATGATTAGTGATGGGATTCTTCGGTATTGTAAAGTTTGAGTGATATGATAGAGTGTGTTGAGTAAGCTTGAATGGTCATAGCAGTGGATAGATAAGCATGCTTATAAAGGGCTAGTGATTGCAGCTGCTAGTGTTTGATCCCATTTGGGTCTAGTGTTGGCCCGTATGGGTCTAGTGTTTGATACTTTCGGGTATCCCCAATTTAAAAATGTTTTGAGACTTTGCTCTCTAGTGTTCGATATTGTTCGAAGTATCCAGTGTACCCTTATCCACCATCCATGTAAATTTAGGCTAGTGTATTGAGATTGTACTGGGTTTTTTCGTTCTGAATGGTATACATATTATGAGAAATTACTTGTAGTAGTGATTGCCCTTTGTCTTTTCTCTGCCAATCTTTGGATTTAGTGAATATGTTTATAATGCTACTTGTTTTATTATGGGAGTGATTATAGTATGATTATGCATATGAACTTCGCATGCTAGTATTACATGTATTCATGAATGAATGTTATTATGTATATATATGTTTTTTTTCCTCCCCACTAAACGTTATCACTTAGCACGGGTGTTTTCCCCGTGCAGGTGGCAGGTTCGTTCGATGTGGAGCATCTGCAAGTCGGCCACTAGGAGTTAGAGTTGTTTATTGTATTTTGTATTTTGCTCTTGTATTTTTTGTATATGCTTTTGTATAAAATACATTTTGTATAAGTTAAGTATGCGTAACTGTTATAAGAATCCTTTTGTAATTTTTGTAAATTATGCATATTTTCGGTTTATGTAATTAAGTTTATTCATTTATGTTTATTATTATTTGCCCCGCTTCCACATGTATGATGTGTATTGTGTGCGAGGTGCGACCTTACGCAGGCGGCCGCATGCCTCCCGCGAAAGGTTTATAATTTTTTATTTAAAAAGTAGGGTTTCGACAAGGAGCTCCTTTGAACAAGCATTATTTTCATCACTGGGTAACCTTGGTTTGGGCTGCCTTAGAACCAGCTGTCTACAGAGTGCTACCAAAAATCTTTTAACTAATCATAAACAAACTCTTTTGCAGATCACATGGCACTGTATATAAAAGTTGTATACTTTGTAATGACCCGAAGTCCACCCTAGTAGCATTGTGCATGATTAGGGTGATTAGGTGAGTTTGATTTAGGGTTTATAGTTTTTGGATTAAAGGAAATTAAGGACATAATTGCATGAAATAAATAACTTAAGTGACTAAAATGTAATTTTGCATGATTAGTATTAAGTGAGGATTAATTAAGTTAAGTTAGATTAATTAGTCTTAATTAAAGAGTAAGTGGAATCCATATGTTAAGTTTATATTGTTAGTGGTTATGCCCTAGGCCAAACATTTGGACCTTGATGTAATCATTACTTTTTCATTTATATAATGGTTTTCTTCGCATTGATATTATTGGCATGTTACACTATTGTAATGTTTATGAATAACAATGTTATTCATGTTGTCCCTAGTCATTTATCAATAAAGGGCATAAAGATAAATTAAGACTAGTATAGATTTGCATTGATATTCATGGGATGATTATATATGTTGATATAAATCAAATCTATATGTACTTGCTAGAGAACAAAGTACTGGATAGACCCACTATAAGATCACTTCATGGGTTAATGTCATAAGTGATCTTATAATAGATATATTATTGAATCCTTTGACCTGAGGTTATCATAGTTTCCTACATAAGGATCATTATGTTTTGACATAATCAAACGTTATCTTTAATAGGATAATTATAAAGTTTATGATCGGACATAATGAGAATTATGAGGAGGAAAGTGAATAATCAAGATGGAATTTGTCCCTCTCTTATGAGAGAGATATCTATTGGGCCCCTCGATAAGTAGGACTGTAAAATGCATGGCCGTGCTCAAATGAATTGATAGTGTGATCAATGTCATTTGAATTTATCAGTCTACTTGGTGATCGAGAAATTATATGTTTGAACAATTTAAGTTTGACATGGACCATGACTTATGTTCGAACAAGATATCGTGTGACAAAAGGATAATAACATGTTCTATTGCAAGGTTAAAATCGGACTAACGATATTTATATTGTTTGGGTAGTCATAATGTCTTGTTAGAGACCAATTATGACTTGTGGGCTTTTATGGGATTAGGCCCACTGCCAACATAATATAAACCTATTGGGTCACACACCAAGAGCAAAATGAACAGAATGGATTTTATTGGGTTATTTCGGAATAAAATATAAATATAGGTATTTATATTTAATTTCGAAATTACATATTTATATATATATATATATTTATGCATATAAATCTCTTATTTTGAATATGAGATAATAATATGTATTAATATATTATTTCTTATTATTTAGAATAATAAATAAATAAATAAATATATATATATAAATATATGTATATATATATATATATATATATTATATCTTAATTTTGAATTAAGAGATAATATCCTCATTTATCTTTTCCTAAGAGGAAAAGGATTTGAAATATATATACAGTTATATATGGGATATATGTTAATAAAAAGAGTTTAACCCTAATAAAAACACTAATCACGTTATTCTAAATAACTAGGATTAGAGTGGCTGTAATTATCATCTTTGAGAAAGAAAAGAAAAACAGTGCCATCGTTCTTCTTTGAGAAAGAAAGAAAAGAAAAACAGAACCAGCCACCATTACTCTTTGAGAAAGAAAGTAAAGAAAATCCATTCGCATTCAAGGGAGCTAGCACCCCTGCGACTTCTGTGCATTTGTTCGTGCGTGTGGATACCGATAGAGGACCTTCGTGTTAAAGGCAGTGTCTTCAGTCCGAATCAAAAGGAGTTAATTTCATTCTAAAGGTTAGTAATTTTAATCTCTTCCTTTTGAATCAATCGAAAATACTTGGATCCTGTTTTGGGTTTCGAATTTTTCCGCTGCGTTTAATGTTGATTTAATCCGTTCAAACCCAACATATATCTTACCACTGAAGGAGTGCTATGCATATGTAAGGGTTATGAGGAGGTTGACTTTGGCATCTTGTTCTTAAAGTTGGCCGGCCATCTCTCTCTTTAATTGGAAGGTAAGCTTGCTTTGTTCTTCTTTTCCTTTTCCATTGTTCTTTAGTTGATTTCTTTGACGGGTTAGCTTGATTTTTTTCTTTCCTTTGTTCTTCATCTCATTCAAGATTTTGGAGTCGCCACCCAATTTACAAGAAATTGGAAAAAGTCATCTAATCTCGGGGGTCTTAAACCAGAGAAGGTGCTCGGAATTTCACTGTTATTAATGTCTTAAGTTAACTTATAAATGAATTTTTTAGCAATTAAAATTCCATTTCTCATCTCACGCGATCATGCAATAAAATTAAAGTACATTTCAAGCATTTTTGGAAAGCAGTAAAGAAAAACAATAAAGAAAATGACAAATAAATTACAAGTGAAAAATGGGACAAAACAATCCCCCAAAATAATAAAAGCATAAAATAAATAAAGGAATAAAATTGGCCCAAAATTAATTACAAGGGCCCACAATAAATAATACACAAAAAGAAATAAAATAAAATACATAATACACAAATCGAGATATTTATTAGATTTTAGGAACTTTGGTTCCCTTGCATTAACTTAAAAATCCAAGAGTTATTTTTGGGCGATGAAAATAGGGATAATTGGATCTCGTTTTATGAAAATTGACTCTCTTTTGAAAATGAAAGTTTATTAGCTAAAATCAGGACATTGGTCCTATTTTATTAACAAAAATCCCAATTTTTATTATTGTAAAAAACATGAGTTTCTATAAAATAAACCCATCTATATACTATTTTGCATAAAACATGCAAAACAATAAAAAAAGGGAAATATAGAGATGAAAATGCAAACCAAACTTTGAAGGTCCTAATCTCTAGATTCTCCAGCTTGCCCAGGAACATCACTCAAAGTGAGATAAATAAGTTTGGTGGACAACAAAAACAAGAATAAAAAAAATGTTAGTAAATTAAACATAATATGATAGAATAGGAGTAAACAATTAAATGAAGCATATACAATAAATAATTCTAATTAAGGAAAATATTTATAATCACTATGGAAGAATAATGTTTGATAAAAGACATTGGAAATTAACAAGGTAGATTAACGACCTAAAGTAAAATCAAATGAAAAATACAAGATTAGTACTAGATATCCTACAGATTTAACTTACGTTCCATGCATCATACCAATGATTTGATTAAATTAATCTAAATTCATGTTAATTACAACAAATAACAACGCATAAATTGATAGTAATCTACAATAATTACAATGGGAAAGCGAATGAACGATGCAAAGAAAGGAAAGGGAAAGGATTTGACTCTACCGTAAATTTACACTCAGAGGTTTGATTCTAGCTACAAAAGAAGAAAAGATTGATTTCCTGTTGATTGCTTGAAAAAAGAATTAAGAAAGCTTAGATCGAAGCTCTTTGTCACCAAAAATTGAAGCTGAAAACTCTTAATTTTTAGAAACAGGTGATGAGAATTGAATCTTAAACACAGAATTAATTTCTTTGGCTCAAGAACAACTAGAATTTTCGGAAGAAACTTTAGCTCTCAAAAATCTTATTTTTAAGAATTTTTGTGTCGCTGATGTAATACTCCCTCTCTTTTCTGTGTACTAACTTTTCTTTTTATATGATCCCTAAAAAATTAGGTTTTAGGAGTTTTAATCTTATTCAAAGTCTTTAATTATCCTTAAAAATCAAGTTTTATACTTTTGAAAATCGGAAAAAAGAGTTTGAGTTTAATTCTAACTCAAAACCAGAGAAATCTAGAAAAAAAATGAAAAAACGAAGTCCCGGCAAGGTAAGAGACACACGAGGTGCGGCCTCATGCTGGGAGGCCGCGCCCCGCATGCGCGAGGTGCGGCCTCGCACTAGAGGCCATGCCTCGTATGCGCGAGGTGCAGCCTCACGCGCACTGCCGTGCGCGCTGCGAGGCGACAGGCCACCGAAAACTCCAAAAACAAAATAACTTATATTTTTTAATTTTTATTTAAAAAGAAGGGTTTCGACAAGGAAATAATCACTTTTAACTTTTTTGCTTGTGAACAAGTATCTTTTTCATCATTGGGTAACCTTGTTCTTGGCTGCCTTAGGACCCGGTGTCTACAAATTGCGGAAGCATAGTAAAATGTACAGTAAGCGGAACCATATAACAGGCCGAAGCATACTTTCTTAAGTAGTACTTACAATATTCATATTACAAAAGTATTAACAATATTACATGCCTTTTCTTACATATACAAAGCATTATACAGAGTTCTATACAAAAAGAATACTATAATCAATACGAAAAGAAACCCTTCAAAACTAAAACTCCTAGTGGCCAGCAGATGCAAAACTCCCGAAACTGAACTGATCCTGCAAACCTACACGGAAACAAACATCCGTGCTAAGCAATAATGCTTAATGGGGATGTACAGAAGTAAAGGACTTCTAATAAAGTCACAAAACAAACTAATATGCAACAAAATAGCACACATACTTGCATCATACTTCAATAAGCTTTAATAAGTACATAAACATATATTAGATTAACTAATCATAAACATACCCATGATTCACTACAAGTATAGTTACAAATACACAAATCTGAGTACACAAGACATATACCTTATCATATTTCATATAAGGTAAACAATACCGAACACTAATTAACAAGGGGAATCATGAACACATAATAGATACATCTACTTGCAAACTCACAATCACACAATAACTAAAGCCTAAGATCATATCGATGGTGGATACGGGTACTCAGAATACTGACTAACAGTATTAGAATACCGAAGTCTAAAAGATTAATATATCAGAAGACCAAAGTCTAAAACTTTCAAATACCCGAAGGTATAAAAAAATAGACCCAACAGGCCACTAGGAGCAACTGCAAAACTCTAACCCTTTATAAGCATGCTTATCTGTCCACTACCATGACTCTTCAGGCTTACATACAACTCTAATCACAATATCACTTATTCAACAATTACCCAAGTATCCAACCAAGAATGCATAACCATTCCATTCATGTAAAAGTCAAGCAACCATCACATGGTTCATGCATATATATATATATAACACATATAAGCTTAATATGCATGTACTTTCATAATCAATGCAATGCTGTACACAAATAAGAAGAAAAAGACTTAAATTACAAATCTGAACAGAGTCGCACTTGTGACCCTTATCGTGGCCATGACAGAATGCCAAGAATTGCTTCGGTCATACTCGTGACAGAACCTATCACACACTGATGTCGCACACGTGGGCCTTATCGCTCTCGCGACAAAATGCCAAAGTGACTTCTGTGGCGCCTGTGATGGAACTCGCGCTCGCGATAAACTCAGCAGTGTTCAGCCATGCACGAGAGAGCTCGGCAGGCAGACCACGCCCTGGGAGCATTCTGTCGAGATTGCGACAGAACAGAACTATTTGTTCAACTCCAAGCAACACAAACGATACATGCAAAATCTTCGCAAACCCATCCCAAATTCACATGCATAACCTTCAAAATCGTGATATAAACACTTCTAAACACTATTTCAAAAATAAACACAATTCAAATACCAATCTCAATCAAAATAGCAACTGGACACAATGATCAAAACAAGTGCTCATCATGCCAAAATCTAAACATATGAACATACAAAATTGACTAAACTCTCTGATGAACTTTATAACCAGATCAAGCATACCAATATACAATCTAAGGACAGAATTCCAAATAACCTATCTCACTAGCAATTCATGCATTACACAAGAAATATACAATCTCAACATGCAAATACCATAATTTACAACTACTAACTCAAACACAACACATGCAACTCAATACAAAGGCACTCGATCCTAACCTCTAGGAAGTCACTTGAACCTCTTCTCTTCAAATTCACACTTTCTCCTTGCCCTTCTGTTTCCTCTTGTCTGGAACTTCTTGTACAACCAAATCAGACACAATACTCTTAGTCCATTACACAACCCACTCAAACACAAAAGAGAATGAAGAAGAAGAAGACACAAACCGATCCAATTTACACTTACCTTCTTTGCTTATCTTTAAAACTCTTCAAATCAATCCAATTGTAGAAATTAATTTACCAAATGAAGAGCAATTGCCAAATATGAATAAGAAGAATCAAAAGAAACCAAGAAGGAAAAGAGAAGAGAGAAACCAACCACATGCAAGAATGGGACAGAAATACCCACTAACTCACCTTATATTGCATGTACAACACCATGTGTCACTCTCTCCTAATGCCACATAACCCCTCTTGCCAAATGTCCCACTCAAGCAATCTTCCTCAAATGGTCCATGGCAAATCTCTCTTAAATCCCTCCATTAAATTCTGCCCTACAATTCTCTTCACTTTCCTTTCAATTAAGTCCTCATTAACCCTAAATCTACTTACAAGGCAATAATAACACAATACCTACTAGGATATAATCTGGGTTGTTATAATTCTCTCCTCTTTAAGAAATTTCGTCCTCGAAATTTCCCCTGATACAAACATATGATCATACACATAACCATACTCTAACAAAACTCACACCGAACCACTTAAACAGTAAAGAACTTACCAGTAGGACCCGCTTGCTCATCCTCTTTCTCTCTGATCATTGCGAAACATCGGACCGGACTGCCGGAAGGAATTAGCTTCTCAACTGTTTTCGAAGGCTCTTGCACTGCTCTACCTCTCCTTCTTGCTCCTCTAGCAGATCCAGTCATTCGCATGTTACCCTTACTTCCTTGCTGAACTATAGTCTCTTTCAACTCTGGACAGTTGGCTAGCATATGCTCCATGTTGCCACATCTGAAGCATGCTCCAGTGAGCTTCCTACAAGTGCCCCAATGAAACCTCTCATGGTTCTCACACTTCAGCACGATGCTTACTTTACTCGAACGTGCTAATACACTTCCTTTTGGTTCTTACACATAACCCTATCCTCGGGTAACTTGCCCACTAACTACCTCTCAGGCTCTCTTACCACTCGGCACACTTCTTACAGTCACTTTCCTCTTCTAATCCTTTCTCTGCTTTATCAATTTATACTCTTCTAACTTCATCGCAGCTAAAACCATCTGATAGTAACCCACCGCATGCATTGCAGCCATGGCCAATAAAGGCCTTCTAATATTCTCTCTCAAATCATCTTCAAAATGATGACATTTAAACTCTTCAGTAAGCAACACATCCGGCACATATTTGCTTAACCTACAGAACTCTTTCTCATATTCTTCGATGGACATACCTTTCTGTTTCAAACTTACGAATTCCTTCCACTTCGCCTCTCGATACGCCTTAGTGACACACCTCTTCTCAAACTCTTGAGCAAATAACTCCCAATTCATATTAATATGTCGCTAGGGATTCCTCAACACCAGCTTCCACCAATCATAGGCCGGACCTTGTAATAATAACACCACACAATTCACCCTTTGATCCAAGGGACAATTTATCTCTTGCAGAATTATGCCTGTCTTCTCCAACCAATACTCAACTAAATCTGATTTGTCCATAGTAGTACCATAAAATTCCTCAGCCCCTCTCCTTCTAATTAGATCCGTAAGGCCTTAGCGGTAGTTAACCTCTCAATCAGATGCATCAATCCTTGCATCAAAATTAGGTCACCCTGAGCTAGACCCAATCCTTCAGCTCGAGGTCTCTCAAGAACAGGCCAATGAACTCTCGCTGGATTAACACTACCCGTTGTCTCACCTATCTCTTCACTCAGATTAGACTCCATCTAAACTCAACACAAGGTAACATCTGCATTAGGCCACGACTCTAGACAGACTCACACACATCGATACATCTTATAGTCTAGAACCATCTACTTAAGCTCCGATATCACTAAATTGTAACACCCCAATACCCCTCATGAGGAAAATTGGGTTGTTACAAACACAACACAACACTACGCATACAGATAAACACTCACGCACGAACAGTGGCAAAAGCATACAAAAATATACAGTAAGCAGAAGCATATAACTGGTCAAAGCATACTTGCATAAGTAGTACTTACAATATTCATATTACAAAAGTATTAAAAATATTACATACCTTTTCTTACATATACAAAGCATTATATAGAGTTCTATACAAAAAGAATACTATAATTAATACAAAAAGAAACCCTTCAAAACTAAAACTCCTAGTGACCAGCAGATGCAAAACTCCCGAAACTGAACTGATGCTGCAAACCTACACGGAAACAAACATCCCTGCTAAGCAATAATGCTTAGTGGGGATGTACAGATGCAAAGGACTTCTAATGAAGTCACAAAACAAACTAATATGCAACAAAATGGCACACATACTTGCATCATACTTCAATAAGATTTAATAAGTACATAAACATATATCAGATTAACTAATCATAAACATGCCCATGATTCACTACATGTACAGTTACTAATACACAAATCTGAGTACACAAGACAAATACCTTATCATAATTCATATAAGGTAAACAATACCGAACACTGATTAATAAGGGGAATCATTAACACTTTACAGATACATCTACTTGTAAACTCACAATCACACAATAACTAAAGCCTGAGATCATATCGATGGTGGATATGGGTACTCATAATACTGACTAGCAATATCAGAAGACCGAAGTCTAAAAGATTAAAATATCAGAAAACTCTAAAACTTTCATATACCCGAAGGTACAAACAATAGACCCAACAGGACAACAGGAGCAGTTGCAAAAACTCTAACCCTTTATAAGCATGCTTATCTATCCACTACCATAACTTTTCAGGCTTACATACAACTCTAATCACAATATCACATATTAAACAATTACCTAAGTATCCAACCTACAATGCATACCCATTCCATTCATGTACAAGTCAAGCAAACATCACATGGTTCATGCATATATTTATATAACACATATAAGCTTAATATACATGTACTTTCATAATCAATGCAATGCTATACACAAATAAGAAGAAAAAGGCTTAAATTATAACTCTGCACAGAGTCGCGCTTGAGACCCTGTTGCTCCTACGACAGAATGCCAAGAATAGCTTCGGTCGCGCTCGCGATATAACCTATCACACACTGATGTCGTGCACGTGGGCCTCATCGCTCTCATGATAGAATGCCAAAGTGGCTTATGTCGTACCCTCAATGGAACTCACGCTCGCGATAAACTCAGCACAGCTCGGCTATGCATGAGAGAGCTCGGCAGGCAGACCACGCCCTGGGATTGTTCTATCGCGCTCGCGACAGGACAGAACTATAGGTTCAACTCCAAGCAACACAAACTATACATGCACAATTTTCGCAAATCCATCACCTACATAACCTTCAGAATCATGCTATAAACACTTCTAAACACTATTTCAAAAATAAACACAATTCAAATACCAATCTCAATCAAAATAGCAACTGGACACAATGATCAAAACAACTATTCATCATGCCAAAATCTAAACATATGAACATACAAAATTTACTAAACTCTCTAATGAACTTTATAACTAGATCAAGCATATTGTAAGACCCTTATACCCGTAAATGATACGGATACCGGATGTCACAAAACTGCACTAACAAACACTATAATGCACTCGATAGTTCTGTAGAAATTATTTTTCCACCAATAAGAAACACAAACATACACATATACAAAACTTAACAGTACACTAAGCATACAAAACACATATCATACCACATGCCAATGCTTCCCTCTATAGCGATCATATCTATGCCATGCCCATCCATTTAACCTTACTGGCGAATACTTCTCTCATCACCATTACATCTTCGGCCACGTCAAAACTGTCACAACCTGCGCTCAGTAACACTCTACGCACTGAGCATTAAAATGCCTAGTGGTGGATACATATCCTAAATTTTCCATAATCAAATCTATATGCATACAGACGCAAGTTTATTTATGAAATCCCATCTTTTTAACATTAATTATTTGCTTTGGTTATTTATCACTCTTATATCCTTTATTGTCTTAGCTATCACTGTTCTTTAACATCACTTTATCATTTCTATTTCTTTTGTCAGTATCTTTATTATGTGCACTAATAATCTTAATAATTGTAACGCTACATTCGGTCAATCGATTAACAATCAATTTCATTAACAATCCTTATTATTAGTCTTTCTATATTTGTAATTTTGGATTACTTTCCTTTTTCTTTATCTTACCTACTTAATTTCAGTCTAAATTTTGATATTGTATTGCTTACTGAATCACTTGTCAACATTGTCATTATTTTCAATATTAGTGACACTGATTTGCCACTTCCTTTGTGTCCTTAACACTTCTTTTACTTTTCTTGTATTAATCACACTAACTCTTTTGCGATACAAAGATACATTACTATTTTTCACTTTATTCAAATCTTACATAGTTTACTTAATCTCATTTAACTGTACTTCAATTTAAACCCACAAATTATTAATGCTAGAAAGTACCAATTATTGACTTATTTGGGTATTTATTATTTCTATCATTATCCTTTTATTATATTTCTCTCGATCAATGCTATTACCATTATTAACGATATTTTTATCAATCTTTATTTTACGCTAACAATTATATATACATTTACATTAATATCGATTTTTATTACTAATGCATTAACCACTTTCACTACAATCAATTATACGATTAATCTTTACAGTGTTCATTATTCTCTACCATTTATCATTACCTTACAAATTACATTACTATTTGTTACTATTATCTTTCTATTTATCATTTCTCACTAATATTTACTTAAATGTTTTTACTATTTTTTATTTAACAACTATACAATTAACTTTATTTGTCCTTTTTTAATACCATTTGATAGTCATGCACTATAATTTAAATTCACTAAAGTCTTTCTAAAAATCTTAATATAAATAATTTACAGTTTAGTCTTCCACACTTCGCATGATTATGAAATTTACCCTTATATTTCACTTTATTAACATTATTATTATTATTATTATTATTATTATTCTCATTATTAGTTTAATTAATTTTTATTATCACTTCTTAACGTGCAAACATATAACCGATTCAATGTTCTTATAGTTTCACTTAGTAGTCCATTTCCTTATCAATTTACCTTTAAATCCTAACATTAGCCTTATTATGGTCAATTACATTTAAATCCCTTCTTTTTCACCTTTTTACAATGATGTGACTAATTTACCTTTCTACCTATCTTTGCCACTTAGTTACAATTACATCATTATCTTAAACTTAATTGAGTCATACACACATATTCATAGTTATTATATATATATATATATATATATATATATATATATATATATATATATATATATATATATAAATCAATTAAAAACCACTATATGTTTAATAATCATTCACACAACAATAATCTATAATTCTTGATTATACATTTACTAATTATCAATTACGCGTTTATTTTCTATATCATTGAATAATTATACTTAAATCCCTTAGTTACCATCAATATTGTAAATTTACAATTTGGTCCCTAAACTTTATATCAATTTACGATCTTACCCTTAACTTCCTCATATTCATAAAGCTGTCGCTACTTAATTCCATTATTTCATTTATTTATTGTTTGGCATACAATTTACCATTTAGTCCTTACTATAACATTCTAAATCAAATTTCCCTTTAGTCCTTGTCTTACCCTTAAATTTCAATTTTACCTCTCTAATTCACTATAATTACAATTATGCCACTAATTAATCTTAATTTCACTTTTAATTTGTTGTTATTATTTTCTATTAAATCATTAATCATATTTAGCCAATAAATTTATTAATTTAGTTACTTAATCACTCATTAAATCATATTATTCAGTATTTATATTTTAATCCTTTAATTAGACTTACCATTAATTATATTTAAGTCCTTAATCTTTTTCCTTAATTTCCAATTATGTCCACGTCTTTTCTATTACTGCCATCTATGTCCCCACTTTTACAATAATTCCATCTATGTTCCTTCTTTTCAATAATTCCATTCATGTCCTCATTTTTCACTTAATTACCAAAATACCCTTACATATGCTTAATTTACAATTTTAACCTTACTTATTCTAATTTTCCATTTTTACCCTTTTGTTTATTCTTAATTACCAAATTGCCCTTCCCGACACTTAAATTTCCACTTTTAACCTTATAAATTTACCCAATTACACATTAGACCCTAATTTACCACATACCAAATTACTATTTTAACCTATATTTTTTCCAAATTACCCTTATTTTTGCACTTTTTACCTAACTTTACCACTTTTTATATACTTAATGTAAATTTACCATTTTACCCCTAAACTTTCCATTTATTCCAATTTAGTCCCATTTTCACTCATTTTCATATATATTACTATTTTAATCGATTTTATCACATAATTACTATCATGTTCCTAAATTTTTAGTAAATTATAATATTGCCCTAAAAGTACCTCTTTCTAAGTCAAATACCATTTTTAATCCTTATCTTATCTTATCTTATCTCTATCCTTATCACTATCCTTATCCTTATCATATCTTTTCTTATCCTTAATCACATGTATAACCATATTGTAACACCCCCTACCCATACATAGGGGAACCCATCTGCAATGAAGTGAGAACCCGTATGAGCTGGGGTGTCACCAAGCAAAGCAGTACAATAACATTCACCCACATATAATAAACATACATATATACAGCGAAAATTAAAACTTTAAAACCAAACTGATCATTCATAAATGGAATAAAAATATTCATTACATAACTGTATTGATATTACCAAAATAATTACATCTTTCAGAATATAAAGAGGAAGCTGAACAAAAGACTAAATACAATGAGAGTTCACTATTACAAAAAGAATCATAATACAGAAAGAAGCTAAGTCCTATCATCAATCCCACTGTGTTGGCTTGACTTGTAGCGACTATCCCAAAAGCTAGACACCTTTTGCACCTCCATGGATGAAACACCCGTGCTAAGCGATAACGCTTAGTGGGGAAACAAATAACAATTAGATGGATGGCCATTCACAATGGTCGTCAAGGCAGATCACATACATATAGGTATATATTGATAATCATAAGACATAATCATAATTGAGTCACATTTATAAGCATTCAAACGTTCATAATCACATTCACATGCTAAATTATTCATATGCTCATAAATAGAGTCATTAAGATTCACATACTTATAATCATAGTCATTCGGAGTCACATTCTCATAGACATAACAGAACAGAAAAGAACACCTGCTGACTCATTGTAGTGGATAACGAGTGAACGCATAGTGGTACCTTACGGGTATGAATCGAAAAGCAATATCATATTTTTCTCATTTCAAAACATTTTACGGAGGGGATCTTAAACAAGATCCAAACATATTGAGGTTTACGAGGATCCAAATGGGGACCTGATCAGGGTCCAAAATAGAACGGAGGGCTGCAGCTACTGAGCTCTATTAGGCATTCCTAACTATCCACTTATTTGACTCTAGCTGGTCATGCATCAGCCATCATAAGACATTCATATAATTCATCAAATTATCCATGCATAAGACATCTAATAACATTCATATACTTCATAAAATAGCCCAAGTACAAACTTAAAAGCATCATAAGTTCGAAAATTAAACAACGAAAATTATAAAAGAAAACCCAAATTGAAGCCAGGGGGGTCGCGCTCACGATGTCTGTAGCGCTCGAGATAGAGGCCAAATTGGCCCTAAGTCGCGATCACGGCAGTCTTGTGCTCGTGCGGAGACAAAAACATATCCCACTGTCGCGCTCACGACGGTCATTGCGCTCGCGACAGTGAGCGCCTAACAAAGGCTGTCGTGCTCGCGTGTAGGCGCATGCTCGTTACAAGGGACTGCCCAAAAAGCTTGGCAGCCGAGCGCTTTATCGCGCTGGTGATATGCATTGCGCTCACGATAGAGAGCTCTCGCTGCGGCCGCTCGGTAACCCAGTCCGCTCGGCTGCGCGCAAGGGCTGAATTCACCGAGCTCTGTCGCGACCTCGAGACAGTGTCGTAATTTCTAGCTCTTACACGAAAATCTGCAGAAAATCACACTTCCAAAACACCCAAACCTCCAATCTCTAACACAAAACAACCCAAACTTTATCTTACCTCAAATCAACCTTCCCATCATCACAAATAACATAAAACACAACTTAAATCAACAATTAACACAATCTAAATCATGGATTAACATAATCAAACTTCTCAAAAGTAAAAAAACCAAGAAATTTCAGTAAAGTTCATCAAACTTCAAATTTGCTTCAATAAATCATCATCCATGCATCATAACTTAAATAAAACTAAAACTCATAACATTTACACAAACATGCATCTCATCAAACCTCAAATTTCCAGAAATATCGTTCAACATGCCAAATCATAAAAATGCACAAATTCAAATAAATTTCCAAACCTGAAATTCCTATGCTCCTAATGGCAAGCTCCGCTCCCACTCGCCTTCTCTTTCCCCTTGGGATCATGAGTAGGCGCTTCTAAACCCGAAAAACCCAAGAACCAAACAAACACACAAAAATCCTAAGTTAAGAACACGACTTACAAAACAAGAGAAAAGAGATGAAGAAGAAGAGAAACCCACTAAAGACTTACCAAATCAAAGCTTAAGAGATGATCAATTTCCACCAACACCACTTGGATCCAAGCTAGGGCACACAATTGAAGAGGAAAAGAGGAAGAAAAAATAAAAGGAAGAAGAAGAAAATGGGAAAGGCAACAAAAATGGCCGTCCCCTTTTTCTCTCTCCTTCTATTTATACCAACTCCCTAAAACCCTAGCCACTTGTCACCCTAAGATTGGTGGATCTCGATCACTCACACTCTGCACACATGCAAGACACTACACACAAGACCAATCCTCACTAATACACACACTACTCCCCTATGAGCATGCACACACTAACAAGACCCACACACACACACTAATATCATACATGCTCCCACACTCAAATAAAGCCCACAAAACATACGTATTACCCAAAATACCATTAACACATGCCAATACACTCACACATGCACACATACACATGGCCACACACATGACTCAAACTATTAGGGGGAAAATGGGGTGTGACAACTCTCCCCTACTAACAAGAATTTCTTCCTCGAAATTCTCATCTTAACTGAACAACTGTGGATAATAAATCCTCATCATCGCCTCTGGCTCCCAAGTCGCTTCCTCAACACCATGATGCTTCCAAAGAACTTTAACTAGAGAAACTTCCTTACTTCTCAACTGTGTCACTTCCTGAGCTATAATGGCTTTTGGTTCCTCATCATAAGAATAATCCGACTGAATTCGAACGTCTTGAACTGATAACACATGTGACAGATCCGATCTATATCGACAAAGCATGGAGACATGGAAGACATTATACATCCTAGCCAACTCCATCGGTAAAGCCAACCTATAGGCTACCGGACCAACTTTCTCCAAAACCTCGAAAGGCCCAATGAACTGAGGACTAAGTTTACCTTTCTTGCCAAACTGCAATACTTTCCTGCAAGGTGAAACCTTAAGGAAAACTTTGTCCTCGACCTCAAACTGAATATTTTCTCTTCAGATTGGCATAAGATCTCTGTCTATCCTTAGCCACTTTCAGATTCCGCTGCACAACTCTGATCTTCTCTTCGGTATCCCTAATTATCTCTGGCCCAACAAAAGATCGCTCGGTCAACTCTGTCCAGCAAACCAGAGTCCTACATGGTCGACCATACAAAGCCTCAAATGGTGATATCCCAATGCTCGACTGAAAGCTATTGTTGTAAGCAAACTCTATAAGCCGTACATACTTGTCCCAACTGCCAGAAAGATCCAAAGCACAAGCCCGAAGCATATCCTCCAAAATCTAGATAACCCGCTTAGATTGACCATCTGTCTGAGGATAAAATACCGTGCTGAAGTTTAACTTAGTACCTAAGGCTCTTTGTAATTCCTTTCAAAACTTCGATGTGAACCTTGGATCCTGATCTGACACGATTGACAATGGCACTTCATGCAGTCGTACCACCTCATCCACATATACACTGGCCAATTTATCCATCGAGTAGTCCACTCTGACCGGCAGAAAATGAGCTAACTTGGTAAGCCGATCCACAATAACCCAAACCGAATCATGCTTCCTCTTAGTCACCGGCAAACCCGACACAAAATCCATGGCAATATCATCGCATTTCCACACAGGAACGGATAAAGGAGTGAGCAATCCCGAAGGGACTTGATGCTCAGCCTTTACCTGCTGACAAGTCAAACACTTCGCCACGAATTCCACAATGTCTCTCTTTATCCCAGACCACCGATAGAACTGCTTCATATCCCTATACATCTCACTACCAGGATGCATAGTAAAGACTGTAGTGTGTGCCTCACTCAGAAGCTTCTTCCTTAACTCATCACTCTCGGGCACACACAAATGATTCCTATACATAAGCACCCCATCCAAAACTGAAAACTCAGACTGCTTACCCGATCGGACCTCTTGCAAAACCCGCTACAATCTCAAATCATCCTTTTGAGCATCCATAATCGACTGTCTCAAAGACGACTTCACTCTCAATTGGGCAACCAAAGCCCCATCTGAATCAAATCTCCATCTTAACCGCCTCAAGAACAAAGCCGAAACCGATTTCCTACTCAAAGCATCCGCAACCACATTGGCTTTGCCCGGATGATAATCCATAATGCAGTCATAGTCCTTAAACAACTCCAACCATCGGTGTTGTATCATGTTCAACTCTTTCTGAGTGAGGAGATACTTCAAATTTTTATGATCCGTGAAAATCCTACACTTCTCCCCATATAGATAATGACGCTAAATCTTCAAAGCAAAGATTATAGTTGTCAATTCCAAATCATGCATCGGATAGTTCTTCTCATAAGGCTTCAACTGACTAGATGCATAAGCCACAACTTTACCCTCTTACATCAACACACATCCGAGTCTAACTCCCAAAGTGTCGCTGTACATTAAAAACTCCTTACCTGAGATGGGTTGAGTTAGTACAGAAGCTTCAACCAACAACCTCTTCAAATGCTCAAAACATGTTTGACACTTACCCAACCACTCAAATCTGACTCTTTTCCTCACAATCTCGTCATAGGAGTAGCAATAATTAAAAAACCTTTCACAAACCTACGGTAGTAGCTTGCCAAACCAAGGAAACTCCTCACTTCCGGAACATTCCTAGGCGCTTTCCAATCCACAATCGCCTCAATCTTAGCTGGATCCACTTGAATACCCTTAGCTGACACAATGTGACCTAAGAAAGACACCTCTCGAAGCAAAAAGTCACACTTACTAAGCTTCGCAAACAGACGGTGCTCCCTCAAAACTTGCAGTACTAACCGAAGATGCTCTTTATGTTCACTCTCATCCTTCGAGTAAACCAAAATATCATCAATGAACACTACTACAAATCGGTCGAGATATGGCCTAAACACTCGGTTCATCAAATCCATAAAAATCGCAGGTGCATTGGTCAAACCAAACAGCATCACAAGGAACACATAATGGCCATATCACATCCGAAATGCAGTTTTAACCACATTCACATCTTTAACTCGAAGCTGATAATAACCCGACCAAAGATCAACCTTGGAGAAGACACCCGCACCTCTAAGCTGATCAAACAAATCCTCAACTCTATGCAAAGGATACTTGTTCTTCACTGTGACCTTATTAATTTGCCTATAGTCGATGCACATCCTCAAAGTACCATCCTTCTTCTTAATAAATAACACCGGAGCTCCCCATGGAGATATGCTGGGTCTAATAAACCCCTTATCTAATAACTCTTTTAGCTGAATTTTGAGTTTCCTCAACTCTACAAGAGCCATTCGATAAGGTGCTTTCGAAATGGGCAAAGTACCCGGCACTATCTCTATGGACAACTCCACTTCTCTCTCGGGAGGCAACCTAGGCAACTCACTTGGAAACACATCTCCAAACTCCCTAACAACTGGGATATCCTCAATCTCAACCTGATCACGCTTAGAATCCAATACCACTGCTAGAAATGCTTCACAGCCTTTCCTCATAAATCTCTTAGCTTGCATCACAGAAATCACGTTACTCAAGGAACTCGAACCCAAACCTTTAACCACAACAGAAGACTGATCTCTGTCTCGCAACACAACCACTTTCCTAAGACAATCAACCACAGCCCGATGCTTACTCAACCAATCCATACCCAAGATCAGATCAAACTCCCGAAACGGCAACTCAATCAAATCCGCAAAAAACTCAACACCTTGAACCAAAAGAGGACAATTCCTATACACTCTACTCACATTGACACTATGCCCTAAGGGACTGGTCACATAAACCTCATAATCTAATTGATCAACATCATGCAACTTATCAAATAACTTACTCGTGCACAAATATGAGTGTGTGGAACCAGGGTCAATTAGAGCATAAATCTCAGTGTCAAAGAGTAGGAACTTACCAGTAATCACATTTGGAGCATCCTGCTCATCCTGAGCTCTCATGGCATAAGCTCTAGTAGGAACCGTCAAAGGACGATCAGCAGACTCTGATGGAGCTCCCTCTCTAGGCCAACCACCTCGACCTCTACCTCGGCCTCTACCACGACTAGCTTGCAGTGCATTCGATCCCACTCTGCTAGCCTCATACTGATCACCAGAAGCCTCACTCAACTTTGGACAGTTAGCAAAATAATGAGCAGTGCTCCCACATAAAAAACAACCACCCGTGAGCCACCTACACTCACCCCGATGGTGCCTACTATAGTGAGAACACTTAGGCAATGCCTCAATCCTATTACCAGAACCACCTTTGCCAGCACTAGAACCCATGGCAGAACCTTGCCTCCTACCTCTCAAAGCAGGACCTGAAGAAGACTCATCATGCGGGTTCCTAGACCTCTTACCCGAAGATGATGATGATCCCCTACGAGGGGGATTCCTCCTCTAAGCTCTCTCTTTTAAGATCGACTAAGATCTCTCAGCCTGTACTGCTGCTTGCACTATCTGGTAATAACAAATACCCGGAGTACTCATCAAATAAATTAGCATAGCCCTCAAGGACTCATTCAAACCAGCCTCAAAGTGCCTACATCTGAACTCCTCTGTCAAAACACCCTCTAGAGCATACTTAGAAAGACGGTTGAACTCTTTCTCAAACTCGGAAATAGTCATAGCCCTTTGCTTTAAACTCAAGAACTGTGCCCACTTAGCATCCTTATAAGCCCTAGTCACATACTTATTAGTAAACTCCCTCTTAAAGAACTCCCAAGTGACCTGGTCAAGAAACTGGGGATGCCTATGGACCAGCTTCCACCAATCATAGGCGGATCCCTGAAGCAAAGCCATAAGACATTCTACTTGCCTATCCGGAGGGCACTGAATCTCATCCAGAACACTCTCCACTTTCTCTATCCATTTCTCAGCATACTCAGACTCATCCAGACAAGTTCCATAGAAGTCCTCTGCGCTAGCTTTCCTCATGCTCTCTAAAGGGGCTCTCGGAGCGGTCACTCTCTCTAAGACACGAGCCACATCCTGAGAAATCTTCAACATTGCCTCAAAGGGCATGGCTGCGGCCTCAAGTTGAACCTTAGGTGTTTGAGCCAAAATAGACACTGAAGGATCTACTGCTTGAGGATCCACACTCTCAGTGGACCCTTTAAGCATCCCACGTACGGAATCAAAATCCATCTAAAATAAACACAAAGACAATCGCATCAGCCAACACAGTCCTAGACATATATCTCTGCACAACAACACCTAGAAAATGCCTAAACCGGGGCTCTGATACCAAAAACTTAACACCCTCTACCCATACGTAGGGGAACCCGTATGGAGTGGGAACCCGTCCGCAATGGAGTGAGAACCCACATGAGCAGGGGTGTCACCAAGCAAAGCGGTACAATAACATTCACTCACATATAATAAACATACATATATACAGTGAAAATTAAAACTTTAAAACCAAACTGATCATTCATAAATGGAATAACAATATTCATTACATAACTGTACTGATATTACCAAAATAATTACATCTTTCAGAATACAAAGCGGAAGCTGAACAAAAGACTAAATACAATGAGAGTTCACTTTTACAAAAAGAATCATAATACAAAAAGAAGTTAAGTCCTATCATCAATCCCACTGTGTTGGCTTGACTTGCGGCGACTCTCCCAAAAGCTATACACCTTCTGCACCTGCACGGATGAAACGCCTGTGCTAAACGATAACGCTTAGTGGGGAAACAAACAATAATAATATGGATGGCCATTCACAATGGTCGTCAAGGCAGATCACATACAAATAAGCATATGCTGATAGTCATAAGACATAATCATAATTGAGTCACATTTATAAGCATTCAAAGGTTCATAATCACATTCATATGCTAACCGATTCATATGCTCATAAATAGAGTCATTAAGATTCACATACTTATAATCAAAGTCATTCGGATTCACATTCTCATAGACATAACAGAACATAAGACAACACCTGCTGACTCACAGTAGTGGATAACGAGTGAATGCATGGCGGTACATTACGGGTACGAATCGAAAAGCAATATCACATTTTTCTCATTTCAAAACATTTTACGGAGGGGATCTTAAACAAGATCCAAACACATTATGGTTCGCGAGGAACCAAACAGGGACCTGATCAGGGTCCAGAATAGAACGGAGGGCTGCAGCTACTGAACTCTTTTGGGTATGCCTAACTATCCACTTATTTGACTCTAGCAAGTTATGCATAAGCCATCATATAACATTCATATAATTCATCAAATTATCCATGCATAATACATCCAATAATATTCATATACTTCATAAAATAGCCCAAGTAGAAACTTAAAAGCATCACAAGTTCGAAAATTAAACATCGAAAATTACAAAAGAAAACCCAAATTGAAGCCAGGGGTGTCGCGCTCACGACAGAGGACAAACTAGCGTGAGGTCGCGATCGCAGCAGTCTTCGCTCTCGCGCGGAGACAGAAACATATCTCACTGTCGCGCTCATGATAGTCATCACGCTCGTGACAGTGAGCGGCCAACAAATGCTATCGCGCTCGTACGCTCACGATAGGGGACTGCCCAAACAGCTTGGTAGCTAAGCGCTCTGTCGCACTCCCGACAGAGAGCTTTCGCTGCGGCCGCTCGGCAACCCAGTCCGCTCGGCAGCCAAATCCACTCGGCTACATGCAAGGGCTGAATTCACCGAGCTCTATTACGACCTTACGACAGTGTCGCGTTCGCGACAGAGTCATGATTTCCAGCTCTTACGCGAAAATCTGCAGAAAATCACTCTTCCAAAACACCCAAACCTCCAATCTCAAACACATAGCAACCCCAACTTCATCTTACCTCAAATCAACCTTCCCATCATCACAAATAACATAAAACACAACTTAAATCAACAATTAACACAATCAAAATCATGGATTAACATAATCAAACTTCTCAAAAGTGATAAACCCAGAAATTTTAGCAAAGTTCATCAAACTTCAAATTTACTTCAATAAATCATCATCCATGCATCATAACTTAAATCAAACCAAAACTCATAACATTTACACTAACATGCATCTCATCAAACCTCAAATTTCCAGAAATATCATTCAACATACCAAATCACAAAAATGCACAAATTCAAATAAATTCACAAACCTAAAATTCCTATGCTCCTAGTGGCATGCTCTGCTCCCACTCGCCTTCTCTTTCCCCTTCGGATCATGAGTAGGCGCTTCTAAACCCGGAAAACCCAAGAACCAAACAAACACACAAAAATCTTAAGTTAAGAACACAACTTACAAAACAAGGGAAAAGAGATGAAGAAGAAGAGAAACCCACTAAAGACTTACCGAATCAAAGCTTAAGAGATGATCAATTTCCACCAACACCACTTGGATCCAAGCTAGGGCACACAATTGAAGAGGAAAAGAGGAAGAAGAAATAAAGGGAAGAAGAAGAAAATGGGAAAGGTAGCAAAAATGGCTGTCCCCTTTTTCTCTCTCCTTCTATTTATACCAACTCCCTAAAACCCTAGCCACTTGTCACCCTAAGATTGGTGGATCTTGATCACTCACACCCTACACACATGCAAGATACTACACACAAGACCAATCCTCACTAATACACACACTACTGCCCTATGAGCATGCACATGCTAACAAGGCCCATACACACACATTAATATCATACATGCTCCCACACTCAAATAAAGCCCACAAAATATACGTATTACCTAAAATACCCTTAACACATGCCAAAACACTCACACATGCACACATACACATGGCCACAAACATGACTCAAACTACTAGGGGGAAAACGGGGTGTGACATATATAATCATTTATTTAATTCCGTTTTACACTTTTTCACTACATACCACAATAAATTTCTTTTTAATCAATTTCTTTCAACTTCTGCCCCTAGTAACATTCAGTAGAAAATCTACTGACCGGATATGCAGGACGTGGATCCCACAGATCCACTACACTATAGAATGATCCCCAAAGGAATCATTCAACACTGCACTGCACTACACTGTATACTGAAATCACCGAATACTGCACTGAGATAGACCGTCATTGGCCTATCAATAGTGAGTCGCCATGACTCGTACTGCGGTGTGGAATCCCTATGGCTAGCCAATTATATCCTAGACTAGATTTCACTGCCAGACTACTACTAGGGCAATTATCATCAAAATTTCACTTAAATCACATAGTATATCAAAATACATCATTTGGCTATGTTATCACATTTTCATACAAATTTACATAGACGCTCATTTATCATTATTTAATCACTTTATGCATTCAAACATCAAAATACACTATATTATGTCAACATAACCAATTCGGCCAAGGTATATATTTTCCACTTTGACTATATTTAATTTATTTAATCACTCAAACTGCCCATTTACATGTTATACTCATCATAAATCCCATTTATATGCCATAATTATCAACATACCCTAATAATTTCTTTATTATTCCATTCGGCCTAACCTACACAATTTCATCTTACTTATTTTTCATTTATTTAATCCTTCCATTATTCAATTCACATGTTATATACATTATAGTCACTAATTACATGCCTTATTACATAACATATCTCATTATTTGCCTTAATAACCCATTCGGCCTCACTTACCCTTTTCATACAACAATGTTTTAATTTATTCTAAGCATATATATACATTTTTTTAAGTCCACTAATCACGTTTATTAACTTAGATTCAATTATACATGCATATTTCACATACTTTATGCTTAAACATAACCTAAAATCATGCATCCTCAATGGAAAAAGAAGGATATTGTATCCATTAACCTTATTTTCTTGTTCTTCACACCTTAAGTACGCTTTCCATGCCTTTACTCCTTGAAACTCCTTTCTCTCCATTAAAACCCTAAAGTGGCTGAATACATACATCAAGATCTACTCAAAACCTTGCTTCCTCTTTGCAATATAACTACATAAACATCATCTACATACCCTAAAATACCTATAGGAACCCTTAAATAAAATTATAGAACCCTAAATCTCTTACGTCATTTTTAAGGCATAACCTTAAACACTTAGTTTTCCCACTTCTTTCACTTCAAATGAGCTTTTGAGACCATCATTAATGAAAAGAGAGGCCGTAAATTACTTGGGAAGGTTGGATTTGGTGAAACTTAGGAGACAAAAATGAAGAAATCATGGAAGAATGGAGAGAACTCCATTCGTCCAAGAAGAGGAAGAAGAAGGCTGGAGAGAAATATGGAAAATGGGAGATTTTTCTGCCATATATAGGGGTTTTGAGTGGGCTTGGGCTTGGTTCAACCAATTGGGCCAACCCAAAGGCCCATTTAAGTTAATAAGCCCATTTTCCAATCTAAAATAATTTCCCTCACTTTTCAAGCTCAATTTCCCGCAAAATCAATTCCATAATTCTTAAAATATATAATTTAGCATCCACATAAAATTTCAACTCAATCGAAAACCATTTCCTGGCCCGATAATTTCTTATCAGTCCGACAACTCAGTTTTCTGTCTCACCAAAAAATTTATTTTTTATTACTATTTAATTCTCCATAATATTTCAAGCAAATCCATGTTTTCAGATAATTTTTCTAAGAACCATAGCTCCATTTAGAATTCAATCAAACCTCGGTCAAACTAATCAAACCAAAGTCAACTGGTCCGACCGGTCCGGTTCACTGGTTGAACTAGTTCGGTTCACTTTTCATCCTTAACATCATTTTCACTCTTAATAGCCCATTTGACCTTGGTTTCATCTCAATGAGGGTCCTTATCCGATCCAATTCAATTAAACCGGTCCGATTCACCCATTTTCAATGTCACTATAAAATTACTTTTTTACTACCAAACTGTTCTACACACTATTCTGAGTCTATCTATGCCTTCAGATAACTTTTCAGAGGTCATTAACTATTTTTAAAGGCTCGGTCAATTTTCGGTCAAACTAATTACTATTTAAATCGAATTATAGCCTTTTCTTCAGTTTGACTTACGGGGACATATTTGACCTCATTTTCTTTCCAAATTACTTCAATAAACTCCATTTAACAAACACTTTTCAACAATCCAATAAAATATTTTTCTCTGCCGGCTACCTGGCAGGTCACCCATCAGGGGCTTTCCTGCTTTGAGTACGTTTAACCTTTCTTCTTTACGGTCTTTATGGATCCAATTACTGATATTTCTACCTGAAATCCACACTACATACTCTACAAATTTCACTAATCACTACTGACTTGGTATTCAAGCCATTACACATACCAATATACCATTTAAGGAAAGTGTAGACACCGGGTCCTGAGGTAGTCCAGATCAGAGTTACCTGATGAAGAAACTAACGTCGGTTTTCAGACAAGGGATGAAAGTTATGGATGTTCGTCGTCCAGTTTTGTAAGGATCGGAGGTTTTTTGGGTAAACGGGGGATTTCGGACAGTCGAAAAGAGTTCAACTTTGAGAATTAGCATTTGAACCCATAGACGGGTAGCCCGTCGGTGGAGTGTAGCCCGTCGCTCATGCGAGAGGCCCGTCTCTCATATCGAGCGTCGGCCGTCGCTCGGGGAAGGGAGCCCGTCGCTCAAATGAAAGACGCCCGTTGCTCGCCTGTGCGACACCTGTTGCTTGGGAATGGGGCCGTCGCTTGATTGAGCGGCGCCTATCACTCGTTTGAGCAGCGCCCGTCGCTTGACTGAGCGATGCCCGCTCCTCGCGGGGGACGGTTGTCTCTTATCTCCGTGCCACGTGTAGATCCCGTCAGCCAAATGACTGCTGGTGCCCTTTGCGACCGACGCTCGTCGGTAATCCACGGGCAGCCCGTCGGTCGGTGATTTGGTTGTCTGAACCACCGGATTCTACAAATTTTGAAGGATTTTACAAAATATCTTTGAAATCTTTTGAATTTCCCAAATCTTTTCAAATATTTTTAAATATTAGATTTGATTTTATGAATATTCTGAAAATCGTACGGTTTTGATTTGATTTCGAAAAATCCTCTTCAAATCTAAATTTAAAATTTAAATTTATTTGAAATTCCTTCCTAAATCTATAAATAGGGGAAAGGGATTCAGTTTTCAGGGTTGGAAATTTTGCTGAGAAACCATTGATTAGAAAACTTTTTATTAGAAAACTAAATCTTAGCAATTTTCCACAGAGGATTTCATTTTCAATTTCTATAAAAAGAATTTTTCTTTCAAAATTTCTTACTCTTTATTTTATTTTATTCTCGAATTACGCTAATCCGAGGAAGCGAGATCCATTCGTTTTCATCCATCTAGCTAATTCAGATATTTATTGTTGTCTAAATTCTAAGAAAGAGAAAATAATTTCCTTCTCTTGGTTTATTTTTCAAAGTAAGATTTTTGCAACCAAAAATCTCTCCCGATCGTGTGATCACAATCCGATCCTTGTAAAACTCGAGGAGTTAAAATCTTGCAACGTTCACCTTCATGAGGTAAAAATCCGAGGGTAAACATTCTGGACCTATTACTTTGAATTCAATTATTTTGGTGATTTCTTGTACAAATATGTTTTTTTATCTAAATTAAAATTAAAAATGAAAATTTAATTTTGGGTTACTATTCAGAAACAGAGGCGACCGACGGGAATAAGGACCACTGACGGCCGTCGCTCAAGCGAGTGACGGGACGTCGAGGGTCGCCCTTATGCCCGTCTATCGCTCCCAGGGATGCCCGTCTGTCACATGTCTTGGGCTGTCCCTGGGTCTCTTTTCCCTTTTGATTCCTTTTCTTCTCTTTTTTTATTTTAAATAGCTTTCTTATTCAATTTCTTCCATTTTCCTTCTTATCATTTAATTTCATATTTATTTTGGCTTTTTTAAAATTTACACTAACATGCTCTTTATTTTGTGAGTTATTATTTTGAGTTGTTGGGTGGATTTGGAGCCATTTGGTGTAGAAGCTACTTCAAAGACTTAAGGGTCTTCTCCCGGGTTCATTCTCTGGACTTTATCTTTTTTTATTATATTATTATTCTGAATAATGTTCTTCTTGTATTATCCCGCTAATGTAAAACTGGTCAAATGTTTTTTATTAATTAAATTAGGATTTTCCTTATAAATTGAGGACCAATGTCCTATTTTTTCTAACAATTAAAAATCGATGCCTCAAAACCATTTTGTAGTAAATGTGCATGCGAGGACCAATGTCCTCACTATTAATTTATATCCCGATTTATGTATAAATCGCTTGTAATATATAATGGGGGTTGTATTCCGCCCCTAGTTTTGTTGTAATTTATTTTACGCACTTTATTTTAATTATACTTCATTTACTTATCGCTTTCCCTGAATGGACATTTGTGCTTTAATTTAACTGCATTAAATTGAATGAGAAATGGGATGAAACGGTAAATTCAAAACTCAAATATAAATTTAATCAAGGTATGAATAAATGGGAAGTCCCGAACCTACTCTGGTCTTTGGGATCAACGAGGCAAGAGGGTCACCTTGGCATTCTGTTGGGGTGGAAGCCTCCAAGACACCTCTTGCGACCCGTAAAAAGGCTTAAACTTGCACAGTCCTAGGCGCCACGAGGCGAGAGGCCGTTCTAATGTTCTATTAGGGTGGAAACCTCCAAGACACCTCTGGTCTGCCCAAGCACGAGGCGAGAGATCCATCCTATTATTAGGATGGAAGCCTCCAAGACACCTCTAGGCTTGCCTATGATGGACATAGCAGTGCTATCTTAGGCTCACTGAGGCTAGATGACTGTAGACACCGGGTCTTGAGGCAGTCCAGATCAAAGTTACCCGATGAAGAGATCAATGTCGATTTTCGAGTAAGGGGATGAAATTCGGAGGTTTTCGTCTTTCGGTCTCGCAAGGATTAAAATCTTTTTTTATAGCATGGAGTTTTGAAAGAGTTGGATAAATTTTACAGAATTTGGGTAAAAATGGGAGTTTTGCTTCACAGATGGGCATTCCGTCTGTGTAGGGACACCCGTCTCTACTTGGGGAGATACCCGTCTCTAGGGGTAGTGGGGACGGATAGGTGGCGATGTAGGGACGCCCCTCCCTAGTTCACGCCCCGTCCCTAGTCAGTCTCCCGCATTTGCCCTTAGTAGGGACGGCCGTCGGTAGGCGCAGGGAAGCCCGTCGGTACGGTAACTGACCGGATCACGTCAGATTGGATAAAATTTAATCTCTTTTCTTTTCAAAATGGGGATAGAATTTATCTAAAACTTGAATTTTAAAGTCCTTTTAAAATTCAAACTTTAGATAGAGATTTATCTTAATTATCTCATAAAAACCCTATAAATAGAGGATCAAATTTCAATTTTAGGGGTTAGAAAAATTGGAGAGGAACAAATTTAGAAAATTTGGAAAAGAGAGAGAAATTTTAGAGAGATTTTATTTGGAGAAAAGCTATCAAATATTTTTTGGAAAAAATTGCTTTTTAGAAAAAGGTTTTTCTGCGAGTAGATCACGCAAAAAGTTTATAAATCTCTATTCATCTGTAGAGTTTTATTTTGATAAAACTTCTTTTAATTGATTTCCTCAATTCTTTTTCTTAGGAATTAAGTCAAATTGAGGTAACGAAATTCAGTCGTTTCCATCAATATAACTAATTCGAACACACGATTGCTATCAAATTTTCAAGGAAAGAATAACATAAATTTTTTTTCTTTGATCTGATTCTTCTTTTGATCCTTGCGAAGCACACGGGGACAAGATCATTCGACATCCACCCTAAAAGGTAAAATCCGAGGGTAAACATTCTGGATTAACATCTGTATAATTTAATTTGATTTACATTGATTTCTATATATACTTCATTATCTTTTTTTACAAAAGATTTAAGAGGTTTTTTTTCTGATTTATTTTCCCTTCACTAGGGACAGCCACTGGCACGATCCAGGTAGCCGTCCCTAGGCAAAATTCTCATTTCTTTTTATCTCATAAAATCCTATCTCTTAACTTATTTTTGTTAGAATTTTCTCATTTTTATTTTTATTCACGTTTTTGCTAATGTGTTTATCCTGGTGAGTTCTTTTCTGACCATTGAAAGTTGGAGTTATGAGAGATGTTGGTTGCGCCATCCTGCGGATCTCGATTCGGGTTCATTTTTCTATCCTTACTTTGTATTTATGTTGTTATGGAAATGGTTTTAATGTCGTTAAGGTAAAAAGGACCAAAAGCCTTTTACCAATTAAACCTGGAGATTTTCACGAAAATGGTGGACCAATGTCCCATTTCAGCCAATAAAATTGACACTTCATAAAAAACCATTTTTGTTATAAATATGTATGGTAGGACCAAAGTCCTCATTCCAATGAATATCCCGTTTGATGCATGTATCGCACTTTTATAAATGGGAGTTGTATTCTGCTCCTAGTGTTATTGTAATTTATTTCGAATACTTTATCTTGATTCTTGCTTCTATTTACCGCTTTGGGTGTGAATGATTTGCGCTTTAATAAAATGCATCGTGTGGAAAGTTGGTGAAATAATAAATTCAAAACATAATTGTAAAATTAATCAAAGTACGAATAAATGAGAAGTCCCGAACTCACTCTGGTCTTTGGGACTCAAAGAGGCGAGAGGTCTAGGACTTCCAAGACACCTCTTGAGTCCCACCAAAAGGCTTAAATATACAATCCTAGGCTCTAGGGGAGTAGAGGATAAGGCCTCCAAGATCCCTCTGGCTAGCTCAAGATGGATATGTATGCGCCGTCTTAGGCTCAATAAGGCTAGATGACCCTTCCCAATGTTCTATTGGGTGGCGCCTCCAAGAAACCTCATTGTTGCCCAAAATAGACGCACTTGTAAATACCTTACAAGTTCTATGAACCTTTCCTGATCGCCCTGAAGCGGGCTTTTGGGAGGACACGCGGTTCGGCGCGCGTCACAATGACCTTTCCCAATATTCTATTGGGTGGTGACTCGATGAAACCTCCTTGTTGCCAAAAATGGACGCACTTGTAATCCCTTACGTGTTCTTATGAACCTCATCCCGAACGCCCTAAAGGCGGGTAGTTCGGGGCACCCCGGGGTTCAGCGCGCATCACAGTTGCGAGTCCACTGGGGACTTTATTCTAGACTTTACTTCGAAAGTGCCTTGATTAAAATTTATAATTGAGTCTTAATTTAAAAATTTCATCTTTTTTCGAAACTGCATTGCATCTCGTTAGAGCCTTAGATCTATGCTAGTTTGGTCCCTCTTTTAACCCTGATGCATTCGCCAAGCACGACTCTACGTTCACTCAATGTAGGGAAGTGTTAAGGATAATGACCAGCCCAAGCCTCGTACATCATGGTATATTAAATGGAGACCCGACCGGTCGTTACGCTCATGTAATGGAAATAGTTACTTACCTTAAGTGGTATGAACCTTAATACTATGCTTGCTGTATGGATCATTAAGTATTGGACAAACCCAGATAATTTGATTGGTCGCCTAATCAAAGGCTTTCATGCCCCGATAGGCCGAAGCAAACTTATTCGGACTGCCTAAATATATAACGATCATAACCCATGTGCCTGAGCAGTAGTTAGGAGAGGTTACGCTGTCAGTTTTCCATCGCGCACCATACGCGTCCATCGGGCCCCCTGTTGACCCATGGGCCAATCCAACCTAAGAAAGAGACTATGACCTCGTGTACGGAAGTAATAAGGTTGGAAGGACCTATGTGCTTGCATGTGATTTGTGGATGTTGCATAAGCATGATCATGCATTATATGTCCATCACGTATCATCCTAACGGACATGTTTTGCAGCCATCATAGATCTGCCTAAGTGGTCAAGAGGTTCTCAGGGGCGACAACGCAGAAATCCATTCTTCGAGCTATCAGAAAGGGTGGAGTATCTAGACACTCCTTCAGAAACTACCTACGCTGCTTCAGCTTAGTTTTCTCTACACGAAAAAATGGCAAACTCACCAAAAGGGGCAGACACCACCAGGGCCTTGATAAATGAGGAAGTAGGTAAAAGGTTCGAAGAATTCGAGAATAGGATAATGGCTATAATGGCCAACATGGCTCAGCCACCTGCTCCACAGAACCCACCACCTCCTCCTATGAGAAACAATAAAAGGGAGGAGGTCAGAGAAGAGTTGCAAGAAGAGATCCACCCACCACCTGTAGAGTTGAGAGCTACCACATTGGGGGCACAGAGAAGAAGGCCAGCCCAGAGAGTAAAAGACGACTAGAAAGACGATGAATATAAAGAAAAGTGTCAGAAAGGGGGAAGGCGCCTCAGAATGAAGAAGCCATCTGGAAGAAGATGGAGGAGAAATTTAAAGTCATGGCAAGGATGCTGATGAAGCGGCGAGGAATGAACCCTTAAGATAAGGAACTGGAAGGGGAGGACATAGTCCCAATGAACTTTAAGATGCCGGATGTTCCAAAGTTTGATGGCACTTTCGATCCCACCGCACACATAAAACTGTAACACCCCCATACCCCCGGTAAGGAATATCGGGGTGCCACACGGGCACATACGTATACACATACATATACATACACTAGCGGAATCGGTAATAATAAACAATTAGAAATAAGTTGGGCCCAGACAAAATTACTTTTATTATACATGTAAACTGTACATTTTACCAAAAGCTTTATACTTATACATGTTCATATTTTTTTTCATATACATATACTTTTAACGATTACATAGAACAACTATACTCTTTATTACATAATGATGTTACTCAAAACATCACCAACTCTACCTCTAATTTATAGAAAAAGATATAGCAAAACTTCCTAGTGGCCCTTGACCTGCAGATGCACGTTCTCTGATTCAAACCTGTAACCTACATGGAAACAAACATCCGTACTGAGCGATAACGCTTAGTGGGGATGAAAACAATGCAAGGGACTTCTTTCGAAGTCTCAAAATAAATTATATATTCACCACATATATTAGTCAAAGCACACATGCATATATTTTCACACTTATGTAAAT
Organism: Excoecaria cochinchinensis; assembly: GCA_947683425.1. Lineage (NCBI taxonomy): Eukaryota > Viridiplantae > Streptophyta > Magnoliopsida > Malpighiales > Euphorbiaceae > Excoecaria > Excoecaria cochinchinensis. The sequence goes on from CANTUQ010000092.1 coordinate 16,444,995, forward strand.
CATGTATTCCAATTCATATAAACATATACTTGTATACACAACTATCATGTTTCATTATTCTCATGTACTTTTACTTTTATTCGTAACACTACATACAATCATTTCATGTTCACTATACACTAGCAATAATAATAAGCCTGAATTCCTTTCACGGTGGATACGGGTAACTCTAGATACCGCTTACAGTATCTTACATGTGGAGAATTAACTCAAACTCTATGGAATACACGAGGTATTCGAACTCTGGGCATAATTAAGGCCAACATGTAGCAGCTGCACTATAGCCCTTTATAAGCATGCTTATCTATCCACTATAACGGTAATCAGGCTCAATACCAACTCACACACTATACACAAATATCAACTCACCAACTAAAATTCAAGTGCATTTATCAAATTCAGAGGCATGTAATTCATGTACAATCTTGTTCAACAACTAAAAGCATGTAACACTTAAATTCATTACATAAACATATAAATCATGCAAAGCAAGACAAAAGGAAACACTCTTCAAAACAAGTAGAACAGGACGAGAAGGGGTTCTCTGTCGCGATCGCGACAAGAGGTCACGCTCGCGACAGAAGACAGATTGCATAAGGGTTCTATACTCTATACCAAATGCATTATATAATAATTCATATCACATGGCATATCATGGTCAACGCTAACTCTTATGCCGTAGCCACTGGCACGATCCAGGTAGCCGTCCCTAGGCAAAATTCTCATTTCTTTTTATCTTATAAAATCCTATCTCTTAACTTATTTTTGTGAGAATTTTCTCATTTTTATTTTTATTCACGTTTTTGCTAACGTGTTTATGCTGGTGAGTTCTTTTCTGACCATTGAAAGTTGGAGTTGTGAGAATATTGGTTGTGCCATCCTGCGGATCTCGATTTGGGTTCATTTTTCTATCCTTACTTTGTATTTATGTTGTTATGGAAATGGTTTTAATGTCGTTAAGGTAAAAAGGACCAAAAGCCTTTTAACAATTAAACCTGGAGATTTTCCCGAAAATGGTGGACCAATGTCCCATTTCAGCCAATAAAATTGACACTTCATAAAAAACCATTTTTGTAATAAATATGTATGGTAGGACAAAAGTCCTCATTCCAATGAATATCCCGTTTGATGCATGTATCGCACTTTTATAAATGGGAGTTGTATTCCGCTCCTAGTGTTATTGTAATTTATTTCGAACACTTTATCTTGATTCTTGCTTCTATTTACCGCTTTGGGTGTGAATGATTTGCGCTTTAATAAAATGTATCGTGTGGAAAGTTGGTGAAAGAATAAATTCAAAACATAATTGTAAAATTAATCAAAGTACGAATAAATGAGAAGTCCCGAACTCACTCTGGTCTTTGGGACTCAAAGAGGCGATAGGTCTAGGACTACCAAAACACCTCTTGAGTCCCACCAAAAGGCTTAAATATACAATCCTAGGCTCTAGGGGAGTAGAGGATAAGGCCTCCAAGATCCCTCTGGCTAGCTCAAAATGGATATGTATGCGCCGTCTTAGGCTCGATAAGGCTAGACGACCCTTCCCAATGTTATATTGGGTGGCGACTCCAAGAAACCTCATTGTTGCCCAAAATAGACGCACTTGTAAATACCTTACAAGTTCTATGAACCTTTCCTGATCGCCCTGAAGCGAGCTTTCGGGAGGACACGGGGTTCGGCGCACGTCACAGTGGCGACTCCACTGGGGACCTACTCGATACTTCGATTCGAAAGTACTTTGATTAAAATTTACAATTAGATTTTAGCTTAAACATTTCACCATCTTTCAAAATCTACATTGCATCGCATTAGAGCCTTAGATCTATGCTAGTTTGGTCCCTCTTTTAGCCCCGGTACGTTCCTGAAGCACGACCTTATTTTCACTCAATTTAGGGAAGTGTTAAGGATAATCACCAGCCCAAGCCTCGTACCATCATGGTATATTAAATGGTGACCCGATCGGTCGTTACGCTCATGATGAGCTAGACCCGTTGGCAAGGACCATGCTTGGGTAGCCCTAAAGTAACATTACCCTTTGACTAAAGCTCATGTAAATGGAAATAGTTACTTCCCCCAAGTGGCATGAACCTTAATACGATGTTTGCTGTATGGATCATTACGTATTGGACAAACCCGGATAGTTCGACTGGTCACCTAATCAAAGGCTTTCATGCCACGATAGGCCCGGGACGCCTTATTCGGATTGCCTAAATACATAATGATCATAGCCCATCCGCCTGTGCATTAGTTAGGAGAGGTTATGCTGCCGGATTTCCACCGTGCACCATACGCGTTCATCGGGTCCCCAGATTGATCCATGGGCTAATCCCACCTAGGAAAGAGACTATAACCTCGTATAAGGGAGTAATAAGGTTGGAAGGACCTATGTGCTTGCATGTGGCTTGTGAGCGCTGCATAGCACGATCATGCATTATTTTTTGTGCAATCATGCATCATCCTGATCCCTGTGTTTTTCAGCCATCATAGATTTGCCTAGGTGGACGAGAGGGTCCCAGGGACGGCTACACAGGAATCCATTTTTTGAGTTACCAGAAAGGATAGAGTATCCGGACAGTTCTTCTGAGACCAATTACGCCACTTCATATCAGTTTTCTGTACCCGAAGAAATGGCAAACTCACCGAGAGGGGCAGAGGCCACCCGGGAAATGATAGCAGAGGAAGTGGGCCGAAGGTTGGAAGAGTTTGAGAACCAGGTGTTGGCAATGATAGCCGCAATGGATCAACAAGCAGCCCCGCAAAACCCACAGCCTCCTCCTATGAGGAATAATGAAAGGGAAGAGGTCAGAGAGGACCCACAAGAGGAAACGCGTCCGGCACTTGTGAACCTAAGAGCTACTACTTCGGGGGCACATAGGGGAAGACCTGTCCCGAGGCTGGATGATGATTGGGAAGATGAGGAATATGAGGAATGTATATCTGAGAAAGCGAAAGCCCCTCATATTGAAGAGACCATCTGGAGGAAGGTGGAAGAGAGATTTGAAGCTATGACGAGGATGTTGACAAAAGGCTAAGGAGTGAATCCTGAGGATAAAGAGTTAGAAGGAGAAGATCTAGTCCCAATGAACTTTAAGATGACGGACGTGCCAAAGTTTGACAGTACTTCTGATCCCCTAGCACATATAAAGCAGTACTCATTGGTGATGAAAGGCACCACTTTGACGAGGAAGCAGAAAATTGAGTACTTTTGCTTGAGCTTGACGGGCCCGGCGGTGGGTTGGTATCACGGGCTCGATCGCCGAACTAAGGAAGACTGGGATTTATTGACAGAAGAATTTTTGAGGCAATATGATTGCAGTACGAGAATGGAGGTAACCCTAAAGGACCTAGAACTGTTACAGCAGAGTGAAGGAGAGTCCTTCCATGAGTATCTAACCCGGTGGAGGAATCGAGTGATGGAAATGAAGAGGAAACTAGATACCCAGGATCAAATACGATTATTCATTAAAAATGCGAGCCCGTATTTGAGGAATGGATTAAGGATGAAAGGACTAAAAGATTGGGAGTCCCTGAAGGACATCGCCATTGAGGCCGAAGAAGAGTACCTTGTTAGGAAAGCAGGAAATGAGAACTATCCTAAGAGAGGTAGTGGGAGTCAAGGGGTCGACAGACCAACAAGTTCTGCTAGTGGTACAAGGAAGATTGCTGAGGTGTCAACTACAAACGCCACTCCGAGACATTTCTCCACTCTCGGGAGGTCCTTATTATGGGTACTAAGAAGGCTGATGAAAGAGAATAAGCTGCAACCCCTACCGCTCAGACCAGAGAGAACTCAAGGCACGCCAGGACACAAAGACGATGAGTATTGTGCATATCATCAGCACACTGGACATGTAACCGATAACTGTAGGACTTTGAGGCACGCAATTCAGGATTTGATCGACTCAAAACATATCACAGATCCAGAAAAGAGAGGGGGTCAAAAGAAAGCCGGGTACAATAACATGCCTCCGCCAGTGAATATGATCGGGTCCAGTTTGCCAGAGAACTTTGTGTTGAAGGAATTATACGGCAACGATATCCACACTACTGTCACGAGCCTCTATAAGGGGAGTGAAGAAGGGCTTCCCACTGCAGTGATCGATTGCTGGTCCACTGATGATAGTGGAACTGAAAGTAATGATTTAGAAACATTTTCCGACCTTTGGGGTTCGGAAGAGGAAGGAGAAGAACCAAAGAGGAAAGAAGTGGGAGCTATGACCCGGAGTGGAAGGGTAGCCCCGGAAGTAGAGAAGCCACAAGAGCCGATTAAGGACAGAAGGGGAAAGGAGCCGGAGGAAGATCCGATTGTCAAGCAACTAAAAAAGATGCCGCTCAGGTTTCAATATGAGATCTTTTGAGACAGTCGCCATCACATAGGCAGAAGGTGGTGGAGGCTTTATGCGAAGCAACCTTGGCTACGACCATTTCACCTACGAAACTTCTTGAGGTAGTAAAAGGAGGATCGGGAGAAAATGTTGTTTTTACCAATGCAGATCTGCCGGCAGAAGGTCGCAACCATAATCGGCCTCTGTACATAAGGGCGCAAATTAACCAAAAGCATACCGCCTGTGTGATGGTGGATGATGGTTCTTCCATAAATGTATGCCCACAGGTAGCAATAGCAGCTTTTGGGGTAATAGAGGATATGTTGGCAAAATCTGATCTTACCATCACAGCATATGACAACTCGCGTAGGCAGGCTTCGGGAACCTTCACAGCAGTGGTGAAAACGGGACCGGTAGAGTCAGAAGTAGAGTTTGTGGTGCTGCCCATACCCGCGAATTTCTCAGCTTTGCTAGGCAGACCATGGTTTCATAGATTGGGAGGAGTCCCCTCTACACTGCATCAGATGGTAAAGATACCTCACGAGGGTCAGATCGTGACTATAAAAGCCGCACGAGAGAATCAGGTTTCAGTACTGGAGATAGCCAGGCAGCCGTTTAATGGGTTTCATGTCACCATGATAGGCAAAGAAGAGCAGAAGGAAGAAAGCCCCCAGGTATTGAATATGATGATAAAAATGTCATTCCTCCCTGGTGCAGGGTTGGGCAAGAATTCTCAAGGGATACCGACAGCCGTTACCACTAAGGGTCAAAAGGACAAGAGGGGTCTTGGATATACAGGTGTTGTAAAGAAAGACGAGAAGTCAAAAATAGAAGTTCCCCATATTTGGAAGACCTTTGTGCCAGCAACCGCAGCATGTGCCTATGCAGGAGAAAATGAACCGCAGTGGCTGGATGGAAGAATTGTGCCAGGGTTCGAGGTTTTTAATGATGTCTATGACTAGGGCATTGGATTAATCAAGCCAGCAGAGGGTTTTTGGGATGAAGAAATCCTGACCAGTATGACAATTTGGGACCGCGAGACGCCGGAAGAAATAATTACTGAAAAGATGATAACCACCCAGCTGAAAGGAAAGGCCAGGATAGAGGAAGTTGTGCGGGAGGTGGATGAGGAGACTCCAAAGGGCCGATGTGATACGAAAACGTTGACTGTGGTAGATACACTAGCAGAGGAGGAAGAGGAAGATAGTTTAGATTCTCTTTTTGCTCTAGAACTTTTCAATGATGTCAATGACAATTTCAATCTTATTAATAATTGAATGGTTTTGCTTACTTGTGTGATGTTTCTGATGATTTCACTATGCATGATCATGATCATTATCCATCCATATTTGATATTGATTCAACTGATGCTACTCCATTCAATCTTGGAACCCTAGATAATCCAAAAGAAATTTTGATAGCATCAAATATAACTCCTGAAGATCGAGAAAAATTTGAGAGAATCTTGAAAAAATATGAAAAAGTCTTTGCCTGGACCTACGAAGATATGCCAGGAATCGATCGGAAAGTCGCAGAGCATGCTATGCCCCCCTATCCAGACCATAAACTTGTTAAGCAGAAGTTGAGAAGGCTTAGGCCGGAATGGGCGGAGAAAGTGAAAGAAGAGATTCGCTAGCAAATCAAAGCCAAGTTTCTAGTCGAGGTGCAATACCCAACATGGTTGGCCAATGTTGTCCCTATAGCCAAAAAGAATGGCAAAGTAAGAGTATGCGTGGATTATCGGGATCTGAATAAGGCCTGTCCAAAAGACAATTTCCCGTTTCCTCATATAGACGTACTAATAGATAGTGCTGCTGCTTGTGAGATGTATAGTTTCGGAGATGGTTACGCGGGCTACAATCAAATTCTCAATGAAATAATTGATCGGATCAAGACGGCCTTCATCACGGAGTGGGGGACTTACGCTTATCGTGTGATGCCTTTTGGCCTGAAAAATGCAGGGGCCACTTATCGGAGGATGGCAACGAAGATATTGGATGAATTGATTCATAAAGAGGTAGAGGTATATGTGGACGATATGATGATCAAGTCAGCCACTAGAGAAGGCCATTTTGAAGCCCTGGAAAAGTTCTTTCGAAGGATAGATAAGTACAACTTGCGGTTGAATCCTAAAAAGTGCATCTTTGGCGTTACCTTAGGGAAGCTCTTAGGACACATAGTTAGTAAAAGGGGGATTGAGATTGACCCGGATAAGGTCAAGGCCATCAGAGAAATGCCGATACCGCAGAAAGAGAAGGATGTAAGAAGCTTTTCTGGGCAAGTTGCAATACATCAGTAGATTTATCACTAAGCTTACTTCGATCTGTGAGCCAATCTTTAAACTACTCAGGAAAGATCAACCAGTAGTATGGAATGAGAGTTGTCAAAAGGCTTTTGATGCTGTCAGAGAATATTTGTTGAATCCACCGGTACTGAGACCACCACGGCCAGGCAAGCCGCTGATCCTATACCTGGCCATAGAGGACAGTTCTGTAGGTGCTATGATGGCCCAATAGGATGATTTTGGAGTGGAATTTGCTGTTTATTACCTCAGCAAGAAATTCTTAGCCTACGAAGTCAAATACACAGAGGTAGAAAAGATTTGCCTTACAGTAATCTGGGCTTCTAAAAAATTGCGACATTACTTTCATGCTTACAAAGTGCAGGCAGTCACGAGGCACAATCCCCTGAGATATTTGCAAGAGGCCCCATCTTTGCTCGGGAAAATGGGTAGGTGGTTGCTGTTACTTTAAGAATTTGATGTGGAGTATCTCACCCGGAAGACCATCAAAGGGCGTGCAGTGGCGGAATTTCTAGCAGAACACCCGATCCAAGGAGACTCATACGAGTTTGACTTTCCAGATGAGGATGTGGCAGCTATTGGGATTCAAGGTTGGAAATTACACTTTGACGGAGCTGTAAATAACAAAGGGGCAGGAGTAGGAGTCATTCTGATAACCCCGGATGACGAAAAACTTCCCTTGGTGAAAAAGTTGAGATTCAAGGCTACCAATAACGAAGCTGAATACGAAGCATGTGTTTTTGGATTGGAGGCGTTAATAGCTTTAGGAGCGAAGAATGTGGAAGTGTTTGGTGATTCTTCCTTGGTGGTCAATCAAATCCGAGGTGAATGGGCCGTGAAAGAAGAGAGGCTAATGCCATATATCCGGCACTTGAGAGACCTGAGCAGTCAATTCGAAATATGCACATTCCATTTCATTCCCAGGGATGAAAATTAGTTAGCCGATGCGCTCACCACGCTAGTATCAATGTGGGATAACCCTGAAGGGGTGCACATGAAGCCAGTCTTAATCTATAGTTCTGAGAGACCTAGCTTCGAATTGAGATCAGTTAGGGAAGTAGAAGTGGCGGATGGAAAGCCATGGTATCATGACATTATGAATTACCTAGAGAATGCGACATTTGCAGAGGAGGCTACCGAAAAGGATCAAAGGATGATTCGCAAGCTGTCTAACCAGTTCATTTGTATAAATGGGATGATGTACAAACGGCAAGCTGATGGTATCCAATTGAGGTGTTTAGACGAAAAAGAAGCCAAGAGGGTAATGGAAGAAACACACGCCGGAATATGCAGAGCCCATATGAATGGGCTGACATTAGCCAAAAAGATCATGAGGCAAGGCTTCTACTGGCTTACGATGGATAACGATTGCTCAAAATATGTGAAGCAGTGCCAACTATGCCAGCAATATGCAGACTTGAGGCATTTGCCAGCGTCAGAGCTACACAGCCTAACGTCACCTTGGCGATTCGCTGCTTGGGGAATAGACATTATTGGAGAAATCCGCCCTACGGCATCCAACGGACACAGATATATAATAGTTGCAATCGACTATTTTATAAAATGGGTGGAGGCGGAGTCCTTTAAGAAGATTGACGCAAGAGATATGGCCAGGTTCATTGAAAGAAATCTGATATGCAGATATGGCCTCCCACATCACATAGTGTCTGATAACAGGGTGCAATTCATGGGGGAAACCAGAAAGATTCTTGAGAAGAACAGGATCGAGCACCACAAATCCTCCCCCTATCGACCACAAGCTAACGGGGCAGCAGAGGTCGCCAATAAGAATGTGAAGAGAATCCTGGCCAAGATGGTCCAAACCTACAAAGACTGGGCAGAGAGCTTCCCTTTGCATTGTGGGGTTACAGAACGACGGTAAGGACATCTACAGGCATTACTCCGTATTCTTTAGTTTATGGAACAGAGGCAGCGCTGTTGGTTGAGGTAGAGCTCAAATCACTGAGAGTAGTCATGGAAGCTCAGATTCCGGAGGCCGAATGGATACAAGAGAAGTTACAGCATTTGAACTTATTAGATGAGAGCAGGATGAAAGCTTACTATCATAATCAGATCTATCAGAAAAGGCTGGCCAGATCATTTGGGAAAAAGGTGAAAAAGCATCTGCTGAAGGAGGGGGATTTGGTGTTCAAACATATGAGACCAGGTGTACCGGATATCAGAGGAAAATTTAGACCAACTTAGGAAGGACCATATATCCTCAAGAAGCTGTTATCCAAAGGAGCTGCAATCTTATCGGATAGCGATGGTAATGAATTCAAGGAACCGGTCAATATCGACAGACTCAAAAGGTTCCATGGCTAAAGACCAAAATCGAAAGAAGAGAATAAAAGCCTCGCGGGTCAAAATTCGAAAAAAGGCGGTCTTGCTAAAATCAGGCGCCTCGTCAGTGTGAAAATCGAAAAAAGGCATCTTGGGTAAAAATTAGAGGATTGAGAGAAAATATCCAATCATGAAAACCCGAGAGGGCTGATTGGAGACAGGAGTTTGATGCTGTCAAGATTTAGTTCCATGAATGAATGTAGTCTTGCATAAGTGAATTAATGTCAAAAAGCGATCATGTATGCTAAAGTCGTACTGAAATGAACACAAATTTGTGAAATGAAATAAGTTTGATTTATTCATTTACATTATTGTCCAATTCTGATTTAAAAAGAAACATACTGCTCAAAATGCATGTAAAGCTAAACTATGCCCTACTACTACCCTCGCTGGCTAAATGCCTCAGTCGTCGGGTTCGGTTATCAGCTGCCGGGCTAAGTATCCATCTCTTGTACGCCCTGGTAGAGATGGTAGAATGGTTCTCGAACAAAGGTATGACGGTTTTCAATGGAAGTCGCTCCAAAGCTCATGATAGCGAGAGGCAAAGGCCGCAGAAAGGACTCCACCTCAAAAGGATAGAGGGAGTCTCACCACATCCTGAGTCACTCCGAGTTGACGGGAGCAACGAGCCGTGATGTAGAAGGTCGCCTCGCAGAGCCCGCATAAGGGAACACATCCTGAAGACCCATCAATAACTGCACTGGACAAGGGAAGCCAAGCGTGTGTAAAGCTAATATCATCGTTAGATATCTCACTGAATCTGGTAATGCACTCGTCAGGAGTCCCAGGTAAATACAGACGACGTTGAGGGAGGAAACACTTCGCAGAGTAACGATTGATGACTCTAGGAGGTGGCTCTGACAAAAGCTTCAATTTCTCCTGCAACCAAATCTGATAGGGGAAACAAAGAAAGACAAAGAAAAATAAAAGCCAAAGAGAATAAAATAAAAGGCAAAGATAAGCCGCTGGAGTAAGTTGGATTTACTTCAGGCAAAAATTAGGCATAGGGCTGTGTGAAAATCCGAAAGGACGCACTTCCCGCTAAGAAAAGCTAGTGTGAAAATCCACAAGGGACGCACTACCTTTTAAAACAATGACGTACCTGGAGTAATAAGGGGCTCCCAAAGAATGAAGTGGTAGACCAAACCCAAGATAGTCTCAGCTAGAATGAGGGGGAAAGGTGTGAGCCCGTGATGAAAGTCATCCAGAATTCAAAACAGACGAGGGTCTCCAAGCAGTTCCTCTGAGGTCACGACTAGATACTTCATCAGGCAGAAGAGGAAGATGACACTTACGCTGTATAAGGGAATGTTGGAGAATTCATCCATTGCTTCAATTAGAGGTTCCAAAGAAAATACTGGGCCCTGAGGAACTAGACGAGAAGCGTCAGAAGGAGCTACACTTAAGGAAAAGGCAATATCCCGGATTTGGATCAAACCGCAGCGAGGTACGCAAGGCAAAGCACCAGGTGGATACCAACTTCCGATGATAGCAGCAAATTCTTCAGGCAAGGGGCATATTTCCTAATAGGTGAACCTGAAAACATAAAAACGAGGATCCCAGAAGTGGGTTGCAGCCAAAAGAAGGGTGTAGTCTACCTTGACTCTCCATAAAAACCTCAGTCCAGAAAGGGGGGCAAGAGTACTGCGTTTCCAAATTTGAGCATCATCTAAGACACGGTGCAACTTGGAAAGGAACGGAGAATTCATGTCTTGATAGCTAAAGCCACAATTGCTAAGAGGAAAAAGGAAAAAAACGAGAGAAAATAGCCTATTTTGGAGCTAAAATAAGAAAGGGGCACGAAATTCAAGAAAAATGGTTGAATTTTATAGGTTTGGATGACAGACGGCTAACCCGTCCCTGTATTCAGACGGCGAACCCGTCTGTACTTGTCCACCTGGAGAATCGTGCATTGTGCATATCACGCGCATTAATTAGGTAATTAATGAGGGAATCTGGATAGACGGACGGAATACCCGTCTGTAGCTGTATGGGCGGGAAGCCCGTCGGTACTTAAAATCTATATAAAGACGCAAGTACCAACGGGAAATCGTTTTCTTCTCCTTCTTCTCCGTACCAACGCCTTTTCCTTTGTTTCCAACAGTTTTTTTTCGTTTTTGTCTTTTCAAATTGCATTTTCTCGCACCAGTTTTCAGTTTTTGACTTCTTCAGTGGGTCTCGACTTCCAGGTTAGTAAAAATACTCCCATTTTTCTTTGTTTTATTATTATTATGAGCAAGGGGATTTCTTTTCCTTTTGAATTAATGGAATTAGTGGCCTGTTTAATCCTGATTGACACTGTAAATAAGTTAATGGGATGAAGTTTGTTTTAATAAATAAAGAGTGCACGAATGTACGCTGTTCAAGGAATGATTAGTGTTTAGAGTATAAATACGGCCTTAGGAATTCATATATTTTGAAGCAAATAATGTAAGAATTAGAAAACAAAGGTGATTATATTGCATCGTTGTTTTGGGTCTGAGGCCCGTTCCGTTCTATTTCTTCTTCATTATGCAAGAGTTTGGGCACACCCTTGCCGGGGTGCTGCCAGTTTTTTTTAGCAAATATAAATATTATATTGTTGCTTGGGGCCTGAGGCCTATCCCTTCTTCCTATCTTTTCATGCAGGAGGTTGGGTACACCCTTGCCGGGGTGCTGCCCAAATTTTTTTGAAATCTTTTTGGTTTAGACATACCCAGGCAGAATGCCACCTAAATTTCTATCATAAAGTCTGTTCATACCCACAATACCAAACTAACTGTTTGTCTTATTCACATGATGCCACCACGACGATATGCTCCACATGATCAGCCTGAGCCTGAGGCCCCAGGTTGGATGAGTGACAAGGTTAGACAGAGGTATGCAGCACTGGTTCAGGTGCAGTTCCGAGCTAGCCGTTTCGTTTCTAGGCCTTTCCTTGAGGCTCTGGGGATGGCGGATGAGGTGGACATACTGATGGCAGGCGCGGGTTGGATAGAGTTTTTGACACCTGCTTTCCAGACTCACCCAGAGGTGGTACGGCAGTTCCTCGCTACGCTACACTATGGCGGATATCAGAGATCTGACACGGAGGAGGGTGTCATCCAGTTTTGGATTGAGGGCCACCATTTCAGCATCACCCGTCAGCGGTTTACAAAGGCCATGGGGCTCCCATTCGGGCAGGATATCATAACACCCCAGAGATCAGTGAGACGTCAGCATTGGGCGGTTATAGCCTTACCAGGAGTGCCATACGATCATGATACGGCGAAGAGTACAGTACTTTTATCACAGGCTCTACGATATCTTCATCGAGTTTTGTCCAGCTCATATTTGGGACGAGCTGGTAACCTAGGTTCCCTCAATACCGTAGAGATCTGGAGTTTATGGGCCATGATGGCAGGTCAGAGGCTCAATATCAGCCACGAGATTTTGGTAAACCTGGTGAGGGTATCTAGGGGGGCACCCCAGTAGTGTGTGTCGGGGGGGTCATTACCAGATTGCTCTTGAGTTTGGGTGTTCGTCCAGATATTTTGGGGCGCCCTTTGGATGAGAGTATTTATATGGACGCTCTAGCGGCTATGACAATGGCCATGATACTACCGATACCGGGCCACCCCGAGGCATACAGACTTCGCACTGTGCACGAGACTAGACGCGCATTTAGCTTGCCCTCGTTAGAGCCAGTAGAGGAGCAGGCTCAGGATCAGCCTCCTGAGCACCCAGAGCAGGCTTAGGACCAGCCTCCCCGAGCACCCTCAGCATCAGGAGGACCAGCCTCCCTGACAGCCAGAGCATCTAGATGGTCAGCCTCCGCAGCCGCAGCACGAGGAGCAGCCGGGTACACCTTTTGATATGGGGATCCAGTTTACTATGGATGAGTTGCTGGCTACTCCTCCAGGACAGAGAGTACAGAGTCCTATGCCTCCATCATCGAGAGTACAGCGGACAGCTCCCCGAGCCCCTGAGAGGTTTAGCCCATATGCTAGAGTGGGGGATCCGGGAGCATCTACCTCTACAGCTCCACCACCTGAGCCGACACCAGATTCAGCTCCCCCTCTATCCTCGTCATCAGCTTTCCCAGCGCAGCCAGATTTTACTACCCTATTGACTTCTATGTTCGCATCTTTGGAGCATAGACAGGAGGAGAGAGATAGGGCCCTTCTCGGGCAGCTCGGAGAGCGAGATAGAGTTATATTGGATCGGCTGGATCAGCAGCAGGGGATCATCCAGGACCAGGGGAACCTTATTGATAATCTGAGGCAGGAGCAGGAGAGACTCGTAGGTCAGCTGAGGCAGGAGATGAGGGCTTCCCAGAGTGAGGCAACCCAGAGGATAGACGCATCCGTACAGATGGTGGATGAGTCAGTTGAGGTTCTGAGATTCAGGATTCAGGTCCTAGAGGGTGCCATACCTCCCATCGCCCAGTCCCTGCGAGAGTTTAGAGAGCAAACTGAGGATAGGCTGAGGAGTATGAGGACCACCTCCACAGATCAGACCCTCCGCCTAGGCGATGCTTTCAGAGAGTTAGGGGGGGTTGTTACCAGTACAATCCAGTTCATGACGGTCTGTGCACATCCATTTCTTGATGGATATGCCCAAGTCCAGTTCCAGCAGCGGGACTCAGCAGGAGCACAACCATTATCAGTACCAGTGACTGTACCTCCCAGATATCAGCAGGTAGCCAGGGATTGGGCTACTCAGCAGGCCGGACCGTCAGTCCCTCCCAGTCAGCCATCTGCCTCAGATGCAGGGCCCTCCGCCGCTCCAGCACGAGACCAGCCAGTTCATATATCGGACGATGATGATGATCCAGAGGAGCTCCCAGATTATGCGCCATTATAGATTGTTCAGGGAGTTCTTCTATTTTTGTGTTTATACTTTTTGTAATCACATCTGTATATTGTACAAAATTTAACCTTTTAATGGGAAAATTTGGATCAACTTGTTAAATTTGCATGTTATTTCTTTATGATTTAAATTTCTTAAAAGAAAATTTAAGAGAAAAAAGAGAAAAGAGGAATTAATCACATGGAAATAAGATGATGAATAATAAAGAGAGATATAAGATGTTCATAACTCTACCAATCAAGGTACTTGGCGTAAGAATTAACAAAAGTCTCTTACAATACAGGAACATGGTCTTACACCGATTCAAAATCGACCTGCAGTCAAAAGGAAGAATAAACAAATCAAACATCATCTCCTTCGGGATCACAGGAAATCAAAAGATCCGAATTGAACTTTGGGGGCACGATGAGGCCGCGAAATTAAAACACCCAGTTCAAAAGAATGCCCAGCTCAGGAGAGCCATAATCGCACTTTGTACAGTCTGAAGAAGACTCGGTGCAGCTCAGGAGAGCCATAATAGCACTGTGTAAAGTCCGAAGAAGACTCGGTGCAGCTCAGGAGAGCCATAATAGCACTTTGTAAAGTCCGAAGAAGACTCGGTGCAGCTTAGGAGAGCCATAATCGCACTTTGTACAGTCCGAAGAAGACTCGGTGCAGCTCAGGAGAGCAATTATTGCACTTTGTACAGTCCTAAGAAGACTCGGTGCAGCTTAGGAGAGCAATTATCGCACTTTGTATAGTCCGAAGAAGACTCGGTACAGCTCAGGAGAGCAATTATCGCACTTTGTACAGTCCGAAGAAGACTCGGTGGAGCTCAGGAGAGCAAATATCGCACTTTGTACAGTCCGAAGAAGACTCGGTGCAGCTCAGGATAGCAAACCCCGCGTTTTATAAGTCCAGAACCAACTAGACGCATTGCTGCTTCCCCGGCAAAAAGGTAAGGACTGCCTCAGGTATGTGTCTCTTTCCTTTCTTCTCTGAATTTTGGCTCATCTAGGCACTAGTGCGCTAGTTTCCCCAAAATTGGGGGCAACTGTAGACACCGGGTCTTGAGGCAGTCCAGATCAGAGTTACCCGATGAAGAGATCAATGTCGATTTTCGAGTAAGGGGATAAAATTCGGAGGTTTTCGTCTTTCGGTCTCGTAAGGATTAAAATTTTTTTTTATAGCATGGAGTTTTGAAAGAGTTGGATAAATTTTACAGAATTTGGGTAAAAATGGGAGTTTTGCTTCACAGATGGGCATTCCGTCTGTGTAGGGACGCCCGCCTCTACTTGGGGAGATACCCGTCTCTAGGGGTAGTGGGGACGGATAGGTGGCGATGTAGGGACGCCCGTCCCTAGTTCACGCCCCGTCCCTAGTCAGTCTCCCGCATTTGCCCTTAGTAGGGACGGCCGTCGGTAGGCGCAGGGAAGCCCGTCGGTACGGTAACTGACCGGATCACGCCAGATTGGATAAAATTTAATCTCTTTTCTTTTCAAAATGGGGATAGAATTTATCTAAAACTTGAATTTTAAAGTCCTTTTAAAATTCAAACTTTAGATAGAGATTTATCTTAATTATCTCATAAAAACCCTATAAATAGAGGATCAAATTTCAGTTTTAGGGGTTAGAAAAATTGGAGAGGAAAAAATTTAGAAAATTTGGAAAAGAGAGAGAAATTTTAGAGAGATTTTATTTGGAGAAAAGCTATCAAATATTTTTTGGAAAAAATTGCTTTTTAGAAAAAGGTTTTTCTGCGAGTAGATCACGCAAAAAGTTTATAAATCTCTATTCATCTGTAGAGTTTTCTTTTGATAAAACTTATTTTAATTGATTTCCTCAATTCTTTTTCTTAGGAATTAAGTCAAATTGAGGTAACGAAATTCAGTCGTTTCCATCAATATAACTAATTCGAACACACGATTGCTATCAAATTTTCAAGGAAAGAATAACATAAATTTTCTTTCTTTGATCTGATTCTTCTTTTGATCCTTGCGAAGCACACGGGGACAAGATCATTCGATATCCACCCTAAAAGGTAAAATCTGAGGGTAAACATTCTGGATTAACATCTGTATAATTTAATTTGATTTACATTGATTTCTATATATACTTCATTATCTTTTTTTACAAAAGATTTAAGAGGTTTTTTTTCTGATTTGTTTTCCCTTCACTAGGGACGGCCACTGGCACGATCCAGGTAGCCGTCCCTAGGCAAAATTCTCATTTCTTTTTATCTCATAAAATCCTATCTCTTAACTTATTTTTGTTAGAATTTTCTCATTTTTATTTTTATTCACGTTTTTGCTAACGTGTTTATCCTGGTGAGTTCTTTTCTGACCATTGAAAGTTGGAGTTGTGAGAGATGTTGGTTGTGCCATCCTGCGGATCTCGATTCGGGTTCATTTTTCTATCCTTACTTTGTATTTATGTTGTTTTGGAAATGGTTTTAATGTCGTTAAGGTAAAAAGGACCAAAAGCCTTTTAACAATTAAACCTGGAGATTTTCCCGAAAATGGTGGACCAATGTCCCATTTAAGCCAATAAAATTGACACTTCATAAAAAACCATTTTTGTTATAAATATGTATGGTAGGACCAAAGTCCTCATTCCAATGAATATCCCGTTTGAAGCATGTATCACACTTTTATAAATGGGAGTTGTATTCTGCTCCTAGTGTTATTGTAATTTATTTCGAACACTTTATCTTGATTCTTGCTTCTATTTACCGCTTTGGGTGTGAATGATTTGCGCTTTAATAAAATGTATCATGTGGAAAGTTGGTGAAATAATAAATTCAAAACATAATTGTAAAATTAATCAAAGTACGATTAAATGAGAAGTCCCGAACTTACTTTGGTCTTTGGGACTCAAAGAGGCGAGAGGTCTAGGACTTCCAAGACACCTCTTGAGTCCCACCAAAAGGCTTAAATATACAATCCTAGGCTCTAGGGGAGTAGAGGATGAGGCCTCCAAGATCCCTCTTGCTAGCTCAAGATGGATATGTATGCGCCGTCTTAGGCTCAATAAGGCTAGACGACCCTTCCCAATGTTCTATTGGGTGGCGACTCCAAGAAACCTCATTGTTGCCCAAAATAGACGCACTTGTAAATACCTTACAAGTTCTATGAACCTTTCCTGATCGCCCTGAAGCGGGCTTTTGGGAGGACACGCGGTTCGGCGCGCGTCACAATGACCTTTCCCAATGTTCTATTGGGTGGTGACTCGATGAAACCTCCTTGTTGCCCAAAATGGACGCACTTGTAATCCCTTACGTGTTCTTATGAACCTTATCCCGAACGCTCTAAAGGCGGGTAGTTCGGGGCACCCCAGGGTTCGGCGCGCGTCACAGTTGCGAGTCCACTGGGGACTTTATTCTAGACTTCACTTCGAAAGTGCTTTGATTAAAATTTATAATTGAGTCTTAATTTAAAAATTTCATCTTTTTTCGAAACTGCATTGCATCTCATTAGAGCCTTAGATCTATGCTAGTTTGGTCCCTCTTTTAACCCTGATGCATTCGCCAAGCACGACTCTACGTTCACTCAATGTAGGGAAGTGTTAAGGATAATCACCATCCCAAGCCTCGTACTATCATGGTATATTAAATGGATACTCGACCGGTCGTTACGCTCAAGTAATGGAAATAGTTACTTACCTTAAGTTGTATGAACCTTAATACTATGCTTGCTGTATGGATCATTAAGTATTGGACAAACCCAGATAATTTGATTGGTCGCCTAATCAAAGGCTTTCATGCCCCGATAGGCCCAAGCCAACTTATTTGGACTGCCTAAATATATAACGATCATAACCCATGTGCCTAAGCAGTAGTTAGGAGAGGTTACGCTGTTAGTTTTCCATCGCGCACCATACGCGTCCATCGGGCCCCCTATTGACCCATGGGCCAATCCCACCTAGGAAAGAGACTATGACCTCATGTACGGAAGTAATAAGGCTGGAAGGACCTATGTGCTTGCATGTGATTTGTGGATGTTGCATAAGCACGATCATGCATTATATGTCCGTCACGTATCATCCTAACGGACATGTTTTGCAGCCATCATAGATCTGCCTAAGTGGTCAAGAGGTTCTCAGGGGCGACAATGCAAAAATCCATTCTTCGAGCTATCAGAAAGGGTGGAGTATCTAGACACTCCTTCAGAAACCAGCTACGCTGCTTCAGCTCAGTTTTCTCTGCACGAAAAAATGGCAAACTCACCAAAAGGGGCAGACACCACCAGGGCCTTGATAAATGAGGAAGTAGGTAAAAGGTTCGAAGAATTCGAGAATAGCATAATGGCTATAATGGCCAACATGGCTCAGCCACCTGCTCCACAGAACCCACCACCTCCTCCTATGAGAAACAATGAAAGGGAGGAGGTCAGAGAAGAGTTGCAAGAAGAGATCCGCCCACCACCTGTAGAGTTGAGAGCTACCACATTGGGGCACAGAGAAGAAGGCCAGCCCAGAGAGTAAAAGACGACTAGAAAGACGATGAATATGAAGAAAAGTGTCAGAAAGGGGGAAGGCGCCTCAGAATGAAGAAGCCATCTGGAAGAAGATGGAGGAGAAATTTAAAGTCATGGCAAGGATACTGATGAAGCGGCGAGGAATGAACCCTTAAGATAAGGAACTGGAAGGGGAGGACATAGTCCCAATGAACTTTAAGATGCCGGATGTTCCAAAGTTTGATGGCACTTTCGATCCCACCGCACACATAAAACTGTAACACCCCCATACCCCCAGTACGGAATATCGGGGTGCCACACGGGCACATACGTATACACATACATATACATACACTAGCGGAAGCGGTAATAATAAACAATTAGAAATAAGTTGGGCCCAGACAAAATTACTTTTATTATACATGTAAACTGTACATTTTACCAAAAGTTTTATACTTATACATGTTCATATTTTTTTTTCATATACATATACTTTTAAGGATTACATAGAACAACTATACTCTTTATTACATAATGATGTCACTCAAAACATCACCAAATCTACCTCTAATTTATAGAAAAAGATATAGCAAAACTTCCTAGTGGCCCTTGACCTGCAGATGCACGTTCTCTGATTCAAACCTGTAACCTACACGGAAACAAACATCCGTGCTGAGCGATAACGCTTAGTGGGGATGAAAACAATGCAAGGGACTTCTTTCGAAGTCTCAAAATAAATTATATATTCACCACATATATTAGTCAAAGCACACATGCATATATTTTCACACTCATGTAAATCATGTATTCCAATTCATATAAACATATACTTGTATACACAACTATCACGTTTCATTATTCTCATGTACTTTAACTTTTATTCATAACACTACATACAATCATTTCATGTTCACTATACACTAGCAATAACAATAAGCCTGAATTCCTTTCACGGTGGATACAGGTAACTCTAGATACTGCTTACAGTATCTTACATGTGGAGAATTAACTCAAACTCTATGGAATACACGAGGTATTCGAACTCTGGGCACAATTAAGGCCAACATGTAGCAGCTGCACTATAGCCCTTTATAAGCATGCTTATCTATCCACTATAGCGGTAATCAGGCTCAATACCAACTCACACACTATACACAAATATCAACTCACCAACTAAAATTCAAGTGCATTTATCAAATTCAGAGGCATGTAATTCATATACAATCTTGTTCAACAACTAAAAGCATGTAACACTTAAATTCATTACATAAACATATAAATCATGCAAAGCAAGACAAAAGGAAACACTCTTCAAAACAAGTAGAACAGGACGAGAAGGGGTTCTCTGTCGCGATCGCGACAAGAGGTCACGCTCGCGACAGAAGACAGATTGCATAAGGGTTCTATACTCTATACCAAATGCATTATATAATAATTCATATCACATGGCATATCATGGTCAACGCTAACTCTTATGCCGTGGCATTGGTTACATAGATAATTAATCCTATAATCATTTGATAACCCTAAACATGTAGGGTATAAATCACGGAAACATTCCGGGGTAATACGGGTGAGTAAAACATCAAAAAATATACAATTTAGTTGAGGGGAAAGGCGAGGGGTTGACCCATGCCAACTATGAGCTCAAAATGAAGAATAAAAAGCTTAAAATGAGTTGTTCTGTCGTGAGGTCGCGACATGTGTCACGCTCGCGACAGAGACTCGCCTCTGGTGCCTCACGGCACCGCTTTTTACCCTAAAATTGAATCGCAAAATCCACCATCTAGACCACATGTTTAAGCAAAGTGATCTTAATAATAATTTTTCCCTAAGATGTTATCTTTAAAATGGACAATTTTCAGGTCATTTGGACAACTAAAACCTAAGATATGACCTAATTAACCTCTACTATTCTAGCGAACCCGCTAGAACAGGGTCACCTACGTTTTAACTACTTTTTGGGATACGTAGAGATTAGCTCAAGCACCCTCTTAGAAATTTTTAGCTACCAATCTTAGGTTCTGATGAAATTTGAATACTCAATTGAAGCCCTATAACTCTACTTATGACAAATACAATACACAGAGGTCTGATGACAATCTGAACAGAATTCACCCACAAACACACTTTACACATGAAAGTTGTATGTAGACCATTTAACACACATATAATCACAACATATCCATACACATACACCATAAAACACTGTAAGCAATCAAAATGAACAAATAAAGATCGCACGCGATCCCTACCTCTAGGAAGCTCGATCTTGTGCTCTCTACTCGATTCCGACCTTCTCCTTGCCTTTATCCACTCTCTTGGCCGTAGCTTGAACCAAAATTACGCAAAACACTTGAATCACTCTACTTCTCACTTTAAATTAAAACAGAAATATGTACATAGAAATAGAAGACCATGCTAGCAAATCAAGTTACTTACCTTCTTAGAAAACCAATCTACTTCTTTACCCAATCTCTTCAAACCAATCCAAATGAATCACTCAAAACAGATCAAGAAAGAAGAACAAAGAAAGGGCAAAGCAAGGGAACGGCAGAAATTCAAGGAAAAAGGAAAAGAAAAGAAAATAATGGCCAAAGAAAGGAAACCAACGTGAAAAGAAAAGGGAGAGGCAGATAGTCCAAGTTAATCCCACAATTAACCATGCTAATAAATGCCACCTAGCCCATTAATTACATACATATCATTTAACCAAATTAATTCCCTTTAACTTTTACCCAAGTCAAATATTCTTTTATCCACTAGTCAATTATTTATTTTTTTTATCCAACTCATGTAAAACTCACACTCCTTGCCACTTGTCACTCTCCTACAATGCCATACATCTCATAAACCCACTTGTGCACACATTCCAAGGGAGGGTCCTGTCGCGCTCGTGACAGAACGCTCTCACAGAAAACTCAACCCTTTTTAAACCAAAACTCCGTAATTCTTCTAGGGCCGTTTTAGGGTGTTACAAATCTCTCCCCCTTAAGAAATTTCGTCCTCGAAATTTCCCCCGATACCGGACAAATAACCCAAACTATATACTGTATACTAATAAGAGGACTTACCAGAAGATCCAATCAGTGCCTCTACATCTTCAGCCGTCATAGCGTATACACGTGGCTGATCCTCAGTAGGGAATGGCCTCTTGACTGTTTTTGATGGCGTTCTTTCAACTCTACTTCTTCCTCTTCTACTTCTAACATTTCCAGAAGCATGGCCTTTCTCTTTACCTACTTGTGATGCCATACTCTCTCTTGTTTTAGGGCACTGAGCAAAAAGATGCTCTGTACTCCCGCATCTGAAGCAAGCTCCTGTGAGCTTTCTACATTCGCCCCAGTGACGTCTGTTACAGTGCTCACATTCTGGGGCCATACTCCCTCTACTAGTAGGCGGTCTCACACTTCCAACCGAAGTTGGTACTTGTACCGATGCTTGCCCATCTCTTCCTCTTTTTACTGCTCTAGCTCCTCTACCAACATTCTCATCTCCTCTTGGAAATCTTCTTTTCTGCTCTCTCTTTTGCTTTATCAACTCAGATTCCTCCATTTTCATCGCTGCCAACACCAATCGATAATAACCCATCGGTTGTAAAGCAACCATGGCAGCTAACAGTCCTCTTATGCTCTCTCTCAATCCATCTTCGAATTGTCTACACCGAAAATCATCAGTTAACATTCCTTCCGGTACATATTTACTCAAACGAGTAAACTCTTTTTCATACTCCCCCACCGTCATATTCCTTTGCTTGAAAGTCACAAATTCTTTCCATCTAGCATCTCTATATGCTTTGGTTACAAACTTGTTCTTAAACTCTTGGACAAAGAAATCCCAAGTTAACTCCATGGGTCTCTGAGGATTCTGCAACACTAACTTCCACCAGTCATATGCTGCCCCCTGTAGTAATGACACGGTGCAAGCTACTTTCTAGTTCTGAGGGCAACTGATCTCTTGTAAAATTCTCCCTGTCTTCTCTAACCAAAATTCTGCTACCTCCGATTGATCCAAAGATGTCCCATGGAACTCTTCAGCTCCCCTTTTTCTTATAAAATCCGATGGAGTTTTTGGAGCCGTCAATCTATCTAAAATCTGTACCAACCCTTGAATCAGCTCCGAGTTGTCCTGAACAGGTCTTGCTCTATCCACTCTATCTTGTGCTTGTACATGTGGATCCACTCTAATCGGGTTCACACTACCCGTGGTCTCTCCAACGTTCTCACTCGGGTCGGACTCCATCTAACCCTACAAAATAGCATCTGCATTAGGCCACACTCTAAGCAAACTCAAACACATAAACATAACTATACTCTATCACCTTCTAGTCCCGAACCAATTAACCTAGAGCTCTGATACCACTAAATGTAACACCCCCATACCCCCGGTAAGGAATATCGGGGCGCCACACAGCACATATGTATACACAACATATACATACACTAGCGGAAGCGGTAATAATAAACAATTAGAAATAAGTTGGGCCCAGACAAAATTACTTTTATTATACATATAAACTGTACATTTTACCAAAAGCTTTTTACTTATACATGTTCATATTTTTTTTCATAAACATATACTTTTAACGATTATATAGAACAACTATACTCTTTATTACATAATGATGTTACTCAAAACATCACCAACTCTACCTCTAATTTATACAAAAAGATATAACAAAACTTCCTAGTGGCCCTTGACCTGCAGATGCACGTTCTCTGATTCAAACCTGTAACCTACACGGAAACAAACATCCGTACTGAACGATAACGCTTAGTGGGGATGAAAACAATGCAAGGGACTTCTTTCGAAGTCTCAAAATAAATTATATATTCACCACATATATTAGTCAAAGCACACATGCATATATTTTCACACTCATGTAAATCATGTATTCCAATTCATATAAACATATACTTGTATACACAACTATCACGTTTCATTATTCTCATGTACTTTAACTTTTATTCGTAACACTACATACAATCATTTCATGTTCACTATACACTAGCAATAACAATAAGCCTGAATTCCTTTCACGGTGGATACGGGTAACTCTAGATACCGCTTACAGTATCTTACATGTGGAGAATTAACTCAAACTCTATGGAATACACGAGGTATTCGAACTCTGGGCACAATTAAGGCCAACATGTAGCAGCTGCACTATAGCCCTTTATAAGCATGCTTATCTATCCACTATAACGGTAATCAGGCTCAATACCAACTCACACACTATACACAGATATCAACTCACTAACTAAAATTCAAGTGCATTTATCAAATTCAGAGGCATGTAATTCATATACAATCTTGTTTAACAACTAAAAGCATGTAACACTTAAATTCATTACATAAACATATAAATCATGCAAAGCAAGACAAAAGGAAACACTCTTTAAAACAAGTAGAACAGGACGAGAAGGGGTTCTCTGTCGCGATCGCGACAAGAGGTCGCGCTCGCGACAGAAGACAGATTGCATAAGGGTTCTATATTCTATACCAAATGCATTATATAATAATTCATATCACATGGCATATCATGGTCAACGCTAACTCTTATGCCGTAGCATTGGTTACATAGATAACTAATCCTATAATCATTTGATAACCCTAAACATGTAGGGTATAAATCACGGAAATATTCCGGGGTAATACGGGTTCATTTCGGGGAGTAAAACATCAAAAAATATACAATTTAGTTGAGAGGAAAGGAGAGGGGTTGACCCATGCCAACTATGAGCTCAAAATGAAGAAGTAAAAGCTTAAAATGAGTTGTTCTGTCGCGAGGTCGCGACAGAGACTCGCCTCTGGTGCCTCACGGCACCGCCTTTTACCCTAAACTTGAATCGCAAAAACCACCATCTAGACCACATTTTTAAGCAAAGTGGTCTTCATAACAATTGTTCCCCAGAATGTTATATTTAAAATGGGATAATTTTTAGGTCATTTTGATATTTAAAACCTAAGATATGACCTAATTAACCTACTGTTCTAGTGAACCCGCTAGAATAGGGTCACCTACGTTTTAACTAGTTTTTGGGATACGTAGAGCCAGAATTAGCTCAAGAACCCTCTTAGACATTTTTATCTACGGATCTTAGGTTTTAGATGAAATTTTAATCAACTCAATTGAAGCTCTATAACTCTACTTATGACAAATACAATACATAGAGGTCTGATGACAATCTGAACAGAATTCACCCACAAACACACGTTACACATGAAAGTTGTATATAGACCATTTAACACACATATAATCACAACATATCCATACACATACACCATAAAACACTGTAAGCAATCAAAATGAACAAATAAAGATCGCACGCTATCCCTACCTCTAGGAAGCTCGATCTTGTGCTCTCTACTCGATTCCAACCTTCTCCTTGCCTTTATCCACTCTCTTGGTCGTAGCTTGAACCAAAATTATGCAAAACACTTGAATCACTCTACTTTTCACTTTAAATCAAAACAGAAATATGTACATAGAAATAGAAGACCATGCTAGCAAATCAAGTTACTTACCTTCTTAGAAAACCAATCTACTTCTTTACCCAATCTGTTCATACCAATCCAAATGAATCACTCAAAACAGATCAAGAAAGAAGAACAAAGAAAGGGCAAAGCAAGGGAATGGCAGAAATTCAAGGAAAAAGGAAAAGAAAAGAAGAATAATGGCCAAAGAAAGGGAACTAACGTGAAAAGAAAAGGGAGAGGCAGATAGTCCAAGTTAATCCCACAATTAACCATGCTAATAAATGCCACCTAGCCCATTAATTAGATACATATCATTTAACCAAATTAATTCCCTTTAACTTTTACCCAAGTCAAATATGCTTTTATCCACTAGTCAATTATTTATTTTTTTTTATCCAACTCATGTAAAACTCACACTCCTTGCCACTTGTCACTCTCCTACAATGCCATGTGTCAACTCCCTACAACCCCACATCTCATAAACCCACTTGTGCACACATTCCACGGGAGGGTCCTGTCGTGCTCGCAATGCTTGTCGCGCTCGCGACAGAACGCTCTCACAGAAAACTCAACCCTTTTTAAACCAAAACTCCGTAATTCTTCTAGGGTCGTTTTGGGGTGTTACAAAAACAGTACTCGTTGGTGATGAAGGGTACTACTTTGACAAAAAGGTAGAAGATTGAGTACTTTTGCCTGAGCTTAACGGATTGGTACCACGGGCTTGACCGCAGAACTAAATAGGACTGGGATTTACTGACGAAAGAATTTTTGAGGTAGTATGACTGCAGTACAAGGATGGAGGTGACTCTGAAGGTCCTAGAGCTGTTACAGCAGAAGGGAGGTGAGTCTTTCCATGAGTATCTGACTCGATGGAGGAATCGGGTGATGGAGATAAAAAGAAAACCAGATACTCAAGATCAGATACCGCTGTTCATTAAAAATGCGAGCCCATATCTGAGAGAGGGATTGAAAATGAAGGGATTAAGAGACATCGCCATTGAGGTTGAAGGGGAATACCTTGCTAGGAGAACGAGTAACGAGAATTATGCCAAGAAGGGTAGCAGCACTCAGGGGGCAAGTAGGTCAGCAGGCTCCAGTAGTGGCATGAGGAAGACGGCCGAAGTATCCGCCACCAATACAACTGCGAGACATTTCTCTAATTTGGGAAGGTCACTGTCATAGGTGCTTCGGAGGTTGATAAAGGAGGGTAAGTTGCAGCCTTTACCACCTCGACCTGCCAGGACTCAAGGTATGCCAGGCCATAAGGATAATGAATATTGTGCGTATCATCAACATACTGGGCATACAACTGAAGAGTGCAAAGCTTTGAGGCATGCAATCTAAGACCTAATTGATTCAAAGCAAATAATAGACCCAGAGAAGAGAGGAGGTCAGAAGAAGTCTGGGTATAACAATGTGCCCCCACCGGTATTCATGATCGGGTCCAGTCTGCCCGAAGAGTTTATTATGAGAGAACTATATAGCAACGATGCCAACACTGCTGTCACGAGCCTCCATGAGGTGAGTGAAGAAGGGCTTCCCACTGCAGTGATCGATTGCTGGTCCACTGATGAGAGTGGAAGTGAAAATGATAATCCTAATGTGTTTCCCGACCCATGGGGTTCAGAGGAAGAAGAGGAAGAGAAGAAGGAAAAGAAAATGAAAGTGGGAGCGGCGACCCGGAGTGGAAGGGTAGCTCCAGAAGTTGAGAGGCCCCAGGAGCTAGTAACGGGCCAAAAAGATAAAGAGCCAAAGGACGATCCAATAATTAAGCAGCTGAAAAAGACGCCAGCTCAGATTTTGATATGGGACCTTCTGAGGCAGTCTCCATCCCATACGCAAAAGTTGGTGGAGGCTTTATGCGAAACAACTATGGCCAAAACTATATCGCCTACGGAACAGCTGGATGTGATGAAAGGGGGAGCTGGAGAGAATGTGGTGCTTACAAATGCTGACTTCCGGCAGAAGGCCACAACCACAACTGCCCTTTGTACATACGGGCACAAATTAGTTAGAAGCACACGGCATATGTGATGGTGGATGATGGTTCATCAATCAATGTGTGCCCGCAGGTGGCCATGACAGCTTTTGGAGTGACAAAAGATATGCTAGCTAAGTCTGATCAGACGATCACAGGTTATGACAACTCCAGAAGGCATGCCTCTAGGACATTCAAGATGATGGTTAAGACAGGGCCTGTGGAGATAGAGGTGGAGTTCGTAGTCCTGCCTATCCCTGTAAATTTTTCAGCTATTTTGGGAAGGCCTTGGTTCCATAAGCTAGGAGGCATCCCCTCTATGCTACTTCAGATGGTCAAGATTCCTCACAAAGGGCAGGTGGTGACCATAAAGGCTGCAAGGGAAAATCAGGTTTCCATACGAGAGATTGCGAGGCAGCCTTTCAATGGGTTCCATGTGGCTGTAATAGATGGGGAAGAACAGATAGAAGGAAGCCCCCAGGTGCTGAACATGATGAAGAGGATGTTATTCCTCCCCAGAGCGGGATTAGGCAAGAACTCTCAAGGGTTGCCAGAAGCCATAGCCACCAGAGGCCAGAAGGATAGAAAGAGCCTACGTTATAAAGGTGTGGTGAAGAGGGCGAAGGGGTCAGCAAAAGAGATTTCCCATATCCGAAAGAGCTTTGTGCCAGCAGCTGTAGCATGTGCCTACATCGGGGAAGCCGAGCCTCAGTGGGTTGATGGGAGAATTGTACCGGGTTTTGAGGTTTTTAATGATGTCTTTGACTGGGACATTGGATTGATCAAGCCAGTAGAGGGCTTTTGGGACGAAGAAATCATGACCAGCAAGACAATTTGGGACCGCAAGGAGGCCGAGGAGGTTATAACTGAGAAGATGGTGGCCACCCAGCTGAAGAGGAAAGCAAAGATTGAGGAAGCCATACAGGGGGTTGCTGAAGAACTCTCGAAATGCCAAGATGATGCAGGATCGTCAGCTGCAACAGATGCGCCGGCGGAGGAGGAGGAAGAAAATAGTTTAGATTTTCTTTTTACTCCAGAACTTTTTAATAATGTTAATGACAATTCTAGTTTTATCAATAAAGTGAACGATTTTGCTTACTTGTGCGATGTTTCTGATGATTTCATTACGCATGATCATGATCATAATCCATCTATATTTGATATTGATTTAACTGATGCTACTCCATTTAATCTTGGAACCTCGAAAAACCAGAAAGAAATCTTGATAGCATCAAACATAACTCCTGAAGAGCGAGAAAAGTTTGAGAGAATATTAAGAAAACATGAAAAAGTCTTTGCCTGGACCTACAAAGATATGCTAGGAGTGGACCAAGAAATCGCGGAACATGCCATCCCGACGTAACCAGACTATAAGCCCGTCAAGCAGAAGTTGAGGACACTCAGGCCAGAATGGGCAGACAAGGTGAAGGAGGAAATTCACAAGCAGATTGAAGCCAAGTTCCTAATTGAGACCCTACCTGGTTGGCCAATGTTGTCCCAGTAGCCAAGAAAAACGGCAAAGTAAGGGTATGTGTGGACTATTGAGACTTGAATAAGGCTTGTCCAAAGGATGAATTCCCATTGCCCCACATAGACGTGCTGGTGGACACCGCAGTTGCCTACATGATGTACAGTTTCGTGGATGGTTACGCAGGCTACAACCAGATACTCAATAAAATAATCGACCAGATTAAGACAGCTTTCATTATAGAGTGGGGGACATTCGCTTATAGGGTATTGCCCTTCGGCTTAAAAAATACAGGCGCAACCTATCAAAGGATGGCCACAAAGATTCTAGATAACTTAATTCACAAGGAAGTAGAAGTATATGTGGATGATATGATGATCAAGTCGGCCACCAAAGAAGGCCACTTTGAAGCCCTAGAAAAGTTCTTTCAGAGGATCGAAAAGTACAACTTGCGATTAATCCCCAAGAAATGTATCTTTGGTGTCACATTAGGGAAGCTCCTAGGACATGTAGTTAGCAAGAGGGGTATCAAGATTGACCCGGACAAGGTTAAGGCCATTAGAGAAATGCCGGTACCGCAAAAGGAAAGGGATGTGAGAAGCTTTTTGGGTAGGTTATAGTACATCAGCAGGTTTATCGCTAAGCTTACTTCGATCTATGAACCGATTTTCAAACTACTCAGAAAAGACCAACCAGTAGTATGGAACGAAGATTGTCAGAAGGCTTTCGATACTATTAGAGAGTATTTGCTGAATCCACCGGTTCTGAGACCGCCGTAGCCAGTCAAGCCACTTATCCTGTATTTGGCCATAGAGGATAGTTTTGTAAGCGCCATGATAGCTTAGGAAGATGAGTTCGGAGTAGAATTTGCTATTTACTACCTTAGCAAGAAGTTCTTGGCTTATGAGATCAAATATGCAGAAGTAGGGAAGATTTGCCTGGCGGTAATTTGGGCCTCTAAGAAGTTGAGATACTATTTTCATTCTTATAAGGTACATGCAGTAGCGAAGCAAAATCCCCTCAGATATTTGCAAGAAGCTCCATCCTTACTTAGAAAAATGGGTAGGTGGTTGTTGCTATTACAGGAATTTGATGTAGAGTACGTTACTCGAAAGACCATTAAGGGTCGTGCGGTGGCTGAGTTTTTGGCAGAGCACCCAATCCAAGGAGACTCGGATGAGTTCAATTTCCCTGATGAAGACATAGCAGCTATTTTTGTTCAAGGTTGGTAATTGCACTTTGACGGGGCTGTAAACAGCAAGGGAGCAGGACTAGGAATTATTCTGACAACCCCGGATGACGAAAAGCTCCCATTAGCTAAGAAGTTAAGGTACAAAACCACCAACAATGAAGCCAAGTATGAAGCCTGTCCTTTTGGGTTGGAAGCATTAATAGCTTTAGGGGCAAAGAACGTTGAAGTATTTGGAGATTAATCTCTAGTAATCAATCAGATTAGGGGCGAATGGACCATTAAAGAAGAGAGGTTGATGCCATATGTCAAACACTTGAGGGAGTTGAGCGGTCGATTCGAAGTATGTACATTCCACTTTGTTCCTAGGGATGAGATTCAATTAGCCGATGCGGTTACAACCTTGGTATCGATGTGGGACAATCCAGAAGGGGTAGTCATGAAGCCAGTTTTGATTTCTAGTTCTGAAGGGCCTGGTTTTGAGTCCAAGTCAGTGATGGAAATAGAAGTAGCAGATGGGAAGCCGTGGTATTATGATATCATGAATTATCTAGAAAATGCAAAATTTCCAGAAGAGGCTACCGAGAAAGATCAGAGGATAATCTGCAAGTTATCTGCCCAGTTTATCTGTATAAATAGGATGTTGTACAAGCGCTAGGTCGACGGTATCCAATTGAGGTGTCTGGACGAGAAAGAAGCCAAAAAGGTGATGGAGGAAACTCACGCTGGCGTGTGCAGAGCCCACATGAATGGTCTGACGTTGGCCAAAAAGATCATGAGACAAGGGTTCTATTGGCTCACCATGGATACAGACTGCTCAAAATATGTAAAACAGTGTCAGCTGTGCTAGCAGTACGTCGCCTTGGCTGTTCGCAGCTTAGGGGATAGACATCATCGGGGAAATACGTCCCACGGCCTCTAATGGACATAGGTTTATCATAGTCGCTATCGATTATTTTACCAAGTGGGTAGAGGCTGAGTCTTTCAAGAAGGTCGATGCTCGGGATATGGCCAAATTCATCGAAAAGAACTTGATATGTAGATATGGTCTCCCACACCATGTGGTCTCTGACAATGGGGTCCAGTTTATGGCCGAAACGAAGAAGTTACTTCAGAAATACGGCATTGAACATCACAAGTCCTCTCCTTATCGCCTTCAAGCTAATAGAGCAGTAGAAGCCGCTAATAAGAATGTCAAGAGAATCCTGGCAGAAATGGTTCATAGTTATAAAGATTGGGCAGACAAGTTACCTTTTGCACTCTGGGGCTACAAATCGACTATCAGAACTTCAACAGGAGCCACTCCATATTCCTTGGTCTATGGGATGGAATCAATATTGCTAGTCGAGGTCAAACTCAAGTCACTAAGAGTGGTTATGGAAGCTGAGATTCCGAAAGCTGAATGGGCATAGCAGTGGCTGCAACACTTGAACATGTTGGATGAGAGCAGGTTGAGAGCCTACTACCATAATCAGATCTATTAGAAGAGGCTTGCTAGATGATTTGGGAAGAAAGTCAACAGGCACCCATTGAAAAAGGGAGACTTGGTATTCAAGCAGATGAGACCAGGCCCGCCAGACATAAGGGGGAAGTTCAGGCCCACGTGGGAAGGTCCGTTCATCCTCAAGAAGCTGTTATCAAAGGGAGCGGTGATTTTGTCAGACAATGATGGCAACGAGTTTAAGGAGCTGGTCAATGTTGATAGACTCAAGAGGTTCCATGGTTAAAGGCAATAAAAATCAAAAGAAGAGAATAAAAGCCCCGCGGGTCGAAAACTGGAAAAAAGGCGGCCTTGCTAAAATTGGGCGCCTCGTCAGGGTTAAAACCAAAAAAAGGCATCCTGGTCAAAAATTAGAAGCTTGAGAGAAAATGTCCAATCAAGAAAACCCACAAGGGCTGATTGGTAATAGGAGTTGATGCTATCAAGATTTGGCTCCTTGAATAAATGTAGTTTTGCATATTTGAATCAATGTTAAATGATGATCATGTATGTTGAAATCATTTTGAGATGTACACAATTTTGTGAAATGAAATAAAACTAAATTCATTCATTCATATTATGTTCTAAGTTTTGTTCTAAAAAGAAACATATTGCTCAAAATGCATACAAATCTGAACTAAACCCTACTACTACTCTCACTGACCAAATGTCTAAGTCGTCGAGTCCTGTTGTCAACGGCAGGGCTGAGCACCCATCTCTTGTATGCACTAGTGGAAACAACAGATTGATGACCAAAAGAGGGAATGACAGTCTTCACTGGTAGTCCAGCCCAGAGTTCATGATAACGGGAGGCAAAAGCTATAGATAAGACTCCGCCTCGAAAAGATAGAGGAACTCTCACTACATCTTGAGTCACCTCGAGCTGTCGAGCGCATCGGGCCGTGATGTAAAAGGTGGCCTCACGTAGCCCACTTAAGGGAATACATCCCGAGGAGCCATTAACTATCACAGCAGGTAGGGGAAGCCAAGCACTCATGAAGTTAATGTCCTCGTCTGTCACCTTGCTAAACCTAGTGATGCCCTCGTCAGGGGTCGCAAATGAGTACAGTCGCTCGTGAGGAATAAAATGCCTCGGAGAATATTGACTAATGACCCTGGGAGGTGGGTCTGACAGTAGCTTCAACTTCTCTTGCAGCCATATCTAAAAAGGGAAATAAGAAGAAAATAAAAGCCAAAGAAAATAAAGTAAAAAAGGCAAAGAAAAATAAAAAGCCGCTGGAGTGGATTGTGTTCACTTCAGGCAAAAGTAAGGCATAGGGCTGTGTGGAAATCCAAAAAGGACGCACTTCCCACTAAGAAAAGATAGTGTGAAAATTCACGAGGAACGCACTACCTTTGAAAACAATGACTTACCTAGAGTAATAAGGGGCTCCCAGAGAAAGTAGTAGAGGATCTAGCACGAACAGAATCAATACCTATGATGGTCTCAGCGAGGATCAATGGAAAGGGGGTCAATCCGCATTAGAAATCATCCAGAATCCCAAACAGATGAGAGTCGCCGATCAGATCCTCTGAGCTCACAATCAGATACTTCATCAGGCAGAAAAGAAAGATAACACCCACGCAGTATGGAGGAGCATCGGGGAACTCATCCAGTGCCTCAATCAGAGATTGTAAGGCAAATGTGGGGCCCTGAGGAACTAGACGGGCAGCGTTAGAAGGGGCAATGCTTAAGGCCAGTGCTACATCTCGAGTCTGAACCAGAGCACAGCAGGGAATGCAAGGCAGGGTGCTGGGTGGATGCCAGGTCCCAACAATAGCGGCAAGCTCTTCAGGTAGGGGGCATAGTTCCTGGTAGGTGAACCTGAAGACATGAAATCGCGGGTCCTAGAAATGAACCACAGCCAAAAGAAGATTATAGTCTACTTTGACCCTTCTCAGGAATTTTAGACCGAAAAGTGGAACCAGGGTAGAGTTTTCCCAAGTTTGTGGATTGTCCAAAATTCGGTACATCTTGGCAACAATGGCAGTGGACATTTCTCAAGCCCTATGGTTGAAAGTTTAAGGGTGGCTAAGGAAATAAGCAAGGAAAAAAGAGAGAAAACCTGAGAAAAGGCTTGGATTTAGGCCCAAAAGATGAAAGGACACGAAACCCAAGGAAGAAAATGGCCAATTTAAGAGGAAGAGACGACCGATGGGGTGCCCGTTTGTCACCCAACCGACAGGTAGCCCGTCGGTCAACCTTGTTGACCAATGGGCAGAATATTCCCTGCATGAATGCATGACACGCGCATAAAATAATCTTTGCATATTTCTATTGCCTTTGTAATTTTGCAGGCAAGTCCATACACGGAAGTAAAGAAAAAAACATTTAATGGAGTGATTAATTAGCATTAGTTAGGGGGTTAATTTAGCATTAAAATTTTGAATCCAGAGCGAAAGACGGGCTGCCCGTTGCTTGCTCTTTAGATGAGCTGCCCGTCAGTCACTAAAGTCTATATAAGGCGCGAGTGACCGATGCCCATCAGTTCTTTTCTTTTTTTTTTTCACTCTCCCTCACCAACCGACGCCCCAAAACCTTTTTTTGTCCATATCTTACTCATTTTTCACCCATTTCACGCGCCGTTTGTGCCGGACACTTTTTACACACTTTAGTCGAGTTTATTTTCGGCACAGTCTCGTCGACATACAGGTTAGCTATTCATTTTTTTATTCTTCTTTCTATTTAATTTTAATATTTTTCATGAGAAATGCATGTTGGCATAATTTGGCAAAAATGTAATGCTAATTTTTGCCTTTTTCCTACTCAATTTCTTTGAACTATATGTGGGACATGATGTGAATATGAATAAAAGGACAATAAAAAAATTGAAAAAATGGAAATGGAAAGAACAAAATGACACGAGAATGAAAGTTATCCATGGAAAACTTGGACTTACTGCTGTTGGACTTAGTTCTAGGACCATCCTGAACTCGACAAGACATGAATAAATTTAAATGTTGCTTGGGGCCTGAGGCCTATCCTTTTTGTTTTTTGTTTTGTGCAGGAAGTTGGGCACATCCTTGCCAAGATGCTGCCCAAATTTTCGTAAATTTTTCTAGTTGGGTACATCCTTGTCGGGATGCTGCCAAAATTTTTTTAATGCGGCACACCCTTGCCGGGATGCCGCCAAAGTTTTTTTATTTTGAGAACGCTGCTGAAATTATTACATTTTGGCCCGGGATGCCACCGAAATTTACAAAGTCATAATCTTTTGCTTAGCCGTTATTTACCGTAGTGATGCCAAACTAATTTTTTTACTTTTTCTTTTTAAGATGCCTCCAAGACATCAGGTTCCGCATGGTCAGCCAGAGCCCGAGCATCCTGCCTGGATGAGCGATGAGGCGAGGGAGAGGTTCTGGCTGCTGGCTCGAGTTCAGTTTCGGGCCAGCCATTTTATCTCCAGACCCTTCCTATAGGCCATGGGTATGTTGGAGGAGGTAGACGCAGTAGTAGCGGCCATCGGATGGACAGAGTTCCTGTGGCTTGCCTTTCACACTTACCCAGGGGTTGTTCGGGAATTTCTCGCTACTTTGCATTACGGGGGATTCTAGAGGTCGGACAAAGAGGAGGGAGTCATTCAGTTCTGGGTCGATGGATATCACTACAGCATCACCCGCCAGCAGTTTGCAGAGGCTATGGGATTACCGTTCAGAGACGATGTCATAGTGCCTCAGAGGGCTGTTAGGCACTAGCATTGGGAGGTCATAGCTCTGCCAAGAGTACCATATGACCATGATACAGCAAAGAGTAGAGTGCTCTCATCGCAGGCCCTCTTGTACATTCATAGGGTTATATCCAGCTCCTACCTGGGATGGGCTGGTAACCCAGGCTCACTTAATGCCGCAGAGATTTGGAGTCTGTGGGCTATGGTTGCAGGGCATCGACTCAGCATTAGCCACGAGATCGTGGCTAATTTGGTCAGAGTGTCTAGGGGGGCAGCCCCTATAGTATATGTGGGAGGGGTAATTACTAGATTATTACTGGAGCTAGGAGCTCGTCCAAACCGTCTCGGACCCGCACTGGAGGAGAGTATATATGTAGATGCGTTATCAGCTCTCACCATGGGGATGATAGTTCAACTGCTGGGCCAGGCCAAGGAGTATAGACTGCGCACGATCCATGAGACCAGACGCGCTCTAGGCCTCCCTTCGCTTTAGCCGGCAGGGGAGCCCCAGATGGAGGAGCAGCCACCTCAGCAGGCAGAGTTTCAGGAGGAGCAGCCTCCTCCGCAAGCAGAGTTTTAGGAGGGCCAGCCTCCCCAGCAGCCTGGGTTTTAGGGGGGACCACCCCCACAACAGCCGCCATTAGAGGAGGGACGGTCGCAGACTCCTGTCGACATGGGGATCGAGTTCACCATGGATGAGTTATTTGCCACTCCCCCAGCACAGAGGGTACAGAGCCCTCCTCCATCTCCGGCACGAGTACAGAGGTCGATGCCTCGGGATACAGCCAGGTTTCACCCTTACAGCCGAGTAGGGCACCCGGGGGCATCTACCTCCACCGCAGCACCTCCAGACTATCCGGCGGAGTCAGCACCACAGCCAGCCTAGCCTGACCTATTGGCAGCCATGACGTCTATTCTTACTGCCATGGAGCGCAGGCATGAGGAGAGAGATAGGGTCCTCCTTGAGTGGATTGGGCAGCAGGAGGAGAGTGCCAGGGTCCTCCTTGAGCGGATTGGGCAGTACGAGGAGCATGATCAGGCTTTGTTAGAGAGGTTGGCCCAGCATGAGAGGGTCATTCAGGACCAGGCCAGGCTCATTGAGGAGTTGTGGCAGAATTTAATAGCTTTCCATTGTGCTGCAGCTGACAGGGTGGATACAGCTATCCAGATGGTGGACGAGTTCGTTAGTTCCCTCGGATTATGAGTAGGAGTGTTGGAGGGTACCATCCCACCTATCGCCAAGTCTATCAGGGAATTCAGAGAGCAGATAGAGTCTACACTTAGGGGCATCAGGAGTGCAACCCGAGATCAGACCCTGGCGCTGTTTAGTAGATTCCAGGAGTTGGGACGGGTAGTCAGAGACACCTTGGAGTTCATGGGAATGTGTGCGCAGCCTTTCCCGGATGGCTATGCACAGGTGCAGTTCCAGTAGGCGGACACAGCAAGACCACAGCCTGCGGTTACACCAGTCGTAGCCCCTCCTCGTTCCCAGGCTAGGTTCAGACCCCCAGCACCAGTACCGCCTAGTCGACCCTCCACGTCCAGGGGCCGGCCATTGGCATCCACATCACAGAGCCAGCCAGTGCATGTGTCAGATGATGAGGAGGATCCGAATGAGCCCTCGGACTACCGCTCTCTTTAGACTGTTCAGGGAGCCCATTTTTCATTGCATTTTGTTTTACTTGTATATTTTTTGTACAAAATATGTTGTCATTTAGCTGAACATCTATGTTTACATTTTGACTAACTTATATTCTGTTAAATTTATATTTCATGTTGTATATTCTGCCATGATTAACATCTTACCTACACTTTCCAAGCGTTTGATAACACGGTGAATGAAAAAAAAAAGATAATAATAATGCAAAAATTTTTTAAAAGATAACGGACGAATCAACTCGCAACGAATTGATCAAATCCTTTGTAATACGGGACTATGAGTTCACACTGACTCAAAGATGGTCAACGATGAAACAATTCAAATTCTGCGCAAGCTGAGATGAGGCCAACGAGACACCAGCAACAGAACAGGCTGCAAGTGGGTTGTAGTCGGAGGCCATTACCACCCATGACCTCTCACCCGTACAAACCGAGATGAGGCCAACGGAGGACATGCGATAGAACAGATCGCAATAAAGGATGCAATTAGACAACACTTCACCTCACACCGTGTAAGCCAACATGAGGCCAGCGGGATAGAACAGCCATTGTCTATGTCGAGACGAGGACAGCGGGGCATACGCGATAGAACAGATCGCAACAGGGTTGGGGTTAGAGGACACCGCATCCCACAGTCACCGTGAAAGCCGAGATGAGGCCAGCGGAAGCACAATGGGGTTGCAGTTGGATAACACTACACCTCCCACCATGCAAGCCAAGATGAGGCTAGCAGTATACCTATAATAGAACAAATTGCAAATGGGTTGTAGTTGGATAACATTGCCTCCCGCAATTCTCAGTTACCGGGCAGGCCGAGACGAGGCTCACCGGATGGAGGCGAAAAACCACTTGCTTCCACGCAACATCAGGAAGGTAAGGATTACCTCAGGTATGCATTTCTTTCTTTCTCCTCTGAATTTTGGCTCATTTAGACACTAATGTACTAGTTTCCCCAAAATTAGGGGCAACTGTAGACACCGGGTCCTGAGGTAGTCCAGATCAGAGTGACCCAATGAAGAAACTAACATTAGTTTTCGGACAAGGGACGTAAGTTACGGATGTTCGTCCTCCAGTTTTGTAAGGATTAGAGGTTTTCTTGGAAAATGGAGGATTTTGGACAGTCGAAAAGAGTTCAACTTTAAGAATTGGCATTTGAACCCATAGACAGGCAGCCCATACATAGGCGATCCCATCCGAATCGGAGTGAGATGCCTTATGAGTCAGTGTGTCACCACACGAATACAATACAAAGCGTGCATTCATACGTAACCATACATACATAAATTACAATGAAAATAAAAACTTTAAAGAAACATCATCATCATGCATTTTTCTAACAACATTCATTACGAGGATTTCCTGATCAAAACTGGTAAACAAAATAATTACATCTCCAAAAACTACCCTCCGATCTTATGTATAAATACATCTACAAATAGATACAGAAATATAGAATTCAAAATATAGGAGCTGAAAACAAAAATAAAACAAAACACTTGAAACTCCTACGTGGCCGACCCTGTAGATGCGCAACTCGAGCAGAAACCAAAAACCTGCCACCTACACAGGAAAAGAACCCGTGCTAAGTGATAACGCTTAGTGGGGAGGAACAAAAACAAAAGGACACTATGCAACATATGACTATAATCATGCACAGTACATATAAATTGCATGCATAAACCAGGTTCACTAAAATTTCAGAATCAGAGGAGGCAAAATGCGCAAACACTAAGATATTTAAAAGAGCAATGATAATATGGTAATATCGAAACACAATCGCAAACCAATACACAAGGTTAAAAAGGAACCATAACACATTACAGAAATACATACCGAGGTAATCTGCGAGATATCATGCATAGCATACCCAAGCCATCAGAGACATATCATAACATACTTATTAATTATACAACATGCAGCTATGGTACAAAATGCACATACATTAGCTGGAACTGATGCACAAGATCAATTGCATAGCATTCCGACATTACGGTACTAACACATATATTAGCATACAATAAAACACAAACATATGCCAATATGCCGAAATCACTACAATAACAGAAGCCCGAGAAACATATAACATGACATTACATTCATAACATTCGAGAGTTTATGATCACAATCATATTCACATACCTCTAGTCATAACCGAACGAATTCACATTACCATAAGTATAACATTCACATTCTTATATTTATAACAACAAAGCACCTGTACGGATAAAGCATCGCTAAATGATAAATGATTAGCAGGAAACACAACAAAAGAGTGGATGACCATTCACAATGGTCACCAAAGTACACATACGATATGACATATGCGAATATAATCATACATAATATAAGCATACTGGAGTCACATGTGTAATATACATTATATTCGAATCACTATCATAGCATTCCGAAACTTAGAATCACATTCTTTCATTCATATAATCAAATACCTGCTGACTCACAATAGTGGATAACGAGTTTACAGATAGTACCTTACGGGTACAAATCGGCCAAAGAGGTACCTTACGGGTACGAATCGAGAACCATTTAATTTTTATCACATTGAAAAACATTTTACTGAGGGGGATCTTAACAAGATCCAAACACATTAAAAAGGATCGCGAGGATCCGAACACATTAAAAGGGTTCGCGAGGAACCAAATGGGGGACCTGATCGGGGTCCAAATGTCCAAAGGTGCTGCAGCTAAAGAGACTCTGTTAGGCATGCCTAACTAGCCACTCGACTGGCTCTCGCAGGTCATGCATAATACCGATCACATTTAAGCATATCACATTATTCATAGCAAGACTCACAAATCTTAGACTTGCATAATAAATCCAACTCATTTCATAATATCCACCAAATTGCTCATATATCATTCATTGGTTCATAAACGTATAGTTCATCACATCAATCATGCATAAGATCTGTCACACCCCAAATCAGGCCTGATCGGAATTGGCGCGTTAACTCGGGAATTTAAGGGTATTTCAGTAATTTATGCTTGAGAAAAATTGGATAATAAGGATTTTATGGCAAAGTAATTAATTAAGTAGGTTATAAAAGGGAAATGTTAGAGTGTGTTTGTAGTGTATGGAAGTAGGATATAAGTGGACTAAGGGGTTTTATAGTGTGGGTTGTATGTATGGTGCCTTGGATGTAAGTGGGATTTAAGGAATGATTGGGTGTGGCTCAAGTTTGGTGCCTTGAAGATATTTATTCAAGACATGGTTGTGTGTGGTTTGTGTATGGTGCTTATGTGGAAAAGTCAAGTGAGTGGGAATTGTGGTCCAATAGGAGCTTGCCATGTGGCTTTGGTTGGTGGGCATTAATGAGTAAGTAAGAAAAGAAGGGAAAGAGAGAGAGAGAACACAGAAAATTTACAATTCCCGTTGCCCTCCCTCTCTCATTTCCTCTTCTTCTCTTTTGGCTTGGATTGTGCTTTGCTTAAGGTGATTTTGGTTGGGTTTGGAGCTACATTGAAGAGGTAAGTTAGGGTTCTTGTATTTGGATTTTTGTTTTCTCTTCTTCTTTGGTTTATTTAAGTTGGGGTTTTTGGAAAAGTAATTTGTGGGTTTTGGTTTTGTGCAAGCTTTGAGTATCAAGAGTAAGAATAAAGGAAAAGAGTAAGTGGGCTCTTGAAGGTTGAAGATTTCATCTGCAATTTAAGGTTTGGGAGCTTTGATTTTACATTTGAGTTTTGAGTTGTGTTTGCCTATTCTCCTTGGATCATGAGTCTGTATTGTTATTTGTTTTCCGGAAATTTGAGTGTTTGATATGAGTTTATGCATGAACTGATTTGGGTAAATGTGTTAGTAATCCATGTATTTGATTGAGATAAATGTATATGTGGGTTGGCATTGAAATGCATGAGTTTGGGGATTTCTTTGATTTTGATGTTTTATGGTGATTTTAGTAATCCTGTTAAGTTCTCTTTTGACCTCCGTGAATTGTTTTTGTCATATCTGTAGTTTTAGAGCTCTAAATTGTGTGATTATTGAGCCATTAGAACCATTCTTTCCATGCCTTTATATGTCTCAGCAATAGCCTTGGGCAAATTCTTGCTCTAAGACCCCAAAAATTGACCGAAACCGTAGTGTCTCTATTTGTGTCGGGTTGTCTGACCAATATGGGTTTTGGAGATCATATCTGGAGTTGTAGTTGTTCTTTTGATCTGAAATTTGTTGAATTTGAACGTTAACATCATAGGGAACATTTGTTAAGAAGGAAGTTTTGGCTAAAAATGCGGTTTAGAGGTCGGTTTAGGCAACACAAGTCCGGAGGCGTAAGCAGTCTTTTGCGGGTTCTGAGATAAGCCTCTGTCACGATCGCGACAAGGGTCGCGACCTCGCGATAGAAAAACCTATATTAGCCTTTATTTCTTCATTTTTGAGCCCTCGGTTGACCCGGATCAATCCCGTACCTTCCCCTCAGCTTATTATGATCTTTAGGGTAATTAAATGACTATATAAGTAGTTGTCTTCGGTAAAACTTATGAGTATGTTTAAGAATTGGTGATTTATCGAGTGAATAATAATAGATATAACTCCGTGAAGGTTGGGTTATGGATGAGGGTGGATATGTGTTGATCTCATGAGTAACCTA
Organism: Excoecaria cochinchinensis; assembly: GCA_947683425.1. Lineage (NCBI taxonomy): Eukaryota > Viridiplantae > Streptophyta > Magnoliopsida > Malpighiales > Euphorbiaceae > Excoecaria > Excoecaria cochinchinensis. Next base: position 16,485,753 of record CANTUQ010000092.1, read on the forward strand.
AGCATGATGTACCATATGTATGAATGCATTTAACGTGGGTGCGATTGAGATGATTGATGAATAATGTTGTTATTATAGATTGTGTAAATGGATATTGTTAGTGGCATGTTTTATTGAAATTCTTGATACGAATGTTGTGTTTATGTTGTCAATAATGTGTGGCTTGCTGGAGATGAGGTAAGAGACCTTTGGTTATGTTTTGTGTGCTGTGGATGAGTTTGAGGAAGGAAAGATCCTGCAGAATTCTGCAAATTTTCGGAATCATGACTCTGTCGCGATCGTGACACTGTCGCGAGCGCGACAGAGACCGGTGATTCTGATGCTGTGTCATCGCAAGCACACGACGCTGTCGCGAGCCCGCGATAGCAATAGCTTGTCTGCTCTCTGTCGCGAGCGCGATAACCGTCGCAATCGCGACAGAGCACATTGTTGGCCTGTGCTATCGCGAGCACGCGACTTGTCGTGACCCCGCGATAGCAATGCTTGCCCTCTGTCGCGATCGCGACAACATCGCGAGGGCGACAGAGCCGGGCCCTTCTCTCCTTCCCGCGATCGCGAAGTCCGTCACGCGCGTGCAGCAAAGAGACTATGGTCTCTGTCGCGAGCGCGACAGATGTGTTGTGTTGAATGAGTTTTCTTTTGTGATTCCAATGTTTGAATTCCGAACTTGTTGTACCTTTAGGTTTATAATTGGACTATTTTATGAAGTATGCTAATATAATTGGATGTATTATGCATATCTATACTTACAATCTTTCTCTAAGATTGTTATGTTATGCTTAAAGTGTAAATTGTATGATGCATGCTTGATTTTATGAACTTATTCATATGTTTCACCTATTGCTGATTATGCATAATGATATATAATTATGTGATTGAAATATGATTTGTATTATGCAAGACCTGCGAAAGTCAGTCTAGTGGATAGTTAGGCATGCCTAAAAGAGTCTTCCTGCTGCAGCTTCCGTTATCGTTTGGACCCCGATCAGGTCCCTGTTGGTTCCTCGCGAACCCCTTGATTGTGTTTGGATCTTGTTTAAGGTCCTTCCGAAAAATGTTTGTGAATGAAAATAGAAATGGTTTTCAATTTGTACCCGTAAGGTACTTTCCGCAATCGGCTTGTACCCGTAAAGTACTTTCTGTATACTCGTTATCCACTATTTTGAGTCAGCAGGTATTCTGTTTGTTTTGCCTTATATGAACAAGAGAATGTGATTATGAATCTCTGAATGGGTTAAGTGTGACCTAAACATGTGAATTGGACATAATTATCTGCATATATGGGTATATGCATAACATATTGTGAATGCATGGTATGCTAACGGTTGTGAATATAGGTACGGGAATTCAGATGTGTGTAACTGTGACCATGATCTTTTGAATGCCATGAGTTCGATTAGTTATGTCTATTTTGAATGCTATGATTAGTAAGTATGTGCACAAACGTGATTTTGTACTTTTGGCGGTTATAGTGAATTATATGAACCAAGATACGTAACGAATGTGCTCTTGACCTTGGAATGTATATATATTGTGTTATGTTACGTGCCTCCTCTCTCTAGTTTTCCTATTGTAGTGATTTCAGCGTGTGGGCATGTATTTACATTTCAAGGCATGATAGAAGTATGTTTAGTTAACTAGCGTTCTCGATATGATAATTGGGTGTGTATTTGCCTAATAATTGTATTGCATGTGAATGGGTTTTCCGTTAAATGCATGAATCCTTTGCATGATAGTCGTATGTATATATGAACTTCCGAATGCATGGCTTTCCTATGCAGGTTTATTTATCCATCTGTTGAGATTATTTGTATATGCCATTTGTGTATGTAATTTGTTCTAGCGACCATTGTGAATGGCCATCCATCTTGCTTTTGTGTTCTCCCCACTAAGCGTTTATCGCTTAGCATGGGCTCTTTTCCCGTGCAGGTGGCAGGTTTGGTTCGGTTCGAGTCGCGCGTCTGCAGGGTCAGCCACATAGGAGTTAGATGCGTTATGTTATTCTGTTCAGTTTCTGTATTTTGATTTCTGTAATTTGTAGCCTTCTGATTATATAAGGATCTTATTGTAATTAAGTTTCAGTTATTTCTCCGCTGTATGCTTCCGCTGAATGATCATATGTATGCATGTGTATATGTTTCGGCTTAGTGCCTGCGTGTGTGTGAGTTAATGTATGTCCGGTTTTGCTTCTCAAGATCAATTTTTAATTTTCCGTGTTTTTTCATGAACGTATGCTTTCGCTTAGCTTATGTGTGCTTGTATGTGAGTGAACGTCGGTAGCGCACCCGCGTCCTTCCAACGGGGACGTAGGGGGTGTCACAAGATCCATTTACACAATTTAAAACTCAGCAATATTTATATCCAAAACACAGCATATAATTTATCATGGGTAACATGTTATTTGTCATGAAGAAATCATGATATTACACATATAAGCAAAATAATATAGCATATAGCTGTGAAAAGCAAAGAAAAGACATTTAAAACCCATTTTAGAAAAACAGAGCACGTGAGAGAAACAGGGCATACTGGAGTCACTGTCGCGATCGCGACAAAGTGATGCTTGCAACAGAATGGCCAAGGACGTGTCGTGAGCATTGCTCACAACTCTCACAAGTTCTCAGCCGACAGATGCGAGAGCTGGAAATTTCATTCTGTCGCACTTGCGACAGCATCAGGATTTCCATTTCTCAACTAAAACACAGGAAGCCCAGAAAATTCAAATTAAAACCATTTTCACCCAAATCAAACTTAAACTCCACTTACCTCAAAATAGACCTTCCAAACACCATAACCAACATAAAATAACATATTTCCACAATTAATTCCAAATAAATCATCAGTTCACAAATCAATGTCTCAATAATTAGAAAACAAGAAAATTTGCAGCCAAAAATTCATTCACTTCACATTATTCTAGAATTTCATGCATATCTCAAAACCCACATATGAACATCAACTCAAGGAAATTTCCCAAACTCATTTCATAACACATTCTGTCACACCCCGTTTGCCCCCTAGTAGTACGAGCCTATTTGTGTGTGCATGCAATTGTATGTGCTTGTCATATCAGAAGGGCATTTTAGGAATATTGCATGTTTTATGGGTAGTAATAGTGTATGGGTGCATGCATGGCAGTAGAGTGCATTTTAGGTGAGTTATGTTGTGTGCTTTGCTCACACCTTGGTAGGATGTGAGTATGTTAGGATTGCATTATGTGTGTGTTCATACCATTGTAGGGTGTGCATTAGTTGGGAGTGAATTCTGTGTGAGTAGTGTATGCTTGTTGAGTGTGAGTGGTCAAATTCCACCAATCTTAGGATGACATGTGGCTAGGGTTTTTGGAAATGGGTGTAAAAAGAAAGAGAAAGAAGGGGCAGTGTAACACCCCCATCGCCGTCCCCGTTGGAAGGACGCCGACGGGCGCGCTACCAGACGCTCACTCATACAGATATACACAAGCACAATGCGGAAGCACACATTCACACATAACATACATACGAAAATATGGGTTAATTAAAAACTTACCTTGACTTACCTTACGGTACAGACTGAACATGCAATAACTCACGCACATGCAGGCACTAAGCAAAAGCATACACAGAAGCATACATATAACCATTCAATGGAAGCATAATCGAAATAATAAAACAAAGGAATAACTAAACGTAAAAACATACTAACTATTACATTCCCAAAAGAAAACTCAAGATCAAAACATAATTAATTACATATACAATACTACAGAATTACAAAAGCTGAAATACAGAAGCTGAACAAAATACAGAACTTCTAACTCCTACGTGGCCGACCTTGCAGAAGCGAGACTCGAACAGAACCAAACCTGCCACCTACACGGAAAGGAAATCCGTGCTAAGCGATAAACGCTTAGTGGGGAGAACACACAAGAATATGGACGGCCATTCACAATGGTCGCCGAGGCATAACACATTCAAATGACAAATGCGGATATTCATAACAAATATGATCATGCTGGCATAGTAAAGGCATTCATTTCAATACTCACAATCAAACTATAAACTCATGTCCAGGATAGACCAAAACAGACACAATACAATACACGATACAAGTATCATCATGCAGAACTACATACTATATCACACGCATAAACCTACAAGGGTATCAAATAATAACATCTTACCGTGCGAAGTCACAAGAGCTTTACACATGCAAATTGACATAACTAAGTACCTATGCAGGAACTGACAACCCAATCATCATGTTGAGAGTGCTAGCTATTTAACATACTTAGACATGCCAAACACATACACTAGTCAAATATCCAAAGGATAACATTTAGAGCATCACAATGCCGCTGCACAACTCTAATATATATTAAGCATCAGGCAAAAACACTCTGATAGCGGAGACTGAAAGCATAAACACATAACATCACATTCATATCATCAACATGCAGAAAGTACAGTAATCATCACATACTTACCTTCACAACTGCTTCGGTTCACATGCTAATATATATAACAAAACTATGCTTAAGTCATATACTTAAATACATCAATCGAATCATTTCAAAGCATTTAGAAACTTATAACAAATCACATGACAAGTACGGGTAATCATGTTAGATATAAAATCATGCTTACTTAAAACAGACATACATTCTGAAGCCCATAGTCACATTCATATACATATAAACTGATTCCTGGAATCCTTATCATGCTCAAACGAATATCACATTCTGCTAGTTATTTCAAAGTAACAAGGACAATATGCAAAGGCTAAAACATACTCCATATAAACATGCTCATATAATAAAGCCATACAATCAGTATTTCATAATCATATTAATTCAGAAATAATCCGATATACATTACATCGATATACTCATTCAGATAATCCATTTATAGCCAAATCAGATCAGAGCAGTTCAAATAAACATTCAAAGAACACCTGCTGACTCTAGGTAGTGGATAACGAGTGTACAGACAGTACTTTCCGGATACGAGCCGATTACAGACAGTACGTTACGGGTACGAATCGATTAAACCATTATACTTTAACTTTCACAGATATTTTCAAAAGGGACCTTAAACAAGATCCAATACAGAAAAGGGTTCGCGAGGAACCAAACGGGGACCTGATCGGGGTCCAAACAGAACTATGGGCTGCAGCTAACAGACTCTATTAGGCATGCCTAACTATCCACTAGACTGACTCTCGCAGGTCATGCATAAAATAATTCACGCTTAGAATCGCATAACGCATAAATATATATATACATCATGCATAAACTAGAGAATGATAGACATATAAATATGCTCATAAAGTTGGTCATATATCATACAATTCTCATTGCAAAACATAATACAGTCAACATCTTTTAACATTAAACAATGTTCTAAAGCATGACAAGAATCAGGTATAGAAACATTATCTTGCCAATGATTATCAATACAAAATCCTAATCATGCGTTAGGTGAAGATAACTAAGTATAAATCATGCATAATCCAAATTACATTTAACATAACACAATGAGTTCCAAGGCTAAAGCATAACAATGCATTCAGACATTAACCATATTATTCAAATAAACATAGCATAGCATAATATCAACCATACCTCATTCAAGTCATATTCTGGAGCATGCGAAAATTCCATCAATCATACTTTAGCAATACTCATCATACTAATGCATGTCAGGAATACATGTGGAATCATATTATGCCAATGACCAAAGACGCATCATCTTAATCGGGGAAAGTTACAACATAATCTTAAGCATGGCAAATTATTCCTAAAGAAGAAACAGACTAAAGATATGCTTAACATAATTTTCATTAAGACAGAACATGTTTGGAACTAAACAGTCAGAAAGTTAACCTTCATAATTCCTTCACATTCAAAATATGACGTGCAATACATATCACAACAATAAGCATATCACAGTCCAAACCATACCGTTGAAATCCCACAATCATTTAACAGGATCACTGTAATCCAAAACTTATTCCAAATTACCACATATAACTTATCATAGACAACATATTATTAATACCAAACAAATTGGAATAATCAACCACATCAACAAGGTAATATAACACACAGTAGAGGAAAGTACCATAAAAAACGTTTAGAAATCAGTTTAGAAATCATTTTATAAAAACTGGTCGCTTGGGGAAAGAAAAACAGAAGCAAAACATAAGAGTCGGGAGACCTGAGCAACCTTCACGTCACGTGAAGGTTGCTCACGTCGCGTGAGCATAGCTCACGTCGCGTGAGCATTGCTCACCTAGCGTGAGCATGGCTCACGTCGCGTGAGCCGCTTCCTTCTTCTTCCCCGCTATCGCAAACCTGCAGATTTCCCATCGTTCGTTTTCCAGACATTCAAAGAACTCGATAAAAACCATTTTCAATCTAATTCAAAACACCAACAAAACTCATCTTACCTTTCAATCGATGTCCCAAACAGCATAAACAAGATAATTGCAACTTAATTCAACAATCAAATCAACCAAAATCATGCATAGACACATTTAATTCCTTCAAGAACATAAACCCTAACAAAATAACAGTAAATTCAAAACCCAAACACTGTACTTCCAATTTAATCCTATTCATGCATTACTAACACATTTACTCACATAATCATGCATATACACATTTCAAAACATAACAAATTCCAGAAATTAGATAATGCAAACACATTTACAAGCCTAGTGAGAATTAGGGCAGAGACAGGAACACAGAAGCTCTTCAAACATTGCATGCAATCAAAACACTCCCAAACCTGGAAATGACGATCCAAAATCAGCTTCAAGATCAGTCCTCAATCCTTTCCTTGCCTTAACTTTGCTTCTTCTTACAATCCAAAACTTGCACAAAGAAGAATCCACAGTTACTCTTCAAAACCCTAACTCAACCAAAAACCATAAGAAGAAGAAGAAGAAGAACAGGAGCACGTAGAAAACCTTAAACCAACTTACCTCTTCAAACAAAGAACAATCCAAGCCAAACACAACCCAAGCCAAATGAGAAAGAAAGGAAAAAGCAGAGAAAGGAGAAGAGAAGAGGAAGAAGGAGCGTGAGAGGAGGGGACGAACGGGAATGCAATCTGTGTTCCCTCTCTCACTCTCTTTCCTTTCTTCTTTTCTTCACTCAATGCCCACCTAACAAATCCACATGGCAACTCCTAATTGAACCACAAATTCCACTTAAACTTTCCAACCATGGTACCATACTTGAGTCATACCCAAACATTTCCAATAACCCACTTATATCCTACTTCCATACACCACAAGCACACACTAACACTTCTCTCACTTACACAATTCTTTCCTTACAAACTTAATTATCTTTTCAATTAGGTCCTTAGCACTCCAAATTCTCAAACACAAATTACCGAAATACCCTTCCGATCCCGACTTCGCATGCAAATCCCGACTAGGGCCATTTTGGGGTGTGACAGGCAGCCACTTCTACTGCCTCACCTCCCGTTTCCTCTTCCTCATTACTCCTCCTTTCCTCTTTTCCCTTCCCAATTGTGTCCTGGTATTTGATTCAAATGATTTGTGGTGGAAATTGATCGCTCCTCAACCTCCGCTAGGTAAAGTTTTTTGCATTTTCATTATCTTCTTCATACTGTTCATTTTCTTCACTGCATTTTTAGATTGGGTTTTGATCTAGGGTTTTTATTTATGTGTTCTTGGTGTGTCGGCTATTAGTTGAGCCTCCCCGTGACCCGAAAGGCAAAGAGAAGGCTGGGAGTAGTGGAACCAAGTGACTGAAGCTAGGATTATAGGTTTGGGAATTTCTACATTTCCTGTGTTCTTACTGTGTTTGCTCCTTTTGTTGGCAATCTGCTGTGTTGATAATGCATGCTGGGATTTGAATGAATGGGTTTTGATTGTGGTTAATGCATAGAGGCTGAAACTTTGAGAATGGAATTGAAATTGAATGAGCTTACTGTTAATTTTCTGGGTTCTAATATTTTAAAGTTTTAATTTAGTTAATATTTGTTGTGGATGTGTAATTGTTAAGGAAGTGATTTTGTATTAAATATATTGGTTTTTGCATGCTTGAGGAAGCTGATTCCAGGTAAGAATGATTTGGATTTGAGTTAGGATGATTTCTGGAATTCTATGATCTGTGCAGTTTTCACGACATTAGGGTTTTTGAGAAATCGCGATATCAGGGATGATCTCTTCGTGGCAAGAAGAGAGAGCAGGAGCACGAGTCGTGCTCCTGGCTGAAAGCCGAGCACGGGTCGAGCTCTGGGAGCACAACTCGCGCTCCCTTGGGAGCAGGAGCACTAGTCGTGCTCCTCAGCACGACTCGTTCCCCTCAAATCTCCAGGAGCATGAGTCGTGCTCCTCAGCACGACTCGTGCCCCTCAAATCTCCAGGAGCATGAGTCGTGCTCCTCAGCACGACTCGTGCCCCTCAAGTCTCCAGGAGCACGAGTAGTGCTCCTTAGCACGACTCGTGCCCCTCTAGCCCCTGTCCCTTTTATTTTTATCAAACGTATTTGGGTCCTTTTCAATCCTTTTTCTTCTGTTTTGAGTTCTTTAGTCCTCATTTATGTCTTTTTAATGTGCAAATGATATAATGGGTATTTTAACTTAGCCAAATAATGAGTAATGTATACGATATTGCATGTTATAAGTTGTTGAATAATATTGGGTTATGCATGTCTTATTTATGATTCATTAATATGAATGTGAGTATAATTATGTATTACACTTGGAAACATGATTTGAATGATGCATAACCTGCTAGAGTCAAGTAAGTGGATAGTTAGGCATGCCTAATAGAGTCTTTAGCTGCAGCCTTAGTTCCGTTTGGACCCCGATCAGTTCCCTATTCGGTTCCTCGCGAACCCCCTCAGTATTTGGATCTTATTTAAGGTCCCCTCAGTAAAATGTTTTATAATTAATAAAATGAAATGGTTTTCAATTCGTACCCGTAAGGTACTGTCAGTATTCGATTCGTACCCGTAAGGTACTGTCCGTATACTCGTTATCCACTATTGTGAGTCAACAGGTGTTCTTTTGTTTTGCTCCGCTTTGATATGATTATAAGAATATGGTATTCGGATGCGTATAATGATAAGTATGAGAAATCAACTAAAGTGTAAATGAATGTGGATGTGAACTTCTGAATGCATGTCTTTATTTTGCAAGTATGATTATATAGCTGATATCATTATCCGCATTTGTCATATTGTATATGTATGGTATTGACGACCATTGTGAATGGCCATCCACTCTTTTGTTGTGTGTTCTCCACTAAGTGTTTATCGCTTAGCACGGTGTTTTATCCGTGCAGGTGCGGAGGATGGTGTTCTTTTGGGAGAGTCACCGCCAATCAAGCTAACACAAAGGGATTAGTGTTAGGGCTTTAATTTTGATAGTATACGGATTCTTTTATAGCGGAACTCTCTTTATACCATTATTTTGTAAAGCTTCCGCATTTATATACTTTTGGGATATGTAATTATTTTATTCTTACTTTTTATCCGAACATTATTGTAACGAATTTTGCTATTGTAATGATGGATTATTCTAATGATTATGAAGGTTTTAATTTCCCCGTAATGATGTATGGTTATTATGTATGAATGTATGCTTTGTATCTTTATTTGCTTGGTGACACACCCGGCTCATACGGCTTCTCACTCCTCAAGGATAAGTACGCCTACGTATGGGTAGGGGGTGTTACAGTTTTTGGTATCAGAACCTAGGTTTAGGCGTTTCTGGGTGTTGTTAATGTGTTGAGGTGCATAGATGTGTATATGTTCAGGACTGTGTTGGCTGATGCGACTGTCTTCTTTTATTTGTTTAGGATGTCTTCTGATTCAGTTTGTGGATCTCTTGAGGGATCAACTGAAAGCGTGAATCCCCAAGCTATTGATCCCTCTGTCTCTGTGTCGGCTCAACCTACTAGGGTCCAGCCCGAGGCTACTGCCATACCTTTTGAGGCTACGTTCAAGTTATCACAGGATATGACTAGGGTCTTGGAGAGAGTGACTGCTCCTAAAGCCCCTATAGAGAGCTTGAGAAGGGCTAGTGCTGAAGATTTCTATGGTACAGGTTTAGATGAGTTAGAGTTGGCTGAGAAATGATTAGACAAGGTGAAGCATGCATTGAGAGAGATTCGGTGTCCTCCTGACCAGCAGGCAAAGTGTGCAGTGGCTTTGCTACAAGGGTCAGCTTTTGAATGGTGGGAGTTAGTTTGCAGGCATCCTTAGTTGCCCGCTCCAGTTATATGGGATTTCTTTGCAAGGGAGTTCACGACCAAGTATGTGACTCAGGCGTATAAGGATGCTAGGTGGGCACAATTTCTGAGTTTGAAGCAGAGTGCTATGTCGGTCTCAGAGTTTGAGAAGGAGTTTAACCGGTTGGCTAGGTATGCTCCTAAAGGTATTATGACGGATGAGTTTTGGATTAGGCATTTTGAGGCAGGATTGAATGAGTCCTTGAGAGCTATGTTGATTTCCTTGATGAGCACTCCAGGGGTGAATTATTATCAGATTATGGAAGCTGCTGTTAGAGCCAAGAGATCAGAGTCTGTGTTGAGAGAGAGGGCTTAGAGGAGGAATCCTTCTCGTGGTGGTTCATCTTCATCATCCTCGGGTAAAAGATCTAGGAACCCGCAGGATGAGTCATCATCTGGTCCGGCCATTAGAGGTAGAAGATAGGGTTCTGCAGCGGTATTTGGTTCTGGTAGAGGTGGTAGATCTGAGCCTATTCCCATATGTTCACATTGCAGTAAGGCTCATCGGGGTGAGTGTAGGTGGCTCACTTGTGGGTACTTCAGGTGTGGGAGCACTGAGCATCTTTTGGCTAGTTGTCCGAGATTGAATGACGAATTGGGTTCCCAAAGAGAGGCCAACAGGGTTGGTTCCAATGCCACACAGGCTACTCGCGGTAGAGGCCGAGGTAGAGGTCGAGGCGATCGACCTAGAGAGGGAGCTGCATCAGAGTCTGTTGAGCATCAATTGCCAGTCGCAGCTAGAGCCTATGCTGTGAGAGCCAGAGAGGAGCAGGATACGCCCGATGTTATTGCTGGTAAGTTCCTACTCAAAGACACTGAATCATATGCTCTAATTGATCCTGGGTCCACACACTCATATTTGTGCACGGATAAGATTGTTGATAAGTTGCATGTGGTAGATCAGCTAGATTATGAGATATGTGTGACCAGTCCATTAGGGCATAGTGTCAATGTGAGTAGAGTCCTTAAGAATTATCCTTTGTTGGTTGAGGGAGTTGTGTTTCCAGGGGATTTGATTGAGTTGCCTTTCAGAGAGTTTAATCTAATTCTGGGTATGGACTGGTTGGGTAAGCACCAGGCTGTAGTTGATTGCCATAGGAAGACGGTGGTGCTTCGGGATAAGGATCGGTCTTCTGTGTTTGTTAAAGGTTTGGGTGCTAGTTCTTTGAACAGTGTGATTTCAGCAATGCAAGCTAAGAGGTTTATTAGGAAGGGTTGTGAGGCTTTCCTAGCGGTTGTGTTGGATTCCAAGAGGGATCAAGTTCAGATTGAGGACATCCCGGTTGTGCGGGAGTTTAGTGATGTGTTTTCGAGTGAATTGCCTGGTTTGCCTCCTGAGAGAGAAGTTGAGTTGTCCATAGAGATTATGCCGGGTACCACACCCATATCGAAAGCACCTTATCGGATGGCTCCTGTAGAGTTGAGAGAACTCAAAACTCAACTACAAGAGCTATTAGATAAGGGGTTCATTCGACCCAGCATATCTCCATGGGGAGCTCCTATTTTGTTTGTTAAGAAGAAGGATGGGTCCTTGCGGATGTGTATCGACTATAGGCAGATCAATAAGGTCACAGTGAATAACAAGTGTCCTTTGCCTAGGATTGAGGATTTGTTTGATCAGCTTCGAGGTGCGGGTGTCTTTTCAAAAATTGATCTTCGGTCGGGTTACTATCAGTTGCGAGTTAAGGACGATGATGTGGTTAAGACTGCATTTCGGACTCGGTATGGCCACTATGAGTTCCTTGTGATGCCGTTCGGTTTGACCAATGCTCCAGCGGCATTCACGGATTTGATGAACAGAGTGTTTAGGCCATACTTAGATCGGTTTGTAGTGGTGTTTATAGATGACATCCACTACAAGAAAAATACCCTTTAACGAAGGGAAATCCGGTCGTTAAAAGTTAAAATCCGGTCGTTAAAAACCTATAACGACCGGAAAATCCGGTCGGTAAAAACCCCTTCGTTAAAGGTATAGACGACCGGATTTTGAAACCAGTCGTTAATGCCTTTCACGACTGGAACGTTTCCGGTCGTTGAATACTGATTTTTAACGGCCGGATTTTCCCTTCGTTAATTGTATTTACTTTCAACGAAGGGAATTTCGGTCGTTGAAAATACCTTTTAGCGACCGGATTTTCCCTTCGTTGATTGTGTGTACTTTCAACGAAGGGAATTCCAGTCGTTAAATATTCCTTTTAGCGACCGAATTTTTCTTTCGCTAATTATGTGCACTTTCAACGAAAAGAATTTCGATCGTTAAAAATTTATTTTAGCGATCGGATTTTTCTTTCGCTAAAAGTGTTCACAGCTAACAATCACCAATATACTATACCCTCTGATTTATCATAATACACCAGACATGAATACCAGAAAGGTATTTTAAAATATAAACTATTTTATAATATTACATGTATGTACATATCATTCACATATATTTTATACAAAAATACAATAAACTCTTTTCATATATTAAAAAAGAAAAATTACAAAGTATAGTCAAATTTACAAATTAAATAGCATTCTATTTGTCACAACTCCAAACAAAATAAAAATTAACAATGACATGTAAGTTCAAGAAAATAACTACTCTCTATACTAATTTCTATTCAAAAGATTTTTGAGAAAAATATGAAAAATAAACCTCCTAACTTCGCTGTCCAAAATTTTATAGACCTGCAAAATGTATAACAAAAGCTAAAATTAATATTCACAAGCACAAACAAAAATATCAGATAAAAATATAAATAATAAAAAGTATGGGCAAATAATGACCTCCTAAGTGCCATAGTGACCATAAAGTTGACAAGTGATAATAAGTATGTTAAAAGATGCAATACAAATAATAATAATAATAATAATAATAATAAGAATAAGAATAATAATCTTCTCAAAAATAATAATAATAATAATAATAATAATAATAATAATAATAATAATAATAATAATAATAATAATAATAATAATAATAATAATAATAATAATAATAATAATAATAATAATAATAATAATAATAATAATAATAAGAACTGTGGCAAATACCATGTGCATGTGCACTGTGCCGAGTGTGATACCAAAGGAAAAGAGGTGCTACAAGTAGGAGAAAACTGAGTACCACAAAATAAAACAGCATCCCATTAACACTTCATTTATCAATAAAATACTGCACTATTTGTGGAAAATGGAACACAAGCAAACACACTTAATGGAAGCATTCAATCTGCTAAAGCAGAATATCTGATGCAATTTACAAGGTGAATTGCAGAGCCCATGAGCTGATTCAGCTATGTAGCATCTTAAGTAACTGTCTTCTGTGCACTCTATAGAACATTCCTTACAAAATGCTATTGATCAAGTTGATATCTTAACTCCCCAAGTTGACTCTGCATATTTATAAAAATACATGTCAAATAGCTAAAACGTAAATTACCTGAAATCAATTGAAGCAGTGTGAGGAGCTGGCATTGAACCGTATGCTGCAGGGATCAATGTGCCCAAATCATATGTGGCACTGGAAGTAACCCCTCTTAAAATCTCATCATTTTCTGCTGCAAGACCCTATTGTCATCGTAGTACCCAGAAACCTTTTTGTATTGTTAGCATTTTGTTTATCTAACAGCTAAACAAATAACGCTAAATCATAATTAGAAACAATGAGAAAAGGAAAAAAAAAGAGTAAAGGAGAACCTTAGTAACAAGCTCAAGAAGCTTATTAGGAGGGGCCTCAACATTCAATGGTGTTATTATGGCTGATGCAACAGCACTTGCAGCCTACAAGAAGACAAATTTCATTACATACCCAATCAACCACAAATTTTGTAGTGATTGTATACGGAATTGGACAAATATGGACCCTAATCTTCCCTTTAATTAATCAAATGCACTGAACCCAGATCCTTGGGGAAGAAAAAGCAAGCAACTTTGGTTGAAATTCAGAATAATATTGAAAAAATAAAACACAAAGATTCCATATAACCAACTGCTCCAATGACATTGAATGAAGGAGAAGCCAAAAATCTGAAACAAAAAAAAATGAGAACTTGGGCATGTATTGAAGATAAGTGAGTAGAAAGGATTGCCTGGCTGAGATTATTGTCGCGAAGATGAGCAACGATGAGTCCATTGAGTTGTCGATGGAGCTTCCCATCTTGCACTGTCGGCTTCCATTTTTTTTACCTCTTTCTTAAGCCCCTGATTTTTTTATTTTCAACTGGAAAAGTTTAGAAAAAATAAACCCCTAATTAATGAGTTTTCATTCAGTAGAATTTTACAAGCCGTTATTATTGAATCACTCACCTCTTTGTACTAATTGCATCATCAGCAACTCTGAAAAGCTCTCTCACTAATTTAGGGCCATCTCCCAAGTACTTTTGAATTAATTCACTACCAACAACACGTAAGAAAGTTGTTGATGTTGAATTTGCCACTGCCTCAAAGAAAATCATGAGGCTTAAAACTCAGGGTTGATTTAACACAGCAGCTCCATTTTAACAAAGGATAGCCTTATGCTTGAAGAATGCAAATATATATATGTATTCGTATATACACACACATATGCTCTTCTTATGCTTATGTTAAAAGGAAGTGAAGATTGAACATAGATCATATGAAACACACAGCATCACAACCAGGCACAAAAAAACTATTTTCTGCATGTGAAAAGCTTGCCAATAGATAGGGAGATAGTGAATCTGGGCACAAAAGTTTGATCCCAGGGAATTCAAATATAACATGATTCCTGAAGTATAGAAAATCAATATTGTCCATATCTTTAAAAATCTTCTTCAAATTTTATCATCACACCAGCAAACCAGACCAATAATAATGCAATTGTGCAAGGTTTCATTTAGAACCAGATGGAAAATAGGAAATTGAATATATCAAACTAATAATAATGCAATTATAAAATAATGCCATAAAATCATTTACCTACGCAAATCTACTGTTTACTCACTCTTCATTTCTCTCATTTTCAATAACATAGTAATTGGCAACAGCAGAGAAATACTAAGCAAAAGCTGCAACAATCAAAATCCAAGAAATTATAAATTACCTATTTTACTGGACTGTCCAAAATTATAAGTTCCTCTACCAACTATTCCATCTCTATCTCTCAAAATAAAAATTTTGCAGTTCGTCGATCAAACACTCTTTTTGGCGTATCCAATTATCCAAAATTTCAAGTCCATCATCACCATCAAATCCTCTTGGCATCACTAAAACTTGTTGGATTGGCTCAAATATATATATATGTAGCTACTTTTTCTGCAATTACCCACCAGATAACAAGTCTGCAATAGCTTTTGCTTCCATAGATTTCAATGGATTTCAACTTTCTACCTCTATGCTTGATGGTTTCCCTGATCAGCTCCCTGATATTGCACTTTATCACGCAAATTCTAACTTCTTTTCTCGTTCTTTATCACCTAAAATCGCCACCTTCTTTATTTATACGAGCTTGACATAAGCGACAACCTTTTTTCTGGTCCTTTTCCTACATCTATTCTTGGAATGAAAAGCTTAACATTCTTGGACACTGGGTTCGATTTTTTTACCGAGTCAGTTCCTCCTCGGTTATTTTCACAAGAATTTGATGCTCTGTTTCTCAACAACAACGATTTTGTTACCACTTTACCTGACAAACATTAAGATAGAAAGATGGAGAACACTGACTAGTGTGAGAGAGGGAGGAGTCGCCGGCGAGCAAAAGACAAGGGTGATCGGCGACGGCGGCGAGAGGCGAGCTGTGATAGGCGACGGTAGCAAACTGACAGCGACCGACTGAGATAGCATGTGAGGCAACGACAGTGGCGAGACCGGATCTCCGATGGTAGGGTAGGGGCGACCGGCGACGAGAGTAGGGGACAACACCGGATCTGGTGCCTGGTGCTTCGCGAGGGGGGGACACCCGATGGAGGGGGCGACGCGAGGGAGAGCTGAAGAAATTAGCAGATGGGAAAATGTAATTTGTGATTTTAAGTTATGTTCGGAGGTAAATCGTTTGGAGTGGCGCCATTTTGTGTTAAGCCAATAACGATCGGATTTTATGGTTTTTAACGACCGAAATTTAACCTTTGTTAAATAATAATAAAATTTGAGTTTTAACAACCAGATTAAATTCCACTCATTATTTGTATCTTTTTACCACTGAAATTTTATCCCTTCGCAAAATTTAGGTCGTTAAAACTCAATTTTCTTGTAGTGATCTTGGTGTATTCCAAGAATGAGAGTGAGCATGAGGAACATCTTCGGTTGGTTTTTCAAGTTTTGAGGGCGCATCAGTTGTTTGCCAAGCTCAATAAGTGCGATTTTTGGCTTTGGGAAGTGTCGTTTTTGGGTCAGATTGTATCGTCTAAGGGTATCCAAGTTGATTCGACTAAGATTGAGGCGATAGTTGATTGGAAAGCGCCTAGGAATGTTCCGGAAGTGAGGAGTTTTCTCGGTTTAGCAGGCTATTATCATCGGTTTGTGAAGGGCTTTTCAGTTATTGCTGCTCCAATGACGAGGTTGTTAAGGAAAGGAGTCAAATTTGAGTGGTCGGATAATTGTCAGGCATGTTTCGAGCAGTTAAAGAGGTTGCTAATCGAAGCTCCTATACTTACTCAACCCATCTCGGGTAAGGAGTTTGTAATGTATAGTGATGCTTCGGGTGTGGGTCTTGGCTGTGTTTTGATGCAAGAAGGTAAGGTTGTGGCTTATGCTTCTCGACAGTTGAAGCCACATGAGAGGAATTATCTGACGCACGATTTGGAGTTAGCAGCTATTATCTTTGCTCTGAAGATTTGGCGCCATTATCTATATGGGGAGAAGTGTAGGATCTTTACAGACCATAAGAGTTTGAAGTATCTCCTCACGCATAAGGAGTTGAACACGAGACAGTGCCGTTGGCTTGAGTTGTTTAAGGACTACAACTGCATATTGGATTACCATCCGGGTAAGGCCAATGTAGTCGCTGATGCTTTGAGTCAGAAGTTGGTTTTAGCTTTGTTCTTGAGATGGTTTAGATGGAGGTTTGATCCAGATGGATCTTTGATTGCTCAGTTGAGAGTGAAGCCTACCTTGAGACAGAGGATTGTGGATGCTCAAAGGGATGATGAGAGGCTGCAGCGAATTGTCCAAGAGGTCAGATCGGGCAAGCAGTTAGATTTCTCAGTTCTGGATGGAGTGTTGATGTATAAAAATCACTTGTGTGTGCCTGAGGATGAGGAGTTGAGGAAACAGCTGATGAGTGAGGCACATAGTACGATTTTTACTATGCATCCTGGCAGTGAGAAGATGTACCGGGACATGAAGCAGTTTTATTGGTGGTCCGGTATGAAGAGGGATATTGTGGATTTTGTGTCCAAGTGCTTGACATGTCAACAGGTAAAGGCCGAGCATCAAGTTCCTTTGGGATTGCTTATGCCTTTATCCATTCCCGAGTGGAAATGGGATGACGTTGCCATGGATTTCGTTTCTGGTTTGCCTTTGACTCAGAAGAAGCATGACTCAGTTTGGGTGATAGTGGATCAGCTTACGAAGTCAGCTAACTTCTTGCCAGTGAGAGTGGACTATCCGATGGATAGGTTGGCCAGTATCTATGTGGATGAGATAGTCGGTTGCATGGAGTGCCGTTATCCATAGTATCAGATCGGGACCCAAGGTTCACTTCAAAGTTTTGGAAAGAGTTACAGAGAGCTTTGGGTACCAAGTTAAACTTCAGTACGGCATTCCATCCTCAGACAGATGGTCAGTCAGAATGGGTCATTCAGATTCTGGAGGATATGTTGAGAATTTGTGCTTTGGATTGTCCGGGTAGTTGGGACAGATATGTGTCGCTTATGGAGTTTACCTACAACAATAGCTATCAGTCGAGCATCGGTATGGCACCGTATAAAGCTTTATATGGTCGGCAGTGTAGGACTCCGGTTTGTTGGACCAAGCTATCTGAGCATTCAGTGATTGGACCAGAGTTGGTTAGGGATACTGAGGAGAAGATCAAAGTTGTGCAGTGGCATTTGAAAGCGGCTAAGGATTGACAGAAGTCTTATGCCAACCTAAAGAGGAAAGATGTGCAGTTTGAGGTCGGGGACAAGGTTTTCCTTAAGGTTTCGCCTTGGAGGAAAGTGCTTCGGTTTGGAAAGAAAGGGAAGCTCAGTCCTCGCTTCATTGGTCCCTATGAGATTTTCGCTAAGGTTGGTCCGGTAGCCTATAGATTGGCTTTACCGATGGAGTTGGCAAAGTTGCACGATGTTTTTCATGTTTCGATGTTTCATCGGTACATATCAGATCCTTCACATGTTCTTTCGGTTTAGGATGTACAAGTGCAGCCAGATTTTTCTTATTATGAGGAACCGAGAGCCATCCTAGCTCGAGAAGTGAGACAATTGAGGAGTAAGCAGATTCCATTGGTAAAAGTGTTATGGAACCATCATGGAGTCGAGGAAGCGACTTGGGCACTAGAAGAGCCGATGAGAGCTCAGTATCCGCATTTGTTCAGTTCAGGTGAGAATTTCGAGGATGAAATTCTTGTTAGTAGGGGAGAGTTGTCACACACCGTTTGCCCCATAGTAGTACGAGCCTATTTGTGTTTGCATGTAATTGTATGTGTTCGGCATATCATAAGGGCAATTTTGGAATATTGCATGTTTTATGGGTAGTAATACTGTATGGGTGCATGCATGGCAGTAGAGTTCATTTTAGGTGAGTTATGTTGTGTGCTTTGCTCACACCTTGGTAGGATGTGAGTATGTTGGGATTGCATTATGTGTGTGTTCATACCATTGTAGGGTGTGCATTAGTTGGGAATGCATTGTGTGTGAGTAGTGTATGCTTGTTGAGTGCGAGTGGTCAAATTCCACCAATCTTAGGATGACATATGGCTAGGGTTTTTGGAAATGGGTGTAAAAAGAGAGAGAAAGAAGGGGCAGGCACTTCTACTATCTCTCCTCCCGTTTCCTCTTCCTCATTACTCCTCCTTTCCTCTTTTCCCTTCCCAATTGTGTCCTGGTATTTGATTCAAATGATTTGTGATGGAAATTGATTGCTCCTCAACCTCCGCTAGGTAAAGTTTTCTGCATTTTCATCATCTTCTTCATACTATTCATTTTTTTCTCTGCATTTCTAGATTGGGTTTTGATCTAGGGTTTTTGTTTGTGTGTTCTTGGTGTGTCGGCTGTTAGTTGAGCCTCCCCGTGAGCCGAAAGGCAAAGAGAAGGCTGGGAGTAGTGGAACCAAGTGACTGAAATTATTATTACAAGTTTGGGAATTTTTACATTTCCTATGTTCTTATTGTGTTTGCTCCTTTTGTTGGCAATTTATTGTGTTGATAATGCATGTTGGGATTTGAATGAATGGGTTTTGATTGTGGTTAATGCATGGAGGCTTAAACTTTGAGAATGGAATTGAAATTGAATGAGCTTACTGTTAATTTTCTGGGTTCTAATATTTCAAAGTTTTGAGTTAGTTAATATTTGTTTTGGATGGGAAATTGTTAAGGAAGTGATTTTGTATTAATTATATATGTTTTTCCGTGCTTGAGGAAGCTGATTCCTGGTAAGAATGATTTGGATTTGAGTTAGGATGATTTCTGGAATTCTAGGATCTGTGCAGTTTTCACGACATTAGGGTTTTTGAGAAATCGCGATATCAGGGACGATCTCTTTGTTGCAAGAAGAGAGAGCAGGAGCACGAGTCGTGCTCATGGCTGGAAGCTGAGTACGGGTTGTGCTCTAGGAGCACAACTCGCGCTCCCTTGGGAGCAGGAGCACGAGTCGTGCTCCTCAGCACGACTCGTGCCCCTCTAGCCCCTGTCCCTTTCATTTTTATCAAACGTATTTGGGTCCTTTTCAATCATTTTTCTTCTGTTTTGAGTTCTTTAGTCCTTATTTATGTGTTTTTAATGTGCAAATGATATAATGGGTATTTTAACTTAGCCGAATAATGAGTAATGTATTCGATATTGCATGTTATAAGTTGTTGAATGATATTGGGTTGTGCATGTCTTATTTATGATTCATTGATATAAATGTGAGTATAATTATGTATTACTCTTGGAAACATGATTTGAATGATGCATAACCTGCTAGAGTCAAGTAAGTGGATAGTTAGGCATGCCTAATAGAGTCTTTAGCTGCAGCCTCAATTCCGTTTGGACCCCGATTAGGTCCCCGTTTGGTTCCTCGCGAACCCCCTCAGTATTTGGATCTTGTTTAAGGTCCCCTCAGTAAAATGTTTTGTAATTGATAAAATGAAATGGTTTTCGATTCGTACCCGTAAGGTATTGTCAGTATTCGATTCATACTCGTAAGGTACTGTCCGTATACTCATTATCCACTATTATGAGTCAACAGGTGTTCTTTTGTTTTACTCCACTTTGATATGATTACAAGAATATGGTATTCGGATGCATATAATGATAAGTATGAGAAATCAACTAAAGTGTAAATGAATGTGGATGTGAACTTCTGAATGCATGTCTTTATTATGCAAGTATGATTATATAGCTGATATCATTATCCACATTTGTCATATTGTATGTGTATGGCATTGAAGACCATTGTGAATGGCCGTCCACTCTTTTGTTGTGTGTTCCCCACTTCCCCACTAAGCGTTTATCGCTTAGCACGGTGTTTTATCCGTGCAGGTGCGAAGGATGGTGTTCTTTTGGAGAGTCGTCGCCAATCAAGCCAACACAGAGGGAGTAGTGATAAGGCTTTAATTTTGATAGTATACGGATTCTTTTATAGCGGAACTCCCTTTATACCATTATTTTGTAAAGTTTTCGCATTTATATACTTTTGGGATATGTAATTATTTTATTCTGGCTTTTTATCCGAACATTATTGTAACGAATTTTGCTATTGTAATGATGGATTATTCTGATGCTTATGAAGATTTTAATTTCCCCGTAATGATGTATGGTTATTATGTATGAATGTGTGCTCTGTATCTTTATTTGCTTGGTGACACACCTGGTTCATACGGCTTCTCACTCCTCAAGGATGAGTACGCCTACGTATGGGTAGGGGGTGTTACACATTCCGAATCCAAGCAAACATTGAATAATATAGCACAGCAAAATATGCCGTTAAATAATGTGAGAAACTTAAATGACACTAAATAATATTTAAAAACATAAAATAGTAAAAACAGGACGAAAACGGAAAGAATCCAAAACATCAAAATCTAGGAGACAGTAGTGCTTTACACGGCGGTATGACCAATCCATACCACTGTGTAAGGCACTTTACACAAGGGTATGGCCTAGTCCATACCGCCGTGTAACATGCCCAACACGCTGGGCAATAACGTTTCACACGGCGGTATGACCAGTCCATACCGCTGTGTAAAATGGCCAGAAAAGTCCCTGAAGAACACTCATGATTCACACGGTGGTAAGGCCCTCTATACCGCTGTGTGACTCGCCCAAATTCTAGATTTTTTGTAGAAAATCAACCCAAGTTTTACCCCAAAACAAACACACTTCAAAATCATACAAACAAGCCATTAAAAACCCAACTCAAAAATCACTTTTCCAACTTAAAACGCACATACAACATGCAATAAACATGGTACATCATTCAATCAACCAGCCATTAAACATCCATAATCCAACAACTATCACATATGCAAAATTCATAAATTCACAATCTTAAATTCACAATATAAATTCTTAACTCCACTAACTCAAACCTCAAGTCACACAAACCATTTTAAACTCCAAACATCATACAATTTCCAGAAATTCATCAAACACAAGATCATCAAAACACAACATTTTCCCAAATTAATTCATGCATAGACACATACCAAGTCACTCAAAATTTCAGACATCAACACACACACACTAACTTGATCCGAAAAGAGAAAGAAGGCAGAAGTAAACTCCCAAACTTCCAAACCAAACCAAACCAGACATAATAAAAATAAAGCTCCCAAACCTCTTTAAGGCACAACCCAGCTGTTCTCTTCAAGCTTGAACCTTCCCTTTTCCTTTATCTTTCTTCTTGACACCAATCACTTACACAAACAAAACCCAGAAATTACTCATCCAAAACCTTAGCTCATAACAAGCAAAACTAGAAGAAGGTGAAACCCAAAATGCAGGAAACCCTAACCCCAAACACTTACCTCTTCAAGCTGCCCCTAACTCCACCTAAATGGCTCCAGCTCACACACACAACCAGGGGATGAAGAGCAAGAAACGAGAAAACAAAGAAAGAATAGCAAAGAGAGGAGAAGAGAGAGCAGGAACGGGAAACCAGTTTTTGCCCTTCTCTCTCTCTTGCTTTTTCCTTTTCTTCTTTTCCCACATTAATTGCACACACCAACCAAGTCCACATGGCAGAATCCTATTGGTCCCAAATCAAAATATCTTGTTTTATATCACACTTGGTCCTTGGCAAACTCGAATAAAACCCTTGTCAATTACACTTCACTCACTAAAGAAAATTATTTCCTTATCAACTTAAATTTTCTTTTCAATTGTGTCCTCAATACTCAAATTTCCACATGCATAAATTATCGAATTATCCTTGAAATCCCGACTTAACATGCCAATTCAAACTAGGCCCGTTTTAGGTTGTTATAATGTGGCACTCTCTCCTAATGCCACATAACCCCTCTTGCCAAGTGTCCCACTCAAGCAATCTTCCTCAAATGGTCCATAGCAAATCTCTCTTAGATCCCTCCATCAAATTCTGCTCTACAATTCTCTTCACTTTCCTTTCAATTAAGTCCTCATTAACCCTAAATCCACTTATAAGGCAACAATAACACAATTCCTACTAGGGTATAATCCGGGTTGTTACACCAATTACTTGTTACGGACACAATATATAATATCATTACAAATATCAAACTTATACTTTTTCTAACAAACTATTACGGACTCGTTAGCCAAGACTACTACGGAATGCCTGGTCGATACTTCTATCTCCTTAACCTGCACGGACAAACACCCGTGCCAAGCGCAAAGGCTTAGCGGGGAAAACACATAATGTGGACGACCATTCCACTCACAATGGTCGTTATTCCATACACACAATAAATATCCAATACATATTAATATGTATATAAATACATGTTCTAAGCACACTTAATGATTTCATTCGCTAATTGTATAAAATTGATCATAAACAAAATATATTAATCGTATTCATCAGAATAGTCAAATAGAGTGACAATTTTAATTAGCATATGCATACAATTTTACCTCCGTATATCTCATCATACATTAGTCATATAACATTTAATTAATACATGCTTTTCATGTTTCGCTACTCATATTTCTCATGCCTCACATATAATTACATTCATTTAATCATTTTTACTTCAAATAAATTCCTTACTCTCATGTTATTCATTCATGTTTACATTCCAAAGAGAATAACAAAACTGAAACTCATAGGTACCCGAAGGTACTGCCACATTTTCATATAGGGATTCGTATAGGATCCGAGAACTCATAGGTGCATAAAGCACTAGTTCAGATAGCATATAAGGCATAATAAACAATATGTTCACAGTCATATCAAATGCTTATACTCATACTTTCCTATAGTCATCACATACACTTGTCAATTCATAACTTATTATTCCACTCACATTTCTTTGTTCAATTATTGCCTGCCAAGTCAAGAGGATGGATAACGAGTGAACACATTAGTACCCCGAAGGCACAAAAAAAAGCAATTTCTTTCCTTTTCATTCAAAAACATTTTCACATTGGGGATCTTAAACAAGATCCAAACTGAAAAGGATCGCGAGGACCCAAACAAGGACCTGATCAGGGTCCAAAATGCATTGGCACTACAGCTAACAGAACTCCATAGGCATGCCTATCTTTCCACGACTCAACTATTGCAGGCTATACATAAACTCATATTGATGTCATAGTCATTATATTTTAACACAACTTATTTGTATTCATTTATACATATACTTTTAATTTATATCGTATTAACATATAATCAATTACTAGAATTTTTAGGTGTCTCCCAATTACAACCATAAAATTAATTTCTATGTACACCATTTATTTCATTTGCAGTCCCATTACATTTTTAATAATTACCATATACACATAACTCTAAGTAAAAGTAATCCACATTCAATCTTATACAAATTTTATGCATACTTACTATTCAAATGCCCTTCCTTAATTGTTTATCATATTATTGAGTATCTATACCATCAATCAATTCAAATTAGCAAAAAAATAAACTTAACAAAATATTGGATAAACAGATGTACCGAGATCTTAGGGAGAGCTGATACACATAAGTCAAGTAAACCGAGCTCATAGGGAGAACTCTTAAGGAGAGCTGATACACATAAGTCAGGTAAACCGAGCTTATAGGGAGAACTCCCAGGGAGAACTCCTAGGGAGAGCTGATACACATAAGTCAGGTAAATCGAGCTTATAGGGAGAGCTCCTAGGGAGAGCTGATACTAATAAGTCAGGTAAACCGAGCTCATAGGGAGAACTCCTAGGGAGAGCTGATTCACATAAGTCAGGTAAATTGAGCTCATAGGGAGAACTCCTAGGGAGAGCTGATAAACATAAGTCAGGTAAACCGAGCTCATAGGGAGAGCTGATTCACATAAGTCAGGTAAACCGAGCTCATAGGGAAAAATCCTAGGGAGAGCTGATACACATAAGTCAGGTAAACTGAGTTGATAAGGAGAACTCATAAGGAGAGCTGGCACACATAAGTCAGGTAAACCAAACTCTACAGAGGGCCATGGAAAATCGAGCTCCTCAGGAAAACTGACATATCAACTCTCTACTTCTAACTTGTACACCCAGAAACAAAATGTAAACCTCATTTTTTCAGATGAGTTTTCTCCTGAGAAAATGTTCCCTAAGGTGTTAAATTTCCAATGGGACAAATCTCAAGACATTTGGATTTCTAGAGCTTCAGTTGTGAGTTGAACAAACCAAACTGTTCTCTTGACCTGAATAGATACCCTACTATTTTTGTCAATTTCAAAGCACTTACAGCCAAAATTACATCTTAACCTCTTCTAGAAATATATAGGTACGTATCTTCGGGTTCATATGCAACTAAAATAACCAAATTTGGAGATTTATAGTTCTAATTATAGCCTAAAAACCGAACTGAGGTCAGACAACACCAAAGGCATAACTGGTTCCAGTCACTCGGCCAAAATAGCTGTTTTGGCCATTTTTAAGGGTCTTACAGCAGGAATTTGCTCATGATCATTTCTACGACTTTTGTAGGTGTAGAAGTGAAGGTTCTAACCCAATAGTATTCCCTTACTTTGGAGTTGTAAAACTCAACTTATGATCAAAACAGTCATCGGAGGTCAATCTGACCCAAATGACAGAATTTGCCACTCTTAGCCTATCAAGTTCTAATTCAATCAATTCAACACAACCAACCATCAAATTCAATTCTCAATATCACAAAGCATATATGTAAACTTTAGAATATACAATTGATTATTCACATAATCAAAACATATAAATTCCCAA
The DNA here is from genome assembly GCA_947683425.1 of Excoecaria cochinchinensis. Classification (NCBI taxonomy): domain Eukaryota; kingdom Viridiplantae; phylum Streptophyta; class Magnoliopsida; order Malpighiales; family Euphorbiaceae; genus Excoecaria; species Excoecaria cochinchinensis. The sequence continues at coordinate 16,511,485 of CANTUQ010000092.1, forward strand.
ACCTCATCTTCCTTTGCTCCTATTAGCTTAATTGGTTGCACAATCCTTTGCTTTCTTATTCTTTCCATAGCTTCTCTTGTTTCCTCCACACAAAACAAACCAAAATTTAGAATTTACTCAAATCCATACCCACACCCAATTTATATGAAGGAGAAAAGGAGAAGAAGAAATAGAAGAACCAATTACTTACCTTAGCTTATACAATTTCCCTTATCTCTAGCTTGAACTATGAAAATCTCCAAATCTAAATTATTGAATCTTAAATAGAGAGAGTGAGAGAGAGTCACGCTGGAAGAAGAAAAGGAAGGAGAAGAAGAACGTGAGGAACATAAGAGAGGAGGGTAGATTTTTGCTCTCTCACATTCTCTCTGTCATGGCCGGAATTGTGCCCTAGTTGTATTTGGTCTAATTGGGGTGAAAGTGTAATTGAAGTGTAGGATTGGACTTAATTGAAGAAAGAGGAATTGTTTAGTGGCTAATGAGTAATTGAGTCACATTAAGCTAATGGTTGATTAGTTGTTTAATGATGCTTTAATTAGGAATATAATAATGTAAGAAATGGGATAGTGGAGGCCGATTTTGGTGAGTGGTTTCCGTGTGGCTTAGTAAGGGTGTGCCACCTACACCTTTGCATGCAAGAATGGGTTAAGGGAAGAGAAGGGTTTCATTTGTGTAATCTAGCAATTTTCTTTGTTCTTCTCTTTTCTTTCTTGCGTGGGAGTGAGTGTTAAAGAAGGGTAAGCATATTGTTGTTAAGTTGCTCAAGAATTAAGGGTTAAACCTAAGAGGTAAGTGAATAAGTGCATATTCTCATCTTCTACTCTTTCTTCTTAGTTGAGTTGGTTTGGATGGGATATTATTGGTTTGAGTTTGAGCTTGAGCATCTGTGTTGTTTTGTTAGCTGAAGAAGTGAAAAGAGATAAAGGAAAGGCTGTAATCGGCGAGCCGAGCGTCCGTCGAAATTAGGAGCTAAGGAGACGAGGTTTGGGAACAAACCCTAATTGTGTGATTATGTGATTAGTGTTGGTTAAATAGAGTTTTGAAATGAATTGCAAGATATGTGAAATTGAAGTTTGAGCATGAATTATGTGATGCTAAATTATATGATTATAGTAGCAATATGATTGTGATAAAGTGCTTGAGAATGATTATGATTTGCACTATTATTAAATGTCAAACAAGAAGGGAAAATCAGGTATGTGTTATTGATTGTGTGGTTGTTATATTTGGGTTGATTGCCAAAAGTGAGAATGAGATTTGAAGTCATAATGAGAAGGAAGAAATGGACTGAAAGCATAACCATGTTATGGTGTTTTTGCATAGGTCACGGTGACAATGAAATCCATTGTGACCGTGTGGTATGCTTGAGTTCAATTCTGCCTAATAGATTTTGGTATGTCACGGTGACAATGATATTCGTTGTGACCGTGAGGTATCCAGGAAGGCATTCTATTTTGCAAAGTGAGAATATGTCACGGTGACAATGAGATTCATTGTGACCGTGACATACCCTCAAATTGCATTCTGCCGAGAGTTGGGAACATGTCACGGTGACAATGAAATTGATTGTGACCGTGACATGCCCCCAATTTACATTCTGTTTTGGACTTCAATATGTCACGGTGACAATGGAATTCATTGTGACCGTGACCCACCCTGTTTTGGCAATATGATCCTAATGTGTTTGGCCATTCAAATGGCAAGGCTTTGAGCTGAAATAAAGGACAACATGAGTAAGTATTGTATGTGTGTTAAGTGATTTACAAATGCATACAAACATGGTGATTTCTGAATATGATCAGTTATGTGAATATTATACGAGAAGATTGAATTTGAAAGCATACTGAATATGCAAGTGAATGTTAGCTATGTGCTAATGCAAATGTATGAAGTGAAAAGTGAATCGAATAATTTGTTAATAATTTAAGCCTACGAGTCAAGTAGTGGATAGTTAGGCATGCCTATAGGGTTCAGTGCTGCAGCCCCATGCGTTAAATGTGTCTGATTCCATGGGAATCAGAATGCGAATATCCTTGCTGGATTCTGTTAATTGTGGAATGATGAAAAGTACCAGAAGGTACTAATGTGTAAAAGTGATCTCGATGAGATTCTGGGTACCTAGGAGGTACCGATGCGATACCTGTTATCCGCGTCATTGAATTGCAGGCTAACTGATTAATTAAATAATAAATTGAAGTGACTGTTATACAAGAAAGTATGTGGTATGGATATGTGAATAAGTGATTGATGCTTTATGATTGAATATAGTAATGGATAAAACTATGTTTGAAATGGTACGTGCTTTAATAATGAATGTTCTGGCATGTCTACTAGCATGTAATGTATGATGTGTCTGATGTGTGATAATTGTTGCTATATATATGAGTTCCCCACTAAGCGTTATCGCTTAGCATGGATTTACTCTAATTCGTGCAGGTACGGACGAGAGGTGACTGAAGGACGTCCCCCGCATTTTGGTATGGTCAACAATAGGAAGTGTATAGTGTAGGTTCGGGGGTTGTTATTTGGAGCTTTTGTATAAGTTTTATATGGTAAATATGTATTTTGAATATGTAAAGGCATGTAATAATGTAGTAATCATGGATGTAACCTCCCACATGTATGCGTGTCATATGAATAGCTAAGGCGTGTGAATAATAGTAGTTGTCATGTGATGTATGAAATAAGATAGTGTGTGATGAAATTTTATTATTCAGTTTTCGCATGTGTTCTGTGTGTGTGTGCGACCTTCTCTAACTAAGATTAGCTGAGCTAGTCTGTCGTTAGGGAACGGGCGTCACAAGTTGTGGTATCAGAGCCTAGGTTGAGTCTTTTCTGGGAATTGGGTAGATAAGATGTGTATAGTTTGTTGACCTAATGCGGAAGTCCTTGTTTAATCTGTGTAGTAAGATGGATTCTGGAAGGCATACCGGTGAGGAATCTGCCGAAAGTGTGAATCCTCGTGAAGCTGAGGTGACGGGGTCTGGGCAGTCTAGATCGGTTGGCTATGGGAATGAGATTCTGTTTGGGCCTATGGAAGCTATAATGAAAATGACGCAAGACATGGCAAGAGTAATGGAACGTATGATGGCACCAAGAGCCCCAATAGAATCTTTGAGAAAGCATGGTTTGGAGGAATTTCATGGAACAAGGTTAGATGAGTCAGAAAAAGCAGAGTACTGGATTGAGAAGGTGGAAAGGATTCTTAAGGAGATTCGATGTCCTCCAGATCAGTGGGTTGAATGTGTGGAGTCATTACTCTAAGGTCCTGCATATGATTGGTGGAAGCTGGTCCTGCAGAATCCGATGCTTCCTGAACCATTAAACTGGGAGTTCTTTGAAAAAGAATTCAAGAACAAGTATATTACTAAAGCACATCGAGAGGCAAACTGGAAGAAGTTTTTGAGTTTGAGGCAGAGAACTATGACAGTGGCGGAATATGAAGCAGAATTCTGTCGCTTAAGCAAGTATGCGCCGAAAGGTGTGTTGACTGATGTGTTGCGATGTCAACAGTTTGAGGATGGATTGATTGAGGAAATTAAAGCTTTGCTGATTTCTCTAACAACAGAGCAGAATATAAGTTACTATCGAATTGTTCAAGTAGCTTTGAGAGCTGAAAGGACTCTAGGAGCTCAAAGGGAATGGAGACAAAGGAAGAATGCAAATAGAGGTGGTTCCCAAGCGGGGAAAAGACCAAGAGATTCTCATGTGACACCACCTGCTGAGTCTGGGTTCAGTTCTGCAGCTAGAGGTAAAAAGCGAGGCGCTCCTTCAGCATCTGGTTCTGGAAGAGGAACATCTGGTAGTAGAAGTGAGGTTCAGGAGTGTCCTCATTGTGGTAAGTGGCATAGAGGAGAATGCTGGAGAGTGTCAGGAGCTTGTTATAGATGTGGGAGCACTGAGCATTTCATTGCTAATTGCCTGAATACTTATGAGATGTCAGGGAATCAACAAGAGCAGAGTAGGGGTGGTTCAAACTTGCCTTCTACGAACAGAGGAAGAGGAAGAGGACGTGGCAGAGGTAGTCAGTCCAGAGGTGCAGTAGATTCTGAGATTGTGGATAGGCCTGATGCGGCGTCAGTGCGGGCTTATGCTATGAAGGCACGAGAGGATCAGGATGCGCCCGAAGTAATAGCAGGTACTATTCTACTTTGTGGTGTGGAAATGTTTGCACTTATTGATCCTGGCTCAACTCATTCATATGTGTGTGATAAAAAGATATCTGAAAAGATGCCTAAAGTTGAATGTTTAAAATATGATATATGTGTGTCTAGCCCTTTGGGAGGTAATGTTAATGTGAACAGAGTATATAGAAACTGTGCATTAGAAGTTCAAGGTATAATATTTCCAGCGGATTTGATTGAGCTACCATTCGATGAGTTTGATTTGATTCTGGGTATGGATTGGTTAACTAAGTATGATGCGGATGTTAAGTGTAAGAAGAAGATGGTTGTACTCTTTGGTGGTAAGAGGAACAGAGCGACAGTGAGAGGAGTGTGCACTAATCCTCTTGTGAATGTGATATCTGCTATGCAAGCCTTTCGGTGTATGAGAAAAGGATGTGAAGCTTATTTGGCCCTGGTATTAGATAGTAAGAGAGAACAGGTAAAGATGCAAGAGATACCAGTAGTCAGAGAGTTTCCTGACGTGTTTCCTGAAGAATTGAGCGGTGTACCACCATTAAGAGAAGTTGAGTTATCAATTGACGTGGTACCAGGAACTGTACCGGTATCGAAGGCGCCGTATAGAATGGCTCCAACTGAATTGAAGGAGTTGAAGGAGCAGTTGCAAGAATTATTAAACAGGGGTTTTATTAGACCTAGTGTTTCTCCTTGGGGAGCACCAGTGTTATTTGTTAAAAAGAAAGATGGTACAATGAGAATGTGTATCGATTATCGACAGTTGAATAAAGTGACAGTAAAGAATCGATATCCTTTACCACGGATTGAAGACTTGTTTGATCAGTTAAGGGGAGCCGGTGTATTCTCAAAGATTGACTTGCGTTCAGGGTATTATCAGTTGCAAGTGAAGAAGGAAGATGTACCTAAGACTGCGTTTAGAACTCGTTATGGGCATTATGAATTTCTAGTAATGCCATTCGGGTTAACCAATGCGCCAGCTGCATTCATGGATTTAATGAATCGGGTGTTCAGACCGTACTTGGATCAGTTTGTGGTTGTGTTCATAGACGATATTTTGGTATATTCAAGAGATGAAAAGGAACATGAACAGCATTTGAGAGTTGTACTTCGGACTTTGCAAGAACATCAGCTGTATGCCAAACTCAGTAAGTGTGAGTTCTGGCTCAAAGAGGTATCATTTCTGGGTCATGTGATCTCATCTGAAGGAGTTAAAGTGGATCCAACTAAGATAGAAGCAATTGTGAATTGGAAACCGCCTAAGAATGTGTTAGAGATTCACAGTTTCTTAGGGTTGGCTGGATACTACAGAAGGTTTGTGAAAGGATTTTCAGTAATGGCTTCACCGTTGACAAGATTGTTACGTAAAGGAGTGAAATATGAGTGGTCTAAAAGATGTCAAGCAAGTTTCGATCGGTTGAGGAAGATGTTAGTAGAAGCACCAATTCTTACACAGCCTATGACTGGTAAAGAGTATGTGTTGTATACCGATGCTTCAGGTGTCGGATTGGGTTGTGTATTGATGCAAGAGGGGAAGGTGATAGCGTATGCGTCAAGGCAATTGAAACCGCATGAGCAGAATTATCCGACTCATGATTTGGAATTGGCTGCAGTAGTGTTTGCTTTAAAGATTTGGCGACATTACTTGTATGGTGAGAAGTGTAGAATTTACACGGATCACAAGAGTTTGAAATATCTGCTTACACAGAAGGAACTGAATCTGAGACAGCGAAGGTGGCTCGAGTTGTTTAAAGATTATGATTGTATTGTGGATTATCATCCGGGAAAAGCTAACGTAGTGGCCGATGCTTTGAGTAGGAAGTCAATTTCAGCATTACAGTTAAAGCGGATTGAGTGGAGGTTTTCTGCAGATGGAACTTTATTAGCACAGTTGAAAGCAAGATCGGTTCTGAGAGATGAGTTAATAGTTGCTCAGAGAAGTGATGGGAGATTGCAACAAGTTCTGCAGTCAGTTGGTGATATGGATAAGACTGACTATTCAGTGAATGAAGATGGAATACTGCTGTATAAGAATAGAATGTGTGTGGCCAACGATAAAGAATTAAGGAAGAGATTGATGCACGAGGCTCATAATACAGTTTTCACTATGCATCCAGGTGGAAACAAAATGTATCAAGATATGAAACAGTTGTACTGGTGGCCAGGGATGAAGAAGGATGTAGTGAAGTATGTGTCTAAGTGTCTTGTCTGTCAACAAGTTAAAGCGGAGCATCAAGTGCCCCAGGGAATGTTGCATCCACTCCCTATTCCCCAATGGAAGTGGGATAATATTACGATGGATTTTGTATCGGGTTTGCCTCTGACTTCAAGACAACAAGATGCAGTATGGGTTATCGTAGACAGGTTTTCGAAATCAGCTCACTTCATACCTGTTCGGATGGATTATTCTATGGAGAAGTTGGCTGAATTGTATATAAGAGAAATTGTTCGATTGCATGGGATACCTTTGTCTATTGTTTCTGATAGGGATCCCAGATTCACTTCTAAATTTTGGAGGAGTTTACAGGCAGCGTTGGGTACGAAATTGAATTTTAGTACCGCTTTCCATCCACAGACTGATGGACAGTCGGAAAGAATTATCCAGGTTTTGGAAGATTTGATGCGAGCGTGTGTTTTGGATTTCTCTAAGAGTTGGGATAGGTATCTTCCACTTATGGAATTTGCTTATAATCACAGTTATCAGACCAGTATTGGTATGGCACCGTATGAAGTTTTGTATGGAAGGAAATGTCGTTCACCGATTTGCTGGACAGAATTGAATGAAAGCAGAGTCATAGGGCCAGATTTGGTTCGTGATACAGAAGAGAAAGCTAAAATCATACAGCAAAGATTGAAGGCAGCAAGTGACAGACAGAAGTCGTATGCTGATTTGAAGAGAAGAGATATTGAGTTTAGTGTAGGCGATAAAGTGTTTCTGAAAGTGTCTCCGTGGAGGAAGGTACTGCGATTTGGTAAGAAAGGGAAACTGAGTCCAAGGTTTATTGGGCCATATGAAGTGCTTGAAAGAGTAGGTTCAGTAGCTTATCGATTGGCTATGCCTCCGGCTTTGGCTAAGCTACATGATGTGTTTCATGTGTCTATGTTAAGAAGATATAGGTCAGATGATTCCCATGTGCTATCTCTACCAGAAGTGGAAGTGCAGTCAGATTTCACTTATGATGAAAAGCCAATAGTGATTTTAGCAAGAGAAGTAAGACAACTTCGGAACAAGCAGGTACCACTTGTGAAAGTGCTCTGGCAACACCATGGTGTTGAAGAGGCAACTTGGGAACCAGAAGCGGCTATGCGTGAGCAGCATCCACAACTGTTCCATTCAGGTATGAATTTCGAGGACGAAATTCTTTAAGGAGGGGAGAGTTGTCATGGCCGGAATTGTGCCCTAGTTGTATTTGGTCTAATTGGGGTGAAAGTGTAATTGAAGTGTAGGATTGGACTTAATTGAAGAAAGAGGAATTGTTTAGTGGCTAATGAGTAATTGAGTCACATTAAGCTAATGGTTGATTAGTTGTTTAATGATGCTTTAATTAGGAATATAATAATGTAAGAAATGGGATAGTGGAGGCCGATTTTGGTGAGTGGTTTCCGTGTGGCTTAGTAAGGGTGTGCCACCTACACCTTTGCATGCAAGAATGGGTTAAGGGAAGAGAAGGGTTTCATTTGTGTAATCTAGCAATTTTCTGTGTTCTTCTCTTTTCTTTCTTGCGTAGGAGTGAGTGTTAAAGAAGGGTAAGCATATTGTTGTTAAGTTGCTCAAGAATTAAGGGTTAAACCTAAGAGGTAAGTGAATAAGTGCATATTCTCATCTTCTACTCTTTCTTCTTGGTTGAGTTGGTTTGGATGGGATATTATTGGTTTGAGTTTGAGCTTGAGCATCTGTGTTGTTTTGTTAGCTGAAGAAGTGAAAAGAGATAAAGGAAAGGCTGTAATCGGCGAGCCGAGCGTCCGTCGAAATTAGGAGCTAAGGAGACGAGGTTTGGGAACAAACCCTAATTGTGTGATTATGTGATTAGTGTTGGTTAAATAGAGTTTTGAAATGAATTGCAAGATATGTGAAATTGAAGTTTGAGCATGAATTATGTGATGCTAAATTGTATGATTATAGTAGCAATATGATTGTGATAAAGTGCTTGAGAATGATTATGATTTGCACTATTATTAAATGTCAAACAAGAAGGGAAAATCAGGTATGTGTTATTGATTGTGTGGTTGTTATATTTGGGTTGATTGCCAAAAGTGAGAATGAGATTTGAAGTCATAATGAGAAGGAAGAAATGGACTGAAAGCATAACCATGTTATGGTGTTTTTGCATAGGTCACGGTGACAATGAAATCCATTGTGACCGTGTGGTATGCTTGAGTTCAATTCTGCCTAATAGATTTTGGTATGTCACGGTGACAATGATACTCGTTGTGACCGTGAGGTATCCAGGAAGGCATTCTGTTTTGCAAAGTGAGAATATGTCACGGTGACAATGAGATTCATTGTGACCGTGACATACCCTCAAATTGCATTCTGCCGAGAGTTGGGAACATGTCACGGTGACAATGAAATTGATTGTGACCGTGACATGCCCCCAGTTTACATTCTGTTTTGGACTTCAATATGTCACGGTGACAATGGAATTCATTGTGACCGTGACCCACCCTGTTTTGGCAATATGATCCTAATGTGTTTGGCCATTCAAAATGGCAAGGCTTTGAGCTGAAATAAAGGACAATATGAGTAAGTATTGTATGTGTGTTAAGTGATTTACAAATGCATACAAACATGGTGATTTCTGAATATGATCAGTTATGTGAATATTATACGAGAAGATTGAATTTCAAAGCATACTGAATATGCAAGTGAATGTTAGCTATGTGCTAATGCAAATGTATAAAGTGAAAAGTGAATCGAATAATTTGTTAATAATTTAAGCCTGCGAGTCAAGTAGTGGATAGTTAGGCATGCCTATAGGGTTCAGTGCTGCAGCCCCATGCGTTAAATGTGTCTGATTCCATGGGAATCAGAATGCGAATATCCTTGCTGGATTCTGTTAATTGTGGAATGATGAAAAGTACCAGAAGGTACTAATGTGTAAAAGTGATCTCGATGAGATTCTTGGTACCTAGGAGGTACCGATGCGATACCCGTTATCCGCGTCATTGAATTGCAGGCTAACTGATTAATTAAATAATAAATGGAAGTGACTGTGATACAAGAAAGTGTCACACCCCGTTTGCCCCCTAGTTGAATGAGCTATTTTGTATGTGTGTGCATTTGCATAATTTTTGTATTATAAGGGCATTTTGGTAATTTTTGCATGTTATAAGAGTTTTGCTTGCATGTGGGTGCATGCATGGTGCTATGGTGTGTATTAGTTGGGTTGGTTTTGTGTGTGTGTAAATGCACCATTGTAGTGTATGTTCATGAGAGTTTCATTGTGTGTGTTGTGCATACAAGTGTAGGGTATGCTTTAGTTGAGAGGATCTTGTGTGTGTGTGATATAAGCATGTAGAGTGTGAGTGGCCAAATCCCACTAATAAGAACTTGACACTTGTCTAGGGTTAAGAAAAGAAAAGGAAAAGAAAGAAAGAGGGGAATTCAGATTTTGCTCTTTGGTGTTTCCCGTTCCTCACGCCGCCCCTTCTTCTTTTCTTCTTCTTTCCTTCTTCTCTTGGACATTGGTTGAGATTCAAGAGTTCTAGTGGGGTTTGATCATCTCTTAGTGTTCTTTGGTAAGTTATATGCATCCATTTTGCCCTTGTTTAAGTTTTTCCATCTTCTTCTCTTTCTTATTTTCGGATTGGGTTTGAAGATTGGATTTTGGTTTTGTTTGCTTGTTTTTGGTTGGGTTCCTAGTTGAGCCTCCCCGGGATCCTAAAGGCAAGGAAGTTGCTGGATCAAGTGGAACTAAACACTAGGAGCTAAGGATTTTGAGGTTTGGGAATTTCTTCCTTTGTTATGTGAAAATGTTCATGTGTGTGTTCTTGATGAGTTCATGGAATTAGGTTGTTATGTGCTCTTTATCTTGAGGTATATGATATGGGTAATTGCTTTGAAGTGTGGATCTTGCAAAGGCATGAGTTAATTAGGGTAATTTTTGAATGAATGTGGTTTGGTGCATAAAAGGGGTTTTTGATTGATTCTTGGAATTGAATGTGTAAATTAATGGATAGCATGCCATTTATTGTTAATAAATGTTGTATTATGGTTGTTTATGCTTTTGGATGGCTGGATTTGAGGTAAGTAGCCTTTGATTGAGATTTGTGTGGTTGGAGGAGGAAATGGAAGAGGAAAATCTGCAGAATTTCTGCAGATTTTCAAAATCCCGACTCTGTCGCGATCGCGACAGAGAACGGTAGTGGGAGCTTCGCTTTCGCGAGCACGCGACATCCGCCGCGAGCCCGCGACAGCCGAAGTGTTGTATACCTTCTGTCGCGAGCGCGACAACTATCGCGATCGCGACAGAGAGTATCGTTGCCAGGTGTTATCGCGACCACGCGATCCGTCGCGAGATCGCGATAGCACCCTTTGCCTTCAGTCGCGATCGCGACAGAGCCTGGCTCTTCCGTTCTCCCCGCGGTCGCGAAATCTGTCGCGCGCGCGCAGCAAAGAGACTTTGGTCTCTGTCGCGAGCGCGACAGACGTCGCGAGCGCGACAGTCCTTGTATGCTGAATAAGTTTTCTTTCTTCGCGTGTTCCTTGAACTTCAGTTTACTTTAGCAGTTATGAGATTTATGCTTGATATCCTATAAATGATATGCAAGTGTAATTATGATGTGATTATGCTTATTTGATGATGATTATTTTGGAATCATGAAATGGATTGAATGGTTTATGTATGACCTGCTAGAGTCTAGTCAGTGGATAGTTAGGCATGCCTAATAGAGTCTTTGCTGCAGCTTCTGTTATTTCTGTTTGGACCCCGATCAGGTCCCCGTTCGTTCCTCGCGAACTTCTGTAATGTGTTTGGATCTTGTTTAAGGTCCTTCTGAAATTGTTTGTGAATGAAAAGTTAAAATGGTTTTTCGTATTCGATTGGTACTCGTAAAGTACTTTCTGTTCACTCGTTATCCACTACCTTGAGTCAGCAGGGTTTTCATTGTTTAAAGTACTTGTATGACTTGTTATATGAGCAAACGCATGTGTTATCTTTATGGATTCAATGATGAAAAGTACAATCTGTTATGAGAATATGATTATTAATATGAACCTTCTGATGAATGGCTATATGTATGTACGCATGTGAATCGCCTTGACGACCGTTGTGAATGGTTGTCTTTATACTATGTGTGTTTTCCCCACTAAGCGTATATCGCTTAGCACGGTGTGTTTACCCGTGCAGGTGCGGAAGGAGTTGCTTTTGGGAGAGTCGTCGCCATCAAAGCCAACACAGCAGGGTCTTAGAATAGGGCTTATTTTTGTAGCATTATGATTCTTTTGTATAAGAACTATCTTATGATTCTGTAATAGCTTCCGCTTTTGTATATGTATTTTTGGGGTTGTAATTATCTATTGTTTCTCTCAGTTGATCAGAACAATAATGTAATGCTTCTATTATATTAATGCATGATCAGCTTTCATGAATGGTTTTGTAAAGTTTTAAATTACCTGGTATTTTGTTATGTATGTTATGTATCTGCGTGGTGGCACCTTTACCCCTACGACATCTCACTCCTCATCGGATGGGATCGTCTGAGTATGGGTAAGGGGTGTTACAAGTTGTGGTATCAGAGCTCCGGTTTAGGCGTTTCTGGGTGATTGCTTATGTGATGTTATGTATATATGTCTATGTCTAGGGCTGTGTTGGCTGATGTGGTTGTCCTCTTGTTCTTTAGATGAATTCTGATTCTGCTCACGGTGCGCTCGAGGAGTCCGCTGAAAGTGTGAACCCTCCAGCGGTAGATCCGTCTGTCTCTGTTTCGGTGTCGGCTCAACATGCTAGGGTCCAGCCTGAGGCCGCTGCCATGCCTTTTGAGGCAATGCTTAGATTGCATCAAGACATGGCTCGGGTTTTGGATAGGGTGACTGCCCCGAAAGCCCCGATAGTGAGTCTGAGAAGAGCGGGTGTCGAGGATTTTTATGGAACTGGGCTGGATGAGTCTGAGTTAGCCGAGAAGTGGCTGGATAAAGTTAAGAGAGCTTTGAGGGAAATCAGGTGCCCTCCTGATCAGCAAGCGGAGTGTGCGGTAGCTTTACTTCAAGGTTCAGCATATGAATGGTGGGAGTTGGTGTGTAGGCAACCTCAAATGCCTGACCCTTTGACATGGGATTTCTTTGATGAGCAATTTTCTAAGAAGTATGTGACTCAGGCGTATAAGGACGCAAGATGGGCGCAGTTTCTGGGTTTGAGGCAAAGGGCCTTATCGGTTGCGGATTATGAGAAGGAGTTTAACCGGTTGTCCCGATATGCCCCACGTGGGGTCATGACGGACGATTTCAGATGCAAACACTTTGAGGCCGGGTTGAATGATTCTTTGAAGATTGCTTTAGTTTCTTTGATGTGCATGCCGGGGGTACAGTATTATCAGATTGCTGAAGCTGCTTTGAGGGCAGAGAAAGCGGAAACTTTGATTAGAGAGAGAGCTCAGCGCAGGAGTTCTGCTAGAGGTGGTGTTTCTTCATCTTCAGGTAAGAGATCTAGAAACCCGCAAGATGATCCTGCGGCTGGTTCGGCTTCCAGAGGGAGAAGGCAAGGTTCAGCTGCAGTGTCTGGTTCTGGTAGGGGTGGCCGGTCTGATGCTGCTCCCGTTTGTTCGAACTGCAGTAAGGCTCACTGGGGTGAGTGTAGGTGGCTTACTGGTGGGTGTTTCAGGTGTGGGAGCACTGAACACCGTGTGGCTAATTGTCCTCAGATGAGTGAAGACTCGGGCCCTCAGGGAGGTGCTAGCAGAGTTGGATCGAATGCTCCGCAGGCCACTAGAGGTAGAGGTAGAGGAAGAGGTCGAGGCGGTCGACCCAGAGATGTAGCTGGTTCTGAGACAGTTGAGCGTCCTCCTCAGGGTGCCGTTAGAGCCTATGCCATGAGAGCCAGAGATGAGCAAGATGCGCCTGATGTGATTGCTGGTAAGTTCCTACTCCATGACACTGAATTATATGCTCTAATAGATCCTGGTTCCACACATTCATATTTGTGCACGCATAAGTTTATTGATAAGTTGCATGTCGTAGAACAGTTAGACTATGAGATATGTGTGACCAATCCGTTAGGGCATAGTGTCAGTGTGAGTAGAGTTTATAGGGATTGTCCGTTGATGGTTGAGAATGTTGAGTTTCCTGTGGATTTGATAGAGTTGCCCTTCAGAGAGTATGATTTGATTTTGGGTATGGACTGGTTGAGTAAGCATAGAGCCGTGGTTGATTGTCATAGGAAGACTTTCGTGCTTCGAGATAGGAACCGAGTTCCAGTGTTTGTCAGAGGTTTGGGTGCGAGTTCCGTGCACAATGTGATTTCTGCTATTCAAGCTAAGAGGTTTATGAGAAAAGGTTGTGAGGCTTTTCTGGCTGTGGTTTTGGATTCCAGGAGGGATCAAGTTAGGATTGAGGACATCCCTGTTGTCCGAGAGTTTAGTGATGTTTTTCCGAGTGATTTGCCGGGTTTGCCTCCGGAGAGGGAAGTTGAGCTAGCCATAGAGATCATGCCGGGTACCACACCGGTGTCGAAGGCACCTTATCGGATGGCTCCTGTAGAGTTGAGAGAACTTAAAACTCAACTGCAAGAGCTGTTGGATAAGGGGTTCATTCGACCCAGCATATCTCCTTGGGGAGCTCCAGTTCTGTTTGTTAAGAAAAAGGATGGGTCCTTGAGGATGTGTATAGACTACAGGCAGATTAATAAGGTCATAGTGAAGAATAAGTATCCGTTGCCCAGGGTTGAAGATTTGTTTGATCAGCTGTGAGGTGCCGGTGTGTTTTCTAAGATTGACCTTCGGTCTGGGTATTATCAGCTTCGTGTTAAGGACGAGGATGTGGTTAAGACTGCATTTCGGACTCGGTATGGCCACTATGAGTTCCTTGTTATGCCATTCGGTTTGACTAATGCTCCAGCGGCATTCATGGATTTGATGAATAGAGTGTTCAGGCCATACTTAGACCGGTTTGTAGTAGTTTTTATAGATGATATTTTGATATTTTCCAAGGATGAGGCTGAGCATGAAGAGCATCTTCGGTTAGTTTTGCAGATTTTGAGAGAGCATCGGTTGTTTGCTAAGTTGAGTAAGAGTGATTTTTGGCTTCAGGAAGTATCGTTTTTGGGTCACATAGTTTCAGCTAAGGGTATCCAAGTGGATCCAGCTAAGATTGAGGCAATAGTGGATTGGAAAGCGCCTAGGAATGTCCAGGAAGTGAGGAGTTTCCTTGGTCTGGCGGGTTATTACCGTCGGTTCGTTAAGGGTTTTTCAGTGATTGCTGCTCCGATGACCAGATTATTGAGGAAAGGAGTTAAGTTCGAATGGTCGGATAAGTGCCAAGTTTGTTTTGAGAGGTTGAAGCAGTTGTTGGTTGAAGCTCCTATACTAACTCAACCCACCTCGGGTAAGGAGTTTGTTATGTATAGTGATGCTTCAGGTGTTGGTTTGGGTTGTGTCCTGATGCAGGTAGGTAAGGTTGTGGCTTATGCTTCTCGACAGTTGAAGCCACACGAGAGAAATTATCCGACGCATGATCTTGAGTTAGCTGCAGTTGTCTTTGCTTTGAAGATTTGGCGTCATTATCTCTATGGGGAGAAGTGCAGGATCTTTACGGACCACAAAAGTTTGAAGTATTTTCTGACTCAGAAGGAATTGAATATGAGGCAACGTCGTTGGCTTGAGCTGTTTAAGGACTACGATTGCATTGTGGATTACCATCCGGGTAAGGCCAATGTAGTCGCAGATGCGTTGAGTAGGAAGTCAGTTTCTGCCTTGTTTTTGAGACGCTTCAGATGGAGGTTTGGTTCCGATGGAGCTTTGATAGCTCAGTTGAGGGTCAAGCCTACTTTGAGACAGCAGATAGTTGATGCTCAGAAAGTTGATGAGAAGCTTCAGCGGATTGTGCAAGAAGTCAGTTCAGGCAAGCAGTCAGAGTTTTCGGTTCAAGATGGGGTTCTCTTGTTTGGAAACCGTTTGTGTGTACCGAATAGTGCAGAGTTAAGAAGACAGATTTTGGATGAGGCACATAGTTCTATTTTCACCATGCATCCTGGCAGTGTAAAGATGTATCGGGATTTGAAGCAGTTCTTTTGGTGGTCTGGTATGAAGAGGGAAATAGTGGATTTTGTATCTAGGTGCCTGACTTGTCAGCAGGTCAAGGCTGAGCACCAGGTTCCTTCTGGTTTACTCACGCCTTTGTCCGTTCCCGAGTGGAAGTGGGATGACATCGCCATGGATTTTGTCTCCGGATTGCCTTTGACACAGAGGAAGCATGATTCTGTTTGGGTGGTTGTGGATCGACTCACAAAGTCTGCTCACTTTTTGCCGGTTAGAATGGATTACTCGATGAGTAGATTGGCCAGTATGTACGTAGATGAGATAGTGCGATTGCATGGAGTGCCTTTGTCCATAGTTTCTGATAGAGACCCAAGGTTCACATCTAAGTTTTGGAAAGAGTTGTAGCGAGCTTTAGGTACCAAGCTGAAGTTCAGTACAGCATTTCATCCGCAGACAGATGGTCAGTCCGAGCGTGTGATTCAGATCTTAGAGGATATGATGAGAGCTTGTGTTTTGGACTTTCCGGGTAGCTGGGATAAGTATGTATCATTGATGGAGTTTGCCTACAACAACAGTTTCCAGTCGAGTATTGGTATGTCACCTTATGAGGCTCTGTATGGGTGTCAGTGTAGGACTCCTGTTTGTTGGACAGAGTTATCTGAGAGGTCAGTGATTAGGCCAGATCTGGTTAGAGATACTGAGGAAAAGATCAGAGTTGTGCAGCGGAATTTGAAGGTAGCCAAGGATCGACAGAAGTCTTATGCCAACCTGAAGAGAAAGGATGTACAGTTTGAAGTCGGGGACAAGGTTTTTCTTAAAGTGTCTCCTTGGAGAAAAGTACTTCGATTTGGAAAGAAAGGGAAACTTAGTCCTCGCTTTATTGGTCCGTATGAGGTGTTAGCAAGAGTGGGTCCAGTGGCTTACAGACTAGCTTTGCCGATGGAATTGTCAAAGCTTCATGATGTGTTCCATGTTTCGATGCTCCGTCGGTATAGATCGGATCCTTCCCATGTATTGTCAATTCAAGATGTTCAAGTGCAGTCAGATTTTTGCTACGACGAGGAGCCTAGAGCTATCCTAGAGCGGGAAGTGCGTCAGCTGAGGAATAAGCAGATTCCTTTGGTCAAGGTTTTGTGGAATCACCACGGGGTTGAGGAAGCAACTTGGGAACCTGAGGAATCGATGAGATTGCAGTATCCGCAATTGTTCAGTTCAGGTGAGAATTTCGAGGACAAAATTCTTGTTAGTAGGGGAGAGTTGTCACACCCCGTTTGCCCCCTAGTTGAATGAGCTATTTTGTATGTGTGTGCATTTGCATAATTTTTGTATTATAAGGGCATTTTGGTAATTTTTGCATGTTATAAGAGTTTTGCCTGCATGTGGGTGCATGCATGGTGCTATGGTGTGTATTAGTTGGGTTGGTTTTGTGTGTGTGTAAATGCACCATTGTAGTGTATGTTCATGAGAGTTTCATTGTGTGTGTTGTGCATACAAGTGTAGGGTATGCTTTAGTTGAGAGGATCTTGTGTGTGTGTGATATAAGCATGTAGGGTGTGAGTGGCCAAATCCCACTAATAAGAACTTGACACTTGTCTAGGGTTAAGAAAAGAAAAGGAAAAGAAAGAAAGAGGGGAATTCAGATTTTGCTCTTTGGTGTTTCCCGTTCCTCACGCCGCCCCTTCTTCTTTTCTTCTTCTTTCCTTCTTCTCTTGGACATTGGTTGAAATTCAAGAGTTCTAGTGGGGTTTGATCATCTCTTAGTGTTCTTTGGTAAGTTATATGCATCCATTTTGCCCTTGTTTAAGATTTTCCATCTTCTTCTCTTTCTTATTTTCGGATTGGGTTTGAAGATTGGATTTTGGTTTTGTTTGCTTGTTTTTGGTTGGGTTCCTAGTTGAGCCTCCCCGGGATCCTAAAGGCAAGGAAGTTGCTGGATCAAGTGGAACTAAACACTAGGAGCTAAGGATTTTGAGGTTTGGGAATTTCTTCCTTTGTTATGTGAAAATGTTCATGTGTGTGTTCTTGATGAGTTCATGGAATTAGGTTGTTATGTGCTCTTTATCTTGAGGTATATGATATGGGTAATTGCTTTGAAGTGTGGATCTTGCAAAGGCATGAGTTAATTAGGGTAATTTTTGAATGAATGTGGTTTGGTGCATAAAAGGGGTTTTTGATTGATTCTTGGAATTGAATGTGTAAATTAATGGATAGCATGCCATTTATTGTTAATAAATGTTGTATTATGGTTGTTTATGCTTTTGGATGGCTGGATTTGAGGTAAGTAACCTTTGATTGAGATTTGTGTGGTTGGAGGAGGAAATGGAAGAGGAAAATCTGCAGAATTTCTGCAGATTTTCAAAATCCCGACTCTGTCGCGATCGCGACGACTGTCGCGAGATCGCGACAGAGAACGGTAGTGGGAGCTTCGCTGTCGCGAGTACGCGACATCCGTCGCGAGCCCGCGACAGCCGAAGTGTTGTATACCTTCTGTCGCGAGCGCGACAACTGTCGCGAGCGCGACAACTGTCGCGATCGCGACAGAGAGTATCGTTGCCAGGTGTTATCGCGACCACGCGATCCGTCGCGAGATCGCGATAGCACCCTTTGCCTTCTGTCGCGATCGCGACACCAGTCGCGAGCGCGACAGAGCCTGGCTCTTCCGTTCTCCCCGCGGTCGCGAAATCTATCGCGCGCGCGCAGCGAAGAGACTTTGGTCTCTGTCGCGAGCGCGACAGACGTCGCGAGCGCGACAGTCCTTGTATGCTGAATAAGTTTTCTTTCTTCGCGTGTTCCTTGAACTTCAGTTTACTTTAGCAGTTATGAGATTTATGCTTGATATCCTATAAATGATATGCAAGTGTAATTATGATGTGATTATGCTTATTTGATGATGATTATTTTGGAATCATGAAATGGATTGAATGGTTTATGTATGACCTGCTAGAGTCTAGTCAGTGGATAGTTAGGCATGCCTAATAGAGTCTTTGCTGCAGCTTCTGTTATTTCTGTTTGGACCCCGATCAGGTCCCCGTTCGTTCCTCGCGAACTTCTGTAATGTGTTTGGATCTTGTTTAAGGTCCTTCTGAAATTGTTTGTGAATGAAAAGTTAAAATGGTTTTTCGTATTCGATTGGTACTCGTAAAGTACTTTCTGTTCACTCGTTATCCACTACCTTGAGTCAGCAGGGTTTTCATTGTTTAAAGTACTTGTATGACTTGTTATATGAGCAAACGCATGTGTTATCTTTATGGATTCAATGATGAAAAGTACAATCTGTTATGAGAATATGATTATTAATATGAACCTTCTGATGAATGGCTATATGTATGTACGCATGTGAATCGCCTTGACGACCGTTGTGAATGGTTGTCTTTATACTATGTGTGTTTTCCCCACTAAGCGTTTATCGCTTAGCACGGTGTGTTTACCCGTGCAGGTGCGGAAGGAGTTGCTTTTGGGAGAGTCGTCGCCATCAAAGCCAACACAGCAGGGTCTTAGAATAGGGCTTATTTTTGTAGCATTATGATTCTTTTGTATAAGAACTCTCTTATGATTCTGTAATAGCTTCCGCTTTTGTATATGTATTTTTGGGGTTGTAATTATCTATTGTTTCTCTCAGTTGATCAGAACAATAATGTAATGCTTCTATTATATTAATGCATGATCAGCTTTCATGAATGGTTTTGTAAAGTTTTAAATTACCTGGTATTTTGTTATGTATGTTATGTATCTGCGTGGTGGCACCTTTACCCCTACGACATCTCACTCCTCATCGGATGGGATCGTCTGAGTATGGGTAAGGGGTGTTACAGAAAGTATGTGGTATGGATATGTGAATAAGTGATTGATGCTTTATGATTGAATATAGTAATGGATAAAACTATGTTTGAAATGGTACGTGCTTTAATAATGAATGTTCTGGCATGTGTACTAGCATGTAATGTATGATGTGTCTGATGTGTGATAATTGTTGCTATATATATGAGTTCCCCACTAAGCGTTATCGCTTAGCATGGATTTACTCTAATCCGTGCAGGTACGGACGAGAGGTGACTGAAGGACGTCCCCCGCATTTTGGTATGGTCAACAATAGGAAGTGTATAGTGTAGGTTCGGGGGTTGTTATTTGGAGCTTTTGTATAAGTTTTATATGGTTAATATGTATTTTGAATATATAAAGGCATGTAATAATGTAGTAATCATGGATGTAACCTCCCACATGTATGCGTGTCATATGAATAGCTAAGGCGTATGAATAATAGTAGTTGTCATGTGATGTATGAATTAAGATAGTGTGTGATGAAATTTTATTATTCAGTTTTCGTATGTGTTCTGTGTGTGTGTGCGACCTTCTCTAACTAAGATTAGCTGAGCTAGTCTGTCGTTAGGGAACGGGCGTCACACTCTCTCTCTTCTTTTATACCCCTCCAACTCAATCTTATCCTCAATGCCAAGTGTCACTCTACTATTGGTCTATTCGAGATTTTTGTGTCAAATTTCTCTTTTAATCCCTCATCCTTCTTCCCTTCCTTCAAATGGCATATAACTTATCTATTTAAAACATTAGCCACCATAATAAATCCTTAATTACTCCATTAATACCTAAATTTATACTTCACAAATTTACAATTAGCCACATTTGCCGAAACTTTTACATTAATTCCGAACTCATCCTTTCGGCACACCCAACACCACAACTTACATAATTTTGGTCACCACTCTTCATAAACATATACAAATCCATTTAGGCTACTTTTCGGGGTGTTACGTTATCGCTTAACACGGGTGTTTTCCTGTGTAGGTATGCAGGTTCGATTCGGTTGTGAGAGTCATTCATTTGCTGGCCGCTAGGATTTGGAGATTGGAGAATTTGTATGCGTATAAGTTCTTTTTGTAATGTTCTGTATCGTGTTATACTAAAGATAAATATATTGTTTATGAAATGTAAATGTTAGTAGAGGTATGATCATGTAATATTAAAATGATGATATTTTGTTATTTTGGATAATTAATCTTATTAATGCAAGTATATTTTCATTATTAATGTTTCTCTTTCGCTTATTAGTATGATTGTTTTCCGCTATAGTATATAAATGTATTAGTGTATGCATTTTTTTATGTGTAGCGACTCCGATATACTTCCAGGGGGTTTTGGGGCATTGCATTTAGCTTTCTGTTTAGGTTAAATCTTTTGTAATGTACGAAATTTGTACTATTTTTGTATAACATGATTATGTAATAATATTTTGTAAAGTTATGTATGTGGAAAATGTAAATTTTGATAAAGTAAAGTAAATGATAACTTTTGTTATATATATTGTTTGTAAGCTCACCTCAGATTAGCATGTACGTTCATGTGCAACACCCCAATATCCCTTGGGAGAATATCGAGTCGCTACACACTCACATATATTTAAACACATACATACATACATACATACATACATACTCTATTGCATAAAGAAAAGAACATTTCTAAAACCAAACATACTTCTCATATATATATATATATATAAACTGAACATATTACAAAATATTGTCATATTTATATTACATGATCATTCTTCTGTACATATACATTACATTTTGAAAACCCAAAAATCTCTTATACAAACACTGTACTGATCAAAACAAAAAGATTCAACTACAAGAAAGCAAAAAGACTCCACCCAAGCTTCTAGTGGCCAGTAGATGAGCACTCTCTAATCCAATCCTCCAAACCTACATGGGAAACACCTGTGCTAAGCGATAATGCTTAGTGGGAATAAACAAAACAAAGGACTTCTATTAAAATCACAAAATATAGCACACATTGCACATCAATAGTTATGCAAATGTCATATATAAAAAGACACATTTCACTAATTCATACTTATGTTCATACACTTGTACATTAAACATGCTATTATCATTTCATGTAAAGACATAAATGTATAAAAGCTTCCACTACATCTCATATACAATACAGAACATTTAAAAGCTTGAATTCACATCACTGGTGTATACAGGTATGCTAGATACTAGTTAACAGTATTTAAACATATGGTGACCTATTTCAATTAACTGAATACACAAGGTATTCAACATCTAGGCACACACGGTGCCACTCTAGTAGCTGCACTCTAACCCATTTATAAACATGCTTATTTATCCACTACTATTACTATTCAAGCTCATACAAATACACTCTATACCATCACCAAATGCTCTACATGTATTCAAATATCTATAAAATCACTATGCATCAACTCCATTCAAGTATTAACTGAGCAAACCATGCAAAGTATAAATGAGAATTCATGTATAAATTATAAACAAAGACTATTTAAAGTACCAAGAAGGGTCGCACTTACGACAGCGCGTCGTGCCCATGACAGAGAGTTGGATTGCTTCTGTCACACCCATGCTCAAGGTCATGCTCCCGACAAAAGCCAAAAGGGCCTCAGTCGCGATCGTGCATGCAAATGACAGAGAATTGAGGAAAGGATTTATTCGTGAGGCACATAATGCGGTCTTCACAATGCATCAAGGTGGGAACAAAATGTATAAGTATTTGAAGCAATTCTACTAGTGGCATGGAATGAAGAAGGATGTGGCAGAATATGTTTCAAAGTGTCTGACTTGTCAGTAAGTGAAAGTGGAACATCAGGTTCTACATGGTTTGTTAAACCCTTTTTCCATACCACAGTGGAAATGGTTTGTTAAATTGATGAGTTCGGTTTAATTTTGGGTTTGGACTAGTTGAGTAAGCATAGTGCTATAGTTGACTGTAAAAAGAAGACAATTGTGCTCAGTAGTAGTGAGGGAAATAAAGTGACCGTGAGGGGTTCATGTGCTAATCCTTTAGTTAATATGTTGTCTGCAATGCAAGCCTATCGATGTTTGAGAAAGGGTTGTAAGGCTTTATTGGCCTTGGTCCTAGATTCTAAAAGGAAGCAAGTGAGAATACAGGATATACCCATAGTGAGGGAGTTTCCTGATATGTTTCTAAAAGAGCTATCTGGTGTGCCGCTCGTTAAGGAATTGGATTATCTATTGATGTTATGCCTGGAACAGTACTAGTGTCTAAAGTACCCTATCGAATGGCTCCTACTGAGTTGAAGGAATTAAAAACTCAATTACAAGAATTGTTAGATAAGGGATTTTAAGGCCCAGTGTGTCTCCTTGGGGAGCACCAGTATTGTTTGTAAAGAAAAAAGATGGGACTATGAGAATGTGCATAGACTACCAACAGTTAAATAAGGTTACAGTGAAGAATCGTTACCTTCTATCAAGAATTGAGGATCTGTTTGATCAGCTTAGAGGGGCAGGTGTATTTTCCAAGATATACCTAAGGTCTGGGTACTATCAGTTATAAGTAAAGAAGGAAGATATACCCAAGACTGCTTTTAGAACTCGATATGGACATTTTGAATTCCCAGTAATGCCATTCGGGTTAACTAATACCCTACTGCATTCATGGATTTGATGAATAGAGTGTTCAGACCGTATTTAGATCAGTTTGTAGTAGTATTTATTGATGACATTTTGGTTTATTCAAAGAATGAAGAGGAGCATAAGCAGCATCCGAGAACTGTGCTTTAGACTTTAAGGGAGCATCAGTTGGTTGCTAAGTTAAGTAAGTGTGAATTCTGGTTAAGGGAAGTATCTTTTCTGGGGCATATGGTGTCTTCAAAGGGTATTAAGGTTGATTCGGCCAAAATTGAAGCGATTGTGAATTGGAAACTGCCCAAGAATGTGCCTGAGATCCAAAGTTTTTTGGGTTTAGCTAGATACTATAGGTGATTTGTGAAAGGATTATTGGTGATTGCTTCACCATTGACAAGATTGCTTCGGAAAGGAGTTAGATTTGAATGTGCATACGCTACAACCTATTTCTGGCAAAGAGTATGTTCTATATAGTGATGCATATGGTATAGGTTTGGGTTGTGTACTGATGCAAGAAGGAAAGGTTGTGGTGTATGCTTCAAGGCAATTGAAGCCACATGAGCAGAATTATCTGACTCATGATTTGGAGTTAGTTGCAGTGGTGTTTTCCTTGAAAATATGGCAACACTACCTATATGGTGAAAAGTGTAAGATTTTCACGGATCATAAGAGTCTCAAGTGTTTTCTACCTCAGAAGGAATTGAATTTGAGATAGCGTAGGTGGCTTGAGTTATCCAAGGACTACGATTGTATAGTGGATTATCATCCAGGCAAAGCCAATGTAGTGGCTGATGCATTGAGCAAGAAGTCTGTCTCGGCATTATTGTTACAGCGAATGAAGTCGAACTTTACTTCAGATGGAACTTTGTTAGCTCTGTTGAAAGTGAGGCCTGTGTTAAGAGATGAGTTAATTAATGCACATAAGAGTGATGCCAAATTGCAGCAAAGTTTGCAGTTAGTTAGAAATGGAGATAAGACTGACTATTCAGTGAGTAAGGAAGGTGTACTGCTTTATAAGAATCGGTTATGTGTTGCAAATGATAGAGAATTGAGGAAAGGACTTATGTGTGAGGCGTATAATACGGTCTTCACGATGCATCCAGGTGGGAATAAAATGTATCAAGATTTGAAGCAATTCTATTGGTGGCATGGAATGAAGAAGGATGTGGCAGAATATGTTTCTAAGTGTCTGACCTATCAGCAAGTGAAAGCAGAATATCAGGTTCCACATGGCTTGTTAAACCCTCTTTCCATACCACAGCGGAAATGGGATAACACTACCATGGACTTTGTTTCTGGATTTCCTTTGACTTTCGAGCAGCATGATTCAGTATGGGTAATTGTGGATCGGTTTTCAAAGTCTACTCACTTCATACCGATTTGAATGGACTATTCAATGGATCGATTAGTTGAGTTGTATGTGAAAGAGATTGTCAGATTGCATGGTATTCCCTTATCTATTGTGTATGATAGAGATACGAGGTTCACTTCTAAGTTCTAAAAAAGTTTGCAAGCTGCATTGGGTACAAAGTTAAATTTCAGCACGGTATTTCACCCGCAGACTGATGGACAGTCAGAAAGGGTTATTAAGGTATTGGAAGATTTGATGCGAGCTTGTGCTCTGGATTTCTCTAAGAGTTGGGATAAGTACATTCCATTAATGGAATTTGCTTATAACAATAGCTATCAAGTGAGTGTTGGCATGGCACCGTATGAAGTGTTATATCAAACACCGATTTGTTGGACAACATTGGGTGAACACAAGATTATTGGTCCGAACTGAGGAGAAGGCTAAGATAATCCAACAACATTTAAAAGCTGCTAGTGATATACAGAAGTCGTATGCAAACTTAAAAAGGAAGGATGTTGAGTTTGAGATAGGTGATAAAGTATTCTTGAAAGTATCTCCTTAGAGAAAAGCAATGCGGTTTGGCAAGAAGGGAAAGTTAAGTTCGAGGTTCATTGGACCCTATGAAGTATTAGATAGGGTGGGATCAGTGGCTTGCCAGTTAGCTTTGCCTTCGGCTCTAGCCAAACTCCACGATGTCTTCCATGTGTCCATGTTGAGGAGATATCGCTCGGATGAGTCTCATATTATACCTGTGCAAGAAGTTGAAGAACCACCGGATTTTTCCTATGATGAGAAGCCAAAAGCGATATTGGCTAGAGAAGTTAGGCAACTTTGTAGCAAACAGATTCCACTTGTAAAGGTACTTTGGCAACATCACGGAGTAGAAGAGACAACTTGGGAGCCAGAAGCTGTTATACGGGAGCAACATCCCCACCTATTTAATTCAGGTATGAATTTCGCAGACGAAATTATTTTTAGGAGGGGAGAGTTGTAACGGCCTTATTTGTACCCTAGTAGTTAATTGGATTAATTATGATAATTGGGAAGTCATTGCATTGAGTATGTTAATTAAGGACGTAAGTGTAGGATAATTGAGGACCTAATTGAATACATAAAATAAGTTAGGTGACCATTAATTAAATAACAATGATTAAGTTGAGTGGAGTTTAGTTAGTGTTAATGATGTTTATCTTAAAATCAGATTTGGGCTAAGTGGGATTAAGGAACTTTGGGTGGATTCCACGTGTGGCTTCAATGAGCTGCTTGTAACACCCCTTACCCATA
Organism: Excoecaria cochinchinensis; assembly: GCA_947683425.1. Taxonomy (NCBI): domain Eukaryota; kingdom Viridiplantae; phylum Streptophyta; class Magnoliopsida; order Malpighiales; family Euphorbiaceae; genus Excoecaria; species Excoecaria cochinchinensis. The sequence continues at coordinate 16,536,876 of CANTUQ010000092.1, forward strand.
TGTAGTACACCATATGATAACATAGGCAGTAAATGACGATGAGTGAAGGATGCTACAGGAGAAAACACGTTGGAAACAATAATTGAAGCCGAACTATGAAATTTTTTTAATTCACAAACACTCACACAATATGAAAAACAATCGCATACAATTTACATCGCACTTTTCTATTAAAATCTTATTACATACCCTTCACTTTAGAACAAAAACAATAAAGAATCACATTGCAAATATGAACTATAAACTCCAAACAATAATCTACTACAGACTTGTTGGCCAAATTGCTGCGGATTATCCTCGGCGACACGGCTAACTCTAAACCTGCATGGATACACACCCATGCTAAGCACAAAGGCTTAGTGGGGAAAACACGTAATATGGACGACTGCTCACAGCAGTCGTCAAACAATACACACAATAATAAAAATATCCAACAAAAATCATGCATATATAAATACCAATTCTAAGCTCACTTAAAGATTTTATTCGATTATTGCATAAAATTAATCATAAATAAATCGTATTTATTGAGTTCATCAACCTAGTCAAATAGAGTGACAATTTAATTAATACATACTTTTCGATACTCACTACTCATATTTCTCATGCCTGACATATAATTATATTCATTTAACTACTTATTTCAAATTAATCCATTACTCTCATTGCAATAACTCATGCTTGTATTCCAAAGGGAAACAAAATTGAAACTCATAGGCACTCAATGGTGCAATCACATTTCTGCATAGGGATCCATATAGGATCCAAGAACACATAGGTGCATAAAGCACTAGTTCGGACAACATATAAGTCACAAAAGACAATTTGTTCACATTCATCTCAAAAGCTTAATCTCATACTTTCTTACAAGTCATTATGCACATTTATCAATTCATAACTTACTATTTTGTTCGCATATTTTTTTGTTCATTTATTGCCTGCTAAGTCAAAGGGAGTGGATAACAAGTAAACACATTAGTACCCGTGGGTACAAGTAAAAACAATTTCTTTCATTTTCATTCAAAAACATTTTCACATTGAGGATCGTAAACAAGATCCGAACACATTAAGGATCGCGAGGACCCAAACGGTGACTTGATCATGGTCCAGAACACATTGGGGCTGCAGCAAATAGAACACTATAGGTATGCCTATCTATCCACGACTCGACTATTGCAAGCTAAATTATTTATCCGATTATTGTTCAATTAGTCACATAGTATATCATTGCTCAATCTCAATACAAATTATCATATTACTTACATATATAAATTACCTGGTATCACATATTATAGCTCATACATTGATTCATATAAAATTCATAAGTAAGAAACCATGCAAAAGATACCAAACAAATGGACATTCATAGCATGAAGGAGGGTCGCGCTCGCAATAGAGACGAATTGCACCATATGTCACGCTCGCGACAACCTGTCACTTCCACGACAAAGGGCTGGACAGCTTCTGTCATGCATACGTACAAGGACGTGCTCGTGACAAAGAGTGTCCGATGGAAGATTGTATCACAGGTTCTCTGTCGCGCTCGCAAAATAGGTCGCTCTCAGGACAGAGACAAGCGTCATGTTCCGTCACAGTCCTGCATTGCTCTCTTCGAACATTACTGTAGACACCGGATCCTAAGTCGGTCCAAGATTAAGATTACCTAATGATGAAAATAAATACCGATTCATAAGCAAGAAAGTAGGAATTGATTATCTCCTTGTAAAATTTTTTTGTCTGTCTCAAAATGCTATTAAAATGTTTATCTTTATTTTTATTTTTATTTTTTTATTTTTTATTTGTATCTTTATTTTTTTATCTTTGTTTGTATTTTTTATTTTCTGAAAAAAAAATTAAAAAAAAAATCAGCGGCGCGCGGTGCAGGCTGCCCCGCATGCACACAGAGCGCGTGCATAGCCTGCGCGTGTGCGAGGCCTGCGCGAGGCGCTCGCGCGGCCTGCGCGTGAGTGAGGATTGCGCGAGGCGCTCGCGCGGCCTGCCCATGTGCGAGGCTTGCGCATAGTGTGCGCGCACACGGCCTGCATATGTGCGAGGCTTGCACGCAGGGCCTGCGCATGTGCGAGGCTTGCAAACAGCCTCGCCCTGTTAGCTGTCCGTCTCGCCCAATCTCGCCAATTTCAGCCGAAAATCGATTTTTTAACAATTTTTGGGTAAAAAATAATTTTTTATGGGATTTTTGGAATTTTTTTTAATTTTGACAAAGGTTAGTCAAATTTTGTGGGTGCCAAAGTCAAAAATAATAATAATAATAATAAAAATATGAATTGTAAAAATTTGACTTTGGGGATTTTATTTTGAATTTTGGGTGTTTTTGGTTGAAATTAAGGGAAGATTTGTCTTTGAAAAATCTAGAGGAGTACTTGGTTAGTTGGAAAAATGGAGTTTGAAGAAAATATAACTGGAGGATTCTTCATTTTTGGAGGATGGAATTTTTTTTGCTAAAGAATTTTTATAAGAGATTAATTTTTTTTGCTAAGGGATTTTTCTAAGAAAAAGAAAGGAAGATTGGTCTTTCCTAAGAGAATTTTTTAGAGAGAAAAATGGGGTTCTTAAAAAAAATAAGTTATTTTCTTGGGAGAAAAAACTTTCTTCTTGGAATTTCTTTCTTTTGGTTCATAAATCAAAAATTTTCTTCTTAGATTTTCTTCATTTATTTTCTTAGATCTAAAAATTTTCTTTTTTGATTTTATTTTAATTTTTCATAGATCTAAAAATATTTGTTAAAATTGGATTAATTTGAGAAAGGAAAATTAATTTCCTTAGCTTGGGTTTTTCTCAACAAATTAAAACAACAAATACAAAAAAAAAATTACTTTTAATTTTTGTGTTCTTGGGTTTTTTTTAGACAAAAACTTAAGATTTTCTTGAATATTTTGGGTTTATTCTTGAATCTTGATAAGGAGAATAGATTGAGATATCTTGCTTACATATTACCTAACTCTGAGGGTGAACATTCTTGGATCTATTATTATTTTCTACTTTCATCTTATTTATTTTATTTTATTTTATTTCTTTTCTTGCATTTATGAACATATATTTTTTAGTATTGTTTTCTTAAAATGATTTTTCAATTTTTATTTCATTTTTGGTATGAAAATGGGTAAATGTATGTGATTTTGGGGTGTAAAAAATTAGATCTATTGATTTTCTTATTGGTATGATTTTTGAAGATATTTATTTTAGGTTTAAATATTTTTATTTTCTACTACATGTTTATTTACCTTCCTCATTTTCATTTATTTAATTTCGTATTTTTATTGTGATTAATATTATTATTATTGCTATTAATACTTTTGTTCTTGTTACCATTGTTAATATTATCATTGTTACTGTTAATGCTATTATTATCAATGTTGTTGTTATTATTGTTATTATTATTAATAATATTTTGTTATTATTATCCATGATTTATTATTATTATTATTATTATTATTATTATTATTATTATTATTATTATTATTATTATTATTATTATGGTCATTGTTATTGTTACAATTGTCATATTCATGCATGATTGATTTTAATACTCTTAAATATGAGTTTTTTTTTTGTAAATTTGGGTCCATTTTATTTTTTGTGTGTATTTTGACCCTTTGTTATTTTTCTCTTGTTTTTATATTTATGTGGTTAATTTTGGAATTGCTACTAATATTTTTATTATTGTCTTTCTCATGTTTTGGGTAAAATGTGGTGTCACCTATTTGAGCATTTTTTGTGACCAAACGAGGGGGTCGCGACACGTAGGAGTTTACATCACTTGAATGAGACCTTTTCCATCTCTATTTGTGTGATTGTATTTGTTTGTAAATAAAATAGTTTATTTTATACGCGTGTCAAATAAAAAATCACAAAAATATTTTGTACAACAAAATTGGGATTTTTATTAATAAATTGGGACTAATGTCCTAGATTTTAGCCATGGAATGCAAAAATATCGCGGACTAAAACGAAAAGTTGATTTTATTAAAAATGGGATTACTCATCCCCGATTTTCATGACAAATAACAAAAATAACTTTTCGATCATTTTTTAAGTGAGCCTGAAGGAACCAATGTTCTTAAACCGAATAAATATCCTGATTTATGTATGTTACCCTTTTGATTGATTTTGTGTGATTGTTTAATTTTATGTTTATATTTTGTGGGCCCTTGTAGTTAATTATTTTTGGGGCAATTTTATTTTCTTTCACTTGGGGATTGTATTCTATCCCGATTTTCATTTTAAATTTTATTCAGCTTTTTTTTCATTTAGGGGATTGTATTTGTCCCAATTTCTCTTTTGTAAATAGCATGTGCTTGGCGTGTTTACCGCTTTATTTATCGTTTTATTTACTGCTTTTCTTTATAGTTTTCTTTTATCGCTTTCTCTATGATTGTAATGCGTTCTAATAAATTTCATTAATCGCGTGAGAAGAGAGATAGAATTTTATAATATAAAAAAATCCCTTATATTTAACCAAGGCATAAATAAGAGTAAAGTTCTGAACACATTCTCTGGTTTAGACCGTAGAGGTTAGATGATCTTTCCTAATTTCTTGTAAATTGGGTGGCGACTCTAAAATACCTCAAAGATGCCTAAAGACTTCATGGGACTAGATGAACTTCCCAATGTTCTATTGGGTAAGGAATTCCAAAATGTCTCATGTTGCCCAAGATAAAAAAACGCAAACCAATCTCTCAAGCCCTAAAAGCGGGACTCATTTATGAGGGCCTTCCCTATTCAGCACGCATCACAGTGGCGACTCCACTGGGGACTTTGTGACTTTGCTCTAAAAGTACCTTGGTTAAAATATAATTGAGTTTTTAAAATCTAAAATTCTATCTCTTTTCGAAATTGCATTGCATTTCATTAGAGCCTTAGAACTATGCTAGTTTGGTCCCTTATCTAACCCCGATGCATTCCTAAAGCATTACCCTATGTTCACTCAATGTAGGAAAGTGTTAAGGATAATCACCAGCCTAAGCCTCGTACCATCATGGTATATTAAATGGAGACCCGATAGGTCGTTATGCTCGTGATGAGCTAGACCCATTTACAAGACCATGCTTGGGTAGCCCTAAAGTATCATCATCCTTGACCAAAGCTCACGAAATGGCAATAGATACTTCCCTTAGATGGAATGTACCTTAATACGATGCTTGTTATGTGGGTCCTTATATATTGAACAAAATCAACCAAATTAAATGGTTTAGTATCAAAGGCTTTCATGCCCTAGTGGGCCCATCTTAATTTAGTTGAAATGTTTAAATACATAAAGGTCAAAATTCATACGTATGGACATTAGATAAGAGATCTTATGCTGCCTGCTTTTCACCATACACCATACACATCCATTGGGTTCCCTGTTAAGCCATGGATCAAGCCCACCTAGAAAAGAGATCGCATTACCTCGTGTGTGGGAGTAATAAGATTAGAAAGATCAACTTGCTGGTATGTGGTTGTAAATGTTGTATAACACATGATCATGCATTGTATATGTCATTCATGCATCATTCTAACAATTTAAATCTTTCATCCATCATAGATTCATCTAAGTGGACTAGAGGTTCCGACGGTTGGCTAGTAAGGACAAATCTGCTCTTTGAGTTACTGGAATTAGTGTTTCACCGAGATTTTTAGTCATTCTCATCGATCAGTAAATCATTTCTAAAATCATTGATGGCAGAAGAGACCGAAGCTTTGACCACTCAAGACCTTGCTAGGAGACTAGAGAACTTTGAATAGAGGATGTTAGATATGATGGGCGCTATGGCTAATAGGATTGCTCATCCTCCTGCTCCACAAGCACCTGTTGCTTCACAGCCACCTGTCGCTCCACAGCCACCGGCAGTTTCTCCTCGGAGATAAGTTGAACTGCCCTTTGGTGGGGAGGCTCCCCTCTTAGATAATGCCATCAGCCAACCTATCAATGAGCATAGAGCTACTAAGCTTATTGAGTCAAGAAGGGAAAGGATCCCCAATCTCAATGAGGATTTCATGATGAATGTAACGCCCCGAAATCTACCCTAGTAGTATGTTGGTTGATTAAGGTAATTAGGTGAATTTAATAGTGAGTTGCTAACTTGGACATAAGTGCAATTAAGAAATCAAGGACCCAATTGTATAAGATAGATAAGTTTAAGTGGCCAATTTGTAAATGTGCATATAAGTTAAGTGAATTGATTTGAATTAATATGGAATAATTAAGTGGAAGAAATCAGATTTAAGAGTAATTGGTAAATGGAGGACTTCATTGAAGAAAGTAAATAAGTTTAAGTGACTTATGAGTAAATATGTATGATTAAATTAATGAGGGATTAATCAAGAGTTAGTGGGGATTAATTAGGTTAATCTCAATTAAGATTGTGGGAGTGGATTCTAAGTGGAGATTGCTGGAGGTGCCAACTCAGCATTTTCTTGCAATGGAGGATGTGAGTGGTGGATTCTAGCTGCCAATTTCTGCCTTTGCCACTTCATCTACCTGCATGCAATGTAAAGCTTAAGGAGAGAGAAAACCCACTAGTTTTGCATGTGTATTCAGTCATTCTTTCCTCTCTCTAAAATCTGCTATTCCTTCTTCTTCTTCAACGTGAATTTCCTTTCAAAGTTACCATTTTGTTCTACAAATTCTGCTGGTTAATCATATGTCTAGCTGGTTAATTAAACTGTTGATTATTGCAAAGGTAAGTGACTAATTATAGTCCTTCATATTCTACTTCTTCTTATTTTGGAATTTATGGGATTAAGGACTGATTATGGTGTTACAATTCTTGAATTTGGTTGTACATGTGGAGGTGGTTATGATAAAAGAAAAAGGAAAGATGGAGGTTGATGAGTCAAGTATCAAGTGAGCATTAGAGCAAAGGATAGAGAGGTTTGGGAACAAACAATTGTTATATGTGTGTAAATTAGTTTTATCATGTGACAATTGAAAGATGATATAGTTGGAATATATGGTTGATTTGAGTTGAAACTGATGATTGAATTGTTGTGTGCTTAATTAAAGTATAAACCCTAGTTAGAGAAAAATTCTGTTTATATGTCACCAGACCTCCGTGTAGTTTTTTAGTCATAACTAGAGTTTGAAAACTCTAAATTGCGTTATCGTTGTGCAATTTGAACCATGACTCCCATAACTACAAAAGTCACAGAAATGACTATGAGCTAATTCTGGCTCTCAGAAACCTAAAAATTGCAAAAATAGATGTGTCTCTACCTTGGTAGTCTCACTGGAACAGTTTGTATTTTTTAATTCATAACTGATGTTTTACAAATCCAATTGACCTGAAAATTGTCCCATTTGAAATATAAGACATAGATGAAGAAATGTTAAGAGAGACCCTTGCCTAAAAGTGAGAGTAAGACATCCGTTTGGGCTGTACAAAATTGTGGTGTGAACCAATGTCTAAAGTTAGCTTCTGTTTTGCTTAATTTAGTATGTCACGGTCACAACCAATTCATTGTCACCATGATCCCTTCCTGTTTTTTCTATTTAGAGTGTTTTTCTTCCCGAAATTCACTACGAGTTCCCATAGCTTGTCCAATCCATGTTTATCATTATAAAATGAGTATCTTAAGCATGATAAACTATGCATGCTAATGTATATAAATATGTATGAGCTTTAAGTGTTCTAAGGGTGATGAATTAAGTATGTGAAAGGGGATAATTAAGGATGAAAAACCATGGATGCGAATATGATAAATGAAGTATATAAGCATATAATTGAGATGATTATGCGAATATGTTACTATGCGAAATAGAGATGCATGATAGCCTAACTAAGTTTGAATGCATCATCATGCAAACATGTGACTACGCGAATTAGAGATGCATGATTAGCCTAACTAAGCTTGATTGTATCATAAAGTAAAATAATTACATATATGATAAATAACCTATGTGCTTGGATTTTAACATGAGAAGGAGCCTTGTCATGAGAATGTACAATGCCATTAGAATGAATTATTATGCAAGATATTTAAGGATGTTATATTGGTTTATGTGGATAAATGAGTGATTGTATATTATGGTAATGATAAATGTGATTAAATGCTTTTAGCTTGTGAAGTGATTATGAATTATATGAATGTGTACTTTGGAGAGGAATGCAAACATGATTGTATGCTTACAAACATGTGTGAGCTATTATGCGTTATGAGCTATTTCATATGACTATATGAATGAGTTATACCATGCGAATATGTTAACTATGATAGTGAATTATGAAGTGACCTACCCTATTTTGGCAATATAACCCTAATGTGTTTGGACTTCCAAATGGCAAGGCTTTAAGCTGTATTGAAAGACATTATGGGTAAGTATTATATGTGTATTAAGTGATGTGTATTCGCATACAAACATGATGATTCTCGAATGTGATTAAATATGTGATTATCAACTATGAAAGAATGAGTTTGGAAACACAATGAGTATGCAAGTGAAGTGAATAGCTATGTGCTAATGCGAATGTGTAAAGTGAATGTGATGTTGGTCAATGACATATGTGATGTGAAAAGTGATCAATGTGAAATCGATAAAATATTTAACAACTTAAGCCTGCGAGTCAAGTAGTGGATAGTTAGGCATGCCAATAGGGTCAAGTGCTGCAGCCCCATGCGTTAAATGTGTCTGATTCCTTGGGAATCACAATGCGAAAACCATGCGAATAATCCTTGCTGGATTTTATTTTATGTGGATTGATATTATGTACCTAAGGGTACCAATGCGTAAATGAGATCTCAATGCGATTCTAGTACCTGAGTGGTACCAATGCGATACCCGTTATCCGCGTCTTTGAATTGAAGGCTAACCAACTAATTAATAAGTGGAAGTGATTGTGATACAATATAGTATGTGATATGTTATGATTGTCATGCGATGCAGTTATGTGGTTATGACTCATCAAGAGGATGTAAGTGTATGTACATGAACATTTGTATAAATCAAGTTGCGAATATGCTGAAATAACATTAAGAGAATGTCGATGTATGATAATTAGGCAAGGCTAATGATAATAATTTGACTATATAAGAATGCTATGAAATGAGGATGTGAATGAGATGTGTTAAGATTTGTCTTGAATTGTGATTATGTAAATGTGATTCCTCAGAATGAGTATATATGGGTGTGAAATCAAAATGTAAGGATGTCATAACAATATTATGTGCATGTTGTTGAGTGTTAACAAGGCATGATTGCAGGAGCATTTTTAAAGTGTATATCTGTTAAGTATAGCAAAGCAATGATGGATGTGACACATAAATGTATGCATATGCTGAATGTGATGCTTAAAGATTAATATGTGCCTCAAATAATTTTATATGCTATAAAATATATGTATATGTATTGTATTGGTTCCCCACTAAGCGATTATCGCATAGCATGGATGTTTTGTCCATGTAGGTATTTGAAGATAGTATTTGGAAGACAGTTCGGCATCGCCAACAGCCAACATATAGGAATCACTATAGTCGTATGTCAGCTTGTAAAAAGTGTAGGAGATGTATCTTCAAAGAGAAATTGTTATAGAATATTATGTATTTTGTAATATTATGTATGAAAATTCAGACATAGCTGTATGTATATTTGAGGAAATTTATTTATCCTGAATTTTCTTTTATAAAACTATTTGATGTGCATGTGTTCGAGCTGTAACACTCCACAATTCCTGTAGTTAATCTCTACAGGTGGTTAGGGGGTGTTACAATGAAGGAGGAAGATAAAGAGGTAATAGCACCTCAAGTTGTGAGGGCCAGAGCACCCAGGGTAGAAGATGAGGCTATGAGAAGGATGAGATAGTAGATTGAGGCGATCACCCGCATGTTGTTAGCTGGAAAGGGGATTAATCCTGAAGATAGAGATTTGGGGGATGAAGAGTTGCTACCCCAAAGGTTTAAGATGCCTGAGCTGCTGAAGTTCGATGGTACTTCGGATCCATCTGCACACATCAAGCAGTATACCCTGGTAATGAAAGGCACAGGGTTAAGCCACAAGTAGAAGGTAGAATATTTCTGTCTTAGTCTAGTGGGTCCGGCAGCAGATGGGTATCATGGATTGGACAAGAGGTTGAAGGAGGATTGGGACCTTTTGACTGAAGAGTTCATGAAGCAGTACGACTGCAGCACTAGAATGGAGGTCACCTTGAAGGACCTTGAGCTCTTACAGCAAAAGAGTGATGAGTCATTCCATGAATACCTCACCAGATGGAGGAATAGGGTTATGGAGATAAAATGGAAGCCTGACATTGCTGACCAGATCAGGTTATTTTTCAGGAACTCCTGCCCTTACTTGAGGGACTTGATCAGCTTCAAGGGGCTCAGAGATTGGGAGATCAGGTGGTGCTGGAAGCAGTAATGGTAAAAATGGTAAGACGGGCGAGGTTTCAGCTACAGAAGTGGGACAAGGCCAGAGGCTTTTCTAATTTGGGCCGCTCTCTTTCCTAGGTATTGGAGAGGTTAATGAAGGAGGGCAAGCTGCAACCATTGCCATCTAGGCCAGCTATGAATCAAGGACAGCCAGGGTATAGAGGTGATCATTACTGTGCTTACCATCAACACACTGGACGCCTGACAGATTATTGCCCTACCTTAAGGAACAAGATCCAAGATCTTATTGACACCAAACAGATCACGGATCCTGAGAAGAGAGAGAAGAAGAAGAAGGCAGGCTATAATGCAATCCTTCCACCGTGTATATGATCGGGTCTGGTCCACCTGAGTGGTATGTTTTGCATAAGCTATATGAAGCTGAGTACATTGCTATCACAAGTCAGGAGATGAGTGAAAAAGGGATTCTCGTGGCCACAGTAGATTAAAAATCCACTAGTGAAAGTGGGGATAAAAACAAGGCAAATTATGTTCTTTTCTCAATTTTTGTTATTATTCTAAGAACCATCTTTTTTATGACAATGTTTGCAATGATTGGTTATTTCGATAAGATGAACAATTTCGCTTATTTGTAGGATGTTTCTAATGTTTTCATTTCACATGATCATAATACATTCACTTTGACATTAATTCAACTAATACGACTGTATTTAATCTCAAAACTTTAGAAAACCCAAAGAAAATCTTGATAGCATCTGATATAACTCCTGAAGAAAGGAAAATTCTGAGAGATAATGTAAAAAAAAAAGAGAAAAAAATGAAAGAGCTTTTGCCTGGACCTAGAATGATATATTGAAAATTGACAAGGACATTATTAGGACAATGCTACTTCAATATGCCAACATGACGACGAGTAAAGTTTCAAAAGCTGTTCCTTTGCCTCCTCAACATCCAGGATAGACACAGTGTAACCAAGTGAGATCAAACTTTGAGGACTATATCAGAAGTTAGACGAATGAAACTCTGGACCCTCACAAGAAATATGTAACTTATTAGAACCAAGCCTTGTGACTCCTTTCCCCCCAACCATTTGAGATATATACCCAAAAACCAATCAAGATTGACCTCTAGTCATATAGGACCAAGATAAGCAAAGCATGAACACTTATAGCCAAATTTAGAAGGACGGCTCATTACCTCTACCCCCCCAAAAAAAAACCAACAATTTTGCCCTAAACCATCTGAGCCTAAACTGTAACCCAATCTCAACCACTAAAGCCTAACCTGTAACCCAATCTCAGCCAATCTCAACCCAATCTCAACCATTAAAGGATACTTTCGAAATTGAGCCACCAAAGCTAGCAAAAGGAAGATACAGACTTTCACAGTTAAGATTCAAGCGAAGAAACTCACTACCTCAGCCAGTTTGCACAAGGGTCAAGGGAAAGTCTTTGATGCTGAAAAAAAAATGAAACACAATCAGAAGAAGCAGCCTTCCCTTCTAGTGAAGACGAAGGCAAATTCAATCAACACCTACGGATTGAAGGAGAGTTCATGGCAAAGGCTTAATAAAAAGAGAGAGAGAAAAAAATGAGAGCTGAGAGAAAATCTTCAATCATGAAAACCTAAGAGGGCTGATTGATAATAGGAGTTTGATGCTTTCGGGATTTATCCCGAAATTATATAAGGCCTTGTATTTCTCGAGTTGACGTCAGATGATGATCATGTGTCATGAAATCAAATTGAAATATATGCATTTATGCGATGATATTGATGTGACCATAGCAGTTCATTTTGCATACTCGAAGTTATCTAAGTCTCGATATAAAAGTAGCACGTTGTTACTATCTACTCTCTGCTACTCTCACCACTCAAGCACTCCAGCCGACTCATCCTGCTATCAACTGTGAAACCAATTCTACAGCATCTTCATGATAAAAATCAGGCTAATACAGCTATGACATGGACGTAAGTACATTCCAATCACGCCTGAAAGATTTTTGGCAACAGCTCCAGCCTCCTTTACAATCTGCAAAAAAAAAAAAAGAGAGAGAGAGAGAGAAGTCGTTAGAGATGAAAACCGTAATTGGCACTCTGAGCAAAAGTTAGGCAAAGGGATAGGGTGAAAACCTAGAAACAGGCAGTCTGTCCTTCAAAAAAAAGCCGCTGGATTGGATTGGGTCCATTCTAGGCAAAAAATAAGGCACGGGGTTATGCAAAAATTCACAAAGGACACATTTCCCGTTAAGAAAAGGTAGTGTAAAAATGCACAAGGGACGCACTACCTTAAAAAAAATGACTACAAGTATCAGATGAGAACCTTGCAATCCCAAAGGCATGAGCTTCAAAAGGCATCGATCCTATCGCAAATTGCAGCCAGCCCGGCTATCATCTATAAACTCACTTAGATGAACTCTTGTCCTGCATTCCTGCATGACCCATGCATTTCACTTGCATGCTCACTTTTTCTTTTTGCATATTTGGTTTTTAAGTTTTGCAGTAAGAGACATTCAATGCGGACAGCGACGAAAGCCGAGTGACTATATCAGTCAAAACACCAATCCAAACAACCAACCAAAGACCTCTCAGGGGTCAAGCAACCAAAGAACTCTCAGGGGGCAATCGACCAAAGACCTCTCAGGGGGCAATCGACCAAAGACCTCTCAGGGGGCAACTAACCAAAGACCTCTTAGGGGGCAAGCAACCAAAGACCTCTCAGGGGGCAATCAACCAAAGACTTCTCAGGGGGCAATCAACCAAAGACCTCTCAGAGGGAAATCAACCAAAGATATCTCAGGGGGCAATCAACCAAAGACCTCTCAGGGGGCAACCAACCAAAGGGCTCTCAGGGAGCACCACTTCAAATCTCAGAAGGGTTAGCACGATGGCGGCACTACCATGCTGCGGAAGGTTAGCACGACCACGACACTACCACTTCAGAAGGGTTAGTACGATGACGACACTACCACTTCAAATCTCAGAAGGGTTAGTACGATAGCAGCACTACCACTTCAAATCTCATAAGGGTTAGCACGATAGCATCACTACCATTTTACGGAAGGTTAGCATGACCACAACACTACCACTTTAGAAGGGTTAACACGACCACGGCACTACCACTTCAAAAGGGTTAGCACGATGACGGCACTATAACTCCACGGAGGGTTAGCACGATCACGGCACTACGACTTCAAATCTCAGAAAGGTTAGCATGATGGTGGCACTACCATCCTACGGAAGGTTAGCATAACCACGACACTACTACTTCAGAAGGGTTAGCACGATGACGGCACCACCACTCCACGGAGGGTTACCACGATCACGGCACTACCACTTTAAATTTCAAAAGGGTTAGCACGATGGCGGCACTACCATTCTATGGAAAGTTAGCACGACCACGGCATTACCACTTTAAAAGGGTTAGCACGATGATGGCACTACCACTCAATGGAGGGTTAGCACAATCACGGCACAACCACTTCAACAAAGGATAACACGTTGACAATATGGCGACAACCCCCCAGGTACGCGATTTTTTCCTTTCTTTTCTGAATTTTGGCTCATCTGGGCACTTGCGTGCTAGTTTTCCAAAATTGGGAGCAACTATAGACACCGGGTCCGGAGGAGGTCCAAGATCAGGATTACCCAATGATTAAAATAAATACCGATTCATAAGCAAGACAATGGAAATTGATAATCTCCTTGTCAAATTCTTTTGTATGTCTCAAAATGCTTTTAAAATTTTTATCCTTATTTTTATTTTTATTTTTATTTTTATTTTTATTTTTATTTTTATTATTTGTATCTTTATTTTTTATCTTTGTTAGTATTTTTTATTTTTTATTTTCTGAAAAAAAAAATTTAAAAATAAATTTCGACTGCTTGCGTGTTGGCGTGCACGTGGCCTCACCCTGCTGGCCGCTCGTCTAGCCCAGTCTCCCCAATTTCGGCTGAAAATCGATTTTTTGACATTTTTGGGGTAAAAATTATTTCTTTTTTTTATGGGATTTTTGAGATTTTGTTAAATTTTGACAAAGGCTAGTCAAATTTTGTGGGTGCCAAAGTCAAAATAATAAAAATAATAATAAAAATATGAATTGTTAAAATTTGATTTTAAACTCTCTTTATGAATTTTTAAAGCTCTTCTTCTCTCTCTTTAGAATATCCTTCTTCTTAAATCTTGGATCCTGCTATCTTAAACTCCAAGGTCTATGGAATGTCTCATTCTGATTTATGTTGGGATGCCTAAGAGGATAGTCCACAGTTGAGGCCAGGAAGTGCCGTTGTTATTGGACAGTCATACCTGGTATCCAACATAGTCAGTTTTGATGTGTTCCATAGTCCCTGGGGCATTTGGTATCGGAGCCAATAGATTCATGATCAAGATATTCTACTGAGAAGAGAACTTTACACTTATGACTACTTCTTCGACTCCTTCTACTTCATTATCCAGATCTTCTTCTTTTTCAAGATCTTCTATTACCCTTTCACCTTCTACAATTCACAAGCTTGATTATTCGTATGAGTTGAATTTTCTTGATGAAACCCAGAAAATCCAAGATTCTCATTTACCCTTTCTTAACCCTTATGATGCCTTTACTAAATCACCCAGGTCTAATGTTCTTTCTAATATAAAAACTCTTATCAAGCCACCTAAATCCCATGTGAAAGAATATGTTCAGTCCTCTTCTTTCCGTCAACACCCCATTAAAGCCACTTGTTAGGAATAATTCATTCCTCTTGATATTCCTTCTGAGTCTATTCCTCATTAGACTTACCAAGGATTAACCCATCTCCATTTTGGAGCTGTTAGAATTGCGGTTACCTATCATGGACGCAAAGGACTCCCTGTCTTTGCACGGATCGCTCTTCTTGACATAAGATACCTCCGTTACTCTCAGGCTGTCATCGGCACTGTTCAGACTTCTCTCAATGCTGGAACTGTTATGTTCGATTTCTACCCTAATTTTAACATGAGATTAGATGATTCTCATATCTTGGATAATCTTAAGGTCCAGATCCAGATCACTGGAGCTGATCAAGTCAAGACCACTGAAGTAGCAACGCTTCATTATCAGATGATCTATAAAGTTCAGAATCATGCTATAGATATCTCACTCCCTTGTTCCAATGATGCTTTAATTATCAGTACAGATTCTAATCAGGTACCCACCTGTGTACAGATCCCAAAGCAATTAACGCAGGAACAGTTGCTTGACTACTTTCCTAAGTCTTGGCTCACCAGTTATGAGATCTTTCATGAACAGAAAAGCCAATCCAATCCTCTAGCCCTGTTTTTGTTAAAAAACCGAATGGCATGATAGAAACCCAGTTCATCTCTCCTCGAGATGAACCACCAGCTGAAACCACCACAGCACCAATTTTTTCTCCCCAATTTATGATCCAGCCATGTCCTTCTTTTCCCCAAGAAGATGATATCCCTATTGCAGCCTTTAATACTGATGGACGTCCCATTTATGCTTTTAAATGGGATAACCATTGTTATTGGGATATTTGTGACTGTGATGATTGCTATAAAGCTTCCATTGAAGATGAGCTCGATGATGAAGATCTCCGTCGCCGGAGACGCAAGGGAAAAAAGAAGTTTTCCTCTAAAGCTCCTTACCAGGATCACCTTGATGAAGATGATGATCCTATTGTTGGTACTCTTGGTCAACCATCAGGCAAGTATGGCTATGCTGTTAGTTATACTTGTAACACCCCAAAGTGACCCTAGAAGAATTATGGAGTTTTGTTCGGAAAAGTAAGTGTTGTGTGCGAGAGTTCTGTCGCGGGCGCGATAGAACACTCCAGCGGTTTCCCAACTACAGCTGGTTAGTGTGGATGTGAGCGTTCTATCGCGAGCGCGACAGAACCCTCTCGCGAGATGCTTGCATAAGTGGGTTTTAAGAGACCTTGAGATGGGTTTTGTGACACATGGCGGCATAGGAGCGTGACATGTGGCATCGTAGGAGAGTGATACTTGGCAACAAGAGGGTGTGACACTTGGCAATGGATTTGTTTTTATGCATAAAGGAGTGTGCCAAGTGTCATTGTAGGGAAGAGACATTTGGTTTGGCTTGGCTTAGCTTGGCTTGGCTTGGCTTGGGATATGCATGAATTAAAGGAAATGGTTGGCATTTATGGTGTGTAGGTGAGCATTATGTGAGAAGGTTTGGCTTTATTTGGGTTGGATAAGAGTTGACCGGCCAATTTCCTACTCCCATTTCAATTTCTGCATTTGGCCTTATAATTCTCCTTTTTATTTTCTTTGCTCTTAGTTGCTGTGTCCCTCCTTCTTGTCATTTCTTTGTTTTTCTTCTTCATCCATTTGCTTTGTTCTATAAGAGAACCATTTGGATTGGTCTGAAGAGTGAGTAGTTGGGCTTGATTGGGTCTCTTCAGAAGGTGAGTTTTCTTTGCTCTCCCATCTGACCTCCTTTTTCTCTTTGGTTTTGATTTAAAGTGAAAAGAGGGTTAACCTAAGTGTTTTGGTCTGGTTATGCATGAGAGCTATGGACAAGAGATTGGACAAGGAAAGGAAAGGGTGGAGCTGAATAGAGGGCTGAGTTCAAGCCACCTAAGGTAGGGATCGCGTGCGAATCTTATTTTGATTGCTTGTAGTGAGCTCACGATATATGTATACATGTTTGTGTTCATGTGTTGAATCATGGTGTGTGAGTTTTGGATGTGTTAAATGGTTTTCATATGGTTTTGTGTGTAAAAAGTGATTTTAGAGAAATTCTGTTTGGGTTTCATTAGACCTTTGAATATGGTTTTTGTCATAAGTAGAGTTACAGAGCTTCATTTGTGTTGAATCAAATTGCATCTAAAACCTAAGATCCATAGATAAAAATGTCTAAGAGGGACCTGGAGCTAATTCTGGCTCTATGATTCTCGAAACTGTTAAAGACCGTAGCATCCCTGTTTGGGTCGGGTTACTTGAACAGTATAGGTTGTTTAGATCATAACTCAAGTTGTGAATGTTCAAATGACCCAAAAATTGTCCCATTTGAAATTTAACATCATAGGAAACAATTGTTATGAAGACCACATTGCCTAAAAATGTGGTATACATGGTGATTTTTGCGATGCAAGTTTAGGGTAAAAAGCAGTCTCGTAAGGCACCAGGGCGAGCTTCTGTCGCGATCGCGACACAGGTCGCGACCTAGCGACAGAACAATGCATATAAAGCTTTTTCTTCTTCTTTTTGAGCTCCTAGTTGCCATAGGTCAACCCCTTACCCTTCCCCTTAGCTTATTATGCATGTTTAGGGTTAGCAAATGACTATAAAGTTGTTATTAACGGGGAAATGCACATGAGTATAATTAAATTGGTAATTTAACTAATAAACTAACAATGTATAATTGTATTAAAGATTGTAAATGGCATGATAAAAATGTATGAACCTATGAGTGCATGTATATGAGGATGTGATATAAGACTTTATACATGGAATTTAAATGTTACATGCTTTTTAGTTGTTGAACAGGATATGCCATGTGATATTGAATTATATGTAAATGATGCTATGATATATGAGTTTGTGAATGGAACCTATATGCTACATGCTTTGTGATGATTGAACATGACTTGTCGTGTGATATTGAATGTGCATATAATTGAATCATGTTATAATGCTTAAGAGGGTAATGTACATTATATAGTGCATAGAGTCTTTATGTTAAGCCTGAGTGCCATAGTAGTGGATAGATAAGCATGCTTATAAAGGGCTATAGTGCAGCTGCTAGAGTTGGCCTTAATTGTGCCCAGAATTCGGAATATCTCGTGTATTCCATAGAGTTTGAGTTAATTCCCCACATGTAAGATACTGTAAACAGTATCCAGAGTTACCCGTATCCACCATGAAAGGAATTCAGGCTTATTGTTATTGTACAGTTGTGACGCGCGCCGGATCCCCGCGGCCGCCCGTTCTGACCGCCCACACGTGGGCGATCGGAGCAATTGTGGGTCCGTTGGCAGCTTGCGATAAATCGCAAGTGCGTCTATATTGGGCAACAAGGAGGTTTCATGGATTCGCCACCCAATAGAACATTGGGAAAGTTTCTCTCGCCTCGGAGAGCCTAAGACTGCGCTTAGTATCCATTTTGGGCCAGCCAAAGGAGCCTAGGATTAACGCTAAAGCCTCGTGACACAAGAAGTATCTTGGAGGATAACCTCTAACCTCTTGAGCCCAAAGACCAGAGCTGGTTCGGGACTTCTCATTTATTTATACCTTGATTAATATCATAATTAAGTTTTGAATTCATTGTTTCATAAACTTTCCACACAATGCAATTTTAATTTAAAGGCGCAATCATTCATATCAAAAGCGGTAAATGTAAGCAAAATCCAAAATAAAGCATTTAAAAATAAATTACAATAACACTAGGAGCGGAATACAACTCCCATTTATAAAAGTGAAATACATGCATAAAACGGGTTATTCTTTAATAGTGAGAACATTGGTCCTCGCATGCATATTTATTATGAAACAGTTTTGATGTAATGATTTATTTGGGTATGAAAAACTAGGACATTGGTCCCCTTTTATTTAGAAAAAGAATGTCAAGTTAATTAATAAAAATGTTTTTGTGATTTTCTTTCTAGCGAGCCTAAATAAAGAATTTTACAAGAAAATTATATGGCAAAATTAAATAAAATATTACAAACCAAATGAGCCTTTTTGGACCTCCCGATGTGCTCGCAAAAACGCCCAAGCGATAAAATGAGTTTAGACATAAAAACAAAATACAATTAAAACAATGTTAGTGATTTAATCAATTAAATCAATTAAACATACAAAATAATGAATAACAAATTAAAATAAAATAAGATGATATGAAAAGAATAATAATGGAATCAAAAATATTAACAAACCAAAATAAAATGAGAAACATGGATTATATATGATAAATGATTAAATGATGTGATGAAAATAAAATAAAACATGTTAATTAATTAGTACATGATGAAAATATACACATGATGAAAATAATGATGATAAGTGAAAAATAATGAATGAATAAATAAACAAATGATAATAAAGTCATGTAACAATGATAAAAATTAGTAAACAAAGGAATGATGAAAATAATAATGATATGTAACAAGGTTAATTGATGTGTTCATAATTAATACAAACTATTTACATGGCAAAAAGATTAATTTAAATTAATTAATTATTTGCATGTTAAAAATAATGAGGAATCAAAATAAATTATTTACATGTTAGGAATTAAAAAAAACAATATTCACATGAATAAAAATCAAATCATATATAAACAATTAAATGGAACAAATATAAGATCAATACAACAAATGAATAGATGAAAACAATAAATAAATCAATAAAAATAATAAAATGGATATGAATAAATTAAATAAAATAAAATAAAATAGAAATGGAGCCAAGAATATTTACCCTCAGAATATTGGATTTGATGAAGGAAAAGTGATGATTTTCCGGAAGATTGCTTGAAAGAATAAAATTAGCAATAAAATTAATTCTCTTTGTTTATGGAGAAAAACAAAGGAATTGATTTGTATGCTTAAGATTAAAAAGAAATTGATGTCAAAGTGATGATTAATTTCTTGTGTTTATGAAGAAAAAACCAAGAAATTAATTGGAATAATTAAGAATTGAAAATTGATCTTTCAATTTCAATTAAACCTTTTTAATTAAAAGAAATCTCAAAATGTTTAGAAGAAAAATCAAAGAGGAAGAGAAATGCTGGAAATTCTGATGTAAAAAATAATAGTGGAGGCTCCACCTTTTGATTTTTCATCCGAAACTATTTAAAAGATAGAAAATGTTGCCCTAATTTTATTAAGGAAAACAAACCTAATTTTATTTAAATTCCTTTATTTTTGGGGATAAAATCAAGTTTTATTAATTAATAATCTATAAAAAATATTTTAGAATTTTATTTGAAGTCAAAAACCCTTAATTTTGGGATAAAAACGGATTTTTGGGTGAAAAAATCGGAAAAAAGCTGAAAAAATGGAAAATAGGGTAACAGACCCTGTACCGACGGCCAGGGAGCCGTCGCTAGAGGGACGGGGACTCACGCGGCGACCAGGCGGGCTTCCGCGCGAAATCCGCGCGCTGGCGCTCGCGCACGAGCGCTCCGTGCGGCGCTCAGAGTGCGCGATGCTGCGCGCGCCTTTAGCGACGCGCAGCATCGGCGACGCTAAGCGTCACCTTTGCGTCCGCAACGCGATGGGCGCCTGGGCGCCTGCGAGCCGGGCGCCAGCGCGCTGCCGCAGGCGCGCCACCGCGCCCGACACTCGCGATCCGATTTTTTTTTTTTTTTTCATTTTTAAATTATAAATTGACTAAAAACATCATAATTTTAAGCCCCCATTTTTCAAAATTAATTTTTTAAATATTTTTTATTATTTTTTAATTTTTCACTCTAAAATGCAAATTTAACGAGAAAACCATCACTTTTAACCTTTTTAAGCCTGTGAAGGCAATTATCATCATTGGGTAACTTCAATTTAGGCTGACTCAGGACCCGGTGTCTACAACAGTGAATATGATTTGATTAAAAGTATTGTTCTGATTAAATGTTTTAGTACATGAGAGAAATGTTTAAGTACATGACAGTTTATATACAAGTATATGTTTACTTGAATGTGGACATATGATAGCGTATATTTGAATAAAGGATATGTACAAGTTATAGTGTACATGAATAAGTAAAAGAGTAGATGTTATATATATGTGAGCTCATAGTATTTGATATTTGAACATGCAACTTATACACGTATAAAAGCTATATGCATGAGCTAGTTGATTTTATTACATGAATTGTGTGAATTATTTGTGACTTCGTAAAGAAGTCCTTTGCATTATTTTCATCCCCACTAAGCGTTATAGCTTAGCATGGATGTTTATTTCCGTGTAGGTTTTCAGGTTCGAACCAGTGAGCGGACATCTGCGGGTCAAGGCCACTAGGAGTTTTGTTATGATTTCTTTTTGTATAAAATAGAAATAGAGTTTTTATATTTTGAGTAACATCATTATGTAGATAGAAAGTACAGTGTTTATATGTACAGTTAAAAGAGAACAAGTGTAATATGAACATGTATAAAGATAGTTTTGTAATATGTAAAATATTTGAAAAATGCATGTGGGCCCAAGTGTAGTATTATTTTATTTTATTGCCCTTAAATGGATGTGTATATGTATAGTATAATCGCTTACGCTAGCGTATGTATATGTATATGTATACGTATGTGTCCGCGTGACGCCCCGATATTCCTTACCGGGGGTATGGGGGTGTTACAATACTCCACCCCCTTGGTTTACACCCACTCTAACTCCTAAACCATGTAAACCAACACCCAAGCCATCGCCTAAAAAACTGTTCCCCTCCTATCTGGAAACCAAAAGTTGTTCAAATGCCTGTTCTCCCTGCTGTCTGTATGTATCAACCTACTGGTACTTATACAGATGAATTCCCTGCTCATACGGAAACCACCAACCCTACTACTAAAATACGAGCAGCCCCATTTGTCAAATCTCCTGGTATCTCAACTGAAGGTACTCCTAGGATTGTTCAACCAGCTGAAGCAGTTCTCAACTGGCAATTTGAAAATGCTCTGGCTCAAAACAAGCTTCTTCACCGATTAGAAACAAAGGTTGATCATGTTTCTACTCGTGTGGATACACTAAATTCTCAGTTAACAGGTCAGAATGCTGCTACTTACTAGTTGCTGACGAAATTACAGAACCAAGTTACTGATCTTGATAAGCAACTCATGACTGCTAGCAGTGAACGTGTCACACCCCAACCTATACCATGGAGACTTCTCCTCGGATTAGAGGGAGAAGGATCCAGATAGGTATGAGTGTCACATCCCACTAGTACAAACGAGCAAACATCACATACAGAAATGACATATCGGAGTTAAATAAAAACTTTAAAAGAAAGAAGAGCGATACAGAGCAAAATGAATACTTTTATTAATATACAAAAAGAGGTCTTTACATCTTACATCAGTTTACAAACCAAAAAAAACACCAATAATCAAAAGTCCAAAGTACACTGTTTCGAAGGGCTAACAAAACATTATATCTATTACAAAAGAAAGGAAAGCCTATACTACAAAACATCCGATCTCTAGTTGCGTTGGCCTTCCCGATGCGACACGCCCACCATGCGTACCAAAAACCTTCCACACCTGCATGGATAAACACCCGTGCTAAGCGAAATCGCTTAGTGGGGAAAACACAAATGCATAACTGCCACTCACAGTGACGACAACAGAAAGCACATGATAATGATACAATTATAGACATAGAATCATAAATAATTAATTCAAATATTTATATTATTATCCAATGTTCTTGTACAAAGATACACTAACACCTGCTTAATCATAAAGAGTGGATAACGAGTACACATAGATACTTGAGAGTATCAATATCATATTATGAACACATAGATACCCGAAGGTATCAAATCATTCTTTTTATTTTGTTTCCAAATTATTTTCACATAGAATCTTAAGAAAGATTCAAACAGAAGGATCGCGAGGATCCGATCGGGGACCTAATCAGGGTCCAAAATCGTACACATAGCTGCAGCAACACATAACTCTATTAGGCATGCCTAACTATCCACTTTCCGACATTAGCAGGTTATACGAAATCTTGTCAAATTAACATACATGCTATTCATTCAAATAGGGATTCAAGGCTTTAATGAAAGAATGCATACCAAAATAAATCAAGTCATTAAGCAAAAAGGAGAAGAAATCAAATTTGGAAGTCACGTCTGTCGCGCTCGCGACAGAAGCCAAACTACACCTCCCCGCCTCATCTCGCGATCGCGAGTGACCTCGTGGTCGCGAGAGGACGTAGGTGCTGCTCTTCTGTCGTGCTTGCGAGGGTTGTCGCGCTCGCGACAGAAGAGAGCCTTGCACATGTTCGAAGCTCGAGCACTCTGTCGCGCTCGCGACAGTTGTCGCGCTCGCGACAGAGAGCTCCTTCAAGTTCCTTGGCACGACATCTCTCGCGCTGGCGCGAGGGCTGAAACCTCCGCACTCTGTCGCGATCGCGACAGACACGGGTTTTTCGGCTCTTACGCCCAAAATCTGTAGAATTCTCACACAATTCACATCCAAACTTCCAAAATTGATTCTAAACCTCAAAATTGAGCAACACAAGCATCAACAACTCATCATATAATTAAAAACCCAGCTTTATCACCATTCATTTCAATTAAATCAAACCAAATACATGTTCAATTCCAAGAAATCCCAAAACAGCACATTTAACAACAATTACAATTATTCACATGGTTTCTTGCAAATCCATCAACCATATTCATTCTCCAGCATCACATATCATGCTAATGTCAATTTAAACTATCCATATTCAATTCGTAACTTCAATCGAAACTTAAAGTACCAAAATCCATCTCAAATCACAAATACATATATGAAACAAATGTTCCCAAACCTTCTTTCCTTAGCTCCTATTCGTGAGCTCCGCTCCCGCTAGCGATTTATTTCCCTTTATCCGGTCTAGGAGCCTCCTCTGAACCACAAACCCACAATAGCCAAGATCAATTCTAAAGCAATCCACATATAAACATATATATAACCTAAACCTAGAGAAGAGGAAGAAGAAGAAATCAAGGCATCCATAACCCCTACTCACCTTTGAGCTTCAAAATCGCTATCCAAACAACTCTAATTACTCAAATAAAGAAGACGGAGCAAGATTGTGCAAAGAAAAGGAAGAACAAAGAAGAAGAAAGAAGAAGTGAAGGGAATAACGTGAAGAAGGGAAGAAGAACGGGAAACAAGGGAAAAATGGCTGCTTCTCTCTCTCTCTCTCTCACCAAACCCACTTCTCTCTCTTCTTAAACACCTCACCCACTCAATCCTATCATTAAAGCCACATGTCACCTTCCTATTGGCTCAAATTAGATTTTTATGTCAATTCTCCTATTTAGTCCATCAACTCTTTTCTCTTCTTATATTTGGCATCCATTTATATAATTCTTAACATTGGCCCCCATAATTAATTTTATTCCTTCAATTAAATCCTAAATTCATACTTTACAAATTTGCAATTGGCCGCAATTGCTGAAACTTTTACATTCATACTGAATTCGTCCTTCCCACACACCTGACAGCACAACTTACATACATTTGGCAAATTACCAATCCATTATCATAATTTGGCCCTCATAGTTACTTATACCATTCTATTAAATCCATGTATGCGAAATGACCAAATTACCCTTGCCTCTCTTTTTCTTAATCCCGATCATATCCTTTTTCCTAGTTAGTCACTCCGACCATCAAATCATATAGTTTCGATCACCAATATCCCTAGACATGTACAAATCCTTCTAGGGTACATTTCGTGGTGTTACAATTCTTCCCTTCTTAAAGAATTTCGTCCTCGAAATTCACTAACCTTAAAGAGTCCACAGACTATACTTCCTATCGTTATTATCCATATGAATGATTTCTTTACACATCACATAACACCCACATTCTACACTCTGTATACATTTATTTCTCTTATACCAATACACTTTGCTCTTATCTACTTTTACTTACCTCAATTTACTATTGTCTCACACACTTTCTTTCAATCAAGGTAACACACTACATAAATCAACACCTTCTTGCTTATAACTATATTTAAACTTATAAAACAGAGTTAATCAAATTTCATAATCCTTCTTTCATTCATTTACGTCTAAATCAATTGTATCCATCAGACCAAACATTACCTTTACCACTGTTCATAAACCAAAACGTACACACTTTATACAAAAACCATTCTACTTACAACACTTCACTACACAATTTCTTAATATTACAAGCAGACCGGATACACATATTACTTTCTTCACTTATAACTCATACATAGTCAAAAATCTTATTATAATCACCTGAATAAAATTCTAAAATAATCCTTTCTTGTATATTCAAACTATGATTACTTCATGCTTTCCTTAATATCCAACACTCGGTGTACCCCCAGTCAGCTTTTTCTCCAATGTAACGCATACACAAATGCTTTTCATATGTGTTCAAGGATGCAGATAAAATGAGGATGTGATGATTCATGTATACAAGATGATGCAAAAATGCAATTTATGTTATATCAATGCACTTTTCCCCATCCCTATGTTTTTAATATTCCTTCTTCCAAAATCACTATAGATCTTAATCCATTAAACAATCATCTCTTAAATAACTCAAGAATCTCTACGAAACTTTCTCTAAAAAACCCCATCATACTGAAGAGAAATCCTGACAGAATCTCTAATAACTCATCTAACAACCACATAAAAGCTCAGGGTAAACAGATCAAAGTCTACCGAGCTAACACTTTAGCTTAGCACCTTATAATACAGGGAAATTCCTATCCCCCAAACAAACCTGAAGAACGAGGACATCAACTTTAGCCAACGCAAAACTATGTAGACACATACTTCTAAACACCTAGTCGACTAGAACCGACTAAACCTAAGCTCTGATACCACTAAATATAACACCCCTTACCATACATAGTACACCATATGATAACATAGGCAGAAAGCAACGACGAGTGAAGGATGCTACAGGAGAAAACACGTTGGAAACGATAACCAAAGCAGAACTATAAAATTTTTTTAATTCACAAACACTCACACAATACGAAAAACAATCACATATAATTTACATCACACTTTTCCATTAAAATCTTATTACATACCCTTCACTTAGAACAAAAACAATAAAGAATCACATTACAAATATGAACTATAAACTCCAATCAACAATCTACTACAGACTCATTGGCCAAACTACTGCAAATTATGCTCGGCGATACGACTAACTCTAAACCTGCATGGATACACACCAATGCCAAGCACAAAGGCTTAGTGGGGAAAACACGTAATATGGACGACTACTCATAGCAGTCGTCAAATAATACACATAATAATAAAATTATCCAACATAAAAATCATGCATATATAAATACAAATTCCAAGCTCACTTAAAGATTTTATTCTATTATTGCATAAAATTAATCATGAACAAATCATATTTATTGAGTTCATCAACCTAGTCAAATAGAGTGACAATTTAATTAATACATACTTTTCGATACTCACTACTCATATTTCTCATGCCTGACATATAATTATATTCATTTAACTACTTATTTCAAATTAATCCATTACTCTTATGGCATTAACTCATGCTTATATTCCAAAGGGAAACAAAATTGAAACTCATAGGCACTCAATGGTGAAATCACATTTCCATATAGGGAACCATATAGGATCTAAGAACACATAAGTGCATAAAGCACTAGTTCGGATAACATATAAGTCAAAAAAGACAATATGTCCACATTCATATCAAAAGCTTAATCTCATACTTTCTTACAAGTCATTATACACATTTATCAATTCATAACTTACTATTTCGTTCACAATTTTTTTTTGTTCATTTATTGCCTACTAAGTCAAAGGGAGTAGATAACAAGTAAACACATTAGTACCCGTGGGTACGAGTAAAAGCAATTTCTTTCATTTTCATTCAAAAACATTTTCACATTAAGGATCTTAAACAAGATTCGAACACATTAAGGATCACGAGGACCCAAACGGTGACCTGATCAAGGTCCATAACACATTGGAGCTGCAGCAAATAAAACTCTATAGGCATGCCTATCTATCCACGACTCGACTATTGCAGGCTAAATTATTTATCCAATTTTTTTTCAATTAGTCACATAGTATATCATTGTTCAATCTCAATACACATTATCATATTACTTACTTACATATATAAATTACCTGGTATCACATATTATAGCTCATACATTGATTTATATAAAATTCATAAGTAAGTAACCATGCAAAAGATACCAAACAAATGGACATTCATAGCATGAAGGAGGTCACGCTTGCGACAGAGACGAATTGCACCATATGTTGGGCTCGCGATAACCTGTCGCGTCCGTGATAGAGGGCTGGACAGCTTCTGTCGTGCTCGTGTACAAGGACGCACTCGCGACAGAGAGCATCCGACAAATGATCGTATCATAGGTTCTCTGTCGCTCTCGCGACAGAGACGAGCATCACATTCCGTCACAGTCCTGCATAGCTCTCTTCAAACATTACATTCTCAAAACACCAACAATTCTTAGCCCACATGACACATATTCCAACACCTCGAATTATTCAATATTTAGACAGCCCTTTCAAAACATCATTTTACATACGAAAGATTTATTTTCTTCTTGATTCACATCATAATCGTTTAATTCAATCTTAACTGTAATGGCCCAAATTCCAGTCTAGAAGTGTGAGAGTGTAATTTTAGTGATATCATGATAATTGCAGTGTTGAACAGTGTAGGAGTGAGTTTGCCTGTATCAAACTTCAATGTTAAGTGTGTTAAAAATATAGTGATTCCGGGTCGGGTGACACCGGGGTGGCTACAAAGCGGACCCGGCTGTCCGGCGCCAAAAAATTTTAATTTTGCAAAAATTATCTGTGGATCATAAGGAGTCTAGCGGTGAAATCGGAACTGAAAATGGAGCTAAATCGACCCCCGAAAGTCATTCTTAAGTTGGCCTCCGGTTGGATTTAATTTGAACGGGGGTTTGACCGAGGTTTGACCAAGGGGTTATGAGAGACTTATGTGGCCCAATAGAAGTTAAGTGTGTTAAATAATGTAATGAAAGTGATTTCTGTGAATTCTGATAGCTGTAGAGTTGTATTTTGCGGCAAAAGGAAAATTGATCGAATCGGACCGGTTTAAGTGAACCAGTGCCCAAATTGACTCCAATTGAGCTAAAAATTTGTAGGGAGCCTATTTTTGATGTTTTAAGATCAATGAAATTGGTTAGAAGTGAAAATATTAAGGGGACCATATAGATCCTTTGGAAAAGTGCAAATGAACCGAAAAATAAAAAATTTGGTCTAAATCGGTAGGACCACCTCGGCTGAACCGGTTCAGTTCATTAGAGGACTATATAAAGGAAGAAATGGCTGGATTTCTCTAGAAAAATCCAGCCAAAGTCGGCATTCTCCTCCCCCTTCAAAATTGAATTATTCTTCTCACTTTCTCTTCCATTTTTCCCCTCTTCTACTCCAATTGATTCTCAAATCTTATATCCCTAACTAAAGTTCAGGTCCTCTACAATCCTATAGCAGTTTTTGGGGTTCATTTAGTGCACTGGAAGTGGGTGAAATCAAGAGATCAAAGGTTAGGGTGAGTTTTTGGGTTTTTGATTCAAGACTTTTTAAATTGTTTTATTGGTCCCTATAGAGGTTTTTGGGGCTGTAGAACACGTTTATGATGTTAGATTTTACTTTTGAACCTTGGTTTTGATGATATGGATGTTTTTCTATTCGGCCATGGTAGGTTCTTCAAGGGAAAGAGAAGATCCTCATGCCAAAGGGGAAGATAAGCCTCATGTTTATGTTGATTTTAAGGTTATGTCTAAGGTTAGGTATAGGATAATGATGTGTTTAATTAAATCTAATGTGATATTCATGTTTAGTGGACTTCAATTAGTGCAGAAACATAACTAGATGAAATTAAAACAAAATGGTATGAAAAACCTAATGAAGGCCGAATGGTATTCCTAAAAAAAACCTATGTTCTAATGAGTTTTAATGCTAATAAATGATGTTTATGGCATTTATAATTAGTATAATGCATGATTAAGTGAATGAAAAAATTAAAAGATATCGTAGTGAAGAAATGGAAGTGAGGCCGAATGGTATGTGATGGAATAAAGTGAAATACATAATGATTTTTGGCATAATTATGGTATATGTGACATATACAACATGAAATAAGTGTAATTGAGTGGCTAAGAGAAATTATAGTGCATGATATGAAAAATTGTAACCTTGGCCGAATGTGTGCATAGTGATACTTGTGTATATTATAATGGTATATGTAATGTAATAGCATAAAGTGACTATATATTGATAAGTGAGTGTATGTGAAAAGTGGTATGTGAAAAAGAGATGTATGATGAATTTTACATATTGACATAATGTGATACTCAATGAAATTTTTAGAAAATATTGCCCTTACTAGTTGTTTGGTAGTGAAATCTAATATGAGTCATGGCGACTTACTATTGATTGGCCAATGAAGGCTTATCACAGTGTTCAGTGATAATCAGTGTTCAGTGTAGTACAATGCGGTGAAAATGACCATACTGGGATCATTTTATAGTGAAATGGGTCTGTGGGGCCCATGTCCCGCATATCCAGTCTGTAAATTTTCTACCGAGTCCATACTAGGGGCATACTAGTAAATATGTGTTAAAAATGGTTAAAAGGGTGAAATTAGTGAAAATGAGTGAAAACAAGACTAAAATGAAGTAAATAGAAAGTTTAGGGGTAAATCGGTAATTTTACTAAAAGTTGACAAAAAGTGGTGAAAATAAGTTAAAAGGGTAAGTGAAAGGGTAAAATAGTAATTTTAGTGAAATATAGCATTAAAATAATGAAATAGTGAAAAAGTGTCAAAATAGGGACTAAAATGTAATTTGGCTAAATTGTAAGTCAAAAAGTGTTAAAATGAAGTAATAAGGGTAAAATTGTAATTTGATAAGTTGAATAAGGATAAAAGTGGAAAAAGTGATTAAATGAGGTTAATAGTGTAAATATTGAATAAATAAAGGTAAATTGGTATTTATGCGAAAAATAAGGATATAAGTGTAATTAAAGTGAAAGGTGGGATATAAAGGGTATTTGTGTAATTGTGAGGATATAATGGTAATTAATGAAAAAGGAAGGACATAGATGGAATTAATGGAAATGTTAAGAACATAAATGGAAATTAGTGAAAAAGATTAGTGAATAAAGTGTAATTAAGAGATAATAAAGAATATAGTGAGAATATTATATATAGATTAATTAAGTGACAAAATAAGTGATTAAAAATAATATGTGAAAATAATAAGAATAAATAATTCTGTAGTATGTTAATTAAATAGAATTACATAGGAAATTTATAGATTAGTAACCACCACTGGGCATTCTAATGCTCAGCACGTAGTTGGTTTGGACTGCGTGTAGGTACCCCATAGGCCGGAGCAGCATACCTCAGAATTTTGGTGGAGCAAGCGAACGAAGCGGAAGTTGTTTTTATTTTGTGTGCTTTTTGGTTTTGGCATGTATATACACCTAAACTAGTATTTGATTTAGACATGTAATATTATAAAGCATATATTATCTGTATGGATTATTTTGTGACTGTGTGATGAACGGCGGATGAGAATGTATGGATATAGGATGATTTTGTTGTTGTGCCCTTGCCGAGGCTGTGGCTTTTCAAATATGCAGGTTTAGGTAGTGCAAATCACAAACCGTTATACTGCCGAAATTTATACCTAATGAATAGTAAATGAGACAATTATAGGTAAAACGGTAGCTAAGTGATCTAGTGTAATTGTTAAAGTGATATGTAAGATGAATAAGTGGTTAAAGTGATAAGTGGACCTAGTGACATTAATAGTAAGTAAAAAAAAAATTTACTCGTGATTTTTACTAAGTGAATAACAATTAATCGATCATGGTAATCGTACGGTATTGATAGGTCGACAGTATACGTATAAGGTATAAGGGTGTTATATTTATTTTGGTATCAGAACAAAGGTTTAGGCGATTCTAAGATCGGAGTGGGGATTGTTAAGTGATTGTATATACATGCCAATGGAAGTGAATATTTTATTATGGTACTGATGTATGCTTGCTCCTTGTTATAGTGATCAAATGGCGTCCGATCGAAGCTATAGTGTTGGGGATGGTGAGAGTGGAGCCTCGGCCAGTGTAGGTCAAGCTGAGACTCCACGACAGCGATTGACATCTTCAGTGCCACCTCCCCCACCTCAACCCAAGGTTTTGACCATGATGACGGACTACATTAGACACCGAATCCATATTGAGATGGAACAACACCAACACCAACAGCAACAACAACAGCTAATGCCAGTGCCACCAGTAGCTCCAGTACAGAGGAAGCCAATTCTGGAGCAACTTAAAAAGATGGGAGCTGATGACTTCTTTGGTATAGAATCAGTGACTTCTAAGCAAGTAGAAGAATGGTTATTCCAAACCAAGAGATTGTTCGAAATTCTACACAGTACACTAGAGGAGAAATTTGAGGGTACAGTGGCGTTACTGCAGGGTCCAGCCTATTTTTGGTGGGACTCAGTTAGAAAGCATGTCCCAGATGAGCAGTTGAATTGGGAGTTTTTCATTGATCAATTTGAAAAGAAATACATTGGTGCAGAGTACAAAGTTGCAATGCAAGATGCCTTCTGGAGATTGAAGCAGGGCAACAGGACTGTGGTGGAGTATGAAAGGGAATTTGAGAGATTGAGCGGTTATCTTGAAGATGCACTGAGGACTGGGCCTAGATTAATGGAGAGATTTGAGCGTGGCCTTCACAACAAAATCAAGCAGATAGTTAGTGGTCAGAATCATCCAAATCTGAGATCATTAGTTGTAGCAGCTATTAAAGTGAAAATAGCTCAGACTGATGAAGCCGAGAGATAGGCACAATTTCAACAGAAAAGGAAACTAGGCCAATCCAGTGGAGCAAGTAGTCAGAGTAAAAGGTCACGAGGGCCACCACCATCCCAGAGTAGGGGATCAGCAGCAATGGCTCGCAGTCAGAAGAAAACGACTGGCAATAATGTTCCAATATCTTCTATGGGGAGTGCACCTCGAGGTAGAGGCAGAGGAGTGCCCCGGCAGTGTGACCATTGTGGCAGATCTCACCCAGGCGAGTGCAGATATTTGTCGGGTGCATGTTTTAAGTGTGGGTCCAAGGAGCATTTTGGTGAGAGATTGCCCTGATGCAGCGCCACAGTCAGTGACCTCCCCAGCACCAGGAGCAGGTTCTTCAGGCCCTAGAGGGCGAAGTAGGGGGATAGTCTCCCATACATCAGCTACACCTCCTCCACCACCATCTCAGGGACAGGGCCGAGCAGCAGGCCGTACTTATGCAGTGAGGGCTCGTGATCAGGAGGATGCTCCAGATGTGATAGTAGGTAAATTTTCCTTATTTTCTGATTTAGTGTATGCACTCAAAGATCCCAAGTCCACACACTCATATATCAGCACAAATATTGCACGGGGAAATGGGTTAGATAACTCTCTCTTAGACCATGATATCCTAGTGAGTAACCCTTTGGGCCACAGTGTGATAGTGAATCGAGTGTATAGAAATTGTCCCATCAATGTACAAACTGTGTTTTCCCCGCTAATCTGATTGAATTACCCTTAAAAGAGTTAGATGTCGTATTGGGAATGGATTGGTTAGCCACTCATCATGTTATGGTTGACTGTAAAAGAAAGAGAGTGAACATTAAGACTCTAGATAATCGAGAAATAATAGTGGTGGGTCAAAGACCAGATTATCTGTCTGATGTTATATTAGCCACAGCAGCAAAGCGGTTGATCAGAAAAGGTTGTGAGGCATATTTATGCTATGCAGTGGAAGCAAAGAAGGGGACGTCTAATCTATCAAATGTGCCTGCAGTGTGTGAGTTCCCAGATGTATTTCCAGAAGACCTTCCAGGCTTGCCACCTGGCGTACCCACCTCTATCATTTCAGATCGAGATCCTCGCTTCACTTCTCAATTTTGGAAGAAGCTACAGGAGGCTTTGGGAACCGGATTGCATTACAGTACTGCTTTCCACCCACAGACAGATGGGCAATCTGAGAGAGTGATCCAGATATTGGAGGATATGCTTAGATGTTGGGTGCTTGAATTTAAAGACAATTGGGAAAGATGCTCGCCCTTAGCGGAGTTTGCATATAACAACAACTATCAATCTAGTATTAAGATCATATGAAGTTTTGTATGGCAGGAGGTGCAGAACTCCTTTGTGTTGGATAGACTTGAGTGAGAAAAAGCTAGTGGGGGCAAATTTGATTAGAGAAACCGAAGAAAAGGTTAAAGTGATCAAGCAGCGACTGAAGGAAGCCATTGACAGACAGAAATCCTATGTTGACTTGAAAAGAAAATATATAGAATTTCAAATGGGCGATAAAGTATTTTTAAAGGTTTCTCCTTGGAAGCGGGTTCTCCGGTTTGGAAAGAAGGGTAAATTGTCACCCAGATTCATTGGGCCTTCTGAAGTGATTCAGCAAGTGGGTCTAGTGGCATACAGGCTAAAGCTTCCATAGGCCTTGGAGAAGATTCATGACGTATTCCATGTATCGATGTTAAGGAGATATCGATCTGATCCAAGCAATGTGATTGAACCAGAAGAAGTGCAAGTGCAAGCTGATCTGACTTATGAAGAATATCCAGTGAAGATCCTAGCTAGAGAGATCAGACAGCTCAGAAATAAGTAGATTCCTTTAGTGAAAGTGCTCTGGAATCATCATAATGTGAAAGAAGCAACATGGGAGCCTGAAGTAACCATGCGACAACAGTATCCACAGCTTTTCAATTCAGGTAAATTTCAAGGACGAAATTTTCTTTAAGGGGGGTAGAATTATAATGGCCCAAATACCGGTCCAGAAGTGTCATAGTGTAATTTTAGAGACATCATGATAATCGTAGTGTTGAACAGTGTAGTGAGTGAGTTTGCTAGTGTCAAACTTCAATGTTAAGTGAGTTAAAAATATAGTGATTCCGAAACGGGTGACACCGAGGTGGCTACACAGCGGACCCGGCTGTCTGACGCCGAAAAAATTTTAATTTTGCAAAAATGATCTGTGGATCATAAGGAGTCTAGTGGTGAAATCGGAACTGAAAACGGAGCTAAATCGACCTCCGAAAGTGATTCTGAAGTTGGCCTCCGGTTCGGTTTAATTTGAACCGGGGTTTGACCGAGGGGTTATGAGAGGCTTATGTGGCCCAATAGAAGTTAAGTGTGTTAAATAATTTAATGGAAGTGATTTCTGTGAATTCTGATAGCTGTAGAGTTGTATTTTGCGGCAGAAGGAAAATTGATCGAATCGGACCGGTTTAAGTGAACCAGTGCCCAAATAGACTCCAATTGAGCTAAAAATTTGTAGGGAGCCTATTTTCGATGTTTTAAGATCAATGGAATTGGTTAGAAGTGAAAATATTGAGGGGACCATATAGATCCTTTGGAAAAGTGCAAATGAACCGAAAAATAAAAATTTTGGTCTAAATCGGTCGGACCACCTCGGTTGGACCGGTTCAGTTCATTAGAGGACTATATAAAGGAATAAATGGCTGGATTTCTCTAGAAAAATCCAGCCAAAGTCGGCATTCTCCTCCCCCTTCAAAATCGAATTATTCTTCTCACTTTCTCTTCCATTTTTCCCCTCTTCTACTCCAATTGATTCTCAAATCTTATCTCCCTAACTAAAGTTCAGGTCCTCTACAATCCTATAGCAGTGTTTGGGGTTCATTTAGTGCACTGGAAGTGGGTGAAATCAAGAGATCAAAGGTTAGGGTGAGTTTTTGGGTTTTTGATTCAAGACTTTTTAAATTGTTTTATTGGTCCCTATAGAGGTTTTTGGGGCTGTAGAACACGTTTATGATGTTAGATTTTACTTTTGAAGCTTGGTTTTGATGATATGGATGTTTTTCTATTCGGCCATGGTAGGTTCTTCAAGGGAAAGAGAATATCCTCATGCCAAAGGGAAAGATAAGCAACCATAGAGTGATATAGAGCTTGAAAAAGAGGTTTGTGGTTACTAAATCTACACTTTTCCTAATGTTTATGTTGATTTTAAGGTTATGTCTAAGGTTAGGTATAGGATAATGATGTGTTTAATTAAATCTAATGTGATATTCATGTTTAGTGGACTTTAATTAGTGTAGAAACATGACTAGATGAAATTAAAACAAAATGGTATAAAAAACCTAATGAAGGCCGAATGGTATTGCTAAGAAAAACCTAAGTTCTAATGAATTTTAATGCTAATAAATGATGTTTATGGCATGTATAATTAGTGTAATGCATGATTAAGTGAATGAAAGGATTAAAAGAAATCGTAGTGAAGAAATGGAAGTGAGGCTGAATGGTATGTGATGGAATAAAGTGAAATACATAATGATTTTTGGCATAATTATGGTATATGTGACATATATAACATGAAATAAGTGTAATTGAGTGGCTAAGAGAAATTATGGTGCATGATATGAAAAATTGTAACCTTGGCCGAATGGTGTGCATAGTGATACTTGTGTATATTTTGATGGTATATGTAATGTAATGGCATAAAGTTACTATATATTGATAAGTGAGTGTATGTGCAAAGTGGTATGTGAAAAAGAGATGTATGATGAATTTTACATATTGACAAAATGTGATACTTAATGAAATTTTGAGAAAATATTGCCCTTATTAGTTGTCTGGTAGTGAAATCTAGTCCAGGATATAATTGGCTAGCCATATGAGTCATGGCGACTCACTATTGATAAGCCAATGAAGGCTTATTACAGTGTTCAGTGATAATCAGTGTTCAGTGTAGTACAGTGAAAATGACCCTACTGGGATCATTTTATAGTGAAATGGGTCTGTTGTAACACCCCCATCGAACACCCCCGTTGGAAGGGCGCCGGCGGGCGCGCTACCCGACGCTCACTCACATACATGCTCACATACACCAAGCGGAAGCATACAATTATACAAAAACACGGGAAAATTAAAAACTTACCTTGAGAAGCAGAACTGGACATACATTAACTCAC
This sequence comes from Excoecaria cochinchinensis, assembly GCA_947683425.1. Classification (NCBI taxonomy): domain Eukaryota; kingdom Viridiplantae; phylum Streptophyta; class Magnoliopsida; order Malpighiales; family Euphorbiaceae; genus Excoecaria; species Excoecaria cochinchinensis. The sequence continues at coordinate 16,572,895 of CANTUQ010000092.1, forward strand.
ACACACGCAGGCACTAAGCAGAAACATATACACATGCATACATATGATCATTCAGCGGAGGTATAAAGTGAATGATAAAACAAAGGGCTAATTAATAAAGAAATATAATAGCATTACAACCACCAAAATATTACATTTAGAATCTCACATATATGATTACAAATACAAAAGGCTACAGAAATACAAAAGCCAAAATACAGAAGCCGAACAAAATACGAAACTTCTAACTTCTACGTGGCTGACCTTGCAGATACGTGACTCGAATAGAACCAAACCTGCCACCTGCACGGGAAGGAAATCCGTGCTAAGCGATAAACGCTTAGTGGGGAGAACACACCATAAAAATGGACGGCCATTCACAATGGTCGCCAAGGCATAACACATTCAAATGGCAAATGCAGATGCTCATGGCACAAATATAATTAGACTTGCATAGTAAAGGCATTCATTCGAGGATTCACATTTATAACCACATACTTATGTCAAAATAAGTTATAGCAAAAGCAATACCATACATAATACAGATATCATCATGCATAAACTCTTGAAAATTTACACATGTAATTATCATACCAAGACACCATTACCTTAGAGAAACCCGTTTACATGCAACCCAATCACCAATCATTATTACAACCAACTATCATACACCACTAAGAGGTACTAAAACATACCTTCATCATGTCACAAGACTCATACACTAAATAAAACCCAGTGTAAAGCATCAAACCACCACACTTCCACTTCGCAACTCTAATTCATACAATATCATGCCATGAATTGCAAACACACAACCACGTACCAATAACCACTACGATAACTGAGTTCGAAGGAACAAACAGCATATCATTACATTATGGCACATGCACTTACCGTACGTCGATCCACATGCATTGCATCACAATAATACATATGCTTATTCACACATTCAACCTTAGCATTCAAGTCAGAGTACTTATACATATTAATTCACATACTTACCATTCTCAACAACTGAGTCAAACATGTTTACAATGCAATATAGGCGAAAAAGCATACACAAATATATACTTGAGTCACATATAGATCACTAAGACTTTCATGGTCACATTACTGGAATCTTACCCAAATGGTTATCATATTATCATATTCATACTAGACGAAGCGAATAAAATACCTGCTGACTCAAAATAGTGGATAACAAGCAATCAGACAGTGCCTCGCTGGCATGATCGGGCGCACCTTACGGGTACGAATCGACAAATCACATAAATTCTCATTCGAAACACTTTCACAATAGGGGATCTTAAGCAAGACCCAAACACTTAAAAGGGTTCGCGAGGAACCAAACAGGGACCTGGTCAGGGTCCAAACGTTCAAAGGGCTGCAGCTAACGAAATCTCTATTAGGCATGCCTAACTATCCACTAGATTGACTCTCGCAGGTCATGCGTAGTGCAAATCATGTCTCACATCATGGCACATATTTGAACATATTACATTCATATAATTCATAACATTTTCCATGCATAATACATCCAATTATATTAATATACCTCATAAAATAGTCAAAGTATAAACCTAAAAGCATCACTAGTTCGGAATTCAAACATTGGAATCACAAAAGAAAACTCAATTTGGAAAACAGGGAGTGTCGCGATAGCAAAAGATGTCGCGCTCACAACAGAGGCGACTTGCCCCAGGTCGCGGTCATGGCAACCTTCGCGATCTCGCGAGGGAACTAGGGCATCTCGCTATCGCGCTCGTGACATACATCGTGCTCGCGACAGTGAACTGCCAATCCAAACAATTCGGCAACCGATCTCTCTGTCGCGCTCGCGACAGAGGCTCTGCTGTACGGCTCGGCGGACAGCTCGGACACGTGCGAGGGCTGCTTTCATCGGGCTCTGTTGCGACCTCGCGACGATGTCGCGCTCGCGACAGAGTCGGGAATTTCAACCCTTGCCCATAAATCTGCAGAAAATTCCCTCTACACAACACCCAAAACTCCAACCAACATCAAAACATTCACTTACCTCGTCTCCAGCAAGCCACACATCATTATCAACATAAAACACAACATCCATACCAAGAATTTCAAATAAATCATGCCACAAAGAATATCCACTTACACAATCTATAATATCAACACTATTCGCCATTCATCACAATCGCACCCATGTTAATATGCATTCATACATATGGTACAACGTGCCTAGGTTACTCATGAGATCAACACATTTTAATACTCATCCATAAACCAACCTTCACAGAGTTATATCTATTGTTATTTACTAGTTAGATCACCAATCTTAATCATACTCATAAGTTTTCCCAAAGACAACTACTTATATAGTCATATAATTACCCTAAACGTGCATAATAAGCTGAGGAGGAGGGTAGGGGATGGAACCAGACCAACCGAGGGCTCAAAAATGAAGAAATAAAGGCTAATACAAGATTTTCTGTCGTGAGGTCGCGACCCTGTCGCGATCGCGACAGAGGCACACCTCAGGCACCAACCAAAAACTGCTTTACGCCCCTAACTTGTGTTGCCTAAACCGACCTCTAAACCTCATTTTTAGCCAAAACTTCCTTCTTAACAAATGTTTCCTAGGATGTTAAAATTAAAATGAAGTAATGTTCAGGTCCAAAGAACATCTAAAACTCCAGATATGCTCTCCACAACCCATACTGGTCAAACAACCCGACACAAAAAGAGACACTACGGTTTTATCAAACTTTCAGGGTCTTAGAGCAAGAATTAGCCCAAGGATATTTCTATGAATTTTAAAGATATGGAAGTCATTGTTCTAATGGATTACGAATAACATGATTTGGAGGTCTAAAACTCGACTTATGACAAAAACAGTACACAGAGGTCAAATAACAACGGGACAGAATTGCCAAACTCATGCATTTCAAAGCCAACCCTCATATACATTCATCTCAATCAATAACATGGATTACTAACATATTTACCCAAACTAATTCATGCATAACTCATATCAAAGCACTAAAATTTCTGAAAAACAAGCACAACACAAACCCATGATCCAAGGAGATTTAGGCGAAGACAAATTAAACTCAAATGCAGAAATCAAACTCCCAAACATTGCATGCATTCAAAACACACTCCCAAACCTGGATTTGAAGCTTCACTTCAGCCCTCTCACGATCTCACCTTCTCTTTCCCTTTCCTCTTTCTTCCTTCTTTCGATTCTTGTACAAAGCCCAGCCAAAACACAAAATCAAACCATGAGAACCCCTTTCAAAACCCGGAAAACGCAGGAGAAAAAGAAGAAGAAGAAGAAGCCACAAATAACCATGATCTTACCTCTTAAACTCAGCACAAAACTTAGAAATCCAACTCCAATCTTGAAAACCCACGTTGAGCACACACAAGAGAGTAACTAGAGCAGAAAAATGAAAGAAAAGGAAAAGAGGGAAAGAGAGAGACATGAGGAAAGAGTAGAAAATCTGCCCCTTTCTTTCCTCTCTCCTTTCCTTACTCTTCATTAAATGCTCCTACCTACCCCTTCCATGTGTCAAGCCACTATAGGACCCAACAATCCACTTAAGACTTAACATACTAATGTACCATACATCCTCCACACACTAAAGATCTCTCACTTAAATATCTTAAGGCACCAAACCTCTCTCACACTAAATGATTCCTTAAAACCCACTTACATCCATGGCACCATACATACAAACCCACACTATAAAACCTCTTAATCCACTTATATCCTACTTCCATACACCACAAGAACACCATAAAATTCCTCCACTAAACTTATTTAATTATTTCCTTTGCAATTAAATCCTTATTATCCAATTTTTCTCAAGCATAAATTACTAAAATACCCTTCAATTCCCGACTTAACTTGCCAACTCTGACTAGGCCTGACTTGGGGTGTGACATCTGTGGGGCCCTTGTCCCGTATATTCGGTCTGTAGATTTTCTACCGGGTCCATACTAGGGGCATACTGGTAAATATGTGTTAAAAATGGTTAAAATAGTGAAATTGGTGAAAATGAGTGAAAACAAGACTAAAATGAAGTAAATAGAAAGTTCTAAAATGAAGTAAATAGAAAGTTTAGGGGCAAAAAGGTAAATTTACTAAAAGTTGATAAAAAGTGGTGAAAATAAGTTAAAAGCGTAAGTGAAAGGGTAAAATGGTAATTTTAATGAAATAAGCATTAAAATAATGAAATAGTTAAAAAGTGTCAAAATAGGGACTAAAATGTAATTTGGCTAAATTGTAAGTCAAAAAGCGGTAAAATAAAGTAATAAGGGTAAAATTGTAATTTGATAAGTTGAACAAGGATAAAAGTGGAAAAAGTGATTAAATGAGGTTAATAGTGTAAATATTGAATAAATAAGGGTAAATTGGTAATTATGCAAAAAATGAGGATGTAAGTGTAATTAAAGTGAAAGATGGGATATAAAGGGTATTTGTGTAATTGTGAGGATATAATGGTAATTAATGAAAAAGGAAGGACATAGATGGAATTAATGGAAATGTTAATAAAATAAATGGAAATTAGTGAAAAAGATTAGTGAATAAAGTGTAATTAAGAGATAATAAAGAATATAGTGAGAATGTTATATATAGATTAATTAAGTGACTAAATAAGTGATTAAAAATAATATGTGAAAATAATAAGAATAAATAATTCTGTTGTATGTTAATTAAATAGAATTACATAGGAAATTTATAAATTGGTAACCACCATTGGGCATTCTAATACTCAGCACGTAATTGTTTTTGACTGCGTGTAGGTACCCCATAGGCCAGAGCAGCATACCTAAGAATTTTGGTGGAGCAAGCGGATGAAGCAGAAGTTGTTTTTATTTTGTGTACGTTTTGGTTTTGGCATGTATATACACCTAAACTAGTATTTGATTTGGGCATGTAATATTATAAAGCATATATTATCTGTGTGGATTATTTTGTGACTGTGTGATGAACGGCGGATGGGAATGTATGGATATAGGATGATTTTGTTGTTGTGCCCTTGCAGGGGCTGTGATTTTTCAAATATGCAGGTTTAGGTAGTGCAAATCACAAGCCGGTATACTGCCGAAATTTATAACAAATGAATAGTAAATGAGACAATTATAGGTAAAACGGTAGCTAAGTGATCTAGTGTAATTGTTAAAGTGATATGTAAGATGAATAAGTGGTTAAAGTGATAAATGGACCTAGTGACATTAATAGTAAGTAAAAAAAAAAATTTACTCGTGATTTTTACTAAGTGAATGACAATTAATCGATCAAGGTAATCACACGGTATTGATAGGTCGGCAGTATATGTATAAGGTATAAGGGTGTTACATTAACATTGCATAACAATTTTAAACCATAATTAAGCCCACTCAAGGCCTTAATTATTAATAGCCTTATTAACTTTCTGTACCTCATCACATACATTTTACATTTATTTAAAGCAAGTAACAAGGCATTCATAAAGTTCCAGTCAAACGTCATCTCTTATGTATGAATTAATTTCTAAGATTTGGTTCGGACTTGGAAGGGTATCCCAAGCTTCCTATGTACCATAAGGATTGGGGATCAGAACATCGTAGTTTTACTGGTTCAAAATGCAAATTATAAAATTTCACTTCAAATATCCTAACATAATATAGATCATGTCAATATTTGACGTATTCGAAAGTGTTAGACTCATTAAACTTTTAAGTACCCTAGCCAATATTCTTATTTGTAACCTAAGTCACTTGTAGTCCTAAGTGATAGCCATTTATTTACTCTTTTACAAGCTCTAAACATGTGATGGATATGTCTTAAAAAGTTTCGGTGAAGTTCGAGTGTATTTCGGAAAGAAAAACATACCAAAATACACAAACTAGAAGAGGGCAAAGGTGGGAAATGATTCCTACCAACCAAAAGGTTCAAAATAAGAAGAAAAACCCTTGTCAAGTAGGTTCTGTCGCGCTCGCGATAGAGGCCTCCTTCAGATCTCTCACAAAGACAGGTAACAGGACTGCTTTCCACTTCAAACTTCAACTGCATAAACTGACCTCTAAACCTCATTTTTAGGCCAAATATCCTCTTAAAAATTGTTCCTCAAGATGTTAGGTTTCAGATGAAACATGTTTCAGATCATTTGGACATTGAAAACGTCAGATATGACCTCAAAAACCTACAGGGCTCCAGTGAATCCCCGAAAATGAGGATACCTCGGCTTTTGCCATTTTTAAGGATCTTAGAGCTAGAATTGGCTTATGGACATTTCTGAGAAATTTTTAGGTATGTGTCTTAGATTTCTAACGAAATAAGAAACATTTTATGTGGACATCTATAACTCAACTTATAGCTAAAACAATCATTAAAGGTCAAGTAAAATCTGGGCAGAGTTTCCCCTAGAAATTCAAACTCTCTAAATCCAAGCAAATCCACACAACCAAATTAACACAAGTAACCCAATTTAATAAATACATATCAAAATAGCAATTCATCAACGCACACATATATATACATCAAAGCATGTAAATTTCCCCAACCTCAACTCCTTTACTCCTATTAGCTTAAATGGTTACACTTCCTTGCTTCCATACTCTTCCATAATTATATTAATCCAATTTGCTCATCAAAAAAACATAATATTACTTAGAATTTCTAATTAATTAAAAAGAAATTGCAGAAATCAAATTCACAACCTACCTTTCCATCTCAAATCTCTCACTCAAACACTTGGACTTGAAGATTCCATCATCAAAATCTTAAAGCTGGCGATAGAGAGAGGGAAACGACAATGAAAGAAGAAGAAGAAGAAGAAGAAGAAGAGGGACCAACGTGAGGGTGAGCAGAAAATCTGCCCCTCACCCACTTCTATCTCTTCTTAAATACCTCACCCACTCAATCCTATCATTAAAGCCACATGTCACCTTCCTATTGGCCCAAATTAGATTTTTATGTCAATTCTCCTATGTAGTCCATCAACTCTTTTCTCTTCTTACATTTGGAATCCATTTATATAATTATTAACATTGGCCTACATAATTAATTTTATTCCTTCAATTAAGTCCTAAATTCATGCTTTACAAATTTGCAATTGGCCGCACTTGCTGAAACTTTTACGTTAATACCGAATTCATCCTTCCCACATATCTGACATCACAACTTACATACATTTGGCAAATTACCAATCCATTCTCATAATTTGGCCCTCATAGTTACTTATACCATTCTATTAAATCCATGTATACGAAATGACCAAATTACCCTTACCTCTCTTTTTCTTAATCCCGATCATATCCTTTTTCCTAATTAGTCACTTTGACCATCAAATCATATAGTTTTGATTACCAATATCCCTAGACATGTACAAATCCTTCTAGGGTACATTTCGGGGTGTTACACTACCAACCTTGATTCTACATGCAATATATATAGAAAAAGGAGAGAGAAAAGAATGATTTGCATGTGGGTTCAGCCATTTTTCTTCTTCTTCTTCTTCTTCTTCTTCTTCTTCTTCTTCTTCTTCTTCTTCATTCTACCCGTGCTTCTCTCTAAGGAAATCTGTTATTGTGGAGTTTAATGGTTTCTTAATGTATAGGTTCCAAAATTTAGCAAGGTACGTGTTTAGTTGTTGTGCCTTTCTTCTTCTCCTTGTATTTCTTGATTTTGAGCTCTTGTTGATATTGACATTAGTGTCCAATTCTGGAAATTGGACTTGAATTGGTAGTTGAGGAGTTGAAGAAGGATAAAGGAAAAGCCAAAGTGGGTGAATCTAGTGCAAAGTGACTTTTTAAGGAGCTAAGGAGAAGAGATTTGGGAAAACATCTCTTTTGAGTATTCAATTGTTATATGTATGAATTAGAGTTTAAAATATGAAATGAGTGTTGCAATTGATGCTAATTATGTTTTTATGTGTAGTGATTTGTATTGAATTGGTTAATTGCTAAGTTCGTTAATAAACATAAGTATGTGTCTGTGATGCGCGCTAAACCCCGGGCGCCCCAAATGACCCGCTTTTAGGGTTTTTGAGAAAGGTTCATGAAACTTGTAAAAGATTACAAAGGCGTCTATTTTGACAACAAGGAGGTTTCTTGGAGTCGCCACCCAATAAAATATTAGGAAAGGTCGTCTAGCCTCACTGAGCCTAAGACAGCGCATCTATTTTGGGCAATCGGAGATATTTTGGACGCCTCCTTCCAATAGAACACTGGAAAGATCATCTAATATCGTGAAACTTAAGACGATGCATATACGTCTAATTTGGGCAAGCCAAAGATATTTTGGACACCTCCTTCCAATAGAATACTAGGAGGATCATCTAATCTCGTGGAGCCTAAGACCATGCAAATTGGGCCTATTTTGGGCAACAAGAGATATTTTGCAGACCCCACCCCAATAGGACATTAAGATGGTCCTCTAACCTCATTGAGCATAAGACCAGAGATGTAACACCCCCACCGTTGCCCCCGTTGGAAGGGCACTTCGGCGAGCGCGCTACATGACGCTCACTCACGACGCGACAAAACATACAGCGGAAGCATTCAATAACCAATAATAAAAAAAGAATCATAGAAAACATACTTCATTACTATAAAAACAAAATACAAAGCTATATACAATATGCCAAAAGATTACAACTTAAAATCCTTTACAAAAATAATACATATACAAAAAGAATTACAGGAGGAGACAGAAATAAATAACTCGACTCCTATGTGGCCAGCCTGCAGATACGCGACACAAGCAACTCCCAAAAATCCTTCACGCTACCTGCACGGGATAAAAGCCCGTGCTAACGATAACGCTTAGTGGGGAGAAACAAACACAACAGAACACTATACAAGAAAACATGCACTGACATACATAATTCATTATAAATCAGAGTACAGAGATATAAATATATTCAGTATAAATAATAGAAAACACTAAACCATTACACTATTCAGAGTCACGCAATAATCAGAACACTTCACTAAATCAATACCAGACAGTTCACACAATAGCCTGAAATCAATGGTGGAGGATACGGGAACACGGCACGGGAGACTGAAGCCTCAAAAACACTTTAATACCCGAAGGTAGCGCGGGAGACCGGAGTCTCAAAACATTTTATCACTACACGGAAGATGACCATCTCGGAGGTCGATCCCTTCGCCTAAACGGGGCGGACCGAATAGCTGTACACTAACCCTTCTTAAGCATGCTTAATTATCCTATACCTTGACACTTCAGGCTCGACAACACATTCATTCACTCGACCTTACACAATCAAAAGCAAGATTCAATTCAAGATTCTAATATTAAATAAATTCCTAACTAAAACACTAGTACATTGATATCACGAGTCATAAGCACAAACATATTTCATGCAATAGTGAGAAACCGTGCAAAGTGGAACAAAAGAAACACATTCAGAAAACAGGGCAAGCAGGAAGGGCCTCTGTCGCGATCAAGCAGGAAGGGCCTCTGTCGCGATCGCGACAAGTGTCGCGCTCGCGACAGAGCACGGGGCACTTCCTCGCGAGGTCACGCCAGGGGGCCTACTCGCGGCAGAAATTCACGGGGTCGAGCTCTGTCGCGCTCGCGACAAGAGTCGCGATCGCGACAGAGACCAGTTCCTTCCTCCTCGTGTGCACGCTCGACAGCACGCCAGCGTGGAGGGTTCTGCTACCGAGCTCTCTATCGCGATCGCGACAGAGGGCTCTTCAAGAACAAGGGGCCAAGTCTGCCTTCTGTCGCGCTAGCGACAGAACCCAGATTCGTCCAAGTCTGCACTTTTTCCTACACTAATCACACACAATTTTTCATACATACACACAACATGCACAAGCACTTACCTCAAGCCTCCAGCACGTCACCGCATCATTCTCAAGCCACATAAACCCATTCTACACAATATACAAACATCAATTCAACATAAAATCACTCACAACCAACTCAAATACACTAACATGGCATGTTCAAAATTCGAAAACACATAATATCCTCACTATATCACTAACACTTCACTATAAATCACTACTAAATTTAAACATGCATTCATGAACACTCAATATTACCAGTAACATGTAATCACAATGTAGAGTCGATCCAAGGAGGAAATTAAAGGAAAAACACAAAATCCACAACGTAGCTCCCACTCACTTGCATGCCTTCAAAACCCATTCCCAAATAAACACTCAAGAACACAGCTTCCATACCTGGAAAACGAAGCTTCAAACCGTGCCCCTCACAAAACTACTTTATCCTTGCCCTTGCTCTTCCTTCTCTCTTCCGATGCTTGCACAAAACCCAGCCACAACACACTCAAATCAGACCCAAAACCACAATCAAAACCAGAAAAAAAAAAGAAGGAGAAAGAAGAACCGAAGTACTCAAAGCACTCCAAACCACTTACCTCTTACAATCCTTCAAGACCTTAGCTCAAAATTCCAAGAAAACTCAAGAGAAAAGAGATGGGAGCAGAAAAATGGAAGCAAGAGAGAGGGGAGAACGGAAATGAAGAAGAAAAGAGATAAATGAGATAGCTTCCACGGGAAGCTAGGCAAATTTCTGCCCTTCCCTTCCCTCTCTCTTAATTTTCATTAAATGCTCACCAACCTCCAAGCCACTTGTCACAATCCTAGACAATCAATCAATCCATCTTAACATAACCACTCTTGGCACCATACACTAAACACACACAAGCCTTTCTTACACAAATATCTTCAATGCACCAAAACTCACTCACACGATATTATTTCTGAAAAACCCCTTTCATCCTAGGCACCATGCACCACAAACCACACAATAAAAGCCCTAAGTCCACTTACACCCTACAACCATACACTATAAGCACACACTATTATTTCCTCTTCTCTTAATTTATTACTTAATTAAATAATTCCTTTAACACATAATTCCTTATTATCCTATTTTCCTCATACTTAAATTATGAAAATACCCTCACTATACCCACTTACCACGCAAATTCCGACCAGGCCCTATTTGGGTTGTTACAATCACTCCCCCTTAAGAAATTTTGTCCTCGAAATTTCCCCGCTAATCACTTATATCCAACAACCCAAAAGTCAAACCAAAACTTAACCGAAAGCTATTAACATAACTTACCAGAAGGTCCAGCTCGATCTGCTATATCCCCAATTTGCATCACATAAACTCTTGGATGCGCGGGCACTTCTTCGGTTGGTGACTTCTGCACTGTCTCTGATGGCGCTTGCGAAGGACGTCCACTGCCTATTCCACTCTGATTCCCTCTCGCTCTCTGACCACTGGCTCTACTCTCAGGTCTATCCTGGAGCTCTCTTCGATCCGGACAATTTGCTACCATATGCTCTTGGCTGCCACATCTGAAGCACGCTCCAGAGATCCTTTTGCACTCGCCCCAGTGGCGCTTATAACAATGCTCACACTCCGGGATCGCACTTCCGTTGCTAGAGGGTGGCGCTACACTCCCGTCTTTCGAATGTACCGGAACCAAACTCTTCCCACCTTGGCCACTCGAAACTCCTCTCGACTTCTTGCCACTACCAAACCCACCTTCCGGTGCTTTCCTCTTGCTCTCGATCCTCTGCTTAATCACCTCAGATTCCTCTAACTTCATTGCCGCTGCCACAAGCTGATAATACCCCACGGGTTGCAAGACTGACAATGCCGACAAAGGACCTCTGAACACCTCATGCAGTCCCTCTAGGAAATGCCTACTTCTAAACTCATCCGTCAACAAAGCCTCAGGCACATACTTACTCAACCGGCTGAATTCCTTATCATACTCACTCACGGTCATACCTCGCTGCTTCAGACTGATGAACTCTCTCCACTTAGCTTCCTGATATGCCTTCGTCATATATTTCTGCTCAAATTCTTGCTTGAACAAATCCCAAGTCAACTCGGCTAGTCGCTGAGGATTTCGCATCACCAATTCCCACCAATCGTACGTTGACCCTTGAAGCAACGACACTGCACAAAGCACCCTTTGTTCTGCAGGACATCTAATCTCTTGCAAAATCCGACCTACCCTTTTAAGCCAAAACTCGGCCACATCAGATTGGTCCAAAGCAGTCCCATGAAAATCCTCGGCTCCTCTCTTTCTTAATAACTCAATCGGAGCCTTAGGAGTAGTCAGCCTCTCTACCAACTGAAGCAAACCTTATAATAAAACCGGATTCTCTTGACCAAAACCCATACCGGAAATTTCTTCTTGCTGATGCTGCGGAGCAGGTTGCCCACCTCTCGCTACACTTGCACTACCAACCGTCTCACCCACATGCTCACTTGGATCATACTCCATCTAGATACTACACAAGACAAGACACATCTGCATTAGGCCACGACACAAAACCAACTCGCATGCAAAGAGTCAACACATAACAAACAGAGGAATCCAGAACCGCCTAAACCGGTGCTCTGATACCACAACCTGTAACACCCCCACCGCCGCCCCCGTTAGAAGGGCACTTCGGCGGGCGCGCTACACGACACTCACTCACGACGCGACAAAACATACAGCGGAAGCATTCAATAACCAATAATAAAAAAAGAATCATAGAAAACATACTTCATTACTATAAAAACAAAATACAAAGCTATATACAATATCCCAAAAGATTACAACTTAAAATCCTTTACAAAAATAATACATATACAAAAAGAATTACAGGAGGAGACAGAAATAAATAACTCGACTCCTAAGTGGCCAGCCTGCAGATACGCGACACGAGTAACTCCCAAAAATCCTTCATGCTATTTTATCCCGTGCTAAGCGATAACGCTTAGTGGGGAGAAACAAACACAACAGAACATTATACAAGAAAATATGCACTAATATACATAATTCATTATAAATCAGAGTACAGAGATATAAATATATTCAGTATAAATAATAGAAAACACTAAACCATTAACTATTCAGAGTCACGCAATAATCAGAACACTTCACTAAATCAATACCAGACAGTTCACACAATAGCCTAAAATCAATGGTGGAAGATACGGGAACACGGCACAGGAGACCGAAGCCTCAAAAACACTTTAATACCCGAAGGTAGCGTGGCAGACTGGAGTCTCAAAACATTTTATCACTACACGGAAGATGACCATCTCGGAGGTCGACCGCTTCGCCCAAACGGGGCGGACCGAACAGCTGTACACTAACCCTTCTTAAGCATGCTTAATTATCCTATACCTTGACACTTCAGGCTCGATGACACATTCATTCACCTGACCTTACACAATCAAAAGCAAGATTCAATTCAAGATTCTAATATTAAATAAATTCCTAACAAAAACACTAGTACATTGATATCACGAGTCATAAGCACAAACATATTTCATGCAATAGTGAGAAACCGTGCAAAGTGGAACAAAAGAAACACATTTAGAAAACAGGGCAAGCAGGAAGGGCCTCTGTCGCGATCGCGATAAGTGTCGCACTCGCGACAGAGCACGGGGCACTTCCTCGCGAGGTCGCGCCAGGGGGCCTACTCAAGACGAAGCACTCGCGGCAGAAATTCACTGGGTCAAGCTCTGTCGCACTCGCGACAAGCGTCGCGATCGCGACAGAGACCAGTTCCTTCCTCCTCGCGTGCACGCTCGGCAGCACGCCCGTGTGGAGGGTTCCGCTACCGAGCTCTCTGTCGTGCTCGCGACAACGTCGCGATCGCGACAGAGGGCTCTTCTAGAACAAGGGGCCAAGTCCGCCTTCTGTCGCGCTCGCGACAAACATCGCGATCGCGACAGAACCCAGATTCGCCCAAGTCTGCACTTTTTCCTACACTAATCACACACAATTTTTCATACATGCACAAGCACTTACCTTAAGCCTCCAGCACGTCACCGCATCATTCTCAAGCCACATAAACCCATTTTACACAATATACAAACATCAATTCAACATAAAATCACTCACAACCAACTCAAATACACTAACATGGCATGTTCAAAATTCAAAAACACATAATATCCTCACTATATCACTAACACTTCTCTATAAATCACTACTAAATTTAAACATGCATTCATGAACACTCAATAGTACCAATGACATGCAATCACAACGTAGAGTCGATCCAAGGAGGAAATTAAAGGAAAAACACAAAATCCACAATGTAGCTCCCACTCACTTGCATGCCTTCAAAACCCATTCCCAAATAAACACTCAAGAACACAGCTCCCATACCTGGAAAACGAAGCTTCAAACCGTGCCCCTCACGAAACCACTTTATCCTTGCCCTTGCTCTTCCTTCTCTTTTCCGATACTTGCACAAAACCCAGCCACAACACACTCAAATCAGACCCAAAACCACAATCAAAACCAGAAATAAAAAAAAAAGAAGGAGAAAGAAGAACCGAAGTACTCAAAGCACTCCAAACCACTTACCTCTTACAATCCTTCAAGACCTTAGCTCAAAATTCCAAGAAAACTCTAGAGAAAAGAGATGGGAGCAGAAAAATGGAAGCAAGAGAGAGGGGAGAACGGAAATGAAGAAGAAAAGAGAGAAATGAGATAGCTTCCATGGGAAGCTAGGCAAATTTCTGCCCTTCCCTTCCCTCTCTCTTACTTTTCATTAAATGCTCACCAACCTCCAAGCCACTTGTCACAATCCTAGAGAATCAATCAATCCATCTTAACATAACCACTCTTGGCACCATACACTAAACACACACAAGCCTTTCTTACACAAATATCTTCAATGCACCAAAACTCACTCACACCATATTATTTCAGAAAAACCCCTTTCATCCTAGGCGCCATGCACCACAAACCACACAATAAAAGCCCTAAGTCCACTTACACCCTACAACCATACACTATAAGCACACACTATTATTTCCTCTTCTCTTAATTTATTACTTAATTAAATCATTCCTTTAACACATAATTCCTTATTATCCTATTTTCCTCATACTTAAATTACGAAAATACCCTCACTATACCGACTTACCACGCAAATTTCGACCAGGCCCTATTTGGGTTGTTACAAGAGAAGGTTCGGGACTTCCCATTTATTCATACCTTGATTAAGTTATAATTGAGTTTTGAATTTAAGATTTTATTCCTTTTCTCATACTATTTTCATGCATTAATTAAAGCGCAGATCATTCACGTAATAAAAGCGATAAACAAAAGCAAGATTATGATAAAGTAAATGAAAGCCTAATAAATTACAATAAAACTAGGTGCGGAATACAACCCCCAATATAAATAAAATATAAATCATACATAAAATGGGATATTTATTAAGGATGGGTACATTAGTCCTCGCATGCATACTTACAGAAAATAACAATGAAGTTGAAAATTTATTTGGATGTGAAAATTAGGACATTGGTCCCATTTTTATTAGAAAAATTCCAAATTAATTAATATAAAAATTTTTGTGATTTTCTTTTAAACGTGTATAAAATAAATAATTTTATTAAAAATTACATGGCAAAATAAATAAAAAAAAAAAGCCAAATAAAGAAAATAATACAAATAATAAAATGAAAGTTTAAGCCTCCTGGATCTCCCCGTGTGCTCGCGGGAATGCCCAACCAAAAAAATAAGTGTTAGAATAAAAAAACAAACACAAATAATATTAATGTTAGTGATGTAATCAAGAAAAATCAATTAAATACATGAAATAGTCAATAATAAATTAAAATAAAATAAAATAAGATGACATCAAAAAATGACAAATGAATTAAAATATTAATAAATTAGAATAAATGAAAAAATGCATTATGAATGACAAATAAGTTAAATAACATGATTGAAACAAATAAATCAACATATTAATTAATTAACATATTAATATACAAAAACATAAAAAAAATAATGAGAACAATAATGAAAAATAATAACAATGGTAATAATAATAATAATAATAATAAGAAATAATAATAATAATCATGATAATAACAATTATAATAAAATAATAAAAATGATAATAATAATGATAACAATGATAATGGTAAAAAACGATAACAAAATAATAATAATAATAATAATAATAATAATAATAATAATAATAATAATAATAATAAATAATAAATAATAATAATAATAATAATAATAAACACAATAATAAATAATAATAATAATAATAATAAACATAATAATAAACCAAATATATAAACGACTGAATAAATAAATAAATGAAAACAATAAAAACTTACATGTTAATCAATTAATTGTGAATAAGGAATAAAAATAATACAATAAAAAATAAAAAAAATAAAACTATGAGATCGGATCCAAAATATTTACCCTCGGAATTCAGATTCGATAGAGGGAAAAATGATGATTGATTTCCTTGTTTTGATCCACAAATGAGAAATAAAAAATAAGAAAAAGTTGGAATTTTATTCCAAGAAAGAAAATTTGCTAAAAAATGGAAGAAATTAAAAACTCTCAAGAACAAAAAATTATTCTCTTTGTCTCAAGAACAAAAAAATGGAAGAAAAATAATAAAAGGTCTAAATCTATTCTCTTTATAAAAATAATTGTAAAAAATCTTGTTTTTTAAAAAATCAAATGAAAAATTGGACTTCAAGAATAAAGAATTATTTTCTTTGTTCCCAAAATCAATTTTTCATAAAAAAAAAGATTCAATGTAAAATCCTTGAAAAAGCTTAATTGAAAAAATAAAATAAAAGAAAGTGAAAAAATTAGATTTTAAGAAAACACAATTATGTTATTTGTCTCAAAATCAATTTTTCTATCAATAAAATTCCATCTAAAAATACTTAGAAGAAATTTTATTGAAGCCAAATGAAGAAGAAGAAGTATTGAAGGAGAAGAGCATTTTTTAGAAGAAAAACAAAATGAAAATCTGAATTTTTTTGGTTGCCTCCCCCCTTTTTTTCTTTTTATCTTTTTCTATTTATATGATAAAATATGGAAAACCTAGTTAATTTAGGAAAAAACCCTTAATTAATTCAAATATTATTTATTTATATTTTAAAAATGGAAAAATAATGAAAATCCACAAAAAATGGGATAAAAAACAATTTTGGGGAAAAAATCCTGAAAAATGGCCAAAAAAACTTGATTTTCAGCGGTTTTGGGCGGATTCGGCCACCGATAGGAGTCAGTGGTCACGTGATGCCCGCCGGTGGGTGCGCAGAGCTCCCACTAGGCAAGCACCAGGTGCGCTGCGTGCTGCCACAGTGCGCTGCTGACCTCCGAAATTTTTTTTTTTTAAATTATTTTTTTAGAGACAAATTTGACTAAAATACTATACTTTCAAATCTCACTTTAGCAATCTTAACAAGGAAATCATCACTTTCAACTTTTTTTTTACCTGTTGTAACACCCTTATACCCGTAAATAATACGAATACTGGATGGCACAACACTACACTGCATTGCCATTCACTGATGATGCCCTCGACAGCTATGAATTTTTTTTTTTTTACACAACAATACATACACAATAACATAACAATACATTAACACATAAATTACCTATCCATACCATAGCTTCCCCAACTACGCTCGTATACATGCCTTGCAAATCCTTCGGTCCTTGCTGTTGCTCAATCTTCAATTACTTCTACGTCTTCGGCAACATCTAACTATTATAACCTGCGCTCATTTAGCACACTACGCGCTGAGCATTAAAATGCCCAGTACTGGATACTTATCCTATGTTTTCCATACTAATCCTATATACTTGATCACTTAATTGTTTTATTGTATTTAGGTTATGGGGTCAATTATTTCTAAATCTTTTAAATAGTTTATAGCATACTTTTGTGACGCTCACTATTTTTATCTTTATCACTGTCACTATTATCACTAATCAATGTCTTTACCTTTAGCACTACACTGTAATATATTAATCGCTATCATGCTATTGACAATTTCACTATCTCTTACACTGTTAACCATTACACTTATCGATTTCACTATCATTTACACTGTTAATCTTTAATGTTGTCAATTTCACTATTATTTGTCAATTTCGGTGCTTTACCTTTTTTATTGTTTCTATTCTTTTCATTACTATTATCACTAATTTTATCATGTGCACTAATGACTCTTGTTGCTTAACACTTTGTTCGATTTGTCATTTACGATCAATTTCATATGTATCTCTTTTTAATACTTTTATCTTTGTAAATAACCTATTAGATTCCTTCCTTAATGAATGCTCAATTACAATTTAATTTCGGATAGTAAATTGTTTATCAACTTACTTAATAATTTATCATTATTTCACTACTAGTAATACTAATCAAATACTATTACTTTCTTTACATTTCTAACATTTCGTTTACTCTTTTACACTACAGTAACTCTCTTACATTAATATCATTTACTATGTTAAATCTTCCGATAAGTCATTTACTTAAATTAATTTCGATTGCATTTATTCTTGTGTGGTTATCACTATACTTTAATCACTATCTTATTTCTTCCTTTACTATTTCGATTCTACACTTATCAGTAATTTTACTTTACAATATCACTTATCAATTTCATTTCACTTAGACACTCGTTTGTTTAACAATTTTCACTTATCACTTAACTATCGATTGACCTATAACTGTCTCTTTTTACTATTCATTTGGTCCACATATACGTCATTATAAATTTCATTACTATTATATTATTTCTTATTCGACTTTGGTCACTTTAATTATTATTCACAATAATGGCCTGTCTATTTTCTTTTATCTTAACACTACTTATTAATCGCTCTATCGTTTATCACTTTTACTATGAAAATCTTTATTTCCCAATATACTCAATTAGCCTCCTAATAATTAACATTACAATTTAATCTCTCTATGTTTCGTACAATTTAAAACACTATCTTTCCATTTTACTTGATTTATATTATCATTATTATCTACCTTATTATTTATTTATTTCCAAATATTATCTCTTAATTTACATATACATAAAACCAATTTATCCATTTACTTAGAGAGTGTTTGGCATTGCTTTTGGAAGGCCAAAAAGCTGCTTTTTTGATAAAAAGCTTATTATGGGACAAAAATAAGTGTTTGGTAAATACTGATTTTAGAAAAATTAATTTTCTGAAAAGTGAAAAAATCTGCTTTTCAGAGAAACTGCAAATTGAAGCTTTTCAGAAAAGCTGATTTTCAGCTTTTAAGGACAGCAGATTTAATCTTTTTTTTAGACAAAAATATCATTTATTTTATTTTAAAATGACAAATAAGTGGGAATTATTATTATTATTTAGTGAGATTTTGAATATAATATATTAAAATTTATATATATATATCATTTTTTATTTTTTTATTCTAAAAAGCTATTTTTAATTATATTATTTACCAAACAGTTGACCACTATTTTTGATTTTATAAGTCATTTTAAATTTTATTTACCAAACAGTTATGTATTTTTCGATATACAGCTTTTTGAAATACAACTTTTTTCAATAGAAAAAGCTGTTTTCATAAGTTTTGCCAAACTGGCCCTTAGTAGTCTATTTCTTTTCCATTTACACTTCAATATTATCACTAGCATTGTTATAATCAATTACGTTTAAATCCAATAAATTTCACTTATTTACAATAACGCCACTAATATATCTATTTATCCTTCATTGTCACTAGCATATTAATTCAATCATAATCAATTTAATCCATTATTCACTTAATATTTAATCAAACAATATTATTCTAAAATTTTCAATTGTTCGCTCACTAATCACAGACACGCATTTATTATCTCTCTTATTGCATATTTACATTTTAATCCCTTCCTTAGTCTCATTATTTTCAATTTACCATTTAGCCCCTTACTTTGTGACAATTTACAATTTAGCCTTCAATTAGCTTATATTACGAACTTGTCATTACTTAATTTCATTATTACATTACTTTATTATTTATTTAGCATACAATTTCCATCTAGTCACTACTATAATATTTTCCTCACATTACACTTTAGTCCCTCAATAGTCATTAATTTCAATATTACCACTCCAATTCACTATAATTATAATTATACCACTATTTATAATTAGTCTCACTTTTAATATTATTATTAACTCGCAATTTTACATTTTAGTCTTTAAATCATTCATTCATTTATGCATAAATTTTCACTAACTACAATATAATTAATTAAATATAATAATTTATCCAATTATTTCCTCAATGTAATAATCCATTTAAATTCACCAATTAATTAATTATATCATTATTTTGTCAATTAACATATTTTTACACTAAATCATTAATTAATCTTATTTCAATCATATTATTTATTAAATCACTTTAATTACATTAAATATATACATATTCCGTAATTACTGCACCAATTATAATTACCTAAACTTAATTCCTTAATCTTTTCACTTGATTCCACATACGTCCCTAACTTTTCCATTAATTACATCTATGTCGTTACTTTTGCCATAATACCACCCATATCCTTTCTTTTTCACTAATTCCCTTTATGTCCTCTTTTTCACCTAATTACCATTTTGCCCTCACTTATTCAATAATTACCCTTTTTAACCTCACTTATTTTCCAATTTACACTTTACCCTTATTTACTTATTTAATTACTATTTTACCCGTTTTACACTTGATTACCACTTTTAACCTTATATTTTCACTAAATTACATTTAGGTCCTTATTTTATCAATTTTCCACTAATTTACTATTTTAAACTCACATTTTGCCAAAATTACAATTTTACCCTTACACTTACACTTTTTACCTAACTTGCTCACTTTTACCAACTTTTTGTCAAATTACCATTTTACCTCTAAGCTTTCTATTTAGTTTATTTTAGTCCTGTTTTCACTCATTTTAACTTTTATCACGATTTTAATCACTTTTATCACATAATTACAAGAATGCCCCTATTATACACCCGGTAGAAAATCTACTGACCGGATAGGCGGGACGTGGATCCCACAGATCCACTATACTATGAAATGATCCCAATATGACCATTTCTCACTGCACTGCACTACACTGATCACTGTAATCACTGGATACACTATAAACACTGAACACTGCACTGAAATGGACCATCATTGGTCTACTAATAGCGAGTCGCCATGACTCGTACCGCGGTGTGGAATACCTATGGCTAGCCAATTATATCCTGGACAAGAGTTTTCTAGCAGACCACTACTAAGGGCAATAGTTCATCAATACTCAAATAAACATCACATTATGCCATCACACTTATTTTGTCATACACTTCATTTTCACTTATCATTTTACATACACACTCATTTATCATCACTTAATCATATTATGCTATCACATTACACTAGTTATCAAAATACACACATAAATCACCATAATTACCATTCAGCAAAGGTATCACTTTTTCACATCATTCACTTTAATCTCATTTAAACACTCATTCATACTCTTTACATATTAAACATACCAAAAATATCATTTATATGCCATAGTTCATCTTATATCTCAATTAAATCCTTTATATACCATTCGTCCACTACCCAAATTTTCCATTTAGTTCACTTTAATTCCACTTAATAATTCAATCATTCAATTTACATATTATGTTTGCTATAAATATCATTTTCTTGCTATGTTACACAACATAGCACATTATTTCCTTTAATATTCCATTCGGCCACAACTTTACCATTTCATTATAATTTCTTTTAATTCTTGTAATCACTCTATTATGCATTAAACATGTTATATCCATCATTTATATGACATATAAGTCATGTATACATTATGAATTCCTTAAGTTACCATTCGGCCTACATGTGGGTTTTCATACCATAATGTTTTAATTTATTCCAAGCATATTTATACACTTAATCAAGTCCACTATACATGATTATGAAGTTTGATTTAATTAAGCATGCCTAAATCTCATGTTCACACTTAGACATAACCTAAAATTCACACATAATCAATGGAAAAGGAAGGATAATGTATCCACTCACCTTAGATTCTTGTTCTCCACATCATAAACATGCTTCCCATGCCATAACTCCTTAAAACTCCATCATTCCCTTTAATTCCCTAAGGTGGCCGAATTTAAAAATCCACATAACTTAAAAACCAAACTTGCAATATGAAATCTAACATCATAAATGTGTTCTACATCCTCAAAAACTCCCATAGGGACCAATAAACTAAATTAAAACAACTTAAATCTCTTACCTCCAATTTAGGGCATAACCTTGAATGCTTAGTTTTCTTCACTTTCAATGCTCCAAATGGACTCCACTTGCTGTGTTTATGTTATAGAGGGACTTATATTTGTTTGGGTGGCTAATATTTGGAGAAAGATTGAAGAAAGAAAGAAGAAAAATGGAGGAAAGTATGAAAAATAACATACAGTTTTGAAAGAAGGAGGAGGTCGGTTTTGGCTAGATTTTTCTAGAGAAATCTGACCTCTCATTCCTTTATATAGACCATAAATTAACCAAACCGGTCCAACCAAGGTGATCTAACCGATTTAAACCAAAATTTTGGTTTTTCGGTTTAATTGCACTTTTCCAAAGCATCTATATGTTTTTGTCATTATTTTAACTTCTAACAATTCCATTGATCTTATAACATCAAAAATAGGCTCCCTGCAAATTTTTAGCTCAATTGGAGTCCATTTGGGCCTCGGTTCACCTAAACCGGTTTGATTCGATCAATTTTTCTTGTACCGTAAAATACAACTCTAAAGCTGTCAAAATTCAAAGATAACACTTCTATTGTCTTATTCTATACACTCAACTTCCATTAGGCCTTATTTACTATTTTTAACCCCTCGATCAAATTTCAGTCAAACCCCGATTCAAATTGAACCGAATCGGAGGCCAACTTCAAAATGACTTTCGAAGGTCAATTAACTCTGTTTTCAGTTCTGATTTCACCACTAGACACCTTATGGCCTACAGATCATTTTTGCGAAATTAAAATTTTTTGTGCGCCGGACAGTCAGGTTCCTTGTATAGCCACTCGGTGTCACCTGACCCGAAATCACTATAATTTTAACACACTTAACATTAAACTTTGACACTGGCAAACTCACTCCCTACACTGTTCAACGCTGTGATTATCATGATAACACTGAAATTATTTATTGACACTTTTAAACCAGTATTTGAGCCATTACAATTCTCCCCCACTTATAAAAATTTCGTCCTCGAAATTTTCTTCATGCATCACTTTCACCCAGGATCGAAACCTAGCTCTGATACAAAAATAAATGTAACAACCTTATACCCGTAAATAATACGAATACCGGGTATCACAACACTACACTGCATTGCCATTCACTGATGATGCCCTCGACAGCTCTGAAATTTTTTTTTACACAACAATACATACACAATAACATAACAATACATTAACACATAAACTACCTATCCATACAATAGCTTCCCCAACAACGCTCGTATACATGCCTTGTAAATCCTTCGGTCCTTGCTGTTGCTCAATCTTCAATTGCTTCTACGTCTTCGGCCACGTCTAACTATTATAACCTGCGCGCATTTAACACACTACGCACTGAGCATTAAAATGCCCAGTGGTGGATACTTATCCTAAGTTTTCCATATTAATCCTAAACACAATAAAACAATTAAGTGATCAAGTATATAGGATTAGTATGGAAAACTTAGGATAAGTATCCACCACTGGGCATTTTAATGCTTAGCGCGTAGTGTGTTAAATGCGCGCAGGTTATAATAGTTAGACGTGGCCGAAGACGTAGAAGCAATTGAAGATTGAGCAACAGCAAGGACAGAAGGATTTGCAAAGCATGTATATGAGCGTAGTTGGGGAAGCTATGGTGTAGCGCCCTATACCCGTATGTGATACGGATACCGGATGCCACCGCACTGAACTAACATATCCTCTAATACTTTACTTATCCGATTAAATTACTGTTCCTTTTAATCCAGATAACCTAATTAAACTATTTAGGTTATTAAATAGACAATTAATTAAAACCGGTAATTTTTTTTTGACTAGTACCGTATACGTGAATAGTACAATATATATGAATAGTATCGTATATACGAATAGTACCGTATGTATAATACTGTATGAATAGTACTATATGAATAGTCAACTTACTTAAGTCTATTAATACTTATTAATTAATTATCAAACGTAATATTTACTATTTTTAATTCACTATTAACTATGCCGATTGACCTATAACTGTCTAAGTGACTATTCATTTAGTCAGTTTTATTTTAACTTGAAAACCTACATTTTTCTTTACTAATTGTATTAACTTAATTTCTACCAATTATTAAGTATGTCAATCACAATATACTAAAGACAGTTATGAAATCTATTACAGTCCAAAACCCAAAAGTAGTAATATTATTATAAGACACACACATGCCAAACTGCTTAATATACTTAAATATTCCAATAACTTTCTTCCATACCACTTCCAAAGTGTGAGGTATGCACTGCTCCAAAACTCTTACGGAATACCTACACGCAGTCAAATAAAATTACGTGCTGAACATTAAATATACCTAGTGGTGATTGCAATTCCATAAATTTCCACTTAATTTAATTTTTCATGCATAATAATATTCACATAAATAATATCATTTAATATTCATAAATAAACATATTTAATTTAATTTCCAACTAGGCATGCAATATTGCATGTAATTATTTTTCAATTTCATAATTGGGCAATTACACAATTAATTCACATAAATAATCTTATTACCATTTTACTCTTAACTTAAGGCAATATTTCATTTACACTTCACCAATTTTACATGTATGCCATTGGTTCACTTTAATTTCACTAATATTATTATATTGCCACTAATTCATTTTAATTTCAATAATATTACAATTATGCCACTATTTTAATTAGTTTTACTAACATTACAATTTTATCATTAATTTATATGCCAAATTATAGTTTTACCCTCCAATTATTATTTTCATGCCAAATTATATTTTTACCCATATAAAGTGGTCAATTTTCATATTTAACCATTTATTTATAATTTTACCCTTATTAATCATCCTTAACACACATATGCACAAAATTACAATTTTGCCCTCAAGCTTTTTATATAATAATATTTATGTCCTTTTTCCACATAAATATTATTTTAATCACATTTTAAACATTTTAATCTTATTTTTACAATTATGCCCCTGTAACACACTGGCAGACTCTATATACAGGATAAACGAGACGTGAACTCCAGGAGTTCACAAAAATACCAGCGGAGTCCTGTGGAACCACCACTGTCTTTTAATATAGAACAGTACACTTCAGATATTCAGATACATAAGTAGGACCATCATTGGCCTACTAAAAAGTGAGTCGCCATGCTCACACCCGCAGTCTTATGTCCCTGTGGCATGCCAACATATCTTAAACTAGACTTGACTACCAGATCACTACATAGGGCAATATTATTTTATTTTTCATATTTTTTAATGTGAAATACATATATTTTAATTTTTCACATTTTTAATGGGACATACATATATTTCATGGTATATCATCACAATATCTTATTCTTTTTCATACCATTTCAACATTTCACATGTGATTATCATCATTACACCATCACATCCCATGTAAAATCATTATTTCATCATGGTACACATGCATACATACATACATGCATACGGCTCACATACTAGTTTATTTACATTAATTCTTTTTATCAATTTTATCATTTATTTAGGCCAATTTCATGATGTATAACATCACCATACCATCAATTTCCATGAAAACACATCCAAATCATAACTTTACATATGATACACATTCGGCCATACATACATCACATACCATATGATGTTTTCACATGCTCCAACACATACCATTCATTAGTTCACATGCCAAATACCATAGATCCATCATAATTATACATAAAACATCATGTAAACACATAAAATTCACATGAATACCGTTCGGCCAAAGAAGGAACTTTCCACACAAAATTTATTTCTTCAATTTAATCATCCATACTATCATTTTTAACATCCCTAAGTACGAATATCATGTTAATTTCAATTAAAAATGCATAAATCACATACTTTCTTCACAAATATAACCTAAATTCATGCTTTTACTATGGAATTAAATGGAATTTGCAATCACAAACCTCAAATTCGTGTATTACACTTCCAAATTATCCTTTTCCTTTCCCTTAGCTTGCTTAGAGGTTCCTTCACCTATTGGACATAATTATGTCCAAACACAAAAATTAAGATTTAATCAAATCCAAGCTTCCTTTCAAAAATTGAACTTCCTAAACCTCTTATTAACATCCTAGAGTATCCTTAAGAACCTTAAAACCAAATTAAAATCACTTAAATCACTTACCTCAATTTTACACCTAAACCAAACGAAATTCTGAGACCACCAATGGATTCTAGAGGGGCTGTATTATGTTAGAAAGGTTTGATCTTGAGGTGAGATGAAGAAAAATTGAAAGAAAAATGGTGAGAAAGAGAGGAAAAACCATTCGGCCAAGAGAGGAAGAAGAGGGAGCTGAAAAAAATGGAATCCAAGGGGATTTCCAGATTTTTGAAGGCTTTTATGTGGGTCCAATCGGACCCAACTAGGTCCAACCAAAGTGGTTGAGCCGATTTGGTTCGATTTTCACTGTTTGGGTCATTTTCCACTGTTTTGATGAAATTTAATGTTCCCAAATTCATTTTCACTCCAAACCACTTCCATAATTATTATAATATTAAAATTAGTCTCCCTATAAAAGTTTAGCTCAATCAGAGCTCGTTTGGGGTCCGGTTCACATAAATCAGTCTAATTCGGTTCAATCCGGTATTGCCGTAAAATACAATTCTAATACTGTCAAAAATTTCTAAAAATTATTCTAAGACTTTTATCCTCTTACGGTAGACCATTTTATCCACTCTAACTATTTATAAGAATTCGGTCAAAGTTCAGTCAAACTTTGGTTCAATTGAACCGAACCAGAGAAACTTCAGATTGAATTTTGGAAGCCTATTTGATCTCGTTTGTACATCAAATTGCAGCATTATACTACATTTTTCATCCTCTTTCTAATGGTGAAAAAAATATTTTCGGGTACTATTCATCCCGGAGTCACTATTTTATGGGCCCCACAGTTACTATTCACGGACCCACAGTTACTATTCAAAGACCAGTCAAAGATGCTGTCACTATTCAATGGGACCCAACCAAATGATGATGTTTCTAACCAAATGATGATGTTATACTTTAGGGGACACAGTTACTATTCATCATCATGACATTGCTGATGTCATCGCTGATGTCATCATGGTCCCACATTTACTATTCAGTGGACCCCATCTGGTCCCATTTTTACTGTTCAGTAGGTCCCACCTGGGTACACTTTTTACTTTTCAGTGGGTCCCACCTGGGCCCATATTTTACTGAAATAAATACTTTTGTTTACTGTTTCAGCCATTTCGGACTCGTTTGACCTCCGATTGACATAAAATTTGCGGACTCATATTGACGAGCTCTATCCAATGGTCCAATAAAATATTTTTCGATTCCGAGAAGTACTATTCACCCCAAAAATACTATTTATTCTAGAAAAATAATATTTACGACTAACCCGGTATTGGACCTATTACAATCTCCCCTACCAATTAAAAATTTCGTCCTCGAAATTTACCTGAATTGAAGAGCTGAGGATATTGTTGTCTCATAGTCTCTTCTGGTTCCCACGTTGCTTCCTCGACATTGCGGTGATTCCAGAGAATCTTCACCAGTGGAATCTGTTTATTTCTGAGCTACTTCATTTCTCTAGCCAGAATCTTCACTGGATATTCTTCGTAAGTCATATCCGGCTGGACTCGAACTTCTTCAGGCCTGATAATATGACTGGGGTCTGAATGGTACCTTCGAAGCATAGAGACGTGAAAGACGTCATGAATCTTCTCTAACTCTTGTGGAAGCTTCAATCGGTAAGCTACTGGTCCAACCCGCTGAATAATCTCGTACGGGCTAATGAATCTCGGACTCAGTTTGCCTTTATTTCCAAATCTCAAGATCTTCTTCCATAGAAACTTTCAGAAATACTTTATCTCCCACTTGAAACTCTATATCTTTACTATTCAGATCTGCATAGGACTTCTGTCGATCCATGGCTTCTTTCAGTCTGTCTTTAATCACTCGAACCTTTTCTTCCGTTTCTCTAATCAGATCTGACCCCACAATCTTGCTCTCACTGAGCTTTGTCCAACAAAGAGGAGTTCTACACTTTCTACCATACAAAGCTTCATAAGGAGCCATCTTGATTCTAGTCTGATAACTGTTGTTATAGGCGAATTTTGCTAAAGTCAAGTACCGCTCCCAACGGTTACCAAACTCAAGGATACAACATCTCAACGTATCTTCCAAAATCCGAATCACATGCTTAGATTGTCCATCAGTCTGAGGGTGAAAAGCTGTGCTGAAATGTAATCTGGTTCCCAAAGCTTCTTGAAGTCTCTTCCAAAACAGAGAAGTGAATTTCGGATCACGATCTGAAATGATGGAGGAAGGAACTCCATGCAGTCTTACAATCTCACTAATGTACAACTCTGCCAGCTTGGATAACGAATAATCCATTTTGATAGGCAGGAAATGAGCTGATGTAGTGAGTCGATCAACAATTACCCAAACTACATCATGTTTCTTTCTCGAGAGAGGAAATCATGGCACAAAATCCATGGTTATCCTGTCCCATTTCCATTTAGGAATGATAATAGGCTGAAGCAAACCTGAAGGAACTTGATGTTCTGCCTTGACTTGCTGACAAATCAGACACTTACCCATAAATTCTGTCACGTCACGTTTCATGCCTGGCCACTAATAGAGTATCTTCAAATCTTGATACATCTTGTTAAAATCAGGATGCATAGCGAAGCTGCTATGATGAGCTTCTGATAAAATATCCTTTCTCAGATCAGCTTGATCGGGAACACACAATCTCTGTTTGTAATTTAACCCACCATCTGAACCCAATGAATAATCACTGACATGGCCATCTTTCACCTGAGACATAATGGTAGACAATCGATCATCCTGCTTTTGAGCATCTTTCACTTGCTGGAGAAATCTAGCTTAACTTGCGTTTCTTCAATCAAAGCTCCATCATCTGACAAGTACAGACTAACATTCATAGCCCGTAGAGAAGCCATGAACTTCCTACTAAGAGCATCAACTACAATGTTAGCTTTATCGGGATAATAGTCGATGAAGCACTCATAGTCTTTAATCAATTCAAGCCAACGTCTCTGCCTCAAGTTAAGCTCCTTTTGAGTAAGCAAATACTTCAGACTCTTATGATCAATGTAGATGTAGCATTTCTCACCATAAAGATAATTTCTCCAGATTTTTAATGCAAATACAATTGCTGCCAACTCTAGATCATGAGTAGGGTAATTCTTCTTATGAGTCTTAAGCTGTCGAGAGGCATAAGCAATCACCTTGCCTTCTTGCATCAATACACAACCCAATCCATTTCTGGAAGCATCGCTGAAGACCACAAAATCCTTATTAGATTCAGGTTGCACTAACACTGGAGCTTCAGTCAGCATACTCTTAAGTTTCTCAAAACTCTCCTGACATTTATCTGACCATTCAAAATTGACATTCTTCTGTAACAATCGAGTCAGAGGAGTTGCAATCGAAGAGAAACCCTTCACGAATCTTCTATAATAACCGGCCAAGCCAATAAAACTCCTAACCTCGGTAACACTCCTGGGTGGCTTCCACTGAAGGATCCCTTCAACCTTTTTAGGATCAACTTTAATACCATCTGTTGATACTACATGACCCAGAAAAGATACCTCATTCAGCCAGAATTCACATTTACTGAATTTGGCATAAAGCGGCTTATCTCTCAGAGTCTGCAGAACAATCCTCAAATGCTCATCATGCTCCTCAGGAGTCTTCGAATAAACCAGAATATCATCAATAAAAACAACCACAAACCGATCCAAGTAAGGGTGGAAAACCCTATTCATCAAATCCATAAAAGCTGGAGGAGCATTTTTCAATCCAAAAGGCATGACCATGAACTCGTAATGACCATATCTGGTGCGGAAAGCTGTCTTAGGCACATCTGACTCTTTAATCTTTAGCTGATGGTAGCCTGATCTTAAGTCAATCTTGGAAAACATGCCTGTACCTTTCAACTAATCAAACAAATTATCAATCTGAGACAGTGGATACTTGATCTTTACGGTGACTCTTTTCAGCTGTCTATAATCAATACATGACCGAAGTGATCCATCCTTCTTTTTCACAAAGAGAACTGGTGCTCCCTAAGGTGAAACACTCTGTCTGATGAAGCCTTTATCAAATAATTCTTGCAACTGAACCTTCAATTCTCTGAGTTCTGAAGGTGCCATTCTGTAAGGAGCAATAGAGATAGGTGCAGTACCAGGTACTAAGTCAATAGTAAACTCTAACTCTCTATCAGGTGGCAGACCTGGAAGTTCTTCAGGAAAAACATCCTGAAACTCCCGAACAGTGGGCACATCTGAAGCCTTAAGTTCATCCTTTTTAATATCCATTGCATAGCACAAGTAGGCTACACACCCTTTTTTGATAAGTCTCTTAGCTGCATGTTGAGCATTTTCTATATATGCTTATGACCGCAAGTATACGGTGTACCGCAATAGTACTTTAGATATCGATCCCACGAGGAACGTGTTTTACTCACTATTACTACCCAATTTTAACTTTGTTTACAATGATGAATTAATTGGTTTGGTTAATCTAAACTACTCTATTACATAAACTAATTAATCCTAGTTCATGTTCATCAGAAGAAAATAAAATGTTCAATGAAGAACTTAAATAATGAACTTGATTCCATCATTCCAATTAATTATAATCATCTTTCATACAAGCCAAGTTGAACTAAAGTTCTAATTTACTCTCTCGATATAAAGTAAAATGCCTAAAACATGCAATTAAAAGTCTAACCCATAATTTTCATTAATGAATTAGAAGTTATTAATTACATATTCTAAGAATAAACACCAACCTATAGCAATTATCTCAATATACCGATTTCTCAAAATACATTTTGATAATGAGTTCCTCTTAGATTTCAGATAAAGCAAACTTTCGAATTACTTTAACTTATAAAGATCATGCAAAATATACTAATAGAAAATCTGCATTGAAAGACTCTTAAAATAGATGGAATTAAAGAATGTTAATAATGAACAAATTCATTAGATTAGTATTCATTAAATGACGGAGAAGAAATAAAAGATAAGAGATTAAGATAGAAGTCTTTCAACCCTTTTCCCAACTCTTCAAAAAGATTTTTCTTCTCCTTGATCTTCTTCTTCAAAACATGAAAACTAACTAAGAACTTTAACTATAAATCTGTCTTACAAAATACAGAAAATTACTTAACTAAAATTCCATCATCTAAAATTACAGTTAAACTACATATTTATAGATGATAATTTAAAGGTTGTGTCTCTTAAAGATGTCCCTTGAGAATTATTGTAATTGTTGCTGAGAGGAGGTGACTTTTCAAGAGAAAACTGTCCCAACGGTCATCTCTGTCGCGCTCGTGACAGAACGCACTCCCCTTTTCCTTTCTCTCTTTTCTTCTTTCGCTTCTGTTCTTCTCTCTGGCCACTCACGAGTCGCGACCTCCCATCACGTGGCGTGACTTCGCGTGTGAGTCATGACTGGTGCTCACATCTCGCCTTCTCCTCTCTTTCTCTTCTCTTCTTTCTCTTTCCCTTTCTTTCCTGGCCTCTCTGTGTCGTGAGGCATCATCATGACTCGTGACCCTACTTCCTCAGCCCCTCTTCTTTTCTTTTCTCCTTCCTTCTGCATTCTCCTTCACAAGTCACGACTCGTGATATAGCATCACTAGTCGTGACCTTTCTCTGCTCTCGTGATCCTATCCACATTTATGCTTCTTCTTTCATTTTTCACCTAAAACAACACCAGTAAACACAAAAACACTCAACTAATACAAATAAACATAAACTAACACATATAATATCAAATATACACACAATTGCATGATTAATTTCACAAACTCATACAAAACATACACTAAATTATACCTCAATTAAGCTCCTATCAAATTCCCCCACACTTAACCCTTGTTTGTCCCCAAGCAAGAGAAAAGACATAAGAAAATTCAACAGCTAGTAAACATAATTACATAGCAATGTCCATCCAGCATATATACTAAAATTGCAAAAATCAACTATCTCAAACACTCACACATATCAGTAAATCAAAGTTCTAAGTATGTATTGAAAATTCAACAAGTCATCTAACTTTACTACTTCCAACATAAAGAATATAAAATCTCAAAAACTAAACATGAATCAAAGAGAGAAAATTGATCATAAAGTTAAAAATTCTAAAGTAACTAGCTGCATTTGGGACATTTGTAAGCTCTCTTACCCTTTATCCAATCTCATGGCATTTTTAGACTTTCCTTTCTATTTTCTTTTTATTTTACATGGATATATATATTTTTTCATTTAATCCCATGCATAGCAAGAGAAGGTAATATGGGTGCGTTTTACGCTCCATCCCATATTTTTTACAATTTTGGATGTATATCTTGTTATCTTTTTCTTTTTATGACTTGAGTGGGTGCATTTTATGCTCCAAACCACTTATCTTTATTTTTCTTTTCTTTTTGAGTCCTCATCCATTATTGAAAAGATAAAAGGTAAATATTATGGCTATAGTTTCCATAGGCAACTAGAAACTTAAAATTTTCAACTAAATGAGCAAATTCTAACTTTAAAAAAAACATGGTGAGGTAAAAGACTAAATAATCCATAATGTTGAAATAAGTAAAAGAAAATAACTTGAAAAACTTAAAACACATGCCAAAAATTTTGAAAAACTGATAAAAATGAGCATAAAAAATAATTGACTTAACAACCTATATAATATACCAAAAGAACCATACTTTATAATAAATCTTACTAAGAACCTAATTGAAAAACTAAGACACACAAATAATATAAACATACAAAATGCATACAAAAACTTGCAAAGCATAAGTAATCACAAACACCACAACACACGCACTCCCCCACACTTAGAACCAACATTGTCCTCAATGTGAAAAAATGAAACAAAATAAACAATTAAAAGAAAGAAAACAATTAAAATAAAGAACAAAAATACTCCCCTATCATGGTGATGGTGGAGGTGATGGAATCACAAATCCAGCTTGTGTGATGAAGTTATCAAACTTTTACTCCAACCGCCTTTGCCTTCGCGCTATAGAAGAAAGTTGATCTTGCATATGAGATAACATCATTGGTATGTTATGGCTAGATGAGCCAACATCAGGGGCATGAGCCACATCTGCCGGAACATCGGGCAGAATTTCCTCTTCACTTGCCCCCGCATCACCACCCTCTTCTTCTTGGGCCTCTACTTGTAGCGCATAGGTCCAGCAATGTCCCTCCAACAAGACCTCAAATGTGATGGTATTTCCTGAAAATCATTACTCTCCACGGACAAAAAGATGTTTAGTAAAATAAATACAAGGACGATGTCTATGATAACAACGAAAATCAACATCTAAATTTCTTGCAAGAACAGTAATGATATGACCATGAGTTATAGGAGATTCAAGTCTACCAACACAATTCAACAACTGACTTACAACCCAATAAGACCAACACACATCCTTTCTTTTATGTATACACCACATCAGAAAAAGTTCATTAAGAGAAACTCTATTAAATTCAGACCTGTTGAAAATCACAGATGCAAAAATCTTGTGCAAAACCCAATATTTTAAATCTTTGATAAACATTGATTTAGCATCTCTAGCTTTATATGGTGTTTGCAAATCAGTTAAAAAGGTCCAAAATCTATTAGGTTTAAAAGATTTAGGTGGGTCAAACAAACCAGTTTGTGAAAATCCAAACATGCGATTCATCATAAAATAAGTCAAAGTGTGTGCTTTACCATCCAAACGTAAATCAATCCAATATTCATTATCCTCATTCTTTTTCAAAGATGTATAAAATTGAAGCATTAAATCAGGATAAATATCCTCATTCATATTGGCAAATCTAAGGAAACTACAGTTAGACAACATCTCAATCACAGTATTTAACATGTCCACTTGCTCTAACAAATCTGATGGAAAATACTTACATTGTGAAAATTTTCTGTCACAAAGAGTAAGAAATCGACTACCTTCATCCATAGAAAATATAGGAAATCCAGCACCAAAGGAATCAGAAATGTCACCCTCTTCAGCCTCCTGCCTTGCTTGTTCAATTCTTGAAATGGATGGGTTTTTTGTTCTCACCATTTTTCAATGATTAGTAAAATAGAGCTTGAAAAAGATAGAGAATAAAAAGAACTGGAACTGCTAACACAGAAAGAAACAAAGATGGGGAAAGTGCCGAAATAAACAAAGTACCAAAATAACAAAGAACAATGAAAATGAAAATGAAAATTAAAAGAACCAAGTACAGATCTCTAATACAATGGAAGAAACTCCTATGGAAAGTTGATAATTGTTATTGAGAAAATGCCAAATGAAACAAAGTATAACTAACAAAGAAGTTTATGACCAAGATGAAAATAGATTTAATGACGAAACCGAGATGAACAACAATCACGCAAACCCTAAGAAAAAGAGAACAACGACAGAAATGTGTGAAGGAAAAAGAAAAGTCTAAGAATTATGAAGAGTAAAAATCGAATACTGCATTGCGACTCGTGACCTAGAAAGCTAAGAAGAAAAAAATGAGGAAAATATAACAAGTTAAGTGAAATAAAAAGAAAAGAAAGAATAACAGAGGTCACGAGTTTTTTAGGGTTTTGAAATTTAAAATTTCCCTCTTTTAATTTTTAATCTGTGTGAGTTAAGGGGATTAACATTAAATTAAAGTTAAACTAACCTAAATTAATGAAAAGTACAATAGTAATATGAGAAAAAAGAAAATTTAATGCAAATAAATTGAAAATTAAGAAGTAAATAAAATAAAATAAAAACTTACCTCAACTGGCAATCACGCGTCACGAGTTGTGAGGAAGAGTCACGACTCGTGACACACCTCACTTACCTAGGGGACTTCTCCTCAGCATGTCCACCCCGTCACGAGTCTAGCCTGGATGTCACGACACGTGAAGATGTGCATCTACCTACTGAAATGTGCTTCATCGCCTTCTGTCACGATCACGATACTTGCCACGATCGCGACAGAAGCTTCAAGCACAAACTTGCATAATCTGTCGCGATCGCGATTTTATCGCGCGCGCGACAGAAAATCACGTCTGCAAAATTTTTATTTTTTTTTTAATTCTCATTAACTAATCTTACTAAATTAGTTGTAAAATAAAAACAAATGTGTTAGTAGCATTATAATCTAAAATACAAAAAGTAAAACTACATAAACTAATCTAAAACAAAGTACAATGAATATAAAAAAAATATATATATAACTAAGTAACCTAAATAAAAGAACTAGACATATCATGGCTTAATGTGCTCCCTAGGATTCTCCTCAGTATTACTTGGAAGTCATCCTAGATTTCGAGAAGATAAGGAACTAGCAAGTTGGCCTAATTGAATCTCAAGATTATGAATAGAGGCTGCATGATTTTTAGTGATTTGGTCAATTTTTGCCTCAAGTTTCTTGTTACTTTCATCTTGAGAATTCATCTTATAATTAATTTCCACAATAAACTTATCAATCTTCCCTTCAAAAGCACCAAACCTATCTTGTGGTTGTTGGTATCCTACTCCCCTATTTTGGTTATTATTATTATTATTATTTCCCTATGATAAATTAGGATGACTCCTCCAACCAGGATTATAGGTGTTAGAATAAGGATTACCATGCCCTTGGCCTTGAATAAAATTAACTTGTTCTTCCTTATTAACCATGCCTAGATTGCAATTATCACTCTTATGCCCTTGTTGACCACAAACATTGCATGCATTAGATAAATTACCACCCATACTTAGGCTATTAACTCTATGATTCAATGCTTCAATTTGAGCTTGTAATGCCACCATAGAATCTACTGAATGTACCCCCCTAGCATTAGAATTATTATACTCCCTTACTCTTTCAGGAGGCCACATATAGTTGTTCATTGCCATCTCTTCCAATAGCTCAAATGCTGCTTCAGTTGTTTTTCTCATCAAGGATCCACCAGCAGCAGCATCAATAGTCCCTCTTGTGGTTGGATTAACACCATTGTAGAAGGTTTGCATCAAGAGCTCCCTTAGAAGGTTATGGTGAGGACACATTCTTTACAACTCTTTAAACCTTTCCCAAGCCTCTTACAAAGATTCATTGTCATTTTGAACAAATGTAGTGATATCCTTTATGATTTTGGCTGTTTTAGCCAAGGGCAAATATTTGGATAAAAATGCTTGGGCCAATTGATCCCAAGTAGTAATTGATCCCCTTGCTAGTGAATTCAACCAAGCTTTGGCTTTATCCTTCAAAGTGAATGGAAAAAGCCTAAGCTTCATTGCATCAGCCGAAACCCCATTTATCTTAAAGGTATCACATATCTCAAGAAAGTTGGCCAAATGAGCATTAGGATCCTCATTTGCCAAACCATAGAATTGTATACTATTTTGAGTCATTTGTAACAATGAAGGCTTAATCTCAAATTGATTTGCATTTACCGTTGGCCTTACCACTCCTTGTTGAGCTCCACTCAAAGCAGGTGTGGCAAAGTCCATAAGTCTTGGTGGATTTTGTTCTTCAGCCATGATAATTGATCTCTTTTCCTTGTTCTTTTTCTTATTGGACTTCCGGTTACTTGACAAAAACCTTTCAATTTCAGGATTTAAGGGTTCAAGCTCTTCTAAAGAACTCCTTGTACTAGGCATGAACTTCTAAATCCTGTAAAACCAAAAACAAAACACAAAGTTAAACTAAATCAAACAATTTAAAACAAAACAAAATATTGTAATCCAAAATCATAAACTAAGTTTCATAATGGCAAAACAACCGTTCCCCGGCAACGGAGCCAAAAACTTGTTGAGCATTTTCTATATATGCTTATGACCGCAAGTATACGGTGTACCACAATAGTACTTTAGATATCGATCCCACGAGGAACATGTTTTACTCACTATTACTACCCAATTTTAACTTTGTTTACAATGATGAATTAATTGGTTTGGTTAATCTAAACTACTCTATTACATAAACTAATTAATCCTAGTTCATGTTCATCAGAAAAAAATAAAATGTTCAATGAAGAACTTAAATAATGAACTTGATTCCATCATTCCAACTAATTATAATCATCTTTTCATACAAGCCAAGTTGAACTAAAGTTCTAATTTACTCTCTCGATATAAATTAAAATGCCTAAAACATGCAATTAAAAGTCTAACTCATAATTTTCATTAATGAATTAGAAGTTATTAATTACATATTCTAAGAATAAACACCAACCTATAGCAATTATCTCAATATACCGATTTCTCAAAATACATTTTGATAATGAGTTCCTATTAGATTTCAGATAAAGCAAACTTTCGAAATACTTTAACTTATAAAGATCATGCAAAATATACTAATAGAAAATCTGCATTCAAAGACTCTTAAAATAGATGGAATTAAAGAATGTTAATAATGAACAAATTCATTAGATTAATATTCATTAAATGACAAAGAAGAAATAAAAGATAAGAGATTAAGATAGAAGTCTTTCAACCCTTTTCCCAACTCTTCAAAAAGATTTTTCTTCTCCTTGATCTTCTTCTTCAAAACATGAAAACTAACTAAGAACTTTAACTATAAATCTGTCTTACAAAATACAGAAAATTACTTAACTAAAATTCCATCATCTAAAATTACAGTTAAACTACATATTTATAGGTGATAATTTAAAGGTTGTGTCTCTTAAAGATGTCCCTTGAGAATTGTTGTAATTGTTGGTGAAAGGAGGTGACTTTTCAAGAGAAAACTGTCCCAACGGTCGTCTCTGTCGCGCTCGCGACAGAACGCGCTCCCCTTTTCCTTTCTCTCTTTTCTTCTTTCGCTTCTCTTCTTCTCTCTGGCCACTCACGAGTCGCGACCTCCCATCCCGTGGCGTGACTTCGCGTGTGAGTCGTGACTGGTGCTCACGTCTCGCCTTCTCCTCTCTTTCTCTTCTCTTCTTTCTCTTTCCCTTTCTTTCCTGGCCTCTCTGTGTCGTCACAAGTCATGAGGCATCATCACGACTCGTGACCCTACTTCCTCAGCCCCTCTTCTTTTCTTTTCTCCTTCCTTCTGCATTCTCCTTCACAAGTCACAACTCGTGATATAGCATCACTAGTCGTGACCTTTCTCTGCTCTCGTGATCCTATCCACATTTATGCTTCTTCTCTTCATTTTTCACCTAAAACAACACCAGTAAACACAAAAACACTCAACTAATACAAATAAACATAAACTAACACATATAATATCAAATATACACACAATTGCATGATTAATTTCACAAACTCATACAAAACATACACTAAATTATACCTTAATTAAGCTCCTATCACTGCAGTAGCTGAAATCACATCAGAAAGAAAATCTGATCTCTCACCCACGATGACAATCTCCTGATCGTCTGTAGTTCTTAAAGTCACTCGTTTCCTCTTACAGTCAACAGTGGCCTGGTGAGTGGATAACCAGTCCATACCCAAAATCACATCAAACTCTCGGAACGGATGGTCAATCAAATCAGTGAAAAACACAAAACTCTGAGCACTAACCGGACAATCTCGATATACTTTATTCACCACTACACTATGCCCCAAAGGATTACTCACTAAAATATCCTGGTCTAACTGACTATCATGTAACCCTTTATCCCGAGCAATAGCAGTACTAATACAGGAATGCGTAGAACCAGGATCAATCAAAGCATAAACTGAATGAGAAAGCAATGAAAATTTACTAACAATGACATCTAGAGCATCATCCTGTTCACGGGCTCTAATAGCATAATGATGTTCAGTGTAATGACCCTTAGGTGGCTGTACTAAAGGGCCTAAAACTGCCTGTGGAGGAGCTGCTCCCCTACAACGTCCTCTCTAAGGGACTGACCCCCCACCCAAAGCTGGTGATGCTGTAGTGGACGGCTGGGCCTCAGGATAATCTCTGATCTGATGTTCTCAGGACCCACATCTGAAATAAGCCCTGTTCATTAATCTGCACTCGCCCAGATGAAACTTCTTACAATGAAGGCACTGTGGAACTGGATCTCGTACTCTACTCCTAGGTGCACTAGCTACTGATGTCACTGGGGCACTGCTGCCGATTGGGTTCCTCCAAATAGTAACAGGTGCTGCTGATGCACGGCTCTGTGAATGAGGAGGCCCTCTAAACTTCTTACTCTGACTAGCTACACCAGAAAACTAACCCAATTTCCTCTTTTGCTTGAACCAAGACTGTCTATCAGCCTCCTCTGAAATAATAGTCTCTGTTCTAAGGGCTTTTTCAACCAAGGACCTCATATCTATATGCCTCTGAGAACCCAAAGCCAATCTGATGTTATTATTCAGACCTCTTACAAATCTGTGGGATAACTTATGTCCGGTCATGGACTCATCATCCAGATAGGCACTAAGCCGCTCGAATTCTCGCTCATACTCAGCAACTGACTTATTCCCCTGTCTGAGCCTCCAAAAGGCATCTTGCATAGCAGATTTATACTCGGACCCGATGTATTTCTTCTCAAACTGAGTCTGAAAGAACCCCTAAGTAACCTGATCCGCTAGAGTGTGTTTACGAACTGAACTCCACCACGTATAAGTAGGACCCTGAAGTAGAGCCACTGCTCCCTGAAGCATCTCATCCGGCGGACTCTGAGTGGTCTCGAACATCCTCTTTAACTTAAACATCCACTCCTCCGCCTGGACTGGAGTCAAAGGATCTCGACCGTAGAAATCTTCAGCTCCTAACCTCTTAATCTGTTCAAGAATAGGTCTCCGTCTAGGAGGAGCTAGCTGCTATGCAGGACCTTGAGGTTGTTGCTGCAATTACATAAACTAGTAGAAATTTGCCATCATGTTCATGAATTCAGGCTGCTGCTGAGGAGGAGGAGCAATCGATGGAGTAGCCTGATGACGAGGTGACCTCGATCGACTCATACTGACTGATGCGACACTCTCCACATCACTATCACGACGACCTTCATCTGAAGCCATACTCACAATCTAACACAAGGAGCAAGCATACATTAGCCTCACATAACTATATTGTCCAAAAATTAGTTGGCATGTACATGTACTTATACTAATCCCATTGACCCACTCCGATCTTAGAACCACCTAAACCAAAACTCTGAAACCAAAACTTGTAACGCCCTATACCCGTATGTGATACGGATACCGGATGCCACCGCACTGAACTAACATATCCTCTAATACTTTACTTATCCGATTAAATTACTGTTCCTTTTAATCCAGATAACCTAATTAAACTATTTAGGTTATTAAATAGACAATTAATTAAAACCGATATTTTTTTTTAATAGTACCGCATACGTGAATAGTACAGTATATATGAATAGTATCGTATGTACGAATAATACGATATGTATAATATTGTATGAATAGTACTATATGAATAGTCAACTTACTTAAGTCTATTAATACTTATTAATTAATTATCAAACTTAATATTTACTATTTTTAATTCACTATTAACTATGCCAATTGACCTATAACTGTCTAAGTGACTATTCATTTAGTCAGTTTTCTTTTAACTTGAAACCTATATTTTTCTTTACCAATTGTATTAACTTAATTTCTACCAATTATTAAGTATGTCAATCACAATATACTAAAGACAGTTATAAAATCTATTACAGTCCAAAACCCAAAAGTAGTAATATTATAAGACACACACATGCCAAACTTCTTAATATACTTAAATATTCCAATAACTTTCTTCCATACCACTTCCAAAGTGTGAGGTATGCACTGCTCCAAAACTCTTACGGAGTACCTACACACAGTCAAATAAAACTATGTGCTGAGCATTACATATGCCCAATGGTGATTGCAATTCCATAAATTTCCACTTAATTTAATTTTTCATGCATCATAATATTCACATAAATAATATCATTTAATATTCATAAATAAACATATTTAATTTAATTCCCAATTAGGCATGCAATATTACATGTAATTATTTTTCAATTTCATAATTGGGCAGTTACACAATTAATTCACATAAATAATCTTATTACCATTTTACTCTTAACTTAAGGCAATATTTCATTTACACTTCACCAATTTTACATGTATGCCATTGGTTCACTTTAATTTCACTAATATTACTATATTGCCACTAATTCATTTTAATTTCAATAATATTACAATTATGCCACTATTTTAATTAGTTTTACTAACATTACAATTTTATCATTACAGTTTTACCCTCCAATTATTATTTTCACGCCAAATTATATTTTTACCCATATAAAGTGGTCAATTTTCATATTTAACCATTTATTTATATTTTTACCCTTATTAATCATCCTTAACACACATATACACAAAATTCAAGCTTTTTATATAATAATATTTATGTCATTTTTCCACATAAATATTATTTTAATCACATTTTAACCATTTTAATCTTATTTTTATAATTATGCCCCAGTAACACACTGGCAGACTCTATATACAGTATAAACGAGACGTGAACTCCAGAAATTCACAGAAATACCAGCGGAGTCCTGTGCGACCACAACTGTCTTTTAATACAGAACAGTATACTTCAGATATTCAGATATAGAAGTAGGACCATCATTGGCCTACTAAAAAGTGAGTCGCTATGCTCACACCCGCGGTCTTATGTCCCTATGGCATGCCAACATATCCTGAACTAGACTACCAAATCACTACATAGGGCAATATTATTTTATTTTTCACATTTTTTAATGTGACATACACATATTTTAATTTTTCACATTTTTAATGTGACATACATATATTTCATGGTATATCATCATAATATCTTATTCTTTTTCATACCATTTCATCATTTCACATGTGATTATCATCATTACATCATCACATGCCATGTAAACTCATTATTTCATCATGGTACACATGCATACATACATACATGCATACGGCTCACATACTAATTTATTTACATTAATTCTTTTCATCAATTTTATCATTTATTTAGGCCAATTTAATGATGTATAACATCACCATACCATCAATTTCCATGAAAACACATCCAAATCATGACTTTACACATGATACACATTCGGCCATACATACATCACATACCATATGATGTTTTCACATGCTCCAACACATACCATTCATTAGTCCACATGCCAAATACCATAGATCCATCATAATTATACATAAAACATCATGTAAACACATAAAATTCACATGAATACCATTCGGCCAAAGAAGGAACTTTCCACAAAAAATTTATTTCTTCAATTTAATCATCCATACTATCATTTTTAATATCCCTAAGCCTGAATATCATTTTAATTTCAATTAAACATGCATAAATCACACACTTTCTTCACAAATATAACCTAAATTCATGCTTTTACCATGGAATTAAATGGAATTTGCAATCACAAACCTCAAATCCGCGTATTATACTTCTAAATTATCCTTTTCCTTGCCCTTAGCTTGCTTAGAGGTTCCTTCACCTATTGGACATAATTATGTCCAAACACAAAAATTAAGATTTAATCAAATGCAAGCTTCCTTTCAAAAATCAAACTTCATAAATGTCTTATTAACATCCTAGAGTACCCTTAGGAACCTTAAAACTAAATTAAAATCACTTAAATCACTTACCTCAATTTTACACCTAAACATCAAGTCTAGATTTCACCCACTTTTACTTCTCCAAACGAAATTCTGAGACCACCAATGGATTCTAGAGGGGCTGTATTATGTTATAAAGGTTTGATATTGAGGTGAGATTAAGAAAAATTGAAAGAAAAATGGTGAGAAAGAGAGGCAAAACCATTCGGCCAAGAGAGGAAGAAGAGGGAGCTGAAAAAAAATGGAATCCAAGGGGATTTCCAGATTTTTGA
The DNA here is from genome assembly GCA_947683425.1 of Excoecaria cochinchinensis. Classification (NCBI taxonomy): domain Eukaryota; kingdom Viridiplantae; phylum Streptophyta; class Magnoliopsida; order Malpighiales; family Euphorbiaceae; genus Excoecaria; species Excoecaria cochinchinensis. The sequence goes on from CANTUQ010000092.1 coordinate 16,615,845, forward strand.
AGGCTTTTATATGGGTCCAATCGGACCCAACCATGTCCAACCAAAGTGGTTGAGCCGATTTGGTTCGATTTTCACTATTCGGGTCATTTTCCATTGTTTTGATGAAATTTAATGTTCCCGAATTAATTTTCACTCCAAACCACTTCTATAATTCTTATAATATTAACATTAGTCTCTGTACAAAATTTCAGCTCAATCGGAGTTTGTTTGGGGTCTGGTTCACTTAAACCGGTCTAATTCGGTTCAATCCGGTACTGCCGTAAAATACAATTCTACTACTGTCAAAAATTTCTAAAAATTATTCTAAGCCTTTTATCCTCTTACAGTAGACCATTTTATCCACTCTAACTATTTATAAAAATTCGGTCAAAGTTCAGTCAAACTTTGGTTCAATTGAACCGAACTAGAGAAACTTCAGATTGAATTTCGGAAGCCTATTTGATCTCGTTTTTACACCAGATTACAGTATTATACTACATTTTTCATCCACTTTCTAATGGTGAAAAAAAAATATTTTCGGGTACTATCCATCCCGGAGTCACTATTTTGTGGGCCCCACAGTTACTATTCAAAGACCAGTCAAAGATGATGTCACTATTCAATGGGACCCAACCAAATGATGATGTTATACTTTAGGGGATACAGTTACTATTCATCATCATGACATTGTTGATGTCATTGCTGATGTCATCATGGTCCCACATTTACTATTCAGTGGGCTACATCTGGTCCCACTTTTACTATTCAGTATTCGGTCAAAGTTCAGTAAAACTTTGGTTCAATTGAACCGAACTAGAGAAACTTCAGATTGAATTTTGGAAGCCTATTTGATCTCGTTGTTACACCAGATTACAGCATTATACTACATTTTTCATCCTCTTTCTAACGGTGAAAAAAAATATTTTCGGGTACTATTCATCCCGGAGTCACTATTTTATGGACCCCACAGTCACTATTCATGGACCCACAGTTACTATTCAAAGACTAGTCAAAGATGCTGTCACTATTCAATGTGACCCAACCAACTGATGATGTTATACTTTAGGGGACACAGTTACTATTCATCATCATGACATTGCTGATGTCATCATGGTCCCACATTTACTATTCAGTGGACCACATCTGGTCCCACTTTTACTATTCAGTGGGTCCCACCCAGGCCCATTTTTTACTGAAATAAATACTTTTGTTTACTGTTTTAGCCATTTCAGACTCGTTTGACCTCCAATTGACATGAAATTTATGCCTACGGAATCGTATTGACGAGCTCTATCAAATGGTCCAATAAAATATTTTTCGATTCCGGGAAGTACTATTCACCCCGAAAATACTATTCACTCTAAAAAAATACTATTCACGACTAACCCGGTATTGGGGCTATTACATATGGTATTGATAGGTAATTTATGTGTTAATGTATTGTTATGTTATTATGTATGTATAGTTGTGTAAAAAAAAAAAATTCAGAGCTTTCGAGGGCATCATCAGTGAATGGCAATGCAGTGTAGTGTTGTGACATCTGGTATTCGTATTGTTTATGGATATAAGGGTGTTACATTTATTTTTTTATCACTATTTTAATCACTTTTATCACATAATTACCAGAATGCCCCTAGTATACTACCGGTAGAAAATCTACTGACCGGATATATGGGACATGGATGGCACTGAAATGGACCATCATTGGTCTATCAATAGCGAGTCGCCATGACTCGTACCACGATGTGGAATCCCTATGACAAGCCAATTATATCCTGGATAAGATTTTTCTACCAGACCACTACTAAGGGCAATAGTTCATCAATACTCATATAAACATCACATTATGCCATCACACATATTTTGTCATACACTTCATTTTCACTTATCATTTTACATACACACTCATTTATCATCACTTAATCATATTATGCCATCACATTACACTAGTTATCAAAATACACACATAAATCACCATAATTACCATTCGGCCAAGGTATCACTTTTTCACATCATTCACTTTAATCTCATTTAATCACTCATTCATACTCTTTACATATTAAACATACCAAAAATATCATTTATATTCCATAGTTCATCTTATATCTCAATTAAATCCTTTATATACCATTCGTCCACTACACAAAATTTCCATTTAGTTCACTTTAATTCCACTTAATAATTCAATCATTCAATTTACATATTATGTTTGCTATAAATATCATTTTCTTGCTATGTTACACAACATAGCACATTATTTCCTTTAATATTCCATTCGGCCACAACAATTTCTTTTAATTCTTTTAATCACTCTATTATGCATTAAACATGTTATACATGTTATATCCATCATTTATATGCCATATAAGTCATGTATACATTATGAATTCCTTAAGTTACCATTCGGCCTACATGTGGGTTTTCATACCATAATGTTTTAATTTATTCCAAGCATATTTACACACTTATTCAAGTCCACTAAACATGATTATCAAGTTCGATTTAATTAAGCATGCCTAAATCTCATGTTCACACTTAGATATAGCCTAAAATTCACACATAATCAATGAAAAAGGAAGGATAATGGATTCACTCACCTTAGATTCTTGTTCTCCACATTATAAACATGCTTTCCATGCCATAACTACTTAAAACTCCATCATTCCCTTTAATTCCCTAAGGTGGCCGATTTTAAAAATCCACATAACTTAAAAACAAAACTTCCAATATGAAATCTAACATCATAAATGTGTTCTACATCCTCAAAAACCCCCATAGGGACCAATAAACTAAATTAAAACAACTTAAATCTCTTACCTCAAATTTAGGGCATAACCTTGAATACTTAGTTTTCTTCACTTTCAATGCTCCAAATGGACTCCACCTGCTGTGTTTATGTTATAGAGGGACTTATATTTGTTTGGATGGCTAATATTTGGAGAAAGATTGAAGAAAGAATGAAGAAAAATGGAGGAAAGTATGAAAAATAACATACGGTTTTGAAAGAAGAAGGAGGAGGTCGGTTTTGGCTGGATTTTTCTAGAGAAATCTTGCCTCTCCTTCCTTTATATAGTCCATAAATGAACCAAACCGGTCTAACCAAGGTGGTCCAACCGATTTAAACCAATTTTTTTTGTTCAATTGCTCTTTTTCAAAGCATCTATATGTTTCTCTCATTATTTCCACTTATAACCAATTCCATTGATCTTACAACATCAAAAATAGGCTCCCTGAAAATTTTCAACTCAATTGGAGTCCATTTGGGCCTCGGTTCACCTAAATCGGTCTGATTCGATCAATTTTTCTTCTACCGTAAAATACAACTCTAAAGCTATCAAAATTCACAAATAACACTTCTATTGTCTTATTCTACACACTCAACTTCCATTAGGCCTTATTTACTATTTATAACCCCTCGGTCAAATCTTGATCAAACTCCGGTTCAAATTGAACCGAACCGGAGGCTAACTTCAAAATGACTTTCGAATGTCAATTTAACTCCATTTTCATTTCCGATTTCACCACTAGACTCCTTAAGGCCCATAGATCATTTTTGTGAAATTAAAAATTTTTCGAGCATCGGACAGCCGGATTCGTTGTATAGCCACCCGGTGTCACCTAACCCGGAATCACTATAATTTTAACACACTTAACATTAAACTTTGACACTGGCAAACTCACTCCCTACACTGTTCAACGCTGCGATTATCATGATAACACTGAAATTATTTACTGACACTTTTAAACCGGTATTTGGGCCATTACGCCCATGAACAGGCGTCTCATCATCATTGGGTAGCTCTGATCTGGACCGCCTTAGGACCCGGTGTCTACAGTTGCCCCCAATTTTGGGGAAACTAGTACACTAGTGTCTAAATGAGCAAAAATTCAGAGAATAAAGGAAAGAAATGCCTACCTGTAGTAATCCTTACCTTTGCTGTGTTGAAAATTTGTGGCTTGTCACCGCTGAGCTGTAGTGTTATCCAACTGTGGCTCATTCTCAATCATTATGTTGACCACCTTCGGGCCTGTACGAAACATGATTGCTGCCGTCGAGCTACAGTGTTATCCAAATGTGACTCGTTTGCAATCATTCTGCTGACAACCTCTGGGCCTACACGACATGTGATTACTGTCGTCAACCTATAGTGTTATCCAACTGTGGCTCGTTCGCAATCATTTGGCTGACCACCTTTGGGCCTGCACGGCATGTGATTGCTGCCGTCGAGCTATAGTGTTATCCAACTGTGGCTTGTTCGCAATTATTTTGTTGACCACCTCCGGGCCTACACGGCATGTGATTGCTGCCGTCGAGCTGTAGTGTTATCCAACTGTGACTCATTCGCAATCATTCTACTGACCACCTCTAGGCCTGCACGGCATGTGATTGCTGCCGTCGAGCTGTAGTGTTATCCAACTGTGGCTCATTCGCAATCATTCTGTTGACCACCTCCGGACCTGCACGGCATGTGATTGCTTCTATCGAGCTATAGTGTTATCTAGTTGTGGCTCGTTCGCAATAATTCTGCTGACCACTGCCGGGCCTGCACAGCATGTGATTGATATCGTCGAGCTGTAGTGTTATCTAGTTGTTGCTCGTTCGCAATCATTCTGCTGACCACCTCTAGGCCTGCACGGCACGTGATTGCATTTGTCCCGCTGGCCTTCGTTCGGCTTGCACGGTGTCTGATTGGTCCCGCTGGCCTCCGTTCGGCTTGTACTGTGTCTGATCTGTCCCGCTGGCCTCTGCTCGACTTGCACGATATCTCCCTGCCAACCACTATCCAATCTGCATGGTGACTCGTTCGTCTTCATCTTTGCTGACGCTTATCCTGAACCTCTTTTCCTACAAAAAGGGGCAAAACAAATGTGCAGGTTATATAAAAGAGATGCATACCTATGGCAGTACATACCTGTTAGGGTCGATGTCAGATGGGTGCCCCCTGAAGGACAGTTAGTTATTCCCTAGAGAAGGATTTGTGGAATATGAACATCTTCCCCTTGATTGCATCGAGTCCTTTTCAAGACTTCCAAAGTGCGGATATCATCTTCTTGTAAAGTTCAGATATCATCCTCTTAGAGATCCCTTACCGACTGTGATATACTAGATATCGATCCCTCTATCATATTCAACCGGAGCCTCTTCGTTGAAAAGACCTGTGTGCCTCTTAAGAGGGCTTTGTGCTCGCAGGGAGACTTTGAAAATCTGTGCTCACTGAGAGGCTTAGATGCTCACTGAGAGGCTTAAATGCTCACTGAGAGACTTTGATGCTCATTGAGAGACTTTGATTTTGAGCCTCCAGAGAGGAAAATCACTACAAGAAAAATGCTCTTTAACGAAGGGAAATCCGGTCGTTAAAAGTCAAAATCCGATCGTTAAAGACCTATAACCAAGCCCCTTCGTTAAAAGTATAGACGACCGGATATTGAATCCGGTCGTTAAATAATTATTTTTAGCGACCGGATTTTCCATTCGTTACTTGTATTCACTTTCAACGAAAGGATTTTCGGTCGTTAAAAATACTTTTTAGTGACCGGATTTTCCCTTCGCTGTATGGATTTCATTTTAAAAAAAAAAATTCTAATAGTTAAAGATTTGTTTTAACGACCGGATTCTCTTTCGTTGAAAAAAAATTTGGTCATTAATATTAAATTTTCAAAATAAATAAAATAATTTATACGAATATAAACTTTACATATCATTCACACACACATATCCAAAAGTATAATAAATAGTCTTTTCATAAATTGCAAAATATAGTTACAAAATATATTGAAATTGTTTAACATTCTATTTGTCGTATACAAGTTTGTTTAGAAAAAAATTGACACATTATATGTATTATAATTATAGAAAAGAATTGATGCAAAAAATAAAAAGAATCCCCTTATCTAATCTAAATGGGGTACAAATGATACTCTACATGGAGAAGGAATTCTAGCTTTCAGGTGCCATATGACGAAGGAGCCTCACTTTATAGCCACCCAAATTACAGGAGAGCAATCTTTGCTAAGTTAGACGTGTGAGGGGAGAACTGAAGTTAATGCCAGAGCTGGGCATTTGCTGAAACCATGCAACGAATAATGTTCAACTGGACTGCCATACTGTGCCCAGTTACTTATCATGAATTAACACTCATTCAGTTCATAATACAAACTGCATTTCAAACGCAACAAACTGCTTTTGTTATCGTTATTTTTGTAAGGTAAATTCTAATATTATTTTTGAAATTAATTATAAAATTTGAATACTCATAAAAATATTTGGAAAATCAACTTCAATTGAATATACCTTCATACATTTCTCATACATCCAATCATAATTGAATATTAGTAAACCCAATTCTATGAATTGAAAACATATATTTAATTTTATTATATATAAAAAAAAAATCAGTCAAATTGCTTTCTCCTAATGTACCAAAACATGATTCTACCACACAAAGGAAGGCTAACTGAAATAATGATAATGGGGAAACCGTATCCTTGAAAACCGTTGAGATTGAACGTTAATCAGTTCAGTTAAAAAACTAACAGCCCATAGATTGATATATAGCTAATTGATTTAAGTAAAAAGACCAAGCGGAATGGGCCCTCTTGTTCCGCCATTGTAAGGACAAGATCCCAAGAAATCCATGGTTTTTTTTCAACTTTTCACTCCTCACAGCAACCATATTAAAAACCCATAAAGGAAAGAGTCTCTATAAAAGCCAACAAACAACTCCTCGATTTCGAGAGTGACACATCAGGAAAATCTATCCATATAAAAATTAGATAAGTATATATTCAAACAATATTCAGTACAGAAATAAGATAAAAAGTATATATCCATGAGCAAAAAAAAAAAAAGAATTCTAGATCACAAGCCTATAACTTTTCCATTATAAAATCACAATTTAAAGCAAGTGCAGTTCACAATATTAAAAGATTATTAAGCAATATTCAGTAATAAAATCTGCAAAGGGAAAAAGTAAGAAGTTTAGTTGAAATTACCTTAATTCTCTAAAGGTAATCAAAGTGCTCTCTAACATACTGATTTTGTTATTCTTCGTCCACTTAATCTTTTCGTTAAATTTGCTACATATGAATTATTGTATGTTCAGTGTTAAGCATAAATTAATATCACAATAAGTGGCCAAGAAAAATAAGCTAAACATTTGAAGAAATAAACTAAGAGTTCGACTCAACAGACAAGTCCCACGAAGAAATATTTGTCACACCCCAAAAAGGGCCTAGTCGGAATTTTGAGCGATAAGTCGTGGTATTAAGGGTATTCCGTAATTTGTGTAAGAGGAAAATTGGATATTAAGGATTTTGTGCAAGAAAATTTATTAAGTATGTTAAGAGGAGAAATATTAAGGTGTGCAGGTGGTGTATGGATGTAGGGTATGCTAATTGTGATTAATCTAGTGTGTGCTTGTAATGTATGGGAGTAGGATGTAAGTGGGTTTTAAGGAATTATATGGTGTGAGTGGTGTTTGGTGCCTTGAAGATATTTATTCAAGACATGGTTGTGTGTGGTTTGTGTATGGTGCTTTTAGTGGAAAAGTCAAGTGAGTGGATGTTTGGTCCTATAGGATGTTGACAAGTGGCTTGGTAGGTGGGCAATTAATGGGAAAAGAATTAAGGAAAAGAAGAATGAGAGGGAGAGCAGATTTTCACGTGGGTTTCTCTCCTCTCTCTCCCGTTCTTTCTCTTCTTCTCTCCTTTCCCATTTCTTGCGTTTCCTCTCTTGGTTGTGTGAGTTGGAGCTGATTTGGTAGGGTTTGAAGAGCAAAATTAAGAAGGTAAGTGGTTAGATTTTGGATTATTGTGTTTTGATCTTCTTCTTCTAGTTGCTTTTGATTTTGGGAATTTAAAGTTTGGATGGGTAATTTGTGAGTTTTGGTATGTGCAAGTTTTGAGTGACAAGAAGAAGAACAAAGGCAAGGAGAAGGTTCAAGAGTGAAGATCAGCTGGGTTTTTGGTCTACAAGAGGTTTGGGAGTTTTTATTTCTTCATTATGTTTGAGTATGTATTTATGTTTGTTTCCAATAAATTGAAGTGCTTTGATATGAGTTTATGCATGATTTAATTTGAGTAAATGTGTTAGTAATCCATGTTATTGAATGAGATGAATTTATATGTGAGTTGGCTTGGAAATGCATGAGTTTGAGAAATCTTTTGAATTTGATGTTTGATGGTGACTTTGGGCAATTCTGTTCCGTTTTTATTTGACTTCTGTGCATTGTTTTTGTCATATGTGTAGTTATAGAGCTCTGAATCGTGTGATTCTTGATCCATTAGAACCATGATTTCCATTCCTTTAAATGTCTCAGAAATAGCCTTGGACTAATTATCGCTTTAAGACATCGAAAAAATTGATTTCAAATGTAGTGTCCCTGTTGTGTCGGGTTGTTTGAACAGTTTGGGTTGTGGAGATCATATCTGGAGTTATAGGTGTCCTTTTTACCTGAAATTTGTTGCATGTGAACGCTAACATCCTAGGGAACATTTGTTAAGAAGGAAGTTTTGGCTAAAAATGAGGTTTAGAGGTTGGTTTAGGCAATGCAAATCTGGGGCGTTAAACAGTCTTTTTCGGGTTCTGAGATGAGCCTCTGTCGCGATCGCGACAAGGGTCGCGACCTCGCGACAGAAAAACCTATATTAGCCTTTATTTCTTCATTTTTGAGCCCTCGATTGATTCGGATCAATCCCGTACCTTCCCCTCAGCTTTTTATGCATGTTTAGGGTAATTAAACGACTATATAAGTAATTGTCTTTGGGAGAAACTTAGGAGTATGATTAAGGTTGGTAATTTAGCTAGTAAATAATGATAGATATAATTTTGTGAAGGATGAGGATTAATATGTGTTAATCTTATGAGTAACCTAAGCACGATGTATCACACGTTTGAATGCATTTAATATGGGTGCGATTGAGACGAGGGACGAATAATGATGTTGTTATAGACTGTGTATATGGATATTGTTAGTGGTATGTTTTATCGAAATTCTTGATACTGATGTTGTGTTTATGTTGTTAATGATGTGTGGCTGGCTGGAGTTGAGGTAAGAGACCTTTGGTTATGTTTCGTGTGTTTGTAGGTGTGTATAAGGAAGGAAAGATTCTGTAGATTTTCGGAATCATGACTCTGTCGCGATCGCGACACTGTCGCGAGCGCGACAGAGACCGGTGATCCTAATGCTATGCCATCGCGAGTACGCGACGCTGTCGCAAGCCCGCGATAGCAATAGCTTGTATGCTCTCTGTCGCGAGCGCGACAACTGTCGCGATCGCGACAGAGCACATTGTTGGCCTGTGCTATCGCGAGCACGCGACTTGTCGCGACCCCGCGATAGCAATGCTTACCCTCTGTCGCGATCGCGATAACGTCGCGAGCGCGACAGAGCCGGGCCCTTCTCTCCTTCCCGCGATCGCGAAGTCCGTCGCGCCCGCGCAGCGAAGAGACTATGGTCTCTGTCGCGAGCGCGACAGGCATCGCGAGCGCGACAGATGTGTTCTGCCGAATGAGTTTTCTGTGGTGATTCCAATGTTTGAATTCCGAACTTGTGGTACCTTTTGGTTTATAATTGGACTATTTTATAAAGTATGTTAATATAATTGGATGTATTATGCATATCTATACTTATGATCTTTCTCTAAGATTGTTATGTTATGCTTAAAGTGTAAACTGTATGATGCATGTTTGACCTTATGAACTTATTCATATGTCTCACCTATTGCTGATTATGCATAATGACATAAATTATGTGATTTGAAATATGATTTGTATTATGTAAGACCTGCGAAAGTCAGTCTAGTGGATAGTTAGGCATGCCTAAAAGAGTCTTCCGCTGCAGCTTCCGTTATCGTTTGGACCCCGATCAGGTCCCCGTTTGGTTCCTCGCGAACCCCTTTAATGTATTTGGATCTTGTTTAAGATCCTTCCGAAAGAAAAATGTTTGTGAATGAAAATTGAAATGGTTTTCGATTTGTACCCGTAAGGTACTTTCCGTAATCGGCTTGTACCCGTAAAGTACTTTCTGTATACTCGTTATCCACTATTTTGAGTCAGCAGGTATTCTGTTTGTTTTGCCTAATATGAACAAGATAATGTGATATTCGATTAAGCATGATTCTGGACACGTGAATCAGTTATGTATCCGAATGTGATTATGAATCTCTGAATGGGTTAAGTGTGACCTAAACATGTGAATTGGACATAATTATCTACACATATGGGTATATGCATAACATATTGTGAATGTATGGTATGCTAACGATTGTGAATATAGATACGGGAATTCAGATGTGTGTAACTGTGACCATGATCTTTTGAATGCCATGAGTTCAATTAGTTATGTCTATTTTGAATGCTACAATTAGTAAGTATGTGCACAAACGTGATTTTGTACTTTTGGCGGTGATAGTGAATTATATGAATCAAGATATGTAACGAATGTGCTCTTGACCTTGGAATGTATATATATTGTGTTATGTTACGTGCCTCCTCTCTCTAGTTTTCCTATTGTAGTGATTTCAGCGTGTGGGCATGTATTTACATTTCGAGGCATAATAGAAGTATGTTTAGTTAACTAGCGTTCTCGGCATGATAATTGGGTGTGTATTTGCCTGATAACTGTATGGCATGTGAATGGGTTTTCCGTTAAATGCATGAGTCCTTGGCATGATAGTCGTATGTGTATATGAACTTCCGAATGCATGGCTTTCCTATGCAGGCTTATTTATCCATCTTTTGTGATTAATTGTATATGCTATTTGTGTATGTAATTTGTTCTGGCGACCATTGTGAATGGCCGTCCATCTTGCTTGTGTGTTCTCCCCACTAAGCGTTTATCGCTTAGCACGGGCTCTTTTCCCGTGCAGGTGGCAGGTTGGGTTCGGTTCGAGTCGTGCATCTGCAAGGTCGGCCACATAGGAGCTGTAGCGTTTTATTATTTTGTTCAGCTTCTGTATTCCGGATTCTGTAATTTTGTAGCCTTTTTCTTATGTATTTGGTTATGTAAAGGATATTATTGTAATTAAGTTTTCAGTTATTCCTCAGTTTTATTTTTCGCCTTATGCTTCCGCTGAGTGATTATATGTATGTATGTGAGTTAATATACGTTCAGCTTTTGTTTCTTTAAAAGTTTTAATTTACCCTGTATTTTGGTATGTATGTATATTCTGTATCTGCGTGGTGACACCTTTACTCTTACGGCATCTCATTCCTTATCGGATGGGATCGCCTAAGTACGGGTAAGGGGTGTTACAATATTCCAGAAAGCATAATATTCCAATTGCTCAAAGCATAAAAGGCTAACCATGTTATCCTCATGCAATTAACAGAAACAAGCTAGACATTCATACCATCAATAATTTACAATTAAATGTTCTAAAATATAATATATAAAATAAACCAAGTTAGACATATCAAATGACACAGTGAGGCAATTTCACTAGATTAACAACAACTTTTCATTTACATTTATCAATGAATAACAAAGAATTTCATAGTTACGAGACTTAAAGCTGATTTCAAGATTCATAAAATTGAAAATTATGATGATGGCGATAAATATATGCTAAAGAAATTCACGAGAAGAAGATGGCTGCTAAAAGATTTAAGTAGCACTTTGAGTGGTAAATTTTAAGAGAAAAATTAAATCCTGATACAGGATTTTAGTTTAGCAGAAAACAAATCTTGCTCTACATATAAAACAAATTGCAAAAAGTAGCCTCTAAGACTTTACTATTTAAAGAAGTCGCAAGCAAAAGAGAGAAAATATGAAAAAAGAATGCCCGATCTATAAATAATTTCCAACTTAATTAGAATTCAATAACGAAAAAGAAACTATTAAATGCTATAAAACAATTGCCTAGTGATGAATAAAAATCCTATTTTGGAAATAACACATTTTGCTAAGGAAAATATTTCTGATATTATTTAATATTTTTGCAGGTCCATCAAACCCCGAGCAGAAAGATGAAAGACATTAGAGCATTGGTGAATTCCCCAACAAATTAAATTCAAATCGCGAACTGACTTCATGCTAATAATCAAGCTCAAGGTTGTTTACTATTGAATATTTCAGTGTACCAGAAACTTACACTATCTCAGTGTATTGAAGCCTCCAAGTCGGGAAACCGTGGTGGCATCTTACAGGACCATACACTAATAGCAGGTCAGGGTTTGGTCCTCTGTAACCTAATAACATAAAAACGTTAGTTCTAATTAAGTGTAAAATTGGCATATGAAATGAATCCCTTTCATAAATAACTCAGAAGATCTGAGTATTTAAACAAACCTAAAGCTTTTAAAGCCTTATCCACATGAGCTTCGGTAAGGATTTGCTCTTCCCGTTGTACACCGCCTTTAGACAGCTTCAAATACTTCATAAAGAGTATGTTAGCTGCCTTTGCTATTGCTGCCTTTCCATCAGAGATAGAAGCAAATTCCAGAGTCATACATTTCTCGTCTGGAGGCAAATTTCTTTCAACTGCTTCCTACAGGACCAGGAGATTAGTTTATCAAGAACTCAGGCATTGCTGCTCATATTACAATGAAATAATTACACTTAAAATTTCTTAAAATGATGCTTCCATCTCCATTATCACAATGAACAGGTTTCCTACGTTTACTTTTACCATGCAAACTCATGTCAATGAAAAGATAATGAAAGCAGAACAGCAACACCTAAATAAAAGATTTGAACAGAACTCATGGTATGAAATTTCCTTGCCATGCCCACACAAGTAAATTAAATGATTTCTCTAATAAATATTATTTATTGGTTTATCCATTGTTTTTTCCACATCAAATCAAGCTTTATTGAATAAAACTGATATGCCACAAGAATGTCACAAGAAACATGCACGTCAAGCAGCCTCCTGCATAAGTGTATGTTTTCCATCTCCAGTAAACTGAAAAATAAAAAGCAATAGTATCGCATGGATAGAAAATGATACCTTGAACAATATGGCATATCAGTTTCTTAAACTATCTCTTATTTCTTAAACTACATCCTCTCAGCCTTCAACTGACAGTGAAATAGTTCAGTGAGACCAATTTTATTCGAAATAAATAAGAGAAAAGAAAATTCAATCAATTTCAAAAGCACCAATAGTAATGGTAGAAGGAAATGGAACCACCTAACCCTTTCACCATCAATCTCAACAATTACTCCAATATTTAGCCACTACTCCTCCACTGTTTTCACTACAATTGACTAATGTAAATGAGAAGCTGAACAAGTTACACACAGATTGACAAGCAAAATAAACAAAAAAAAAGAGGAAAGTATTTAAATTGATAGTGTTTAGTCACTTGAGCCCTGTGTGAATGAAAAAACTGTCGTTTGTGAAGGAGGGTGCAGCTGAAAAGAAAGAAAACTAGATTATATCATATTTCTTAAAAGCCATCTGAAAATGGGGTAGAAGACCAGTCCCTTTGTGGCATAATGAGTACTTACAGTTTGAGGATTTGGATCCAAAATCAAATGCAAAGTTAGGATACAAACCTGTCTTCAATGATGGCGGCGAGTGACGCGGCAGTGGGGCAAGGCAGAGGAGCGGCGGCAAGGCTATGTAGCGGTAGCAAGGCGAGGGTGACGCGACGCGAGGCGATGCAGCCATGGCTAGGACAGGCAGACGCGACGCGCGATAGGGGCGAGGCGAGGCAAGGCCGACGCAACGGGAGGCGAGGCAGACGAGATGCAGACGTGACCCGCGACGGCTGCGAGGCGGTGCGGCGATGCGGCGATCTAGGCACAAGGGGGCACCGTCCACCGTGAGAGACAAAATGTATTTTGTACGCAAATTGGAAAAGGGGATGGTGATTTTAATTTTAGGGTTGTATTTAACTGTGTTTTATTTTGGAGGTAAAGATGAAATCCCCCCAATTATTTTACACCATTAACCACTGGATTTTTATTCTTTCAATGACCGGATTTAATCTCTTCGCTATATAATAATAAAATTTAAAAATTAACGATCGGATTAATTTTTCTTCGTTACTTGTATATTTTAACGACCGAATTTTTATTATTTTAACGACCGGATTTAATCCCCTCGTTACATAACAATAAAATTTAAGAACTAACGACCGGATTAATTTTCCTTCGTTATTTATATATTTTAATGACCGAATTTTTATCCTTTCGTTAAATTTTGGTCATTAAAAGTCAATTTTCTTGTAGTGAATAGGTTTGAGCCTCCTCAGAGAAAAATTATATTTTAACCTCCAGAGAGGAAATTAGATTTGAGCCTCCTCAGAGGAAAATTATATTTGAGCCTCCAGAGTGGAAATTGGATTTGAGCTTTCTCAGAGGAAATTAGATTCGACCCTCGTCAGAGGAAAATTAGATTGGAGGTTTTGTTGCTTGCCTGCAGGCGGATAGGTTTCAATGTCTTTGGCGTCTTTTAAAATAATTTTTTTTTTGTTTTTTGTAAATTTTTGGGATTTTCACATTTTGGATGTATTTGAATTTTTACAGTATGTTGGATTTTCAAGGCCCTGAAAATATCTTCTTCTTTTTGTTTTTCGTGTTTTCATTTTTTGTTTGTTTTTGTTGTTTTTGTTTGAGAATTTGTATTCTTTATACATTTGAATTTGGATTTTTGTACACTTATTGTGTGATGTGTGTGAGCGTACATCTTATGATAGAGAAACTTACTTGATTGCCCCAGGCATGGTGTGTATGAATAGGATTGTTCTTCTAGGTGTTCTCCCTCTATATAGACACACCTGATTTTATACCAGATACAGTGGCCGACAATGTTGAGCTGAACCCATCTCTTGGATCATCTTTGCGCATGAGGTCTATTCAGACCTTTCCCCCTGAGTTATATACACAGCAACATATACAAAATATTATGTGTGCGTATGGAATCATGTGTGTGAAATATACATACAAAACTATATACAGGAAACACATGCAAAGGATTAATGTACAAAAATTATGTGTACGTAGCTATACACGTAAAGGATTGAATGCACGTGATATGCTTATGATATGCATGCTAAACATGTGCAAAGAATTATGTGTTACATGTATGCAAAGATTATGTACATGGAATGTGCGTGAAGAATTATATATGCAAAATATATACAAAGTTCAAGCATGTGTGAATGCATGTTGGGCATCATGAAAGGCTATGCACGTGTAAAGTTATGCAGGGAGATATGCAAAATATTGTACATGCGAGATGCACGTGAGATGCAAAAATGGATAAACCATATCCTAGGGTATTAAGGGATTCGTTGAGGGTACTGCTTATACTATCTGATGCCCCCATTGATCTAGAAGAGTATCACCTTGGTTTAGGAATTCTGACCCATAATCCTTTTAGAGAAAACTATCCCGTGTTCATCTTTGCCCCCCGGTCAACGAGCATACGCCTTTTGCCACGAGTTGTACAACGTCTTGCCCCCAGGACTCTGACTCAAGTTTTGCATTATGCACTACCTACCTGAAGGGTGGTCATCTGAGGTAATGCTGCCTTATCACTCCGGGCATCGGAAGTCATTGTTTTAAAGGTAGCGTGTCCCTTGTGGATTTTCACACTAGCTTTTCGTTATGGGAAATGCGTCCCTTTGGGAAATTTCACATAACCCTATGCCTAATTTTTGCCTGAAATGAACCCAACCCATTCCAGCGGCTTTTATTCATTTCATTTTTTGTAGGACAAACTACCTCCTTTTAGGTTTTCACCCTGCCCTTTGGCTTAACTTTTGCTTAGAGAGCTAATTACGGTTTTCATCTCTAAAGGCCTTTTTTTTTTGAGGGTATGATTGCAAGAAAAGTTGAAGCTACTATTAGAGCCCCCTTCTAGAGTAATCAACAGTTATTTATTGAGACGCTTCCTTCCCAGACAACGGTTGTATTCCTTTGCCTCTCCTGATGAATGTGTTGCTAGATTGGGTGAGGTGGCGGATGAAGATCGGGTTCTTTAAGATGTTTTCCATTGTGTGGGCTTCATGAGGCTACCTTTTACATTACTGCCCGTTGTACTCAAAAGTTCAGGGAGTCAAGATGCAGTGAGGCATCCTCTATCTTTCCAAAGTGGGCTTTTATCTTCGGCTTTTACCTCTAGATACCATAGCCTTTGGGCAAGCTGACAGTGAAGACTATTATACCATCTATCGGGGATTGTTCTTTTACTCCCACTAATGCATTCAAGAGGTAGGTGCTTTGTCCCGCAGTTGATAACAAGACCTATCAACTTAGGCATCTGGCCGGCGAGAACAGTAGTAAAGCATAGTTATTTAGATTAGGTGCATTCAGTAATGAACGATGTTTCTCTTTTTATAAAGGAACTAGAAAATAATGAACACATGATTTGAATTTATTTTGCAAAGATTGTGTACATTTTGGTATGATTTCTCAATGCAAAATTCACCGTTTAATCTCAGAGTGGATCTCGTAAGCATCAGACTCCTATTTTTAATCAGCTCTCTCGGGTTTTCTTGATTGGACATTTTCTCTCGAGCCTCTAATTTTTGTCCAGTATGCCTTTTTTCGGTTTTCACCCTGACGAGGCACCCATTTTTAGCAAGGCCGCCTTTTTATGGTTCTGGACCCGTGGGCTTTTATTCTTTTCTTTTGATTTTTAGTCTTTAGCCATGGAACCTTTTGAGTCTATCGATGTTGACCGGCTCCTTGAACTCTTTTCCATCATTGTTAAAATCGCTGCCCCCTTATGATAACTACTTCTTAAGAACAAATGGACCTTCCCATGTTGGCCTGAATTTACCCCGTATGTCTGGAACACTCGGTCTCATTTTGCTTAAGGACTAAATCTCCCTTTTTCAGTGGTTGCCTTTTGACCTTCTTTCCAAATGACAGAGCAAGTCTTTTCTGATAGATCTAGTTATGATAATAAGCCCTCGACCTATTCTCGTCTAGCATGTTCAGCTGCAGCAATCACTGTTGGGCCCAATCGGCTTTTGGAATCTCTACCTCCATAACTACCCTTAAAGACTTGAGTTCTGTCTCAACCTGTAGTACTACTTCTATGCCATACACTAGAGAATAAGGTGTAGCTCCTGTAGAGGTTCTGAAGGTGGTTCTCTAGCCCCAAAGTGCAAAAGGCAACTTCTCTGCCAAATCCCTATAGTTTTGAACCATCTTGAATAGGGTTTTCTTGACGTTACTGTTAGCCGCCTATAGACACCGGGTCCCGAGTAGCCTTGATCAGGATTACCCAATGATGAAATTAAGTGTGCCGATTTATAGGCAAAAGGAATGAAAGTTGGAAGTGATAATTTTCTTGTCATTTTGATTTATTAGGAATGAAGAAAAATATATTTTAAAAATATTTTAAAAATGTTTTAAAAATTATTTTGGGATAAAAGTTAGTTGTTAAATTATTGTGCTTTTATAAAATTTTATTTAAAAAAAAATTCGCGCGAGTGTCGGGCTGCGGCAGCGCTGGACGCGCGCCGCAGCGCCCAGCGCTTGTCCGGGCGCTGGGCGACGCGCAGCGCCGCGCGCACTGACGGGCTGCCCGTCACGCGCGCCTGCGCGCAGGAAGCTCATCAGGCGCGCCGACGGGGCGCCCCGCGCCCCTGTTCGCCCGTTTTGCCTTTTTTGGCCTTTTTGGCCATAAATTCTTCATTTTAAATGCTTTTTAACTCATTTTTTTTTTTGCAAAATTTAATTCAAAAAACGTTTTATCTTCCAACCCAATAAATTCAGTGGTTTTTTGTAGTTATGGGAATTAAATTAATTTAATTTCTTAATTAAAAAATCTGAATTTTGAGGGGAATAAAAAGGGTTTTTTAGTGAGAATTGAGGAGGGATTTTCTTTAGAAAATATTTTTCTTCTTCTTTCTTCTTTCAAGAACAAATTCTCTCAATTTCTAAAGGAATTTCCAGCAATTCTTAAGGCAAAAAATAACAATGTTTGTTCTTGAGAATTTTCTTATTTTCAATTGACAACTTTTGCTTTGAGACAAATAAATAAATTATTTGTTCTTGAGTAAAAATTCACTTTCAATATTTTATTTTCTAATTTTATTCCAACAATACAAGACAAGGAATTGGATCTTAACTTCTCTTCATCAAGATAAATTTTGAGGGTAAACATTCTTGGCTCAATTTCTTAGTTTAATTTTTAATTTAATTTTTTTTATTTCTAATTAACTAGTTAACATGTAAATTCTTTTAGTCTTATTATTTTCTTCTTATTTCTTGTTTTTTTTGTTTTTTATTTGATTAGTTAACAATGTAAATTCTCTTAGAATTATTTTATTATTTTTATTCAATTATTCATATTATTTTTATTTAATTGTTCATGTTGTTCATGTTGTTCATATTGTTCATCTTCTTTTATTATTATTATTATTATTATTATTATTATTATTATTATTATTATTATTATTATTATTATTATTATTATTATTATTATTATTATTATTATTATTATTATTATTATTATTATTATTATTATTATGTTTGATTGTTCATATTCTTTGTTATTATTGTGTTGTTATTATTATTATTGTAGTTATTACCATCATTAGTATTATTATTATTATTATCCTTATTCTTGTTTAATTTTATTATTACTATTATTATTTATTTCTTATGCATGCTGATTTTTATTATTACCTTTGCTTTTTATACATGTTGGATATTGTTGTTATTATTTTATGCTTTTACACATGCTGAATTTTATGTTTGTATTTTCTATTCATGTTTTTTGCATGTTGAGTTTTATAACTATTATTTTATGTTTGCTTAGGCATGTTGGCTTTTATCAATATTATTAATATGTTTTATGCATGCTGATTTTTATTATTTCTTTTGCTTTTTATGCATGATTGGATGTTATTGATGTTATTTTGTGTTTTTATGCATGTTAAATTTTATTAACACTATTTTATGTTTTTTTAGCATGTTGATTTTTTTAATTTGTTAAATTGCATATTTTTATTATGTCATTTTAATTGGCTTGTCATACATGATGCAATTTTGTTTGTATTAATTTAATTATTTTCATGTTATATGTTTAATTCATTTTTTATTACTAACTTCATTTTCATTTGTTTTATTTTCAATACTCATTTTTATGTGTGAGTTTTTACCAAGTGGGAGCCCATGAAGATTTGAAGATCCATTTGGGAGTTGATTTGTTAATTTTTATTATTTTCATTATTTTATTTCTAATGTGTAATTTGTAATAAGTTTATTTAATTTTATTTTTATGCACGTTAATTAAAAAATCACAAAAATATTTCTATTTAATTAATTTATTTTTTTTTCTAAATAAAATGGGACCAATGTCCTAGATTTTTCATCCAAAATAAATTATCATTTTAAAATTATTTTCTTTAATTATACATGAGAGGACCAATGTCCTCATTTTAATAAATAGCTCGATTTATGTATGAATTGTATTTTATTTACAAATGGGGATTGTATTCCGCCCCTAGTTTTGTTGTAATTTATTTTGCTTTTATTTTCTTTATTTATCACTTTTATTATATGATTGATATGCGTTTAATTAAATTGCATTAAAATTGAATAAGAAATGGGATGAAACGCTAAATTCAAAACTTGATTATAAACTTAGCCAAAGGTATGAATAAATGGGAAGTCCCGAACCTGTCTCTGGTCTTTGAGCTCAACGAGGTGAGAGACCCATTTCGATGGGATCTCCAAGACACCTCTTGTGTCCTGTAAAAAGGCTTTAACTTGCACAGTCCTAGGCTCCACGAGGCGAGAGGGCCCTCCTAATGTTCTATTAGGATGGGACCTCCAAGACCCCTTCGGTTTGCCCAAAATGGATAATATGCGCCGTCTTAGGCTCACTGAGGCGAGACGAACTTTCCCAATGTTTTATTGGGTGGCGACTCCATGAAATCTCCTTGTTGCCCAAAATAGACGCACTTGTAAATACTTTACAAGTTTTCATGAACCTCTCCCGATAGCCCTAAAGCGAGCTTTCGGGGGCCACGGGGTTCGGCGCGTATCACACCACCTCAACCATCCCATTAGCTTGAGGGCAATATAGATAGGATTGATAATGATAGATGCCATACTTTTGAAGCCATTTCCTAGTTTTAGCCAAAAACTGCATCCCATTATCAGACACGACGTGGTGCGAAAGACCGTATCAAATTCTTCTCAATGAACTTGGCCATACCCACATATCAATTATTTTCCCTTTTTTTTCATTTTTTTATTCAGAATTATTTTTATTAATTTTTTTTATAAGCTTTGTTCATATCTTGATACCTTTTTACTCTTCTCGACTATCGGGATGATGTTGAACAACTAAGTCGGGTGTTGAATTTCAATAAGAAATTTGGCCTTGATTTTACTTGTGGATCTCTTCTTTAGCCTTTTTTGCCCATTTTGGCTTGAGTCTTCTGAGCTTCTGCTTGAATGATCTGTGATCGAGGTATATTGGAATGGTGTGCTCGGCGATTTCGCGATTAACTCTTAGCATGTTTTCATAGGTCCAGGCAAAGACTTTTCCTCTTTTTTATTCTCTCAAATTTTGATCTCTCTTCAGGAGTTACATTAGATGCTGTTAAGATTTCCTTTGGGTTTTCCAAAGTTCTGAGATTAAATGGAATGACATCAGTTGAATCAATGTCAAATATGAATGAGTCATGCTCATGATTTTGCATAGTAAAATCATAAGAAATATCACACAAGTAAGCAAAAAAATAAACTAGAATTAAAAATCTCATTATTAAATAGTTCAAAAATAAAAAGAACATCTAAATGGTTAATATCTTCCTCTACTGCTGACACAGATGTTGTTGTCAATGGTTTATTATCATCCTTAAGAACCTTCTTCCCTTCCCACTTAGGCACTTAATCCATCTTACTCTTTCCCTCTCGCTTTTCTGGGTTGGAGATCTGCTTGGAATCAATCATATCTTAAATGACATATTTCAAGGCCTTACAATTGTCTGTGGTATGCCCAGTGTGCTGGTGGAAGGCACAATATTGATCCGCCTTGTGACTGGGCTGTCCCTAATTTTTGGCGGGCCTAGCCGGTAATGGCTGTAGCATCCCTTCCTTCATTATCCTTTTAAGGACCCAAGACAAGGATCTGCCCAAATTAGAGTAGGGCCTCTGAGCCGCTTTAGTTGTTGACACTTTCCCTGTCCTCTAAGTACCACTATTATTATCACAATAACTGACTCTTAGACTTGCAGGGTCAGTAATAGTCTTGCTGAGAGATGCCTGGGTAGTTACAAGCTTGGATTTCATAATTTCTTCTTCAAGATCAGCTAGCTTAGTTTCCATGCTTGAGGAACTGGGAAGGTCCATTAACTGTAAAGGCTCTGGTCCTTTTGCCTTTCCTACTTATCTGACTAGTGAAACAAGTGGAGCCTTACCTCTGGGCTCTAAACTAAATGGAAGTACTGCGGTCGTTGCTGTATGAGCCTTCCTGACCGTGGTCGGTTCATCTTGGTTAAGGGTAGTTGCCATAAGCTGGGCTTGAAGAACGAGTGCCATGGCATCCATCATTTCCTTAATCATGGCCAATAGCCTTTTTTCAAGTTCGTTGAACCTTCTGTCCATCTCTTGGGCAATTAGGGCACGAGTCTCTTCAGTCTATTGCGAAGGATCAACCATTTCTAATGACTTTAGATACTCAGGTAAGGATACTAAATCTTTGTCAGGCAACCCGAACTCTGATCACTCTTTAGACAACTATCGGGATCTCTAAACCACCTAAGCAAATGGTCTACAGTGGCTGAAAAGTCAAAGGGTTAGAATGATACACGTGATGCATGGAATAAACTTATGCACAAGATGACCTATACATGTGAAAATCATATGCACATAATAGAATGTACACACATAAAGGAAATGTGTATGTTTTTTTTAACATGCATGAATGACATGTAAGGTATGAATATGCAATGCAACATCCACAACCACATGCAAGCAGATAGATCCTTCCAACCTTATCACTCCCACACGCGAGGTCGTGCGGTCTCTTTCCTAGGTGGGCTTGATCCATGGGTTAGCAAGGAACCTAATGGACGCGTATGGTGCACGGTAAAAAACTGACATCATAACCTCTCTTAACTAATGTGCATACATATGGGTTTTGATAATTGTGTATTTAGGTAGTCCGAATAAATTGACATGGGCTTATCGGGGCATAAAAGCCTTTGATTAGGTGACTAACCAATCTACTTGGGTTTGCCAATACATAATGATTCATATAGCAAGCAAGGTATTATGGTTCATACCACCTAGGGGAAGTATCTATTTCCATTACATGAGCTTTGGTCAGGGTGATGATACTTTTGGGCTACCCAAGCATGATTCCTACCAATGGGTCTAGCTCATCATGAGCGTAGCCATCGATCGGGTCATCATTCGATATACCACATGGTACTAGACTTGGGTTGGTAATTATCCTTAACACTTTCCTATACTAAGTGAATGTAGGGTTGTGCTTCGAGAACGTACCGGGGCTAAGAGAGGGACCAAACTAGTATAAATCTAAGGCTCTAACAATATGCAATGCAATTTCGAAAAAAGTATGAAATTTTTAAATTAAAACTCAATTATATGTTTTAACCAAGGTATTTTCGAAGCGAAGACTCGATTGTTCCCAGTGGATTCGCCACTGTGATGCAAGCTAAACCCCGGGTGCCCCGAATGACCCTCTTTTAGGGTGCTCGAGAGAGGTTCATGAAACTTATAAAAGATTACAAGGGCGTCTATTTTGGCAACAAGGAGGTTTCTTGAAGTCGCCACCCAATAAAATATTAAGAAAGGTCGTCTAGCCTCACTGAGTCTAAGACAGTGCATGTGTGTCTATTTTTGGCAATCAGAGATATTTTGGATGCCTCCTTCCAATAGAATACTGGAAAGATCATCTAATCTCGTGAAGTCTAAGACGATGCATATGCGTCTATTTTGGGCAAGCCAGAGATATTTTGGACACCTTTTTCCAATAGAACACTAGAAGGATCATCTAATCTCGTGGAACCTAAGACCATGTAAATTGGGCCTATTTTGGGCAACAAGAGATATTTTGGAGATCCAACCCCAATAGGACATTGAGATGGTCCTCTAAACTCATTGAGCCTAAGACTAGAGAAGGTTCGGGACTTCCCATTTATTCATACCTTGATTAAGTTATAATTGAGTTTTGAATTTAAGATTTCATTCCTTTTCTCATACAATTTTAATGCATTAATTAAAGCGCAGTTCTTTTATGCAACAAAAGTGATAAACAAAAGCAAGATTAAGATAAAGTAAATGAAAGCCCAATAAATTACAACAAAACTAGGGGCGGAAGACAACCCCCAATGTAAATGAAATGTAAATCATACATAAAATGGGATATTTATTAAGGATGAGGACATTGGTCCCCGCATGCATACTTACAGAAAATAACATTGAAGGTGAAAATTTATTTGGATGTGAAAACTAGGACATTGGTCCTATTGTTTTTAGAAAAATTTCAAATTAAGTAATATAAACATTTTTGTGATTTTCTTTTAAACGTGTATAAAATAAACAATTTTATTAAAAATTACATGGCAAAATAAATAAAAACGCCAAACAAAGAAAATAATACAAATAATGAAATGAAAGTTCAAACCAAACGAGCCTCCTGGATCTCCCTATGTGCTCGTGGGAATGCCCAAGCAAAGAAAATAAGTGTTGGAATAAAAAAACAAACACAAATAAAATTAATGTTAGTGATGTAATCAATAAAAAATCAATTAAATACATGAAATAATCAATAATAAATTAAAATAAAATAAAATAAGATGACATCAAAAAATGATAAATGAATTAAAATATTAATAAATTAGAATAAATGAAAAAATGCATTATGAATGACAAATAAGTTGAATGACATGAATGAAACAAATAAATCAACATATTAATTAATTAACATATTAATATACAAAAACTTAAAAAATAATAATGAGAAATAAAATGAAAAATAATAACAATGGTAATAAGAATAATAACAAATAATAATAATCATGATAATAACAATTATAATAAAATAATAAAAATGATAATAATAATGATAACAATGATAATGGTAAAAAACGATAGCATAATAATAATAATAACAATAATAATAATAATAATAAACAACATAAAAATAATAAATAATAATAATAAACACAATAATAATAAATAATAATAATAATAATAATAATAATAATAATAATAATAAACATAATAATAAACCAAATATATAAATGAAAACAATAAAAACTTACATGTTAATCAATTAATTGTGAACAAGGAATAAAAATAATACAATAAACAAATAAACATATAAAACTATGAGATCGGGTCCATAATGTTTACCCTCAGAATTCGGATTCAATAGAGGGAAAAATGATGATTGATTTCCTTGTTTTGATCCACAAATTTGAAATAAAAATAAGAAAAAGTTGGAATTTTATTCCAAGGAAGAAAATTTGCTAAAAAAATGGAAGAAATTAAAAACTCTCAAGAACAAAAAATTATTCTCTTCGCCTCAAAAACAAAAAAATGGAAGAAAAATAAAAAAGGTCTAAATCTATTCTCTTTAGAAAAATAACTATAAAAAATCTTGTTTTTTCGAAAATCAAATGAAAAATTAGACTTCAAGAACAAATAATTATTTTCTTTCTTCTCAAAATCAAATTTTCATAGAAAAAGATTCAATGTAAAATCCTTGATAAAGCTTAATTGAAAAAATAAAATAAAAGAAAGTGAGAAAATTAGATTTTAAGAATAAACAATTATGTTATTTGTCTCAAAATCAATTTTCTATCAATAAAATTCTATCTAAAAATACTTAGAAGAAATTTTATTGAAGCCAAATGAAGAAGAAGAAGTATTGAAGGAGAAGAGCATTTTTTGGAAGAAAAAGAAAAAGAAAATCTGAATATTTTTTGTTGCCTCCCCCCTTTTTTTCTTTTTATCTTTTTTCTATTTATATTATAAAATATGAAAAACCTAGTTAATTTAGGAAATCACCCTTAATTAATTCAAATATTATTTATTTATATTTTAAAAATGGAAAAAATTATGAAAATCCACAAAAAATGGGAAAAAAAATAATTTTGGGGCCAAAACCCTGATTTTCGGCGGTTTTGGGCGGATTTGGCTACTGACGAGCATCGGTGGGTGTGCGGAGCGCCAGGCGCTCTACTCCCACGCGCAGGCACTGCCAACACAGCCGACGTCTAAATTTTTTTTTTAATTTTTTTTAAAGACAAATTTGACTAAAATACTATACTTTCAAAACTCACTTTTTTATTTTTATTTTTAAAATTATTTTTATTTTTTTTGTTCTAAAAAGCAATCTTGACAAGAAAATCATCACTTCCAACCTCTTTTTTTTTTTATGAACAAGCGTCTCATCATCATTGGATAACTCTGATCCGGACCGCCTTAAGATCCGGTGTCTACAGTGCCCTGTTTTGATTGATTTTTGGAATGGTTGAGTAAATGGTATAAAATGTTGATGAGCATGTAAATTAGCATGATAGAAACTTGGCTTAGGAAAGCATGTAGTGAGCATAATTGAATTGGATGGTAAGTTGGACCTTTAGCAAACAATGTTTAATTGGTTAATCCAATGAAAAATAAATTATGGCATTTTAATTAGGTAGTCTATGAATGTCTTAACATGCTAGAAATGACTGATTCTAAGTGTCTAAAAGAAAGAATGAGAGTAGTAAGTTTGAGTGATGAATTGTGGAAGTGTTTTAGGAGCTTAACTTGGAAATCAGAGTTCTGTCGCGAGCGTGACAGAAGGCTCCTATAACTAGTGTTGGTTTCTGTCGTGGGCGCACGCATATGCACGAGTACAACAGAGGCGAGGAGTAGGTTCTATCGCGAGTGTGACTATCGTCGTGAGAGCGACAGAAGCTATCATCCTATTTTGTCGCGAGCGCGACACTTTTGAGCCTTTTGAATACTTCTTTTTATGTTCTAATTGGACTCATTGGTGAATGTATGTGTTAAGCAAACATGTGTATGTGAATAAATACTATATCATACATATGAATATCTCTGTGTACATTGGTATATGAATGAATTGAGAAGTAAGCTTTTGTATTATTGTTGTCTGTAAAATACGTATCAAGGAATAAACTGGATTAATGATTTAGCCTGCGGGTCAAGTAGTGGATAGATAGGCATGCCTATTGGCTCTAAGTACTGCAGCCAAATGTGTCAGATTCCTATGGAATCATCAATGCAATTTGAAATCCTTATTGGATTTTCTAATGTAATTATGTTGATTATTCGGTACCTACGGGTGTTAATGCGAATGCGCGGTATATACGGATTAAATAATTGAATAAAGTGGAACTTATATTGCATAATCAAGAATATGAATATGATGTGTATGTGGGAATAGATGATAGTGTATTCATAATGTGAATCCTTATATTGCTTTGTACAATATAAATATACGTATGAAGTGATTATGAGATATTGATATAGGCATGAACTTTCTAATGCTATAAATGATAATTATATCTACATATGTGTATGTACCCTATTTCTATGTGTATTGTTTTCCCCACTAAGCGTTATTGCTTAGCATGGGTTTTCTAATCCATGTAGGTTCGGACGCAAAGTGATTTGTGAGGGAATGTTTCCGCATTGCCAAAGGTCAACACTAGGAATCTAATAATGTAGGCCATGTGGGTTTTGGATTTTGTACCTATATACTTATATGTAAACTTTTGGTAAATGTAATGTATCTATCGAGTTAAATAGTGAGGTTTTGTAATATTGATGTATAAGTCATGTAAGTAGTATGGATGTATGTCCAGGCATGTGATGAGAATGAAGTATCCGCTGCATGAGATTGAATGTGTAAATGAAATTTATTTGTTCAGGTTTTGTATGTGTATCGGTGAAACTTGTGCATGCTTTTGCTGTGTTGTGACGACTATTCCCATCCGCCTTAGCTGAGCTAGTTGGGTGATTGGGAATGGGCGTTACAGCACTGCACTACACAGTACACTGAAATCACTGAACACTACACTGAGATAGACCGTCACTGGCCTATCAATAGTGAGTTGCCATGACTCGTACCGCAGTGTGAAATTCCTATGGCTAGCCAATTATATCTTGCACTAGATTTCACTGCCAAACTACTATTAGGGCAATTATCATCGAAATTTCAATTAAATCACATAGTATATCAAAATACATCATTTGGCCATGTTATCATATTTTCATACAAATTTACATACACACTCATTTATCATTATTTAATCACTTTATGCCACTTTTTGCATTCAAACATCAAAATACACTATATTATGCTAACATAACCAATTCGGCCAAGGTACACATTTTCCACTATGACTGTATTTAATTTATTTAATCACTCAAAGATCCCATTTACATGTTATACTCATCACAAATACCATTTATATGCCATAATTATCAACATACCCTAATAATCTCTTTATTATTCAATTCGGCCTAACCTACACAATTTCATCTTACTTATTTTTCATTCATTTAATCCTTCCATTATTCAATTCACATGTTATATACATTATAGTCACCAATTACATGCCTTATTACACAACATATCTCATTATTTCCCTTAATAACCCATTCGGCCTCACTTACCCTTTTCATACCACAATGTTTTAATTTATTCTAAGCATATATATACACTTATTTGAGTCCACTAATCATGTTTATTACGTTAGATTCAACTATACATGCATATTTCACATACTTTATGTTAAAACATAACCTAAAATAATGCATCCTTAATGGAAAAAGAAGGATATTGTATCTACTAACTTTATTTTCTTGTTCTCGACACCTTATGCATGCTTTCCATGCCTTTGCTCCTTGAAACTCCTTTCTCTCCATTAAAACCCTAAAGTGGCTGAATACATACATCAAGATCTACTCAAAACCTTGCTTCCTTTTTGCAATATAACTACATAAACATCATCTACATACCCTAAAATACCTATAGGAACCCTTAAATAAGATTATAGAACCCTAAATCTCTTACCTCATTTTTAGGGCATAACCTTGAACACTTAGTTTTTCCCACTTCTTTCACTTCAAATGAGCTTTTGAGACCATTATCAATGAAAAGAGAGGCTGTAAATTACTTGGGAAGGTTGGATTTTGTGAAACTTAGGAGAGAGAAATGAAGAAATCATGGAAGAATGGAGAGAACTCCATTCGGCCAAGAAGAGGAAGAAGAAGGATGGAGAGAAATATGGAAAATGGGAGATTTTTCTGCCTTATATAGGGGTCTTGAGTGGGCTTGGGCTTGGTTCAACCAATTGGGCCAACTCAAAGGCCCATTTAAGTTAATAAGCCATTTTCCAACCCAAAATAATTCCCCTCACTTCCCAAGCTCAATTTCTACCAAAATCAATTCCATAATTCTTAAAATATATAATTTAACCTCGACGTAAAATTTTAGCTCAATCAAAAATCGTTTTCCGATCTGATAATTTGTTATTAGTCCGATAACTCAGTTTTTTATCTCATCGTAAAATTTATTTTTCACTACTATTTAATTCTCCATAATATTTCAAGCAAATTCATGTTTTCAAATAATTTTTCTAAGATCTATAGCTCCATTTAGAGTCTGGTCAAACCTTGGTCAAACTAGTCAAACCAAAGTCAACTAGTCCGACCAGTCCAGTTCACTACTTGAACCGGTTTGGTTCACTTTTCATCCTTAACATCATTTTCACTATTAATAGCCCATTTGACCTTGGTTTCATCTCAATGAGGATTCTTATCCGATCCGGTTCAATTAAACCGGTCCGATTCATCCATTTTTCAATGTCATTATAAAATTACTTTTTCGTTACCAAACTTTTCTACACACTATTCTGAGTCTATCTATGCATTCAGATAACTTTTCAGAAGTCATTTACTATTTTTAAAGACTCGATCAAACTAGTTACTATTTGAATCGAACTATAGCCTTTTCTTCAGTTTGACTTTCGGGGACCTATTTGACTCATTTTCTCTCCAAATTACATCAATAGACTCCATTTAACAGGCACTTTCCAACAGTCCAATAAAACATTTTTCTCTACCGGCTACCAGGCAGGTCACTCATCAGGGGCTTCCCTGCCCTGAGCACGTTTAACGTTTCTTTCTTACTGATATTTCCACCTGAAATCCACACTACATACTCTACAAATTTCACTGATCACTACTGACCTGGTATTCGGGCCATTACACATTCCAATATACCATTTAAGGACAAAATTCCAAATAAACTATCTTACTAGCAATTCATGCATTACACAAGAAATATACAATCTCAACTTGCAAATACCATAATTTACAACTACTAACTCAAACACAACACATGCAACTCAATACAAAGGCACTCGATCCCAACCTCTAGGAAGTCACTTGAACCTCTTCTCTTCAAATTCACACTTTCTCCTTGCCTTTCTCCTTTCTCTTGTCCGAAACTTCTTGCACAACCAAATCAAACACAATACTCTTAGTCCATTACACAACCCACTCAAACACAAAAGTGAATGAAGAAGAAGAAGACACATACCAATCCAATTTATACTTACCTTCTTTGCTTATCCTTTAAACCTCTTCAAATCAATCCAATTGCAGAAATTAATTTACCAAATGAAGATCAATTGCCAAAAATGAATAAGAAGAATCAAAAGAAACCAAGAAGCAAAAGAGAAGAGAGAAACTAACCACATGCAAGAATGGGACAGAAGTTCCCAATAACTCACCTTATATTGCATGTACAACACCATGTAGCACTCTCTCCTAATGCGACATAACCCCTCTTGCCAAGTGTCCCACTCAAGCAATCTTCCTCAAATGGTACACGGCAAATCTGTCTTAAATCCCTCCATTAAATTTTGCTCTACAATTCTCTTCAATTTGCTTTCAATTAAGTCTTCATTAACCCTAAATCCACTTACAAGGCAATAATAACACAATTCCTACTAGGGTATAACCCGGGTTGTTACACCAATTACTTGTTACGGACACAATATATAATATCATTACAAATATCAAACTTATACTTTCTCTAAAAAACTATTACGGACTCGTTAGCCAAGACTACTACGAAATGGCCAGTTGATACTTCTATCTCCTTAACTTGCACGGACAAGGACCCGTGCTAAGCGCAAAGGCTTAGTGGGGAAAACACATAATATGGAGGACCACTCACAGTGGTCGTCAGTCCATACACAAAATAAATATCCAATACAAATTAATATGTATATAAATACATGTTCTAAGCACACTGAATGATTTCATTGGCTAATTGCATAAAATTGATCATAAACGAAATATATTAATCGTATTCATCAAAATAGTCAAATAGAGTGACAATTTTAATTAGCATATGCATACAATTTTACCTCCATATGTCTCATCATACATTAGTCATATAACATTTAATTAATACATGTCTTTCATGTTTCACTACTCGTAATTCTCATGCCTCACATATAATTACATTCATTTAATCATTTTTACTTCAAATAAATTCCTTACTCTCATGTTATTCGTTCATGTTTACATTCCAAAGAGAATAACAAAACTGAAACTCATAGGTACCTGAAGGTACTGCCACCTTTTCATATAGGGTTTCGTATAGGATTCGAGAACTCATAAGTGCATAAAGCACTAGTTCAGATAGCATATAAGCCATAATAAACAATATGTTCACATTCATATCAAATGCTTAGAGTCATACTTTCCTATAGTCATCACATACACTTATCAATTCATAACTTATTATTCCACTCACATTTCTTTATTCAATTATTGCTTGGTAAGTCAAGAGGGTGGATAATGAGTGAACACATTAGTACCCGAAGGCATAAACAAAAGCAATTTCTTTCCTTTTCATTCAAAAACATTTTCACATTAGGGATCTTACACAAGATCCAAACTGATAAGGATCATGAGGACCCAAACGGGGAGCAAATCAGGGTCCAGAGCGCATTGGCACTACAGCTAATAGAACTCTATTGGCATGCCTATCTATCCACGACTCAACTATTGCAAGCTATACATAAACTCATATTGATGTCGTACTCATTATATTTTAACACAACTTATTTTTATTCATTTGTACATATACTTTTAATTTATGTCGTATTAACATATAATCAATTACTAGAATTTTTGGGTGTCTCCTAATTACAGTCATAATATTAGTTTCTATGTACACCATTTATTTCATTTGCAGTCCCATTACATTTTTAATAATTCCCATATACACATAACTCCAAGCTAAAGTAATCTACATTCAATCTTATACAAATTATATGCATACTTACAATTTAAATACCCTTCCTTAATTGTTTATCATATTATTGAGTATCCATACCATTAATCAATTCAAATTAGCAAAAAAATAAACTTAACAAAATGTTGGCTACACAGATGTACTGAGCTCTTAGGGAGAGCTCATACAAATAAGTTAGGTAAATCGAGCTCATAGGGAGAAATCCTAGGGAGAGCTGATACACATAAGTCAGGTAAACCAAGTTCATAGGGAGAACTCCTTGGGAGAGCTGATATAAAATTAGATCTTAACCTCTTCTAGACATGTATAGGTATGTATCTTAGAATTCATGTTCCACTAAAATAACCCAATTTGGAGATGTATAGTTCGAATTATAGCCTAAAAATCGAACTGAGGTCAGACAACACCAAAGGCAGAATTGGTTTAAGTCACACTATTTTGGCCATTTTTAAGGGTCTTACAGCAGGAATTTGCTCATGATCATTTCTAGGACTTTTGTAGGTATGGAAGTGATGGTTCTAACCCAATATTATACCCTTAATTGTGTGCTGTAAAACTCAACGTATGATCAAAATAGTCATCTAAGGTCAATCTGACCCAAATGACAGAATTTGCCATTCTTAGCCTGTCAAGTTCTAATTACATCAATTCAACACAACTAACCACCAAATTCAATTCTCAACATCACAAAGAATATATGTACACTTTAGAATATACAATTGATTATTCACATAATCAAAACATATAAATTCCCAAACCTCATCTTCCTTTGCTCTTATTACCTCAATTGGTTGCACAACCCTTTGCTTTTTTATTCTTTCCTTAGCTTCTCTTGTTTCCTCCACACAAAACAAACCAAAATTCAGAATTTACTCAAATCCATACCTACACCCAATTTACATAAAGGAGAAGAGGAGAAGAAGAAACAGAAGAACCAATCACTTACCTTAGCTTATACAATTTCCCTTATCTCTAGCTTGAACTATGGAAATCTCCAAATCTGAATTTTTGAATCTTAAAGAGAGGGAGTGAGAGAGAGTCGCGCTGGAACAAGAAGAGGAAGGAGAAGAAGAACGTGAGGAATGGGAGAGAGGAGGGCAGATTTTTGCTCTCTCACATTCTCTCTCTCTTCTTTTATAGCCCATTCAAGTCAATCTTATCCTCAATGGCAAGTGTCACTCTACCATTGGTCCATTCTAGATTTTTATGTCAAATTTCTCTTTTAATCCCTCATCCTTCTTCCTTTCCTTCAAATGGCATATAACTTATCTATTTAAAATATTAGCCCACATAATAAATCCTTACTTACTTAATTAAGTCCTAAATTCATGCTTCACAAATTTACAATTGGCCGCACTTGCCGAAACTTTTACATTAATTTCGAACTCGTCCTTTCGGCACACTCAACACTACAACTTACATAATTTTGGTCACCACTCTTCATAAACATATACAAATCCATCTAGGCTACTTTTTGGGGTATTACAGTATATCTCCAATAAGCATTATCACTTAGCATGGGTGTTTTCCCGTGCAGGTATGCAGGTTCGATTCGGTTGTGAGAGTCATTCATTTGCTGGCCGCTAGGATTTGGAGATTGGAGATGTTGTATGCATATAAGTTCTTTTAGTAATGTTTTGTATCATGTTATAGTAAAGGTAAATCTATTGTTAATGAAATGTAAATGTTAGTAGAGGCATGATCATGTAATATTAAAATGATGATATTTTGGATAATTAATCTTATTATTGCAAGTATGTTTAGATTATTGATGTTTCTCTTCCGCTTATTATTATGATTGTTTTCTGCTACAGTATATAAATGTATTAGTGTATGTGTTTTTGTGTGTGTGGCGACACTGATATCCTCCCAGGGGGTTTTGGGGCATTGTATTTAGTTTTTTGTTTAGGTTAAATCTATTGTAATGTACGGAATTTGTACTATTTTTGTACAACAGGATTATGTAATAATATTTTCTAAAGTTATGTACGTGGAAAATGTAAATTTTGATAAAGTAAAGTAAATGATAACTTTTGTTATATATATTGTTTGTAAGCTCACCTCAGATTAGCATGTATGTTCATGTGTAACACCCGAATATCCCTTGGGAGGATATTGGGTCGCTACGCACTCACATATACATAAATACATAAATACATACACACATACTCTATTGCAGAAAGAAAAGAACATTTCTAAAACCAAACATACTTCTCATATATATATATATAGAAACTGAACATATTACAAAATATCATCATATTTATATTACATGATCTTCTTCTGTACATATATATTACATTTTGTAAACCCAAAAATCTCTTATACAACCACTGTACTGATCAAAACAAAAAGATTCAACTACAAGAAAGCAAAAAGACTTCACTCAAGATTCTAGTGGCCAGCAGATGAGCACTCTCTAATCCAATCCTGCAAACCTACACGGGAAACACCTGTGCTAAGCGATAACGCTTAGTGGGGATACATAAAAAAAAGGACTTCTACTGAAGTCTCAAAATATAGCACACACGGCACATCAATAGTCATGCAAATGTCATATACAAAAAGACACATTTCACTAACTCGTACTTATGTTTGTACACTTTTACATTAAACATGCTATTATCATTTCATGTAAAGACATAAACTTATAAAAGCTTCCACTACATCTCATATACAATACAGAGCATTTAAAAGCTTGAATTCGCATCACTGGTGGATATGGGTATGCTAGATACTGGTTAACAGTATCTAACACACACGGTGCCACTCTAACAGCTGCACTCTAACCCATTTATAAGCATGCTTATCTATCCACTACAATGACTATTCAGGCTCACACAAATACACTATATACCATAACCAAATGCTCTACATGTATTCAAATATCTATAAAATAACTATGCATCAACTCCATTCAAGTATTAACTGAGCAAACCATGCAAAGTATAAATGAGAATTCATGTATAAATCATAAACAAAGACTATTTAAAATACCAAGAAGGGTCGCACTTGTGACAGCGCATCGCGCCCATGACAGAGAGCTGGATTGCTTCTGTCGCGCTCGTGCTCAAGGTCGCGATCCCGATAGAAGCCAAAAGGGCCTCGATCATGATTGTGCATGCAGAAATAGCCCGCAATAGATAATTAGCCCGGCCGCAGCTCGGCTACTGAACTCCCTATCGAGTTCGCGACAGAGAGCTCCTCGGCGGAAGCTTGGATTACCGAACTCTATCTCGCTCGTGACATACATCGTGCTCGCAACATAGGTCAAGCTCGCAATAGGGCTGATCATCCCAGTCCAAAGCCAAACAATACAACCCTACTCAAGTCAACTTTTTACACACAAAACTTTAGTCACATGCATACTAACATGCACATAATCATCAGATCACATAATCACTATAAATTACTCAACAATAGCACATCATATTCAACTTAACAACTAAGAGAGCTGTTGAACTAGATCAGTGCTGTCAAATTCCTAATCACTTATCATACATATAACAAGTAATCAAGTATAATATGGCTCAACCACATGCATCTAACAAAATCACACCCGATTCCAACCTCAAAATGAAGCTTGATCACTCTCTCCTCTTGCTCAAACCTTCTCCTTGCCCTTGTCTTTCTTCTTGTCAGCAGCGTTTCAGATAAAAACCATCCAAAACAACACTTGAATCAACCCTCAAATCACTTTAAATCAAAAACAGAAATGAAAGAAAAAGGGGTCACAAACTCATCTAACCATACTTACCTTTACAAATATCTTACCAAAATTCTCTTTAAACTAATCCAAGCTAAAGCTTAACTTGAGGTGCTTAAATGGGAAAAGAAACAAGAAGAAGAAGCACGAAAGGAAGAGCAAGGAAAGAGAAGAAGAGCCAAAAGATGTAAAAATACAGAAAATAAAAAATTGAAAGATAGAGTTCAAGGATAAGGGCCGGCCAACTAACCCATTAAAGGCTATCAACACATAATTACTCTATTTATAGCATGTCTCAAGTATAGATGTCAAACCCCCAAGCAGCCTCTTGTCCAACTTTTGTTATATTTTCAATTTTGAGCTCGACAGAACCCAGATTCAGCTCACTCTCACTAGTACCTTAGGCCAAATTACACCTTAGTCCCACTAACCAATTCTTTCCTTTACAAACTTATTTTCTCTTGCATTTACATCCTCTAAACCCAAAATTCCATATAAAACAAATACTTTTATACCCTTACAATACAATTAACACTAAAATTCCTACTAGGGTCCAAATCGGGTTGGTACAATTCTCCCCTCCTTATGAAATTTCATCCTCGAAATTTCCCCGCTACTAAGCACATGACCAGTCTATAATTTACCAATAACTTTATACTATAACTTAAACAATCAAGGAACTTACTAGAAGATACGACAGGCTCCTCTATTACCTCTCTAATCATATCGTACACTCTGGCTGGACCACCGAAAGGAATCGGCTTCTCAACCATTTTCAATGGTGCTCACGAAGTTCTACCTCTTCCTCTTCTGCTTCTTGTAACTCCAGACCCATCCACATTGTCTTTACTTATTTCCAAGAAAAAATTCTCTCTCGACTTCGGGAAATTGGCGAGCATGTGTTCCATGCTGCCACACTTGAAACAGGCTCCTGTGAGCTTCCTACACTCACCCCAATGGTGCCTCTAATAGTGATCACAATTCGGTGCAGCACTCCCTCAATTGGAAGGTGGCATAGCACTTCTGATTGAAGTAGGTGCTTGTACCTCTCGAATAGCCTGTCCACTAGCAACTTCTCTAACTCTCTTGCCTCCACTCCTATCTCTACTCGATATCTTTCTCTTCTAATCTCTCTTCTGCTTTAATAGTTCTGACTCCTCTAACTTCATGGCAACACTAACTTGTAATAGCTCACTGACTGCAAGGCAGCCATTGTCGATAACGACCCTCTAATACTATCCCTCAGTCCATCTTGAAATTGTCGACACTTGAAATCTTTAGTAAGCAAAATATCAGGCACATACTTACTCAACCTACTGAACTCTTTTTCATATTCACCTATCGTCATGTTTCTTTGCTTCAAGCTCACAAACTCTTTCCATTTCTCCTCTCTATAGGCCTTTGTCACATACTTCTCCTTAAACTCATGGACAAAGAAGCCCCACATCAATTCAACCGGTTGTTGAGGATTCCTCAACACCAATTTCCACCAGTCGTATGCTGAGCCTTGCAGTAACGACATAGCACAAGCCGCTCTCTAGTTCTATGGGCAGTTAATCTCTTGTAAAATTCTTCCAGTCCTCTTTAGCCAAAACTCGGCCACATCTGATTGATCCAACGAGGTACCACTGAACTCTTCTGCTCCTCTCTTCCTTATAAGCTTCGTAAGAGCCTTAGGAGCAGTCAGTCTATCTATCAGATGCATCAGCCCTTGCACTAATATCGGGTTATCCTGAGTAGGACCTAACCCTTTAGCTCGAGGTTCCTCAGGAGCAGGCTATTAACATGTACCAAATTCACACTCCCAGTCGTCTCTCTTACGTCTTCACTCGGGGTCTGACTCTATCTATACACTACAAAATAACATTTGCATTAGGCCATGACACTAAACAACTCACATACATCTACTTTATACTCTAACATCTTATTATCCTAAATTGCCTAAACCTATGCTCTGATATCAAGAAAACTGTAACACCCCAATACCCCTTGGGAGGATATTGGGTCGCTACGCACTCACATATACGTAAACACATACATACACACATACATACATACATACATACATACATACATACTGTAACACCCCATACCTAAACATAGGGGAGCTCATCCCTATAGGGGAGTGAGTACCCCGTATAGGTAAGCATGTCACCAAACCGAACATACATGCATATCAAAGGCGAGGAAATAAAACAACAAAATATAGTGAATTAAAACTTGAAATCCCAATGCTTATTCATTTACATAACAAAATAGTCATTATAAAAAGGATATAATATCATCCTTACATAATTACAAAAATACTAGACTGAAAGTATTACAAAATCATATACATAGTAAAAAGGCTTTACATCAAAGTATCCAAATACAAAAATAAAGCTACAAACATTCTCTCTCTAATGTGTTAGCTCAGATAGCTGCGGATTGGACTCCTCAAAACTTTGATAGCTTCCACACCTTTATGAATGAAAACTCGTGCTAAGTGATAACGCTTAGTGGGAAAAATAAAAGATGAACGACCAGTCACAATGGCCGTCAAGGCAATTCACATACATATGGCACACACACACATGTGTATAAGCATAATAACTTATAACATAGTAACATAAAATATAAACATCATGTTAACAGTTCATGTTATTTCATATCAATATGGAATTCATAGATATGCCTGCAAACTCAGAGTAGCGAATAATGAGTGAACACATTAGTACCCCGTAAGTACGAACAAAAGCAACTTCTTTTGTTTTATTCAAAAATGTTTTCACATTGGGGGATCTTAAACAAGATCAAACTGATAAGGATCATGAGGACCCAAATGGTGACCTGATCAGGGTCCATAACACAAAGGGGCTGCAGCTAACAGAACTCTATAGGCATGCCTATCTATCCACTTACTTGACTCTTGCAGGCCAGGCTTAATTCATATAATGAACACATCATGAAGCATAGGATAACTTATACATAGTTACAATTAAACTACGAGAGTAAGAAACCATGCAAAGGTAATGAAAAATAAACAATATTGAAAAACAGGGGAAGTCGCGCTCGTGACAGAGGAAAAAACTCACATAATACCGCACTCGCGTCAGTCGCCCACACTCGCGAGCAACAAAAGAAAGGCCTCTATTATGCTCATGACAAAAGGCGAGGGAGGTCATTGTCGCACTTGTGCGCATAGGCACGGTCGTGACAGCGATCAGCCCGGTAGATGCTCGGCCAACCGAGCTCTCTATCGCACTCGCGACAGAGACACTCCTTGCTAAAAGTTAGAATGGCGGGGCTCTGTCGCACTTGTGACAGAGTTAGGTTTCTTGCTTCCATAGCCGATCTGCAAAAAATTCTCAAACACTAACCAATCAAAACTTGCAATCAACCCATGAAACTTCAATCCAAACATCATTAGTCATTCAAAACATATATTCATCATAAAACCCAAGTTTTATTCTAATTAGAAGGAATTAATTCAACAAATTAAGCAATTCAAACTAAAAATCCATCAAAGCTAAAACAATACTGTAGACATCGTGTTTTGAGTCAGATTTTGATTGCAATTTTGGGTCCAAGATAAATTCCTCCAAACAAAAAAAAATATATAAAAAAAAGTTAAGATTAGTTAATTAGTTAATATTTTAGGATAGTTAAAATTGAAAAAAGAAAATAGATATAGGGTTTAATTAAATAAATTTGATTGATAATTTAAGTAGATTGATTAAATTAAATAGGTATAAAATATAGAGTATTTAATTCATAGAGGGTTTTATTAATTAATGTGTAGTAATTTGAGTAAATTAATTAAAATAAAAAAAATCAGAAAATTAAAAATGGAGGAAATAATTAGGGTAACCAAACTTAACCTAATTTAGGGATATAAATAGATAATGATAAGCAAAGAGGAAGGGGGGCTCGGCAGACCAAGAAAGAAATAAAAAGAAAATAGAAAGAAAAAGAAAAGGAGAGCAAGAACAGAGAGAGGCCAAAGCCAAAGAAAAGAAAAATAAATAAAAAGAGAAAGAAGAGGGACAAGGACAAGTGAAAACAAAACCAAAGGAAAAAAATAGAAAAAGAAAGAAATAAGAGAGAGCTAGGAAAGCAAGAACAGGGCACAGATTCAAAGACCAAAGAAAGCAAAAATCAAAGAAGAAATAAATAAAAGGAGGAAGAGAGGTAGACCCACGACGCCGAAAAACACAGAGGAAAGGGGGAGGGAGGCGTTG